>CM063247.1:16362341-17641508 GCA_032158295.1 Pycnopodia helianthoides | reverse complement strand
GAGACAGATTCAGTTCATAGAACTCGCCGAGACTCGTTTTGTACAAGACAATGGGGTGTCTGAAGCCATTAATTGAATCTCAGCTTGATTGGAGACAAAAATATTTAAAAAGTTCCAGAGACAGATTCATGTATAGAACTCGCCGAGATTTTTGTAAAGAAAAGGGGTGCTCTGAAGCCATTAGTTGAATCTCAGCTTGATTGGAGACAAAAATATTTAAAAAGTATCCAGAGACAGATTCAGTTCATAGAACTCGCCGAGACTCGTTTTGTACAAGAAAAAGGGTGTTCTGAAGCCATTAGTTGAATCTAAGCTTGATTGCAGACAAAATATTTAAAAAGTGTCCAGAGACAGATTCACTGTATAGAATACTCTGAGATTCATTATGTATGAGAAAAAGGGGTGTTCTGAAGCCATTAGTTGAATCTAAGCTTGATTGCAGACAAAAATATTTAAAAAGTATCCAGAGACAGATTCAGTTCATAGAACTCGCCGAGACTCGAAAACGGGGTGTTCTGAAGCCATTAGTTGAATCTAAGCTTGATTGGAGACAAAAATATTTAAAAAGTAACCAGAGACAGATTCAGTTCATAGAACTCGCCGAGACTCGTTTTGTACAAGAAAATGGGGTGTTCTGAAGCCATTAGTTGAATCTCAGCTTGATTGGAGACAAAAATATTTAAAAAGTATCCAGAGACAGATTCAGTTCATAGAACTCGCCGAGACTCGTTTTGTACAAGAAAAAGGGGTGTTCTGAAGCCATTTGTTGAATCTAAGCTTGATTGCAGACAAAAATAATTAAAAAGTGTCCAGAGACAGATTCACTATAGAAATGCTCTGAGATTCATTTTGTATAGAAAACGGGTATTCTGAAGCCATTAGTTGAATCTAAGCTTGATTGCAGACAAAAATATTTAAAAAGTACCAGAGACAGATTCAGTTCATAGAACTCGCCGAGATTCATTTTGTATCAGAAAACGGGGTTCTCTGAAGCCATTAGTTGAATCTCAGCTTGATTGGAGGCCAAAATATTTAAAAAGTGTCCAGAGACAGATTCACTGTATAGAATACTCTGAGATTCATTATGTATGAGAAAACGGGATGTTCTGAAGCCATTAGTTGAATCTAAGCTTGATTGGAGACAAAAATATTTAAAAAGTAACCAGAGACAGATTCAGTTCATAAAACTCGCCGAGACTCGTTTTGTACAAGAAAATGGGGTGTTCTGAAGCCATTAGTTGAATCTCAGCTTGATTGGAGACAAAAATATTTAAAAAGTACCCAGAGACAGATTCATTCATAGAACTCGCCGAGATTCATTTTGTATCAGAAAACGGGGTTCTCTGAAGCCATTAGTTGAATCTCAGCTTGATTGGAGGCAAAAATATTTAAAAAGTGTCCAGAGACAGATTCACTGTATAGAATACTCTGAGATTCATTATGTATGAGAAAACGGGATGTTCTGAAGCCATTAGTTGAATCTAAGCTTGATTGGAGACAAAAATATTTAAAAAGTAACCAGAGACAGATTCAGTTCATAGAACTCGCCGAGATTCATTTTGTATAAGAAAACGGGGTGCTCTGAAGCCATTAGTTGAATCTAAGCTTGATTGCAGACAAAAATATTTAAAAAGTATCCAGAGACAGATTCACTTATAGAATGCTCTGAGATTCATTTTGTATAAGAAAACGGGGTGCTCTGAAGCCATTAGTTGAATCTCAGCTTGATTGGAGACAAAAATATTTAAAAAGTGTCCAGAGACAGATTCACTTATAGAATACTCTGAGATTCATTATGTATAGAAAACGGGATGTTCTGAAGCCATTAGTTGAATCTAAGCTTGATTGGAGACAAAAATATTTAAAAAGTACCCAGAGACAGATTCAGTTCATAGAATGCCTGAGATTCATTTTGTACAAGAAAACGGGGTGTTCTGAAGCCATTAGTTGAATCTCAGCTTGATTGAGACAAAATATTTAAAAAGTATCCAGAGACAGATTCACTGTATAGAATGCCTGAGATTCATTTTGTATAAGAAAACGGGGTGTCTGAAGCCATTAGTTGAATCTAAGCTTGATTGCAGACAAAAATATTTAAAAAGTACCCAGAGACAGATTCATTCATAAGAATCGCCGAGACTTCGATTTTGTACAAGAAAAGGGTATTCTGAAGCCATTAGTTGAATCTCAGCTTGATTGAGACAAAATATTTAAAAAGTACCAGAGACAGATTCATTATAGAATGCTCTGAGATTCATTTTGTATAGAAAACGGGTTTCTGAAGCCATTGGTTGAATCTAAGCTTGATTAGAGACAAAAATATTTAAAAAGTGCGTGTGACTGATTCAGTGCAAGAATGCTCGGAGATTCATTTTTATAGAAAACGGGGTGCTCTGAAGCCATTAGTTGATTCTCAGCTTGATTGAGACAAACATATTTAAAAAGTGTCCAGAGACAGATTCACTGTATAGAATGCTCTGAGATTCATTTTGTATAAGAAAACGGGGTGCTCTGAAGCCATTAGTTGAATCTAAGCTTGATTGGAGACAAAATATTTAAAAAGTGCCAGAGACAGATTCATGTACTAGAATGCTCGAGATTCATTTTGTATAAGAAAACGGGTGTTCTGAAGCCATTAGTTGAATCTAAGCTTGATTGGAGACAAAAATATTTAAAAAGTACCAGAGACAGATTCAGTTCATAGAACTCGCCGAGACTCGTTTTGTACAAGAAAACGGGTGTTCTGAAGCCATTAGTTGAATCTAAGCTTGATTGCAGACAAAAATATTTAAAAAGTGTCCAGAGACAGATTCACTGTATAGAATGCTCTGAGATTCATTTTGTATAAGAAAACGGGGTGTTCTGAAGCCATTAGTTGAATCTAAGCTTGAATTGCAGACAAAAATATTTAAAAAGTACCCAGAGACAGATTCACTTATAGAATGCTCTGAGATTCATTTTGTATAGAAGAAACGGGGTGCTCTGAAGCCATTAGTTGAATCTAAGCTTGATTGCAGACAAAAATATTTAAAAAGTGTCCAGAGACAGATTCACTGTATAGAATGCTCTGAGATTCATTTTGTATAAGAAAACGGGGTGCTCTGAAGCCATGGTAGTTGAATCTAAGCTTGATTGGAGACAAAAATATTTAAAAAGTGTCCAGAGACAGATTCACTGTATAGAATGCTCTGAGATTCATTTTGTATAGAAAACGGGATGTTCTGAAGCCATTAGTTGAATCTAAGCTTGATTGAGACAAAAATATTTAAAAAGTGCCAGAGACAGATTCACTGTATAGAATGCACTGAGATTCATTTTGTATAAGAAAACGGGGTGCTCTGAAGCCATTAGTTGAATCTAAGCTTAATTGCAGACAAAAATATTTAAAAAGTGTCCAGAGACAGATTCACTGTGTAGAATGCCTGAGATTCATTTTTGTATAAGAAAAACGGGGTGCTCTGAAGGCCATTAGTTGAATCTCAGCTTGATTGCAGACAAAAATATTTAAAAAGTACCCAGAGACAGATTCAGTTCATAAAACTCGCCGAGACTCGTTTTGTACAAGAAAATAGGGTATTCTGAAGGCTATAGTTGAATCTCAGCTTGATTGCAGACAAAAATATTAAAAAGTACCCAGAAACAGATTCACTATATAGAATGCTCTGAGATTCATTTTGTATTGGATAACGGGGTATTCTGAAGCCATTGGTTGAATCTAAGCTTGATTAGAGACAAAAATATTTAAAAAGTGCGTTGTGACTGATTCAGTGCAAAGAATGCTCGGAGATTCATTATTTATGAGAAAACGGGGTGCTCTGAAGCCATTAGTTGATTCTCAGCTTGATTGGAGACAAACATATTTAAAAAGTGTCCAGAGACAGATTCACTGTATAGAATGCTCTGAGATTCATTTTGTATTAGAAAACGGGGTATTCTGTAGCCATTGGTTGAATCTAAGCTTGATTGGAGACAAAAATATTTGAAAAGTGCGTTGGGACTGATTCAGTGCCCAGAATGCTCGGAGACTCATTTTGTATAAGAAAACGGGGTGTTCTGAAGCCATTGGTTGAATCTCAGCTTGATTGGAGACAAAAATATTTAAAAAGTACCCAGAGACAGATTCAGTTCATAGAACTCGCCGAGACTCGTTTTGTACAAGAAAATGGGGTGTTCTGAAGCCATTGGTTGAATCTCAGCTTGATTGAAGACAAACAGATTTGAAAAGTACCCAGAGACAGATTCACTGTATAGAATGCTCTGAGATTCATTTTGTATTAGAAAACGGGGTATTCTGAAGCCATTGGTTGAATCTAAGCTTGATTAGAGACAAAAATATTTAAAAAGTGCGTTGTGACTGATTCAGTGCAAAGAATGCTCGGAGATTCATTATTTATGAGAAAACGGGGTGCTCTGAAAGCCATTAGTTGATTCTAAGCTTGATTGGAGACAAACATATTTAAAAAGTGTCCAGAGACAGATTCACTGTATAGAATGCTCTGAGATTCATTTTGTAATAGAAAACGGGGTGTTCTGAAGCCATTAGTTGAATCTAAGCTTGATTAGAGACAAAAATATTTTAAAAGTGTCCAGAGACAGATTCACTGTGTAGAATGCTCTGAGATTCATTTTGTATTAGAAAACGGGGTATTCTGAAGCCATTGGTTGAATCTAAGCTTGATTGGAGACAAAAATATTTGAAAAGTGCGTTGGGACTGATTCAGTGCCCAGAATGCTCGGAGACTCATTTTGTATAAGAAAACGGGTGTTTCTGAAGCCATTGGTTTGAATCTCAGCTTGATTCGAGACAAAAATATTTAAAAAGTACCCAGAGACAGATTCAGTTCATAGAACTCGCCGAGACTCGTTTTGTACAAGAAAATGGGGTGTTCTGAAGCCATTGGTTGAATCTCAGCTTGATTGAAGACAAAAGATTTGAAAAGTACCCAGAGACAGATTCACTATATAGAATGCTCTGAGATTCATTTTGTATTAGAAAACGGGGTATTCTGAAGCAATTGGTTGAATCTAAGCTTGATTGGAGACAAAAATATTTGAAAAGTGCGTTGGGACTGATTCAGTGCCCAGAATGCTCGGAGACTCATTTTGTATAAGAAAACGGGGTGTTCTGAAGCCATTAGTTGAATCTCAGCTTGATTGGAGACAAAATATTTAAAAAGTGTCCAGAGACAGAGTCACTGTATAGAATGCTCTGAGATTCATTATGTATTTGAAAACGCGGTGTTCTGAAGCCATTAGTTGAATCTCAGCTTGATTGGAGGCAAAAATATTTAAAAAGTGTCCAGAGACAGATTCACTGTATAGAATGCTCTGAGATTCATTATGTATTTGAAAACGCGGTGTTCTGAAGCCATTAGTTGAATCTCAGCTTGATTGGAGACAAAAATATTTAAAAGGTACCCAGAGACAGATTCAGTTCATAGAACTCGCCGAGACTCGCCTTCAGAGTACCCCATTTTCTGTTACAAAATGAGTCTCCGAGCATTCTTTGCAACTGAATCAGTCTCAACGCACTTTTTAAATATTTTTGTCTCCAATCAAGCTGAGATTCAACCAATGGCTTCAGAACACCCCATTTTCTTATACAAAATGAGTCTCCGAGCATTCTGTGCACTGAATCAGTCTCAACGCACTTTTGAAATATTTTTGTCTCCCCTCAAGCTTAGATTCAACTTAGATTCACCCCGTTTTCTCATACATAATGAATCTTTCTAAGACGTTCAAAAGTTGCAGGAGCATTACACAACCCAAAAGGCATGACTTTAAATTGGTAGAGTCCTTGGTAATGAATGCCGTTTTCTGTTTGTCTTTTTCGGACATCTCAACTTGCCAATAGCCACTTGCTAAGTCTAGAGTGGCAAACCACTGAGAACCAGACAGTGTATCCAGGGTGTCCATCAATTCTCCGCAAAGGGTAGGAATCTTTAATGGTGTGTGAATTAATCTTGCGATAGTCCACGCAAAATCTAGTTGATCCATCTTTTTTTTGACCAAGACTATGGGGTGAAGCCCACGGGCTAGATGATGGTTCTATAACCCCCTTCTTAAGCATCTCCACGATCTCTTCTTTTGCTTCTTGTCGTTGATGTATTGGTAATCGTCTTGCTGGCTGTCTGATCGGATTTGTCATACCCATATTAATTTCATGCTGCACTTTAGATGTTCTGCCTAGATCGTTTGAGTCTTTTGCAAAAACATCTTGATATTCTCTTATTAACTCTGATAGTTGTTTTCGTTGTCCCATATCCAAATCTCCAACACTTGTCTTGTACATCTCATCCAGGTGTTTTGGAACTTCGTTGTCATTTTCTTGTAAGTCTCTGTGTAAAGCAGCGATCTTGTGATTTTCTGCTCTTGTATTATGCTGCCACTGTTAATGGGCTCACATGTTGCGACACACGCACCCACAGTAACTGCTTCGGATCTGACGTTGAACACTCTTACTGGCACCAAGTCTTGCTTTACATCTAACTAAGGCTTTGGCTACGATCACATCATGAGTTTTCGAAAATTTGTCATCCGGCTCCACTATACCGATTTCAGCATTTCTGTTTCTGTATTGCAACCTGCCGGGTAGTATCATCTCCTCTCCTGATGGTATAGTGACAGTTTGATCAACGATAACTCTGCCACATTGGGGCTGTGTAGACGTGGTGTACACATAACACTTCACTTTCGACGTCCAATTCTCATCTCTCCTCTTCCTATGTCTAACGCACAGTTATGTTTCTGAAGAAAATCATAACCCAAAATTCCTTCTGGTTCAATGCTTGCCAAATACGCCTCATGCTCTACAAGTCTTTCCTTGGTCTCCAACTGTTATCTGTAACTTTACCCATCACAAGCAGGGAGTAGGTTCTCCATTAGCCATAGGTAACTCGTACATTGGTTGGATGAAGAATCGGTCTTTAACTCTGTGAAATCTTGTAATACATATCGGGTCGAAGTATTGTCAAACTTGCTCCTGTATCAACTAGAAAATTTACTGTTACTTCGTGTACTTGTGCCACAATTTCCATTCCTTGTGTGACTGAAAATTCTTTTTCTGGTGACAAAGTTGCTTCCACTGTTGGTCCTTCCGGCCAATTCGATTTCCCAGCCGGCTGTCGGACCATGGAGTCGGCTGCTGCTCTTTTCCCGAACGCCAACTGCGCTGCTCATTTCTTGTTTGGTGATAGTTAGTCTGTTGCTTAGGTTTGGGACACTCGCGTGAGAAGTGTCCATTTTCATTGCAGTTCCAGCACACTAGTCGTTTGTCTGTACTTTCTTCGTTGGTCCCAATTTTGCCGATCGTTTGAATCATTCTTTGAACTTGACTGTTGCTTCTCGCCGTTATTCTCCACACAGTTTCTAATTCTCAACATCTTGCTCATTGTCTCAGTCATCTTACTGATTTCAGTAGACATTCCTGCAATTTTATTCTTTAGTCCATCTATTTCTTGATCGGTTTTGGTCTTTTCTTCCTGTTCTGACGATACAACTCTTGCCATCTTTCTAAAAGGTAGGCCTACATCTCTTTGTCTCTCAGCTGCTCTGAACGCTTCTAATTCAACAGCAATCCGCACTGCGTCATCAAGGTTCGCTGGCTTTGACTGAAAGACTCGCCGTCTTACTTCCGTGTCACACATGGCGTCGATGAAATGCTCCTTACTTAATGTCTCTTGTAAATCGTAGGAAGCAGTCGAATATGCTAAACGCACTAGTCGTCTCACGGCTTGTGCGAGCTCAGGAAGCGTTTCCTCCCTCTTTCTCTGCCGATTCTTTAATTGGACCCTGAATAATTCTTGTTGGCTATCTGATCCAAATCTACTACTTAAAGCCTTGACTACGCTTTATAATTCCGTCGTCTGTCTTTATCTAAATCACCTAGAATGGCTTGTGCTGCACCTCTCAGACTTGCCGCCAGATACAATGCCTGTGTCCTTTCATCCCATCCATTCATCTCAGCTAACATTTCGAATTGAACGGCATAATCGTTCCAAGGACTTGTGCTTGTACGTCGTCGGTTTAATGCTCACTTTGGCTTTAAGATCAAGTAATTCTGTTTTTCTTGAACTTTGAGTGTCCTCTAGCTTTTCTGGGGTCACCGTATTGCTTCTTTCGGTTCTTGCTTTTTCCAGTTCCGTCTGTAAGATCAAACATTCTTGCTTCATTTTGTCGAGAACTGCTTGTCCTTCTTGAATTAGTGTCTTTTGGGGGAACCTTGATAATTTGACATCGAACTTGCATCTCCGTTTTCTTTAACTGCATTCAGTTCATCATAATCTGCTATTGAAATGTCGTTAGCATCGTCCCTTGAAACCTCTGCCATGGATTCTTCACGGATATCAGAAATTTGTCTCTCCATTTTTCTTTCTCTATAGAGATCACTCTTTTATTTCTTTTTCTAATATTTCAGAAATTCGTCCGCCGCTGCCACCAAAAATGCAACGATTCGGGGTCCCTATATGAAGTGTAATTTGAACCATATACGTGTCGTTGTCCTAGAAGTTTCGGGGAGGATGTTTACAACTCTTTAATAATGGACATACAGCAGACTTGATGAAATAATAAACTCGTTCAGTCGGAGGTTCCAATTTTTATTCAATCATTAACAGATTTTAGGCCAAGTCTTTGAGCCTCAAATAATTTATTACTACTAGACAGGCTGGTGGGTTGCCGTGGGGCATATTTTGCTTCGTGGTCGGATGTTGGTGCAATTAACTGACCATGTGTTACAAATTAACTTCCCATTGGTCTTTTATTTGTTTCACGGCTTGCGGGCAGCGTCCCCCTTGGATCCACCATGGATCCACTGTCCACGTGGCAAAGACAGTCACTTTTGTTTGAGCAGTCCTTGTATTAACTTGTTTTCTTGTGCTTAAGAAATACAGTTTCGTTAAATTGTTCATTCCTTCATCTTTGTTTGCTGTTATTTGGAGTTTCGTTGGTTGTTATCCTTCATCGTTGTTTGCTGTTATTTTGAGTTTCGTCCACTTTTTGGTTCGAGGATGCCGCGGCCAAAACGAACCCCTGCCACCCCGAAATCGACTGGGGCGAGTGGTACTAAGCGCCCGAAACGCGGCTCATCGGGGCGTACTTCGGCGGCCACCGTGGCGGGTTCCGTGACAGCCTCATCCTCGGCCCCCACTCCGGTGGCAGACGTGGAGCCGGCTGCATTGGGACGTCCAGTTGCGGTGTCGGCCTCAGCATCATCGCCTTATTCTGGGATAGGTGAGTTTAATGCGGTTTTAAATTCTCCTGGCCCAAATTTTCCAACCTCAGTTCTCACCACGGTTAACCCGGCTACAGTAGGGGTTACTCAATCCCCATTGCTAAGCGTGTGTGATGAGCTTGGGGCTGAAGTGCCTCTTTCAGTGCAAGAGAAAATTTGGAAAGGGGAGTTTGTTGAATTTGGTTCATTGTTGAGGCCGGTTCCAGGCGATTCCATTAATGATTGTATTTTTATGGTCGGCTCCCAAGAGTCTCCTGCTTGGCAACTCAGGCCGCATAAGCAGCCCCGGCGTGTAACGTCCATTGAGCAATGGACATCGGCATTTTTAATTTTTGCCTCCATTTTTCTCAAGCGGCACCCTGAGCAAGCGCGCTATTTGCTGAAATATGCCGATATTGTGCGTTCTGCTGCCAATAGGCGTACTGGCTTTGGCTGGCGCGATTACGACATAAACTTTAGATTGAGGCAAGCCCGTATGCCATCCCGCTCATGGGCTACCATTGACGCTGAGTTGTGGCTCACTTTGGTTGGTGCGCCGGTTCAGCCACATACTTTTCGTCCCTACGGAAACAATGGCTCCTTTCGGCAGCACGACCGCAATGGTGGAGTGGGACAACGGCAGTCAACCCAAATGCTCCGTACCTGTCACGGCTTCAACCGTGGCCAATGCGTGCGTACAGCCTGCCGTTACGCGCACAAATGCGCTAACTGCTCCTCAGCCGGTCATGCAGCCGTGCATTGCAGAGTTACTCGTTCCCTCAAGCCAGCAGCTAGCACCAACCCCAATTAAGCTCAATAAGTTGCTTCCGTTTTTGCTTGTTTATCCTAACAAATTTGATTCTCAACTCCTCTTGCATGGTTTTTCTTATGGCTTTAGGCTTGGTTACGTTGGTCAACGGGTTGGTTCACTGGCTCGTAATTTGACTTCTGTTTTTGACAATCCTTCCATGGTTAGGCAGAAGGTTGACCGTGAGGTTGAACTTGGCCGAGTGGCTGGCCCATTTTTAGATCCTCCTTTGCAGGCCCTCCGTTGTTCCCCAATTGGTCTTGTACCAAAACAAGTGCCTGGAGAATTTCGCCTGATTCATAACCTTTCTTCGCCGCTTGGTGATTCAGTTAATGATCACATTGATCAATCTTTAACGTCAGTCACTTATGCTAGTTTTGATGATGCTGTTGCCATGGTGACTCTTTTGGGTCCTGGTGCTCTTATGGCCAAATCGGATATCAAATCAGCGTTTCGCTTGCTTCCGGTTCACCCCGATGATTTTAATTTGCTGGGTTTCACTCTTGATGGCCACTTCTATTTCGACAAATGTATGCCAATGGGTTGTTCTATTTCTTGTGCCACATTTGAACGATTTAGCACCTTCCTGGAATACAGTGCCCGCAAGGTCGCTGTTACCCCGAACATTTTGCATTATCTTGATGATTTTCTCTTCGTTGGTAAACAGGCCACTCACGAGTGTGAGCGTGCCCTGCAGTCCTTTAAAGTCGTTTGCAAGGAATTTGGGGTGCCTTTGGCGGTTGAGAAAACTGAGGGGCCGACAACTACATTAACTTTCCTGGGCTTGGCAATTAATACAATATCTCAGGAAGTTACGGTGCCTCCGGGCAAACTAACTGCCTTGCAGGCTAAACTGGACAGTGTGTTGGTTAGGAAGAAGGTCACACTCCGTGTTCTCCAATCTTTGTTAGGGAGTTTGAATTTTGTGTGTAGAGCAGTTCGGCCAGGTCGTGCTTTTCTGAGGCCTTATTTGATATGACACGGGGTGTTTCTAAGCCACATCATCGTATTCGTGTTACGACAGGGGCTAGGGAAGATCTACTTGCTTGGCAACAATTTTTGTTACACTTTAATGGTTCAGTTATGTTTCCACCCGGTATTTGGATGTCTAATGGTAACTTACATTTGTTTACGGATGCTTCAGCAGAACTAGGCTTTGGGGCATTTTTTGATGGCAGTTGGTCGCAAGGTCGTTGGCCGGATGCGATCCGTTCATTGAAAATGTCCATAGCATTTCTTGAGCTGTTTCCTATTACACTTGCTCTGCGTTTATGGAGTCCCGCCTTGCGGAATAACAGAGTAATTTTTTGGTGCGATAATGAGGCTGTTGTGTCTATTATCAATCGGCAGACGTCACATTGTCCTAAGATCATGAAATTGGTTCGTTCAATGGTATTGCACTGTCTGGAATTCAACATTCACTTCAAGGCACGTCATGTACCCGGTGTTGATAATTCTATCGCCGATGCTCTTTCCCGTTTTCAGATGAAACGTTTTCGCCAGTTGGCTCCCGGGGCAGACCCCGTTTTGACTCCCTTACCCAGCAACCTTTGGGACGACTTCAGTTAGAGGTACAAGACTTGTTGCAACATTCATTGGCCCCCCGCACGCACTTGCTTTACCAAAGGGCATGGCAACTTTTCCAGTGGTTTTGCTCAAATCATGGCTTCCTTAATACAACTACCCGGTCTCTTCAGTCCCTGGTTCAATTTATTGCATTTTTGTCAGTTAATAAGTATGCACCAAACTCCATTGCAACTTATGTTTCAGGTATTGCATCAGCACTGCGTTTGTCTGGGTCACCTGATATCACCAAACATTTCATTATTAAACGTTTGTTGGATGGCTGTAGACGTATCAATAGCCGCCGTGACGCACGCCGCCCCATTACATTGCTCATTTTGCAGCGCATTGTGCCGGCGCTGGATTCAGTTTGCAGCAGCCGCTTTGAAGCTTGCTTATTTCGCACAGCGTTTCTGTTAGCTTTCTTTGGTTTTCTGCGGGTTGGGGAACTGACAGCCACATCCAAGGATGCGGCATCTCCCTTGAGGCGGTCGGATGTTTCCCTGCAGCACGAGCCTGCAGGCCAAGTTGTTGTTTTGAATGTTCGGTTTTCAAAAACTGATCAGTTTGGTAAAGGTTGTTTCATTGTCATTCCAGTGTTCTCACAAGCTGGCAATTTACTCTGCCCTGTGCGGGCCACTGAGCAGTATATGTCCATGCGGGCTTGCACCTCGCAGGGCGATAATTTTTTAACCCACTTTAATGGGACCCCGGTCACACGCGCTCAGTTCACGGCGGTCTTGCAGCGCGCTCTTGGTTTTGTTGGCCTTAAGGACCAGCGCTTCACCTCTCATTCATTTCGTATTGGGGCGGCGACATCTGCGGCTATGGCAGGTTTACCCGAGTCGGTCATTCAAACTATGGGTCGTTGGAAATCCAATGTTTACAGGCGGTACATTCGTATTGCACCTGACTTTATTTTATGATTCATGCACCATTATCAGTTGATATTGCCAAACTAACACCCTTTCATTTATTTTTGTTTATTTTTGAGCGACCTTACACCACGGTGTGCCCGTGGTGTGGGTCATTGGTGATTCATTCGTAGACGGGATGTCCCGGACGGCGGCGTGGTGCAGTGATGAGGCTTGCCTTCGGGAATTTGAAGTTCGATACTATGGAAGGCGTGGTCTGTGCCTGTCACAATACAATGACTTTCTGCATGAGACGTGGGCTACAGCCAACCAAACCCCGGATGTTTGTATCCTGCACGTGGGGTCGAACGACCTCGACCGCCTGCCCAAAAAGGACATACTAGATAGCATCAGAAGTATATTGCGCTATAGTAGACAAATGCTCCCTAGCGCGGTGTTATTTTGGTCCAGCATTTTACCCCGTATCCATTATATGGGTGCATATAACCAAAATAAGGTGGAGCGGACACGCCGGGCCATTAACCGCATTGTTGGTGGCCTGTTTCGTGCTGCTCCTGGGGGGTTAATTGCACATCCACAAATTGTTTGGGACAAACCCGAACTGTTCGTGCAGGATGGTGTACACCTAACGGATAAGTCAACTAAATTGTTACTTGTTAATTTTTGTGTTGCCCTGGTATCACACTATTCCACTATTTGATAAATTCACAACGAGGCTATTGTGGCGGCGGTCATTATTCCATAATGACCGTTTGGCGGAATTTCATTGTGTACACCTTCATAGTCCTCGGGTGTATTCATTCAATTAGTACTTTCTGAAGCATTTGCTCTTTATTTTGTTGTTTTATACCTGTTGGCAAATTTAGCTTTGAAACTTATTCTGCCATTGACCTGCTACCACTATGGTATTTTATTTGATTTGATTAACATGCAACCCATGTATGCCATTTGAGTTGTTATGTAACTCTTCCCCTTACATTTATTAAATTATGATTTCGCGGATTGGATTACTACCGGAAATCAATGTTGATAATAATTGTATGAGATTTCGCGGGTTGGATTACTACCGGAAATCAATTTTGATACAATTTGTATATGAGATTTCGCGGGTTGGACTACTACCGGAAATCAGTTTTGATAATAATTGTATGAGATTTCGCGGGTTGGACTACTACCGGAAATCAGTTTTGATAATAATTGTATGAGATTTCGCGGGTTGGACTACTACCGGAAATCAGTTTTGATAATAATTGTATGAGATTTCGCGGGTTGGACTACTACCGGAAATCAGTTTTGTTAATAATTGTATGAGATTTCGCGGGTTGGACTACTACCGGAAATCAATTTTATTGATAAAAATTGTATGAGATTTCGCGGGTTGGACTACTACCGGAAATCAGTTTTGTTAATGTTTAAAATCTCGCGGATTAAACTACTGCCGGAGATCAGTACTGTTCTTGCAAATATATTAAGAGTTGCTTTCAGTTTGTAAAAATGCAGTTTGGTTAATTGGTTGCATTTGTAACAAACTGTTCATGGTTTTAAGATCATGTAATTTTACTCCGTATTCAATTAGAATAAAAGGGCTGCTCAAGCCACACAGTACAAACGCCATGTGTCTTTACTTGTCTTATGTGGTAATAACAGATTTTAGGCCAAGTCTTTGAGCCTCAAATAATTTATTACTACTAGACAGGCTGGTGGGTTGCCGTGGGGCATATTTTGCTTCGTGGTCGGATGTTGGTGCAATTAACTGACCATGTGTTACAAATTAACTTCCCATTGGTCTTTTATTTGTTTCACGGCTTGCGGGCAGCGTCCCCCCTTGGATCCACCATGGATCCACTGTCCACGTGGCAAAGACAGTCACTTTTGTTTGAGCAGTCCTTGTATTAACTTGTTTTCTTGTGCTTAAGAAATACAGTTTCGTTAAATTCCCACCACCTTCCCCTGCATTCCACCTTGTCAATCTTTGGGATGTTTTAAACACGATTGCTTGTAAGGACTCTAATCATCATGTTGGCATGAGATAGCAAGCATGGGGCCAACGTACGATCTCATTTTTCCCACTGGGTTTGAGTTTGCGTATCCGGCTACTATCCCGTTTGGGGTCTTTGCAAGCACATCGGCGGTATTTCATTGTGTACACCTTCATAGTCCTCGGGTGTATTCATTCAATTAGTACTTTCTGAAGCATTTGCTCTTTATTTTGTTGTTTTATACCTGTTGGCAAATTTAGCTTTGAAACTTATTCTGCCATTGACCTGCTACCACTATGGTATTTTATTTGATTTGATTAACATGCAACCCATGTATGCCATTTGAGTTGTTATGTAACTCTTCCCCTTACATTTATTAAATTATGATTTCGCGGATTGGATTACTACCGGAAATCAATGTTGATAATAATTGTATGAGATTTCGCGGGTTGGATTACTACCGGAAATCAATTTTGATACAATTTGTATATGAGATTTCGCGGGTTGGACTACTACCGGAAATCAGTTTTGATAATAATTGTATGAGATTTCGCGGGTTGGACTACTACCGGAAATCAGTTTTGATAATAATTGTATGAGATTTCGCGGGTTGGACTACTACCGGAAATCAGTTTTGATAATAATTGTATGAGATTTCGCGGGTTGGACTACTACCGGAAATCAGTTTTGTTAATAATTGTATGAGATTTCGCGGGTTGGACTACTACCGGAAATCAATTTTATTGATAAAAATTGTATGAGATTTCGCGGGTTGGACTACTACCGGAAATCAGTTTTGTTAATGTTTAAAATCTCGCGGATTAAACTACTGCCGGAGATCAGTACTGTTCTTGCAAATATATTAAGAGTTGCTTTCAGTTTGTAAAAATGCAGTTTGGTTAATTGGTTGCATTTGTAACAAACTGTTCATGGTTTTAAGATCATGTAATTTTACTCCGTATTCAATTAGAATAAAAGGGCTGCTCAAGCCACACAGTACAAACGCCATGTGTCTTTACTTGTCTTATGTGGTAATAAAATGTACATAGCGCCCTCTCTTGCATGCCAAGGTTATCTTGGTAAAATATTACTGTACTAGAATAACCAGTCCGCTGAATTATAATTGTATTGTAATGATCGCACGCAACAGTGTTTTGGTAGCCGTGGCTGAGTGCGCATCATCTAATAAAAGTGTAAGTTATAAGAGTATCTTGTGTTTCTTTGTCGCTGGCATCTGTGTTGTTTACATCTTCAGGTCTTTGGTCTTGTAACGTCGTACCCGTCTGGAAAACTGAGCCACGAGCTTACTTTTCAGTGCCTTTTATAGCCTACAAGAAATACGCGCTGCACGCAGAATGCCTGAATCAGTGGATTAATTGGTTAAACATTAAAATAGTTAGCCAATGAATGTAAACACGTCTGGTAGCTTGCGCGTTTTCAGCTTGTCAGCGTGCGCAAATGCGCGGGCAAATGCGCACGCTAACGCACCGTCCACGGCATGCAACCAAATGTGTGTACACCATAGAGCTATATATATTGACTAGAGCGCTAACACCCCGTTATACACGCACTAAGGTTTTGAAGCCGTGTGGGCGCATCCATGTTTATGTACAAACCAATACAAAAGCTTGAAATTTTGTACGGCAATTGTACGGCTATTTGCATGATAAAGCGTTTGTTCTTTTCTATGCGTCATCGAACCAAATATGCAGCAAATGAGAACGCACAATCTGCTAATGAGCGTACAAACTGCGAGCGTCATGTGCGTCATGTTTAACATGTGCGTTTGCGCGTATACGTTTTTTTTTTTTAGTTCGTCATTCTTGCCGGCATATTGTGTATCCTTGAAGCAGATTTTGTTTTTTCCCCTTGACATCTTGAAGCATTGAATCCTCCCAAACAAGGCTTTAGTTCTACTCAGCATTTTTCCTAAGACGTAAGTAACAACATCAGAGAATCACCTACTACATATTTTTTGAAGACATCACTAAAATCACCTGTTTACAAGAGCAATGATCGTTAGATTAAATATGGCGCGTACGTAAGCGCGCACGCCGAATGCAAAATTTTCGCGGCCATGTGTGTTCTCTTAAAATTAAAATCGTTCCGTAGTCACGCAACACATCAAACATGTCTGCGCCCAACCATGCAGGCACAACCATGCAGCTTACAATTTATATTTACAACAAATTTACTTTACTTACGTTGGTCCAGGAACTTGCATCTCTATGAGTAACGACTTGAAGCTAAATTAGCAACAACAACAAAATAAAGACCCCTAAACTGCTAAAGATCAAATCGACGATAAATTACTGTTCATTGTTCATTCCATATTCCGTGTGCGTCTGTGCCGTTGTGTTTTGAGCGGCGGCGTAGCCAACTTGCCACTGCGGCCTACCGAAGGCTGCGTTTGCTGGCAGCAGGTATTCATTGAATCTTACTGAATACACTTTCCCATCGGGGAAATGGGCAGACTCGACGACTTGTCTGAATATTACACCATGGTCTAATTGGTGTAGCTCGTTCGTTTGTCTCTTTGGTAAGTTCTGCTCCCTGGCAGCAGTCCTGGCCATCTCCACCTCTGCTCCGGCGATAGAACGCGGTGGGCCAGTACGGAGCTGTGGCTGTTGTTGCGGGATCCGGCGTGGGCGGGCAGCAGACGTAGACGACGTGGACGCGGCCGTGGCGGGTACGGGGCTCTCGTGTCGGCCCCTTTTCATGCCTCTTGTTGAGGGGGGCGGGGTCGTCATCTGTGGAGCAGGGGCGGTGGTTCCTCCATCAGATGCCTGGAAGTCTGGGGCATTGGTCATCAAGGGTGAGAAGGAAGGGCAGTCTGGCGACGGCGACCTAGACGGGAAAGGAGAAACCGGTGGCAGTGTGATGACTGCCGGTGTCATCTTCTCGAGGATTTCCCTTAATTTCTTCTTGTCTGCTGACGCTGTTGTAGTCTTTGTCGTCCGATCATCTTTGTCCTCTGCCGTCTTTGATTTCTTGTTTTCTTTACTCTCACTGATTTTCTGTGTGATGACCGACTTGACTGGTTTGGTGGCCTTGTCTGTAGACTTTCTCTTCTTACATGTCTCATCTTTGCTGTCCTTGACGCTGCTCCGAGCCCTACATTCACTTGGATGCACCTTGTGTTGCCGCAGCATGTGCTGCTGCAAGAACCCAAACTGACGAAAAACTTTGCCACAGCGGAAACAATCAAACTTTCCTTTATCTTTCTGTTCTCTGCCGGGTTCTTTTACCTCTTGATGTTTGTCCATCTTTAAGCTTTCACCCTGATGACACTTTGTAACTGGCTCTACACTCTGTCCGCCGATGATTGTGTGTGCGTTACGTGTGATGGACGTGTGACGTGTGTGCCTAATATCTTGTTCATGTTGATTGTTATATGATGCTTTCCACGCACAGGTTCTTTTCTCTCATATTTTTATTATTTGCCGCCACTTTCGTGACGTCACGTTTTAGGCATTTTTTTTCTCGTCTGATAACTTCAGCCATAGGCCTACCATCCATTGACGATACAATTTTATTATTTTTTTTCTTTTTCTGTTCAGCATTTTTAATTTATTTAATTTTTTTATATTTCCCTACAGAAATGCTACCAAATGATATTCTCCTAATTTAATGGTGATGGGAACATCCACTCCACTACGTCTTAATAACCTTGAAGGTGTTCTGCCGCATTCTTTCATTACTTTTCTTTGTAATTGAACTTTTCTACGAGTAAGTTTTAATTCTGAATTCTTTTTATTTCTGTTCATCATAAATCTCTGTTTTCTTTTATAATTTCACACTGCAACTGTTATGCTGACTCTCATCATCATTGCGGTCTCTCCGCAATTAACGTGTGTACGAGGGCGCCCTCATAATTTCCACTCCGTGCGTGCACTGTGCATCCAAAAGCACGAGTAATATCACACCATAGAGTCCAGCATTGATTAGGTCCCTTTTCGAAGGTCTAAAGCGTTATGCATTAAACATCTAGAGCAATGTCGCTGGCGATTTATTGCAAGTTCTGATGGGCTTTCAAAGAATGTTTGCTCCTGGCCAGGGATCAATTTATCTTCTCCCAAATCCGTGAAAACTTTTTCACCAACGATCTTTGTCGTGCATCGACGTCTCATTTCATGCTTTTTTCCACTCCAACCTTTGAATTTTCCTTAATCCCTTGCAATAATTCTTGATTGAATTTCCGTAGTATATACTACACTACCAAATATTATTATGTCTTTTTTTGTTCTTGGAATCATCAGTACTACTTCTTAGATGTTCACTTGGGCTTTCCCTTGTGTATTAATCTTTATATCTTGCCGGCCGTCGGCGTTCTCGCTGACTTCGGCGTCTGTCTTGAGTCACATGGCATTCCGGTTCCTTTGATTGCTTTTTCTCATGCCGTTGATGGCTTGACAAAACTTTTCCTTTACTTGTCTCCTCTGCCGTCTTCGTAGCTTCTTTAACTTGGACCGGACATTCGTGATCATCTTTCTGGTTGTCAGCGTCTTCTTGTGCCTCATTCGCAATCGCTGGTGCCTCTGTTCTTGCCTTGTCTTGGAACCACTGAGGTGCATTTTCTCCGCTATAGGGCTTTAGTCTGTTGTAATGTACAACTCTTGGTTTTCCTCGTGACCCTTTCTGTATGCGATACGTGACATCACTCAAGCGTTTAGTAACGACATACGGTCCATCCCAAGCCAGCTGAAACTTAGGACAATAACCTCGTTTTCGCTTCGGGTTGTACAACCAGACACAATCTCCTTTGTTATATCCTCCTCTTTCTGCCTTGTGATCATAGTTGCGCTTTTGTCTGTCACTTGCTATCCGAAGATTATCTCTTGCGTACTGATGCACTTGTTCCATACATTCTCTCAGGCGAGTCACGTACTCGGTTTGGTTTAATCCTTGGCGGTTTTCTTTAGGTCTTTCGGTCTTTCAATTGTTCTGTTCGCTCGCTCAATCATCCCATCTGATTGGGGGTGCAGTGCTGATGTTCTTGTTTTGTCTATGCCGAGAAGATCGCAGATTTCTTTGAACAGCTGAGATTCAAAATTTCTCCCTTGATCAGTGTGAAGTTGTAATGGGACACCGTATCTGCTCACGAACGTTTCCACAAAAACAGTTGCTATTGTGGCCGCTTCTTGATTTGGTATGGCAAATGCCTCGGTCCATTTAGTAAAATAATCACCAACGACCAAAATGTATCGGTTACCTCGATTAGTTAGGGGTAGCGGACCTAACACATCCATAGCCACTCTTTCCATGGGTACTCCCACGTTGTATGTCTTCATGGGGCTTCGACGAGTCTTGTTTGGGAACTTTCTGGACGCGCACTTGTCACATGCAGAAACGACAAGATTCACATCTCTTTGCCACCGATTCCAGTAGAATCTGTCTCTTACTCTTTCCCTTGTTTTATTTTGTCCAGGGTGACCACAAGTCTTGTCACTGTGTAATCGTGTTACCAGCCCTTTTCTCAGAGTCTTTGGAAGAACAATCTGCCACTTGACCTGATCACCAGCCGCAGTCTCCCATTGTCGGCATAAGATGCCATCACGTATGTGTAACCGTTCCCATTGCGACCAGTAGCTCTTTACTTCAAAACCTTCATGCGAGATATCAGCCCATCTTGGCCGCTCTGTTAAAGTCTCTTTCAATTGGAGTATTTTATTGATACTTCTGTCTTTTCTCTGTGCATCTTGGAGCTCCTTTGTAGTTATTAAATCTTCTCCTACTACTCCTCTTGATTTTCCTTGAATGTTGGACGTGACGACTCCACAGAATGGATTGCTCAATTCTATAGGTGTCTTGTTGGTTCTCTCTGTACCTGCGCTACTTGTACCTTTACGCTGTCTCGGCTGTCTCATTCCATATTTTATCTCCGGTGTAACACCGTATCTCTCTATCTTGTCACACTGTGTACAATCGTTGCAAGGTTTCCTTGACAGACCATCAGCATTCCCATGTTGCTTACCCGGACGATGTTGGATGTCAAAATTGTTGGTGCTCATAACCTCTAACCATCGCGCAGTTTGTCCCTCTGGGTTCTTGAAATTCATCAGCCATCGAAGTGCTCTGTGATCTGTTCTGATGAGGAATTTCTTGCCATACAAGTAATGATGAAAATGTTTGATGGAAGCCACTACCGCAAGTAGTTCCTTCCTTGTCACACAGAACCTTCTTTCCGCTTTGGACAAGGATCTGCTTTGGACAAATCTCCTCGCCATCTTGTACTTGAGAAAGCACTGCCCCTATACCTTGATTACTTGCATCCGTGTCTAAGATGAATGCGTCATCAACCATTGGATACACCAGTATTTGAGTTGATATCAATTCTCTTTTTAGGCACTTTCACATTCCTTTGTCCAAACAAAGTTAACTTGTGCCTTCTCTGTTAATCGATTCAGAGGTCTTGCAATTTCAGCAAATTTCTTGACAAATCGTCTGTAATACGAACATAATCCTAGGAAACTCCGTACTTCAGTGACCGTTGAAGGGGTAGGCCATTTCTCGACTGCTTCTGTCTTGAGCGGGTCAGTCTGAATTCCCTCACTTGACACGATGTGTCCCAGAAACGTCACACTCTGCTGGAAAAGACGGCACTTCTTTGTGCTTAACTTAAGGCCGGCTGTTCGTAATCGAGTCAGTACCTCTTGTAATCTGTTCAGGGCAGATTTGAAATCATCCCCGTAAACAATGATGTCGTCAATGTACAACAAGCATGTCTGCCATTGTAATCCTGATAACACTCGTTCCATCAAGCGCTCAAAAGTGGCGGGAGCATTACATAAGCCGAATGGCATCACATTGAAATCATAAAGCCCTTGTTGGGTTATGAACGCCGTTTTCTCTTTATCTTTATCTGCCATCTCCACCTGCCAGTACCCACTTGCCAAGTCCAAAGTTGAAAACCACTGAGACCCGGATAAAGTGTCCAATGAGTCATCAATTCTTGGTAAAGGGTAGGAATCTTTGATCGTGGATGAATTAAGTCTTCGATAATCTACGCAAAATCTTATCGAACCGTCCTTTTTCTTGACTAAAACAATAGGCGACGCCCAGGGACTTGATGATGGCTCAATGACCCCTCGCTTTAACATCTTGTCAATCTCTTCTTTTGATACGCCTCTTTGATGGATCGGGAGTCTTCTTGCCGGTTGTCTGATAGGTCTTGTCCCTTCAGTATTTATTTCATGCTTGACAACTGATGTCTTTCCAAGATCCTCTGAATTTTTAGCAAAAACGTCTTGAAATGTTGCTAAGACTCTTGCCAATTGCGTCTTTTGACTTTGATCCAGTCGTTCGCCGCTTGCCTGTATAGTTCTGTCAAATGGTCAGGGATTTCTTGCTTTACTTGAAAGGGCGGTTGCTGTTTTAACACAGCAATCTGATGATTATCATTTTCTTGAATTACTTTGTCACTTTCAACTGGTTCACACGTGGCCATAACTGTACCTTGATGCACAATTATCGGCTCATCTTTAAGGTTGAGAACTCTGACTGGTACCAGCTCCTGTTGAATATCAACCAAGGCTTTGGCAGCCATTACCTCGTGATTCTTTATGAATCTTGATTCAGGCTCAACAATACCTAATTCGATATTTCTATCTCTGTGTTGTAGTTTTCCGGGCAGTAATATCTCTCCTCTTGCCTCAATCATCACAGTTCGGTCCGCTATCACTCGAGTACACTTGTGAGATTCTGACATTAGGTAAACATGGCATTTGACTTGTTGATTTTCTATTCGCAATTCGCCTTTTCCCAGATTCAACGAACAATTATACATCTGGAGAAAGTCGTAGCCTAGAATCCCTTCAGGTTCAATATCAGCAAGGTACACATCATGGGTCACTGTTTTACTTTGTGTACCAACTTGAAACTCTAGTTCAAGTTGTCCCCGTCCTAAGCAAGGAGCAAGTTGTCCATTAGCCATCGCCACTCTTATGCTTGTGGAACTTAGTTGAGGTCTTGAATTTTCGGGAATTTTGTAATAGATGTCGGGACGAAGAATAGTCAAACTTGCTCCCGTATCCACCAGAAAATTTGTTTGAACTCCATTAACTTTAACAATCACCTCGATGCCTTGGGTAGTTATCACATTTGTTGTCGATAAACGCTCAGTTACTGTCGGTCCATCATCACTCCTTGATTTCCCAGCCGCCTGCTTGACCACAAAGTCGGCTGTTGTCCGTTTCCCGGATGTATTTCTTGTTGGCCCATATATCTCTGATGCTTAGGTTTCGGACATTCGCGTGCAAAATGACCGATCTCATTGCAATTCCAACAAATGAGAGGTCCTCTGTTCCCCCCTTCTCTGCGTTTCCAGCTCTGTCTATCTTGCTTGTATGTCTTGTCACCTTGCTCAGGCGTGGTCACTTTGTCTTGCCGTGCGCAATCAGTTTCCTCTCTGTGTGTATTCACCATGTTCTTGATTGCATTTGTCAAACAGCCAAGCTCATTGGACAGTGAGAGAATTTTATTCTTTATTTCCTTGATTTCTGTAGCTTGCTCCTCTTTATCTTGCTCTGGGAAAACAACTCTCGCTATTTTCCGATTTACTCCACGTTGACGATCGGCCGCTTGAAATGCCTCCAGTTCAACTGCAATACGAACTGCATCAGCTAGACTCTCTGGCTTTGACTGGAATACTCGCCATCTCACGTCACTTTCAGAGAGAGCGTCAATAAAATGCTCCTTTGCCAATGTTTCTTGTAAGCCGTATGTTGCTGTTGGATATGCAAGACGTGTCAGTCGCCTGATAACTTGAGCCAACTCAGGCAAAGTTTCCTCCCTCTTTCGTTGTCTGTTTTTCAACTGTACTCAAAAAAGTTCTTTTTGATTATTTGAGCCAAATCTGTTGTCCAAGGCTGTCACTAGAGCTCTATAATCATGACGGCTTTCATCATCCAAGTCACTTAAAACACACTGTGCCGATCCCCTTAAGTTGGCTGCGAGATACACGGCTTTGGCCTCGTCATCCCAATCATTCATCTCGGATAGCATCTCAAATTGAACGGCATAGTCATTCCAGCAACTGGACCCGTCATAATTGGTTGGCTTTATTTTTACTTTTGCATCACGATCTCTATTTTCTGGCTTTCTTGTTTGGGCCTTCTGTGCTTTGTATTCTTTGACTTGTTCTCTTTCTTCGTTTGCACCATTCAACTCTCTTTGAAGGATTTCACATTCTGCCTTCATTTTGTCTAGAACTGCTTGTCCCTGTTTAATTAATTTCTTTTCCGGGGAATTCTCACTTGAAGTTGACACTGATAGTCTTGAATCACCGCTCTCTGTAATCTTTATTTCATCACTAGAACTTGCAATGGAAATATTATTTTCATCTTCCCTTGAAGATTCACCCAAGGATTCGTTTTGGATCTCTTGCACTGGACTTTCCATGTTTATCAATGCCTTTTTCCGTCAATTTTTAAAGTCTTTAATTCTCCTTTCTTTACTTTAAATTCTTAAATTCACCAGTAATTGAGATCATCCCACCGCTGCCACCAAATGTAACGATTCCGACCCCACCCTTGCTTGTGCCTAGGGGAGAAGAGTCGGTATCATCCGATGAAACTCAAAGGAGAAATGTTATGGGGAGAAAACCTTATCTACTCGACATAATAAGACATGTTGAAAACAGAGGGTTACTGTCAACCAAAGATCTATATTAATTTATTGTCTCCAATTCCTTATTCATACAACATTCACTTGTTATTTAACTAATGCTGAAACTAATGGTACTTGTACGAGTATGATTTATTACGAGCCTTCAATTGTATTGGTAGCGTGGACTTCAACCCTATAATTATAGGCATTACATGTTGATTAGAATGGTCTTTGTGTCTTTGGTCTTGTGGTGAGGACTGTTCAAAGAAAAAGTCCCTGAAAAATGAGTTTGCAGCTGAATTTATAGCCGTCAGAAGTGCGTATGCGCAACACGCACTTCTGTTACATACGCGGTGATCAAAGCGCACTAAATTATTGACCAATCACAAACACCTTTCTACGGTAGCTTGCTCCACTTCAGCTGGCGCGCGCTCGTACTCTTGAGCCTGCGTCATGTGTGCCTCATTAAGAATACTCAAGAGCACAACACAGCGCAGCCACAGAATCGGAACGGCACATAGCTGGGTGTCACAAGCATGCAAGAATATTTCTGCAAGGAAAGAACAATAGAAATGAAACATTGAAATAAATAGTTGTTTATCTTAATTACACATGGCATTTTTCGCCACAATACTAACATATACATGTCAAACATGTATTGAATTTTATGCATCTCAGGGCTAAAATGAAAATACAATAATTAAAAATATCTGTAATTTCACAGAAGTATATACAGAAGTTCAAAATATGTAAAACATAAATTGAATACTATGACTGCTTGGGGCTGTCAATGATAGCTTTATCATTCTGCACTGCTACATGTATCTTGGTCCTGTATCCAATGGCAGTAACAATTGCAAATATTTAATGTACAAAAAGGAACCAGACTATTTGCTGTTCCAGCCTCAGTTTGGTTACATTGATTTGAATGGGAGAAAATCAAGATGGCCGCACCACGATAAAGGTCTATAATGTGAGTTGTCAGTTCATCTTAATACAACTTAAAATTCTGCAATGCCTGTTCTTTAAAAAAAAAAAAAAATACATGTAAAGATCAGTATATTCTATGTTCCATTTGTGGGACCATTCCTCGTTATTGGTAAAAATAACGCCTGCAATGTAGGTTTTTGTTTCCTATAACCCCCCCCCCCCCAAAGAAAAAAAAGGAAAAGACATAACTTATGTAGCCTTAAATTAATTAAATTAAACAGACGGCAATTTTGAAATTAAACTTCCCGCTCTTATCAGAATCAATGATTCCAAGTCAATTTGTTCTTTAAGTCATGCAATTAAAAAAAATGATGAGCTTTTCTTTCAAGGTGTACACAAAGACTAAACATTAAAACTATTCTTTTAAACGCCAATAAAACAATTCCAATTAAAAATAAAACAGATGAAACTGCGATAACCCCCCCCCCACACACACACACATTCCTATTTTTGCATCCCTGTGGAGACATCTTTTGTTCTATCCTTTGTCCCTGTAGTTAAGAACCTCCCTAAGACTTTGTACACAAAATTCCTTGTGGAGCAACCCAGTCTTTAGAATTTCCCTATGGAGACCCTTTGTTTTCCCCTTTTCTGTTTTGTTCTCGGTCTCCATAAGGAAGTGAATATGAGAGCAACACACACACAAACACACCCCTCGCTGTTTAGTGTTTATACCATTCATGTCGCTATGACTTAATTTGCACATAAACTACCCATCAAGTTGTTCGCCACTTCAAAAAATGTCACCTGGCATTATTATTCAGGGCCACTGTACTATTAATTTAAATCACAATTAAATGTTGTTTAATCACAATGACTGACTTAATGTACAACTTGTTTGCTTCATTTATGTGCAACTTTGTCAACTTTCCTACATTTCCTTTTGAGGGTTACATTATGTGCTTCTCTGTTTTTAAACTCAAGTGCATAATGCATTCTGATGTTCACAAACACAGCTACAATTTTTGATTTTATTCTCTCACTGCATAACTGCATCTCCTTGTACAAAGGTAGATCACACATGGCTTGATTGAGCAGGTGGGAGATGTTGCTCCTTGTCATCTTGATGTCATCAAATTCAGTGCGAAACAACTTCTCACATTCAGTACAGAAAGCTAGGAAACGCTCTGAAGGGACCATTAACGATCCAAAGTCAGATGTGGAAGTGTCGTAGGCTTTGTGATATTGCGAGACACCAACCCCTGATAAAATGAACGTTCCGAGATCCAACTACTTTAAGGCTCTTGAGTACTGGCTTGCATGACTCAAAGAATGATTTGTGTTCAGTGTTTTCCGACATAGGCCTTCTCAATTTCTGTGGATCCTTCAAACATCTACTGTTGAATGAGTCAAACAAATCGTTGATCATATCAACAAACTCTGCTGTGTATGCAGCTTCTGCAGGTAACTTACCAAATGCTACATATGAGTACAGACCTGCAGCCACGGAATGACTGTGCACCTGTGCTGCTTTATTCACACTCACTTTGGAGAAGCTTGTGAGTTCAAAGTGCCCTTTTGTGAGTTTGTGTGCTTTTCTGATTGCAAATTGTGAATCAAATTCATAGAAATTACGAATATGTGTCCACCTATGTGCTTGCAACCATCAGTTCCATTGATCTGGAAGACATATTTCTCCAGGTTAGATCTTGTGTTCTTTAGTAAGTGTGGCGAGTCATGCAAACAGAAGATCTTGTCTTCTTCATGGATGAAGAAAGGTCGCTTCTCTGTTACTGCAAGGAGTTTATAGAGTCGAACGTTGTTGGACCCTTGGTCACATATGACAGCCTTAGGTTGCAGTCCAGTGTTTTTAACGACCTGAATGCATTCATTGAGCAGTTTCTTCAGATTTTCAGCACTTGTTGCAGCTCTTGACAAGAAATAGCCAATGGGTTGTTTCCACTTGCCAATCAAACCCCTTACCATGAATACAAGAGCATGATGCTGTGGAGCTTTTGGTGTTGAGACTACCTCACTCTTTCTCTTAAGTAGCCTGCGAGGGGTGGACAGAGGTCTGGGAGGATTCGGAACTTTGAAAATTGTTGGAATTGCATTCCAGTTCAGCCTGTTTTTCGTCCGTTTGTTGAAGAACTGCTGAATCTCGAAGTGCTCTGAACACAAGCGGCAGTTTGATGACACATAAAGGGGAGTTCTCTGAAGCAGATCAGAGCGACGAGTGTTTTGGACCCACTTCTGACATCTGCAAAGAACAAAATATAGGCAATATACTGTATGTTAAAATTGAACAAATAAGCTGACATTACATGTGGAGAAGCCTCTTAAATCTACCAACAACTCACATAAAGTCAGAGTAAATAAACATAATGTTCAACAAGAGCACCGCTAATTTCCAAACATCATCACCAGTCATCAGTCATGTTTAACCCAGGGTAATTCAAATGGACACCACCACATTTAAATGTTGCCTTTAGTTAGGTGATATGATTGGAGTATATTTTTTATAAATTTCTATTATTGATGCAATATAGGCCATATAGTCTAGAAATTGTTTTTTACACATTTAATGGAAATAATTCAAACAAAAAATTGCCTAATATTTAATGACAAATATGTACCTCTCCTTGTTCTTAGGAAACTTGAAGAATGACAGATCCGGTCACTTGCTCTGACGATTAAAGCAATTTATTGCAGAGCAGTGAGCTGATGATGATGAGGTCGATGCCATGTTACCTTCCCTTGTTTTGTTTTTGTTGACAGATCAGGATCTTTGAACAAAACAATGAATAAATGTTCTATAATTGAACCACAACACTTTGACAAGATTGGCAGCAATCATGGCAAATTGCTCCATAGAAGCAATGTCCAAAATCCAAGGGCATTACTTTTTATTAAATACAAATAAATAGAATAAGATAAAACAGACAGAGAGGAACATAAACGTTACAGTCATAAACGACAACAGTAACATAGTAACAGAGATCCAGAACGATTTGGCACACGAATCGAGAAGAGGCCCAGATACCTAGGACCAATTTCAAGGACGGTCATCTTCATACCATAACATATTGGACCAGATCTTAGTTAGTCATTGTTAGTGTACTGTTACTTGTTCATTGTTTTTGTGTGAATGACGATCTTACCACTTTTATTGAACATTATGACTAGTGTACATGGTGTACTTAGCCCTTAAAACAATGTCACAAAATAGTTTTCGTCTCAGTCAGTGTTAGCATTTAAAACGAATAACCAGTTTTGGTATTAATTACATGTATTATAAGTAATAACTGGTAAATACGATTTTACATGCTAAAATAATTTTCGTCAGTGAGACGAAAATTATTTTTGTGGTATTGTTTTACTCATTTCTCAAAAAACTACTTAAGCACCTCAGCAAGTAATATTTTAAGGGAAGCTTTGATCATCATTATCTTCAAACCGTGGTAAGTTTAATGTTAATCTATGGACATTGTCACTGTTTTGTGTCCTACTCCCCTACTCCTACATTCTACAATTTACAAAACAGTACCCAACAAGGGGAAGGCCGAAACCCTTTTTCAAGTCCTTAAATGTTTAAACTAATATCATGAATATTGTTTCAAATTTTAAAGTTGTCCGCTACCTTGTGTTCTTTGTAATAAAAGATTATTGATGAAACAAAAATTGGTGTTATTACACCCCATAAAACATCAACTTACATGTATGATGTACTCCACGATCAGGCTGTTGGGGGGTGTAGCGACAAACACGACATGCCCGAGTGTACGCTTATGGCATTATGTGCAACTAAAAAACTTTTTTCCCGTCGCGGTTTTTATCACCGATAAACTCTCTCGCTGCTCACTACAATGGCGGCCAAACGCGCCCAGTGCGTACTTCACGTTTGTGCGTGAGTTCCCCATCTTGCGCCTACGGCGCTATACGATCTTTGGTGTACACCAAGTTTATTATAAATACAAGGAGAAAAAGCAATGAATCAGCAGGATATTATAATTTAGATATGGAACTTAAATTGCCTCAACAATGATAATAATAAGGCTAAGCAAAAAGCGGTCTCCGCCACAATATGTTTGACGATGTGGATGAGGGCGCTGTTAGCCATATATTTTGGTCTGTAACGGCAGCCATGCCGATAGCAGAGAGTAACAAATTAATTCGTCATTACTTTAATTTGGGGCTTAATTAAGATGAAATAATTGCATCGCTTCTTGCAAACAATAACATTATCATAAGCAAACAGCATCTTAACCGGAAACTGCGAGCTCTTGGTCTCTTTCGGCGAAAAAATCATACTGATATTGTAGACGCCGCTACCTTTAAGGAGAGTTGCAAACATCGGGGCAACTGCATGGTTATAGGTGGATGCACTTGCGATGCATTCAGATTGGTATCAGTATCGATAGAGAAACAGTGCGCCTTCTGTTGGGAATACTAGATCCAGAAGGCGTTCAACAGAGGGCAAGAAGACGGCTTCAGAGACGCAGATATCACGTAAGCGGTCCAAACTTCCTATGGCACTTGGACTCGTATGATAAACTGAAACCGTATGGAATTTGTATAGACGGCTGCATTGATGGTTTTTCCAGAAACGTGCTTTGGGTAGAAGCTTACGTAACAAGTAGTGATCCTAGTGTCATTGCTGGTTATTATATGAAAACGGTAAGGGCAAAAATGGGGTGTCCGAGAGTAATTCGGTCAGACTTTGGAACTGAAAATGGTACAGTTCGACAAATGCAACACTTCATGAGAACTAATTGCCAAGATGCGTTTTCTTCAAGGTACCAGTCAAAGCAATCAGCGCATCGAATGTTGGTGGAGTGTATTTCGGAAACATTGCACTCAGTATTGGATGAACTTATTTGAAGAACTTAAAGATGATGGTCATTTCAGTGGCGATTTTCTGGATACATCTTTAATCCAGGTACTATAATGATGAGGCATTCCTAGTTTGACCAAGTCTCAGTAATTTGTAAAAATTTGTATGTGACACCATTGGAAGACGTTTCACTTTCTGACTTTGTGAACAACAAATAATTAAACTACCTGAACAATTCATCTCCATTTCTAATACAGGATGATATTGACACTACCGTGAAGGAGTGGAACTCTCACAGAATAGCTTCATCAAGAAATCGGCATGGTCCATTCGGTCGACCTATGGTGATGTACACAGTGCCCCAACTGTATGGAACGCAAGATTATACTGTTCATGTACAGCATGATGAAGCAGAAGTATGTGAAACTGAGTGTCAGTTTAAAAGTCGATTTCCATGTGACAAGGATGTGTTTAAACTGTGCACTCTTCTGATGGATGAAGCAGGCATTGATAAGCCAAGTAATGCTGAGCAATGACTTAATCTATATCACTTCCTTAGAAGAACTCTACTGCAACAAACATAACATTAATCATGCAGGCAAATGACATTTGAAGACTTTGGTTTGTTAAAATAGCCCATAATCTGTACTGTTATGAAGACAAGGGACAGAACTATCAAGATTGAAATATTATTACTTTAAAATAGTGTGGCATGGCATCGATTTACTCTGTTAGTTTTATTTTAAATTTATTGTTGTGTGATACCAGACAGGCAGCATAAAGCCAATCTGGATATGTACTCAATTCAGAGTTTTGGTCTTTGCTTGGGCCTAACAACATAGGGTGAGTGGGGTTTGTATAATGGAAATGACAGTCCTTGGTTAGAGTAGACATTCTTATTAAAACCATTTATGCATTGATATTTTGTCTTGCTTTTTTGTCAATTTCCATTTTGAAAGCAATTCAATTTGATACTACCTGCCTGTGCAGTTTTTTTTTTGAAGGTGTATTTCAAAGTAATGTTGATCATAAATTAAATAAATAAATACAAACACAATTCCGTAATTGAAATTTGCCTGATCACTGGTTCCATTTGTTTTTACGCATACCCCCACCCCAAGCACTTTTCCAATTTAAAAGTAGGCCCCACAATTTTATCCCTTCTGAAAAGAAGGGATATTTATAAAGAGACAATGCACAGCTGACTTTTATCTTCAAAACTAGTAACAAGTTTAATACATTTAACTTAAAAATAATATGTACTTCCAAAAAACAAGACTCGCCAAATATGTACTTCAAAAAAACAAGAATCGCTGAATATGTACTTCCAAAAAACAAGACTCGCAAATATGTACTTCAAAAAAACAAGAATCGCTGAATATGTACTTCAAAAAAACAAGATTCTCTGAATATGTACTTTAAAAAAACAAGAATCGCTGAATATGTACTTTAAAAAAACAAGAATCGCTGAATATGTACTTCAAAAAAACAAGAATCGCTGAATATGTACTTTAAAAAAACAAGAATCGCTGAATATGTACTTCAAAAAACCCAGAATCGCTGAATATGTACTTCAAAAAAACAAGAATCGCTGAATATGTACTTCCAAAAAACAAGAATCGCTCAATATGTACTTCTAAAAAACCAGAATCGCTGAATATGTACTTCCAAAAAACAAGATTCGCTGAATATGTACTTCCAAAAAACAAGAATCGCTCAATATGTACTTAAAAGAAACAAGAATCGCTGAATATGTACTTGCGATGGCACTAATGGGCTTTTTACTTCCGAGATGTCCAATCATCCAGAGGAAAAGTTGGCCGTATTGCTCTGAGTGTACCTCAGCCCCCTGCGTCAGCCCTCCAGGAGTGACGAGATGTTCCTCCTTCGGCCTCCAATCCTTGGTGAGTAGTCCCACTTCCCTTTCTTATTTTCAAGAAAGGACTATAAGTAGCTATTGTTTTTTTCCGAGTGGTTGTTTTTACCACTTCATCCTCACCCTTAGGGCCACCAAGCTTCTCTTCACTTCGGTGCCAGTCTATGCAATTGCAGGTTTAACAGACCTTTCCATTGTTGATAAACAAACCGCGCTGGTTGGCATGGAAGGCCGAATGTTAGCAAAACACTCAATCGTGTTAATAGATGTTTCAACAAAATTTTAACATTTTCTGCAAACTTTCAACTAAGTAAAGTACCTCTCATGATTGGTTGCTTTGTTTCCAACAAATTCAACACTATTTTTGAATATTTGTGTAACATTGTTAAAAACTGTGGCAATCGTTTTTGTTTTGCATTTATGGCTTTCCATAGTTTTCCGACCTCGGTTGGCAAAAACTCGGGCTGTGACGTTGCAATAGAAAGGTCTACAGGTAAGGGAGTCCCTCCGCGAAGGGACGATACTTACCTGTTAAACCTCCCTCCCTCGGCCTCCTTCAACCTACTGAAGCATCCAGGCATTGCAGCACAAGAGGTGGACCATGGGGATTAAAACCGCAATGTCATCTCAGTGGCATGGAGGGATCAAGTGGACTTGCCAGATGTGGATCAACCTCCCGCACCTCTCAACTCAGCTACAGCAGATGCAAAGCATCAGAGGGAACTCCTGAAAGCCTTCTTCAATACACCACAAGGTGCGGTCGCATGGCAGGAAAGGATGGCAGGACTGCATGATGCGGAAGGTGGAGAGGATGAAGGAGGAAATGAAGATGGTGGTGATGATGATGCTGCTGCTGACTGAGGGACCCCAAACAGAGACTCCCCCAATTCCAAGATGAAGAGGATAATAGGACCGTGGTATGTTATGTTCCACCTCAACGACCCTTTTGAGGGCATTCAAAGGTCCTTATAAGGACCACCCACTTCCTCACAAAAGAACATGAACATGTGATGATTTAAAACAATATATATATACTCCCCCTCCCGCCAAAAAATAAAGAAAATAAATAAATAACTTTTAGAAACTTCCCTTCCTCCCTCCCCCCCCCAAAAAAAAACAAACAACTCAAAAAATTGCCAGCTAAAAAAAATTAAGAAAAATAAATTGGAAATTGCCCTTTTTCTCTTACTCTTACTCTCTGTCCTTACTATATGCTCTTACTTACTCGGTCGCCCACAGGCGGGCTCGAGTATGGCTTTTCCAAGTAATTCGGTCTTACATAAGGGTGGCCGGTTCGTCTGTTGATTCAACACCGGTGTCCTTTTGCAGCACCCCTGTGTAAGACATTTTTGATCTTCCACGTCTCCTGTGTCTGTGAGTTGGTTTCCAAAGAATGACTTTGTGTGCCTCCAACTCCGGGTGCCTGTGTCAATGGCCTGCTAACTGCACTTTCTGACGGGCTGCGATTTTGTCTCCGACCCTAGGGAGGCCGCCATATGGGTCGTCATTGGTTACGTGGTCCTCCCAGGATACATTGAGCGCCACTCAGAGCATGCGTGTGTAGCATCCATTGAACGACTTCTCCATTGTAGGAGTTAGAGTCCATGTTTCGCATCCATACAGAAGCACTGACTCGATGGTTGCCAAGAAGAAAGAGATCTTTATGTTGCGGCTAATGGTGGAGCTCCACACTTTCTTCATATCAGTCAGTACCTTCCATGCCTTTCCTTTCCTGACCTTGATGTCCTGGTCGCTAGAGTTGATCCAAGGTACTTAAAGTCAGGGGCTTCATTCAGTTCTCTTACCCTCCAGCGTCTTCCTGGAGTGTGTTCGGGCATGTTGTAAGTGGAGTAGGCCTACTCAGTTTTCTTTGCATCGAGCATGAGTCCTACCTTCTTGCACTCAGCTTCTACATGGTGTAGGAGTTCTTGGGCCTGCCCGACTAGTTCAGACATCAGCGCGATGTCATCAGCAAAGTCGAGATAAGTTTCAGTGACCGCTGGATGCCTTCTAGATCTTCGCAGAGTGATAGTGAATCCGAGCTCGGACTCTCTCCCACTGATGGCTCTACCGAGGGCATAGTCGAGAACGATGATAAACAGGAAGGGTGCCAGGGTGTCGCCTTGTAGCACTCCTGCTGTGATGTCAAACCAGTCAGTCTCACCATCCGGAGTAACCACCTTAGCCTGTGTGTTGGAGTACATTGACTCTACGGCACAGAGTAACAGGGGAGGAACTCCGTAGGCCTTTAAGATTCTTATCATTTTCCCCCGATGTATGGAATCAAATGCCTTCTTGAAATCGATAAATGTGAATACTGCTGGTAGGTTGTTTAAGCCTTGACTCTGGTGTATTCTGTAGCTGTGAATGGACCATCATCGATGTCAAGATCCGGAAAGATATCGGGTGTCTCCTCATCCGAATACTCAACCTCTGGTGCGCTGCCTAGCAGGTTGCAGAAATGGGTGTATACCATGTGTCAACTCTTGCCTGTGGGGTAGCTCCAGCAACCTGCCCTTCCTTTGCTTTTCTGCGCCCAGTTATTTCGTTGATGACCTTCCAGGCCTCGCCGCAGCGTGCTCCGCCATGCTCCGCCTCAATCCTTTGGGTCCTCTCATTGAGGAGCTCCTCTTTTAGCTTATCATAAGTGTAGAATAAATGTTGTTTTGCCGTTCTATGAGCTTGCTTGTTCTCTTCAAAGTCTGGTCACTGTCGCAGGACAGGCGTGCCAGTTTGACAGCCTCTCTCGCAGCTGTGATGTCTGGGTGCTTCGACTGAAGAGATTTATTTACCCTTTCATATTTAGGTACGCACTCCTTTGTTGCTATCTCGTATGCTTGAATGAACCTTCCGTACCACTCAGTAGGGTCTTCATCCACCTGTAACAATTGGTAGTGGTTGCGCACTACCACCGTATAGCGTTCTTGAATATCAGGGCGCTATTGAGAATTCATGGGAAACCTTCCTCTGCCCAGGCTACAACTGCCTGACTATTTAACCCATAATTGGGGGATTTGAAATCAAAGTTTACCATCTCTTAGGTGGGCTGCCAACCAAAGCTGCAGCTCCTCCAAACCGAGTTTGAAATCAGAGTTTCTGTCTTCTAGGTGAACTACCTCCCATGGTTAACGAGCTCCACCTGCCCGGAGCAATCTTGTTTTAAGGCGCCAGAAACTCGCCTGCACACCTCTGCCCACAGTTCGCAACGGGGATTGGCACGTGAAGCTGGGCAGTAGGAGTTCGTCTTAAGAGAGGCTGTTTGAGACGCTGATCATATGGGAAATTTCTTGGATTAGGAGTGGCTCAATCCTCCAAACCACCTCGATCATCCAAGACCTTTTAATCCCCTTTTTCTCTCCCATAATCAAAGAAAATTAACTTAGGATTGTCCCTACTCAAACCCAAAGAATTTAACAGATCCCAACTTGACATGCCCACCCTCCTCCCCCAAAACACCAAACACATTGAATAGATCCTTGCCCTCCTCTCCCCCCAAAATAGCATACAATGCAAATGCTTGCCCCTTCCCCTATATAAAAATTTAATACAAGAAAATGTAATAAAACCTAAAGGGGAATGATAGGCCCTATCTCTTTGAACTTTAACCTAATATCATATGGTTAATGTCCCCTTAATTTAAGGAGTTTGGCCAAACAAAATTGCTTCTGTTTTTTCAAATTCACATAGTTTATCATATGCCTTTTTATTTTCAAATCTCTTTTAAATTGGAATTCATCGCAACAGTTTTTTTTTTTTGGGGGGGGATATTGGGAGTTCATACTTTATTAGGATCCAATAGGGGATCAACACAACTTAATTTTCTTTGAACTGAAAATGTTGGGGGAAGGGAAGGGAGGAGTATTTATTTATTTTAAAATTATTTTTAGGTGTTCGGTACATCAGCCGAAAACCTATTGTAGCGGTACATAGTTCAGAGTTCACAATCCTGAGGTCACTAATCTTTTTTGTATGTAGATAGATACTAGGGGCCATTCAAAATTGTCGATGTTTTTTAAATTTCGATTTTTTTTTTTTCGAATTAGTGGGTGGGTGGGTCAAGGTAAATAATTGAAAATAGAAATTCACTTTTCATTTAAAAAAAAAAAAAACTGAAAAAAGCTAGCCCGTTTGACTTGCCTGCGTACCAGCGTTCCCATGGATGCGCCTGATGACCCGAGGTACAACGTGTACACGTACATTATAATTATGTACAGCATGCATGTGCGTGACTCACCACTATGCAAAAAAAACACCATGTGCGTGGCCCATTGTGTGAAACACAATTGGGAGGACGGCCCGCGTGTGATTCGGCACAACGGACGAGTTGACTTTTCTACTTGCAGCGGTCGAGTTGGACAACGAACGTGTTAGACAACAGACGAGTTGATTTTAACTTGAAAGCACAACGGTCGAGTTAGTACAACGATCGAGTTGGTAAACGGTCGAGTTGGTCGGAATCAAGTTGGCAAGCGGTGGTTGAGTTGACTTTCATAACTTTCCAACCACGATAAACATGGCTGCCACCATGGATGGCAAATGTGATATACCGACGGATCTTCACGGTTTTTGGTCACAACAAAAGTTGATGATGAGAAGTCCTAGTTCACCCTACGAGCGGTTTGTTTGTGCGTCATGCTTGCTGTCAAGAAAACCAAAAGAAACAGCTTTTTCTACCGCTCAGCGACCAACAACATCTTCACGCCGTCATTGAACTGGACACACAAATTAGGCAACAAAAAAAAGGGTTCTGTTTCCGGTTCCCCAACCGACCCTAGTTTTACGCCGCGACCCTAAACTTTTTATTCGGACAAAAAAAACTGGAAAAACGGGGGGGGGGGGGGAATAAATAAATTAAATGGGTGAAGCGCATTCCATGGGCTTGCCGATTGCGCACATTTTTGCAAAACCGGCCGCTTGAACTGCCAATCTAAAGAGCGCAAACTGAAGATTGCGCACAATTTTGCCTAATTCGTGGTGCAAATCCGTTGATTGCGCTCAACACATGAACAATCGTGGACGTATCGTCAATTGATGGGAATAAAAAAAACCCGCAAAATAAAAAAACTTTCCGACCTACCGACCCTATTTTTAAATGACATGTTATCGGAAACAGAACCCTTTTTTTTTGGGGGGGGGGCCTTAACAGGGCTCAAATTTGGGGGAAAACATCAAAAGACCACAGGTACATTTTTTACAGACTGAAGTCACACTCACACCGTGTGAGTGTGACTTCAGTCTTGTAAAAAATGCATAACAAATCAATCTTTTTATAATCGAAATTAGGGGTGGGTGGGTGGGTCAAAAAAACTTTGGAAAAAAAAATCGAAATTTTAAAACATTGAAAATTTTGATTGGCCCCCTAGACGGCCATGACGTAATATCTCATTTCAGTGACTGGGAAGTTCTTGGCCTGAGTCCAAGTCACGGACGATGTTGCATAAGGATCATTCTAAGCCATGATTGGTCAGTTTGGAATGGAACGTTATTCAATGGGACATTATATTTGCGTTGTACCAATGGGACTAGGTTTTCTATAAAAGGGGATGTCTGGGCTTAGGAATCATAGAATCATAGAACCATAGATCCATAGAATCAGAGAATCAGAGAATCAGAGAATTGGTGAATCGGAGTCAATAGATCAAAACAGTTGGGAACCTGGGGAGAACTGTAAGGGTGTAATTGTCTGAATGATTGTAACTATTGATTGCTGTTAATTTGTGAGCATTATGAGTGAATAAAGGCGTCCGACCACTGCAGCTTGAAGACAGTCTCCGTCGTCTGTATTACTAACGTCTCTGTACCCAGGGTTAGAAAGATAGGGCCCGCTTTCGGTCATAAAGACTCGGGGCTGAAACGATCCACCCCTACCCTCCCCTGTAAGCTGAAGATCATCTCCTTTACCCATAGTCCCGTCCCGTTCCTGGTTCCGGAGTTCGACGCGAAGACCTTGGTGCTGTGGCCTACCACTGCAGGAAATCAACACCACCGTGCCGACGCTACCACCGGTATCCAGTGCCGACGACGGCGACTGGAGCTGACGTCACATTGGTGGTAGCGGTGGGATCCATCAAGGGAAAAAACCGACGACTTCTTGGGTGAAGAAATCCGAGGAAAGATTGAAGGGGAAGCATGGACACCAGAGACGAGTTGGGACTGACACCGACAAGGTTTCGGTCGGTGATTCTGACCGGGTGACGCCTACGACCAGCACGGTGGTTAGCACGGCGAGCATCTTGCTTCGCCCCGTCGGTGAACAGGGAATGCCTCGTCCGCCGTCCACACCCGTGATTTCCACGGCTTACATCAACTTGACACCCAGTGGGCCGACAAAGAATGGAGAAGATGAGTGGAGCAGGCCGTACCGGTCGGGCGTAGATGAAGCGACGGGGTTTCAGCGAGGAACACCTCTTCAAATGTGGGAAAGCAGACTTGAGGGAGAGGGAGTAACTGATTCAATGCGACGTTCCCTACAAGCATCTAATCCATCCATTGGTACAACCGAGAGAGAGTTACCGTCTCAGAGACCGGCAGTAACAAGAAGGGATGAAGCAAGACCATTGAATTCATTGCAGCGTGATGTGGGGTTCCAGCAGGTGTTGGTACCGCAGGGGGGGGGGGGGGTTCTGTGAAAAAAGCAGCTCCACTCTGACCACCCCGTACGTTCTATGACGAGTGAACTGCGCCCGTTGCAGCCACGGATGTTCAGCACACCGATAGCGGGCATGCGTATGTCGCCTTGGTACTACTCGTCAGCTTCTATGCCGCTTGGCGGAGTTACGGTGTCTACAGCAACTTCCACAGGGGTAACCCCAGGGACAATCGATGTTAGAAAGCGAAACATAAGCGAACCTGGCCAGAGCGAATCTCAGCCGATTGTGACGACTGTGTCAGTGGGACAGAGTCCGGGAAAACAGCCGACGGGCGAACCGTTAGGCGAGACAATAAAAATAGATGCGAAAAGGGCAATTAATGCAGCAGACGAAGAAGTAAAAACACCCCAGGAGAAAAAGGAGGCAAAGACTGACGTTGCAGCCGGGGAAGGAAAAGTTACCCGGGCACAACGAAAACCAAATTTAACACCCGACAGATTCTCGGGGGAAATCCCTTGGAGGGATTACAAGGCGCATTTCGAGTCTTGTGCTACCATCAATGCCTGGACAGCAAAAGAAAAAGCGTATTTTCTAGCTGCCAGCTTAAAGGGACCAGCGCAACAAGTACTTGGAGACGAGTCGCATGGGGATCTAGTTACGTATAAAGACCTGACAGCAAGGCTGGACCGGCGATTTGGGCCTGGCGAGCAAGCTGAAAGATTTTTGTCCGAACTTCGGAGCAGAACAAGAACAGCAAGTGAAAGTTTGCAAGAACTCGGACAGAGCATTAGGCGGCTGACGGAGTTAGCGTATCCGGAGCTACCGCGGGATTCAAGAGAACGGTTAGCCAGGCTTCGAAATCATGGTGGACGGCAGGCACGGCACTTTAGACAGGTGAAACTGCGACCAGGGAGGAATTGGAGCAACAAACCAGGGCCATGAAGGAGCAACTAGTGGCGCTTCAGGCAATGATGGTTGGGTTAACGACAGCCATGGAAAACCCGTCTGTTAAGTCCAAGACACCCGAAAGCAGAGCAGAAAGCTACACTGAAAGAACACTAGAAAGTATAAAATGCTACAAGTGGCGGCCTGGGTCACTTCAGTAGGAACTTCAGGACGTCGGGAAACGCCAACGGGCCGACTCAGAGGGTCATGGGAAGGTCGACAACAACAGCGGACCCAAGCCAAGGAAAAACCGTCGAAACCAAAGAAAAGGAGAGAGGGGGAGACAACAACCAATCGACAAGGGTGTTGTGATAGAAAGTATTTACGTTCAGGGGCAAGTAGGTGGTCATTCAATCAACTTTCTGGTTGATACTGGGTCTACCGAAACTATAATATCAGAAACAGAATTTGCAAATCTACAAAAAGAACACCGGCCGAAATTACATCCGTTAGGAGAGGCTATTCGTCAGGCAGATGGCACACCTTTGCCCGTGAAAGGAAGTGCATACCCGACTATTCAAATTGGTGGTTACGGCGCCAAAGTGGAAGTATTGGTCGGATCGATAGGTAACCAAGGCATACTGGGGATGAATTTTTTACAACCAACTAGCAGTACACTGGATCTGGAAAGGATGGAGTTAAGGATTGGCACTCACGTTATCCCGTGTGTTGGAAGGAAGTCACTTCCCTTTTGCTGCCGAATAATGATGCAAGAAACCGTTCATATTCCCCCTGGGCATGAGGCCATTGGGATGGGAGTGGTAAAGACAGAAAAAGAATTGACTGGCTGGGGTATTGTGGAGCCAAGTGACAGGTCACAGTTAAGTGAGAAGGGAGTAGTAATTGCTAGTACACTGGTAAATGCTGCATCTCCGCGTTATCCAGTGCGAGTTTTCAACCCTGGTACATCTTCGGTAACAGTTTACAAAGGGAGTACAGTCGGTACCCTGACGTCAGTCACGGAGGAAAACATTAGTCCCCTCCAAAATAGTAAGAGAATAGCAGTACTGGAGCGTCCACCAAATACTACTATGAGGTGCCGATTCACATTGCCAATCTCTATGACGAAAGCATCAAGTACTTACCAACTATTTACCATGAAAAAGTGAAAAAGCTACTCATAGACTTCCATGATGTGTTTTCAAAGGGGGATGACGATTTGGGGCAAACGGAGTTAGTAAAGCACAAGATAGAAGTTGAAACGACAAAGCCTATTCGACAACCACCAAGAAGACTTCCAATATGGCAAAGAGCCGAGGCGGACAGTTAAGTCAAAAAGATGCTAGCACAAGGTATCATTGAACCATCGAATAGCCCATGGCCCTCCCCCGTGGTACTGGTGAAGAAGAAGGACGGATCGACTAGATTTTGTGTTGATTATAGAGCTCTGAATGACTGCACTTAGAAAGATGCTTACCCCATCCCCAGGGTGGACGATAGTTTGGATTGGCTAGCGGGAGCAGAATGGTTCTCAACTTTGGATTTGGCAAGTGGCTACTGTCAAGTCATGCTGGACGATGATGCCAAGGCAAAGTCGGCATTTGTAACAAGATCCGGTCTGTACCAGTGGAAAGTAATGCCGTTCGGGTTGTGTAACGCACCGGCGACATTTGAAAGGTTGATGGAAAGAGTTCTGGCTGGACTGCAGTGGGAAGTTTTGCTCTTGTACCTTGACGATATAGTGGTTCATGCGAAGACGGTGGATGAAGAGGTAAAAAGACTAGAGGGGTGTTCCAAAGACTCAGGGAGGAAAAGTTAAAACTTAAGCCGAGGAAGTGCTTCCTATTTCGGCAAGAGGTGGCTTATCTGGGACGTATCATTTCGAACAACGGGGTGTCCACTGATCCAGAGAAAGTCCGTGCGGTGGCGGAATGGCGGAATTACCCAGTCGGTAAAAAACGTAAGGAGTTTCCTCGGTCTGGCTTCCTATTATAGGAGGTATATCAAAGGATTTGTAAGTATTGCTCGACCATTGCACCAAGTTACAGAAAAGAACCGTCCATTCAACTGGACAGAAGACTGCGAACAAGCCTTTGCTTCCCTCAAAACGTGTCTAACAACTGCACCCATCCTGGCGTATCCGAAGATGAGTGGTGAGTTCATCTTGGACACCGATGCAAGCAATCTGGGAATCGGAGCTGTCTTATCCCAACGACAAGAAGATGGATCCGAAAAAGTGGTGGCATACGCGAGCCGCACATTGACTAAACCGGAGCGGAACTACTGCGTTACCAGGCGTGAATTACTGGCGGTTGTGGCCTTTGTGAAATACTTCAAGCAGTACTTGTATGGGCAGAGGTTTACCGTCCGATCAGACCACGGAGCCCTGCGTAGGCTCACGAATTTCCGAAATCCAGAAGGACAACTCGCAAGATGGATGGAAATCCTCAGTGAATTTAATTTTACCATTGAACATAGAGCAGGAAGAATCCATCAAAATGCAGATGCCCTATCCCGCAAACCGTGTAATCAGTGTGGAAGAGAGAATGAAAACGGAGAAGAAAAGAGAGTGGAAGAAACTAACATGACTTCTGATACATCGCTTGAATTGATGCCACAGTATGCGGCAAAGAATGAAAGGGAGGAAAGAGGTGCGATGGCCCTTACGATGCAACCAAAGTGGACGGTGAAACAAATGCGGAATTGGCAAATAAATGATCCCAACATCGAACCATTATTGCGGGCAGTGGAAGATGATAAGCGACCGACTTGGGAATTTATTTCAGCAGAGTCGTCTACAATGAAAACATGCTGGGCCCAATGGCAACAGCTGAAGGTGAAAGACGGTGTTCTATCACGACTTTGGGAATCAGCAGATGGCAAGAGAAGGAGATGGCAAGTTTTTGTACCACAATCCTTGCGAGAAGATGTGTTAGATGAACTGCACGACAGTAAGACTGCCAGAGACCAGGGTGTGTACAAGACTTTAATGGAAGTGCGAAGGCATTACTATTGGCCAGGGATGTCCGCAGATGTACGGTCGAAAGTTAGACGGTGCCTCATTTTCGCTCAAAGAAAGTCACCTGGGAAGAAATCACGGGCTTCCCTCAAACAGTACGTAGTTGGAGCACCAATGGAAAGAATAGCAATATTGATGTGATGGGGCCTCTTCCGAGAAGTGACCGGGGTAATACGTACATCCTTACTGTTGGTGATCCCTTCACTAAATGGATCGAAGCTTATGCTCTCCCAGACCAGAAGACAGGGACCATAGCTCGAACGCTGGTGGAAGAATTCATATGTAGATATGGGTACCCAAAAGAACTCCAAAGTGACCGGGAACTAATTTTCAATCTCAAGTGTTTTGGGAAATTTGTCAATTGCTGGGAATTGAACAAACCCGGACGTGTCCGTTTAACCCGAAGTCGGACGGATTCATTGAACGTTTTAACAAGAGTTTGGTGGACTTAGTGAGTGTACTGCTGCAGCCCGACCAGAGAGACTGGGACGAGCAACTAGCGTATGCCATGATGGCGTATCGTAGTGCAGCTCAGGACAGCACCTCTGAATCCCCTTTCTTCATGATGATGGGACGTGAAATGACACTGCCTTTGGATGTACTCACTGAGCTACCATCAGATGAAAAAGATCAAACGGACTATGTTCAAGACCTAAGAGAGCGCTTGATGTCAGCACATGACTTGGCGAGGAGAAACATCAAAGTCAGTCAGACCCGCCAGAAACGTAACTATGACCGTCATGTAGGGGGTCAGGACATTGAAAGTGGGTCGTTCGTCTGGCTGCACAACTCGGCTAGGAAGAGGGGCCTTTCGCCAAAATTGCAATTCAAGTGGAAAGGACCTTATCTAGTGATTGACAGATTGTCTGATGTAACCTACCGCATTCAGGAAAAACCGAAATCAAAATGCAAAGTTGTCCACTATGATAAACTAAAGAAGACATAGTATATGGGGCCCGAGCTCAACGATTGGAGGAGAAGAATCAGTCCGATTCGAGCAATCGATGAGGAAGAAATAACAGTGCTCGAAGCTTCTGAAGAAGTCGTGGGGGAGCCACCCTTCTGGTATAAATGGGGATGATGAATCCAACCAACCAAACCTGACAGAATCCGTTGAAAAACCCGAAGATGCCGAGACCCGAGTGGAGGAGAGCATTGATACCGGTACAGCGGGAGAACTTGATGAAAGCCCTCCACTTCCCAGTCCACCAGAGACACGCCCTCTACCGGACACTGGACGAAGGAATCCAATACGGCAACGGCGGAAGCCAGCTAGGTTAGACGATTACCAGTGTTAACATAGGCCAAACCCCCTGTGACCCCAACCCACTTAAAAGTTTTCAGTCATAAACTATAATCTACTGGGAGGAGTAAGGAGGATTATGCAAGCAAGTTGGCAGGCCCACGGGTTGAATGTGTGCTCAAAGCGCGCATGTGCACATGTCCATCCCCTACAGCCTAGCCAAAGCCCGTACTATTTCAACTGCGTCATAACCACTTTCGACTTCTTTGAGAACTGGAGAACAGACGTGAAAACTAAGAAATAGCAATAGAAAGAAATAATCGCCGTCATGCCGGAGACAGTAAAGCGGAGGCACCGGGACTCCGGACGCAAAGACCCTAGTGAGAGTCACAGCAAACGGCCAACACCAATCAGCAACAAACAGTGCTCAAAAGGGAACAAGTTGCCCACGAAACCACATCCAGTTCACCGGGAAAAGGTCAGGCAGAAGTACTGCTGTAAGATTTGTGGCTAGGAGTACGAGAAAAGGGAAGTTAGGAGAATTCACGAGGCCACGCATAAAGCCATGCGTACTACTCAAGCCGAGCCAGCCAAGCCCTCAACATCTCTACCCCCACTTCCTCCAGAGCCGGAGATAGAGCTATGGTGCAGTGTGTCCTGATGCCCGGGCCCACAACGGAGCCTGGGACGCCGCATCCACGATACGGAGGGAAAAGCCTTCCCCTCCTCAGGGCCTCGTTGGCGGAGACTAACGACGAGCAGGACAGCAGTGATGGCACTTCCGAAGACATGGAACCATCGGACCTCATCACCAAGAGTGCTGATCGGGTCGATATGAACATAACCACCACCATGTTTAAAGACGGGAACAAGATACACGAGCAGCAACTGACAAGGAAATTATTCATGACGAAGTAAGCCTAGATGGATCATCGAACAATAACAGACTATTGATTTATCTTGTGATTATTGCTGCAATTCCTTAATTAATGTAAATACTTAATTTGTGTGCAATCAAAACTTCCAATTACGGGTCTGCAATCACTGATGGTGCTTAGTTTAAATGTAAGATGTTGACAGAAATTGTTGTGACATTTACTACAGGGAAAGTTTGTTAACCATTCCTACTACCTCAGTTTTTCATTATTTGTGTTCATGATTCAAACTTGCTGCAGTGGGTAACCGCTGTTTAAAAAAAGAACAAAATGCATAAAAGGAATTTTGGAGGAAAACGGCTTGAAACTAAGGTTGCCCAGTTCAAATTGAGATGATAATTTGTATTGAACCCAATGTTGTATTACTTGTGATCTGTTGAGTAGAAGTCGCACAAAGTGGTAAATAGTAAAAATATGTACGGTGGAAAGAATTCTTTTCTGCTATTCATTGGCCAAATTTTAATAAAGAAGTAAATATTTTTTGTGTAATTATTGTTCAGAGACTGAACATTCTAAGGATGGGGTTATGTAGCGGTACATAGTTCAGAGTTCACAATCCTGAGGTCACTAATCTTTATTGTATTTAGATAGATACTAGACGGCCATGACGTAATGTCTCGTTTCAGTGACTGGGAAGTTCTTGGCCTGAGTCGAAGTCACGGACGATGTTGCATAAGGATCATTCTAAGCCATGATTGGTCAGTTTGGAATGGAACGTTATTCAATGGTACATTATATTTGCGTTGTACTAGGTTTTCTATAAAAGGGGATGTCTGGGAACAAGACATAACAAGAATCATAGAATATCAAAATAGAAACCATAGAACCAGAGAAATCATGAGTAATCGATATGTCCAATAAAAATCCAAAACAGTTGGAACATTATGGGAGAACTGAATAAAGAGCTGTAAATAAGGTCCTAGAAGTGATATGATAACGAATAAATGATTGCTGTTAATCATTTGGTTGAGCTAATTAATTGGATATGTTGAATAATCGTCCGACCACTGCAGCTTGAAGACAGTCTCCGTCGTCTGTATTACTAACGTCTCGGTTTGGGTTAATGTACCCAGGGTTAGAAAGATAAGGCCCGCTTTCGGTCATAAAGACTCGGGGCTGAAACGATCACGGTTATTTCTCTGAATCAGCCACGCAAAACGCCCCACAGATTAGCTATCAAACGCCCTAACTCGCAATCTCAGACTTGACCCTCTTTGTGTGTACGGGATATTCATTTATTCACAACTGAAATTTACATAACACTGATACCAGAGAGATGACCAATCAGGAGGCCACAAAAACAATGTTGGCCGCGTCTAATGCAAGTAGGTTACAATCACATCAGCATTTTCTGTAAAATCTCATTGGTCTCAACTTGGTTGTAATTTTTTATAGTGCTTGGTACGTATTGTATTTATAATTTATGGCTAAAATAGTACAAGATCTTAAACTGTTGAAAAATAAACATAATACAATACCTGATTGCTATAGACGAAAAACTGTTAACCTATGGTTTGAATGGAATCGTCCAGTGATTTTTCTCCAACGTTTTTATTTATTTTGAATTTAATAACAAGAATCGATTCGTGTGTTTTTATTCTAAACTCAATTTGAATTACTGAGCAGAGGCAGTTCAGTTATAATGTGCATCGATGTTGTATTTCTGTACTATATCCCGTGGTATAAACGGTTGAATTTGAATATGCATTTTTATTGAAGGCTTCTGCGATTCTGACCAATCAGAGTGTTCCGTCCACTTTTGGACTAATTCGCCATAGGGTGTGTACAAACCGATGAACAAGATTCCCAAGTCTGTGATCGTAGGCTAATGATGGAGGTTAATCCACAAGAGGGCGCTATTTCAGGCAATAATGTATTGGCTATCGGGGTAGACTAAAAGCCACGATCGCAGACATGGAACCAAGTCTAACCACTGCAGGAAATCAACACCTCCGTGCCGACGCTACCACCGGTATCCAGTGCCGACGACGGCGACTGGAGCTGACGTCACACTATTGTTATTGTTATTATTTTTTTTTAGGCGTTCGGCCTTCAACGCCGAAAACCTTTTGTTATTGATATGTTTTTTTTTCCTGCCTGTTCTTCTCCCTGAACTTTCTCGACCAGATTTCGCAAAAAGTAAAAGTTGCACAAATTTCAAACTTGGCATATACTTGAACCTTAACATGAAGACGGCACATGAACAATGACATCATGTTGACGTCATCAGGTGTCCAATTACAAGGGTTTTAAAGTTGAAAAGTGACCATTTCCTTTGACTGTAGTTTCAGCAATTGGAAAGCTATGAGGTTCATAATTGGGCATCTGATAGATCAAGACTAAAACAACATTTGAAAAGTTAATTCCAAAATCGTTTGACCTTTACTTCTGGTCGTAACGGAAGGTCAAAGTTTGCTTTTGTTTTTTTTCGTTAAAAAATCATTTCCCGGGCTTATCTATAGCATAATTCAAGATTGAAAGTGAATTGAACATTGAAACTCATCAGACAATTGAACCTTAACATCAAAAGGACACAAACTTCATGACGTCATGATGCCGTCATCAGGTATTGAATTACATTAAATCAAAGTTTTATATATAACAATAATCATAACTCCTGAACCACATGTTGGATATTTACAATCTACACATCATCGAAAAGGTCTGTAAAAGGTTAACAAAAGCCACACACAGTGTGACCCCATTTGACTTAAAGGAACATTACAGAATTGGTTTTTGCTAACAAAACAATTGCTGGCAGTGTAACCACTTTATGTAATCCACCATATACATAAACTGACAAACCTGTAGAAGTTTGAGATCGATCGGCCATCTGGGTCACGAGAAAATAGTGAAAAACCGATTACACATTTGCATGAAATCAAATAGGTTCAACAAACGAATAAAACGCTCACTGAGCGATAAACTCCAATCGGAAAATTAGTTTATTCATTTCTCATCAAATATGGCATTTCAGACAGAAATATTTCAAGGGATGTTTTCTACTATCATCATCGTTAGACCGTGTAAGTTTTATGTAAATCTGTGATCAAAAGTATATTTTACGATTACCAATTCTGTAATGTTCATTTAAGTTGAAATTGAAACTGAAATTTTCAGAAATTCATATCTCAAGAACTACAAATCACTTTGGCAAAAATTTTTGAATCAGGTTATAGATCTGTGAGCCTTCGCAATTTTTTGCACAGAAATGACAACATTTTAACATTTGCATCTGGTCCAAACCGGACATTGAAGCGCACTAACTGTTGACCTACATGATATCGCACGATAGTGCCCCAACACATGTACAGACGTGAACCACAAGGGAAACTCCCAAACCATTTACACGTACATACATGTATATAGTTTAGTGTACTTGTAGGCAGCGTATTTGTGCAGCGTAGATATGAATACATTCAACATCGGTGTTCCCTTGAATATTGACCAAAGATAATCCATCTATATTTGACAAAATGTATAACTCCTTCACCACACATTGGATATTTACAATATAAACATCATTGTACAAGTGTTTATTAACGCAACAAAAAGTATAACCCAATTTTAACTTGGCTTCTAGTTCAAACTGAAAGAAAAATTTATATATTTGAAAAAACGTTTATCATTATTTACTTTAAAGACATGTCTACCAAAGTTTCTTTTTACATTTCACCTGCTCTGGTAATTTGGTCACGTGTCTTCCGAACACCTTGTTTTTGTTTGAACAAAAACTTAAGTCTAGTGTTATTTTTTCTGCCTCTTCTTCTCCCTGAACCTTTTCTTGTAGATTTTGCAAAAAAAAGTGAAAGTCGCACAAATTTGAAACTTGGCATATACTTGAAGATGACGGCACATGAACAATGACATCATGTTGACGTCATCAGGTGTCGAATTACAAGGGTTTTAAAGTTGAAAAGTGACCATTTCCTTTGACTGTAGTTTCAGCAATTGGAAAGCTATGAGGTTCATAATTGGGCATCTGATAGATCAAGACTAAAACAACATTTGAAAAGTTAATTCCAAAATCGTTTGACCTTTACTTCTGGTCGTAACGGAAGGTCAAAGTTTGCTTTTGTTTTTTTTTCGTTAAAAAATCATTTCCCGGGCTTATCTATAGCATAATTCAAGATTGAAAGTGAATTGAACATTGAAACTCATCAGACAATTGAACCTTAACATCAAAAGGACACAAACTTCATGACGTCATGATGCCGACATTCATATCTCAAGAACTACAAATCATTTTATCAAAAATTTTACATCAGGTTACAGATCTGTTAGCCTTCGCAAATTTTTGCACAGAAATGACAACATTTTTATATTTACATCTGGTCAATACCGGACAATAAAGCGCGTTACTGTTGACCCACATTGATAATGCACGATAGTGCCGTAACACACTTACAGTCGTAAACCACAAGATTAATACCCCCAAACCATGTACACATACATGTACATTGTACACGTATATAGTTTAGTGTACATTGCAGCGTATTTTGTACTTTATGAATAATCCATCTATACTATTTGAAAAATTCGTAACTCCTAAACCCAACATTGGATTATTACAATCTGTACATCATTGTACAAGTAGTCATTAACTTAACGCTAAACAGAGTGTGACCAAATTTGACCTTTACTTCCGGTTCAAACTGGAAGATAAAGTTATATATTTGAAAAAAATCATAACTCCTGAACCAGACATTGGATTTTTGTTATCTACATATCATCAGAAAGGTATTCAAAAACCTAATGGATAGTACACACAGTGTGACCCCGTTTGACCTTGTCTTCCGGTTGAAACAGGAAGATGAAGCTTAGTTACGGAAAAAGTCATAACTCATCATGCACCACATGTTCGATTTTTTTTTTACAATCTACACATCATCGGACAGGTCGTGAAAAGTTCAACAAAAGTTACACATAACTTTGACCCCATTTGATCTTGACTTCCAGTTTAAACCGGATGTTGAAGTTTTAAATTGGAAAACAATCTAACTTCTGAACTAGACATTGGGTTGATATGGTAAAATATCGTCACCAGTTCATTAAAACACAATGTGACATCACTCACGAACACCTGTGTGTTCGTTGTTTACAAACACTGTATGTCTAGTCTTTTATCTATTTTGGAGGGAATCATCACAATCATAATGTTCTTTTGAGAGGAAGTGGGTTGCCCTAAATAGGGCAGTTAAGGAGTCTCTAAGGGTCATCGCGGGGGGTCTGCCTGTGTCTAAGACAGGTCTTGGTCATCATCATCCTCAGCAAGTGGATTAGGGGTGTTGAGCTGACCAAGGAGTAATCTGGGGAGGAGGGCAGGGCAATGGTGGTAGTGGTGGTAGTGGTGGTAGTGGTGATGGTGGTGGCCCTGCCCCCTGAGGGTCCTAGGTGTGGCTCATTGGTTAGTAGTAATGGGCTGGTCTTCCGGACCGCAGGGAACTGTCGCTGGACGTACATTAGCTTGGTCCTGACTACCCCAGACACTGGTTTGAGGCCCCACAGGGCGAGGTGGCCACTGGGAGGGGTTAGGCTGCCACAGGGCGTGCTGGAACTGCTGAAACTGCTGCTGGAACTGTTGGGCCTGCTGGTGTTGGCTTGGTGGTGGCTGCGTCTTGCTAAGCTCGGAGCGTAACAGATCGTGACAGATCATGGGAGATCGCACACATCTCAACAGAGGGTGGTGTTTGTCTTGTCCAAGGTTGATCCCGATCGCCAGGATTTGGAAACACGATTGGATGCGATCTGATGCGCTTTGTTAAGATCCAATCTGATCTGATGCGATGATCACGATTGAAAATTAATTGTGTTGATCGTAGAAAATGTTTGACTCGTCCAAAAATTTTCTTCGATCGACACGAGTGCCAAGACTTACCTCAAGATCTGATAACATCTGATAGGATCACCATGATTACTCCATGATTAGGACCACAATTTCAATCGTGGCGCGAATCATGATAGTGGGAACCTAGCAGCAATGCAAGCACTTTGGAACTTTCAACTTGTAGCTTCCTAACACCTGAGTTTTCTTCACAAAACCAATCCGAGTGAATCCAAGCAGTTTCAAAACTACAAATTCGGTTTCAGAACACCAATGCTGAGTACAAACTGAGTTTCTGAGGAATTTCAAGCACTTTGAAATTTTAATATTTAATTTCGCAGGCACACATAGGTGAAGCACACCAATCATTCTGTGATTATGGAGAGCAGTTTCAAAACGTTCGTCTCCAAATTCGCTGAATTGAATCAATTGCTTCAGAACACCCAATTCAAACTTAGATTCCGAGCAATACGAGCACTTTGAAATTGTTGATCTTTAATTTTGCATGCACAAAATATTGAAAAACACAAAGTGACAAAATCAACCTGTAAGAGCAGTTGTAAACTTTTGTCTCAAAAACCGCTGAGATTGAACCTATAGCTTCAGAACATCCATGTATGTTAGTACAAAATTAGTTTCCGAGTGATACAAGCACTTTGAAATATTTTAAATCTTTAATCTCGCCGGCACACATATTGAAGCTTCAGAACACCAATATTACTTAGACATAACCATTCTGGGGTAATGTAGAGCAGTTTGAAAATTTTGGTCTCCAATTTTGCTGCGAGTGTTTCGATAGCTTCCGAACACCCATGTTTCTTAGTACAAATTTTACGTCTGTATCTCGCAGGCACAACTTGTAGCTTTATAAAATCATTTTGAGATAAATCCGAGCAGTTTGAAAAACTTTGGTCTAAAAAATCGCTGAGATTGGATAAGGCTTCATGAGCACAAAATGTTTTATTTCACAGAGCCATTCTAAGACCATTCCCAGCAGTATAAAAAATGTGAGTCTCCAATTTCACTGAAATTGAACCAACAGCTACAAAAAGCTAAAACCATTCTTAGTACAAAATTAGTTTGACAAGCATCCAAGTACTATGAAATGTTACGTCTTGCTGAGATTTAACTACTTGTAAAGCTTAACAACAACTGTGTTTCTTTTACAAAACCATTCTGAAACCGTTCCGAGTAGTTTGAAAAGTTTGGTCTCCAATCTCGCTGAGATTTAACCAGTAGCTTCAGAACTAGCTTGTGTCGTAGTACAAAAAGTCAAAGAGCAATTACAAGCACTTTGCTTCAAAACACCAATGTTTTTGTCTCTAATATTGCTGGTATTTCAACACCCAAATTGCCCTCACATTCTAAGACCATTCCCAGCAGTTTGAAAATATTTGTGTTCAAACTTTGTGAGAATTAATCAGAAGATTCAGAACACCCGTGATTTTTTCACACAACCATTCTTAGATTATTCCGAACATTTGAGATTAAAACAGTAGCTTTACAACACCCATTTCTTTCGCATTACCATTCTGGGAAATGCCCAGCAGTTTGGAAACGTTGATTTCCAATTTCGTTTCTTCACATTAAACCATGATTCTTGGTACAAAATTAGTTTCAGAGCAAAACAAGCACTTTGAAATATTGCGTCTTTAATTTCGATGGCACACTTACTTGTAGCTTCACAACGCCAAAGTTTCCTGAATACCTTCTTTATTTAAATTCTGAATTCTGAACAGAGTACAAGTTGGCGATACATGTAGGTTTCACCCTTTCTCTGTTTCTGTATAATGAACCAATCACTGACTCAAAGCTAAATTAATTGTTACAATCAATAATACTTTCTGTATCTTAAATACCTTCTGTATCTTAAATTCTGAGTAATTACGATAAGGACCAACAATAGCCGAAGAACTTGTTTCATTGTAAATTGGGTTTTTATCATTTAACAGTACATAGAGCACCCTTTTATATGTCCTGATACTTTGGCTTAATAAAAACTCACAACACATGTTTTCTTGGTTAAAGTTTGCCAATGCAAACAAATGTACAAGAAAATATGTTACACACCTAAAACTGTACCTGTACAACTAGACTTACAAACAAAAGCTTTAAATATGAAGGTTACAAACATTAACTCATGAGTGATAATTTGCAGCTTTATTATTTATAAATACAAAATTTCCTCTGGTTTGCTGTTTTTGATTCTATCTTAAAATGAAATATAAACAAACAAAATGAGTTAGTATTTCAGACAGAATAAATATCAAACTGAGAAGTTACTTATGTTGCAAACGATGTTAAAAATCGTGATTTTTAAGTTATTGTTTTAGGTGAAAGCCTAAAAGACCTATTCCCCTAGTGTGAACAAGAATTCAGTCTAGGGGAAGATGTTTATTTGTACACACTAGAGAAGAGGTCTAACTGTAAAGTAACTTTTGGTAAACATCTCCAACAAATAACTTTTATACCCAATATGTACAGGGGCTAACATGTGTGTTAAGATTTTGTGTTCTATATCTACCATCTTGCATCTCACGTTATCCAATCTCGCGTTAGGTTTTCAATCTCCCATCTCTTGTAGCCGAACGTTTTTTAATCTTGCATTAGGGTTTTAGTCTCGCCTTACGTTTTTTAATCTCGCGATAGGGTTTTCAATCTTTTTCAATCTCTCTTTTTAAAACTCGCCATATGGGAACCATCTGGGAACCAGACTAACATTGATGTCGTCTGTCGTCATGTGTGCCAGGCTGGCTACCACACCGAATGTGCCAGATGACACTGAATGCACTACTTACGTGAGATTGAAAAACGTAAGGCGAGATGGAAAACCTAATGCGAGATTCGATAACTCGAGACCGCAGATATACACAACACCATATACATGTATGAGATACCTGTAACTATATTGTTTTTAAAAGGACTGTTAAACTACATAGTCCTACTTCCATAGATTAGTCAATAAAAGTTTAACAAAAATTTGATCATAAAACCAGCCTGTGGGTTTCGAAGCAAATTAGCAAAGACAAAACCTGAAACACCTGAGAGCTTTTGATGTCTTACTCATCCATGTCATAAATCACCCAATATCACAGAGCTGTTTACTGGGAAGCAATTTTATGTTAATAAAGCAACAAAATCTGTGCAAGCACAAATGTAACAAGCTAACAGATTTTGCATTTTTGCATCACTCATTTACTTACAAACAACCAACAGAATTTTAAGCTTGTTCAAGCTTAATCAGACAAACGTTTGGCTATATGGCCATCACAGACTTGCCCCTTAAAATAACAAATATGTGAGACAACAAAATGGCTGCCATTGATTGTTATTAGACCATAATTTTTTAATGGATAAACGAGCGATTGCCTTATTATCCAAACTTTCTCATAAAATAATGAAACTGTGTACCAAATTCATCAAAGGTACAATCTCTTCACCTACCTGCTGTAATATTGATAAATCTGGCCCCTTACAACACATCATTAAACATTGAGTTTACCCGTTAATTCACATACATGTAAGACACTGTATTTTTACAAAGTTTTGTTTTATGTGATTATTTTATCTTTAGGAAATATGCACAAGGGCTGGAAACACAATTAAATTGAAAATGTGAAATTACATGTAGCTTTGCTGTTCAACTTTGCTGTTCAAACCATTACACACAAAATTGTTCTTGTTCAAGGACACCACACCTACAAGCACACTGGTTACAGCTACCCAAATTGAAATAAGAATCTTGGAGGAATAACCCTTCTCCATAACATAATTATATTTGTGTAATTAGTATACAATTAATTGGGAATGTTATTTTTATATAGCACAGACTAAGATTCCTTGAGTAATGGATGGACGGAGATCATATTAAAGATCATTTAATTTTGCTGATCAATTACTTTCAAATAACTACTTCACAATATACTGTATATCTTTTTACAAAATGATTAATTAAACCATTACTTACATGATTGACAAAACTCTTCTTTTTTTTTAAATATAAATTATAATGATTTGTGATTTTTAAAATTTGGTCGAAAGACAAAAATAAATAATTAAACTCTGCAATGACTAGTTTGTTAGAAGAATCTAGGTTTCACATCAACATGACTACAATTGTTTGTAAACATGAGTCAGCATTTTTTCAATGGTTGTAGGTACCTGAAACCAACCCAACAAAATATTGAACATGTGAAATGAAATGTACATGTAAACTTCAAACTGAAAATAGTTTGAGCTTATTCATTTGATGTTATAGTTCTTCATCACTATCAAATTTCTATACAAAAAATAAATAAAAATTACCAGCCTTACAAAAACATCCACGAATCCAGAGAATGGAATGAATGCAGTTAAATTGTAGGAAATCACTTTGATGAATTCTGCTTTTTTTAAAAACCTAAACAGGATTTTAGAAATACCTTTATTACAAGTGAACCATTGGGTTGATGACAGTGTTTGCACAGAATTTGATTTGGCCAATTCATATAATACTTTCTGATAGTAATAATAAGTAAAAACATGTGAAAGCTGTCAATGTATTTTACAAATAAGAAGTACAAATACCTATTTTGCATGTAATACACATCAAATGTAACGACATGTAGTACAAAACAACTACAACTGTACATATGGAATGGAGTTACAGTAACATGTGTTCACAGGGTTGTAGCTACAGACATTCCAGTAGAAGGCATTGCATAATCAATGTGTTATGATTATTAGAAAATTGTAACTACATTTTTGTGAAATATATCATTAAAACTTTTTTGTTGAAACACTTATTATATTGATTTCTTTATTTAGATTTTGAAGAAAATAGTTGAAATAAGCAGAGTATTATGTTATTTTTTGTCCTTATCCTTGTACTTGTTTTCTTTCTCTCTTTCCTTGTCTTCTTTTATCCTCCGTTCATTCTCCTCCTCCATTGTCCAGTACTTGTAGTTGTAATGAAGATTTTCCATGACTTCTGGACAGTCAATGAAAGCTGCAAGAAACAACGTTTTCCCAATAAGAATGGTATCTCAAGGCAATTTGTTTTTAAAGCAGATGTGTTTAAATGTAAAACAAGCACAGGTAAGCTTTTCAAATGCAATTACAATTTAAGTTTTTCAAATGCAATTACAATTTAAGTTTTTCAAATGCAATTACAATTTTCAACCAACTCTTCCTCAAGGTGTATATTTTTTATCACAACTTAACAATGGTCAAACATGTGAATTCTGTGTGGCGATCTGCTTACTTTCAACTTAAAAATAAAAGTCATATCCGTAGATGCCTCACTACTGAAGCAACAAGGTAATTAGTTCATGGTCTTGTTACATCTCGGATAGATTACTGCAGTGCACTCCTCCATGGACTTCCGGCTGTTCTCACAAATAAGTTACAACGGGTACAGAATGCTGGAGCAAGGATCATAACCAGGACACAAGGCTCTGAACCTATATAACCCTGTCCTGATTGATTTACACTGGTTGCCAGTAAAGTGCCGTCTGGACTACAAAGTTATCATGCAAACTTTCATAGCCCTGCATGGCAGATCACCCTCCCATGGTGATACATCTGTGACTTGATCGATAAATACAGACCAAGCAGATCTTTAAGGTCTGAACGAACTACCTCATTGCAAGTGCCTCTTACTAAAACTGCCACATTATGGTGATAGACAGTTTGGGAAGGCTGCTGCCATCCTCTGGAACTCCCTGCCCACAGCTCTCAGAGATTTTAAAGAACTGATTAAATTTAGGAGTGCACTGAAAACTCATTTATTTCAAACTGAATATTTTTTACTGAATGCTTAAATAGATTTTACTATTAATATGCAACTTGTAATTTTAGCCTGCTAAATAACAGTTTTTGATAAGTAATGTTTTATATTGTTCTGTATTTTATGAGCCTTGGATCAATTGAATTGCATTTTTACTCTTTAGTCATTCATTCTATCCTCTTATTGCAACAGGTTTAATGTATATTTGAATTGTTCTACTTGTTATAATTCAGTTTCTTATTTCATTTCAATTTGTCCATACAATTGTTCCTGTTTTTTATTAGATAGCGCCCTCATAAGGGGCAGCACGTCAAGTTAGCTCTACAACATTTGAGCAATTTCTTGTTATTAACAGCGTTGATTGTACTCATATTGTAACAATTTCTCAACTAATGATTATACATCCTGTTAGTCAAGTCTTGACAAACAAAATCTGCCTTCTTCGATGTCTAGAATGATACTGAATTTTGATACAACTCACTGCTGTCAGAGAGTACACCATGTTGGATCTACATGAACTGTACATGCACTGAAATTTGAAAGCATTTGTTCAACAAAAGCTGACCACAAATTATCTCAAGCACCCCTGTGCCTTTGTATTGAAGTTCTTCTATTGTGTCTACTGGGTCTTCTTCAGAGGCAGTCACTGTTCAACAAGACCCTCTGCTTGATTGTTTAAGTTGGATTACTTGTGTGGTGCTTATCTGTGACAGTAAGGCCCTTTGATAGAAACGACATGTACAGCTACACGATGAACCAAATGATTGACATTAAACACACCATACCCACCTACAGCCATGTTGATCAGACTGTAATGATGAAAATAAGGCACCTTGGAATCAATGATATTCCTGTTACCCGCCGTGGAAACCGGAGTGGAAAAGCTAAGACAGATCGCCTTTCCGAGACTGCCATCCAATCATCTTCCAAGCCAGCTTTTTCTTAATGTTCTTCTTCTGAATGCACACTCAGTTCGCAACAAGGCAATACTGATTTCAGAACATATAATAGACAACAACATTGATTTTGCCATGCTAACCGAAACTTGGCTACAACCTGGGGACTCTCCCATAGTTAATGAGCTCACCCCCGCTGGATACTCATTTATTGGAAATCATCAGGAAGTTGGCAGAGGAGGTGGCACTGGAGTCCTTTTTAGATCTGAGTTAAACTTCTCCTTGTCTCCTCCCATTCCCCAATACCTTACTTCATTTGAGTATACTGACGTCTTTACAACCCAGCCTGAGCACCGTCGCTTGGTTGTCATCTACCGCCCTCCTTCCTCATCTGTCTCCCAGTTCTTGACAAATTTCGATGTCACACTGATGTCACACATAGTCTTGTGCACTTGTAGCCTTGTTATAGCCGGAGACTTTAACATACATGCTGAAGATCATGGTTCGAGTGATGCTGCCCGTTTACTGGATCTGATGTCCCTAAATGGCTTTACCCAAATGATCTCTGGGCCAACCCATATCCATAATCATACTTTGGATCTGGTATTCGTTCGAGAGGAGGACTCACCACTTTGGAAAAGCCCAACCATTGCTCCAAACTCCTTCTCGGATCACCATACCATATTCCTCGGAGTTACTGCAAATGGTTCACTATGCAACACTGCCAAACCTGTAATTAACTACTGGAACTACAAAGCCATAGACCGAGCCGTATTCACAAATGACCTTACTTCCAAACTTACCCTATCGTCCATCAACCATCACCCAGATGATATCCTACGTCTTATCAAGAGACAGTGATTGGTTGCATTAATACCCATGCACCACTGAAAAAGAAAAGGAAGGGCAGTAGATCACAGAATCCCTGGTATAATGCAGAGATCCATCAGATGAGGCACAAGAGAAGAGACCTAGAGAACATCTGGAGGACAAGTGGTCTCAACTCTGACCGCCTGTTGTTTGTCTCCTGCCATTCCAAGGTGAACAACCTCATTATAAAATCAAAGTGCACGTACTACTGTGACATCCTGAATGCAGCCAGCCAAAAGAGTATCTTTAGTAGTTGAAGGTCTTCTTACTAACAAGACAACTGCATTACCAACTTCACCACCCAACCAAATGACACTGTCTAATAAATTTGCTAAATTTTTCAGTGACCGTATTTCTGAAATTCGCATCGAACTTGACCGCCAAGTATCAATAATTCATCTTGATGCCTGTCCTGTTCCTTCTTGTCGCTGCCTTTATACCCTCACTGAACTTCAGCCAACCACCCGAACTGAACTTCTTGCTGTTATTAATAAAAGCTCACCGAAATCCTGCTCATTAGACTTCATTCCTACAAGTCTTCTGAAGGAGACAATTTCTGCTCATCTACCAACACTGCTTCATCTTGTCAATGCTTCCTTTCTGTGTGGCTCATTCCCTTTTGAGTTTAAGAGAGCACTGATCATCCCTACACTAAAGAAACCATCTTTAGACACAGAACAACTTGTGAACTACCGTCCCGTATCTAACATGCATTTTATTGGCAAAGTAATGGAACGCATAGCACTCAAACGATTAAATGACCACCTGAATCTCAATAGTTGCCATGAAGAGATGCAATCAGCATACAGAGCTCATCATAGCTAATACAGAGACTGCTCTTCTTAAAGTTCACCATGATATAACCACTGCTCTTGATCACAACAAAGCTGTCCTGCTGATCCTCCTAGACCTCTCTGCCGCATTCGATACAATTGATACCAGCCGCCTTCTCACAATCATTGAACATCAATACGGTGTTACTGGCAAAGCTCATGAGTGGTTCGCATCCTACTTACAAAATCGCTCTCAGCAGGTAGCAGTCGGCTCATCTCTGTCTGATTCTTTCCCACTCAAGTTTGGCGTTCCACAGGGATCTGTTTTGGGTCCAGTTCTATTCAATTTGTACACTGCTTCTCTCGAAAGTACAGTTAAGAATCACCCCGGAGTTCACTACCACAAGTACGCTGACGACATCCAGGTGTACTTAACGTATAACCCCAATTCAACGGAAGATCTGATCCTTGCTCAACATACACTTACCTCGTGCATCAACGACATCCGCAACTGGATGCTTGCTAACCACCTGAAGCTAAATGACATCAAAACTGAGTTTCTACAGTTCATGTCCCCTCACCAGTTAGGAAAGTTTGGACTCACAACAATTGTCATAGGCAAAACTACAGTTCATGCGTCAGCACAATGTAAAAATCTTGGCGTGATGTTCGACTCCCATCTAGCGATGACTGCCCAGGTTACAGCTCTCTGCAAAAAATGCAATTTTCATCTCCGCCGAATCAAATACATCAGGAAATATCTCACCACATCTGCTACTTGTCATATAGTTCAAGCCCTAGTTCTCTATAATACTGACTACTGCAATTCACTCCTGTCTAACATTCCAGGGTATCTACTTAGAAGGCTCCAAAAAAATACAGAATTGGGCCGCACGCATTATCACTAAGTGCTCCTTCTATATGATCACATCACCCCTGTACTCAATGAACTGCACTGGCTCCCCGTTCAACAACGAATCAAATTCAAAATCATCCTAATCATCTGGAAATCCATCAACTCCCAGGCTCCATCTTACCTATCCAGGCTCATATCATTTTATCACCGGGATAGTAGACTAAGAACACTTTGTGGTCCACTCACCTTGAACACTCCTACCTGCTGCAAATCTGTTGGCCGAGGTGCCTTGGGTTATATTGGCCCCCGGCTTTGGAACGATCTTCCCTACAACATACGATCTTCTGCCTCAGCTGCTACATTCAAGAAATTGCTCAAAACTGAACTGTATCGGTAGGATTTGAAACTTTGCATGGTGGAAATACGATATGGAAAAGGTTTGCGGTGACAACCATGTAATACTTGTCTCTTATTGAGTTGGGGTGGTTCTGAAAAGAACCGTTGGTTATAACTCCATATAACTGTATCGATTCTAACTGTTCCATCTTCACAGCGCCTCGATCTAGCCCCTAGGATTTGTGCGCTTTATAAGAACCTATTATTATTATTTTGCTTTTAAGCAATGCCATTTTTCGTATTACTGGTTTAAGCGCCCTAGAGCATGCGCTCCACAAATGTTGGTATTATTATTATTATTATATTTATCATTACTAATTACCTACTTTCCTATTACTTGCTTTAATATTTAAGAATTCTTTGTTAATTGTTATGTTTAAAGGACAATGGATAGCATTTTATGGCACATTAATTTCCCACAAAAATCTCATAAGACACAAATCTGGAAAATAAACCTGACAAAAATGTTTCCATGCTTGGCAGACAAAAATGTTACCTTGAGACCTACTGTTGCAAACTGCTTACCAACCAAAAGACCTTTGGTATAAATGCAAAAAATAGTTCTTAATGTCCTTGTTTTGACCCTAGCAGGTCTTTCTCTGTCAAACCAGCCCCCTCCCTCAACCCTCCCCCTTGTCTCCTTATTCATTGTTTACATGTAGGGCCTACCTTAACATGATCACTGAAAAGCAAGCTTTTCAATGTAAAAACATACATTTATAAAACTTTGCGTTTATGTGTGTGTCATTTATGAGATCTTGAATGGCAAACACGTAATGTTCAAATAATTATGTAGACAATAAAATCCAACTAAAAATTTTAAATTTGTATTTTGTTGAATGATAAGGACTGCACTAGAAAACTGATGCTTTACATTGGGATCAAGCACCACCTTAATCAAAGTCCAACAGTTTGGGTGTTAAGTGTTTAAGTGTTGGATTTTGTTCGAGTGAGGAAGGACTTTAAAATCACTTGAGAAAGCTAGGTTTAATAAAGAAGAGTTGACAATTTTAAAATGCAAAATAATAATTACCATCCCAAGCGTCAAACATGTCCATGATGAAATATTCGGTGAAAGAAATCTGAGACTTTGGAACACTGCATGTCAATCGATCAAACACTGGCATAACCACTGGAAGTCCTCTCCTTTTCTCCTCATCAGTCTGTTTGGCAATGCAAAAAATAAAACATTATAACAAACCTCAATGTAGCCATAACTAAGAAAGAAACAGTCGCTATACAATTTAATAGTTTGTAGTTTGCACTCTTTACATAAATATTTCTGTGACCTCTTCAATCACTATTGTTCCATGTAAATTTTGTGCCTTTTGTCTTTATTCTCATAATACCCTTATAATGACATAAGTCTTAATATGTCATTTATTTGGATGTGGTAGAAATATTTAGTTAACATATTTTTATTTATCTGTATTATTAAGCCGAGGGTGACCAATTCATCACCCATCCATCACATCTGATAGAAAATTCATCAAAGATAATTTTACTAACAACAAAAAGGAGAAAGGGTTATATAGTTCTACTTGTAGACCACACAGTGTACATTGAATCAGTGAACGGATGCATGCGTCATCTGCATCCTTTGGAGTGGTCTCCATTGGTTGATCATTCTACAGCTTTGCTTTTATGTAATGCTCCCTAAAACTACAAACTTTTTTCACAATTTTATGATGTTTATAATGAGTGCTAAGTCAACGACGAAAGAGTAACAAACTCCCAGAGAGGAAGTCCTTCACCCAATCTGGTTGGTATGCCTGAGCAGATACCATCAGATCGAAACTGCTCACAACAGGATTTGTGTGTTGCAACCTATGGCCAGATAAAGAAGATGTGTCATCTCATTGATATGGCTGTGCCAGGTGATATAAGGGTAGCTTCGAAGGGGATGGAGAAAATCCAGAAGTACCAAGACCTGGCCAGAACTTTGTAAGATTTGGCGAGTCAAAGCACTGGGGAAACATCTAGATAATATAGGCACAACTATGAGGGTAGATCTGTTACAGAAGGCGGCGCTTTTGGGAACAGCGAGGACCCTGCTAAAGACCCTGGAGATCTAAGGGTACGGGACGTAGCCGGACCTCAGGAATTACAGGCACAAAGGAAAACGTTATTTTCTTTTGCATGCTGTGATAAATTAAAAAAATAATGAAAACAATAACAATAATAATAATAACTAGATATTAGGTGTTTGTCCAGGACAAACACAAAGCTGTTCCGTTTTGTTTTAATTTGATTAAACGCTCTGTATTAAAGGAACATTACAGAATTGGTAAGAAAAAAACTTGTAAAATATACTTTTGATCACAGATTTACATAAAACTTACACTGTCTAATGACGATGATAGTAGAAAACATCCCTTGAAATATTTCTGTCTGAAATGCCATATTTGATGAGAAATGAATAAACTAATTTTCCGATTGGAGTTTATCGCTCACTGAGCGTTTTATTCATTTGTTGAATCTATATGATTTCATGCAAATGTGTAATCGGTTTTTCACTATTTTCTCGTGACCCAGATGGCCGATCGATCTTCTACAGGTTTGTCAGTTTATGTATATGGTGGATTACATAAAGTGCTTACACTGCCAGCAACTGTTTTGTTAGCAAAACCAATTCTGTAATGTTCCTTTAAGCTAGCAAACATCACAAAGACTATGACTTTATGACATGTGGTTTAAGAGATATGATTTATAATATTTGAACTTCCTGTTTGGACCGGAAGGAAAAGTCAGCATGGGGTCACGGTAACCCAAGTTCAATCTCCAAAGCTCAAAGGGTCTAATACTGAAAAGAAATTTAAAATCTGGTGTGTACTTCTTGAGATATGGTCACACTTCCGGTTGACCCAGAAGTAAAGGTCATCAAGGGGTCACGGTAACCGATCTCCAATGCTCAAAGGGTCTAATACTGAAAAGAAATTTAAAATCGGGTGTGTACTTGTTGAGATATGGTCCCACTTCTGGTTGACCCAGAAGTAAAGGTCATCAAGGGGTCACGGTAACCGATCTCCAATGCTCAAAGGGTCTAATAATGAAAAGAAATTTAAAATCGGGTGTGTACTTCTTGAGATATGGTCCCACTTCTGGTTGACCCAGAAATAAAGGTCATCAAGGGGTCACGGTAACCCCAGTTCAATTTTTAATGCTCAAAGGATCTATAACTATTACAGCATAACTCAAGATTGAAAGTGAATTGAACATTGAAACTTGTCAGACAATTGAACATCAGTATCAAGACGGCACAGACTAGATGATGTCATGATGGTATCAGGTATCAAATTACACTAAATCAAAGCTTAATATTGGTAAAAAATCATAACTCCTGAACCACATGTTGGATTTTTACAATCTATAAATCATCGAACAGGTCGTTGAAAGTTCAATAAACGCTACACAAACTTTGACCCCATTTGACCTTGACTTCCGGTTCACACCGGAAGTTGAAAATTTCAAAAATTCATGTTTCAAAAACTACGTAATATTTTAACATGAATTTTGCATCAAATTATAGATGAATTCCTCTGCCGAAACTTTTGCACAGATATTATGGCATTTTAATCTTTACAAATGTTCAAAACAGGGCGACAAAGGCCCGTGTCTGTTGACTTTCATTGTATGACAACGCGCGTAATGTATGCCCACACAATCATACGCCGACACAGTACACGGCCACGCTACAGTTCACGGCGGGAAACAAGTTTTCTCAACAGCGCCCTCTTTTGTTGGTATATATTAAACAGCGCTGATAAATTAATAAAATAGTTTTCGGGTTTATCTACGGAATAACTCAAGATTGAATTTGAATTGAACATAGAAACTCATAAGATAGTTGAACCTCATTATCAATTGAACCTCAGTATCAAGACAACACAAGACGACATCATGTATTGAGTTACAATACATGCTGGGGCGCTGTTTTAGCTGCTGCCACTAACAGAATGATGCTCCACATGAGTCCAGACTTCTTGATGTTCCAAGATAAAAGTTCTGCACAAATTTATCACACCTGGGAGGCTGTAACATCTGGATCATTTTGGTCCACTTTTTATATGGATAATGCTTCCAGCAAATGTGAAATTTGACATCTATTTTAGATGTGTACTGCTATGGATACTACTGCATGCACATAGCTCACTTCACTCAATACAACCCCCCCACTGCTATTATTATGCAAACTAGCTCATCAATAGCTTGTCCAGTGCAACTCTCCAACCTGAATGGAAACGCTCTACCTGAGTGATCAAGCTCAATGCCTGCACCTTCTACATGTTCTACAAGGATACAATACTCCAGGGATGAACTCCTTGCCCATAGAAAATGCACAGCTAGGCTGCCAACTGATGTATGTACTACCCTTAAGAATAACAGATTGTTTCATGTACGATCAAGAAGAGGAGGCTCACACATCAGGCGTAAAAACATAACACTTCCTGATCATGACAAGAACGAACTTCAACCAAAAGAACCGGTAAATGAACTTGATGTCAGACTATGGAATTGTCAGTCATCATGCAACAAACCTCTATATATCTGTGACTATACTCTTGAAAACAATGTGGATGTGTTAATCCTAACTGAGACCTGGCTCACTGACAGTGACAATGTTATTATTGGTGAGCTCACTCCTCCTGGCTACTCTTTTATTAATGTACCAAGGGGCGGAGATAGACGAGGAGGAGGCATTGGTGTTATACACAGATCACAGATAAAGCTACAGCACATCACAACAAACTTATTTGATGCTAGGACCTTTGAATATGCCATCATATCAAATAGCTCCTGTAGTTTTAACTTTGTTGTTGTTTACAGACCACCACCTTCGGCTGCAAATCAACTTACTAACAAGGATTTTCTTGAGGAATTTGATGACTTTGTAGACTATGTAAATAGTCTTCCTGGCCAGCTTATTTTGCTAGGTGACTTTAATGTACATTTTGATAATACCACAAAATATGATGTTCGCCAAATTGCTACTACTCTGTCTTCATCTGGACTTGTTCAACACGTAAGTCAAGTTACGCACAATAGAGGACACATCCTTGATCTTGTTATAACCAGAGAATATGAAGCGCTATTATCATCTCATCATATACATGAAAATCATGTTTCTGATCACTTTGTCGTCTGCTGCACAGTGGCTCTCCCAAACATTGGGCCTGAAAGGGAAACTGTTTCAACGCGGAAATACCATGCCATTGATCATGACTTGTTTTCCCAAGATCTCTCGTCCAATCTTGATACAATTTCTTTACAAACGACTGTTGATGAGTTTGTACATGATTTCTCCAATGCTATAACAACTGCCCTGGATCTGCATGCTCCCATCACTCAACGCAAAAACCATGTCCGTTTACGTCCGAAATGGTACAATAAGTCGGTTGATGACGCACGCAGGGAACGACAGTGTCTTGAGCGCAAGTGGCGTAAAAGAAAATCTCCACATGACCTAGAAGCATACAATGTTTCAAAACAACACGTTAAAGATGTGCTTCTCTCTGCTAAGAAACAATATTACACTGAGAAACTTCTGAATGCTTCCCCAAAAGACATTTCGTTTACTGTGAACACGCTTCTTAACAGTAACTCAAGAGTTCTTCCTGTGAATGACTGTCCGAAGGAACTTGCAAAGAAGTTCAGCGAGTTCTTCTTGAACAAAGTGAAGAAGATTCGAAACATAATTGATGATGTCCACATTGATCCATCGTCTTCTCTGGAAGGAAGAAAGTTTCCTTCTCATGGTTCTCTCCTACATGATTTTCGTCCAGTCACTGAAGATGACCTTTTAAGGATCATCATGAAGTCACCAACCAAGACATGTGCTTTGGACCCACTGCCAACATGGCTGCTGAAAAGACATTCATCAGTCATTCTTCCCAAACTGACAGCAGTGGTGAACGCTTCCCTCGAGCAGGGTGTGTTTCCGAATTCTTTAGGCCATGCTATTGTGACTCCTGTCTTGAAGAAATCATCACTTGACAGGAATGATCTAAAGAATTACCGTCCTGTATCCAGCATCTCATCAATATCAAAATACATTGAAAAAGTTGTCTCTGCTAGACTTACTGAGCACATTAATCATCATAACCTGTTTGAACCACTCCAGTCAGCATACCGCAATTCACATAGCACAGAAACTGCCCTCCTCAGTGTACAGGATCACGTTCTCAAAGCAATTGATCAACAAAAAGCTATTTTGTTTGTTATGTTGGATCTCTCAGCGGCGTTTGATACGCTAGACCATGACATCATGCTCCACCGCTTTCAAGATAGCTTTGGTATATCCGGTAATGCCTTGCAATGGTTTTCATCTTATTTCAACTGTCGTACTAACCATGTTCATGTTCCTGGAGCGGACTCAACTACCACTAATCTTGACTACGGCACCCCGCAGGGCTCTGTTATTGGACCTTTGTCTTTTACACTTTACACAGTCCCAATTGGGGAAATTCTACGTAAGCACAATATGTTATATCACATGTACGCTGATGATATTCAGATATACTCCATCATCGACCCAAAGATCCCGTTAGATGCAGAATGTGCATTGTTCAATTTATCTACTTGTGTGAAAGACATTCAGCATTGGATGGTGGCCAACAAACTCAAACTTAACGCGGATAAAACTGATTTCATCATAATTTCCTCCAAAACTGCCAGTAAAGCTCTTGGTCACCTCAAGTTTACTTTTGAAAACACAACTATTTCACCTGCCAAATCGGTACGAAATCTGGGAGTTGTGTTTGATGCCAGGATGTCAATGGATGATCATGTTGCACAAATGAGTAAGAACACCAACTTTCACCTACGAAATATCGCTAAGATACGTCCATACATCGATGAGGATACATGTCATTCCGTTGTTAGATCACTTGTGCTGTCAAGACTAGATTACTGCAACTCGCTTTTGAAAGTAATCACAAAGAAAAACATAAATCGTCTCCAGAAAGTTCAGAATAAAGCAGCCAGACTCATCTTTAAGACCGGTCGTCATGACAACATTTCACCACTACTTCATAAATTGCACTGGCTGCCCATCTCAAACAGAATTGACTTCAAACTTTGTCTTCATGTCTTCAAATCCCTTGCCCACCAGTCACCATCATACATATCCGACATGCTACAACCGTATGTCCCACCGCGTTCCCTGCGCTCTTCCTCAGAGAACCTCTTGGCTGTACATCGCACCGTCTCCAGAGCTGGTTCGCGTGCTTTTTCTGCTAGCGCTCCAAACCTGTGGAACTCATTACCATCACATCTTCGCCATGCAACTTCACATAAACAATTCAAGAAACTACTTAAGACTCACTTGTACAGAAATACTTGACTCGTTTACTTCACTTTACATTGGAACATCTTGAGTTTGGATTTCTTTGTTGCATCTTCTGTAGGCGCTTTGTAACCTTGGGAAAAAGGCGCCTCATATAAATGCTTATATAAAATAAAAATAAATACAGCAAAGTTTAATAATTGTAAAAAATCATAACTCCTAAACCATATATTCGATTTATATCATCTAAACGTCATTAGAATTAGAAAGGGCTCTAAAGATTCAACCAAAGATACACAGTGTGACCTTATTTGACCGTGCCTTCCTGTTCAAACCGGAACTTGGAATTTAACATTTCAACAAATCATAACTTCTAAACCACACATTGGATTTGTACAATCTATACATCATTGGAAAAGTATGTAACAACTTAGAAACCGATACACAGAATGTGACCCAGTTGACCTTGACTTCCAGTTCAAACAGGCAATTGGAGTTCTGTAATGGGAAACAATCTAACTCCTGAACCAGACATTGCATTGATCAGGTAAAATGTATTCACCAATTTATTCAGTCAGAATTTGATGACATCACTCACGAACACCTGGTTTTTGTAGTAAACAAAAACTGAATCTCTAGTTTTTTTTTTACTTTTTCTTTTTCTTCCAGCCAACTCTTCTCCAGGGCATAACTCAAGATTGAAATTGAATTGAACCTTGGCATATACTTGAACCTCAATATGAAGAAGGCACATGAACAATGACGTTATGATGACGTCATCGGGTGTCAAATTACAAGGTTTTTAAGCATTGAATAATTAAATCTTTGAAAATATGTATCAAATCACCAATAAGAGCCCGGCAGTCACTTTTTATGGGATCATGCTTTTTTGTCCGGGGCGTGACCTCACACGACCTCTACTTCCGGTCGAAACCGGAAGTGCTTTGTAATTTGAAAGTGGCCATTTATTTTGAGTTGTTTTTAACGATGTTGTAGTCTGGAAGTGTCTGTTTAAAAAAAATTGGACCGGTGACGTCACAAAATTCAAAAGCGCCCTCTAGCGGCAAGTTCAAAACAGTTAAAAAACACAATCTTACTAGATGTCTGTGGCAACCATCTGACTGATGGCACCGTTCAGTTAAGACGTGTACTAACGGCGCTCCGCATTCACACACATCCATTGTCCACAGCCTAAGCATGGGACTGAAGAGGAAAGGGCTGAGGGCCCCAGCCAACGTGAAGCCAAACCCACCTACATCGGGTGAGGACAGTCCGGACATCGACGAAAGCAGAAATCAATCTGGAGATTCATTGGACTTCCAAAATTTCGTCGACGACGCCCCAAGAATAGAGCGAACGCATCGGGACGGTCAAGACAGAACTGGTAAGCCAGCCCATATTCTGGTCAAAATGCTGTCGTACAGGGACAAAATCAAAGTACTAAAATCACATCATTCAGCATTGGAGGGCCTACCCCTGTTCGTTGTTGACAACCTCACGGCGAAAGATAGAGCAGAGAAATACAAATGGAAAACGGAGGTGAAGAAACTGTACGACCGCGGAACAAAGTTGCGTTTCTTTGCGGGTTTTTGGCGTAACTCTACTGGAGCTCAACACGAGTTTGATTAACACTGATTTTTCATGAACAATTAACTGTGGAGCCATATCCAGACCAACATTTCCAGTAATATGGTATCTTGATGTGTTGACCCTTTTTCAGAGGGGTGAGGGGGGTGCCTCTTTGGTCCTTATATTCATTTGCAGTTTACGTTTTGTAAATTATATTATTTCGTTTGGCTTTGGTATTCCTCCTATCTGGTTAGGGTAGGATGATTTTTGTTTCTCACCTATTTGCCTGGTTTGGGTTTCAGTCCTAATTGCTACCCTTTGTATATATTATTTAAGGTGCGGAGCTCCTAGGGGTCTTTTCAATGGCTAAATTCCATTTGGCTTTGGTTTTTGGGCGGGTTCATCAGTTTTGTCACGGGTCCTTTTTGGTTCATGGGGGGAGGGGATGGGTTTGGGTTAGCGGTTTGGGGGGATGGTTTTTTGTCCAACATTGGGTTTTTTTTGTTCTCTTTTGCCATTGGTTCTTTTTTGCTGTTTTGGGGGGGTTTCGGTATTGTAAAAATCCTGGAGGAGGAAAAATTCAGAACAAGTAAAACCCTCTTTTTAGTGTACAGTCAAAGTTTTCGTGCACGATATGTAGAGAATGTTAAGGCTATTGTGTTTGTAACATGGAATGTCAGTTTACCTTCTAATTGTATTGCCTTTACTATTTCTTACTTTTATAAAAGGATTGTAGATGATTAACGGTCAAAGTGTTAATATAAAGCCACACCAGCTCTGATCCATTGCCTCTATGAATTGCCATGGTTTGGCTGATCACACAAAGAGGAGAGATGTTCTGCATTTTTCGAAATCCAAGAAACATTCCATTTATTGTTTGCAGGACGTCCATTGGGACAAGAAGATTGAAAGTAGAGTAAGAGCTGAATGGGGGCTTGAATGCTATTTTAGTTCATTTAAAAGCAATGCTAGAGGTGTGGCAATTCTGTTTAACAATAATTTTGAGTTTAATGTCCTTAGGTCTTGCAACGATCCTAGTGGTAATTTTTTGGCTTTGCATATTGAAGTGAGTGACATGAATATCACCTTGATTAATATTTATGACCCGAATAAGGACGAGCCTTTTTTTACGATGGTATCAGCAATACTATTAATAATTTAGATAATCCCCACACTGTTATTTGTGGGGACTGGAACTTGGTTTTAAACGATAATATTGATTGTATTAACTACGTGAATATCAATAACCCGTTAGCTAAGAAAAGAGTTCTCAGTCTTTGTGGTGAGCATGATCTTACTGACCCTTGGCGTATTCAGAATCCTACTACTGCTAGATACACTTGGAGACAGCACAATTCAGTGAAGCAGTCTAGACTAGACTTTTTTCTCATCTCTTCGGAGATGAACTCTAAAGTCACCAGTTCTGATATTAAGCCAGGGTATCGTACAGATCACTCCTTAATAGACATTCAGTTCGATTTCAATCAAATGGATAGAGGGCCTGGCTACTGGAAATTCAACAATGCCCTTCTTTCTGACACGGTGTACGTCGATCAAATTGAAAATGCTATTAAAAAGGTTGTAGAAACTTATGCAGCCTTTCCCTATCTGCACTCCAACCTGATTCACATTCATCCCAAGGACATCCATTTTACTGTTAATGATCAACTCTTTTTCGAAATGCTATTGTTGGAGATTAGATCAAAAACAATATTGTACGCTTCGTGGAAAAAGAAAAGCAATAGAAAGAGAGAGTCCCTCATTGAGACTGTGATTCAGAATCTATCTTATCAAATTTCACAGGGGGATTTAACAGTCACCGAAGAGCTTAAGTCAAAACAAACTGAGCTTATTGATCTTCGTAAAAAGAAAATGGAGGGTGTTCTTATTCGATCTAAGACCCGCTGGATAGAAGAGGGTGAAAAACCCTCATGGTATTTTTTGAACATGGAAAAACGCAAGATGATTAACAAAACTATCAGTTCTGTTGTCAGAGATGACAACACATATGCTAGGTCTTCTTGTGAAACCCTCCATGAGGCTAGGCTTTTTTATAAAAAACTTTATTCCGAGGCTGAAAACTTGAACGACAGCAGTTTGTGCTCCATTTTTAATGGTGTTCCAGTTCTCTCAGATAAACTACGGGAGAGTCTGGAAGGTCCTTTGTCATACCATGAACTCTTAAATGCCCTAAAGGGGAGTAAAAATGACAAATCTCCAGGTTCTGATGGTTTCAGCTTCGAACTCTATAAATTTTTCTTTTCTGATATTGCATGGTACCTTTTGCGTTCTTTAAATTATGCATATTACTCAGGAAGCCTTTCAGTTATGCAACAATATGGTATTGTTACAATGTTGCCAAAGGGGGATAAGCCATGCCAATATCTTAAAAATTGGAGACCTATTTCACTTTTGAATACCTCATATAAACTAGCCTCGTCTTGCATTTCTGATAGACTTAAAAAAACTCTTCCTTTCATTATTCATGAAGAACAAAAGGGTTTTCTTAGTGGCCGCTATATTGGAGAAAATATTAGGCTGATGTATGACTTGCTCAATTTTACAGAAAACAATAATATTCCTGGTATGTTTTTGTTAATTGATTTTGAGAAAGCCTTTGATTCAGTTTCTCACAGTTTCATTTTGAAGGTTCTTGAATAATTTAATTTCAGCCCTTCAATTCAGAAATTCAGTTTTTTATAGCAGGGTGAAGGCTTCCGTTCTGGTGAATGGTTTTCTTTCCAATTCATTTAAGATTGAAAGAGGTTGTAGACAAGGTGATGGTTTGAGACCCTACTTATTCCTTTTATGTGCAGAAGTGTTCGGAATGATGATCCGCAAAGACAAATTGCTCAAAGGCATAATGGCTAGCGGTTGTGAATTCAGGCTTTCCCAATATGCCGATGACACAGTTCTCTTTTTAGACGGCTCAGAAGGCTCCTTTGAAAAGTCCTTTGAAATACTTGCGGCCTTTGCGAGAATGTCTGGCTTAAAAGTCAACATTGATAAAACAAATGCGGTTTGGATTGGTAGCAACAAAGGGCGTAAGAAGGGGATTTGTGAGCACATCAAGGTTAACTGGGTTTTGGCTGATAACTATTTCAGAGCCCTTGGTATAGATTTTAACACTAATCTTGCAAGTATGGTGAATTTGAACTACACTAAGGTCATTTCTTCTATAAAGAGTTTAATTGAACAGTGGTCTAAACGTAATCTTACGGTGCTGGGGAGAGTTACTGTAACCAAGTTGCTCCTTTTATCTAAGCTTACCTTTCTTATTTTAACTCTCCCCAACCCGCCAAGTAATGTTATTAAAGAATTAGACGGTATGTTTTATAACTTTATATGGAGAGAGAATGACCGTGTGTCCAGGAACCAGATGATTCAAGGCTATAGTCATGGAGGAGTTAAAATGATTGACATGCATTCGTATATAAAAGCCCTTAAAGTCACCTGGATCCGCAGATTTCTAAATGCAGATAACTTGGGTTGGGTCACTCTATTTTCGAAGATTTCTAATATTTATGACTCTTTAGCACTCGAGGCCACCAGGCATTGTTGATCTATTTAAAAGGAGCTGCCATTCAAAACTACTTTTGGATTGATGTTCTTAACGCTTGGTGCAGCTTTGTTAAGTGTCATGTACCTGCCAGTCAAATTGACGCTTTGAAAAATGTGTTATGGCATAATCAGAATATTATGGTCGGTAACAAATACATTAACTACAACCACTGGGCCAAAAAGGGTGTGAACTTCGTGTGTGACATTTTTGACTCGCAAGGGGTGGCTCTCTCTCTTGTGGCCTTTCAAAGGAAATTCAGGGTCAGAACTAATTTTTTAGAGTACGGGGGCGTGGTTAATGCAATCAAACATTCCTTCCATAATGTACTGAAGGGAGAAACTTCAGAAATTGCTCGCCCTTTTTTACCATTTCATTTTGAGACTTTGCTGATGGACAAAAAGGAGTCCATCCGTATGTACAGTATTTTCACCTCCACCAAAAAAGTTGTGCACAAGTTTATTGACAAATGGGAAGAAAAAATCGGTGTGAATTTTCCGACTCCTAAATGGCACATCTTCTGTGATTGTACATGTGACACCAAACTACGTTGGTTCCAGTTTAGATTGGTACATAGAATTCTGGGTGTAAATTCCTTTCTTTCTAAAATTGGTCGGAAGGATTCTAATCTGTGTACTTTTTGTAAAACGGAAGAAGAGACACTAGTCCACTTGTTTTGTACTTGTAAGGTAACGCTTTATTTTTGGTGTCAGATAAAACACTGGTTGACAAATTCACTGAACATTGATATTAATTTTGACAACACGACCAAGCTGTTTGGAGTCCTTAATAGAAAATGGTCTGCTCTTAATTTAATTCTCATTCTTAGCCGGTTTCATATATATCGCATGAAGATGAATGACAGAAAGCCCTCGTTTATTCTTATTAAAAAAGAAATAAATCAATATTTGGTTATGGAAAAAATGATCTTTGTTAAGAATAACAACTTAGATAAGTTCAATACCAAATGGGAGCCCTTTGTATTGCTATGTATTAACTAGATGCCATGCACTTCATAAAATTTCCTGTTTTTTGCCATTTGCCATTTTTCTTTACGTATCGTTCTAAAGGTAGTTGGTTTTACCAGTAGTTTGTGTAGCTTTGTACATTAAAGTAGCTTGAACAAAATTCCTCCTCCAGAGGAAAAAAAGAAAGAAAAGATGTCTGTGGCAAAGTTTAAGAGAATCTTTTCAAAATTGGTAAACATAATGACCTTTATACAGACATACTTTATCCGAAAACTCTCAAAGCATTTACACATGAAATTTTGTACGCGTTCGATCTCAGGAATTACAGCCTTTACAAGACACAAACAATACATCAAATGAAAGCCTGTGCCCTAACTTAGATCAAGAAGCAGTTGTTTTGAGTGTTTTTTGTTTCTTTCTTGACGATATTATCGATTTAAAAACGTATTTTTGAAAGAATTGTACAATTTCTCCGTGCGTGATCTTCCGTAAAAGACACTGTATACATACAATACGGTCCTGCTACACAGCAATGTATAGCGATATTTTATAGCCCGTCAGTGCAACGCGATATCGTTCTGACCTTTGATCCTTCCATTCATGATTTATCTAACGATGGCAAGATATAGCGCCCTCTTGATCTCAGGAAGCGTGGAAATAAGGAAACACAAGAGGGTGCTATACAAGCTGACCATTTATATTTCTACGATTTCTCAGCGCCCAAAGGGTTATCAATTATTTAGCATCTTTCGTTCACCACAACCCTATAGACACCTATTTCTACTCGTGTGAAACAATTCTCAGGAACAAGAATTACAGACTGTAATTCTTGTGTCCAGAAGGCAGTATTTGAACACACTAACGGCACATGTAACTTTTTATTTTTATTTTTAAATTTATTATAATATTTTGTTGGCCCTTTTCCCATATGCTTTCAGTTACTAATAATCATTACGTCACCACCCTCTATAGCGCCTTCTGTCAACGTGTGCTAAATAAATCTTCACCTAATTTTAAAGATGACAATTTTGAATTTTCAGGGTTTTTGTTTGAAGGCAATGCATGGGGACAAATCATATATCATATTGTAGGTTATAATATCTTACTATGAAAAACAAGTTTTCGTCACCGTGACGTCATCAGGTGTCAAATTAATTATTACATAAATTCAACACTTAGGCCTACAATAAAGCCGAAACCCCAGTGTTTGTTCGTTACAAACTCAGTTCTATTTAAATCTAAGTTTAGAATATTAAATAATCATAACTCCTGAACCAGACATTGTTTTTTGTAATCTATACATCATCGAGAATGTAATCCAAAGCTTGACAGACGCTGCACAGACTGTCACCCCATTTGACCCTTTCTTCCAGTTGAAACCGGAAGTTGAAGCCCACGTATGTGGTTACCCGCGTTTAAACTGTATAACGCAAAAGCACTGTGGCGGGCTGTTCCGCCCTACTGATCACAATGTCCAAAGTCCATTAGCCTGATTTGTCATTAGGCTGTGAATACAGCAAGGCTCTATTGGCTGTTAGTCTAATCCAAATGTGAGCATTTTTGTCTGCCAAAAAAGACACACTTCCCAAAATGTAGAAGACACCGCATTGAATTAAATTAAATAAAGTTTAATAATTGAACAAATCATAACTCACGAACCGTGCATTGGATTTTTACAACATTTACATCATCAGAGAGGTCTTCCAAAAATAAACAAATGCTACACAGTGTGTGACCTCAATTAATCCTGTCTTCCGGTTGAAACCGCAAGTTAAGTAGTAACCTTAGCATTTATTTCCTGTGTAACTAGAGGTATAAATGTAATAGATCTAAACTTTACTTTCTGTGAAATTTCAAAAGCTATCAACATACTTTTCATCGATTTAATTTAATAGTTTACACATTAGCACAACACTGACCCCATTGATACCCGAACACCTAGTTTTTGTGATTATACAAAAACTGAATCTCTAGTTTTGTTCTGTTTTTTGTTTTTCTTCTCCATCTTCTTCTTCTTCCACGTCAACTCTTCTCTACAACACAACTCAAGATTGAAACTGAATTGAACCTTGAAACTCATCGGACAATTGAACCACAATATGAAGACGGCACAGTTTTCATGACGTCACGATGACGTCATCAGGTGTCAAATTACAAGGTTTTTAAAGTTTAAAAGTGACCATTTGCTATTTGCTGTATTTCAATGAATTTAAAAGCTGTGATGTTCATAGTTTTCAAGACTGGGGCAACATTTCACAAGTTAACGACAAAATCGTATGACCGTTTATTTTAGTTTATTTTCTGTATCAAGGTGTAGAACGTTAAGCCTGCTCAAACTTTTGCACTGAGATGGCAATATTTTGACCTTAACATCAGGTCGAAAAAGGTGCATGTTTAAGTTGACCCTCATTGACGATGCACGATAAAGAACACATGTACACATATGTGGTACCTGTACAGCCACGTGGACAATGCACGTGTATCCCAGGCGAAATGATCATGGAATGTTCATGAATATCCATGAATAGTTCATGATTGTTCATTGACATCCGTTCATGAACTGGCCATCAAAGTTCTTCATGATGTTCATGAAGAGTTCATGAATGTCCTTGAACAACAAATGAGACAATTGGTTGATGAATTTTTCATGAACATTTCATTCATGAAAAATGAGCAGTATGATGAAAAACTCAATGACAATTTCTTGATTCTGCTTAGTGGCAAGCAGATAATAACATATTGGTAGACTCGTATTATAATCAACATTCATAAATACCTGGGACAGTTTATCCATTCTGATTGGTGGAGAGCGTGTCACGTGGGGGTGTTTAAACGGATGATATAGACACGGCTAGAAGTGTTTAAACACACCTGTGGCGTGCAAGGTTACACGCAGGCGCTAATTTACGCGAAACGCAATCAACACATATTGGTATTCAATCACATGTTAGTGTTATGACGCGCGCGTACGCACAACTGTTGAGCGTGGCATGTATATCCTTCGCGAAACAGGGCTCGAGGACGTGACAGGAAATGAAAGTTAACAGAAAAGTTGAGATTTTTCCAACAATATTACGCTTTTTAACAAAAAGGGCATTTATGAATGGGAATAAAAGAGTAGTGACTTGGTCTTAACCGGCCGTTTAAAACCTTGCAGGGCCGTGGCCGTGCGATAAAGGACCTCGCCTTCGGCGAGGTCCTTTATCGCACGGCACACGGCCACGGCCCGTGGCCGTGCGATCAAGGACCTCGCCTTCGGTGATTTAAAACCTATTTAAAACCTGTTGCTAGAGGGCTGCTTACGTAAGATGACATCATCCAACCTATACGATCCAAAAGGGTACATCTCACTGATGATTTATACGATCCAAAAGGGTACATCTCACTGATGATTTCATATAGAAACCATATCCATATTTGTTCTGCATTGACTGTAGACTTCTAAACAATATCGTTCACTTTGAAACTTGAATTTGGAATGGAAGGAAAGCTCAAAATAGTGTCAAGTCTGTTCACAAAATGTCAAATGAGTAAAAATATGTAACAAAGATCAAAAGAGATCTGTTGAGGTTCAGGAGTTATTTCTTTACATTTGAAACATTATATTTGAGTTATTTGAACTATAAACAATTCTAAGATGATCAGAATGAATGATCGGAAAGCGCTGAAAACTTAAACAAAATCAAGAGCTGTTTCATATATAGCCCTGTCTACCAAAACAGCTAAACTATGAACAAGAACTAAAGGTGTTTTAGTTATACTTGTAATGATGAAACCCCTACAAATATTACTATTACTAATAATACTACTGATACTTGTTTGATTAAAAAAATTGCAAAAAAACTACACTTTTCCAATGAACTCATGAATTAAAATGTTCTAATGAAATGTGCTAAACATGTTTCAATTATTTAATAATCTGGGCCCTCGTGAAATTTTAGTTATTAAAACATCCACTCAGTTGAAATTCCAAAATAAGCAAAATGGTATATATATTTACAAGCAATAGTGTCTGCTTTAAAAGTAAAACAATGATCATGTTCATACTCACTTGTGCAAAGTACTCCTGTGATATTCGTCTGGCCCACACCATACACATTTCGAGTGGCCTTGTAGGATTTGACACATCAGCGCACTTTATTAGCATTCGTCGAATTAATGCACGATTTTCAGGTGTAGTAAGGCTGGTGGAGTCAGGAGTACTTCTGCCAGTGCTTTGCTGTAAATTTATTGGCAGGGAGAATTAAAAAATTTGATTCATTTAATGGTTGGCATGAAAGGATTAGCAGACAGAAAACCAAGTAAATGCAAAACCAAATTCACAGTATTTAAAATGTTTTGGGCATTAATAACAAGTTGTTGCGTGTTTTCAATATGTTTTTATGGTATTTTTTTATGGTATTTGTTTTACCAAACTCATACCTAGAACGACATACCTGGACACTTCAGGATGGTTCCCATTTTAAAAATGGTCCTTTTATTGGACTAGACCCTTTTAATTAGTATGTTGGAATAGTATCATTTTGTAACCATACAGTGGCATCTAATGTGTTGCAAAATAATAATAAATAATAATGAATCATTTATAGAGCGCAGAAACTATGTTTATATATTCTACTGTGCTTCAAGAGCTCTTAGATGCTATGCCACTGCACAAAGCTATACAATTCAAAGCATGAACATAATATAGTTAAATCTATGTTTAAGACAAATAGGTTTTTACTTTTAATTTACAGCCTTCTAATGATTGAGACTTTCTAATATCCACAGGTAGCTTATTCCATAATCTAGGAGCTGCGCAAAGAAATCATCGATCACCTAAGGTTACTTTTGTTCTAATTTGAGGGCATGTGATGTGTGAACCAAATTTACGTGATGTGAAACGAATAAATGAAAAAAAAAAAAAAAATTGTTTTAATGGTTGCTATTTTTTGGGATGCCGCGCTTTGCAGGTCATTCGCTATGTGGGTGCAATTCGTGCAAATAAAATGTTGCAAGTGTGATGTGGGGTAAGTGGTAAGTGGAGGGGGAACTCAGGGGTCATAATTTTGTAGCATAGGTTTGGTAAGGGCAGTTTAAAATGGTACCCAATGTTGTTTTGTCTTATGATACAATTTTGTGCATGCAAAAAAGGTGTCTAGTGGGGTCGAAATGTCTCCTGCCCACACCCTTCTTGTCCCTTTTCTTCAACGCCCCGATATGAAGCATGACTTGAGGGTAATTGCACGGCCAGGGTTGAGTTTTAGAATGGGAGAAGGAAGTATGCACCTGGCAATGATGCATTTTGGCTTAAAGGTAGTGTACAGGGCCTTTAATGACATGAAGGTATTTTTACTTGCATTGACCAAACTGACAAAGGCCTAAGCAATCCACAGGTTTCTTTGTATGAAAATTTTAAAGGGTATACTGATGCAAGTTGTTTAGTTTCTATCTGTTAATTTTTTACGTTACTTCTGTATTCCTAAAGTTCTGTATTTATATCATTTGATCACTGGCGGATAAAATACATTATTTAATGGACACTCACAGCCTTGTTGTGGTGCAACCCAAGGGGGTAGGGGTTTGTTATGTTAGGTGGGCTACCTGGATCCTGTCCAGTTGGTCTTTGCCAAATTGACCTTGCACATTTTCCAGGTCGTATCTGGGGATCCTTTTTGCAAATTACCAGGGACCCAGTTACTAGAACAAAAGCGTCTGCATGCTGTATTTGAGCAGGAAACCTCACTTCGGTTCAACTTCCAACCATGTCAACACCAAGAAATCAATTTTTTGGGTTCGATATTAAGTTTTTACGTTCGAATGTTCGGGAGAGATCAGGGGTTCCGTTTCACCGGGAAAATTGTAAGGCTTTTTAATGCCCCGCCCCGCATATGCACTGCCCGGCCAGATTACAGCAGCAGGCAAGTCCAATCCGAGGCAGAGGAAAAGGTCGTCCAAAGAACCCCCAAACGAATGGGTCTGTGGGCAGTCCTCTGGGGCCCGCAGCGGGACTGGACGCCGAAGCAGTGGCGACTCAGCAGGACATACCGGACGCTGGGATGTTGGTGCCACAGCAGGCGCCACACAACTTGGCTTCAGATGAGATGACGGCTCACAGTTCGACGGGTTTGGCTGGTTACAGCAGTGGGTTGCACGAATTTTCATCGTCTTTTCCGGTCGCTGCTGGCAGTAGCGACAATGTGAATGGTAGGCCTGCTACCAGTGTGGATATTGGTGGTATGTCAAATTTTGATACATTAATCAATAACAGGCCGGTAGTTGGTAACATAGGTTCTACTACTGCCACTTTTACGCCTACTAATGTAGCTAATTTTAGTACAAGTTCCGTTGCAGCTGTAGTTACGGGGCTGGCCCCACAGGCCATAACATTAACCCCGTTCTGAATTTTGATTTGAGTAGGCCTACCCAAGGGGTAATAAGTGTGAAGCGCTTTGAGACGCCCTTCGAGTGTGTAAAGCGCTATATAAAAAAACCGAACATTATTATTATTATTACCCCGATATCTTCTGTACTAGAATTATGCCCCATACATTGGGGATGCATTTAACACAGGCGGTTAAGGAAAAGATTTGGGCATCCCAATATGTCGATATGGCATTACTGTTCCGTGATAATGCAGTCGTAGCATTGTCTGGGCCAGATGCGGGTTCAGCGCTGACGCGATCGCGGTTGAGCCTGGTCAAGTTGTTTTTCGCCAGGCATCGACGCAGTGACCGCGTAAACTGCAGTCAATTGCGCAATGGACAAGTGCGTTTCATACGTAAATGGCCAGTTACTCGGTTCGCCACCAATTGCGTTTTGGGAAATGCTTAAATATGCAGAGACCGTGCATACCCTAGCTGCGCAGTTTCCCGGGTTTGGCTGGTGAAGCTACGTAGACAGTTCCGCCTCCGTCAAGAGGTTTGCCCATCGCGTTCATGGGCTCTGCTTGACACAGAACTTTGGGTATAACTGTTGCTGCCGAGACTAGTTTCTTCCCCTGTGTGTCTCCCCCAGGCGCGGTTCTAGAGCCACAATTTTCGGGGGGCTAGACCTTTGCACGTGACGTCACCCTCTAACTTTCGCTACTGCTATTTCATTTTTGGAAGTCGAAAAGCAACATATAAACAGCGCATTTTTCATGTATTGGGCGCATAATAAGTAGAAAGATACCATACTCATACAACACATGATGCAGTTGCGTTCAAATTAATTTGACTCCAAAACGGTGGACAGAACAAAAGCTTGCAGTGGTGTAACGACTTTGAGAATATTATGGGATGTTTATAGAGGGAAGAGTAAAATCATATGCAGCCTTGTGCAATCAAGCCAAAGGATGAGATCATGTGGCCACAAAAAACATTTTGATGGTATTCGATATAAGAATCATATAGAGAGGTTTTATTAATGGACATGCATAGAAAATAATAGGACCGGAACGCAATTATAATGTTCAAAAAGCATACAAATTTGTCATGAAGATTCTCTCCGTGACGAGTGAGAATCATTTTTTGAAAGGCAAGCTTTAAAAAAGGTTGAGGCATCAAGTATAGTTCTTTATAAAAATTTTCGTCCCCCCAACGCCAATTAATATTGTCACTCTTCACAGTTGGCTACGCAGTTGCCCCGACAGGAGCAGCGCTCATTTATTAGCGGATGGTTTTGCTAATGGTTTTCATTTGGGTTACACAAGACCACGACTTGGTAGGAATTCCGGTTGCCAAAGCTCAGCTTCAGAGCGGGCAGATATTGTTTTGACTAAGTTGCTTAAAGAGATAGCCCTAGGTAGAATTGCAGGGCCGTTCGTAATTAAGCCATTTATTAATTTACAGTGTTCCCCCATAAGTTTAGTCCTAAAGCACGAACCAGGGGTCGATTTCACAAAACCCTTCCTAACTTAGGGTTGATCCTAGGATTTAGGACGAGTCCCAGCCGTAAGTTCGATCCTAGCTAAGAACGATCCTAGGATCAATTTCACAAAACCCGTCCTAAGCAGGATGAGGCGTAAATAATATAAAACCACAAACAAGTTTTCGGACGAGGTTGAAATTGCTAATGCAACGGCTATTTGATTCCTCTAATGCTTCACTAATGAAATGGCCGTCTGAACCTTCAAATTGCACATCACAAAAAAAACAGATCGTCAGCCATTTTGTTTTCGCGCGAATTTTTTTTTACAGTTTACGGTTGATTTTAGGCCTTTATGATTGAACAATCAATGTGTGTGTTTATATAGAGCTGAGGTAAGCTGTTTTGTGTAAATTTGTTGATTAAAAGGAGGGAGAAAATGTAATTTGGGTGAAAAAATGTAAAGAAAGTGCCGTGTTTGTCAATTTTCCGCGATAGCGGAAAAATCATTGGCCCTACACAGTACACCTGGCCCGTATTTCATGTTTTATTTGTCCACCAACCCTGTCTGTCAGTATCCCCTGCCTCGTAAATCTGTATTTATGGACGATTTCCTCGTCTAGTTCAGACTATCTTACGGATTCCGTCTGCCACGGAAGAGGCGTTCTCGTATAGCTCCCGTCTCTCTTCATGGTCAGCCAACAGTAGCAGCGCCATTATTATATCAAGCAACGTATCGTTGACGTACAAATATAACGCAAAATCATCCGCTAGGACAACCCTCGTACCCGTCCTAAGTTAGGACGGGTTCCGGGCCGTTTCCAAGGTAATTAGGACACGTCGAACCCTTCCTATCTTTTGTGAAATCGTTCCTAGGATGCGTCCCAAGTTAGGACGAGTTACTCGTCCTAACTCAAGATAAGACAAGTCTTAGCGTTTCGTGAAATCGACCGCAGGTGAATTTCATCTCATTCACAATTTGTCGATTCCATTGGGTGGTTCGATTAATGACTTTATCGAACGGGACATGTGCTCGGTACATTACAATTCCTTTGACTTTTTCTGTGTTTTCCCTGTGTTTCTTTGTGTACGTGTATGTTCTTTTAACTTCTTTATTTGTATTTCAGTATTTCTGTATTTTTTTTATATTTTTAGATTTTTTTTATTTGTGTATTAGTTTGTTTCTTGATTTCTTTCTTCTTGAGTTTTTAATTGTATGTCTACACATTTGAATTGAAACATACGGAAGAAGATAAAATAATTCATAATTATCTTTGTTCCTGTATTTGTGTCTTAATCTTTTGATTTATATGTTTGTTTGCTTGAGGTCTTATTTTTTGTCCCTTTTTTTTTTTTTGTTTATTTGTTTCTTGTTTTCTTGTTGTCTTTATTTTGTTATTGCTTGAAAATTATTGGTTGTACTTAGGCCTACTATACCACTATAACTATATTTTATTTCTTGTGTTGTATATATTTATGTTGTTATTCAGTCAATGACTAAACAATTATCAATTTGTTACCACAATAATAAAAGGAAAAAAATATAAAGGGGACATAGAGAAGGCCAAAATTAAAAAAATAACCTGGTTGAAGACAAAGTAACATTAACAATATATCCTTATAAATGTGGACTATTTCCCCCTCCCTTTGAGCTTCATTTCAATTTAATTCAATTATCTCAGTAATTGGTATATTTAACTTGATGAAGGAACGATAAATTGCTAACTAATTTTATTCCTTGCACTTTGAGTATGAGTATTTCTCCACCATTTGATTAAGGGTCATTCTCAAGTCCTATAAAAACATAAAACACTGCTATTAATGAAATACTTATTCAATTGTATTCAGCAAACTTGGGTAATCACATAATTGTATTATAATAGAGCATTCCAATGTCATTACATTGCGGACCAATCATGAGGTCTGTCCCAAAGTCCTGCAAAAAAACACCCCCATCTTCCAATTGGAAGGTCCGTGAGAAACTGCCAATCAAATATTTAATTACTAAAAGTTTGGTGACTTCTTGGTGTTGTCTGGTACCCTCATTGACCCCATGATTACAGGGTACAACACGGCAGACACCTGAGACAAAAGGGAACAGTTCAGAAGGCAAAGGGCAAGAAGTGAACCAATCCGGAGGTCCGTCTGCAACAGCCCATGAGACACTCCGGAACACGTCAGTTTCTTTGGAGTCCCAGGCCACCATCCTGAAGGGATCGCTTCACATCTGACCAAATCCTGAAGGGATCACTCTGCCTCCAACCAACCATGAGACCCATCTTAACCAGCCAAATGCATCTTGCACCATAGCAGTTGGGGTGACCACACAGAAGACGGTAGGGAAGCCGCCGTACTTAATAACGAGAGCGGTCCAATGTCCAATGTCATGTCAATCACGAGCTCAATATTACTATAATGTTACATGAACTATGACGATGGCATTGATGTACTTAAAGAGCATAAAAAAGAAGGTCAAGGGTCACAGGTCATAAGCAATGAGCAAACGGAAGAAGCCATGAAGAGGTCGGTTGGTTAAACACAATGGGTGATACTGACCAAACAGTCGAAGAGCAAATCAAAGACGCACCAAGCAAGAAGCTGGTTTGACCATTGACCTTCAAACACAATAGGTTATGCTTATTAGATCGTTCCTTTATACAAAAAAATAACAAACATTGAGCATCATACTGTATGGCAAGCCTTGGGAGTATCACAGAAAACTGACCTAACAAAAGTATGACCTATGAAGAACTTGTAAAAGAAGGAACTGCTAGAAAGGCAACTTTATTTGTATGGATGACATACATGTAGCAGTTGAAGCAACACAAAATGTATACACTTACTCAAAAGAAATTGACTCTTTCTAAAAGATTATTACAAGAAAACTATATAGAACCAAGTTTAGCATCAGAGAAGTGCGTAGGATTATTCGCCCAAGAACAAAGCAGTGCATTTTAAGCAGCTAAGTCGCTCATATTTTTTTGTGCCCAAGTCCTTACAAAAATATAAATAAATTGTTGCATTTTTAGCTGCGAAGCCGTCCATACTTTTCTATTTCTCAAGGCCCGCAAACAAAAAACATCTTCCAATCGGAAGGTCCGTGAGAAACTGCCACTCAATTATTAAGTTACTCAAAGTTTGGTGAGTTCTTGGTGCTCCTCGACCCCATGATTACAGACTACAACACAGGCAGACACCTGACACAAAAGAAAGCAGTTCAGAAGGCAAAGGGCAAGAAATGAACCAAACCAGAGGTCCGTCTAAAACAGCCCATGAGACACTATGGAACACCGTAGTATGGGAGGTTTCTTTGGAGTCCGAGGCCACCATCCTGAAGGGATTGCTTCATGTCCGACCAAACCCTGAAGGGTTCACTCTGCCTTCAACCAGCCAGGGGACCCATCTTAACTACCCAAACCTACATCTTGCACCATAGCGCGAAAAGAATAATGATAAATGAAAACAACAGTGCAGTATAGGCCTACATATTGTAGCTTGGGCGGGTAGCTCGGCACAAAGAAAAAAAGAAATAAATGCAAAGCTTCAAACATCACAAATACAACATGTTTTGCCATAATCTGCTAGTGACTTACCATACCATTTGTAATTTTTGTCATGTAGTTGAGAATCGAGCCTTCTTTGTCTTGATAGATCACAAGCCACTGACCCATGCACTCACTGCAAGTTCGGATCCAACAACTTGACAATGTGTTGCAGTACACAGCTGATGTCAGACATACCCAAGGTAAAGACAATGAAGGTGCTGATGTACAGTCATGCATTAGCCTGAACACATTTTCTCCCATGTAACAGTCTCCCATTGATTTCTAGGTTATGGCAGAGCTTCAGCACAATGATGAAGATTCATTCCAGCACAAACAGCAGTTGCTTCTCCAGTTGCAGGATATTCTACTGGTCGTAAGAACGTGCACATCAGCATTTGACATGTCTATTTGTTCCTAAGGCAACGTATCAAACGGTATTCGACTCCTTGCATTCCATGTTGAATCTGGAAATCAGGGCTATACTCAAGCTTGTTGAAATGTGATTTGTATGCCCAATTTGAACCCCAAGGTTCATTTGTGGGCTAAAAGACCTGCATGCATTGTCGAAAGTACAAGTTGTACAACCATACCATTACTCCTTTTGGGACCTTCATGACACTACATACCCAGTTTCAACATGTAGACATTGTCAGCCAACTTCCATAGTCCAAAGGCCAGTCTTACCACATCAGCTTCACACGGCCGCTGATTAACACCGGTTTTATCTTATGTTACAGCTGTTTTCTAAAAGATGGGGTATCATCGCGCAGTGATAAATTTTAGACTTTTAAGCTACAATATGATGATGACAATAGTTTTTATTGATAGATCTACCACTAGGCAAAAAATAAAAAAGACCCTTTTTGCCCTTAAATTACCTTTTTGACCTCAAAAATTACCATAAAATTCAAAATTGACGGTGGCATCCACCCTAATCGACTTCCAGATCCCATGAACAAAAGATCTAGCATGGATGCCAGCCATTAACAAACAATGCTGTGGAAAAAATTTCTAGAGGACTTTTTCTAGTTTGGCTTGTCTACTATACCTGCAGAGGCTGTCATCAGAGCATTTTTTAGTAACTTGTAGTGAGGTTTTGCACACCGTTGACAATCACATCGGTGGATGAAAACACTTCCTCTCGTTCTGCTTGCTATACGAGCAGTTGTCCAATGGGACATTGGTTGAAACTACCAGACAGTTTGTTGCAACAGTTACTGCCAGTTTAGACCCTACAGATTATGTGCATAGCCTCCAAACCCTGTGTCAGGTAATACCAGCACCTTCATGGCCACACACATGCACATCACATCTTCACACTTATTTTTTGTCTTGCACACAAGTTTGTGTCTAATGTGACAAGCAAAACCCGCTCCAACCTCCATACAAAGACCTGTATCAGGTGCTTGAAAGAGCAGACAAATACCATACCCTGGGTGTCTACGGTAAGAGAGACACTGTTTTGAGTTTAGATAGACAGGCGGTTGCATATCTTGAAACAGAATACTTAACTTATTAACCGCAAACGTTAATGTCAGCTACTTGCTTTGTCACAGATAAGCTTTCACTGACAGTTCCATGTGAACAGGGCATGACCTGTTCTGACTGTCACATCCTCTGATATACACACTACTCTCAATTCAACTGAGGGTGAACATTTTGGGGTTTTTATCATTCTGTTCCCTTTCTTCAGTTGCTCTCTGGAGCGGTTCATGAGGTGATCACCGCATTTGTCAATGCAAACCCTAAAATAATATTTCATAACAACAGTCCCCATTACTATCACATGCATCCTCTAAAAGCTGAAAACAGACTGTTGCCTTAATCTAATTAAAATGTAATGCTTTAAACAAATCTGAGTTTGGAAGTGTATCTAATTTTCTTCACTGGAATTTTCATCAAGAAGAAAAAGACACTAAAGAGGATGAAGAATGAGAAGAGAGAAAACAATGAAACTAAATAATAAACAAATAATTTAATTTACATAAATCCACAAATAATAAGACTGACTTCACAAGCAGTCATTACCATTGATAAGGTATCCTCACTGTCCCTTACTACAGGCTTGTTGGTACAGTTGACAAACTTAGACAGATGTTCAAAGTGCTTAGTCATTTCGGTAGCAAGAATCATGTCGATAACGGTATGTCTCATGGCACGGTAGTCTTCTCTGTAAAGAAACAACAACATAGTTTTTAGATAATATTCATAAAAGCCAGTTCAATTTTTACAAATTTATTCACATACCATCAAATTCAAAGCCTAATACAAGTTCTATTATTTATTCTAACATGTTAAAAAACTAAAGATTGTAATCCACTATTTTAAGTGGAATTCATGTTCATCAGGTATTCTTTTATATATAAAATATTTCCTTTTATCATCCTAAACAATAAAATGCCTTATGCTTAGCAAATAGTATGTGCATAAGTCATCATCCTTTTTGCATTACATGATGGTGACATTTAGGTCAGTGCAGCGGTGCCCAATAGGGCATTTTTGTGATGTTGGGCGTTGGGTTGTCAAGCAACAGTAAAAAGAGTGCACTGTAATTAGATCAAACTTTTAATCAATCGGGGTTCTTGCTTAGCATCAGTTGAACTTGTACACGGGAAACATTTGCTTGGTCACAGTGAACTAAACTGTAAAAACATAATTATTTTTCCTGGTATATTTGTATTTCTTTTACCAAGTTTTAATTTTCTCTTGGAGGATTTATAGTGCACTTTTCATTTTGATTTCCATTTGCTTTGGGGATGGTTTTTTTGTCAACGAGTGTTTGGGTTTACTGTAGCTAGTATAGTACTACATGTAGTACTATATAGGTTGGATGGCAGCTTCGGTCAAATTTTAGCGGGACAGCAACCAATTTTGAGTCTAAGTTGAAATAAGTTCTGGTTTGACATCACAAAGAATTTTAAATCATATTGCATGAAAAGAGTGATTTTAGTTTAATCTGAAATATTAATTCATGCAAACTATTTGTTGCATTTTTACCTTCAATTAATTGCATGAAAGTGTTTGGCTGTTGGGTTGGGTTGAGTTGAAACTCAAATACTCCAAAACATGAAACCATTTAACTTGTTTCATTTGTTACATTGTACATACATGTCACCAATTTTATTTTGTCACAAAAAAAACTTACTGGGTTTCATTTGTTACAATTTTCATGAGCAGTGACATTGTTGTTGAGTTGAAACTACACTACACATTTTTTTTCTTCATTTGTTATGTTCTTCATGCAAAGTTAGGTTTGAGTTTAAACTTCAAGACTTAAACATACCCAGCTTCTGAATCAGTATTCTTTCATTTGTGACTGTTTGTAGTACTTACATGTTAGTAATACATGCTATATATGAAATGTTGAGCTGGACGGGATTGGGGTTGGGTGGACAATCATGTCCAACCGGGGGGTGCTCGTAAACTCAAGTGAGTAACTGCGAGTGATGGTATCGATCACCCACCGGTCAGACGCAACTATAGCTCAAGACCCTGCGAAGTCTCGCAGGCGGCCCCCCACGGGTCTGTCGATGGGGGGGTCGCCAGGAGTCTGTGAAGTCACCTGCGCCAGCCCCCGGTGTAGCGGGGGGCTGGTGCCAGGAAGCCATGCCCGGACTGGGGGCATTGCTGACCGGAGAACTGCTGTGGCATGGAGCGTGCACTCGCTGCATTGTCCGTGCGGTTGCGAAAACCACCGCGATTGGACCTCAGGGGATTGCACTTAGGGATGGTGAAAGTCGCCTTAGCCTTGGCTGGCGGTGACTCGGCGGCGGGAGTAGTCGGTTTTTTCAGATTTATCTTATCCGTGGCCTTCAATCGCTTAGCCTCCGCCTGCATGAGTTCCTCAAACTTCCCGTTGAAGAGGTCAGTGCCAGACAATGGGAGGGACTCGAAATGTTTGCGAGCCCCCGGAGAAGGGAGAAAAATGCATCCAGCACATTTCCCCGTCTGGTCGACGTAGCCAAGGTCGAAATCCTAGCAAATTGCTCAAGTACCGACCGAAGACCAAAATCAAGGCAGTGAAAAGCCGCCGTTAATAGGTCTGTTGGGACCGGTGAGTCATCCTCACACCCAGAGACCAGGTATTCATTCAGCAGCAGGAGAAAGGAAGTCGAACGCATGCCCAATCTGGATGCTGAATCCAACGATGGGTGCAAGCTCACGGCCGGAGGGGACCCCGGAGCTCGGCTCACCGGGAAAACTAGAACAACGGAATTCCAAGGTTGTGGATAATCCCTGTGACAACAGTCCATCCTGACCGTCCGTCCTATTGAGAATTCCACTGTGTCAGGGGGACGTGGGTTCGACGAGCCGTGGAGACTCGCTACGTCAAGTTGTCCCATTTCCGGGGGCGAGACGGAGGGAGAGTGGGGGCTCGACTAGGCGCCTCGTTTCCCCTGTCCCTGGCGGGCCTTCTTTGGCTTCGCTCCGGCAATGGTGGTCTGGTTCAGTAAACCATTGCCTGAGCCTGCTTTGCATTTGGATGTCCCTTTAGTGGCCAGGGTAGGAGACTGGTTCAAGCCAGCTACCCCAGCCGCGGAACTGTCAGCACCTGCAGCCGTCTGTGGCTGCCATGCGGGGGACTGGTTGGGGAAAGACATTTTCCCAGTGCAGTCCCCCCCCCCCCAGGACTCGACCTGTCCCGGGGGGTAGTTCAAACCCTCAGTAACGACAGATAAAGACCTCGGCAAATGCTTCATAATTCTCTTCAGATGAAATCACAAGAAAACAACTCTACAAATCTACTTATAGCAAGACTTCTCAAGCAAGAACGGATGGTAAAATTGAAGAGTGTGCCACTCCATTATTAACCTTTCCAAAGTTAGAGATTTCAGTCGAAAGCGGAGTGCTTCTCGCCATTCCGATGACAAACTCTGCTGGACTGTCATTCTTTCCAAATCAGATGGACAATCAACACGAAAATTATTTAGCCGGTTTTGGTCAATGTTTCACTGGCAGTATTGTACTTTATTCGTGATCGGCAAATCAGGGAAGCCCTTGCATGCAACAGGCTATCAACTGTTTGCAGTACTACGGCGAACCAAAACTTCACTTTAGGGTGAGCAAAGTTTGCCAGCTGGTACATGTAGGAGAGGCATGAACCCAAGGGCAGATTGCCTACTGCAGTGTTCACATTCCTAGATGTTCCCGATTCAAGCAAGTATGAAAGCGGTGGCTTTTCATCCATTCCCTTAAGTCTTTCAACATGATAGGCTAGTTGATCTGACGGCAGCTTTCATGAATGGCTTCCTCAGGTCATAGAACTTGCAAAACACAAGTAGTTTCTTTCTGCACCGATCTCTATCACTTTCAGGTTTACCAAATGGGTTCCCATAACTGGTAGCGATTCCATCACTCCCATTCGGTACATGTCTCCTGTGCCCTGGATACATGTGCATGCATCTGCAGGGATTTCAAGCAAGTCATCACAGCAGTAGTCTAGCATCTGATGTTAAACGGCATATGTGTGATTGCATATCCCACCAGCTTCTGCCTAGCATGAACAGTGTGCAGATCAAATTCCTGGCTCTATCATCATAAGAGAGACCGCCAACAAAGGGCTAGATAGCTCAGCTGGTAGAGCGCTGGCACATTTCCAGAGGTTGTTGGTTCAAATCCCGCTCTAGTCGATTTTTCTTTGTTTAACCCCAAATTATTATTTTATATACTTAACCTCAACTTTGTTTAACTCCTCTGTGGTCATAGGGCAGAGTGTAAAGTTGCCTTAGGGTACATGCTGAGTAATGTTTGTGGTTAGGAAGTGAGCACATTGATGATCAGTATTGCTACGCAGCAGTTTATCGATAGGCCTCTCTTAGTGGTCTGCTTGTGGGTTTGGTTCAGCAATTGGTATGTAATCAATGCTACTTTGCCTTTACTATTCCATAGGATTGTTTTTTTTATTGCTAATCTAATATGAGTGTACAGAAAGAAGTACCATTTCTATTGTTTTCAACCACTAGATCCATATTACCCTACTGGTTATTCATAGAACTGATATAGAGCCTTATTGATTTATTCTTTAAGTACCTTTTTCATAACCGTTCATTCATTTATGTCTGGGATTCTATTATATTTTCCAGTTTTAATTTCTTTGCTCAATTGATATTTTCTAAAGCTTAGTATTTACATGGAAATTGTTTCATTGTATCTCTTCAGGTTATTATATTTGTTAACAAAATTCAGTAACACCATAATAAAGAACAAGGCACCGTAAATGTACACCATCCTTGTTGTGTCACATTTTCTGGGTGTCACACTAATACTACACCGATGCGACAGTTAATAATAATAATAATAATAATACTGACTTATATAGCGCTTTATCACACAAATTGGCATCTCAAAGCGCTCAGTATTTTTTCCTGCAAAGTATGCGGAGCTACGTTTTTGAAGTATGAGACCTGTTCCTTTACATAGCACCATGTAATGGTTTACAAGGTGCTTTGGCGCAATACGCTGCTGATCAAACCAGGAACACCGGGGCAAACCCCTTCTCTTTACGATAAGTGCACTGGGTTCTTTTACGTGCATTACACAAAACACGGGACCAACGGCTTTACGTCCCATCCGAAGGATGCAGCAATAATGGTTAAGTGTCTTGCTTGAGGACACCTGAGTGTCATGACCGGGACTCGAACCCACACTCTGCTTAACAGAAACACCAGAGCTTGAGTCCGGTGCTCTTATCCGCTCGGCCACAATTTCTTCATAAATCATGCGTAGTAGACAGTTGCACATGCGATAGCCTACTATGCACGAATATTTACCCTGTGCCAGAATTACTTGGTTAAACAGCAAAAATAGCATCAGGCATGAAATGGTGAATGGACAAGTGAGAATTTGGCTCTCGTTTAGGAGTATGTATGAGATATAGTATTATGGAAAACTTACCTATCTAATTCCTTGAATATGTTGCACCTGTCTTCTCTTGTAGTCAGTTGGAATGCAAGTGCAGCATGATGACTTTCTAGTACAGCACTGAAAAGAAGTTAGGTAAACATTACTTCTAAAAAAAATGTATGTGACCCACCCCCTGCAGGGCTGGAATTTGACACTGGACTGCTTGCCCTAGGCCAGTGATTTTAGCATTGGGCCAGTAAACTCATGACCAGACAAGTCCGGCAGTCTTGTGGTTTCAATTCAATAACAATTCATGTAGGCCTACATGTACCTCACTCTATAATGTCTTGAACAGAAACAAATTATGTTCAAATGTTGACTTAGAGTAATGATTTGAAATATACGTAATACCCTTAAAGACAAATGAGGTTAATCTTCTCATATGTCTTATTGCTTGTTCAGTTAAATGCAGGGGGTCACGGCACAGACGTATGTTGGTCAACATGTTGGTCAACATTTGAAAAAATTAGCTGTGCTTCTCAAGATTTGAGTTTTTGAAATATTAAACTTTGATGAAGCGTAATTTGAAAACAAAGGTATGTGCAAAGTAAAAAAAAATTAATTTGCAACAAGTTTTCAGCAAAAAAAACCACCCCATAACAACTTGTCACCAGACAGCGCTGTTGAGGATTACAACACAACTTTTCTTCTGATTGGAAAGGCCTGGGATGAAACATTATTCATACACAAAGATCATGTCCAAATTCAAGTTCATATTGTCTGTAGATCTCAAAACGAAAGCTGGAAATATTTTTGTACTTATGGAAGATACATGTATGGTCAAATTGGAATCATGTCAGTGCAACATTTATAAATTATACTAAGACATTTTATTGACCACATAATAAAAACGACTTGATTTTGGTCAAAGCTTAAACGCTGGATTAATTTGTGTGCACAACACATTGTGAAAAGTTGCTTTAGTAGAATTGGTATTAGGCAAGGTGCCACATACCAGACACAGCTAGGGCAAACCCATTTTCCCCTCCACCGACAAAACTGCTGAATTATTTTTACTTGAACACCAGCAATTACAGAACAATAACCATATATCACGTTCTTCATGAACATTTGCTGATCATATTAGAATCAAGTACTTTTAATAATTGATTGTTCCAATTTGTTCATGGGCTCTCGCTATTTCTCAATTTAAGCTGATTGAGTTAGCCAAAGGCACTGTTGTCAAGCTAAGAATACACAGGTTTTGCCTGCACTGCAGGGACCTTTGTTCATCCAGACTAATCAAGACTGCACTCAGTTGTTACCAGATGTAGTGTAAGTTAGCACAGTAACTATTATCATAAAGAATTTGATTAAATATGAGTACTCACATGGCTCTTAAAGGTAGGGTCATATTTGGTTTTTGTCAACAAAATGCTGATTTATAAGCAAATTTATAAAGAAAGATACAATAAAAGTCACTTGTGAAAGTTTCAGCTGAATACAGTGTCTACACGCTGAAAAAAACAAAAAACTGGTGATGGTATTTTCAAAAGATTGTCCAATCCATCCAAGTTTAGCAAGGTGACTAGTGGGTACCAACCGCATAACTGGCAGCAGCATTTGTGAACGTACACCAACCCTAAGAAATCTGAGAAACTCATCATGTATGAATCGTTTCTCAGAAGAAAATGTTTTGGGGGTAAAATATCATCCAAACCGTATTACTTTGATGGGAATCCTTTCTCATAAAAGTTTGTTAATAGTTGCAATGCTTCTCACCAAGTAAGTTTTTATGGTCATTGATTTTTGGATTGTTTATCAATCTATGACCCTATACCTTTATACCCTCAAATTGTATTTTGGTTCTGATTTGATGTTGTTGGTTGTCATTAATCCTATTCAGCATATAGCCAGGTGTTTACAAATTGGATTAATTGCTTTTAATACATTGTAAGTTCTCACTCTGCTGTAGAGTACCCATTCTTAGAAGTTTTTTCAGACTCTTTCGCCAACATTAATAAGTCTTGGTGTACAACAGAACAGCCAAATTTTGTTTTCCTGTGTGTCGGGCATATTGATCATTCAGCTATGTGTTAATTTATTTAGTATCAAGTAATAAAGCACAAGGGAAACTGACTGGATATATTTTAAAATAGTTTTGGGTTGAACAAAGTAAAATTTACTAGAGCAGGTCTTGAACCTACAAACTAGTACTAATCTACAGAATAACTCAAGAGTGAAATTGACTTGAACTTTGAAACTCATTAGACAATTGAACCTCAACATCAAAACTAAACAAACTTCATGACGTCAAAACTGGAAGTGTCTTGTAATTTAAAATTTGTAATTTCTTTTGAGTAACTTTTACCAATTTAACAATGCTTAATGTCAGGTAAGGGTCCAGTATAAAAACCAAGTACTGGTGACATAACACAATACAAGAGTGCCTTCTAGCAGCAGGCTTTAAACAGATCAAAATACACTGTTACTTGATGTACGTGGCATAGTTTTTCTTTATCGTTTCAAAATTGGTATACATAATTACTTTTATGCATACTACGCATGCCTGAAGTTGTAGATTGATGACATCATCACGGGTCACAGTATTAAATGTGCACTTTTTGAAGTAGTTTATATCTACCAAACTACATGCATATACAGAACAACGAGGGTGATCAAGCTGAAACCTTGCATGTATTCAAGCTGGGATGTGTTACATTCACAAATTTAGGTCATGCCACGATGACATCATCAAGTGTTACATGACGTCACCTTGAAGGTAAAGTTTTCAAGGCTTTAAATCTACACAATTACATACACAACTAGAGATAGTGATTGTTAACAACCACAAAGCTGTTCCTATTCTCTGCCCTAAGAAGATCGTTTAAGTAACCAAAAATATGAAATTGATAGTGTATTTTGTGTAAACTTCCTGTAATCATGTTCAGACTGAATGCAAATATCATAAAGGGGTCATAACTGAAAAGAAATTGAAAATCGTTTTTTTAGTTCTTGAGATATGGTCCCACTTCCGGTTGACCCGGAAGTGAAGGTCAACATGGGGTCACGGTAACCCATGGTTAATCTCCAATGCCCAAGGGGTCTATAACTGAAAAAAGTTTGAAAATCGGCTTTGTACTTCTCGAGATATGGTGCTGCAAAGATTAACTAATTAAAGCTTTCAATTACTGTAATTTGACACCTGATGACGTCACAGTAACAAAATTGTGTTTTTCATACTAATAAATTTGATAAAGTACAAGATGGTATGTAACTTAACCAATCAAATGCCTTTTTAAAAAAACACCTTAACTTACCTAGGAATAACATGTTGCTCAAGCACAAATCCAATGGGGTATGTAGAAACCAATTGGTCCACCTTCGAATAGGAATAAACAGCGAGGCAATCTCCGACGCGTTGCCGTGATTGCGCAACACAGAGTTTGTTTCATGGGGTCAGATTTACCAATCTAAAATCGTTAATTATCATGAAACTACATTGTATTTGATTATTTTTAATGGCCTGGAGTAACTCCTAGTAAAAGCATTTGTGTTTTAAACATGATTTGTGTATTTTAAGTAACTAAAATGTAACTTATTCTGAAATGTTGTTCTGAAATGTTGTTTTAAACATTATTTTTTAGAGCCATTGGTTTTGTACACAGATACAAAAAAGTGACGTCATGATGACGTGATGGCGAATGTTAGGCCAGAATTGCTATCTACAATACAAAACAAGTCCATAACTGAAAAAGTTTGAGGATAGCATGTATATACTTCTTGAGATATGGTGGACACAAGATTGACTAATTAAATATTCACAAAGCTGTCACGTGATTAATTAATTAAGAATTTAATCTAATTAAATCTTAAATTTAAGTCAGGGTACAAGCTTTCATATGGTATATGATTTGTCTACTTTTGATTGTTCTAAGAGGGACATTATGGCCTGTGAAAGAGACCAGGTTAAGTCAATACGGTTTTAGGGAAAGAAAGAATAATAATAATAGTTAAAAAAATAAAAATCTCGACGATTACAATAGCTGTTCCGCCCTAACAGGTCGGAACAGCTAATTACGAAAAAACACTCTCATATAACACCTGTCCTAAATCTACACTGGCTCACAATTCCAGAATCATAAACAAGCTGATGCTAATTGTTTTCAAAGCACTCAATGGGCAAGCTCCAACGTACATGCTCAGCATCTACATGTATGAACCATCCCACAACCTTCCATCGGGAAATAAATATCTTCTTCAAGAGGTCAAATCTCATCGCACCTGGGGAGACAGATCATTCTTTGTTGCAGCACCACATCTCTGGAATCAGCTTCCCCTTCACATTAAAACCTCCAATACTATTCACTCATTCAAAAAGTATCTAAAAACTCACCTCATGTCAAAAGCTTTTAGTTCCTCCAAACTGAGTTTTCTGTTGGTCCCTTCCCTTTTTTGTTTTTTCGCTTCCTTTGTCTCAGCGCCTTGAGCACCTTTTGGTGGATATGTGCACTTTATAAGACTTCGTTATTATTAGCTGTTCCGACTTCTCTTAGAAGTTGGAACAGGTTTTGTTTTCGTCAAGATTTTTATTTGTTTTTATTATTATTATTCTTTCCTTTTGTCAAAAGCCCATAGGTTTAACAGGGCATTTTGTCACGGCCAAAAGTCATACTTCCGGCTTAGTATAAAAGAGTCATATCCTATATCATATTCAAGCTTAGGTCTTGAAGTTTTGGTGAAATGTAATTAGCTTAAATTAATTAATTAATTTACTTAGCTATAACGGCATGAATATTTAATAAGTCGATCTTTAGACCGCCATATCTTAAAAAGTATACGTCCGATTGTTAATTTTTTTCAATGTTATAGTTTTGGGGTACTGTTTAAATATTCGATGGCCTTAAATTCTGGACGATGTCACCATGACGTCATGTATTGCACGTTTTGTGTCTGTGCACAAACACAATGGCTCTTCAAGTGTAAGCAAACCCAACTTCCGGAAACATCATTATTCGATTTAGCTTAAATTACACGTTCTATACTGCAAAAAACTTGTATAATTTATTGACAGCCATTTTAAAAGCATCAAAACTTATTGAAACAGTGTAAGTAGAAAAAAAACCTGTATCCCCAGGCAAATTTTGTAATTGATGGGTACAGCGTAAAACTTGATTTGAATTGTCGAAAATTGTAAAATTCTTAACTTGATAAGTCCTAGTCCCGTTTTTTGTTAAATACACATAGATTTCTCACGGTCACCGACTAACACAAGTCTAAACTTATTCCCAAAATTTGAGAAGCTCTCATCGTGTACCGTGGCATCGTCGGTGTAATCACCGGGTTCGTTTCAGGCGACAGCATGAACGAAGAAAAAAGACCGCCTGAGATTTGGAATGATCTTACGGGTTAAGTCATCTTGGGTGTGCCGGGGATCCATTTGCCCAAATAAAAATTCCAGTATTTCGCTTTACTTCGGGTAATTGCCATTTTGAAGAGAAAAAGCAAAGATTTTATTATGATGGAAAAAAACCGACGTTTCTCTGGTGGTTGAGTGGCTCAGTTTCATAGAGCTGCTTTTATAAGCAAATGAGCAGAATATACCTTGTATCACAAATTGTACATGAGGCATGGTATTGTGTCTGGCTACCTTGTATCACAAATTGTACATGAGGCATGGTATTGTGTCTGGCTACCTTGTATCACAAATTGTACATGAGGCATGGTATTGTGTCTGGCTACCTTGTATCACAAATTGTACATGAGGCATGGTATTGTGTCTGGCTACCTTGTATCACAAATTGTACATGAGGCATGGTATTGTGTCTGGTTACCTTGTATCACAAATTGTACATGAGGCATGGTATTGTGTCTGGCTACCTTGTATCACAAATTGTACATGAGGCATGGTATTGTGTCTGGCTACCTTGTATCACAAATTGTACATGAGGCATGGTATTGTGTCTGGCTACCTTGTATCACAAATTGTACATGAGGCATGGTATTGTGTCTGGTTACCTTGTATGCATAATTTGCTGTGTTTAGCTACTTTATGTGCTGTTTGAAAGAGACGAAAATTATTTTGGTTACATTGTCTTACTCATTCTCAAAACTACAGCACCTCAGCAAGTAATATTTCAAGGGAAGCTTTCTATTACCATTATAAATCTTCAAACTGTAAGTTTAAGGTAAGTCTATGGACATTGTGTTTTGTGTTACAAAAAGTACCCAATTCCTTTAAGAAGCAGTGGCTTACATGGCTCTGCTTATACCATGAGGAAAGAAACAGGGCTTACGGAATCAGGGAATTGTGCGCTTACGTTAGGAGTATTTTACAGCTTAGCAGGGAACGTTTGCTTGAGCGCGTGCTTATCCTCATCGTTACTGTGCATTCTTATAGCTTTATAAAGCTAGTGCAGATATTTGGCGCTTGCACAGTAAGTGGAGAAAGGTGATCATAAGTGCAAATTTGGGCGGTAAGCAGCTGAACCATAAACTGGGCCCTATATCGGGTTTAGTTTGCTTTACTTACTACATTACTTACTACATCAACCCGGTTCATCATGTTCATATTTCCTGCGAATGCAAATCGATACGAATTTTGACATCACAAATTCGCAATGAATAGTTCGCGTTAGTTGACTTTTTCCCAAATCCTGCAAAACTTTTGCTGCAAAAACAGCCCCCACGACGTAAAATTTGTATCACATTCACATTCCCGGAAGTATGAACCGGGTTTACTTGTGCCATTCCATGATATATGAAGGGAACTTTGATTCACATGAAAAATCTTGTGAAAATGGGCCAAATTTCATGGGTCTGTGTATAAGGAAAGAAACAGTGCTTACGGAAGCAGCGAATTCTGTGTTTACGTTAAGCGTAATTCACAGCTTAGCAGGGAATGTTTACTTGATTGCGTGCGTATCCTAATCGCTACTGCGCATTGTCAAAGCTAGCGCGGATATTTGGCACTTGCACAGTAAGCGGAGAAAGGTCATCGTAAGCGCAAAATTTGGCGGTATAAGCAGAACCATAAACTAGGCCCTAAGTCGGGTTTAGTTTGCTTTATCAGCGGTTCATACTTCTTGTGAATGTGAAACGAATTTTGACATCACAAGTTCGCATTGAATAATTTGCTTCAGTTGACTTGTGTGCTCCACTCAATCACACATCAACATAAACAAGCGTGCGCAACCAAATTGTTTTGGAACGCCCTCTAGTGATCAATGTTTCTTGCATTCGTTCAGTGCACTTTGGTTTTAACTGTGAAACCTGTTAAAGTTTAGAGCAGAATAAAGGTTATAGTATAAAAACTGTTATAGCGCCACCGAGTGTTGAGACTTGACCAATGTCACATGTAGGGGCCTACTTTCGCTCGTCCCTAGCACCTTGCCTTAAAACCAAAGGCGCTGGGATGGGCAAACGTATCAAGCACGCTCATTGGTTAATGCTCAGTCCCATCATGCATCACACTCACACTGCAAGCACTGCACGCATGACGTACTTCCTGAACAAGAATCTGTGCAAGCCGATTATAGCCCATCCCAGCGGTCCTGGATAGGCCGCTGGGGCCGAGCGAAGGGCCTACTTAGCCCGAACATCTGGGGTGCGTTCCACTTGCGCAAACGTTGCCAACGTTTGTGCACGTTTGCCAACAATTTCGAGTGGAACGAGTTGTGCGCTGCCAACGCTGGCAACCTTAGCAACCGTAGGCGAACGTATTTCTGAGGTGTTGGTGGGTGGTTTGAAAAATGGCGGACAGCATGAAGATAACTGAAAGGTTAGCAGACCACGTTTTTTTCTTGTAAAGAAAACAATTAAAATGTTTTTTTCAGTGGAGTTGAAATAACAACTCAATAAGTTGATGTCGTGATGAATAAAAGAGACTACTTAAGCCAACGCTACAAATAATACACTCCGGTGTGTCTCCATCTCCATTACAGTGCGCCGCCATTATTTAAGTGCGCAACAAATCGTTCCAATCGTCGCAAACAATCACAAAACTTTTGCGCGAAAGGTTGCGATCTGTTTGCGCAAGTGGAACGCACCCCTGACGTCACACTTTGAGGCTGGTCTTATCCTTGCGGATAAGTACAGCATACCAGTCTAGGGCCTACTTAGCCCGAACATCTGACGTCACACTTCGAGACTCGTGTTTTATCCTTGTGGATAAGGACAGCGTACCAGTGAGATGAAAATCTTTGCAGCACCATCTCAAGAAGTACACAGTCGATTTTCAAACTTTTTACAGGTAGACACTTCTTGGGCATTGGATATTAGCCTTGGTTTACCGTGACCCCATGTTGACCTTTACTTCCATGTCAACCGGAAATGGGACCATATCACAAGAAGTACACAGCCGATTTTCAAACTTTTTACAATTATAGACTCCTTGGGCATTGAAGATTAGCCTTTTTGACCGTGACCCACAGTTAACCTTTACTTCCGGGTCAACCGGAAGTGGGACCATATCTCAAGAATTACACAGCTGATTTTTATACTTTTTCAGTTATAGACTCCTTGGGCATTGGAGATTAGCCTTGGTTTACCGTGACCCCATGTTGACCTTTACTTCCGGGTAAACCGGAAGTGGGACCATATCTCAAGAAGTATACACAAACGATTTTCAATTTCTTTTCAGTTATTTAGACCCTTTGAGCATAGAAGATTAAATTTGGGTTACCGTGACCCCATGTTGACCTTTACTTCTGGGTCAATTGGAAGTGGGACCATATCTCAAGAAGTACAAAACCGATTAGCAATTTCTTTTCAGTTAAAGACCCTTTGAGCATTGAAGATTGAATTTGGGTTACCGGTACCGTGACCCAATGTTGACCTTTACTTCCAGGTCAACCAGAAGTGGGACCATTTCTCAAGAACTATATACACAACCGATTTTTAATATCTTTTCAGTTATAGATCCTTTGAGCATTAAAAATTGAACTTCGGTTACCGTGACCCCTTGATGACCTTTATTTCTGGGTCAACCGGAAGTGGGACCATATCTCAAGAAGTACACACCCGATTTTAAATTTCTTTTCAGTTGTAGACCCCTTGAGCATTGAATATTGAATTTGGGTTACCGTGACCCCAAGTTGACCTTTACTTCCGGGTCAACCGGAAGTGGGACCATATCTCAAGAACTACACAACCGATTTTCAATTTCTTTTCAGTTATAGATCCTTTTAGCATTAAAAATTGACTTTTTGTTACCTTGACCCTTTGATGACCTTTTTTCTGGGTCAACCGGAAGTGGAACCATATCACAACCGATTTTCAATTTCTTTAATTTCATTTTTTTTGTTACTGAAACAATCTTTCTAGGTCAAGAATAGGAACAGCTTTGTGATGTGTTAACAATCACTATCTCTAGTTATTTTTATTAGCTGTTCCGACTTCTCTTAGAAGTCGGAACAGGTTTTGTTTTCCTCAAGATTTTTATTTTTTGTTCTTATTCTTTGTATCTGTCTAAATCCCATTGCATTTGCACCTTTTTTTGTTTAAAGCCTTTTATCCTAAAGCGTAAATATAAAAGAGATAGATCCTATATAAAATTAAAGCTTAGAACATAAACTTTACTCTAAATGTAATAAATGTTAAAATTCTTAATTAATTAGCCACTCTACAGCGAGGTGAATATTTAATTAGCCAACCTTGTGAGCACCATATCTCAAAAAGTATACCCCCGATTGTCAAACTTGTTTTCAGTTTTAGACGTGTGGTATACTGTTTGTGCCTTCCGCCCTAAAATTACAGACGACGTCACAATGACGTCATTTATTGCGAGTGTTGTATCTGTGTACAAAACCAAAGGCTCTATAAGTGTAAATATTTAGTTGGTCAAATTTCAAAATAAGTACAATTTAGTTACTTAAAATCCACAAATAACTTTTAAAAGTAATATGCTTTAACTAAAAGTTATTCCAGGCCACTAAAAATAACAAAAATACATTGTACCATCATGGTAATCAACGATTAAATTGATAAATATAACCCAATGGATAAAACACTGGGTTGCGCAATCACGGCAGTGTGTCTGAGATTGCGCTGCTGTTTATTCCTAACCGAAGGTGGACTAATTAGTTAGTACATACCCCCATTTGATTTGTGCATAAGGTGTTTTTTAAAGGCATTTGATTGGGATTAGTATGAAAAAAACTTTTTTTTCATCGGGTATCAAGTTACAGTAATTCAAACTTATTACTTTAAAAAATCATACCTCCTGAACCACATGTCATAAAGTCGTAATGTTTGTGATGTCTTGTAGCTTACAACACTCGTGACATTTTGTTTATACGGATGACCCACTTTGACCTTTACTTCCGGTCCAAACAGGAAGCTCCAAAATGCAAACAATCATATCTCCTGAACCACATGTCATAAAGTTGTGATGTTTGTGTTGTTATATAGGTTACAAAACTTGAGACGTTTTATTAAAAAAGATCACCCAATTTTGACCTTTCCTTCCGGTCCAAACAGGATGTTCAAAGTATACAAGTCATATCTCCTGAACTGCATGTCATAAAGTCCTAATCTTTGAGCTGTCTGGTAGCTTATTGCACATTTGACATTTTATTCAAAGGCAAACAGGAAATTCAAATAAAAATCATATCTCCTGAACCACATGTCATAAATTCCCTATCACTGTGGTGTCTTGTAGCTTGTGACACACTTGTCATTTTATTCATACACATGACCCAACTTTGACCTTTCCTTCCGGTCTAAACAGGAAGTTCAAATCATAAAAATATCTTTTTCTGAACCACAAAGCCCTGTCAATGATCAAGGGTCTTCTATCTCAAAGTCAGGCTCACTTTAAAGGTTTGGAGCGTTTCATCAAAGTTTTAAAAAAACGGAACAGCTTTGTGTTTGTTCACAAACACCTAATGTCTAGTTACTATTATTTTACCCAAGTATCTGGAGAGCCATAGGTGCTACATACAGTACAAGGTATTTGCACCATACGAAAGCTCTTGAAGTATTGTACCTATGTGACCTTTACTTCCAGTCAAAACCAGAAGTTGAAATTTCATAATTCAAAATTTCATATCTCGTTGATGTCATAACTAACAATATAGACACTGGACACCTTTGGTAATTGTTAAAGACCAGTCTTCTCACTTGGTGTATCTCAACATATGCACAAAATAACAAACCTGTGAATTGAACTCAATTGGTCGTCGAAGTTGCGAGATAATAATGGAAGAAAAAAAAAACCCTTGTCACACGAAGTTGTGTGCTTTTAGATGGTTGATTTCGAGACCTCACGCGTGAGGTCTCAAAAGTTTTCTTTGTCATCTTACTTCCCTCTAGTTCCCCCTAGTCTAGTTTTCTTTGTCATCTTACTTCCCTCTAGTTCCCTCTAGTCTAGTTTTCTTTGTCATCTTACTTCCCTCTAGTTCCCTCTAGTCTAGTTTTCTTTGTCATCTTACTTCCCTCTATTCCCTCTAGTCTAGTTTTTTTGTCATCTTACTTCCCTCTAGTTCCCTCTAGTCTAGTTTTCTTTGTCATCTTACTTCCCTCTAGTTCCCCTAGTCTAGTTTTCTTTGTCATCTTACTTCCCTCTAGTTCCCCCTAGTCTAGTTTTCTTTGTCATCTTACTTCCCTCTACTTCCCTCTAGTCTAGTTTTCTTTGTCATCTTACTTCCCTCTAGTTCCCCCTAGTCTAGTTTTCTTTGTCATCTTACTTCCCTCTAGTTCCCTCTAGTCTAGTTTTCTTTGTCATCTTACTTCCCTCTAGTTCCCTCTAGTCTAGTTTTCTTTGTCATCTTACTTCCCTCTACTTCCCTCTAGTCTAGTTTTCTTTGTCATCTTACTTCCCTCTACTTCCCTCTAGTCTAGTTTTCTTTGTCATCTTACTTCCCTCTAGTTCCCCCTAGTCTAGTTTTCTTTGTCATCTTACTTCCCTCTAGTTCCCTCTAGTCTAGTTTTCTTTGTCATCTTACTTCCCTCTAGTTCCCCCTAGTCTAGTTTTCTTTGTCATCTTACTTCCCTCTAGTTCCCCCTAGTCTAGTTTTCTTTGTCATCTTACTTCCCTCTAGTTCCCTCTAGTCTAGTTTTCTTTGTCATCTTACTTCCCTCTACTTCCCTCTAGTCTAGTTTTCTTTGTCATCTTACTTCCCTCTAGTTCCCTCTAGTCTAGTTTTCTTTGTCATCTTACTTCCCTCTAGTTCCCTCTAGTCTAGTTTTCTTTGTCATCTTACTTCCCTCTAGTTCCCTCTAGTCTAGTTTTCTGTCATCTTACTTCCCTCTAGTTCCCCCTAGTCTAGTTTTATTTGTCATTTTACTTCCCTCTAGTCTAGTTTTCTTTGTTATCTTACTTCCCTCTAGTTCCCCCTAGTCTAGTTTTCTTTGTCATCTTACTTCCCTCTAGTTCCCTCTAGTCTAGTTTTCTTTGTCATCTTACTTCCCTCTAGTTCCCCCTAGTCTAGTTTTCTTTGTCATCTTACTTCCCTCTAGTTCCCCCTAGTCTAGTTTTATTTGTCATTTTACTTCCCTCTAGTCTAGTTTTCTTTGTCATCTTACTTCCCTCTAGTTCCCTCTAGTCTAGTTTTCTTTGTCATCTTACTTCCCTCTAGTTCCCCCTAGTCTAGTTTTATTTGTCATTTTACTTCCCTCTAGTCTAGTTTTCTTTGTTATCTTACTTCCCTCTAGTTCCCCCTAGTCTAGTTTTCTTTGTCATCTTACTTCCCTCTAGTTCCCTCTAGTCTAGTTTTCTTTGTCATCTTACTTCCCTCTAGTTCCCCCTAGTCTAGTTTTCTTTGTCATCTTACTTCCCTCTAGTTCCCCCTAGTCTAGTTTTATTTGTCATTTTACTTCCCTCTAGTCTAGTTTTCTTTGTTATCTTACTTCCCTCTAGTTCCCCCAGTCTAGTTTTCTTTGTCATCTTACTTCCCTCTAGTTCCCCCTAGTCTAGTTTTCTTTGTCATCTTACTTCCCTCTAGTTCCCCCTAGTCTAGTTTTATTTGTCATTTTACTTCCCTCTAGTTCCCCCTAGTCTAGTTTTCTTTGTCATTTTACTTCCCTCTAGTTCCCTCTAGTCTAGTTTTCTTTGTCATCTTACTTCCCTCTAGTTCCCCCTAGTCTAGTTTTCTTTGTCATCTTACTTCCCTCTAGTTCCCTCTAGTCTAGTTTTCTTTGTCATCTTACTTCCCTCTAGTCTAGTTTTCTTTGTCATCTTACTTCCCTCTAGTTCCCCCTAGTCTAGTTTTCTTTGTCATCTTACTTCCCTCTAGTTCCCTCTAGTCTAGTTTTTCTTTGTCATCTTACTTCCCTCTAGTTCCCTCTAGTCTAGTTTTCTTTGTCATCTTACTTCCCTCTACTTCCCTCTAGTCTAGTTTTCTTTGTCATCTTACTTCCCTCTACTTCCCTCTAGTCTAGTTTTCTTTGTCATCTTACTTCCCTCTAGTTCCCCTAGTCTAGTTTTCTTTGTCATCTTACTTCCCTCTAGTTCCCTCTAGTCTAGTTTTCTTTGTCATCTTACTTCCCTCTAGTTCCCCCTAGTCTAGTTTTCTTTGTCATCTTACTTCCCTCTAGTTCCCCCTAGTCTAGTTTTCTTTGTCATCTTACTTCCCTCTAGTTCCCTCTAGTCTAGTTTTCTTTGTCATCTTACTTCCCTCTACTTCCCTCTAGTCTAGTTTTCTTTGTCATCTTACTTCCCTCTAGTTCCCTCTAGTCTAGTTTTCTTTGTCATCTTACTTCCCTCTAGTTCCCTCTAGTCTAGTTTTCTTTGTCATCTTACTTCCCTCTAGTTCCCTCTAGTCTAGTTTTCTTTGTCATCTTACTTCCCTCTAGTTCCCCCTAGTCTAGTTTTATTTGTCATTTTACTTCCCTCTAGTCTAGTTTTCTTTGTTATCTTACTTCCCTCTAGTTCCCCCTAGTCTAGTTTTCTTTGTCATCTTACTTCCCTCTAGTTCCCTCTAGTCTAGTTTTCTTTGTCATCTTACTTCCCTCTAGTCTAGTTTTCTTTGTCATCTTACTTCCCTCTAGTTCCCCCTAGTCTAGTTTTATTTGTCATTTTACTTCCCTCTAGTCTAGTTTTCTTTGTCATCTTACTTCCCTCTAGTTCCCCCTAGTCTAGTTTTATTTGTCATTTTACTTCCCTCTAGTCTAGTTTTCTTTGTCATCTTACTTCCCTCTAGTTCCCCCTAGTCTAGTTTTATTTGTCATTTTACTTCCCTCTAGTCTAGTTTTCTTTGTCATCTTACTTCCCTCTAGTTCCCCCTAGTCTAGTTTTATTTGTCATTTTACTTCCCTCTAGTCTAGTTTTCTTTGTCATCTTACTTCCCTCTAGTTCCCTCTAGTCTAGTTTTCTTTGTCATCTTACTTCCCTCTAGTCTAGTTTTTCTCATGCTTTGATTATGAAAATCTCAAATCGGTACAAATTTTATAAAAAAATTGTAGCTTACAACGTCACTTAGGTATGTGAAAACATGACTTCACCATTGCGTCAGTGTTACCAATTTTCAATGGCGACCTGACATGCGACCCGTTTTGAACCCGTTAAGAAGCCTGTAACCTGGCACAGAATTCCCGTAACTTCCAATCCAGTTGATAGGTAAATAAAAACACAAACACGGAAATAAGTCTATAATTGCACCATTTCCTATTAAACAATAGTTTTATCAAGTGTTTTTTCGCCTTGCGTTGACGATATTTAAGTTTTTCTGATTGTCTCTCGGTTACAGGTCGACTTGAGCAATCCCACATCCCGATGTATAGAATGCCCACAAGTCGACTAACGTTGGCCCAGAGGGAGATGTGGAAACACATGAGGGTGCTTTAAAAGTTTACCATAAATATTTGACAGATTTCTTACTGTGCAAACTATTACACCTGGAAGCATTAAAGCGATATTTAGAGGAATAAAAATTCAATTACTAATTATTACAATGTCATCACATGTTAAAACACCCTCTATGAACGTGTGGTACATGTATACAGGAGGGTCTGGAAGAGGGGGTGATTGAGAAATGGCGCCCATGGGGCCCAAAAAGCTGGTGCTGTTTTTATGCTACATTTCTGCTTAAAAATTAGTTATTTGCTTTCTTAAAAAAAAAAAAATCAGCATGTTGACTACTGCATACTGCATTAGTTAAAACGCTTACTTACACATTAATGTAGTGATAACAAGTTTCAGTGCTTATCATTATTCTTAAGTTGCGACAGCAAAAATTTAAAAGAAAAACATTACAGCAACAGTTCTGCCAAGGTCAAATATTGTTTTACATTAACAATAAAACAAAGAAAAACAAATAAACACAAAACTAAACTGAATTAAACTTCTAAAGATCCTCTACAATAAATTAATTTGATTTATTTAAACCCCTGAAAAAACTTTTAAATGAAATTTAACTGACACCATCATATAAGTTTTCATTTATGCAAAATCAAAACCAAACACTTTACCAAAGGCAAACAAAAGGAAACACTAATTGATAACTGACCAGTCTTGCACAGCTGGTCCTGCATGCACATTGTTTAATACACACATAAAACAATTTAGTGCAAAACAATTTACAAGCTACCTTTAAGAAACCTATTCAAAAGTCAGTAAACTTACGTATCATTGTAGAGTATTGCAAGGTCACTGCCAGCATTGCAGAGGAATGAGTTGGTTCTTCCTGGATGGTCAACATCATGTAATGTAGCAGCAATAAGTGAAGCAACATCATCCGCTGGCTCAAAGCAACTCTTGACAAATTGCAAGCAACATACATAACAGGTATTTAAAATAAAGTGGATTGGTCAGGATAAGTAATAAAGAAACTTGGTTAAAGTGGGGGTCACTGAAGTGGATAAGTCAGGGTTGACAACATTAAACAGATTGGTCATGAATAAGTGATATTTGAAGCAATTTGCATGGTGTGGATAATAGGAAGTAACTATAACTAGTAAACATGTGGGTACAGGTATGCATCTCTTTTTGGAGGAGTGAAGGCTCTGAAAAGAGCCATTTTGGTTTTGACGTTTCAAACAGAAGAGCAAGAGGAGAATAACACATCTAGGAAGAAGATGGTGTTGTTCAAAGGATTGGTCTCTCTACAACACCATTCGCTTCCTGCATGCTCAAATCACACGGCGAGCAGATGGCACCCTCGCCCACTCAGTAAAATGCAATCCTACACATAAAGATAAATATCTACACAGCTCTTCATTCCATAATCCACACTTTAAGTCTGCTGTCCACAACACATTGGTCCACCATGCTTTGAGCATCTGTGACCAAAACAGCTTGAAGCAAGAAATACACCACATCAAGACACCGTTGCAACTCAATGGATACACCAAGCACTTCAACTTCAACCAGCCCAAGCCAAGCCTCCAACCAGAGGAATGACTACGGTTCAAGTCAACCATCACCCTCTCATGCATCGGCCGCGCATCAGACAAACTCCAGCACATGTTCAGCAAAGCTCAAACCAAGACCTTCCACAAGGCACCCTACAAGATCAATCATCACTACAAAAAAACACAAGGACAAACAACACACACAAGACAAGGATATGGTTTACCGTAATCCCTGCGAATGCGGTATGAAGTATGCCTCGGGGAGACATGACGCAGCATACTTGCAAAAGACAAGGAACACCAAGCACACGGCAGACTAGGACACTTGGGTAAGTCAGCAATCATCAAACATTCTCACCAACAAGACCACAGTATCAACTTGAAGAAACCCAAACTCATCGCCCCTGTCAAGTTCTACCACCAATTCAGAGTTAGGGAAGCTATAGAAATCAAGTCACAAAACACAGTTCCCAAGACATTGGCTTCCTCATCAACTATTATCTGGTCATCACTACTCAAGCCCACTCTTCTTGCAGTAGCTCACCACAACACTGACACACTCCAAAACACACACATCCATCCAGGAGCCAACTCTCATGCATCACCAGTCAGAAACAGCTTGGGCCCTTCCCGCCCAATAATGTCCTACTTATGCCTCAGCATCATCAGCAGTCCAGTATTTCTTTGGAAGACAAGCAGAGTATCTGTTCAAAAGGTCAAGATCACAAAAGCTCATTTCCGAGCCAACACTCCTCCTAAAAGAGATTTATACATCGTTTTACCCACACCTTTACTAGTTGTAGTTACTTCCTGAGATTGGTCATGATTGGCTCATTTAACTAAATTGGTCAAGGCTGGGTCAATTAAGTATATTGGTCATGGTTATGTCAATTAACTACCGTAATTTCCTGCGTATAGGACGTGTCTCATCTGTTTTTTAAAAGACCCAAAATATCACTGTGTCTTTTCTAACGGTGCGCCTTATCTGCTGTCGCTTGGGTTTATTGCAATGATCACTGTGTAAAATCTCTCCCCACAGTAGTGTGGGAAGGGTCTTCGAGGGAATACTTACCTGTAGAGCAAATACATTTGCATATTCCTATTACCAGCAGGTATTTACCGCTAAGAGTTTTATATATCCTGTAATAGCGCCCTCTGCCGCTACCCACAGTGCCCTGCGGCATGTACGCCTCGTGAGCCTCCTCTTTTCTCAAGCGTTCCAAAATTGAACACTCAAGGATCGAGTCATAGAGGGGAAGGCGGGAGGGATGCTCTACAGTTAAGTATTCCCTCGTAGACCCTTCCCACACTACTGTGGGGAGGGAGTCTACGTCACTCTACTTACCTGTAGAGCAAATACATTTGCATAGACTAGCACCGGACAAGGCGGTGGGTATGTGAGGATAAAACCCTATATCACAATTAAATCTATATACATGTATATACATACGCTAACAGTATAATATATGATACAAATAACATGATAAACACGGAATCAGAACAATGGAGGTCCTGCTTGGGGAGTGTCCTGGCTGGGATGAGGTCCGACTGGCCGCCCTCAGCACTGCTCTCCCTGTCCTGCCCTCCGTCTGGAGCACATCCTTCAGATAGCACTCCGTAAACGTGTTAGGAGTTTTCCAACACGCTGCCTGCAGGATGTCGCTCATGGCAACACCCTTAAAAAAGGCCCATGATGTTGACACTGCTCTAACATCATGAGCACGGACTTTCTCCGAGTCTCCACCTGCTGGGACTTCCTGGGCCGAGCGGATGGCCGTGACTATCCATCTGGCAATCGTATCACGAGAGGCAGGCCGGTATGGCTGGGTCGTCGTGACAAAAAGTTGGGAGTGGCCCGTCCGAAGTGTCTTCGTGCGGTTGATGTACTCACTTTAGCGCTCTGACTGGACACCACAATTTGTCATTTGGCACAGACGAGAACGATTTGATGTCAGGGACAAAGATGTCCGGGGGTAAAAAGGAGTCCGATTGATTCTTAGTCAAGAATCCTGCCCTAGGTATCAAGAATCCTGCCCTAGGCACATCCGGTTCCCACCGGATGTGCCCCGGATCTAATGTAGGGAATGTAGCTCACTACGTCGTCTAGATGTAGCTACTGCCAACAAGAAGGTGACCTTAACAGACAACTGTAACAGAGTTGCGCTGCCCATCGGTTCAAAAGGGGATCTCGATAAAGCCTCTAACACACTAAAGAGGTCCCACGAGGGCACCAGCCTACGTGTTGGGGGGACGAGAAACAAACAGCCCTTTCATTAGCTGGCTAAGTGCCTGGTTTTCCGACACCAAGGATCCGTCTGGGAAACCTCCGTGGATCGCCGCTATGGCCGACCAGTAGTTCTTAACCGTGGCCGTTTTAAGGTCACTCTCGAACAAGTACACCAGGAAATCTGCAACCTCCCCTAAAGAAATATTGGGGGGATGTAGAGATCGTTGTCTACACCACTTGTAAAAATGGTGTACTCTACTGTCATAAATCTTCCTGGTTGACTCTCGTCGACTGCCGGCTGCAATAGTCGCAGCTCGTCGAGAAAGGCCTGCTGTGCGGAGGGATTGTGTGATAGCACCCAGCACGTCAGGTGAAGCTCCTGCGCAGCCGGATGCAGGAAACCCGAGCTGGGCTGGAACAGTATGTCTGCTTGCTGCGGAAGCACCACTGGCCTGTGAACCAAAAGCGTGGTCAGTCTCGTGAACCATAGCTGGCGAGGCCAGAAGGGAGCTATGAGGAGGACCTTGCAGTTCTCCTGCTCAAGCTTGGCTAACACTCGTGGGATGAGAGAGAACGGGGGAAAGGCATACGCCAGTAGCCCGTCCCACCCCATTGCCAGAGCGTTCCGCCACGCACGGGGGGTCGGGAACCCTCGTGCAGTAGACCGGAAGCTGGTGGTTGTCCCTTGAAGCAAAAAGATTGTCATGAGGTCGATCGATTAACTGAAAAAGGGGCCGCGCTACCTGTGGGCGCAGTGTCCACTTCGTGGGAAGGATCCAACCCCTGGAGAGGGCATCGGCGGTAATGTTCTCCTCGCCTGGGAGGTGGACTGCCGAGAGTGTTATTCTGTGGCAAATGCACCAATGGAACAGCTTCCATGTGAGCGCGCACAGACGTCCCGACCGTGTGCCCCCCTGGCGATTGATATAAGCCACCACTGTGGCGTTGTCGCACCGAACCAGTTGTCGCTCGACCCATAACCAGGGGCCGAAAATGCTGGAGTGCGTTGAAGACCGCCCACAACTCGAGCACATTGATATGACTTGGGAGGTGTTCGGGCCCCCACCGACCCGCCACCTAGCGTGGGGGTAGGGTTGCCCCCCAGCCGAAAAGTGACGCGTCTGTTGTGATGGTCAGGGACGGCTGCGGCCTGCGAAAGGCCTGCCCTCCTGCAAGGTTGGCTGAGTCGAGCCACCACTGGAGGTGCGGCACCAGCCAAGGCGTGGTCGGTACCGGATGGCTGATGCGGTGACAGCTGGGCTGGTAAAAGGAGAGCAGGTGAAGTAGCCTGCAGTAGCCTGCAAAATTCCACGACGTCCACCAGGCTGGCCATGAGACCTAGGAGTCTTAGCCAGGCCTGGGCCACCGTTATCGGCATAAAAAGGGATACGCATTGACGTAGGTTCAACAAGCATTCCTCTGTAGGGCCGGCCAGCCCCCTCTGAAGGTCGAGCGCCGCTCCCAGAAATTTGGGGAACTGGGATGGGAGCGGGTGCGACTTCTCGTAGTTGATGAGAAAACCGAGGTCGGATGTAAGACGCATGGTGCGGCTGACAGCCGCCGACGTAGCCTCGAGAGAGTGACCCACAATTATCCAATCGTCGAGATACATGAACATCATCACACCCTGTCTCCGCAGCGCTGCCCCGATTGTTCTCACTATTTTTTTTGCGGGTGAAAACGCAAGGTGAGGTGGAGAGCCCGAATGGGAGCACCGTGAATTCGTATTGGATGTTGTTGTATTGAAAACGAAGAAATTTCCAGTGCTCCGGTCTGACAGGGACATGCAAGTAAGCATCCTTCAGATCGAGGGTGGCCACCCAAGCTGGTGTGTTGATTGATTGGAGAATAATCCTCAGTGTATCCATACGGAAGCGCCGAGGACGTATGTATCTGTTCAGCGGCTTTAAATTCAGGCCTCCTTCTTGGGAACCAAGAAGAAGGTCGACATAAAGCCCGTCCGCATTTCCCCGAGGGGAACTACACGCACCGCTCTCTTCGCGAGGAGGGAATTTATTTCCTCCTCGAGATAGCGATGCTTTGATGGGTCGGACGGAACTGGCGTCGGCCGAACAAGCATGCCCGACGGGGGGGGGGGGGCGCTCGAGAATTCCAGTGCATAACCGTGACTGATTGTATCGAGCACCCACCGGTCGGGTGTGATCAGAGCCCAGGACCCCGCGTAGTCTTGGAGGCGGCCTCCCACGGGTCCGACAATGGGAGGTCGCCACGAGGTGGGCAAGTCACCTACTCTTTAGCAGAGTCGAATATGGAAGGTGTTGTGAAAAAATTATCGAAATCCGCTGCAGGAAAACGATAGTATGCATTCTCCCGTTTGGAGAAGGGGTGCCATTTGCAATCCACACAAACCTGGTCCACTGGAAGCGTCGGGAAAATGTTGACCTTGTTGGTCGACGTGCCCGTCTTCTGCTTGAATGATTTTCTGTCTGGCTGAAGATCCTCAGTAGCGGAGGGCAATTGCAGCACCCGTATCATGTCACGTTGAACCAGCCGAAGCTCGGTCTCCGTAACGGACAACCGCTGCATGCGTTGGGCAATGTCCTCATCGTCCTCCTCGGAGTCCCCCGAGAGGGAAGGTCAAGATGTCCCCGGAGACTGGGGAACACTAGGTTCAGATTGTGAAAATTGCACCGAGTCCTGGGTCACTGGCTGTGCAATTCTTTCAGTATCAAACGCCATAGATGGGTGGATACTCAAAGCCGGGACAGATGCCGGAGCACGGCTCACCGTGCACGGTACGCCTCTGGGCCCTTGTGCCCGCCAACCTTCACTGATGGAGGGTTGTAGGGTGGCAGGGGGTTGTGGCTGACTAGGTAAGTCCGCAGGAACCCCAATAACGCCCGCCTGGCGGGTAGAAGACAAAGCCGATAAAGACGCCGAAATCGTCTGAAAAGCTTCCATAAAGTCAGCCCTGGAAATAGCGCCCTCACTCCGGTGGCGTTTGCCACGGTGGGATTGACTGGACGAACCATCCGAACTTGAAGAAGAACGGTGGTGACGTCTCCCCTTTGTCTTCTTGCTCTTCTTTTTGGAAGAGCGACCCCGGGAAAAATCCGATGATATTTCGGATGACGCCGGGGGCCCTGGAACCCCGGAGCAATGGTAATAATCCATTGCCGGTGGTTCAATAGAGCGCACGGAAGAAGAGCCGGTAGGCCCGGGAATTCCCCAGACGGCCTGCTCTGCGTCACTTGAAAAATGACCAGCTGCCGACAGTGCACCCAACTCCGAATGGGGGGTCGCTGTACGAGCCGTACGAACAGTCCGTCCCGGTGTACGGTGGGGGTCACCACTGAGCCGTGGGGACACGGGTTCTTCATTCCCGCCGAATCACGCAGGCCAGTCGTGTCCGACTGCCCCGTGATCGGGGGTGGAGCAGAGGGTGTAGTGATGCCCGTGTCTGAGCTACGCTGACCACCCTGACGTCCTTTTTTCAGGGCAACCACGGCACAGGAATTTTTATTTTTAACCTTGCCGGTGGTTCCCGATCGTTTGGTGGTCCCGTGTACTTTGATCGGAGAAGGAGACCGTGTCAAGTCCCCTTCCCGGCCAACTGAACTGCCAGCGCCCGCAACCGACGGTTGAGGGTGCTGGGTATGAGCTGACTGGCTGGATAGCGGAGTCACGCTATCAGCACCGTCACCCGAGAACTCGGCATGACCCAGGGGAGGCGTCTTTCCCCCGGTAACGGTCAAGCCAGTTTGCCCCAAACGTTTCATAATGACTCAACAAAGACTTCACACAATAAAACACGAGTACAGAACTCTACAACTCGTCTCACTTCTTTAATCTTAACTTTACTACAAATCTTCTCTAGCAAAAATGGGTAATATAAGAGTAATAATCAGAGTCTGAATTAATACGTCCTACCCGACCTGCCGCTAAAAGAAAAGAGGAGGCTCACGAGGCGTACATGCCACGGGGCACTGTGGGTAGCGGCAGAGGGCGCTATTACAGGATATATCAAACTCTTAGCGGTAAATACCTGCCGGTAATAGGAATATGCAAATGTATTTGCTCTACAGGTAAGTAGAGTGACGTAGACTCTTAAATTTGTTATACTGTAAAATAATCCTTTCTTTTGTCAAGAGTAATCCTACCTGTTATCATTTAATTAAAGTCAAACCTACACCGTACGCCCATTGGGTAAATTTAACAAGCTTTGACGAAACTTACTGAAGAATGAAGTCACTGGCCATGCTGCTGCCCACAATAATAATAATACTGGTGGGAACCAGCGACGACCAGCTTGTAAACACACCAGTGACATACTAGTCTTTATTAAAGAAGTCGTTTTTTGATGTTATTCTGTAATGCACAGTTAGAATTCACCAACAGAGGGTGCACATTCTTATTGTGAAAGCGATGTTGTGAAAACGCCCTCCAGCGTTCAGTAAATCTTGCATGGGCTGGCAAGCCTTTTTGTGGAAGTAATGCTGCATCTTACATGGCAGTGCGCCTTATACTGTACGTTAACACCTGAATCTTATTTTGGGGATTTTAGGGTGCTGCGCCTTATTATGGTAGTAGTTTGACCAAGGTTGGGTCAATTAATTGCATGGGCAGGATAGGATCTTTTGAGAAGATTGCAGAGTTGTGTCAATTTAGTAGACTGAAGTTAACATTAATAGATTATATTAAGGAGAAGTAAGTTAAAGTATTTTGAACAGACTTTGAGTATTTAAGTAGTTTGGTCCCTAAATGTTGGGTCAAGAGAGTAGACTGGTGAGATTTGACAAAATAAAGTAGTTGGGTCAGAGTTGGGTAAATTAAGTTGATTGGTCAAGGTTGGGTCAATTAAGTTAATTGATCAAGGTTGTAGGAACCATGTTGCTTGGGTAAAGTTTGAGCAGAGCAAGCAAACAAACCTATAGTCGTTAGGGTTTTCAGTGATAACATGTAGGTAGCCCAATTCAAGTCAATGGTGGGTACTGAAAGTTAAAGACTTAGGGACAATAATCCATTTATCTTTGCGAGAAAGTCTTTGAGTGCTTAGCCTATTTTTACTTTTCATGTAGGATATAAGTAAGTTGTTCAGACACCCAGCCAACTATTGTTGGGTATTTTGTGCTCTACTGTGAACGCTAATCCTTAAAGCACATTGTCCCATATTTTTTGCTGTATTGTCACATGGCAGGGGCAGATCTCTTGAAAGTGCCTGTGTGTGTGAATCCAATTTTCCAATTATTTAAAAGACTTATACCAGTCATATGATAATTGGAATTATATAAGACCAAAGGAGGAGAGACTCATTTGACCATAATGAAGTTGATTTTCTATTACAATGAATTGTCAGTTATGCTAATATAAAATCAAGTTTGGATTAATTACTTCACCTTTTAACTCTTAAGGTTGTAAATTTGTTTGCATCCAGCATTACTTTGATTTTAATTACCACAAAAGAGACAAGTTTATTGAACAGTCTTTTTGTTCAAATACATATAAGAAGGAATTCTAAATCCTAAATTTGCCATCATTACAGATGTCCTACTTATACAATGTGGGTACATAAAAAATACCTTTAGCTTTTCCTTGCTTATGAAATATGCCGTAGCCTGCAAGACATCTGCTGCATGTGTTGAGTTGTGATACGGATTTGAGCTGTGGTAGTTGGCCTCAATTACTTGCAGCCAGTTACGAAGTACAGTTTCTGAGATCCCAAGAAAAACTACCAGCCTTGAAACGATTAAAAATCTTCAATCCAAGGTAGATGAGTGGCCTTCATGATTAACAAAGGAATAACGAAAAAGACAGAGCTTGATTATTTACTTATTGCTGAAGAAATGTTAAATTTTCAAAATTTATTGTGATTTTACTTTTAAATGAACAAGTTCAAGAAAGAAATAGCATCAGAAATGATGCAACATGAACTGTAAACAGTGTGTTTTACGGTGCAGTATGAAATTCAATGACCATCATAACACAATCATACTTTATTGGGCAGTAGGTTTGAATAAACGTGCAGTATAATTTTTTTTGGTGAACACATTCCCTTTTAAAATGGTAAAACAGAAGGATCGTTCATGGGACTTGCTTCTGAACTATGCAACCGTTGTTGAACCGCTCCGTACATTCCTTCGGAGGGATTCTCAGTTCATTTGGTCAGAGGATGCACAATCATGCTTCACGTTAATCAAACGGCATATTTCCAGTGCGGCTACACTTGCGCTGTATGACCCTGATCTTCCTACAGTCGTCTCTACAGATGCGTCAGCTTACGGCATAGGTGCTGTACTCGCACAGATCAAGAACAATGTGGAAATTCCAATCGCATTTGCATCTCGATCGCTGACACCTGCAGAACGCATATATTCAGTTTCCAAAAAAGAAGCCCTAGCATGTGTATGGGCATGTGAAAAATGGTACAAGTACTTATGGGGTCGTCTATTCACACTTCGAACGGATCATCAAGCTCTGACTACCTTGCTATCTACATGCGGCACAGGTCACAAACCAATGCGTATTGCTAGATGGGCAGCACGCCTGCTAAACTTCAACTACGATGTTGAGTTTCGTGCTGGAGCACACAATAAAGTCGCGAGCGGAGTGGAGTGTGCTAAGTGACAACGGCTGAAGAAATTATACACTTGGAACAACGTATGGGTCTTGTCATATTTTTTTATAAGTTGACTTCTATCAATACAATTGTTACAGAGGTGCTAGACCTAACTCGTAGGTATGTGAGAGGCGAGTCTCTTGCACTAAGGCATAGGGAAAGTCGAAGGAGTAGTCGAGGCCCAGAGTGAAAGTTGGGGAGATGTTTTATAGGATTTTGGTGGAGAGGCAGGCGCGGTTCTAGAGCCACAATTTTCGGGGGGCTAAACCTTTTGCACAGGACGTCACCCTTCAACTTTCGCTACTGCTATTTTGGGAGTCGAAAAGCAACACTACAGCGTATTTTTCATTTATTTGGCGCATAATAAGTAGAAAGATACAATAATCATACAACACATGATGCAGTTGCGTGCAAATTATTTTGACTCTAAAATGGTGGACAGAACAAAAGCTTGCAGTGGTGTAATGACTTTGATTGAGAATATTATGGGATGTTTATAGAGGGAAGAGTGAAATTATATAATGTAGCAGTGTGCAAGTCAAAGGATGAGATCATCATGTGGCCACAAAATTTTTGTTTGATAGTATCTGATATAAGCATCATATAGAGAGGTTTTATTAATGAACAAGCAAAGAAAAATAATAGGACCGGAACGCACTCATAATGTTAAACAATCATACAAATTTGACAGTTATGAAGATTCTCTCCATGACGAGTGAGAATCATGTATTGAAAGGCAAGCTTTAAAAAACATTTGAGGCGTCAAGTGTAGTTCTTTTTAGAAAATGGGGGGGGGGGGGGGCGGGGAGGAAGGGCAAAAACCGCCGGAAGCCCGGGGGCTGGACAGAATGAAGGGAGTGAGGATGTGAGAGAAAGAGAGTGGAAACCAAATATTGTGTGTTAATTGAAATGGAAACTATTATCTCCAGAGGTAGCCATCGAGGGATAAATAGAGAGAGAAACGTTGTGAAATTAATGTCCCATGGCTCTGGTGTGGTCTCGTAATCAACCATCCTATGACTGTTTGTTGTTTAAGTGGGAGACAAAGGTCTTTGTCTTTTGAAAAGTCAGTGGGCGATGTTTAAGACAGACCTTTGCTTTGATGTTTTCAAGCCCCCTTATACTAATAGAAAAAAAGAGGGTTTTTAGGAAGGGAGGGGAGAAGGAAGGAAAAGAGGTTAGAACTTTTCTAAAAAAGAACATTTTTCCGGTGATAATTTGTTGAGCCACTTGTGTTTTATCACATTATCGTCTTAACATCCAAACTGAGATTGGTTTTTATGTTCATGTAATACAAAACAAAACGAGGCGGAAGCGCGCTGGCAGAAACCACAAGTTCTAAACACCGTGCTTGTCCGACGTGAAACATTTAACCGTACATGTAGTCTGGTCAAAGACCATTGAAAAGACCATGCAAATCTATTTATTTTCAATTTTTAATGAAGATCCAGTATTTTCAAGCATGTATCTTCTTATTCTTTTTTTTCCCTTGCATTTTTTTTTTTTTTTTGGGGGGGGGCTTTAGCCCCCCCCCTAGCCCCCTCCCCCCCAATGTTAAACTTAAAGTTAAACATTGGGGTAACAAAAAAAAAAACGTAGACAAATGTATGTACAAATGTAGTAGTTTTTTTTTTACTAAATAGACTGTGAAAATCTCACACAAATTCGAACATTGGAACCCGATGGAATGCGCGAGTTTGTTTCCTTCATGCGTTAAAGCAATGGAACCTCTTTTATAAGAGCGCTTTATTGATGAAAAAAAAATGTAAGATAATTCTTGATTAATTTTGTTGTAAGCGCAATTAAATTTGCATTTTTTAATTTTCTATTTGAACTTCTGGTTTTGACCAAATGGAAGGGTACATTTAGATCGGGTCATGATTTGTGCATGATTTGTGACACTTGATGAGCTAAAATATGCCACAAAAAAATATGAATTTATTTAATGAGAATTTGACACCTGGAGCGTTCATGATGGTATCATCTGATTCTTTAATAATTTAGGTCATTAGCTTCAAAATGGTATAAGACTTGCCCTGAAAGAACAATGTTTAGTATGATATATTATACAAATCATAAGATTTCACAAAGATTTCGAAATCATAACGATACAAATTTGTTTAACAATTTATTAGCATGCAAAGTGCCCACAATCGACGCTGCCTGTTACGCCTGAAACCATCGTATATCACTGAATTTTTGTAATTTTTTATTCTTGTTTTACATTGTTTTATATGCCCTTTTAAATATTCTCTTTGTACACAGGTAGGACAAATTAGAAATTTGATTTTTAAAGTTGAATTGGAACGTTGAAGTCCTAGAGGATCTTGACCTGGTCAGTCTTTACAACCTTCTCTGCAACATGGCTATACCATTTCTCAAGCACTTGATGGACACCATAATTCCTACATAGATTCCAGTGAATCACCCTGGCAAACTTGTTATGTCTTCCTCCACTGACAACATGAAGTACAGTCTCACCTCATAGGAGAGACATTGGCTTTCTCTGTCCTCACCTTTGTTACATTTGTCCTTAGAGACTGGTCTTGTGCTGCAGTGATCAAGCTCTCATTTTCCTTCTCCAGTTCTGCGCTCTTTGACTGTCACGTTCAAATAAATAAATGCTGTTGATTTTTCTTACCTGTGCATAAAAGGATTCAGTTCTTAGTTCAACTTACCTTTTTAACTAATTAGCATACCTCAAACTAGATTAGGTACACCAGTTAACAAGGTCATGGATTGTCAAATGCACTACTATAGACTGTGATGTGTTCCTTTTGTTGAAGCTAAGCCTTTGTTGTACACCTGCAGTTACTTTGGTCATATACTGAACCGTTCCTTTAAACCTTTCAGCTAGGGTTCCATTGGGCTTAATGCAGCAGTAATGGAGTATAGAAGTGAAAATAAAGTTGCAGCCGTAACTCAGATTTTATGTGACCTTTCACTTTCAGCTATAAAGAATAGATAAAAGTAATAGAATAATAGGAATATTTAGTAGTATAGGTTGAATACAAAAGAGTGAGCGAAAAAGGAAATTATTAAAGAAAGTAGAAATATATGAAAGTCAGTTGACATAAAAACGTAATAGGGTGTGTGTGTGAGGTACTGCTCTAGCCACCAACCATTATAGTCTTCAAGCAGATTTGTGTATCAGTTGGCATAAAACTGTACATGCCAAAGCCAAAGCTCAGTGGATTCAGCCACTGGGGCAAATCATTAAAAAGCTTGAGCGCAGTACTCAGGCCGCCCAACACATGGATGAGGGCAAGCAGACCAATCAGCACAACCCAATAATACAACGTTTCTGAAATCTGTAAGTCTTGTGACTTCTATTAACTCAAAATTGTACATTTCAAAATTAAGAAGTTTGCCTTTAGTTAATTGAGTCCCTTCTCCAAGTTGGGACCAAGTGATAGTATTGTTGTTGCCAATAATATGAAAGTTATGTAGTGTCCCATGTTTAGATAGTTTTGGTTTACTGTTCTTATTAATAGATGGCCATTTTGGTACGGTTTGGAGTAATGACTGTGAACTGCCTTTTTGAGGAAGGAGAAATTACTGTTGGACAAGGCTACTGAAGCCAATCTATAGGGTCCACAGACTGGCAGTACATGGCAAGAACAGGGAGATATCCTCAACTACACACTGCCTTAACTCAACCAAGCCGACAATGTTGAAAGCCAAACCCGGGTATCAATTTTTGTTGATTATCCCCAAGTGGATTGAACCACTTCCTTGTAACAACCCAAGAATATTATGTTCACATAAACCCAAACGGGTAGAATTGGGATGAACTGTTAATTGTGAATTAAGGTGGAAGTTACACCAAAACTAATTAGTATTTAAAGAGAGATTTAAAGACAGCCACTGAAGGAAATTCGTTTGAATTGTGATGAGGCAAAATGTGTTTGTTATTTATGTAAGTTCACATGGGCAGAATTGTAAAATGAAAATGAAAGTTACACCGTAGTTAATTAAGGAAAAGAGATCTCAGGAAACATGATTTCACAAGCAGCATCTTAATTTCAAACCAAGAAAAAATGTATGAATGTGACTGAATTTTATTTTGATGATCTAAATGCCTGTGAATAGATGTGAATGGTTAATAAAACTTGCACAGTTTAGGTGAATAAGAAAATTAAAAGGATTCTGGTTTTACTTGGGACTTATTTCTGTTTGTTTTGGACCCCAGTTCTGACATTGACCATTCCTTATTCCTTTTCCTCTTGTGCTCCTTTGGCCCAACTTTGTCTGCCTTTATGTGTTTTTGTGCAGTTTTCAGCAAGTTCTCCTCGATGCTCCTGACATGACATTGCAAGCTCCTTCGCTCGATGATGACACTGTATGCCATGCTCTGTAACCCCCTTCCACCGATCTGTGTACATCTAGCTGGATATTATGATGATCATAGATATTGGCTTGGTTTGCCTTTGGCATGATCATGTACTTCAACTTGCCCAAAAAGTATTGACCCGTTGAGGGTGTTTTTATTCCATGTTATTTTATTTAGTTGTTCAAAACTCATAAACTATTTTAGCTAGATTCACTTGCTCCATTACTTCATGTTTATACCAAACAAGTTTTGTGTTGTCGTCCTTGTGTACTTTGTGAAATAACTTTATGAAAGACCCTTTAAAAATCTCTTTGCGCTCTGTTTTATTTCATTTAGTTGACCAATGATATAATAAAGTAGTTGTTTTAGCAACAATCAGTTGTCCATAATTCCATATTCATCGTCAAGTGAATAGAAAACCTTTAGCAGACAAGATAATGGATACACTTTTAACAGAAAAGCTTGGTTGACGAATACCAATTTAATTATAAACTTCTTTTTTTAATAACTTAAACCCACATTGCCTGACCCATCCTGAAAAATTGTGGGGGAAAGAATCCAACGAAATGCTCTCCGAAATACGAGAAAGATCATGCAAAATGGCTGTGTATAAGGAGATCAATCAGGCGAAAATATTACGCATTTTGCAGTGTATGCAGTGCCGATACCTTTGTGAAGAATGGGGTGGATGGAGACAAAACGATGCAGTGCTTCACTCTGTACAATCAGATAAACACCATCAGGACTTTGGAAACCTGAACGCAAGGTGTACAAGAACAACCTCTGCTGCTTTAGCACATTATCTGAACCATGGAGGAACTTCAGGATATATTAACATAGTCTTAAATATCTCAGTCCTCAAGTTAAGACGATGATCATTGTCCAGCCAAAAAGTCTTGGCTGTATTGGAGACAGAGAGTCACCTAAGAAAATACCTCTTCTTATGCATACACCTTGGCCAGACTATCTTTGTTGGCTGTCAGATTTGTTCGCCACATCTTCATGCTCTCACCCAGACGATGCTTTACTGTATCGGCCACTCCAACCATATCCAGACGGTTTATTATCCATGTGTGTGATACCTGGGGCTTCAATTTGGCACTTTCCTTACCTGTCTTTTTACCTTTTTCATTTCAGTCAGGAATTCTTCTTGCTGTTAGTCCCCTTTAAATTTCATCTTTCACATCTATTGGCCATTCAGCTTGTTGGTTATGCTGAACTGGTTGGTCCCAAATATCACCCAGTCTTTCTGTCCAATTTGTTCAACAACTGTTGCTGATTGGTGTTAAATAGCCTGTTTTGGTGAAACTGCCTGACCCTGTCATCATACCTCTTCACTTTTGCAGTCTTAATCCTTTGCTTAATCTCCTGTATTCTGACAACACTTAGCCCTTACCTTTGCCATTGTACTTTGTCATTTTTGTATTCCTCAAGTCTGAATGTTTTATTAAACCATTATTCGAACGTCTCCTACTGAACCGCCTCCAGCCGATTATTGAGGATAAGTTAATTCCAGAACAGGCTGGCTTTTGTCCTGGAAAGTCATGTACCGGTCAGATCCTCAACATGACCCAACACTTCGAAGATGGTTTCGAGACTGGCCATGTCACTGGAGCAGTGCTCGTCGACCTTTCTGCTGCATACGACACTGTGAACCACCGGCTCCTCCTTGACAAAGTTTATCAGATTACAAAAGACCACCAACTCTGCATGATCATCCAGTTGATGCTGTTCAACCGCCGATTCTTTGTCACCCTGGGTGGCCAACGCAGCCGATGGCGCACCCAAAGGAACGGCCTCCCTTAAGGAAGCATCCTCGCGCCAACGCTCTTTAACATATACACCAACGACCAGCCTATCCACGCTGGAACCAGAAGCTTTGTCTACGCCGATGACCTAGCCATCACAGCACAAGCGAAGCAATTCTCAACAGTGGAAACCACCCTCTCCGATGCACTGAGTGACCTCACCACATACTACCGTGACAACCTCCTCCGCCCGAATCCATAAAAAACGCAGATCACCGCATTCCATCTGCGGAACAGAGATGCGGAAAAACATCTGAATGTAACATGGAACGGCCAGCCACTTCAACACTGCGACAACCCCGTCTACCTGGGCGTGACACTTGACCGTACGCTCACGTATAAATCCCACATCCTGAAGACAAGGGCCTAAGTGAGCTCGAGAAATGCCATCGTCAAGAAACTCACACACTCCAAGTGGGGAGCAAACCCATCTACCGTCCGAGCAACAGCACTGGCTCTCAGCTACTCTGTTGCCGAGTACGCATGTCCTGTCTGGGAACGCTCCGCACATGCTGCAAAGTTGGACCCGGCCCTTAATGACTGTTGCCGTATCATCACCGGCTGCCTGAGACCAACACTAAAGGAGCACCTGTACACACTGGCTGGCATAGCCCCTCCCAACATACGGAGAGCTGTCACCAGCCAGACAGAACGCTCAAAGCAGATGGACGACACCCGACACCCGCCACCCCCTGTTTGGCCATGCTCCAGCAAGGCCCCGACTGAAGTCCAGGAGAAGTTTCTGCTCCTCCACCATGCCCCTCAGAGACACTGCAGTGACAACCACAACCCGACTCTGGGGAGATTACCAAAGAGCCACGCAGAGAAACACCTCAGCGATGAACATCCCAGTCGCGGAACGTCTCCCAGTGGCGCCAACTCCAAATGGACCACATGGAAAAGCCTCAACCGTCTACGCACCCAAGTCGGGCGGTGCCATACCAACATGGCAAAATGGGGATTGCGGACCGACTCAGACACCTGCGAATGTGGGGAGAAGCAGACTATGAGCCATCTCCTGTGTTGTCGACAACTCCATTCACCTGTCACAACCAATGACCTTTCCGCTGCAAACGACGTTGCCATCATGTGTGCGGACCACTGGCACTGGAGGGACACCATATAGAACAGGAAGGACACGATGAAGAAGATCTTGCCATAGGTCAATCATTCTCCTTCTGTATCCTCTCTTGGCCAGCTCACTCTTAATATAACACTCCCTAACTATTTTGTTCTTATTGCATTTCTCCAGGTTGCAACACAAACCCTAATGTGAGCAGTTTGGGTTGAACATTGAGGTCCCCGCCCACACATCCTAAAGAAGTTCCTCTCACCGTTGAATGGATGCTCCATGACACTCATTATTAACATCAAAAAATTGCAAGAAAGTACGTAGTTTTAGGGAGAATTACATTCAGTAATGTTGTAGAATATTCAACCCAACGGAGACCACCTCACTTAGGTTTTTATCAAGATGTTCCAAAGCACGCAGACGGCGTGCGCATTCCATTCACTGATGCAATGGTCACTGTGTGGTCTACGTTTAAAAAAAATTCTGAATACTGAAAAATCCAACACTTTTCCACCAAAAATAGCAACAAGTTCAAACTTACCATGCAGTGTCTACCAAGTATTACCAACAAGGAGTTAACTTTTGATACAAAACAAACAACAGGAAGCAATATTGATCTTCTTTCTAATTGAGAGCCGATCTGAAGCACTGTTCCTTGTCTCATTATCATTTAATACAATTACTGTCATCGTCTCTGTTATTGTTTTTGTTTCATTTTATCACAGCATGCAAAAGAAAGATCTCCTCTATTATTTGTAAATGGTTAGTTATTATTCTATATAAACAGACATTTGGTAAAAAGTTTTGATTGACATGTTCACAAATATTAATAAGGTTAACACTCTGAAAATTCTCGGTCATGGAAGCACATTAGACTAAATAGAAATGTTCATTCAATAGAGTTACATTTATGCCTACACAATCGTTTTGAATGGAAGAGCACTTGATGAAATAAAAAATGAAATCCACATACCGATGCAGAGTTATCCTTTCTACTTCTATGATATTGAGATCCCAGGCCAATTCTCTCTCAAGCATCTTCAAAACTTCTAATGGTGCTTGACTCATATGAGATGTTGGACTGCTTGGAGAATGTTGTGATGAGCCTGAAATACAAAAATTATATGTTAAATTATTAAATTGTAATGGACAGTGCATAAAGGTGTATAGTTTATTTTATACCTGGACTTACATGTATAGATCCTTGTTATTTGATTGGTGTCATGTCTCATACTTCATTTTGCCATGTATATTGCTCCGAGACTCCAAAATTTAAAATAGGAGTCCTAAGTTGATAAATATAGGAAGCTACGCTTTGTGCGTACTTATATACAAATATTGAACGCATGTAAGTACATTTTTCCCAGAAAATATTCATAAGGTAAAATCTGGACTATTCTACATGTTCTATTTCAAGAGGCAAAGCCGATTGAAATGGAAAAGCCAGATTTCACAGAGTATACTCTAAGACAATGCACAAACAATATGCATTTAATGTTTGTTTTATACGACTCACACATAGATCCTTGTCATTTTAACAATAAACACCAAAATATACATGAAAACTCGTCTACTCCACACTCTGAAAACTGTCAAACCAATAAAAATGTTTTATAACAAAACAAAAATATCATCATTTTGACCTCAACTCATTGTTGCTTTGCGTTGAGTTTCGTGAAAAGCCCTGTGACATCATAATTCTTTGATAAATTTGTGTGACGTCATTTGTGGGAGTGGTGTTTTAAACCACTGAGCGGTATGTCCACATTGCAATGGAAAGAGTGCTAGTCTTAGGCAAAGTCGAAAAGAAAAAGCCTCTAAAATGCTGTGTAGTAGCGGGTCTCAAGAGGGATTTATTATTTACAAAGAAGAGGTATTCTACAAGTACTGCTGCTGGTAATATTGATAGCGAAGACGGAAGCTCTTCCGGGGAGAGAAGGGAAGGGAAGTGATGACAACAGGGGGAGTTTGTCTCGTAAAACCACCGGACTGAGCCGCTTCCATGGCAGTGGTTGCACTCGACATTGAAGCTGACAACAACGAGAGCAACCAAGATCGAATGGCAAATATTAGTAATACAGCATGGTAAATAGTCTTGAGTCTTGAGTAAAATAATCCCAATACAGCTCACGTAGGAAGCTTAACTGGGATGGTGCACTGGTGATGTCATTGGTCGGTGGTGCAAAGTGCAGTGAGAAAAAAGAAAAGAAAACAAAATATAAACAGAAAAGGCGGTGCGCTATTTACACTGTACAAAGCCAAAATAGGTTTACAGCATCGTAGAGCCAGCCGGAGGTCGTAGGACTCTGATAGCTGGCAGAGCAACCTGTTGGAATGCTGAGATGGATGGTGCATAGACTGCTGTACATGGTAATTAATTTACCAAGCAAATGCAATCGCTTCAGTGATCATGATTGTTTGATGTTGTGCTTTGGTACATGTATGGGCGAACATTCTGTGTGACACGTTGACACACTGATGCAGAGGATTAATAATGATGTAAATGTAGTCAGTGATGTAGAATAGTAACACTCATAGGTTCATGTTGTTTCAACTCTCAAGCCTTGTTGCTGACTTTCGGGGGGGGGGGTCTAGATCCCATTCCGAATGTCAAGTACATGTACATGTAGTTAAGCTCCTCTTTTCTTTGCATCTGTTACTGAAATATTTACAGTACACACAGTATGATATGAAGTCTCCACATTCATAATACATGATCCTTTTAAATAGTTACACAAGTCAGTGGAAAGACCTTTTTAATCAATTTGTATTGATAAAATAGCTATATAAACAATTGATTTATGTTGTGAGTGATACTCTTTTTGATGCATTTCCAACAGAAGAAAGGTGCCGGGGTGGGGGAATCTATGACCCCATATTTCTATGGTTTACGTATAATGTTAACTTCAACTAGTTAGTCACTCTTATACTTCACTCGCATTTAAAAAAAAAAGGTGTTTATGGTTAATGTGTATCATAGTCTTCGAAAGTGATTGCATGCTGCAACCCTGATGTGCTGGAGACTGCTTATCTGCTGTATTTTGGGAATACTATGGCAGAGTTGCTTTTGAGTGAGGGACTAGATCAGTAAGTTTATACATTCTTTGTTTACAACTTTAAAAAATAATCAAAGTGGAATTTCCCTTGGCCAGTTTATCCTTGTAAGTTGCAGACAATAAAAGTTCAGAGAAAAAAAGCTCCTTCATAACAGGAAATTTTAACTATGCTACTCCATTAAAGGTACTCCATTAAGCATAACCCCATTACCCTACATTAATCCCCCATTGAGAAGCATTGCAGTGTGTTTAGATGTCCCCTTTTATTTTAATTGTTGAAACTTACACCATATCTGCTATGAGACCCGGTATGTACTGTACATGTAACTAAGATTGTGTTTGACAAAGCATTGATTGTGTTTCATTTCACTTCAAATTTTTCAGAAAATGTTGTTATGTCGCTTATCAGGATACAAGTACCTTGGCAGAGTATACCTCTTCCATCATGCATCATGGATGCCATGGCAGAGTATACCTCTTCCATCATGCATCATGGATGCCATGGCAGAGTATACCTCTTCCATCATGCATCATGGATGCCATGGCAGAGTATACCTCTTCCATCTTTCATCATGGATGCCATGGCAGAGTATACCTCTTCCATCATGCATCATGGATGCCATGGCAGTATACCTCTTCCATCATGCATCATGGATGCCATGGCAGAGTATACCTCTTCCATCATGCATCATGGATGCCATGGCAGAGATACCTCTTCCATCATGCATCATGGATGCCATGGCAGAGTATACCTCTTCCATCATGCATCATGGATGCCATGGCAGAGTATACCTCTTCCATCATGCATCATGGATGCCATGGCAGAGTATACCTCTTCCATCATGCATCATGGATGCCATGGCAGAGTATACATCTTCCATCATGCATCATGGATGCCATGGCAGAGTATACCTCTTCCATCATGCATCATGGATGCCATGGCAGAGTATACCTCTTCCATCATGCATCATGGATGCCATGGCAGAGTATACCTCTTCCATCATGCATCATGGATGCCATGGCAGAGTATACCTCTTCCATCATGCATCATGGATGCCATGGCAGAGTATACATCTTCCATCATGGATGCCATGGCAGAGTATACCTCTTCCATCATGCATCATGGATGCCATGGCAGAGTATACCTCTTCCATCATGCATCATGGATGCCATGGCAGAGTATACCTCTTCCATCATGCATCATGGATGCCATGGCAGAGTATACCTCTTCCATCTTCCATCATGGATGCCATGGCAGAGTATACCTCTTCCATCATGCATCATGGATGCCATGGCAGAGTATACCTCTTCCATCATGCATCATGGATGCCATGGCAGAGTATACCTCTTCCATCATGCATCATGGATGCCATGGCAGAGTATACCTCTTCCATCTTCCATCATGGATGCCATGGCAGAGTATACATCTTCCAACATGCATAATGGATGCCATCCGCAAATTTTTTTTCAATCAAGTGGACTGTACAAACTAGAAGGGGTTTTGTTTGTATCCACTATTAAAAAAATTAGCTAAAATTTGAATAGCTTCAAAATTTTGACGAGTGGTTTATCAACTGCTTGAAATTATGATCTTGAAATTCTCAGTAAAAACCACATCAAGTTTTTTGAAGTGCATCTCTTAAAGTCTCTTGATTACAATTTGAAGCACTATTTTAGTGTGTTGGTTTTTATTTACCTTAAATGAAATGGCTTAACCTAATGTGTAGTGAATTAAACAATAAGACTGTGCAAGTCTCGCGCTCATTCGAACTTCCGGGACCATAGTGGTCCCAACCATATGGAGTTTTACGTGGGCGAGATTTTGTTTCGTCAATTATTTTAGTTTAACGTAGTTTATGACTATGATAATTACAAATGTTGTTGGGAATGTAATACTTAGTGATAAAAAATATGAAAGTAAAGTCAATTCAACAATATAACGAAGAAAACCCGAGAATTAAACTTGACCTCAGCTTCCGGTTACTGCAAAAAATTAAGAATTTTGTGCTCACCTCCGATAACAAAACTTATGTAAACGCTTGTTTTGGATGCCAATGATAAGTGCCAGATGCTGTAATTGCAACGACAGGCCTTTTTATTGCAGCCTATGGTTGTTGAGGCCTCAGCGTCCTCTATAAACTGCGCCAAGCGTTAATTTTACGTCGGTATGACCTTCGCGAACCCGCGTGAGGGGTTTCTAAAAAGTTAAGATCAAATAAGCATCCTTGTCCCAGAGTTTTAATTATTCTTAATAATAATTAACACATTATTTGTGTATTTATTATAAAAGCTAAAACTAATTTTATAAAAATTGTACTAAGTATTTTTGTTGTTAAGATTTTGTCATTAGATATAATTTAAAACACAGATTTGATTTCAGGAAAAAAAATGTTCTTCGTTTGACGTGTTTTCTCGTTCCGATACGCGCGAGACTTGCACAGTCTATAACAAATGTACATGTAAATTGCTATCATTTTTGCATATTGCTTGTAAACATGTCGGTTTCAAATCAGTTTGCTATAACGGACAAGGGAAAATGTTTATGTTTGTTTAGTAAGTTAAAAAAAAAGGTTTTCAGGTTTACTTGTTTTAAGTTCAGTAATCAAGATTTATGTTTGAGTTATGAAATAGACTTTTACATTGAGTACCATATGTATTAAGAAGAAACTTTCACTGCAAAGTACTTTATTTCTTCGATGAATAGTGATGTTGATGTTGGAGTGGACTATCATTTAAAAAGGTATGCATTTAGACTGTCATTTAGAAAAACAAATTTGAAAGCAAGAATTTTTATCTGTACATGTACATGTGTATATAACCATTTTAGAAAAAAAATGAAAAAAAGAAAAGAAAAATGGTCACTTCATTTTTACATCAGTTATTTAATCATCTCTGTGTCAATAAATTCACTTTTAATTATTTTGGGAAGCAATTGCTTCAAAATGTATGTAACAATTGTTTTTGTAACCACAAGTTTCATACTAACTTCACAAGTTTCAGCAGCTAAAATGAAAAAGAAAAGCGCCCTCTTTAGACACAAATTGACCTGTCTTTGATCGTAAGTATCTATGAATAAATAAATTCCCAGTTGTTCTAATAGTTACTCATCTAGTTTCCCCACACTATTGGTATTTGTTTCTCTGCCGCAACAAGGTGTTCTACGCAACAAGGTGTTTTGTGAATGGTAGAGAAGAACAAAATAAACTAGAATTTAGTGATTGTAGAAACAAACATTAGGTGTTCAGGTATCATTGGGTTCACTATGTGTGAACAATAATTAAATCAATTGAAAAGATTGTTGATAGCTTTTGAAATTTCACAGAAAGTAAAGTATTAATCTATTACATTGATTCTTTTAGTTTACACATGAAAAAATGCTTACGTTACTACTTAACTTCTCATTTCAACCGGAAGACAAGGTCTGATGAGGTCACAATCTGTGTAGTGTTTGTTCATAATTGAAAGCCCTCTTTGATGATGTAAAGACTGAAAAAAATCCAATGAAGGTTGTGTGAGCTTGGGATGTGTGTCTTTGTTGGCCGACAAAGATGCTCAAATCAGGCTTCGTGGACATTGAACCTTGTGATCAGTGGAGCGGAACAGCCAGCCGCAGTGCTTTTGCATTATGCACAGTTTAAATGCAGGTCATTACATACGTTTGAGAGTGTCTTGCTGGCCTTGAGAAGTCCTACATGTACAGTGTAACATCAGAGGGGGATGAGCTGTATCTTTAGTTTTGCGACTCTTACCAGAGGACTAGATAGAGGCCATCAGACTACCTTACTCGGTTACAGGAGCTTTTAACTAGAGTGGAAGATGCCGGTGCGATAGTTAAGGATATTTGTCGTTAATATTGAAGTAATACTAATATTTTGGATTCGTGCAACGGATTCACAGCTTGGGGTGCGGCTAGCGATTGCCACCCGATTTGCTTATGCCATGCTAATCAACCTGATCGGATTAGTCTTGGGCCAAGACGTTACTACCGTAGATAATTTACTGTCATACGGCTGCGTACACATATACCCAATTCAAAATCAAATACATGTTATGGCCCTTTGTTGTTTGAATTTGCAAGGGTCTTGGAACCTACGATTGAGCGAAGTGACCCAAAGGCGTGAAAAGCTTTGTTGGTACACATTGATTCTTTTAGTTTACACATGAAAAAATGCTAACGTTACTACTTAACTTCTCATTTCAACCGGAAGACAAGGTCTGATGAGGTCACAATCTGTGTAGTGTTTGTTCATAATTGAAAGCCCTCTTTGATGATGTAAAGACTGAAAAAAATCCAATGAAGGTTGTGTGAGCTTGGGATGTGTGTCTTTGTTGGCCGACAAAGATGCTCAAATCAGGCTTCGTGGACATTGAACCTTGTGATCAGTGGAGCGGAACAGCCAGCCGCAGTGCTTTTGCATTATGCACAGTTTAAATGCAGGTCATTACATACGTTTGAGAGTGTCTTGCTGGCCTTGAGAAGTCCTACATGTACAGTGTAACATCAGAGGGGGATGAGCTGTATCTTTAGTTTTGCGACTCTTACCAGAGGACTAGATAGAGGCCATCAGACTACCTTACTCGGTTACAGGAGCTTTTAACTAGAGTGGAAGATGCCGGTGCGATAGTTAAGGATATTTGTCGTTAATATTGAAGTAATACTAATATTTTGGATTCGTGCAACGGATTCACAGCTTGGGGTGCGGCTAGCGATTGCCACCCGATTTGCTTATGCCATGCTAATCAACCTGATCGGATTAGTCTTGGGCCAAGACGTTACTACCGTAGATAATTTACTGTCATACGGCTGCGTACACATATACCCAATTCAAAATCAAATACATGTTATGGCCCTTTGTTGTTTGAATTTGCAAGGGTCTTGGAACCTACGATTGAGCGAAGTGACCCAAAGGCGTGAAAAGCTTTGTTGGTACCCACCATTATACCTGATTGAACAAACTCAACATGACGGTCACCAGTTTTTGGTATCGAGTGATCCAAAGAAAGACAAAGTTACACACGCAAACACGTTTCCATCAGCCTGGTTTCCATAACGTTTGTCTCTAAACAACAAATGTTGCAAAAGTTGCAGAAATTCCGAATTGAATATTCCAAAAAGTACCCAGCAATCGTTGCTTTTGTACAGTTTGTCGTGCTGACTTCAGTGACTCTCACGGCAGAATTTGTGATGAGTAGAAGCAAGTGGAAAGTAAGAAACACAAGTTTCACAGCAATGTGGTCGAGTCAAGTGAAAAGTTGACTGATTATTTCTGCACACCATCGAATTACAACCGAAGTGATTAAAAGCCAAAGTCCTATTCACAGAGTGCATTATAGAGCAGAGCTTACCTTAGCGCTTGCGGATCATATGGGTAAATATGAATGTTTCCAGATTCGCAGATTGCCAAAAGCATGGTTCCGGTCGTACCAAATTGTCACACATCGTTGAAGCTCTTGGGACAGACACCACAGGAACATTAAATCCTTCACAATATGAGAACTGCACCATTCAGCAAGCGACAGATGGAAGTTCAGATTAGGAGGATGTCAATTTTTACCCTATCTGCATTTCTTTACATTACTTGATGAGGAGCTTGGGGAAGTCATGTCGGTGTTACTGTCCTTCCGTGAGTGTAAAAAAGCGTCTACAGGCGAAAACATTTTCAAGATACAACAGCAAGAAATTGATGAGTCTCACATTCCCTGGAAAAATCTAGTTTGTTTTGCTGCAGACAATGCATCTGTCATGCTGGGAAAACATAAAGGAGTTGCGGCATTTTTGACTACTTAAAAGTTAATTCAGTTTGGTATTTTATTAACATGCCTGACATGACTAATCAATTGTCCAAAATATAATACGATGATGGAAGTTTTTGAGAGGATATTTCTAATTTAAAATTGAGATGTAGATCAGTTTCTTTATGAGTAAATATGCATGTATCTGATATGATATGTACCATATCCTTATTTATACCACGATCTAAATTATTGGGTTCACCACCCTAGGGGTATGAAACCTCTGCCTGATTTCCATTTCATTTCTGGTCGAGAAAATTATTTGTAGAGACCAAGGAAGGTGTGTAGCATCAGAATGTACCGGTCGATGATCAGTGTACATGTACTCACTGCAGTATCATTTGATGCATCTTGCTGCATCTTGCTGCTGGTAAAACAGCTGATCAACTCCCTGTTAAGGTTGATGAATTACATATCGCTATGTTACTACTTCGAGAAGAGCAGCAAAAGGAAACAAGTGTTCAGGGTGACGTTCCTAAACACAAAATGCTCAAACATGTCTCTACCCAGTAGTGGTCATTAGGACAGTGCACCACAGGAATCATGTTACAAAGGAATGCAGTACTTCCATACTTTTGGGGTCAGTTAGCACTTGAGAGTCAGAAAAGGGCAAGAGGCAGCTCCAATCGGAAATGTGCTCCCACTAAAAACTGCTGCAACTGCTAAACTGAAGAAACAGAAGACAACCCATAAGGTGACTCCTGACTCTTCTAAGACAACCACTACTGTCAAGCCATCGTCCATTGCCAGCACTGCCAAGCCACCATCCAGCACTGTCAAGCCACACCAGGACTGCCAAGCCACCATCAAGCACTGACAAGCCACCTTCCAGCAAAGCCAAGCCACCATCCAGCACTGCCAAGCCACATTCCAGCACTGCCAAGCCACCATCCAGCACTGCCAAGCCACCATCCAGCACTGCCAAGCCACCATCCAGCACTGCCAAGCCATCATCCAGCACTACCAAGCCACCATCCAGCACTGCCAAGCCACCATCCAGCACTGCCAAGCCACATTCCAGCACTGCCAAGCCACCATCCAGCACTGCCAAGCCACCATCCAGCACTGCCAAGCCACCATCCAGCACTGCCAAGCCACCATCCAGCACTGCCAAGCCACCATCCAGCACTGCCAAGCCACCATCCAGCACTGCCAAGCCACATTCCAGCACTGCCAAGCCACATTCCAGCACTGCCAAGCCACCATCCAGCACTGCTAAGCCACCATCCAGCACTGCCAAGTCACCATCCAGCACTGCCAAGCCATCATCCAGCACTACCAAGCCACCATCCAGCACTGCCAAGCCACCATCCAGCACTGCCAAGCCACATTCCAGCACTGCCAAGCCACCATCCAGCACTGCCAAGCCACCATCCAGCACTGCCAAGCCACCATCCAGCACTGCCAAGCCACCATCCAGCACTGCCAAGCCACCATCCAGCACTGCCAAGCCACCATCCAGCACTGCCAAGCCACATTCCAGCACTGCCAAGCCACCATCCAGCACTGCCATGCCACCATCCAGCACTGCCAAGCCACCATCCAGCACTGCTAAGCCACCATCCAGCACTGCCAAGCCACCATCCAGCACTGCCAAGCCACCATCCAGCACTTCCAAGCCATGCACTGCCAGGACTGCGATTACTGCATCAACTTCCGATACTGCCAAGGCATCCTCTACAATTGCAAAGTCGGCTACCTCTAGTACTCTCAAGCCAGCTACTATTTAAAAACTAAAAAGAGTTGTCAAAATGATGGATCCATACATTGAACTCTTTTGTCACTGTGTAAAAAGCTACATGTACCACACCAGAGCTTGTGATTACATGATCAAAGTTATCCCTTGTAAATGCTAAGATCCTGGACATAACAAAATATTAAACTACAAAACATCAGCAATGGGAATTCTTTTGCCAGAGGTTTCCCCATCTACTCTCAGAGGAGGGACAACATGAGGTGGAGAAGGAGTTCATGCGCTTCCAAATGCACAAAGTGCCATCTGAAATAGAGCAAGAAAGAGTGGACACTGCATGGCATCTTATTTCAAGACTGAAGCACTTTACAGGAAAACTTATGTATAGTGCTCTGTCAAAAAATGCCAAGGCAGTTGGTTATGTATCACAGTAATGCTGACTGCGAAAGGATCTTAAGCGTCGTTAACAAAAATAAAACTGAGTATCGATCAAGTCTATCTACCAAAACATTGGGATCCCTGATGACCAAAAGAGTAATGATGACAGCTGCTGGAACACCGTGCTATTCCACTGAGCACTCCAATCAGCTGCTTCAGAAGGCCAAGAGCGTCACCAGCACTAACAAGAAAGCTGCAGCAGCAGGAAATTAGGTATTCTCTTTAGGGAATGTATTGATATCATTAACATCCTTTAAAATACATGAACTGTTCATGTACAACACCGTAGTTGCATGTCATGTATACAGTATACAGTATGTCATTACCGGTAGCACAGCAGCAGTGGAGAAGCGATGTTGGTCCACTTTATCGTGGAGGGAACACAGGGCAAGTGATGCCAACGTCTTGGTCAGTACACCGGAGGCATTTTGAGATGAGTGCTAGTATAAATAAATGGCAAGAGCCTAAGAAAAATTAATATTTAGCAGTGTTGGTATCAGGTTTGGCTCAACAAGTACTGCAAGGGTTGCAACGAGATTGAAATACCACGAAGCCTGGTCAAAACATTGAAAGGTAGATTTGAGCCGGATGGGCGTAAAGAGTTCTGCTGAGTTCAACTGAAGAATAGACGTCAGCAGAGTAATAAGTCTCTTTCAGAACTAGCCCAGGCAATCCCTTTGCTGGTGGACGAGACGTTTGGAGAATTGTCAGCAGACAACAATGGCAAGAGACTATTTCTTGGATGTCCTTGCAGATAGTGATACGCGAATTCGTGTTCTGCAAGTGCGACCCGGTAGCTTTGAGGAAGCCGTCACAACTGCTTTTGAGTTTGATGCCATTACAGTCAGCAGAAAGGGAAATGGGACAGCGAAGGGTCAGACTTCTTGAAAGAGAGACAAAACAAGATATGATGTTTGGCAATGGAAAGTGTATGTCTAACGACAGAGTGACAACATTAATAAATGCCTGCAAGACATGAACAAGCTGCTTCAAGCAATGTCGACACAGAATGTCCAGTTTGCTAAGAAGAAGAAAGGGTGTTTTTCATGTGGCGAGTTGAGTCATTTTGTGACTGCCCAAAGAAGGAACAAAAGAAAGGATCTCAGGTTAAAAATGGGAACCAGGAAAACTCTTAAGGGCAGGGTCCAAGGACCAGGGGTCAGCTCAGAAGGAAGAGTCCATCCATCCAGATGTTGTATTATCATGGTACAGTTGCTCACGTCGGCGCTGGGATCAACATACTTAGGAAAATAAAGAAGCAGAAGTGCTGATAGATATGGGGGCAACATTGCCAGTTATTTCCCAAGAATTGATAAGTTTTATGAGTGAATGCTCCAAGCAAGAAGTCATACACACTAATATACCAGTGTTTTTGGCAAATAACGCACAGAGATGCAGTTAGGTGGCAAGGGTCGATTTCACAAAACTCTTCCTAACTTAGGACTAGTCCTAGGCAATGCTAAGTGATAGGACTAGTCCTAAGTACTGGTCCTAACTTAGGATTAGTCCTATCTCTTAGCATTGCCTAGGACTAGTCCTAAGTTAGGAAGAGTTTTGTGAAATCGACCCAAGGTAATTCAGCACAAGATTATGATGGCAGATACTCAAATTTATGTCTTGCATGATGAGAGACCTAGAGTTGCCTCTCAGAAAGACAAAAGAAAGAGAACAAAGCTGCAGGGTGACCATTAAAGAAACTGCAGCTATTCCGCCTGGTTCAGAAATGGTTGTCGAGGGTAGTATGAGTCATCAAAACTTTGCCACAGGTGGAATTCGTTCAAGGCCTTCTTACGAAGAAGAAGGTGTTACTGGCACCAACCTGAAATGCCTCTGCCAGTCTTGAGTCCTACAAAGGAAACAGTTGTTCTGTCTAAAGGGGCATCAGCAGGCCTATTTTGATAATAGATGCAGTTGGACCACATGACATCTGAAGATGATTACAGGTGTGAACACGTCAACCAAATAAAGACAAGGAAAAAGAAGGCATCCATTACCAGTTAATCATGAGCTTCGATCCCCAGAGCCTACAGGAAATGCTGCAGCATGGGTCTAACCAACTGAACAGCGACAAGTCGGCATAACTTTCACAGCTCATAAGGGAAAATCAGTGTCTTTTCTCTCTATCCAAGGCGACATTGGACTCACTTCTCTGACAGAACACTCCATAAACAGCAGTGATGCAAGTCCAATCACGCAGGCAGCACGACAATTGCCAATATTCCAGAAGGAAGCAGCTGAAAGAGAGATGAACAAGATGATGAAGGCCAACATCATAGAACCAGCATTGCCTATTGTGCTTGTATGAAAAAAGGACGGCTCTGTTAGCTTCTGCAAAGATTACCACCACCTAAATGCTATAACTAGGAAAGATGCTTATCCGACCCATTGCATCGACGACTCTATTGACACCCTGGCTGGATCCATATATTTCAAGATATTGGATTCGGCATCTGGTTACTGGCAGGTGCCAATGAACAAAGAGAACAAGGAGAAAACTGCTTTTGCAAGCTGTTGACTATCAGTTCCATGTCATGCCGTTCTGGCTCTGTAATGCCCCTTCGACTTTTTAGCACTTGATGGAGAAATTACTACATGGGCTTCAATGGCAAAAATGTCTGATTTACTTGGACGACATCATTATTTTCTCTAAGACTTTCGAAGAACACATCCGACAAAGACCCCGAGTAGTGTTCGAACAAATTAGAGGAGCAAGCCTTACTTAAGCTGAAGCCAAAAAATTCTCACCTGCTACAACACGAAAACAATTTAAAAAATTGGGGGGGGGGCACATTGTTGCTGATCAGGGTGTCCGAACTGATCCAAGTAAGACATGTCAAATATATAACTGGTCAGTACCTAAAAATACACAAACAGTCAGAAGCTTTTGGATTTTTCTCCTCCAACAGGAGGTTTGTGGCTGGGTTTGCCGTTGTTGCAAGACCACTGCATAAACTCACAGAGAAGGGAAGCACTTTTCAATGGACGAAAGAATGCCAGTCTGCCTTTGAACAACTTAATCATAACCTTACCTCCACTCACATTCTTTCAATCTGACACTTCTTGGCAAATTTATAATTGACACAGATGCAAGTTACTATGGGATCAGAGCAATGCTTAGCCAGGAACAGAACAGGCAAGAGTGTGTCACTGCACATGTTAGTAGGCTCTGACACGACGGCCACAGAGGAATTGTTGCGTCAAAAGAAAGGAGTTACTTGTCATGGTACACTTCATAAAACATTTTCGCCAATATCTGTATGGACAATGGTTTCTAATTCGAAAAGACCATGGGTCCCTTTGATGGCTGTTTAACTTCAAAGAGCCGGACGTACAAGTTGCCAGATAGTTTCAAGTCTTGGCAGAGTATGACTTTGAAATTGAGCATCAACCGAGAGCACGACATGGGAATGTCGACAGAGGGACTGGGATCTTATTGTGCCATTGCTCATGGCAGCATATCAGGCTTCGGAACATAGCACCAGAAAACCCAAAACAACCTTATTAACTTTGAGGAGAGAGGTGGAGTTACCGGTCGATCTCATCTTAGGCTCTCCAGAGGAGCCAAGGGTAACCACAGATTACGCCTTTGAATTGAGGGAAAAGTTTCAAACCACACATGACAGGGCAGTGGGTACACCTCAAGAAAGCAGCCAAATGTCACATCAGAGTCAAAAAATGATGTAAATGTATAAATCTAAGATTGTGCACATCGATCGCCCAAAACGCTTTGTTGTGTTGATTAAAAAGTGATTCTGTGATAATAAAAAGATTGTCAAACATAGACAAAGCCTCCTGTGCATTATTTGTATAGAGCTCACAAGGAAAAAAAAATACATTATTAATACTCAATAATCTCAATGTCCACAATTAATGCATCTTGTTTTAAAGTTAGTGCTCAAGTGTCTTAGATTTAATAATTGCCTGAAGGCTGCTCAAGTATTGTTGCTGATTCACTGTCACATTTCAAGGCAATCTACACCCGTGTGGTGACTCCTCAAGCAGACTCAATATTGACTAAATTACCAGTTCTTCCTCTGGTCTGTTAGCTGATGAAATGGATAGACTGTTCCAAACACGTGTAAAACATATGCTACAGGCTGGAATGAATTTGCCATTTTTTGGCAACAGCAAAACATTTTGGTCGATCCTGTTTCGGCAGAGGCTGTTATGCAATTTGTTGATTGGTTCTCTTTGCCCAATGCACAATCAAAACTTATGTTTCTGCTGTTGGTGTTTATCATAAGTTTTACAGGTGGGCTGATTCTACAAACAAATTTTTTGTTTCTAAGTTAATAAAAGGTTGTCGGCAGTTGCATCCTACACCTGATACGGGGAAGCCAATGTCTCTGCAATTATGTCGCAAATCTACGCCTGCAGTATCGCTTTTGAATCTTCCGTTTTAACACTTCTACATGTACATGTATGTGTATCTTTTTTTATACACCAGTTCGGGCCAGTCTACATCTGATTTTCGGCACAAGTGCAATTTTGCGATGCCTATGAAGGTTGCCAATCCATTTTAATTTCTTTCAATAGGGCAGCTCACCTCAAATTACATGCTTAGTGGAGTTCACTGAGGCGACAATTTTGTTGCACTCAAGCAATCATGGGCCTACTCTTGCAGATATCATTTTTTTCACATTTGCAAAAATGACCTTGTTGACGTTGTTGAATTTTGTATGTGCATTTCAGTGTCTCTGCACATGCAAAAAAAATTATAAATGGGCAATTCTTCGGTAACGGAATTACGCCCATTTGTCACTTTATCAAGGCTTATTCTTTCCCAAGAAAATATGTTCCATGCTAGACAATTAATCTAAACATGGAAAGGGAGCCAAGACCCAATAGAATTGATTGACCCACCTCAAAAAAAAATTCCCACAAGATTACCCTTTAAGGGGCGGAGTTAAAAATCGGTAAAGGAATTACGGACAGAGGACAAGCATATTTGAGTTCTCGCATCAATAAATAAAACTCTCTGAAGTTTTGAAATTTTCAAATTGGACACTACCTGTTATAGTTCAGGGGTGTTGTTAACTACAATGCAGAACAAAGTTGAAAAAATAATCACTCTTTTCATAATTTTCATTTTAATCATGGTAACGAAATTACGGCTGGGCGGTAACGGAAATTCTGCCATAGTCTTAATAGGTAAATGCAATACATACCATTAAATTCGACATAAACTCATCACAATACAAATTTTAGAAGTTTATAAAATGTGCATACTTTGTGCATGCGTAATTCCGTTACCGAATTCCGTTACCACTTGGAAAAATGCCAAGAACTTACTATTTTAAGTTTTTATTTTTCATTTATGTTGGTAGCAGGGTCTTTTCTCAACATACTTGATTTATAGGAAAAAACCAAGAAAATTTGTGAAATAAATAACTTTTGTATTTTTTTCGGTAACGGAATTACATGCTATAATTTTGAGATTTTTAAATGAAGGCCTACACCATATATAAAAGTATATTATATATAGTTTTTAATTTTTTTATGACCCTGAGTAATGTTGGTAACTTGTAACATTATAAAATAAATCAAACCTTTTCCGTGTAATTCAGAAAGTACATGTACATGCAAAAACCTTTTTTTTTACCAAATCTGCACGTTTTTAATCATAATTTGGAAAAATCACTGTTTTTCCAGAAATATATATATTTTTTAAATTTCGTTTCTTCTACTAAATTCCCCATTTAATTGAGGTCTGGAAAAAGTACAAAAAAGGTTAAATATGTAAATATTTATTGTTGACATTTTATCCTCTCCCATGGAGAATTGCCCAAATGTGTGCTAAAAGTATTAAAGTAATTAAAGTTGGATCACATCCCTTAAACTCCAACCTTGGATTCCAAAGTCCTACCACTGCTAAGTCACAGCACAAGCTACTTTTTTTTGTTTACCAAAGTGAAGGATTGAGTACTATGTTCATCAAAAGGAGGCAAGGAAACATGGCAAGTATAACTTCCAATGATACAACAAATGCATTTTCCTGTTAAGTCGCTGATGTGTGGAGGCTCACTTACTTTTTGACAAACCGTCAATTGTACTTGATTGTTTTCTTATGATTTGCTTAGAATCTTCTGGCACCTGTAATGTCTCTGAATTGTTCATTTTGAACCTACACTTTCAGCTCTGCACCAGACCCTTCAGATTCAAGCCTCTGTATCTGTGTTCTACAAGAAATATCATGTGAAGTGACAGAAAAAAAAACTTCTTTGATAAACTTACTGTTTGTTTTGGATAATGCAGCATCAGATCCTGATGTTCTCCTCTTTGGCATTGTAGCTCCCATGCTAAAAATAAAAACATTTTAAAAAAGTGAACAGACAAACTAAAATAATTTGTTCATAGACCATGACTTAGAGGACATTGGTGATGAAATGAACCAAAACAAATCCTGTCAAATTTTGTATAGTATATCAACTTAAATTTCACTTGTAAAATCAAATTGTTTGGTCTACAGTTTCGGGTAAAAAAAAAGAAGACGGTGTTTCTCGAATCAGGTATCATGACAGTGGCCTTTATTGCTTCCAAATAAACAAGAAGGGCCTTGTAATTAGGCAATAATATTGTGAGGAGCTGGTCTTCACTGCGTTGCACTGACCAGGTTGGTGGCTGGCTGCTGTTAATGGACCGAGTCAAAGGCAAGATCCCTTAGGAGCGGCAAGCCACCAGCCAAGGTCATTACCATGCAGTAAAGACCAGCTCATCACACTGTTATTGCCTTTAATAAATACCTTTAACGAAAAAACCTGGTAAAATCATCATTTGTGATTTTTCTTTTTGTTGATAGTTTTAAGAGTTGTTCCATTCATGTTAAAGGAACATTCTTCAGGCTGTTCAATTTTAGCAGGGGAACTAATCTCTTATACATGTTTAACTTTTAATGCTAATTTTCAAGAACCAAACTATTATAAACCAGAAATAAAACTTTTTCAACTTGAAAATTGCAACTAACCTTCCAAACTTAACCTTTTGTTCCCCAACTTCAGTAGTCATTGGCAATAATTATTTGGACAATCACCCCCCCCTTATTACGAATGTCTGTTGTCATCTCTATAAATCTATAAAAATTTTGACAGTACAGTATTTTGATCCCCCCAAATTCCTGAGACTATGCCACACTCAATAAGCATTCAAGGAGAGGTCAAATTATGTGCATACGTTGCACACAAAAGTAACGGATATTGTGTGTGGTGCAAACTGACTGTCTGTAACCGGAAGTTGAAGAGAAACTAATATTCCCAGGCCTCTTTTGGGGGTTTGTAAATAATATGATCTGGAATTTGGACAAGGTCCCTGAAATAACATATGACCCTTAGGCCTTCCAACGAGAGTAATGATGTCATTATCCTCAATTAGTGACATCTGTTTGTAGTGAGACAAACTCTAAATTGCTAGATTTATTTGTGAATCTTACTTGCATATTGTCCATGAAAATAGTTTTTGTGTCGCCATAATGTCAGACTCCGATAACGGGGCTCACTGTCAACCCATTCAGCCCCCTTTATTCCTCACAGCCAGCTATAATCAAGGTCTGAGTATCAGAGGCTTTACGAGACTTTCAACAGAGGTTTGATAAGGTAATCGCCGAGCGCAAACACGAGAAAGAGGAGAGTACTTCTGGCCTGGGTCCTTCGTCGGTTACAATTGCTCTCAGATATTTGAAACTTTGAACGGTTTCCAGCTTCTCACCATGTACTCTGATGTACATGTAAGTGTGAATGCCGTTGATGTTGTTGGTCATCAGCTTGGTTTTCTCTGCACTGATCTGCATGCCATAGGCTGTAGCGGTCTTATCAAGATGCTCGGCCAGGCTAGTTAGCTCCTCTTCTTTTCCTGCTAGGCCGTCAATGTCATCGACAAAACGCAAGTTGGTGATTGTCCTGCCTCCGATGCTGACTGTCCCTTCATGATCTTCAAGTGCGTCAGTTATGATTCTCTCTAAGAAGATGTTGAAGAGAGTAGGAGGGAGCAAACAGCCTTGCCTAACTGTGGTTTTAAACCAGTCCCCTATGTTGCTGTTGAAGTATAAACTGCACTGGTAGCCTTGTTGTAAAGGTTCTCTATCATTCTAGCCTCATGGTCGCCCATAAAGCTGCGTGCCATACTCTGTCAAACGCCTTCTTGAAATCTATGAAGACGTGGTAGAGATCCTGTTGATGTTGGAGGTATCTCTCGCATAGTATCCTGAGGTTGAAGATTTGCTCAGTTGTGCTGCGTCTTGGTCGGAATCATGCCTGTTCCTCCGCAATGATCTTATCTGCTTATGGTGTCAGTCTGTTTAGCAAGATCTTTAACTTTGCTGGGGTGACTGATCAGGATGATGGTGCGTTAATTCTGGCATTGTTGTACATGTACATGTAGCTCCCCTTTTTTTGGTGATGATCAGTGATTGGGTCCACGGTATAGGCCATTCCCCTGTCTGCCAGATCTTGTTGCAGATTGTCAGTAGGATGTCTAGTATAGTTTCTCCCCTGCTTGGACCAGCTCCCCTGGGATAATGTCTACTCCTGCTGACTTCCCCCTTTTCAGCACTTTTACTGCTGCTTCCACTTCTTCGCGAAAGATTGGGTGGTTGTCGTTGTTGGTTGCAGGAGGGATGTTTAGTATACCTTTGGTTCTCCTGTGGCTCTGTGGCTGTACAGCTCTGAACAGTACTCTGTCCATCTCTTTAATATGTCTTGTTCTTCTGTCAGACATTTTCCTGCTTTGTTCTGTATGGTGGTGGTGGTTCGTCCCTGCTTTGTGTTGGTTAGATCTTTTACAAGTTGGTATGCCTTCTTACTGTTGTTTCTCTTTAGGTTTTCTTCGATGTCTTGGCACTGTTCTTCGATCCAGTTCTCCTTTGCTGTTTTAATGCCCTTCTTTATTTCCTGATTGACTGCCTTGTACTGCCATGCCTCTTCTGTGTCGTTCCTCTTCTTCTTGAGGTCTCTCCATTTATCACACAGATCCAGTCGGCTGTGACCCAGGGCTTCTTAACCAGGCAAAGGATCTCACTGGATGTCTTGGTTACTGCTGTGTCGAAGGTGTCAATCAACGAGTCCATGTCTGTGTCATCGGCATCAAGAATGTTAAGTGGCGCAAACTTTCCTCCTATCCTTGCTTGGAAGGCTTCTGCAATCGCTGGGTCCTTCAACTTGTTGAGGTCAAATTTTATTCTTGTGGGACCTTGTTTCTTGACCTTCTTTAGATGGAGCTTGAAGGTCATCATCACAAGATCGTGGTCGCTTCCAACGTCGGCGCCTTGGAAGCTCAGAGTCTTGGCAATGTTCACACTAGACTGGAAGCACCTTTTTACCATGATGAAGTCTATTTGGTTTTGGTGTTCTCCACTCGGGCTGCGCCAGGTCCATTTTCTGGATTCTTTGTGTGGGCCAAACGTGTTCGTCACTTTAAGTTGGTTGTAACTGGCGATTTCCAGTAATTTCAGGCCTCTCTCGTTTGATTTGGTGTTGCAATATTTCCCATATATTGGCATAATTACGTGAGAAGCTGGAAACCGTTCGAAGCTTCAAAACGTGACCTCGATGACCAATTGAGCTCAAACTTTCACAGGTTTGTTTTTTCATGCATATGTTTAATCACACAAAATGTGGACACTGATTTTGAGCCGTTACCAAAAGTGTACAATACCTTTAAGTCAAGATACATGCGCATATATGAAGATTGTAAACAGAAAACATTGAGATTATGAATTCTCTCTTCAAAGCAAAAGTACAGCGATAGAAGAATTATTCTTCTGGAAAGCAGAATTACCAAAATTGAACAAACGTTTACTGTATCAGAATTCTGTTCCCCAGGTTATGGTCTACACTGATGCAAGCAAGTCAGGATGCGGGGCATGGGCCATCGATTCTCCAGAGAAAATCAAATTCCCACAGAATTGGTTTGAGAAGAGAAGCAAAATCTCCACCTGGCGTGAGTTAAAAGAGCATCCCTAGCAATTAGAGCGTTTGCTCCAGTACTCAGAGGTAAAACAGTAAATTTGCATACCGATAACAAAGGAGTTGTTGCAATAATAGCTGAAGGACAGCCTGATCACAGAATTACAAGAATTTAGTCTGGATCTCAATCTATTCTGTAATAACAGCAGAATAGAACTAAAAGTGGAATGGATTCCTGCATCCGATAATACAGAGGCAGACTGTTCAAGCAGACAGGAAGATTAAGATGATTGGGGCATGTCCAAGGAATTTTTCAATTCATAGACAGTATGTGGGGGTCCACATTCAGTGGACAGATTTGCTAACGAGTACAACCAAAAATTACCCATCTTCAATTCAATATATTGAAGTCCCAATTCCAGTCAGGTGGATGGCTTCAGTGTCAACTGGAGTGGGGACTACAACTGGTTAGTGCCATCAATTCATTTAGGTTCAGCTGTTTTGAATCACATCAAAGCTTGAGGAACATTAGTGGTTCCTGAATGGCCTTGTGCAGTATTCTGGCTGTTGCTATTTTCAAATTCTAGGCTGGTTAAGAGGCTGATCTCTCACGTCTTGCGATTTGGAGAATCTGATAATATATTTGTACATGGGAAAAATTTTGAATAAATTTTTGGTAGCTCCAAGCTCCAAGATGAAGAGATGCAGTCCTGTGTCTGATGCTTCAAGATTAACAAACTGTGACAAATCAACCATAAATGCCACAGGGCCTGATGAGGTAAACAGTGCCGCATGGCTTATAATGAGAGTAATGACCAATTTCGGAGACTGATAAGCATTTCTAAAAAGATACTGATTTGAGTCACAACAAAACCCAAATGCTCAAAGCCAAAATGGTTTTACACCAATGTGGTTGAAGCAAAATGTGATTGTCGTCAAGCTGAACACAAGACCAGCAGTCAATTTCACAAAACTTTCCGCAACTGCTTAAGTCCACTTGTGCAAGAGTTCTTGTGTTAGTGGTGCACAACTTAATGTAATAAATGTTGCGCAAGTGGACTTATGCAGTTGCGGAAAGTTTTGTGAAATCGGCGACTGATATTCTGCTGATCATCTTGCACATGACTCCACCAAAAAGCTATGCGTGACATTCTCGTCGAAGCCAAATCCAACTATTTTAGAAACTTGCTTGTTAAAGCTAATCCCAAGGAGGCTTTTCAGATTATTAATGAGCTGACAACCATTCCTCGTCAGATCCCTCCATTATTAGACATGCCACGCACCCTGGCCAACAAATTCAGCAACTTCTTCTGAGAAAAAGTCAAAGACATTCAAAGCAGCATCGATAAACTCCATGTGAATTTGAATGTAATTAAAAAAACACAACCCCCCCCCCCCCTCCAGACTGTGATTTTTCAGGTTTTCGTACTGTCAGTCCAGATGATTTACTTAAGGTTATTAAACCAGTCTACAACAAGATCCTGTTCCAACCTGGCTACTCAAACAGCACATTGACTAATTTCTCCCAACCCTAAATGAAATCATAAATGCCTCACTCTCATCTGGAGTTTTTCCCCACAGCACTTCACAATGCTGTAATCACAACGATCCTAAAGAAACCTTCACTCCACAAATTGACAAAGATGAACTTTGTAATTATCGCCCAGTGTCTAATCTTCGTTACCTAGCCAAGCTCATTGAAAGGGTTGTCAGCACTCAACTAAAACAACATATCAATGAGCCATCTGGTGCAGATCCCCTACAACCATCCTACAAAGCCGCCCAGCACCGAGACAGCATTATTTAGGGATTAACAGTGCGATGAGCCGGTCTTTACTGCGTGGTAATGACCGGGCTGGTGGCTGGCCGCTGTTAATGGACAGAGCCGAAGGCGAGGTCCATTAACAGCGGCCAGCCACCAACCAAGGTCATTACCACGCAGTGAAGACCGGCTCATCGCACTGTTAATCCCATTAATAAATGCCTTATAACGAAAAAACTGTAAAAATCGTCAGAATTTGTGGTTTTCTTTCGCCGTTATTTTTAGAAATATTCTACTCATGTTCAAGGGCCAATCCTTTGGCTGTTCAACTTTTGTGTGGTACCTAGTCTCTTACACATAATTAACTGTTTATACATATTTTCAAGAAACAGACCATGACTTTGCATTATGTAGGTTTCATGCGCGTATCGGTTACCCTAAATTGATACATTGTCTGCGCGTTCACGCCTACACGTGAAATGTTTCCGCACGCTGCACTATCTGTCCTGCTCAAAAAAATAAAAAAATAAATACGCACAAAGAAATGAGTTGATTTGATACCAGTAGTATGCCGCGCAACAAGCACATAGTGCAAAGGATTTTACACAACAATGTGCTTGTTAAGGGGCCATTTATTCGCTATTTCACTGAGCCGGTCTTTATATCACATGTTAATACACCCCCACGTGACCAGTCTTCGACCAATCAGAGTGCATAAACTCTCCAAGGTATTTATTAATTAGGGAATAACAGTGCGACGAGCCGGTCTTCACTGCGTATGACCGGGCTGGTGGTTGGCCGCTGTTAATGGACCGAGCCGAAGGTGAGGTCCATTAACAGTGGCCAGCCACCAACCAAGGTCATTACCACGCAGTGAACATCGCTCTGTTATTCCCATTAATAAATGCCTTATAATGAAAAAACTGTAAAAATCGCCAGAATTTGTGATTTTTCTTTCGCCCTTATTTTTAGAAACGTTCTACTCATGTTCAAGGGCCAATCCTTTGGCTGTTCAACTTTTGTGTGGTACCTAATCTCTTACACATAATTAACTGTTTATACATATTTTCAAGAACCAGACCATGACTTTGCACTATGTTGGTTTTATGCGCGTACAAGCTACCCTAAATTGATACATTGTCTGCGCGTTCGCGCCTACGCGTGGAATGTTTCCGCACGCGGCACCGTCTGTCAAATAAAATAAAAAAATACGCACAAATAAATGAGTTGATTTGATACCGGTAGTTTGTCGCGCAACAAGCACATAGTGCATAGGATTTTACACAACAATGTGCTTGTTTAGGGGCCATTTATTCGCTAGTTCATTGAGCCGGTCTTTATATCACATGTTAATACACCCCCTCGTGACCAGTCTTCGACCAATCAGAGTGCATAAACTCTCCAAGGTGTTTATTAATGTGGCCACATTTTTGGTTATGCTTGATTTGGCTGCATTTGACACAATGCTGTGTGGTCTCCAAAATCAGTTTGGCATCAAAGATACTGACTTCAAGTGGTTCACCTCCTACTTCCATAACAGGACAAGTCATGTCACTATTTCTGGAACTGACTCTGATGCAAAGTACATCCCTTTGGGTGTCCCACAAAGCTGTTTTTGGTCCTCTTACCTTCATCATCTACTTGAGCCCTGTGGGTCCATATTATTCGCCAGTACACTGTCAAATACCACATATATGCTGACAACATCCAAATCTATCTGCACTTTGACCCATTCATTCCTAACGACGCTGCATGTGCTCTAGCTGTTTAGGTTGTCAAACTGCATCACCGATGATCAAAAATGGTCGATCACAAACAAACTTCTAGTTCTACTGAACAAAGACAAAACTCCCCATCACCAGAAAGGTATAGCCACTTAGCGTGAACAACACAACAATTTAGCCATCTCAAACAGTTCAAAATTCAGGCGTCTTTTTCATCAGCTCCCTGGCAATGAGTACACATGTCACAAGTGCATGCAAGTCCATCAACTATCACATCAGAAACATCTCCAAAATACGTAAACATATTGACACAACACATGCCATGCTGCTGCCAGCGCTCTTGTGTTGTCTAGACTGGATTATTGTAACTCTCTCCTTAATGGTATTAAGCAAGCTGACATTAACCGACTACAAAGTCTCCAAAACAATGCTGCATGTATCATTTTCTCACAACCCAATTACACGTCTCCAAACTCCTTCAACAATTACATTGGTTACCTGTTAGACAACGCATCGCCTTCAAAACATACGTAAACATGCATAAAGCACTCTCTAACAGACTTCCACAGTACATTCAAGTGTCTCTAAACCTTTGCTCCAGCCACAATCTAATAATTCCTCGCAAAAGGGCAGGGGACCGGTCCTTCTCAGCTGCTGGTCTGTGTTGCTGGAACTCTCATCCAGCAACACATTCGCAACATCAACTTACTCAAGATTTTCAAGTCTAAATTAAAAACACATCTGTTCTCTTCTCGCTTATAATTTTGATCTTTTATTTTTGGGGGAACCATTCTGAAGCAATCTTTTGCAGCGCATTGTATTCTTGGAAAGTGCGCTTTAGAATTCTTACTTATTATTATTATTACTTTACATGCTTAACTCACTGTCATAAGACCGCCAACAAGATCTGTAGTCATCTGATCTTCCTCTTTCACCTGTTGTGATGTCAGCTGAGGGTTATAAAGTTCAGATGAACGCAATATCTCAAGTACACGATCTAAAGCCTGCACTACAGTTACAGGACTATTTTCCTGGGCAGCATTTATAATGTTAATCACCTGTAATTTAAAATAAGATCAACAGAGAGAAAAAGGTTAGTGAAGCCAGATTAAAAAGACTAATTAATAAATAAATAATCTGCCAACTTATAATAAAAGCCCTTAACTTTCAAAGTTGTCAAGCTGCTAAACACAAAAAGATCTATACATATGCGAGACATAGGCCAGGCATACCACTTTTCTTTGGAACATACTGTACACATATGCAGATGGCCATTAGACTACAGTACTGCCAAAATTTATTTGGCACACAAACACGGTTTTCACAAACCACGAAACATTATAATTAGGTTCACCCAATCTCGTTCCGTGTTTTATACCAACGAATATCGTTTTTTACAACAGTGGGGGATTAGCAACCGTGTTCACGATCTTGCTGTACACTGTCGTAAACATCGTGTTCCTGTTTCACATTCCTGTTGTTTTTGCCAGCATAGAACAGCCTATAGACTAAAGGTGTGAATGAGATCAATAGCAGGGGTCAAAATTACCGCTTGCCCACTGGCCCGTGACCAGTGAAATTATCTCCGGGCCACCGATTACCCCCAAAACGATAGCCCGGTGGGGCAGTGAGAAAAATCTGTTTAATGCCGCCCTGCTAAAAGTTCGATTTTTGGCCGCCCTGCCAAAAAATACAAACGGACTATTTTTAGCCTGCACTAAACACAATCAAACGAGTAGCCGACGAGCCAAGCCCGACTTCCAAACCGCAACATTCGAATAGCGATCATTCATTTCAAAACATGATGCACACAACCACATGTTTCTGACTGTCGTTACGCACGTAACCAACAGTGAGGTCCAAAGTCCAAGCTAATCAATATTCCGCACGCTGCGATTGGCCGTTGATGGGTGTTGAAAATTACCATATTTATAAGACTGCAAAATGAGAGTTTGACTAGACTCCAACGCAGTACACGTTCGAGCCGAGTAAAGAATTGCCGCACAGTGGTGCCGCACGCCTGCAGATTGGTACAATATACAGCCTTGGATGAAGGATATTCAAACGTTGACAACTTTTGCCGATAGAGGACGATGCGGGGGTAAAGTTCATTGAATTTGTTCATTAATTTTGCAATATATGTGCGTTGTTGACCAATCATTGAATCTCGATGATTTTATTGCAAACGAAGTTCTAAACAACGGATCCTCTAATCACGAACCCACGAAAATAATTGTTGATGGAAGAGGAATTATTTAGGGAAAAAATTAGGGGATAAGATCGTTCAAAAACGCATTCTTTTTAATGTTTTTTTTTTAGCGTTGAAAAGTTTGTGCACGTGTGTATCCGATCACCAATGCATATCCAGCTTTCTAATACCCCACACTGTGCAGTATATCTCTCTGATGTTTTTGGCGCGGTGCACAAAGCAAAATGTGCAACAAATGGTAGGTTTTGAATTAGCTTTACAGTAAGGTTGTTTTGACCGAAATGGATGTCAATCATTCTCCTTAGATAGTGTCGGGGCCCAGGGGTTAATACAATTTTTTTAGTGAAAAGGATTATCTCAAATGTTTTTGCTTTCACGTCCGATGTCATCCCATATAAAGGGCGCCATTTTGACGATTTCTAGGTTTTTTATTTTATTTTTATATAAAATAATTAAGATCGTATTTTTAAAATTAAGCACACCGAAAAAGCACACAAGAAAAAGAGGATGGGCAACCATCTTTTAAAAAAGCCTGGATCGTCTTGAAAAAAAAGTCAGGCGAACATTTTGTTTTTGTTTTTTTACAAAAAAAAATAAAAAAAGGCAGGACCCCAAAACTGTTTTCCCCTTATGTACATGTGCACTAACCCCCGCATTGCTGATTTTAAAATACAAAATGGTGTTGGGCCACCAGATTATCTGCGGCCAGTAACTTTTTATTTCCACTGTCCCTGCCGGCTAGTGAGCAATGTAGTTTAATTTGGACCCCTGTAATAGACCTCAATAAACTAGTCTTCAAGTGCATACAAAATATGTTTAGGCAAGTTAACAATGTCCGACCTCCCCTCTTTGTTATATTTTTGCCGTTCTGGAACAAATGCATTTAAACAATTTTTTTTTAAATGGTAAAATGTCCGTATTCCGTCTTTTAATATTGCCGGCATTCGAGTATTCTGTCTTTTAATATTGCCGGCATTCGAGTATTCTGTCTTTTAATATTGCCGGCATTCGAGTATTCTGTCTTTTAATATTGCCGGCATTCGAGTATTCCGTCTTTTAATATTGCCGGCATTCGAGTATTCTGTCTTTTAATATTGCCAGCATTCGAGTATTCTGTCTTTCAATATTGCCGGCATTCAAGTATTCTGTCTTTTAATATTGCCGGCATTCGAGTATTCTGTCTTTTAATATTGCCGGCATTCGAGTATTCTGTCTTTTAATATTGCCGGCATTCGAGTATTCTGTCTTTTAATATTGCCGGCATTCGAGTATTCCGTCTTTTAATAATGCCGTCATTCGAGTATTCCATCTTTTAATATTGCCGTCATTCGAGTATTCGTCTTTTAATATTGCCGGTATTCGAGTATTCCGTCTTTTAATATTGCCGGCATTCGAGTATTCCGTCTTTTAATATTGCCGGCATTCGAGTATTCTGTCTTTTAATATTGCCGGCCTTCGAGTATTCTGTCTTTTAATATTGCCGACATTCGAGTATTCTGTCTTTTAATATTGCCGGCATTCGAGTATTCCGTCTTTTAATATTGCCGGCATTCGAGTATTCTGTCTTTTAATATTGCCGGCATTCGAGTATTCTGTCTTTTAATATTGCCAGCATTCGAGTATTCTGTCTTTTAATATTGCCGGCATTCGAGTATTCTGTCTTTTAATATTGCCGGCATTCGAGTATTCTGTCTTTTAATATTACCGGCATTCGAGTATTCCGTCTTTTAATATTGCCGGCATTCGAGTATTCTGTCTTTTAATATTGCCGGCATTCGAGTATTCTGTTTTTTCATATTGCCGGCATTCGAGTATTCTGTCTTTTAATATTGCCGGCATTCGAGTATTCTGTCTTTTAATATTGCCGGCATACGAGTATTCGTCTTTTAATATTGGCGGCATTCGAGTATTCTGTCTTTTAATATTGCCGGCATTCGAGTATTCTGTCTTTTAATATTGCCAGCATTCGAGTATTCTGTCTTTTAATATTGCCGGCATTCGAGTATTCTGTCTTTTAATATTGCCGGCATTCGAGTATTCCGTCTTTTAATATTGCCGGCATTCGAGTATTCCGTCTTTTAATATTGCCGGCATTCGAGTATTCTGTCTTTTAATATTGCCGGCATTCGAGTATTCTGTCTTTTAATATTGCCGACATTCGAGTATTCCGTCTTTTAATATTGCCGGCATTCGAGTATTCCGTCTTTTAATATTGCCGGCATTCGAGTATTCTGTCTTTTAATATTGCCGGCATTCGAGTATTCTGTCTTTTAATATTGCCGGCATTCGAGTATTCCGTCTTTTAATATTGCCGGCATTCGAGTATTCCGTCTTTTAATATTGCCGGCGTTCGAGTATTCTGTCTTTTAATATTGCCGGCATTCGAGTATTCTGTCTTTTAATATTGCCGACATTCGAGTATTCCGTCTTTTAATATTGCCGGCATTCGAGTATTCCGTCTTTTAATATTGCCGGCATTCGAGTATTCTGTCTTTTAATATTGGCGGCATTCGAGTATTCTGTCTTTTAATATTGCCGGCATTCGAGTATTCTGTCTTTTAATATTGCCGGCATTCGAGTATTCTGTCTTTTAATATTGCCGGCATTCGAGTATTCTGTCTTTTAATATTGCCGGCATTCGAGTATTCCGTCCTTTAATATTGCCGGCATTCGAGTATTCCGTCTTTTAATATTGCCGGCGTTCGAGTATTCTGTCTTTTAATATTGCCGGCATTCGAGTATTCTGTCTTTTAATATTGCCGACATTCGAGTATTCCGTCTTTTAATATTGCCGGCATTCGAGTATTCCGTCTTTTAATATTGCCGGCATTCGAGTATTCTGTCTTTTAATATTGGCGGCATTCGAGTATTCTGTCTTTTAATATTGCCGGCATTCGAGTATTCTGTCTTTTAATATTGCCGGCATTCGAGTATTCCGTCTTTTAATATTGCCGGCATTCGAGTATTCTGTCTTTTAATATTGCCGGCGTTCGAGTATTCTGTCTTTTAATATTGCCTGCATTCGAGTATTCTGTCTTTTAATATTGCAGGCATTCGAGTATTCCGTCTTTTAATATTGCCGGCATTCGAGTATTCTGTCTTTTAATATTGCCGGCATTCGAGTATTCTGTCTTTTAATATTGCCGGCATTCGAGTTATTTCTGTCTTTTTAATATTGCCTGCATTCGAGTATTCAGTCTTTTAATATTGCCAGCATTCGAGTATTCTGTCTTTTAATATTGCCGACATTCGAGTATTCCGTCTTTTAATATTGCCGGCATTCGAGTATTCCGTCTTTTAATATTGGCGGCATTCGAGTATTCTGTCTTTTAATATTGGCGGCATTCGAGTATTCTGTCTTTTAATATTGCCGGCATTCGAGTATTCTGTCTTTTAATATTGCCGGCATTCGAGTTTTCCGTCTTTTAATATTGCCGGCATTCGAGTATTCCGTCTTTTAATATTGCCGGCATTCGAGTATTCTGTCTTTTAATATTGCCGGCATTCGAGTATTCTGTCTTTTAATATTGCCGGCATTCGAGTATTCTGTCTTTTAATATTGGCGGCATTCCGAGTATTTCGTCTTTTAATATTGCCGGCATTCGAGTATTCTGTCTTTTAATATTGCCGGCATTCGAGTATTCTGTCATTAATATTGCCGGTATTGGAGTATTCCGTCTTTTAATATTGCCGGCATTCGAGTATTCTGTCTTTTAATATTGCCGGCATTCGAGTATTCTGTCTTTTAATATTGCCGGCATTGGAGTATTCCGTCTTTTAATATTGCCGGTGAGTTGCGGCGGCGATGACGTGATTTAACGGCCGACACCAAAGCCTGTGTGTGTGCGGGTTGTATAAATAGCAGTTTCTAAGGTGGAAATGGTAACTTTGAGGCCTAACACAAAATACTAAAAATGCGCCTTGCTGACGTGCGAGGCCAAGCGCAGCGGTTTAAAAGACAAATTATTTGTCACTCTTAGAATTTCTTCCCGATGTTTTATTTTATAAAATAACTTGAAAGAATAAGTTTGCCTTAAACCGTGGAGGTAGAATATACCTCCATGCTTAAACGTATGCATGTTTGTCAAGGACAGTCCTTTTTTTAACCGGCGGCACTACTTTATTTATACACAATATTAATGCGCACGCACGGCGCAGCCAGCGGAAAGAAAATTGACACAAACAATTAACCGTTCTTTGCCATTCCTTGATGGATTTTTACATTCAAAAAAGAAAACAAAATAACTTTTTACAAATTCTTATAATTTTAAATATAATATCACTCAATATCCTGGTGTTCCATTGAAATAAATCCACATGGATTCCTTTAGGTGGGATGGCTTTCACACCTTTGTCAAACAGTTATAGGATTAGTGGTGATAACGATCTTAATCCCCCAACTCCCTGAGGGCTGGACACCTCATGATGACCTGAAGTTAACCACAACACTGAAAGATAAAGATTAGCGGGTGTCCCTTTCTGTACAAAACACTGAAGGGCAGTTTCAATTGTGGTTATTATCCTGTTGTGTTAAAATTAAACACGATACTGAAACCGTTTCATGTTTTTTTTTTGTTTCGATTATCGTATGGTGTTTTCTAAACAACGATCATTGGTGCACAAAACACTATAATAACACGGACACGGTCATCGTGTTCGTGTGCCAAATAATTTTTGGCAGTACTGTACCTAGTTAAACTAATGTCAAAATTTATCATCTGAAAACATTTGCCTCCTCAATTTGACTTAATGACTGAGAAGTCAACTTAAATTTAATGTAATTCCATGTCTGGAATATCAGAAGGTAATAATAGTAGCTAAGGATCAGAGAGCCCGATGACAGAGCAGCCTGAGGTGCACAGATATCTGCTACCAAGTTTATGAAACTAGCTGGTTTTTAATAGATGTTAAATTTGCACCGGAGATCAAGAATGTTATTTGGTTTTTACCCTTTCACCAATGTGGGTAAAGCACTGTATACTCGGTACTTCCCAGAGTTCTGTGGGGAAAAAAAAACCACAGGCATATTACTCGCGTGGGATTCAAACCTAAAACCTTTGCCATTCTAGAGCAGAAGTCTCACCCAATAGGCCACCAAAATTGTCTGGAAGCTAGAGGCAGTTGAATCCAATATTTTAGGGGTTTCTACCTGGTAGCCAAAAGGCCTATTGTTTTTGTTGAGATTTTTATTTAATTTTTTTTTTTTTTTTACCGGCCTGATTGCCTTAGGGTTTGTACACGGATTTTGTTATGAAATACACTTAAAGGTACACACCGGCTTCGTTGGGCTATTTGGGCTACAAAATAGACTAAAACATGACTCCAAAGGTCTTCCTGAAATGGAGAAGATTGGTTCATAAAAGAAACCATCAAATTTGGCCGTTTTTGAGCATTTAAAAAAAAACGAAAGACATGTGACTTTTCGGAACCAAAATGTGGTTACGAAAAGTCACGTGATCTTCAGAATTAGTTTAACTTCCAGCCGTATAAAAATAAAAATAACTGAACCAAATTCACGTATTTTTTTAGAAACAATTATTCATGAATATTTAGCGAAAAAGACTATGTATTCAGCTTATGGATGCAAGTTGTAAATAATGATGAAAAATCGAACGTAAGATTCGCATTCAGAGAGTCCGTTCACGGAAGCGTGTTTTACGGCGCATCAGCGTGGGGAGCTAGCAGGTAAACCTATGGGGCATGTCCCGTACAGCCGGTGCCGCGTCTCGTGGGGCCAGAGTGACAAACCACGGGGGCATGAACTCGGAGCCTGTGGAGGGGTAGGGATCCAGACCATTAATTACGTTTTGTTTTACGCTTACCTTTGACCGTGTTTTGGTTTTTTCACATTTTTCGTTAATTAGCCTACGTGACATTTTGATGATTTTTTTTTAACAACAACCATCAAAAAATTATTGTCTGTGATTCCACATCACTAAATTAGGTAATCAGTAAGCTGGTGTGTCCCTTTAACAATTGTCGATCGGTACAAGTAACATACTATATTGTACCTTATAACTTAACTTAGTTAATGCGAAACTTGACGCACCATTGCGTCAGTCTTACATGTTTTATTAACATTTTTAAATTTGTGGCGAGCCAACAACCTGTTCATTTTCAATGGTGACCTGCCGTGCGACTCCATTTGTACACATTAAAAATGCCTGTGACCTGGCAAGGAATTCACGTAATTTCCAATCCAGTTGACAGGAAATGTTTAAACACAAGAGTGCGCTGTACAAGTTTATCATAAAACAATATTTCACAGATTTCTCATCAGGAAAACTACGGAAGCATAAAAGGGGAACACAAAATTAAAAGAAAAATTGAATACGGAAGCGTAAAAGGAATATTTAGGTGGTTTTGTTCGATGTACAATAGATTCAATTGAATTCTCCCGCCACAGTTCATATTATGGTTTGTGTGGTAACATTTTTGTTTATTTAACTTTGTTTTGTGTTAGCTTGTGTACATTTTTAAAACTCTGCAAGAGTCAAGGTTTCAATTACTTATTATTATGACGTCGATCACATGTTCTATGAGCATTTAAAAAATCTATACGAAAAGGTGGATCGTATTTTCAGAGTTTTCATTCAAAGGCATTGCATGAGGACAACTTATTCAGTATTGCAGCTTATAAAACATCTTAGTAAGGAAAAATATTTTCATCATTGTGACATCATTAGGTGTGAAATAACGTTAATTCCAAGTTATTTTATATAAAATAAAAAATCTTTGAGCCGTCTTGTAGCTTACTATGACACATTTGACATTTTACTCAAAATATGACCGAACTTTGATCATTTATTCCGATTTAAACAGGAAGCTTTAAAAAATATATACACATGTGTATATCTCTTGAACCACACGTTGTAAAGCCATAATCTTTGTGCCGTCTTGTAGCTTATGACTCATTTGAAATTTCATAAAAAATCTGACCCCACTTTTACCTTTCCTTCTGGTTTAAACAGGATGTTCAAATACAAAACATTTATACAGACTTCTTAGACTTAATTTGGATATCCCATGTATTTTTCAGTATGAAATCATGAAATTGTATCTTTTTAATCCAGCAACCGAAACCCCTCTGTGTTTGTTTTTACTTGATTTCTAGTTTATATAAGGATTTTGTTTGTCACAGAACTCAGGGAAGTATTGAGTATACAGTGCTTTACACACATCGGTGAAAGGGTAAAACCTTTTTTATCCCTGGTGCAAATTTAATATCTATTAAACTGTTGCAGTACCTGCTGCTAAATTAAAGGAATTCGTCCTGCCTCTAGCTACCGGGCAATCTCGGTGGTCTAGTTGGTAAGACACTGTTCTAGAATTGCAAAGGTCGTAATCCCACCGAGTTTTATGCCTGTGGATTTTTTTTCACAGAACTCAGGAAGTATTGAGTATACAGTGCTTTACACACATCGGTGAAAGGGTAAAACCTTTTTTATCCTGGTGCAAATTTAATATCTATTAAACTGTTGCAGTACCTGCTGCTAAATTAAAGGAATTCGTCCTGCCTCTAGCTACCGGGCAATCTCGGTGGTCTAGTTGGTAAGACATCTGTTCTAGAATTGCAAAGGTCGTAAATCCCACCGAGTTTTATGCCTGTGGATTTTTTTTCACAGAACTTCGGGAAGTAAAAACCCCAGAAAAACTGTGGTATACCTTTGGAACATGTACCAGTGTTATAATGGAGTCACCAGGGTCGAGTCTAAGTCTGAGTTTCGAGTCACTTGGGTTGAGTCTGAGTCTCATCTCATCTTATGTCTACCAATCAGTACATACAAAATTTAACATAGACCAATAAATTAGTAATTGGAATCTTAGTCGACTAATGCTCATTGTATTATCCCAAGAAAAGGTGATTGCTGCAGCTATTTATAAAGACTTTGGTTATATCCAACAGTTTCATAAACAAAAATCTCATGAACTTTGCATGACTTTGCATTTCACGATCAGTTTTTTACCTTAGTAATGGGTGCCTCAATTGTCATCGAGTGGATTCTTGCAACTGACTGGCGGCGTACAGATGCACCTAAAGAAATCAATTACAAAACTACATTAGTCACTAAAATACATCCTGTCATATTAAAAAAACACAATTAATTGAAAAAGATTTGGAACAGATTTTTGGCACTTGGTATAAAGTCTACAAGTATGAAGATCAAAAGTCAAGTGATCCCCATCTAAACGAATACGAGTCCTACACAAGTTACTTATATCAAGGATGACATTTGGTGTATGTTAAACTGGCTTGCAGGGCTGGGTTCCCCCTTATTCTAAACCCAGAACCTCCGCAATGTTACAATTCAGGAGGTTTAAAGACTCTTTGCGTCAACCCCTCATGAGGTCCTGAAAAACTATAAACCTCCAAAATCCAATCTAACAAAACAAGAATTCCAAGCTATCAATAGTCTACGCAGGGATCCCTCAATACACATCCTGAAGGCTGACAAGGGTAATGCCACAGTTGTAATGGATCGTACTGATTATGATCAGAAAGTTCAAAGTATCCTTGACACAGATACTTATGTCCGCCTGAAGAAGAATCCGATTCCATGTGTAGAAAGGAAGCTGGCTGCCAAGCTCCTCTCTCTGAACCGTAGCACCACTATACCCACTCCGCTATACAGACATCTCAGACCTTCTGCCTCGAAGTGTCCGAGATTCTTTGGTCAACCTAAGATCCACAAACCAGACAAACCACTCCGCCCTATTGTCTCCTCTAGAGGTTCCCCAACCTACAACCTCGCAAAGCACTTAACAAAGCTTTTACACCCACTTGTGGGTAAAACGCCTCACCATGTACCCAATTCAGCAGGGTTTATCGATATCATAAAGGGAATTGAGTTGCAGACCTCTGATGTACTAGTGAGTTTTGATGTCAAATCACTATTCACTAACGTCCCTCCCGATGAAGCATGCCAAATCACCAAATCGGTTCTTGAACAAGATAAAACTCTAACCAACCGTACCAGCCTAACGCCAGACCAGATCCATGATCTACTATTGACATGCGTAAAGTCCACATACTTCCAATGGAGAGAAGTGTTCTATAGACAGGCTTTGGGTACCCCCATGGGGTCACCCATTTCCCCAGTCTTAGCGAATATCTTCATGGAAGATTTTGAACAGAAAGCACTGGGAACAGCTCGACTCAAACCCAAGCTTTGGCTTCGATATGTGGATGACACGTTTATCATCTGGTCACATGGATTGGAAAAACTCGATGACTTCCTTAGTCACCTTAACCGGCAACATCCCAACATTCAGTTCACCATGGAAACAGAGACATCCGATTCATTACCTTTCCTTGATGTTCTCATTTCAAAGAGGGCTGATGGTTCTCTTGCACACTCCGTGTACAGAAAACCAACTCACACAGACCGCTATCTCAATGCTCGGTCATTTCATCCTCCTTCCGTGAAAGCCTCAGTAAACCGCACCCTACTCCGAAGGGCACACATTATTTGTGACGATGAAACATTTACCAAAAGAACTGGAGCACCTTAACACAGTGCTAAAAGAGAATGGATACAGGCCGAACAAGCGAGAGTTTATTCCTAAACATAACTCTCAGTCTTCAAACTCTGAAGACATGCCCATTTCAGTCCTTCCGTACATTGGTCACACTTTACACAAAATCCAACGTATCCTACGTGAAGTAGATATCAAGGTCTACTACCGTACTCGCAACAAATTGGAAACAAAGCTACACACCCACAAAGACAAGTATGACTCTAGCAGTCAAGCGGGAGTTTACCGGATTCCTTGCTCTCGTGGTAAAGTGTATATTGGCGAGACGGGTAGAGACCTAAACACAAGGCTGAAAGAACACAAAGCCCATGGCCGCAGAGGAGAATATGACAAATCTGCCATTGTCAAACATTCTGCTGATCTAGACCATGTCATAGATTGGGATCAAGCTCAAATCATAGCTCCTGAGAGACATTGGTATACACGTCGCATCAGGGAAGCTATTGAAATACACAAGCACAATACAGTGCATCAAGATATCGGCTACTTCATCAGCAATATTTGGCACACAATCCTACCACCCTACTCTACTGATATCCCTCAGTCTACTGACATGCCCCACTACACAGGGCACTCACACACAATGGGCAACCCACACAATAACTCTGAGCCCTCCAATCACAGTTCTCTTTTCAGAAGAACCAATCAGAGCAGTGAATGACTCTACACTGAAACCTCTGAATCCTTATAAATAGTCCAGCATGTCTTACACCCTTCAGTCTCCTGATGATGACTAGAGCAAGCTAGTCGAAACGTTTGAGACCAAAAGAACTCACTCCACGGCAGTGCAGTTAATTACGAGAAGTCCCCCCCGATCCACAAAGCTAAAGTAGTAGTCCAGGCCGATTTCCTACCTCCCGCCCAGGTAGTAGTTAATAAGCAGGAAAGTTCTTTTCAGAACTGAGAAGTCTCCCGAATTCCGAATAAACCTACTCCGCGGTAGTAGAATAAATAGCAAGACAAGTTCTCTAAAGAACAAATCTACACAGCAAGTAGATATTTTTTACACATGGTGTTACCGCAAACCGAATATATACTTTTGGGATCAGGTTATAGATCTGTAAGCCTGCTCAAACTATTGCCCAGAAACTACAACATTTTGAGCTTTACTTCTTGTCAAAACTGAATGTTAAAGTACACGTATCTGTTGACTCATATAAATAACGCAAGATAGTGTAATAACACATGTACAGGTAGATTGTACATGTAGTTTAGTGTTCGCACAGCAAACATGTACAGCAAACATATTGCTGTTACATTGTATATTGACCACCAAATAATATTCCATGTAATATTTGAAAAATTCATAACTCCTGAACCACACATTGGATGTTTACAGTCTATAAATCATCGGTAAGGTCTTCAAAAACTTCAAAACCACCAAACAGAGTGTGACCTCATTTGACTATAACCTCCGGTTAAAACCAAAAGACGAACTTTAATATTTGAAAATCTATAAATCATCGGTAAGGTCTTCAGAAATTTCAAAAACACTTAACAGAGTGTGAACCCATTTGACCTCGACTTCTGGTTCAAACTGGAAGTTGAAGTTTAATATTTGAAAAAAAAAAGATTTTTGGCCAAGGTTCTGTGAATTACAGTATGTGCTTATACTCATATTTTCTCACATGACATCAAATCCTGGTGCTAATTATGCAAAACTTTGTTGTCTTTCCTTAGTCAAGTAAAGGTTTCATTGTGGCAACATACTAATTAAAGGAAAACGATTACTCAAGAAGCTCTAAAAAGTTCAGAAAAATAGTATTTTTGAGTGGGCACAAACTTTTTTTTCAGAATTCTGTCTCAAAGAGGTTAAGAAGTGTAATGGAAGATATTTGACACTCTAGCTTCCTTGCCCCTTTACTGAAGGAATGTGGTTATGTTATTGTTAAGGAGTGAAATGGACATAAGATATTTGACATTCCAGTTTCCTGGCCCCTGGGATGAAGGAATGTAGTTATAATATTGGTATTTTTATTTGGTTTTACCCTTTCACTGATTTGTCTCAAGTATTTAATACTCAGTACTTCCCTGAGTTCTGTGAAAAAAAAACACGGGCATATTATTTGGGTGGGATTCAAAACCACGACCTTTACCTTTCGAGAGCAGATGTTTTATCAACAAGACCACTGAGATTGCCCGGTAGCTAGAGGCAGTTCGAATCCTACATTTTAGCAGCAGGTAGGCCTACTGCAATAATTTAATAGATGTCAAATTTGCACTGGGGATAAGAATATTATTTGGTTTTACCCTTTCACTGATGTGTGTAAAGCACTGTATAATACTCAGTACTTCCCCCGAGTTCTGTGGAAAAAAAACCCACAGGCATATTACTTGGGTGAGATTCGAACCCACTACGTTTGCCTGTCACAGAACTCAGTGAAGTATTGAGTATACAGTGCTTTACACACATCTGTGAAAGAGTAAAACCAAATAATATTTTTTATCCCCGATGCAAATTGAACTTCTAATAAATATTGGTATTGTTAAGTAGTGTAATGGACATAAGATATTTTACATTCCAGTTTCCTGGCCCCTTTGATAAAGGAATGTAGTTCTTTTGTGTCAATCTCTCATAGACTGATTTATGCAACTCATGAGTATTGCCGTCCCATAAGGCTCTGTCAACTCATTTCCATGGGTGTGCTACCAATCCCTGACCCTTCCTAGCGTGCTATTCTTTATCATAAGAGGATGAAGATATCACATGTTCCAGTGGGAGCAAATCTGCACAGGGAATTCCCATGATGAGCAATCACCGTGTGGTCAGGAAATGTGTGCACAGAACAGTATTTACATGTATTTGATGTCAGTTATCAGCATTGGAGGGAAGATTTTGTTGTTGGTTTTCAGAGATGAATCAAAATCAGGCCCCAGCTTTTAGAGATCAGAACATCCAACTGTCGACGTCAAAACCATGAACCAATTGAGTAATGGAACCAGCGATGACAAAAACACAAGATGTAAGCTGTTCAAAGTAATTACAAAAATAACAGACTTAATCTCATGGTTTGAATGCCATTTACAGTTAGGGCCTATGTCTTCTTTTATTATTTAATCGTCCATTTCCTCAGTGTGGTAAATTTTTTCTGCGGCATCAGAGTCATTGTTTAATCCAATTTTTTCCAGTTACAAAAATCTTGGCGATATATCGTCATATCGGCAGTTTTATCAGACAATAATATGAACAGCGCTAGTTGGCTTTGATTCAACTTGTTTTGAGGCTGCATGTCTCAGTGTGCCTAAAATGGTGACAATCGGAGAACCCAAGTTAATAAGTGTTTTACTGTCTTCAAATTCAACATTGGAGAGGTTTTAGAAACTCAAATAGACATCTGCATTTTATGTAATGCAAAAGAAATATGCAAACAGTTAAATACTGTGGTTTCAAAAATGGAATTCCAACACTATTGCCAGCAATAGCAGAGATTTGAAACGTTTCATTGTATCAATCAAATACTGAAAGCTACACTGTAAAAAAATAATTTCTGCAAGACTCAGAAAACAGCAACTACACACATCAGTGCAAGGGTAAAAACCAAAATGATTTTCTTTATCCCAGATGTAATTACAATTACCTCAGCAATCAAAACCACAACAGTAGTGCCTTTATTTTTCATGTACATGTATATGAGGGTTGGTCCTTCAAATCAACAAAAAACTCAAAGAGTTTTAAATAAAATGTTGATAAATTATAATCGAAACTTTTGATAAAATTGCTTGCATACATGTAAGGCTACTTTGGTGATAACAATACAATTAAAACATGTTGCAAAGAGATTTTCATGGTGTTATGAATACAATCTGCAAATTCAAAGCCTACTGGAAAGACAGAGAAAAGCTTTGACAATCAAAAGATCAAGTAATAAACCACAAGCTGTCCACACAAAATATGCATTTTCTGTTTTATGTCACAGTTCACATTAAGTACTGTAAATGACTGTTGTTAACGATAACAATGTCCATCCTAAGATTCTTCTTTTAATGTTTTTTTCTTACCATTAGATAGTTCAGATGTAATTTTGTCAATCTGTTTGAGATCTTGGCTGAATACATTCTGGTTGACTGCCATATGACACTTTATGTTGTACACATGATGACGCACTTTTCTACAAATAAAAATCACAATTAAAAAAACGATTAATTAACTAAACCTTTCAGCCAAGTAATTTAGTAGCATTCACCTTTTCATATGTTGTAACATCTAAGAATAGCAGGGTTTTTGTTTTGTGATTACGAACCAAGCTTAAGACAGGGTCAGTTACCACAGGAATGACTGTCAGTTTTAAACAGATGATCAATTCTTGATATTCCTTTTAAATTCATCCATTGTTTTAATTTTGGCCAAAAGGATTACAAAACAAGAAATTCCTCCCCAAAGTAGTGTGCTTTGAGACAATGAACAAATACTTAACTGTAGAGCCACTATGCATATATCTATACTGGAGGTAAAACACCATACCCTAACTAATTTACACAAAATAGCGTCCTCTACTGACCTACCCACTCTACTGAGCACCCTGTCACCTTCGTCTCCTCTCATACATCAAGCACTCACAAAACAGAATAGCTCAAATGGCCAGGTAGTCAATTTTAACAGTTACTATTGCAAGGAAATCTAAGTAGATAGTAATCTACAAAAGTATTGGGGGAATAGGAGGAGTGCCGGCTAGACCAAATAAAGAAAGGGCATATTAGTCTTTAGTATGAAGATCAACAGCTCTGTGCTGCAATCACTGCAGCTAGGGTAATAGATTACAGAGTCAACTTCAGTCGATCCTCTCATTTGCCTCCAGTCTTTTTGTTTGGGCATCAACTAATTCCTGGAATAACCAGCAAAATGGTCTGAGCCCATCAGCAGTAACATTTTGAAACTGTTTGCATGCGTTTTCCAAGTAAAGAGAACAGAGCATGGAGCACACTTGCTCTATGGGATGAAGTTACCACCGTAAAGACGGGTTGTTGTTTCCATGAGAAGGATGAAGGACAATAAACGCATCCTGAGTCAATCTTTTTTAACTTTCCCTAGTTTGGTCAGAGAAGGACATTTTTGTGGATGAGGAAAAGCTATCAGCAGCCAGCTTATCTTTTGCTGAATCAGGAAGGTTGGGTAGTAAAATAGCTCAGGCCTCAAACATGGTTTCTACTTTTCCTTTCCTGAAATGGCATCAACAATTTCTACTTAACAAACATCAGGTCCAGCACCAACGTGGGAAAAATTGGCACATTGCCACCAGCTGAGCTTGTTTTACAAAAGATTTGCATTTTGAGAAGGCAGGCTTGAAAACTAATAAATCATCCCACTGTACAAGGCCCAGTTTGGACTTGGCCATAGAGATCCACTGCATCTGTACAACCTCGTCATTGTCATCTGCTCAGTTACCCAAACAGGAAGAACGAGCTGACTCTGATGAATACGCGAAGTCCCAGTGTGGATAACTTAAGTACAGGAATAACATGGACCGGTGAGTGCTCAGTGCAGGAGTGGATCCTGGCACACAGTGATTGCCTCAGGCAAACATCATTGGCTTTGAATCAGCCAGTCATGATCAGGATAAGGACTGGGGGGCAGGATAAGCTCGATTGTCTGGTATTATATGTGCCAACCAGATACTTGATGTACCAAAATCCATAACGGCATTACGATTATCATAAAAAGAAAGCTGTTTGCTATTTATACAAGCCCCTCATGAAAGCATATTCCTTTTTCATCACAGCATTTCAACATTGGGTTATCTACCCACAAAAAATTAAATTAAATGAACTTGCTAACTAGCTGCTGTCCGAGGCATGAACCCATGACGACCTATGTTACACATGGCTTTACCACGTACACCAGTGGCCAATGTTCTTAAAATTTTAGGGAACTTTTATTTCATAGAGTCTTCAGTTCTCAAGTCGTTTTTGTATATTATTGCATTGCACTTTTATATTTCACCAACAGAGGGCATATACATGTACTCTCATTCTATTCCATTGTTGGTTGGTTTTGAGACCAGCATTATGGACAACAGTCATATTGTCAACATATTTGTAGGCATTTATACCATTCAGAGGAGATGTCATTAATCATAGGGAAGATGATCAGTCCTTGACGGGTACCTTGAGGTACACCAGATTGGAGAGTGGACCAACAAGCCTCGCAAGTTTTGTACCGTACTTTGTGCTGACATGACGTGAGGAAGTCTGCAATCCATGGGATGAGAGACATACGACAAGGTCTGTCAGTATACTGTTGAATATAACATGATGTAAAGGTGCTGAATATTTTCCAGCATGCTGCCTGGATAATGTTGTTGATGGGAACACCCTTAAAGAATGCCCATGACGTCACCATAGCCCGAACTTCATGAGCTTGGGCTGGGGTCCCTCTGGGTGCAGGCCAAGCGTCTCTCAAGGCTGCCTTGATTACTTGGACCATCCAGTGGGCGATCATGTCCTTCGAGGCTAATCTGTATGGGGGAATGGATGTAATAAAAAAGTTGCTGGCATTCTCCCCGCAGTTGTTTTGCGCGGCTTAGGTACCACTTAAGTGCCTGTACAGAGCACCCGAGTTTATCTTCCGGAATGGTTGACACGGATTTAAGCTCTGGCACAAAAATGTCTGGTGGCTGAAAGGATGGCGATTGGTTTTTTGTAAGAAAACCCACCCTGGGAATCAGACGCATCCCTCCTTGTTCCCCAACGAATGTGTCTAGAGTCGGGGGGGGGGGGAGGTGCTTGTGAATCCTAAAACAAAGCCCTCACTGACTATTCGAGGCACCCACTCATCGAGGAAAAGTCTTTTTCCAGGACCCTCAGAAGAGTCGCAGGCGGCCCCCTACTGGATATGAAACTTTTTACCTAACTGTGGCGTCTTGGGTTTGTGGAGATTGTTTTTATCAAGGCCCTTTGAAAAAGTTAATCTCCAATCTTGTTGAGGCTAAACTAGTAGCTTCAGAACACCCATGTTTCTAAGTAAAACAGAGTTTCAGAGCAAAACTAGTACTTTGAAATGTTAAGTCTTTAAACTAGCAGGCACACAACTTCAAGCTTCAGAGCACCAAGTTGGGTGTTCTGAAGCTATTGGCTTAATCTCAGCGAGATTGGAGACCAAAGTTTTCAAACTGCTTTGAATTATCATAAAATAGTTTTGTTAAGGAAACTAGGGTGATCTGGAGCTTCAAGTTTTGTGCCAATGAGATTAAAGAAGTAAAAATTTAAAAGTGTTCATATTGCTCTGAAACTAAACTTGCGTATGGTCTGAAAATGGTTTTGTGAGGAAAAACCTTGGGTATAGGGAACCTCTTTTGAAGTTTAGTGCCAGCGAGTTTAGAAATGTAAAATTTCAAAGTGCTTGTATAACTAATTTTATACTAAGGGACCATGGACAAATTAAGAACGCGTTCGCACTCGTGTCGACGGGTGACAGCACACAGTCGTTCAAAAATTGTCACGGCTCTGTGCAACGATGGGATTTGCGCTCCAGTGTTTTTTAGGTTCCCTCATTATCAAACTCTATTGTTTGTGCCTTTTATTTTTTCAATTGAAAACGACAGTAGACTTATTGCTGGGAAAAAAGCTAGGGTTTATCTAGTAAGCCGATTATAACTATGCAGTGGCATTTGGCCAACACCAGCGTGACACTGGGTGGGTTTTCTTCGAGCTTGCACGCGAAGGAACGCGTCGGATCATGGCCGTGCCTGTGACATAATGGAAAGGAAATATGGGTGTTCTGAAGCTACTGGTTGTTTCCAAACTTGCTCCTCCTCCATGACCTCCTGAAATTCATTATTAAAGAGATAAGTTTCGAGGAGTGGAAGCACCGCAATGCGTTTTTCGGTCCCCTCGGTCGGGAGGAAGAGAGCATCAAGAACATTCTTATGCTGGGTTGATGTCGCCAAGATGGAGACTCTGGCAAACTGGCCTTAAAGAGACATAGGCCCTCCTCCAGGCACTTGAAGGCTGCTGTTAACATGTTGGCGGGAATCAAAAAGTCTTCCTTGCAGCCGCTGACTAGATTTTTCGTCAGGAGAAGGAGGATGGAAGTCCCCAGCATCCCGGATCGGGAGACTAAGTGGACCTTACTTCTGTTTTGGATCTAATTTTGTCCACAAATGTGCCCTTTGGAGCAGTAGCAGCTCCATCGGCCACCAGATTATCCTCTACAGAGTCAGAGATTGCTGGTACTGTAAAGAAACTTTTGAAGTCTGGCTGTGGAAAATGGTAGTAGGAGTTGGAATATGTTGCTGTAGGTTTTCAGCTCCTGGCCTTAGCGATGGATTTGAAGCCATCTGCACAGATGGAGTCAAGAGGCAGGATAGGGACAATTGATTGGGTGGGCTCAGGCAGACCAGTGCGTCTTTTGAATGACTGGCGTGCTGGGGGTAGATTGAGCACATGAACCATGTCCTGCTGGACCAGGCGCAACTGTGTTTCAAACACTGAAAGCAGGCGTATAGCCAAGGTATCCTTGGACTCGTCCTGACCGGCTGAAAGAGACACATAACCCTCATAGTGAGTGCTAGTGCCACAGAAGATCTCACATGGATGATCGCGTCTCTCTTTGCATGGATTGTACCACATTTAAAAGAACTCTATTTGGCAAAGCATGGGTAATGGCTTGGTTGGATACCATATTTTGTAAATACTTAGTATTCATTAAATAACGAGCCTGGAAACTGCCAGATTTTAAAAAAGCACACCTTTCTTTGTGTATTATTATTTCAAACTAGGAGAAAAACTTCAAAATGCATTTTTCTTGTTTAGGGGAAAGTCAACTTTTGAGGCAGTACTGGTCACAACAGGAAACAATTGCCCAAGTTTTTCTCACCAGATATGAAAAGACAAATTTAGGTCCTGGGTTCGATTTCACAAAACTCTTCCTAACTTAGGACTAGTCCTAGCCAATGCTAAGAGATATGACTAGTCCTAAGTTAGGACCAGTACTTAGGACTAGTCATATCTCTTAACATTGGCTAGGACTAGTCCTAAGTTAGGAAGAGTTTTGTGAAATCGACCCCAGAACACATACGTCAAGTATTTATGTGAAATGACACTTACATGTAACATGTTCTAATATCCCCAAGCCTTACTTTCCCAACATTTAAAAACCCAAACACATTCTGCTGAAACAAATAACATCATTATTGTCATGTAGTTCTGACTGATAAACACAGGTGTATAGGCATACATTTTTCAGTGCGTAATCGGTGTGTGGGCTCATGTAACCATAAAATGTTGCCTGCAGTATAGGCAACTGTGCCAAATCTTACCCTCCCTGTCCAGTTATAGGGCTGATGTGAACCAACTGGGGCACACTCTCTCCGTTCTTTTTCTTTGAGTACAGCATACCTTCCCAAGGCTGTAAAATACAAGATTACAAAAATTATCTTTATTTTAAATTTTAAATCCAAGTCTATTCATGGCATGCCTAATGGTCCTATCTGAGACATGCATCAGTCCACATGCAGCCTTCTGTCTTTAGTGCCAAGGTAATTGGCCCCTCGGTTCTTCTGAGTTTCTGCAAATTTCTCACCAAAAGGCACTCCTGACACCCGAACAACAAATGCTTTTTCGCCCACCTCTGCCACAGCAAAAAAGGTCAACATGCCTGTCACTTTCAAAAATGTGCTCATCCGAATTAAGGGATACTTTGGACAGGATACTTTGTATGAAATCAAATCATGAAATACAATGTTGACAGATGCCTCCTTTGCTTTCTGTACCAACCATTCACTGCCTTGCTTCAATGTGTTTTCACTGCTCAACCAAAGACTGCAGTCTATCTCTGTCCACTCAACTCCATGTCAAAACTAAGCAAACTTTCAGACAATCCCGATCAAAATGCTTGAACCATGTAAAAATAAACATACCCCCATCCCCAGCTCAATGTTGTTTACCCAAGCTTGAGTGCAAACCATGCAATACGAGTCAACACAACCTCGTCTCCAGGGGCGATCGACCATTTTCTTCCAGCATGCCTTGCTCGCTCATAACCCCTGGAACTGGTTAATTAAAATGTGCTCATATCCAGCACATTTTAATTAGGCCTATGGCCGATCCACTCTACACACCCGTTAAAGTATGTTAACCCGCAAAAGAGGCCTGAAGTCAAAGAGGAACTGGTCCCCTCTCATTCTTCTTTGATCTTGTGATAATGTGTCTTACTCTGTGCAGTTTAGGGTGACCGTGTAAAAACATGATTCATTTGAAATGAAATCGCATCAAAATACTTGCATTTTCAAACGCGCGTACTAAGCGTCCTACAAGGGCTCAGAATGTTCAAACAAGCGTGCACACAAAGTAGTCACTTTTGGGAGCCAATCAGCATTGTTTTTCAATACATCCCTACCAGGGATTAGTGACGAGAGGTATTTATACGGTGCGCTGCCAATGGTAGCGAGGCTGGAGTCAACGTTGACCAGTAAAAATGTTCTGGAGCTTGTAATGCCCTGTCTCCACCACGAGGGAGAATGGGAATGTAACTCCAAAAAGGCCCATTGGTCTGTGTACAAATGTCAAAGGGTTGCCATCATTGTGGGGGAAATAATTTCATAGGCAAAATTTCATGAAACATCATAGAAAGAATCACGATACTAAAGTGATCCCTGGTGGGGAGGGGCTTGTCGAAGATCTGAGGTTCAACTGGCCAACTTCAGCACTTCTCTTCTAGGTTTGCCCTCTCTGCCTTAAGAACATCCATTAGGTAGCACTCTGAGAATGTACTGGGATGCTTTCAACAGGCTGCTTGGGTGATGACACTTTTAAGGGAAACACCTTTAAAAAGGGCCTATTAGGTGGACTTCCCTCTAAAATCATGAGCACATATCGGTCCATCGGCCGCTTGCCACGGAACAAATGGCTGTAACTATCCAGTCAGTGATCCTATCATGAGAAGCCAGACCCCAAGGCAGGTTCGTTGTGATAAACAATAGACCGATTGCACTACCAATGTCATCACGTGACGACAGTGGGTACTACATGTACCTCATCTCAGCGGATGGCAAAGACGTGCAAAGACCATACAGACTATGTTGTGACTGAGCGAGTACACCGACAGTCGGCTTTATTTTTGTAAATATTAACACAGTGACCAAGCCCTTTTTTTCTAAATTGTTTGTTGTGAAATTGATTTAAATCACATTACTGGTTCATAAACTACCAGTATTCTACTACAAAAGAGGTTTATTTTGAGTTATGCACTACCAGCTACGTAGCCATCGGTCTTTTGCCTCTAATGTAAATCCCTGTAATAAAATTAAAGAGTGTTAGCCTTGCGGAGTTTTAAATAGACAAAAGAATCACAAAGTTTTGGAAAGCCTTTTCTTTTAGATGATTTCAGCTTCAAAACTGCAACATTCTTGTGTTGAAAAGTGTGAGATCGCGATCGTCCGTGTAAGCACCTTTTGTGAACATGATGCTCTTTGTAAAATGTCCAAGACTTGCTAGAAATGTTCTTACTGACTTTATTCAGCCACATCGATAAGGTCTCCGGTACAATTTCTAGAATATTCTTCACAAATTTCAAGAAAGAAAACCCTCGATCGAATAAACAAATGTTAAAATTATCATGTACTCTACAACAACGGCTCTTTCCTATGAAGGATGCCTTGTTTGTCGATGTTTGTTACCAACTATAGGTCACATGATTTGGAGAGCGCAAATGATATATCATTCATGTCCAGTTCTGAGCAACTTTATATGGCTGACATACCACTTCAGTGCCCTGAGGAGGCACCAAAGTTTGTCATCTACATGTACTATCTTGATGTCTGGCACAAAGATGTCCTAGGGTGCAAAGGGTCGCTCCCCAGCCAGAAAAGACACACCGGTCACGATGGTCACTGTCGTGTTAGGTTGGCCTCAGCTAGACATCAGCAAAGGTGGGCACTAGATGGTGAATGTGATGCTGACTTGGCTGGTAAAAAGAGAGCAGGTAAAGCTGATTTGGCCAGACTGCAAAAATCTACCAGGCCAACATGGCCAGGCATAAGGCAAAATAGCTTGGGGCTGCTACTGCTGGGAGGAAAAGGACTACAAATTTTAGAAGATTCGACATGCGGTCCTCCAATGGGCGGACACAGCCCCCCTTCAAAGGTTGAGTGACGCATCCAGAAAGGTGAGGATTTGAGAAGGGATTGGTATTTATTGGTGAGGCCTCCATTCAGTCGCCGAGGTGCATGAAAATCATGAACCCTCCCCTCAGCAGCGCGGCCCTGATCATCTTCACGATTTGGGTTAACACCCGGGTTGAGGTGGAAAGCCCGAACTGGAGCACTCTAAATTCGTACATTATACTGTTGTACTGGAAGCGTATGAATTTGCGGTGCTCTGGCCTGATTGGCACATGTAAATACCTTTCGTTCAGGTCAAGGCTTGCTGCCCACAGGGGTGTGACGATTGATTCTAGTATGGTCTTGAGCATCTCCAGGAAAATTGTTATTATCAAATACATTTATTTAAAAAAAGTTTTGTACTTTTAACCACTTCACGTTGGATGAGGTGTAAATCTGCCCAATTTTTCTGGACTGGCTTACGGCGAATGGTTTAGTATGACTGGAGCAGTTTTAGGTTGCACTTAACAAGTTTTTGCTGGCAGCTGGATGGCTAATGGAAATATCCACCCGCATATTCCATTGTTTAGAGCCTACATGAAAAGCACCTACCGTGCTTTGCTTCTTTTCTTCCGCACTAAGAGGGATATAAGGTACTTTCAATCACGCACTGTTATGTCCCTTTTTCTGTTTTGTTTATATGTAATTCCCGATTCCAGACCTTTGTCCTGTTGTTGTACAAGACAGGCTACTACCATTGTTTATCAATGTATTTGGCTCAATGGGAGGTATAGTCCGAGCAGTCCGAGATTCAAGCATACAATGACAACATAAAATTTGATTTATCCTTGTCTGAGTGTCCCTTCCCTTGGCTGGTGCGTGTAACATAGCCTGAGAAGGAGACCATGTCGGGTCCCTTTTCAGGAAAATAGAAATGCCAGCGCCTGCAGTCGGCTGTGGCTATGGGCGGGAGACTGCTGACTCATTAACAGTGTAGCATTATTGTTAGTCTCCCGAGAACTTGGTCTGTCCTGGGGGAGATGTCTTTCCCCCGATAGTAACAGGATGAGTTCTCCCCAAATAATTCATTTAAAAATTTCTAAAGAACGAGTACACAACTCTACAACTCAAAACTGTTTACTTCTTATCTTAAAGGTATTATACAGGTATGTTAGAGCTGACAAAATAGTCGCAGACAGTGTTCATGTTTTGTGTGATTCAACATATGCATGAACAAACAAACCTGTGAAAGTTTGAGCTCAATTGGTCATCGAGGTCACAAGAAAATAGTGAAAAGAGACCTTATGTGTTTTCTGTTTTTTCAAACATCAAGTTTTTATTACGCGTGATAAAAACTATTGCTTTACTCATTTTTCAGAAACGATAGCATTTTAGGCCGAAATATTTTAAAGAGGATGGGCCATGGTGATTGAAGTTGATGTTTTTTTTTAGTTTTCTGCTTTCTATAATTTGTTGCATCTTTTGTAACATTACATTAACAAAAGAAGTGATATTTGCAGGGAGTTTTTACTCCGTTCACTAGCCCGCCGCCTAAATTATTTTATCAAAATCCCGTAAATGAGGGCAGCAAACAAACATGACGTCACTTTACGTATTTAATGCCCGGATGGTCTGTACTGAGCAATGCTCAATGAGTAACAACAAACAGCCGTTTGACAGAGGGGTACGTACTGCGACGTCACTATTCTTTTGAATTTTTGGAGACAGCTTTCTGGCACCAACTGCTGTTGTTCCGATTTTGCCTGAAGGCGGGGGTGAAAAGAGGCTTAGAAACTGCGTTGTAAACGAATACCCATTCATTCTATAACTCTGCCACAGTGTTTTCTTGGTAGATATAGGTGTATTTAGGTATGTAAACATTTTTTTTAAGAGCGACTCTAGCGTGGCCCAACCTCTTTAAGGAACCCTTTCTACCATTACTTACTTTAAATCATGTAAGTTATGTGTGAATCTGTGAACATTTGTGTTTTTCGATCTTACCAATAGTGTACTTCTATTTTAGATAAAATACTGACTGATCTCGATGACAACTACCATACTCCCGATATTTCAGCCCCCATTTCTACCAGTGACCATGCAGTCGTGACATATCGTCCTCACCACGCTATCCCGCCAAAGAAATCGACTAAGGTTTCATTACGACCTTTTCGCGATTCCTCTGTTCGCACTTTTGGCCAGTGGCTAATGCAAATGGATTGGTCAACGTTTAGTGAATCTGATGATCCAAATGAAATGACTGAGGTTTTTTGAGAGCTGATCAACAGTCGTTATAGGCAATGCTTTGAGCTTGTCACAGTTAAATGGCGATTTAACAATAAACCCTGGTTCAATAATCAAATTCGCAGGCTAATATCACAACGTGACTTGGCCTTCAAATGTGGAGATGCTACCTACAGGAGCCTTCGTAATAAACTCCAGAGAATGATCAAATCTGCGAAGGCAAACTTCTACAAGCGTAAGATAGAACATTTAAAAACATCAGAGCCGGGTAAATGGCACCAACAAATTCGCCATCTTAAATTCTGCAAGGTTTAAAAGCTCAATATTCAACCCTATTTTAGTTTCACTTTGACAATACATGTTTACATTCATGTTCGACAGCGGTAGTTTCACGTAACCTTGTTGAGTATGCTCAAAAAACCTCTTTTTTGTGGAATACTGGTAATTTATAAAACGGTTATGTGATGTAAACCATTGTCACAACATACAACTTTAATAATAGGGGTTTGTAAATGCGTTATAAGTCATGTTTACCCCCCAAAACGGCCGATTGTTGAATCCGCATGTCAAACTCTCATAGTCTTTGCACGTAAAATAACAACAGCTGCACTGCCGAAATCCGACCGAATACCCACTAGAGGTCGCGTGATCACATGTACATGTAAACATTGGGAGCGCAATCGGTCTATTGTCAAGCCATGAAGGTTTACTTTGGCAAGAAAAAATCTCCCTGATGTATCATATAATATTTCAAACACTTATCTGCAACTAGGGCTTAACCTTTAAGTGTTACTTTTCAACATAACGTCCTGAAATGGGAATTATCACATGAATGAGATGATTGGTAAGATCAATAGAAAATTATTTATGCCCAGGAAACTGAAAAAGTCCAGGTTATGTTCTACTGAACTCACTACTGTATACATGGGCTATGTCAGACCTACATGTATTGTTGAATTTGCAGTCCCTGTTTGCCATTCCATTATCACTCTTGCACAATCCAACCGTATTGAATCTATTCAAAAAAAGAGTTTGTTGTATCATTGATGAAGCATTACCTACTTTAGGTCTGACACCCCTCCATAATAGAAAAGCCTCTCTATGTATAAAAATTCCCCAATAAAACTTACAATTCGGGTAGATTCAGCAAATGGTTCCCTCAAACTAAAAGTTCTCACTTTATGAGCCTTAGATGAATGAGTGTTCTTCCACCTCAAACAGATTTAAGAACAGTTCTGTGCCATACCATACCAGATTACTTAACAAATGAATTTAATAGTTTTATCTTTATTCCAACAAAGGATTTTAGTATATATAGCTGTTGTTTTCCGTTTATCAGTAAATTTAGCAAAATATTGTGTAAACTCTGTCTTTTATTGCATTTTAATGTTTTTAATGTTTATGTACAATTGCTGTGGAATTCAGCCTTTGGGCTGCAAGGAGTGTTTTGAATAAAACAATCATATTAATAGTAATTTAAAAATACTAAAGAAAATTGTGTATAATAGACTTTTGAATTTTCTTTCCAGCTTTAATATTCTCTCTAACCATCAATTCGGTTTCTGTCCAGGCTGTTCCACAGACATGGCTCTCATTTATCTTACTGACATCATTTCTAGTTCTCTGTTCACAAAAACAGTGTGCTGCTGGTGTTTTTATCAAATACCATTGATCATGACATCCTTATTTCCAAACTTTCCTTTTATGGTGTCAGAGGATGCACCCTTAAACGGTTCACCAAACACCTGGCCGATAGGCAATAAATTTCACTTAGCTGGGGGAATTGTTACTCATGGTTTTCTCTTAAGGCGCCATACTTGGTCCTCTTCTTTTCTTTGTTAACATTAAAGACCTTCAAAATTCTTCCTGTTTGATATCCTTTCTTTATTTGACTAATTAACCAATTTTACAACGGGATATTCATAGAATATTTATTATTATTATTAGTACATTAATATACTTCTTCCTTCTACCTTTTCATCTTACTTGTCAGCAGTTCATGATACCAATGGGTACTCATTCTGTTTATAAAGATCTTTAAGTGTTCGTTTACGAGAAGACCATGCAAAATCTTTAAAAATCGACAAGGTGGGGGGTCAGCGATTTAAACTCAAATCTTGGCTATTTGATCCCCACCAGGGACCATAACACCTGGTGAAGCAGCTCGCTCAAAAACCGCACAATGGCCGAGTACGGGTCGCCAACTGTTTTTAGCGCAAAATGGACATTTGCGGGAGTTCATTTGTTGTGTTTTTGGTGTATAATTATAGCACCGTTAATTCCCTTAAACTGTATCAATTTCTGTCAACTTATACATCAAAAGAAAGAGCTCATCGTCCTCTACATGATCAAATAAAAAAGAATTGTGTGAAAATCTTCACTGCAGATATCTAGGCTTTAGGAAAACACTTGACAGTTCTACTAAGGAAATAAGCCATCTACGCAGTTAACCATAACTTAATTAGTGCAGGGCTGAGAGTCAACAAACTTGGTGGAAATATAGTTCAGATATCCAACTACAGTAATAAAAAATAAAAACATTGTCAGCTCTTCTTCATTTTAATTGCCAAGGATCAACAAAGATGGAAAAGTTCATAGGTATGAATCAAACCTACATACAGTTCTGAGTAAAATATTGCTTGCCCTTAACTCACGTCTGGAATAGATTGTTATAAAAACATTGAAACAAATTGTCAACAAAGATGAAACATAAGTTTTTGCAAGTTTTGTGTATTAAAATGAGGTAGATGGGAGAGTTTTCTGGCAACAATACCGATCAAACTGAACGTCCAGTAATACCGCCAACCCAGTTAGCGCGAAGTACCGCAAGAGGGCGCCACACATTGCAACGCGCACCCCCCCCCCCCCCCCGGTCGTGAGCGATGTCAATATGTCAGCCATGGATATGGCGGCTGTATCGCTGCAGTGTGACTTCTGTAATTTTGAGCATTGCAAAGCCATTGAGTGTGGTGTATATCCCTCTTATCCGCGCGAGAGCAATACCATGCACCTTCGTCAATGCACAAAAAACATACGGAGCCATTTGCAGAAGTGGAAAGTTGCTGCATATGACGTGAATGTCGAGTGGAAGTTGATCCTCCTGCGATGTGGGTTATTCGACGTTGATGCTTACACTAGTTACAGTGATAAGACGATATGCCCGGCGCATCGGTACAAGTTAGGGTTGAGTTGGACATCAACAAGGAAATGCTGTCATCCACTCCATGAAGGGAAAGGCAAACCATTTCGTGGTGTGAACAAAACAACTAGTCGTGAGGTGTTTGATCGATGGGGTACCCTGATACCAGTCGGAACAGGTAAGAATGAATGTATAAAAATAAATCTTCCTTTCTCATCTGGGTAATTTATGTACATGTATGAACATTGATTACATCCCTTAACATGCAATCGACTTGGTATCATTTATATTGTCTGGGTGAAAGGGTTATTATTAATACTGTTGGTTGCAGTTGAGACAGCCCTGGATCACAGTTAATTCTCGCTGTTTACTTGACTTTCAGGTATCTGTAGAGGTTGTTTATCTAAGCACCAACTATCAGTAGCAGTAGCAGTTACACAACAGACAGCGGAAGAACTACCTCCTGGTGATATGCCCTCTAATAAGGTGTGTGCTCCCTTCACTTTAAAAAAGCAGTACATATATTTATACTCTCTTGGTTTATCAACGTTTGTTTATAAAAAAAAATAACTTCGTGAATTGTTGTTGTATAAACAGGAAGAGCAGCAGCGTACAGTCAGTGATTTCTCATTGCTGGCTGGTGGACTCCTATCTCTCCAGTCCACTGACACAGAGTGCACTCAAACTCAAGAGGTATGAAGGGGGATTACAAATTGAACTCTGATAGCTTGCATTTCATTTATCATATATCAATTGTAAACACGCTTCTTCATAAGCACACTTGTTTCATCCTTGCTTTATGCAGCATATCTCACTGGATTTATTCATGTTCTCAAATTTTCAGCAAACATCTGAGTCTTCATCAACTGATGACAATGTAACACAGGATCTAGGTGCATTGGACTCTTCTTGGGCTCCAACCCCCCGACCAAAGAATGTGGAGTTGCAATCCCTGAACACTTTCCTTATCCAGAGTGGAAGGTCTCCTGTTGATGGACAGCTTCGTCGACCATTAGAAGAAGCATCAGATAGTACCATCCGTTATTATAGAAGAAAGGCAAAGGAAGCCTTTGGTTTAGTTCTCCATTGTTTGGCACCTGGTCAAGAAGATGGACTTATGAAGCTCACAGTTGGTGAAAAAACTGCTGACTTATCACAAAGTGATCAAGATGTTGACAGTAGTACCAGCTCTCTAGTCGTGTGCTATCAAGCTGCAGACAATTGGTGTACCAAACGACAGATTTTATCAATATTGGCCCACAACATGACAAAGCAAAGACTAATGGTAAGAGAATGTGAATTTCCTTTTACACTATTTGACCCGTTTTGTCAAAGACTTCATACAAAAAGTTAACAACATTTTTATTTTTTACCAGCATGCCACCTTACTGGTCGTTTTTGTGATCGATTGTATTTTCTTGAAACTTTATGTTTTTGTGTTCCATTGTTACAGCAACTGATTCCGGGGCTCACCATCTACAGGATAGATGCAGCAAGAAAGCATGCTAAGGAAAGTGGTGGAGGGCAACCAGTAGAGTTGGAGCCAATAACAAGATCAAGACTACAGAAGAGCAAGGTTGATCACTTCATTCAATTCATCTCACGCCCGGAGTTTGTTCAAGACGTTGCATTTGGGACCAGGAGACTGAAACTCAGTCATGGAGAAAAGATTGAAATCCCAAATGTTGTTCGAACCGTCGTCGTGTCTCGTCTTGTTGATTTATATCAAGTTTACTGTCAAGAGATTGGAATCACTCCACTTGGTCGTAGCTCACTGTTCAGTATCACTCAGGTGAGATTTATGTAATATTCAATCTTGCCAATTGCATTAATTTTGTGTTATTTCTTTTGTTTATAGTATGGATCGATTATGTACAGCATCGATATAGTCAATAAGTTGCACATTTTAAAAGTGCAGTAATTCTTTCACAGGTGTGTGCTGCTGCCAAGAAGAAATCTCTCTCTGGTCTGGATAACATTGCTGCCGAGGGCTCGGAAGGGTTTGATGCTATGGATGGATTGATGGGATTGCTTGGTGAATGTGGTAAGTTTTCAAAAGTACTAATTCAGAGCTGCATTTTTTACTAGTTTTTCAATAGTCTCCAGTGAGTCAAGATCTAGAGAAAGAACCATACAGAAAGGATCTAGAGTAAACCAAATGTAATTGTTCACCTTTGCTTTTGATTGTTGCAGGCTTTTCAGCTTTGTGGGTAGATGAGCACAAAAATAGGTTCCGAACTGTTCGCCAATACCTTAAATCGGATTTCAAACTCCATGTTCAGGAAAACACTTCCTGTCCTGATCACTGTTGGACTTATGCACTGAGTACTAAAGATTCTTGCAACCATCCTCATGACGTCCACTGTGAGATATGTGACGACCTACGTCTTCTGCTAAATGAAGTTGAGTTCTCCATATCAAGTGTGGACACAAAATACAAGTAAGTTTCTTAGGGTTGGTTATGGAACCTCTCCTACATCAATTTTTGAAGAGTACAATTTTTGTGCACGTTAGGTTTCACTATTGTTCATATTCATGACATTGATTTTATAATGAGGATCTATGTTTTATTCCAGGTACCCATCACAGAAGGACGAACTAGCATATGATTTTGAGTATGCCAAGGACCGTATCATTGGTCTGAAAAATCATGTTGTGCGTACAATGGCCCAGGAAAAGTGCAAAGAGGATATTCTTTCGAACCTTACCTCTTCCCAAGCACTTTTGACTATGGATTGGGCAATGAAGTATTTGCCGAGACGATTTAGAGAAGCTCAACAAGACTGGTTTGGCAAGAAAGGGATATCCTGGCATGTGACGGTTGCTGTGACGAAATCTGGCAGTGAATTTGAGGTAAAAGTTTTATCATGATACAAATCACTGAAAAGACCATAATTTGTCACTCACATTTTTTTGTTTGTTACTGACTCAGCAGATTTAACAAATAAACTACACAAAGACATGTTCGAAAGAAGCAATAAGAACTTTTCAAGCACTCATGATAAATTGTGAATAATAACTTTGTGGAAGCATGTGTTATCCATGATTTGTCACTTTCACCGGCTTGACTGCATTTTTTTCCACAGGACTCTGGGAAAGCATTGAATGTAGTGTTCAGTGCAGTGCAAACCACACATTGGTATACATGTATAATAGGGTACAACAAAAACTAGAAATACTTTATCGTGATGCAAATCTTACATCATTAAAATAACAATCATGTCTCTCTTGTTATCTTCAGATTTTGTGCTTCGTCCATCTAATTCAGCCATGTGTCCAGAATTGGTGGAGCGTGCTGTTAGTACTGGAAGCCTCGTTGCTTGAGCTGAAAAGAAGGCGTCCAAACATCACCGAAGTCTCTCTTAGGTCAGACAATGCAGGATGTTACCACTGTGCACCTCTTATCTTGTCCATGGCAGATCTTGCTAAAAAAGTGGACATTAACATTTCAAGGTATGACTTCTCTGAGGTACAGGCGGGTAAAGACATATGTGATCGTAAGATAGCACCAATGAAGGCACATATCGAGCGGTACGTCAATGAAGGCAACAACGTACTCACTGCTGATGACATGCACACTGCCTTAGAGTCATACAATGGTGTGAGAGGATGCTATGCATCTGTTCTGAAGATTGGTGACATGCCCTCTTCTGGTGAAAATCTGAAATGGCCAGGTGTCACCAACTTTACTAATTTCTCCTTTGAGGAAGGTGGTGTGCGCTCCTGGCTTGCTTACACCATTGGCAACCAATTCCATCCCTACACAAAATTGATCAAGCAACCACCTGGACCACTGATCACCACTTACACTATTGGACATTATACTGAGCCCAAAGTCTTGACGGGAGCAATTCGTCAACAAAGAGATGATGTTCAGTTCTCTTGTACGGAATCAAACTGTGTTAAAACTTTCCCCACTGATGAGCTCCTACCACATCATTTGGCAGCTGGACGGCATATGTTTCGTCCCCTTAAGGAATCTCGTCTTGATAAAATTGCACGTCAGTGAGCTGAAAAGATTGGCGAGATGCAAGCTGGCACTTCTTATTCCAGTAAAGGTGTTGAGACTGCCAGTTCGGGAGTAGCTTCGGCAACCATGTCCCAGGCAATCCATTCTGGCTGGGCTCGCAAGTTTTCCAAGGCAAGGAAGAGGTTTTCGCAGCAAGTGAAGGATTTTTTGCTTGCCCAGTTCATGATTGGCGCCAATACAGGAAAGAAGGAAAACCCAGAAACTGTGTCCCGTCGATTGAAAAGTCAGTTTCACAGAGATGACTGGTTGACTACCCAACAGATAGCCAGCTATTTCTCACGTCTTGCTCTCTTACACAAATCTGGGACACTGCCATCAAAGAGCTGGACTGATGTGAACAATAATGCTGTAGAGTTGGTTGAAAGACAGGTTCTCGTGGATGCTGTACAGAACCAGTGTGAGCTTTGAGGCATGTAAATGCATGATGCCATCGGACGCTTATCAAGTGTCCGTTTTTGATTAAACAGTCAGTACTCTGCCATTTTTTATTGTTGTTAATCTTAAAACTTTGAATTTCCCAAACTACACCTATCCAATTAGCATTCCAATTGTCTTGTTACCATCAGGGTTGATTTTCACACCAAAAAATTCCATCAATTACCAGTACTGCTTTCAACTTTGATGCCGTTGGTGTATTATCTATGTTGTAATACTTTTACCACTCTATCTTGACTGTATATTTAAATAGTCAGTGAATACCACACACCGGTAGGTGTGAAGGTTAAAACTAAAATATATTGAACCGTTGAACTTATGAATATGTCAATAAATAAAACCATTGACACTTATTGTGTTATTATCTAAACTATAATAACGTCTTGGTGTGTTTATTTTGTTTTCTAATCACCTGATTCTGAAGAGGATCTTGCCTTTGCAACACAACAAATGCCTGACAAGGACCAAATAACTTGCACTGTTAGGGTGAAAGGCTTGGAGGAGGGGGTTACAACTAAAATATGAATCAGGATTTGAGTATAACAAACTAATCAAAACGTTTAGATGTAAGGTCATTGACTGAATCCTGAGGAAATTGGTCATGTTCACCACAACACTTAATTAAGGATTCAAGGACCAACATAATTGTTTCTTGTAGGGTAATGAGAGGTTTGCTTCATGTCCAATGCATCAAAACTACCGTTGAAAACAAGGCAATCGCAAATCACAACAGGTACCAGTTTTGAACGATGCAATGCAAAACTGCCATTATAGGGCAAAAACAGGCTCCTGCCATTTCAAACAAAAAACTGCTGACAAATATTTTATTGATGCTACCTAAGGACCATAATAAGAACTCTCTTTCACCCGAGTGTCATTGCTCACAGACCTGCACTAATGACTCTACAGCGACCCAAAGATGTGACGCAAATTTAGGGGTACCCTTAAATGAAGAGTTACCGTTGCCACGTAAGAGGTTTTTTCCCCACAATTTTGACTTCCTGGTTTAGTTCAGGATACAAACTAAAGACCCTGAAAATTTCATTGCTCTAATGTATTCCACCGTTCAGCAGCAAGCGTTTAAACTTGTGCAGTCAAAAATCATAAAAAACGCCATTTTACCACTAAAAAACACATTTTTGGCTCTTTTTTCTGTTAGGGAGGTCGGATCTGCCAAATATTGTGCACAGCCTCAAGGCTACCTATGACCCACCTACCACCAAAATTTCAGCGAAATCCGTTGACCCCCACCTTATCACCGTCTGCATGGTCCTCTCACGGACATGCTCTTAAGTTCCTTTCACCGGTACAGCATACACTATCAGAACACTAAGAACACTAAGGCTGTGGAATGGTCTTGACATCACCTTTGAAACTCAACTGTCTTTGGGTCTGTTCAAGGCCACTTTCAGGTTGGTTCTAGGCCACGTTGGTTTCCCAATAATCAGCTTAGGTTCCTTTCTTTCTTTAATATGCATTTTTGCCTTGTTGCCAAACTATTAAAGTAATTTTCATGTTGTCAGTCTGCAAAACTCCATCTTGTCATTGTCTTTACCACCTTAAATATACTGTTATTGTTAATATTATTAACTTAAATATATTGTTATTATTATTATTATTATTATTATTATTTGTGTACAACACATTTCTCTTTAAGTTAAACTGCTAAGATTTTTAGTTTGTTGCTTTCCTTTTTGCAGTAAATTGTGTACGTTTGTATTTTGTGTCAGTGAGCATTGCAATAGAAGCCTCCTTGGTTTGCTCCTAATCCATTTCATTATTTAAAAAAATTCAATCAGTTATCCCTCTGTGACATGGCTCTGCAAGAAGTTCAACACGGCTCCATCAAGTCAATCTGATTTCAGAAGGATATCCGCCACTAACAAACTCATCAAGCAGTTCTGTGAGACACCGGCTGAATGCTTCCGACGGTGTTCATCTCAACCACTCCGGCATTGTTGCATTTGCTAGAAATTTTATAAGGCATTTGCGTGGCCTCTAGCCAGTCTCATACCAAGCTGCCCATTCCTTTAAGCAGATGAATCAAACAAAAGATGATGCAAGAAGGGGATACAGACCTTCAATTTGTCTAGACCCACAAACATCGCAGGATTTTCATCAACAGAGGGGATTATACAAGGTACATGCATAGGCAAGGAGACCAAGTGCCCCTATCTCTATTGTTTTGCAGGCTTTGAACGTTTGGCCACACACCACCATCCCTTGGTGTTGTTTAGACTATACAGAACTGCACCAACACAGCACACCAATAAAGTTACTTTTGGTGACTTAATTCACTTAAGCAAATACTTCTTTTCCACCATAAGAATTAATTGCTTTGATAAGCAGTACCATGATAAAATCCCTGCATTGCAACGTTAGACCTACATGAACAAAAGCACAAATTAACATTTCAATGTCTTCTCCTACCTTTGCCTTTTTGAGCTGGGAGTAAATTGAATCCATAAGCTCTGGTTTGTTCTTGTCACATCGAGGGAGGTCTTCCATTTCATGGCCTACTAATTCCTCACTAGTGTATCCCATTTGCTGTTTATAGGCTGTGTTGATGAATTGGACAGTGCGATTCTCATTGGTGATTTCCACTGCATCTGAGCATGTCTCAAGTGCACTGAATAATGCATTTACGGCTCTGAATAAGAGTGTGAAAGTGTGAAAGATATTTCATTCAACAAATCAATAATAAGGGCCACTTCGTACAACAACAAAACAACTGAGCTCAAGTGAAAAAGGTTAATAGCCAAATTACCATTTTATGTATTATATGGTTAGTGACTGTTTTTCAACATAAAAAGGTAACAAACTGTTTTTTAGAACAGTAAATTAAAACGTTATCAAATTTAGATGGTCACATTTAAAGGCACAGTACAAGTTTGGTAATTGGAGCCTACTGATTGTGTTAATCCTATATAAATGTAGGTACATGTATACAATAAAACTAACCTGTGAAAATTTCACTTCAAAAGGTGGTTACGTTTTTGAGATATCACCGAAAAACCGTAGCGAATATTACCACGCGGGAAGAATATTCCCCACAGACAAACACAGTCTGAGAAGCGTTTCTGACAGAAATGCTTCTCAGATTCAAATTTTGGGGAATAAAAAGTGATATATTTTCCATAACCGTAGTACTTCCAATTTGAAAGTTTCTCAAAATTCATTATACTACCCAAAGCTGCTCTACTTCTTACCAAGTAAGTTTTTATTGCCATTAGTTTTCAGAGTCATTACCAAACGTGTACTGTGCCTTTAAGCAATAACGATGAAACACATCTTTTTAAAAAAAACATTATGCATCTTCTTTTGATCGATCAAATGAAAATTTAACAATCTAAGCAACCTTTACAGACAATACCTGAGTTTGATCTGTGACCTGACCTCTCCATACTCCAACTGCAAAAGCTCATTCAGGCAGGTTGCAGTGTTGGCATTCTCAAATATGCGACGGTTAAACCCAGCATTCAAAAGCGGCAAGATGGATGTTTCATCTTTATCAACAGAACTACATACAAAATTAAAAGTAAAAATATTACAAAAATGTACTGGTAATTCTGACATTAGTAGCATGGAAGTAGCAATCCACTAGAAATAAAATAACCCTGGAGTTGCAGTGAAACGATGAGAAAACTAGAAATCAAGTGTTTGTAAGAACAAACACAGAGGAGTTTCAGTTGCTGGATTAAAAAGATATGATATCCTGATTCCATACTGAAAACTACATGGGATATCCAAATTATGTGTAAGTTTGGTAAAAAAAAACACACCAAACTCAGTATAAAAGTTTTGTATTTGAACATCCTGGTTAAACCAGAGGAAAATGTCAACTAGGATCGTGGATATAAGAAACATATGACACTGGTTACAAATTACTTCAAAAATTACACAAAGATTATCGGTGTATCCTGCGTAGTTCAGGAAATATGAAATGTCGAATATCATAATCTAATGTAACTCAATCCATGATGACATCGTGGGGATCTTTAATGTTTGAATAATTGTTAGCTCCAATTTGTCCCAATGGGATTTTAAGAAGTACTAATTTTAACATTTATCATACTTATAATTCTACTTACAGAAAACCACATCCAAATTCCGAGCCAAGCTTTAGACCTCTAACAATATTTGTTTTTATTCTTCCTGATCCCAAGAACAATAGATCTAGCATGGATGCCAGCCATCAACAAACTGTGCCGTGGAATTCTTTTCTAGAGGACTTTTTCAAGTTTGGCTGGTCTACACATTTCTAGAAGCCAGCTTTCCAAGGAAATTAAAATCTTTTAATGTTAGTCACCAGATTTTAAGCCTTTTTTATTAGAGCACCATTCATCAACCCATTTTAATTGTTTGTTGCAATAGTTGGTTCATGTCACTCAATCTTAAGAAACCGATCCAGCGTCTAGACAAGCATATGGAAAGATCATTGTTGCTGATTTTTAGGGTATTCAAGAAATTGTGCAGAATTATGTCACAAACAATGAAATACTGTCATACTCAAGCTCCAACCAAGTGGTGTACGATCGCGCCGCGCCATTTTTTTTCTTTCCAAGAATGCTTTGCCCGATCATAACTCCTGGAAGTGTAACTTTGAAAAATCAAAATATATTTGCCAATAATTGTGCACAGACTGGATGCGCTGTGGAAATTGTAAAATACATACAGTGTCATAACCTTGGTTACTGGGCCAGTCCAAGTCCAAGTACTTCACTTGCAGAGATCACGATTACATATATCTCATGCACAATAAATAATTACACAACTTAGTTTTCGGTCAGAAAGCCGTGTACTCATCGTCGCATCTACGGACGTTGCTGATTAACTTTAGACAGGTTTTCTCTGGCTGTTTCTAGGTATGCATCGAAGCCAGATATTCGTCTGTCACAGTTGCGGCATTTTAAATCATTAAATTGCAATTGGCATGCAGGAGTTACCGAATTGTAATGTGATAAGGATTGGTATAATCTTTTCTTCTGACCAATACTATGATTTAAGTGTGTCCCGCGATTATCCCTTTTAAAACAAAATACAGGTGTCACTAGCAACAGAGACTGAATTAGACATCTTCAATGGATGAAGACTAGAAAGACCTGATTCGTAATAAGTCATAAACTTAGCGGTCAGGTGTTGCATGACAAAAAAATGAATACGTACATCTTTATACGCATGCGTTTCGGCCTATAGATTGTTTTGAAGACATCCGGGTTTCACATTTTGCGCATTTATAATAAGCCAATCAAAGACACGGGTTGCAGTTCCCTTTCCAGGGGTTAGAAACGTACGCAGAGCTAGCGGGGCAATACAGCGCACTGCCCAGGGTAGAGAGGATGTGTCATACTCAATTCATCCTCTCAACCCTTTCATTATTCCAAACAGATTTAAAGGAAAACTACAGTAGTAAGCTTGCGGGTATTATCATGTACAAAACTCTTATGGGAGAAGTTTTATCTAAATTTCACTAGATATTTATGGTTTGCATATCTTTAATCTACCCCCCACTCTCTACTTTATCCATCCTACTCCCCTCTTCTGCTCCCCTTCAAAATTGCCATCATATCCCCTTTCCCTCATTGTGGTGATTTTCATATTTAGCTGTTTCGCAGCACAGCGCAGCGGAACAGCTCTTGTTTTCGTTAAAGGTTTTGTATTATTATTAATTTTTTATTTTATTTGTATTTTTCAGTAAACCGGAAGTCATTGAAATAACGCACGATTCATTTTAAGCGGCTTTTTGCATAGTTCCTAAAGAGCAATTGCAATGAAACTTTCAGTGATGAGAGGCATTGGGGCAATAAGGCCCCTCACACAGATGATGTCATGATGACGTCATCACCTGTCACGTGACGTCATCTTAAAGGTTTCTATTTTAAATATTTGAAAATCTGTATCAAATCAGCCACAAGAGACCGTAGGTTTCTGTTTGCAGCATTGTATAGGGATAAATTAGGTCTTCATTTTATTCAGTCTGCATGACCTCATTTGACCTCTACTTCCGGTCGAAACCGGAAGTGCCTTGTAATTCAAAAGTGCTAAATGTTATGAACATGTTTCAACAATGTTAGTGTCTGGCATGGGTGTGCATTTAAAACAAATACTGATGACGTCATGATACACACGAGCGCCCTCTAGTGGCAGGTTGAAAACTGTTCAAAATGGACTTTTTGAAGATGTGTGTGGGGAAGTTTTGTGTAATCACTTCAAAATTTACACATATGTTGACCATCAGGCAGCCATCATGTGTGTGAAGTTTCATATCAGTGACGTCATCGGGGGTCATGTGACGCGGCATTAAAGGTGCCTTTTCCGAAGTCGTATATCTCCCGATGTATTAGTGCGATCATGTTGAAACTTGGTAGATTATTAGAAATTGGCAAGTTCTTGTAAATTTTGAAATGACGTCATGATGACGTCATCACATGATTGTTTATGATTTTTTTAAATTTTTTTTGCACCTTTAAGTCATAAATTGCTAAATGAACACTGTATAATCTAAATTCTTTTTTTAAACAGGCTCGATACGTCATATCTGCTTTGAATACAAAAAGACTTTCATATTTACTTGAGTAATTTGAAAATGTTATTAGCGAAACAGCTCGGCATTTGTGCACAAATGCAATTAAGCTCTAGTTTAAATTTATATTCATGGTAACTTTTGTGGTACTTTCTTGATATTTTTAATGCTTTATTAGAGTTCATATCTATTTATTTATTCGATGTGCTTCTATGATATCCACTGGGAAGAAAATATTTTTGTGTGTGATTGAAAACAAAGTGAATCTTGAATCTCGTGATAAGTTATACACAGAGCCGACAGTTGAGGACTCGTCACAATACAGCTCAGCGATTATTGAAAAGGCATTGAAGTTTGATAAAAGCGGTGAAAGTAAGAAAATTTAATACCAACCTTTTTCTTGTCAGAGCTACCATAACAACGTGGTCGCTGTATTTTGCAGCCTTCATTGATCTAAAATACAAATTTCAAAACAAATATTGAAATTTAATAAACTGTTAAACAAATCACAAATAATGAATTGATTAAAACTGCATTATTGTTTTTAGGTGTTTGGTCTTCAGCTGAACACTTCATGTTATTGTTCTGTTTTGGTCTTTTAACCTCTAGTTTTTGTTCTGTTTGTTTTCCCTTCTTCATCACCTTCTTCCACAGAACTCTCTACAGCATTACTCAAGATTTAAATTGAATTGAACCTTACACCTAAGCATATATTTGAACCTTAAAATGAAGACTGCACATGAACAATGACGTCATGATGACAACACCAGGTGTCGAATTACAAGGTTTTTAAAGTTGAAAATGATCATTTGCTTTTTGCTGTAGTTCAAGCAATTTGAAAGTTATAATGTTCACAATTAGGCATCTAATAGATCAAGACGGGACAACATTTGAAAAGTCAAACGACAAAATCATACAATCTTTACTTCTGGATGTATTGGAAGGTCAAAGTTTGCTTTTGTTTTTTTCGCTTATCTACAGCATCATTCGAAATTGAACTAAACATTGAACCTCATCAGACAATTTCATGACAACATCATCAGGTATCAGATTATATTGAATCAAAGTTTAATATTTGAAAAAAATTATTACGCGGGAACCACATGTTTTTTTTTTTTTTCAATCTATAAATCATTGGAATGGTCTTTAAAAATTTGAATTCCGGTTGGAAAATTTTTTAAATTGATATCTCAAGAATTTCCCATCTGTTTGACTGAAAGTTGGACTTTGATGTATGAAAAATTCATAACTCCTTAACCACAAATTGGATTTTACAATCTAGAAAATCAGCAGAAAGCCTCCAAAGACTTAACAAACGCTGAACAGAGTGTGACTAATCCCAGTTCTCTACGACAACAAAACTCAACAGACAATTGAACATTAACATCAAGATGGAACCTGAACAATGTCATGATGCAATATCAAATGTTGAATTACATAAATTAAAAGTTTAGTAACTGAATAAATTCACAATTCCTGAACCATATAATCAATTTTGGCATTCTATTCGTCTTTGGAAAGGTCATCGAAACTTATGGGGCAAAACCAGAAGTTGCAGTAAATAAATAAGAAAAAACCTTAATTTCAGCTCTGTTACCAATATGAAAAAGATTTGGAACATGGCTTATGTGTATGAAATGTCCAATGACCCTCAGCATTTTCAAATAGTTAAAATGAGGTCATCAAAACACACATCGCCCTCAGTTGACAATATTTCAAAAGTTATCAGTCCGTAAAATCAAAACTCCTCAAAAAATATAAAAGTTCACTATTTAATATTCATACATATCGAGAAAGGTTTTGAAAAGTACTAAATTGATGATGTCATTGTACCTGCATGTAACAATTCAATTAAATTAAATTTAAAAAAGTTATTCATCATAGATTAGACAATTACAAAAGATTGGACAAATCCATACTAAAAACAGATGCAAATTACAGCTAGAGCAATACGTAAACATCACAATAAAAAGACACAAAAAATTGCATCAAAAATATTTATATATACAAAACATCTTTTATCAAAATGACATGTAATAAGAAAAAGAAAATGTATCAAACCTCCCAAAATTAACGACAAAAATACCATTGCACTAGGAAATTGGATGCAAACGTGTAGCAGAACATCAAACATTCAAGAAGTTTGGTTGCCACTGGAATAAAGACAACTTCCGTCTACGTGTTTTACGAGGTGTGAATCTCAAATAACGTCCAGATGGAAGTAATTCAAACATTGGTTTGAGAATATGAAAATCACTAGCTAAGATGGATTGAACTTTTCTCAGTATTTGTTGCTCACAGAACTGGCTAAGATCTCTCTGTGGCTCTCCAATAATTGTAGACCCAAACTGTTTTTGTTGTTCACATTTAATCTAAAATACCAGGAAATGAATGAAAAAAACAACAATGAACGACTGATAGAAAAGAATAAGAATTGTTGTATAGAATGAGAAGGTCTTCAACTTTCAGAGAAAGTTTAAGTGCTGTTGACATTTTTTGGTAACTGTTTCTGTGTTTTCATTCCATTTGAACTTGTTGTCCAATACAGTGCCATTGTATTTGTATTTTGAAACACTTTCTACTTCTTGATTGTGAATAATGGTTGAACAGATATCTTCATGTTTTTTCCTAAAATCCACAATATGCTTTTGGGTCTTTTGAGTTGTAACAACACTCAGCCTTGGCTGCAATCGTGAACATTCTAGAATGAACTAGCCATTTATAATTGAAACTAGATGTGTGTTTGTTACGTAACAAACAGTGGGGGTTTCGGTGATAACAACATAAACCCTTCAAAATTTAAAAATGTCATGGATTGAAAGTATCAAGTTAAGTATGGAAATGGACCTTGATGCTTGAGGGCGCTTTAGTTTACATGATGACAAAGAAACCCTAATAAAATTCTTGATTAATTTTGTGGTAGGCACAATTAAATTTGCACACTTTTATTTGAACTTCCTGTTTGGGCCGGATGGAAGGGTAAGTCCGGGTCATATGAGAGCATAAAATGTGACACTTGTGAGGAGCTACATATAATATATGATACAGCTATGAATTTATGAAATGCAGTTCAAACATCACTTTTAAAACAATATACTTTGATTTAGTGTATGTTGACAACTGATGACAAAGTGATGACGTCATATTTTGTTTATTTAGTAATAATCTTAAAAATAGTATATGAATTGCCATGAGGGATTAAAATTGGGGTAAATTTGCATAATACACAGTTCAGACCTTTGTCACACCCAAGGGAGTCTCAAAACTCAAAGCACTATTTTTTTTCAAGGTATGTGGAGCTAAATTAAAAATTTAAAGACAAAACAAAAACAAACCACAAATCAAAAATTATAATATTGTAGTAAAATTTGCCCCTGACCCCCCCCCCCCCCCAATTGCTATGTTGGCGTAACCTGACCGACCCTAAAAAAAATATGGTTGACTTTGGTGTTTTTTTTTTTTCAAGGGAAGAAATTTAATGATTAAAATCTATAGAAATTAGTTATAAGTACATTTGGAACCATTTCTGGCCGGGCTCATTGTTATATAATTTTACAGATACACCAAACACAGCAAGTTGGCTTCATGCCTCATCTGTCCTGAAGCACACTGCAAGCCTTGGTCTACCATGCCTTCCTTAATCAGTTCCCTTTTTATTTGCACAAAAACAAGATACTATAAAAGAAAGACATAAGAATAAATATATTTTCATCAAGAGTTCAAAGTATACAAATGTTGTGTGTAGCATTGTTTTCTTTTGTTATCGTGTATTACTACCGTGTCTTTTCGTTGCTGGGAGAAAAAAAACAAAAAAACTCATACCTACCTATGTATCCTTTCATTTCTGGCCCGTTACGCCAACATAATTTTTCTATTTTTTTTATTAAAGGCCTTGCACCCCTCACATCAATCACACACCTTGGCAGGGTGTGTATCAGTCCAGCCCAGGTATTGTTAGTTTCTTTTGTTCACTTGGTGTGTGGAGGCCTATTCAAAAAACCATGTGCAATCATTTTGCTAGTAATGTGCATGAGTAAGGTTGTACTAGTACATTTTGGTGGAGGGCTGTGTAGAATTTGCCTGGGCATGGCTGGAGAGAGCCCCACTGTTATGACCGAGTAATTTGCAAGCTTGACTTTTAAAAAGCCCCTGGGTATGATACAGACTTATGGCAGTTCCACCATAATCTGTTTCATACCTTTTGACCATCACCGAGCCCCATTTTGGGGTCTTTAAAGACACTGGACACCTTTGGTAATTGTCAAAGACCAGTCTTCTCACTTGGTGTATCTCAACATAAGGATAAAATAACAAACCTGTAAAAACTTGAGCTCAATTGGTCGTCGAAGTTGCGAGATAACTATGAAAGAAAAAAACACCCTTGTCACACGAAGTTGTGTGTATTCAGATGGTTGATTTCGAGACCTCAAATTCTAATTCTGAGGTCTCAAAATCAAATTCGTGGAAAATTACTTCTTTCTCGAAAACTATGTCACTTCAGAGGGAGCCGTTTCTCACAATGTTTTATACTGTCAACCTCTCCCCATTACTCGTTACCAAGTAAGGTTTTATGCCAATAATTATTTTGAATAATTACCAATAGTGTCCACTGCCTTTAATTATTTTTGCTCTTTCTGGCTGAAATCCACTAATTGCATTAATGCAGGCTTAAGCTACCTAAAATCATTTCTAAGTGTAGAGTACTATTAAGGATTGGTTCAACCCATTTATTTGTAGCTATATATGTATGTAAAATAGCAGAAGTGTCTAATTATTTAAGTAGTAGTAATAATAATACATTATTATTGCATTAAACTTAAGACTAATAATAACAACTGTTGGAATCTTCTTTTACCATGTATATTACATTTTCGACATTGTTGTTATGAAAAAGAGATAACATTAGCCACAGATTCATTCATTTGTTAAAATTGTTTTACCTACCAAAACGTCCACTTCATGTACCAAATGTAAGTGGAAATGTTAGTTTCAAGCTTTGTGAAAACCTAAATTTTGGCACAACAAATTTTCAATATAAAAAAAAAATTACTGAATGGTCAAAACACACACAAAATGGGAAACGCACTGACATCGTCTTGTTGCAATCTTAAGCCATTTTTACACTGCATCTCCTGTTCCTGTGGAGTACAACCCTGGGAAGGCCCAGGAAATTTTTACTCCATGGTCTCCGCACGTGTATTACCCAAGTCCCCATTCCACGAGGCTTCGGTTGCATGTTTCACACTACATGTAGTTCAAACCTTGGCTAGCGGAGGTCATGGCTGTCGTTTTTCCCGAAAACGCAACTGGCTGTAGTGAGACAATTTTTACCATGACCAAGCCAATTCAAAATTTTACCTGCCGGTATTACAAAATATTACTTTGAAAACTATCATATTCTTTCAAAATTAAAATGTGAGAAATGTTTCAGTTGATGTTTAGCCTAATTTCTATAAAATAAAATTGTTAATACAAATCTGTTGGACAAATAGCTAATTTGTAAATTGAAGGAATGTATTGGAACTTTTGGAGAAATTAGACTTTGAAGATGTACATATGTAGAAGCATGTCCATTAACTGTCAGGTAAGTGAGCAGAAGAATCTTGTGTTTGATGCGTTGAGTAACCGGTAGCCAGTGTAGTGAACGGAGAAACGGAGTGATGTGTTCCCGACGTTTGACTCGACATACGAGAACGGCTGCCGAGTTCTGAGTTCTTTGAGAAGAGGGCAGTCCATACAGCAAGCTGTTGCAGTAGTCGAGTTGAGATGTGACAAAAGCATGTATGAGACGTTCAGTGGAGGTTTGGTCAAGGTAATTGCGACGTTTGCCAATTTTATGAATGCCGAAAGATGCAGCACGCCAGATCTTACGAATGAACATCAAGATGAAGGTTGTTATCAAAAAGATCCCTCACTGATTCAGACGTACAAATTGTATTGTCCCCAATGTTGAATGCTGGTAGAGTACAGGTTTTGTGGAAGTGCGATGTGATATGTAGGACCTCTGTTTTTGTACAGTTAATGAGAAGGTTGTTGTTGTTGGCCCATGCTTGTACATCACTGACGCATTCCTGTAAGCAGTTGATGGCTGAAGGTTGCTCGCCAGGGTTCAGGATAAGGTACAGCATACAGCATGTGATGAATATTTTTGTGTTTGCTGATGATATCACTTAGAGGGCGGTGTGCAGGATGAATTCTAAGGGTCCCAAGACTGATCCTTGAGGTACTCCGCATTGGAGAGGAAATGATTTGAAGAGAACATCATTGATGACAATGCGTCGATCTTGACCATCCAAGTAGGAGCTGAACCAGTTAAGAGCAGTGCCGCCAATGCCATATCTATCTCTCAGTCGTTTTACAAGAATATTGTGGTCGATGGTGTCAAATGCAGAAGAGAAATCTAGCAGCACCAGAATGACCTTCAGACCTGTGTCAACGGCGAGCAGCAAATCGTTTTGCACACAAAGTAAAGCAGTTTCAGTTGAATGAAAACGACGATACGCAGATTGAGACTCGGAGAAAAGGAGAAAATCCCGGAGTTGAGTGGAAGCAACCCTTTCAAGAACCTTAGCAACAAACATCAAGTTCGCGATAGGACATGTAGGACGATAGCTCTTGAAATCATCTACATCGAGTTGGGGCTTCTTGAGCAGGGGGAATACACTGTACATGTGTACATGTGAAGTTTTGAAGGCAGCAGGTACAATACCAGATGTCAGTGAGAGGTTGACAGTTTGTGTGATGGTTGGCAAGAGTTCATCCATACAAAGCTTCAACAACCACGTGGGAAGTGGATCAAGCCGACATGATTTTGACGCGTTAGATGTGATGATCCTTTTTACTTCATCAGCTGAGACATGCTCAAAGTGATTGAAGGAAGAGGTGCAAGGTAAATGGACTGGTGTAACAATGTTACTTGCAGAACAAAGAAAATTGCACTTGACATGTTGTAATTTTGTCGTAAAAGAACTGGCCAAAGTCATTAGCTGGGCCACTGTCGGAATCACGTTCAGGTAGAACTGGCTTTGATGTCGGTGATGTGAGCTTGTTTACTAACTTGAAAAGTTGCTTCACATCAGATTGAGCAATCTGTGACCGGAAATAATCAGATTTGGAGGTTGATAGTTCGTTTTGGTAGATTTTGCATTGATCTTTATATATTTGCCTATCGATCTTGAGTCAAGATTTGACCATCTTAGGCTCAAGACGGCCTCTAACTCGGATGTCCTTTGAATACCAAGGAGCATCTGGTCTGACAGTAATGAGTGTGGCCTTCACAGGTGCGTGCTTATCAAGAAGCTGACGTAGGACAGTAATGTATTGATCAGCAAGATCGGATGAATTAGAGGCGGGAGACGAGAACATGGTAGAGTTGTCAATACCTTGACGAAATTGATTTAGGTTGATAGAGCGAAGCTTTCTGCATAAAATATGTTTCTTGGACGTATCAGGGCGAGCAATATCCAGAGTACACAAAATAGCATGGTGGTCAGATGGTTGAGCACTGGCAATACTTATGTCAGATATGATGTGTTCATCCTTGGTTCTTTAATACATGTAAGTTGATTCATATTAGCAGAATCCAGAATGCTGAGAAACAACTTTGCCTCTTTGTTGGTCATGTCCTCGACATGGACATTGAAATCACCAATCATGATCAGATTACTGGTGACAGTTGGTATACATTCCAACAAAATAGAGAAGTCCTGCAAGAACATATCGGAGGTTAGTTTGTTTTTCTGTGATGGTGGTGGTCTGTAAATGGCATAAATCTTGAGTGTCAGCTCTAGTAGTTCGAATGATTGAAAAGATGAAGCTACCTGATTCTGGGTTATTCGCAAACACTCTATGTAGATTCCTCCACCACCACTCGGGTGAGGGGAATTGACTGTTTTAAAGTTTGGCAAAGTTGAGCCAAGATCAGCCAATATGTGATAATCTCGCATATCACCTCTGAGCCAAGATTCAGTCACGATAAGGACATCCAGTTTATTGTAGATTAATAGACCACATCTAAATGTAATCTGATTGTTCATTGATTGGGCGATCCAGTGGCCAACTCGCAATTTCTGTGGTGACGTGTCATTGAAAGCACTGCGTTTCCGTCCACCACGTTTACAATGCTTTGTTACCTTCGTGATATTCAGATGCTTCAGTTCATTCCATTCATTCACTTTAGGCGTGTGGTGTTTCTTGTCGAAGGAGTGTTTCTTATTGTAATGAGCTGTGTAATGAGCTGTGAATACCCCCAGTAGAGACTAGTGTGAAAGGGGCTTAAGAGGTCAAATTATGAATACAGAATAGAATTTAACACATCTATCAATAGCTTTTTACATGTGGTGCACAGGGTGGGAAAATGAGCAACCTCCTTACATGAGGGTTCCCAACTGCAGTAATGTCATGTGCATCAGGTCGATACAGTGTAAAAGCAAAAATGTAACGTACATACCTGCACAGACCTAAGGCATCAAAGTTTTTTGAATATCTGTGATCAATGATGATGATATCATGCTGTTTTTCTACAAAGCATTCCAGTGCATCAGTGGGATTGCGAGCAATATTGCATTTATAACCACCCTTGTCTGCTGCCCACCAAAATGCATCACTCTGAGCATCTTCTTTAGAAAACACCAACAAAATCTGTCAAATTTAAATGAAACAGAAAACAAACATTATAACAAATTAGATTATTCAAAATTACAATAATCCACAAGGGAAACTGACTTGGTCGAACAAAGAAAAATTTACTGAAGCTGCACTTTCACATGTGACCACATTCTTGTGAAAATACCGTAACAGTTTTTTGCTGTTATCTCAGCAAGTAGACACTGTAAACAGCTGAAACTTTCACATGTGACTTTTATTGTATCTTTCTTTATAATTTTGCCTAAATCAGCATACATTGTGCATTGACAGAAACCAATCTATGACCCTAACTTTAATGGGATGCAACTTTTATTTTAAATATCTAGTTGTAAACCACAAGGAAAACTGACAGGGTAAATGTTAAAAATAGTTTGGAGTTGAACTTGCGGGACTTGAACCTGCAACCCTCTGGATTTGCATGCCAGTGTTCTACCAAATGAGCAATCTAGTCCTATGTTGGTGGTCTCCTTATTTTGTCAATATCTTTGTTCGCGAGGCCATTCAACCTGTAACTGCCGTATAGACAGGGATTACACCAAGGTTTATGGTATAACCTGGGAAGCAGAGAGGATGCACCTTTTTATTTCAAATATATGTGCCGGCATGTTAATACAGAGGTCGCACGTTCAAGTCTTGCTCAAGTCAATTTTTCTTTGTTTTCAAATGATTCAATATAACCTCAGCATTTTGAACACATTTGCATAGATGAAGGTTAAGGTGCAACACTACTGAATCATTGTCAGTGAACAACAGTGTTTTTTTAAACTACAGACCCTTCTGAGATGACGTCACAATTTTATGTATGCTGGAGTACTCTGTACTGCCATATATGCTGGAGTACTGCCATGTATGCTGAGTACTGCCATGTATGCTGGAGTACTGCCATGTATGCTGGAGTACTGCCATGTATGCTGGAGTACTGCCATGTATGCTGAGTACTGCCATGTATGCTGGAGTACTAGCTGCCATGTATGCTGGAGTACTGCCATGTATGCTGGAGTACTGCCATGTATGCTGGAGTACTGCCATGTACATGTATGCTGGAGTACTGCCATGTATGCTGGAGTACTGCCATGTATGCTGGAGTACTGCCATGTATGCTGGAGTACTCTGTACTGCCATGTATGCTGGAGTACTGCCATGTATGCTGGAGTACTGCCATGTATGCTGGAGTACTGCCATGTATGCTGGAGTACTGCCATGTATGCTGGAGTACCGCCATATATGCTGGAGTACTGCCATGTATGCTGAGTACTGCCATGTATGCTGGAGTACTGTCATGTATGCTGGAGTACTGCCATGTATGCTGAGTACTGCCATGTATGCTGGAGTACTGCCATGTATGCTGGAGTACTGCCATGTATGCTGGAGTACTGCCATGTATGCTGGAGTACTCTGTACTGCCATGTATGCTGGAGTACTGCCATGTATGCTGGAGTACTGCCATGTGCTGGAGTACTCTGTACTGCCATGTATGCTGGAGTATTGCCATGTATGCTGGAGTGCTGCCATGTATGCTGAGTACTGCCATGTATGCTGGAGTACTGCCATGTATGCTGGAGTACTGCCATGTATGCTGGAGTACTAGCTGCCATGTATGCTGGAGTACTGCCATGTATGCTGGAGTACTGCCATGTACATGTATGCTGGAGTACTGCCATGTATGCTGGAGTACTGCCATGTATGCTGGAGTACTGCCATGTATGCTGGAGTACTGCCATGTACATGTATGCTGGAGTACTGCCATGTATGCTGGAGTACTGCCATGTACATGTATGCTGAAGTACTGCCATGTATGCTGGAGTACTGCCATGTATGCTGGAGTACTGCCATGTATGCTGGAGTACTGCCATGTATGCTGGAGTACTCTGTACTGCCATGTATGCTGGAGTACTGCCATGTATGCTGGAGTACTCTGTACTGCCATGTATTCTGAGTACTGCCATGTATGCTGGAGTACTGCCATGTATGCTGGAGTATCCTGTACTGCCGTGTATGCTGAGTACTGCCATTTATGCTGAGTACTGCCATGTATGCTGAGTACTGCCATGTATGCTGGAGTACTGCCATGTATGCTGGAGTACTCTGTACTGCCATGTATGCTGGAGTACTGCCATGTATGCTGGAGTACTGCCATGTATGCGGGAGTACTCTGTACTGCCATTTATGCTGAGTACTGCCATGTATGCTGGAGTACTGCCATGTATGCTGGAGTACTGCCATGTATGCTGGAGTACTGCCATGTATGCTGGAGTACTGCCATGTATGCTGGAGTACTCTGTACTGCCATGTATGCTGAGTACTGCCATGTATGCTGGAGTACTGCCATGTATGCTGGAGTACTGCCATGTATGCTGGAGTACTGCCATGTATGCTGGAGTACTGCCATGTATGCTGAGTACTGCCATGTATGCTGGAGTACTGCCATGTATGCTGGGGTACTCTGTTCTGCCATGTATGCTGGAGTACTGCCATGTATGCTGGAGTACTGCCATGTATGCTGAGTACTGCCATGTATGCTGAGTACTGCCATGTATGCTGGAGCATTGCCATGTATGCTGGAGTACTCTGTACTGCCATGTATGCTGGAGTACTGCCATGTATGCTGGAGTACTGCCATGTATGCTGGAGTACTGCCATGTATGCTGGAGTACTGCCATGTATGCTGGAGTACTGCCATGTATGCTGAGTACTGCCATGTATGCTGGAGTACTGCCATGTATGCTGGAGTACTGCCATGTATGCTGGGGTACTGCCATGTATGCTGAGTACTGCCATGTATGCTGGAGTACTGCCATGTATGCTGGAGTACTGCCATGTATGCTGGAGTACTGCCATGTATGCTGAAAATTTTGTGTAGTCCAGTCAGGGCGCAACGAGTAAAATACCCCCTCAAATTTACCTAGAGATATTACCCTATGTTTGACAGTGAATAAAGTAAGCTAAACTATATCGAAAATGGCAAAAAATTACATCATTTGAAAGATAATTTCACACTTCAAACACTTATTACGCCATCTTTGACACCAACTACTCTTGCAAAGCGTCCTGATGCAATAAACAGAAGCTCCTCGAACTCTTGTTGTTTCTCGAAACACTCTCGCGCGCTCGCTGCGGTTTTCTCTGTGGAAAGAAAATTCTGATTTGACCTCATTAACGCGGGCGCTGCGGACTGACTGATCCTATGTGGAATGTGATCAGGCCATGGACTTCCAATGTACTTCTTTGTTTGCATGTGACTTTTGTTGTACATTGTATACATGCCCTTACTTTGGTTCTATATTGTAGTTCTTTGGATAGGTGCTTTTTAGGGGTTAACCTAGAATTACTAAGAGGATGGAAATAACAAAGTAGCAGTTCCATCTGGGCTGCAGAACGTAGTTTGTAATTGTCTCTTTATTGTAGCATAATTAGTGTAGAAGGAAACAGTCAAAAAATGAGTTAGATTATATAACAGGGGTGCGGTTCAATACAAAGAATGAGTGAAAACCAGTGAGGGAGATATGTAGATGAAATGTGAGTTTCAGTGTGAACCAAAATCTGAGAGTGAGAGGTTGTGAGAGCGACTGCTAGCCACTGACCATCCAACAGTAGATTTGTGCGTCAGTTGACATAGATAACAGGTGTCAAAGCCTTTGCCCAGTATATACTGCTACTGGGGCAAATCAGAATCTACTTGCGGCATACTGGCCGTATAGTATACATGTATGGAGGCAGCACGACCCAACCAACACAACTTTAAAGTGACTAACGCATTGGAAATCCGTAAGTTCCGTACTCTTGATTTTTGTAAGGAAAACTGCATTGATTAATATGTGAACTAAATTTAGAGCGTAAGCTTAAAGAGATGCAGAATTGCTGAATTGCTAGAAATGCAATTGTATGTTTGATCAATACCAAAGAAGTGTGGAAGTGCATTGAAAGATGTATTATTCAAAATAATTATATTTCGTTGTGTAACAAATTGTATTGCCCATGTTTCGATAGTTTTGGTTGGTTACTTTAACTTATAGATGGCCGTTGATAATGGGAGACTTTGACAATTCCTTTGAGAAAGAGAGGACAGATACCTACCGAGAGACAGGGCTAAAGACTACCTTTTAAACAGACTGGAGAGCCGTCATTGCCAAGACTGAGAATGCTAGGCAGAGATAGAGCTGGCTCCAAGACAGAGAGCACAACTCATAGTCTAGTTCCCAAACCAAAAGTTATCGGCAGAGTATCATTTCTTAATGAACAATTAATTTAATGTATGAATTTTTGCGAGGTGCCAGCCATGTACAGTAAGGGTTGCAGAGACAACCTTATTAATTTGCTTGGAAAGCTCCAAGTAACACGGCTCAGTTTATCTAACTACTAGAGCCAACCAACTGTGATAAATTAGAAAACCCAAGGCTTGTGAGAAACAAAATACAAACCTAAATGAGAAACAAGGGTAATTTAACTTTTCTTTTGAGCTGTCACTTTTAAGTCGTAATTCCTGTGTAAATATTTGTAATCATTGAATAAATTTGTAAATTCAAACATAAGAAGAAAAGGAAAGGATTTTGACTTGGAATTTATTTTCTATCTGCTTATTTTGACCCGGTACTGACATAGATGCACGTCAACCACACGAGTACTGACACATGCACGTCAACAACCTGTTAGCACGTCAACAACCTGTTAGCACGTCAACAACACATTCCTAGAACTAGGCCAACATACGCCCAAGAAGTTTCAGGAAAACTGCATATAAAAAAACACAATCTTATACAAGCTCAAAAGAGGGCACTATCAGATGGAATTTCTACACAAATCACCGACAAAATCTCTGGGAGGACAGAATCTCCTGTCACACCGGCACTAAATTTTTCCTTTAAAAAAAAAAAAAATCCCATAACAAAGAAAAAATGGAAAAGACAGAGACTGCCTTCTACCAAATGCCTAAGGTCAGCTTCGTACATCATGTCAGTCATTCAGAGTTTGAGTGCCTGCTGGATAGACAGTGGCTGTCAGACTTAACAATTGGGCCTTCTTCATTCACATTAAGGGCAAAGTGGGCAGTGACTGATTGATAACTGTTACACAAATATGACCCCAACTTGACCTTGTCTTTTTGTTTAAACCAGAAGTTCAAAATTTCAAAAATTCACATAATGTGGCGGTTTTCCCGTGAGTCTCATTCAGATTCGGAAGCTTGAAAGAGGTTCACCGTCTATAGTGAAAGTCTCGCAAACACCAAACCCAAATTCGGCCTCGGACCAAGGAATACTTCGAGCAATCTCAGGCCCAGGGATGTGAGCTCGTTTGGAGGAGATATACCGCCGATTGGTTACTGATTGTCTGGGCACTCTCGGGCAGGGTAAATTACTTGGGGAAGACACACAAATAACGGACGCAGGCACAGTTCCGTTTGTCAATCCTCTCTTGTTGCCTCATGGACACTCTCTTTAGTGCCTTCTCTGGGCAACTCTCTTCAGACTCCTTCCTTTAACCTTTACACAAGCCTTTAACGAAACCTTGTCTTACGTGAGTGCAACCCTCGCGGAATCAATCCAGTCTAACAGCAAATTTGGCAACCAAAAAAGCACACGCAAGCACGCCGATTGTTTCACAGTGTCTCTAACTGAGCTTCCTTACAGTTGGATTACTCGACTAATAATGAACGGCCTCTACAGTTACCTTTATGGTAAACTCTCCAGGTCAATCTCTGCGATCGACCGCCTGCGCCATTCAAGTTCTATGTGAACTCAACTACTAGCCGTCACTTCATCGCAACTATTCTGAAAGGCTACTCAAACACTGTAACACAATCGTAAAGCAACAATTTAACGCAACATGTAAACCTACCGGCACGATTCCCACTGATCGCTCCCCGGAACGCTGCACTCAGCAAGTTAATACACAGTTAACAGGGCCGTAGAAAGATGTGAAAGCGGGTCGGAGACAACAGTGTGTTTCCGGCGGACAGCAACAGCAACCTACACTCACCGGAGTGCTCGCTGGACTTTTCCCGCACCACCAAACCTTCACGCCTCTCGCAGGGAACTCTGTCAAGCTTGCTACACATGTAGCTAAAATAACTCTGCCTGACAAGCCTGGGCGCGCCCGGACATCAAGCCACGCCGTGGCACTTGGCTTGGACACGCCCAGGCATCACCCAACCACCACCAGATTGGACGATGCCTGCCCGTGACCACGCCGGCAGCACGCTCTCGGTAGCTCGCTCAACCCGGATAGGTCACAGCGACCTGCCACTCACACTGCAATCACCTCCGACCTACTTCCGCACTAAAAGTTCAAGAACCTTCTAGAAGAAAGGCCGATTAGACTTGTGTCGGTCCACCCAATCTCGTCACAGTATCAACAAATTATCAGTTTAATAACAAATTTTTAATCACAATCACAATTTCGCAAAGAGTTGACACCAGTTTGACCTTACTGTAATTTCCTGAGTACAAGATGCTCAGCATATAAGACGCTCAGCGTATAAGGCGCAGAATATAAATTTGTTAGAACAGATTACTAAAACCATGCAAATGGATTACTTATTTGTTCAGATTACTAAACCATGAAAAACAGGTTATTAAACCCAGCTATATGATTACTTGACAAAGTGAACCAAGCTTGCGGATTCATTTTTCTTAACAACCACCTGCCCCTTCCTGGGATTTCTCAATAAGCCACTTCCGAGTTAGACTTGAATAAAGTCTAGTACAATGACTTGCTTAGTCACAAGTCAGTGCTTACATTTGAATTCCTCAGACTATAGAGACAGTTGCTATGTCAAATGGTTTGGGGCAAGCTTTTGTATAGCAACCTCTAGATGAGCATCATTCAGAATTGTGTATGGGTGTTCGCCGTCTCTTACGTAACTACGCATAAGCTTGCCCCGAATCATGTGACATAGCAACTGTCTCTATAGTCTGAGGAATTCAAATTTAAGTGGTAACTTGTGATTAAGCACGTCATTGTACCAGACAATATTCAAATCTAACATGCAAATGGCTTATTTGGGGGTCTATAGTGTACTCTGAGGCTCCTTTTAAGATATCAAGACTGAATTAAACACCTTTGTACCAATGAGTAAAAAGATTTTAAGGGTCTGTTAAAAGAATATAACAGGTCTGGGTTCAAGCCTGAGGACAGGCCAGTATAGCTAAGGTTTGGAGAATTAACTATGGAAAGTTTAATTAAGTTAATGATGGGTAAGGGTCAGGTTTGCAGTTAGGGAGTTAGGGTCAGGGTGATGGGCAACAGGCCAACAGCATTAGCTTTAACCTGGATATAGCTCATAATAAGCTGATTTTTTCAGGATAGGTCCAGGAGTATGTCTAGAATAACATACAAAAAGTCCCCAAAATTCCCCTGGAGCTCTTTTCGAAATCCAAGATGGCATCTAAAATGGCTGCCATTTTCGAATCTTATCATAACTTTGCAACCAGACGTGTTGTAAATATAAATAAAGGGTCTTGAGGCAGGAGGAATCTGATAAAATCATTATTTTCAGATTTTAAAACTCATAAGTATCTAAAACCAAGATTGCGACCCAAAATGGCAACCAAAATGGCCACCATTTCGAATCTGTCATAACTTTGCATCCAGACAAGTTGTAAATTCAAACAAAGTGTCAGAATATAATATTAAGTTTCAGGGCACAAGGATTCTCTCAGAATAATTGTTTTGAGTTTTTAGAACTGGTAAGTATCTAAACTAAGATATCCAAAACAGCATCTAAAATGGCCGTTGTTTATGACTAGTTTGTATTTTGTAATGTATACAAACGTGAAAGAAATGAATGTTTATGGAGGGAAGAGTGAAATTATACATGTAGCCATGCGCTATGTAGCCATAGTGGTATTTGATATGCATCATACAGAGAGATTTTTTTCTATTACAGACAATACATCACCTTCGAAACCAACAAATGCAAATTTGCAAAAACGGTAGCATCCGCCATGTTGTCTTTCAACGTACCTGGACGATACCATTATACCGCAGGGGTAATACAAAATGCAAGATGATCATCATGGGTATGTGCCCTCTCATGGAGTTGAAAAAATATTTTATTTAAATCTCCCCTTGTTACTTCAAAAAATTATTTACAATAACAAAAAACCACCGCTTATTACTATTTCGCGGTAAAAAACCCTTTTTTAACAAAAACTCCTGGATCTACGGCCGGCAGGACTGACATTATGATTCCATCGATTCTGTTTACAATGCAACCATAAACACCCGGAAATGTCCGACCATCAACGATACTGTCCAAATGTTGACGACAACACGTTCGGAACATTTCGGATAACTTTGAAAAAGGAGGAATTCCTCCTTTTTGGTCACGTGATTTTGGGTGATACCGGACCCTAAATTCAACAGAGCCTAGTCGGAGATTTTTGGGTCTGGGAACCAGACTAGCCATAGTGCAGGTCGTACTTCTCTTGACTCTCAGTACAACGTAGCGTTTCACTATATAGTAGGAGACCAGCGTGTAGGTCCCGTGACCAAATTCTGGAAACAAAGGTTTGAAAGTGTTTTTGTGTTCCCTGATGAATACCAAACAACTTTGACTTGGGCTGCCCCCTTAAAAATGTCAGGCATTTCCGGGAGGGGTCAGGGGTCAACAAAGGTCAACAAAATATATTCCAATTGTGTCGATTTGCATATCAAATTATTCGTCTAGTCATGAGGATTTCAAAAATGTATAGTTTATTATACCTCTGACCTTAAATGAAGGCGCTATGGTCAAAAACGTTGAAAGGTCAACGCACATTTGACTGGCAGTCAAATTCGCCAACATCCGATTCTAATGATTTTAGTGTCTAATAATATGTTTTCTGCATGGCAAATTCCACTAAGCAACTTTTAAAAGTAAAGGTGGTTGCCATAACCTTGAAATTTCAAAATGGGATAACACACGCTATACACATATGCAATGATCGTTCTTGTTCCCGTTCCCGCTCACCAATAAGACCTGGTTCACCTGCCAACAACCCTCAATCCCTTGGATATTACTCCCCAGGTCGGTACTCTCGTTCCGGATCCTCTCCAAGGAGCTCTGTTGGGTCAAGTTTTGATTTGGTGGAGCCTGGAAACACATACATGTACCTGAAGTGAGTAGTAATTTACAGTTTCCCCCTCCTTCACCAAAAGAGGCCTCCCGCTTGTCATTTCGCAGGGATTCCGCCCAACCCACTCCTCCACCAAAGTTTACCATTCCTGTCGACAGCTTCTGCTCTGAGAATATTGAAGAGGCTTTCTCAATCTTTCAAAAGAAAAAGCATCTGAGAATTCCTGCTCGTGAATCATCTCTCTTGAAAACAAATTCCGATGATACTGATAGTTTTTTCATGGTCCCAACAATCTCATCTAGGGTTAAAGATAAGCTTCGATCTGATAAACCAACCAGGAAAAACATCTTCCCCGATAAACGCACAAAGGACCTCAACAGTTCCCTTGAGAAGCTAGACCGCAACAGTGGCTCCGGAACTCCTTCCAGTCATGTTCAAATTTCTTGATGACTGCCTAGGTTCCTGTCTACGGACCATCACTACCAGTTCAGCTACATGTATAACAACCTCCCTGCGTAGGTCCCTTATTCTTGACCAGCTCTTCTGGCCATCTCAGGGCTCCAGAGAACTACCCCTCCTCAGGAGTGACCTCTTCACCAATAAATTTGACGAAGTCATGCTTCAAGAGGCAAAGCGTCTGAAGACTGATGAAAAGATTAATCTACGCCGACCCTCGAGTAAATCCTCTTCACAGTCCTCTCGTACTACCGACAGGGGCAGAAAAAGCAACCAGGGGTCTTTTCATCGCTCCTACAATTTTCGTCGACCAAAGGCCACCTTCACTCGCCCAACTGACAAACCCAGCTACTGTTCTCAACCCTCGGCACCCAACGCAACACCCTCTAGCTCAACCCACTCTTTCAAGACACAGTTGCCTAGAGACCCAAGAGGCAATGACACCACGTACCTCATACCTCATATTCCACCTGCTTCGGGACCGGTAGGGGGTCGGTTGCTAGACTTCTCTCAAAGATGGACTTCAATCACAACAGATTCTTGGGTCCTTCGAACCCTTTCCTCGGGTTATCAACTAGAGTTTACAAGTCCTCTTCCTCAACCTCTCAGTTTTCCCAACAGACCCACTCTGGTCCAAAAAGACCCTGCTCGTCGAAGTGCTTTAGAGAAGGAGATCACTTCCCTGCTGGAAAAGAAGGCAATAGTCCTTCTTCCTCACAAAACTGGACCAGGTTTCATCTCATCCTTTTTCCTGGGTCCCAAGAAATCCAACCAGTGGCGACCAATCATCAACCTTCGGCCCCTTAATGCCTTCATTCGACCCAAGCATTTCCGAATGGAAAAACTAAAAATTGTCCTACAATCTCTCCCTCAGGGCTGGTTGGCCACTTCCCTCGACTTGAGAGATGCTTACCTACATGTACCCATTCATGCAGATCACCAGGGGTACATGTACCTCCAGTTCCGTTACCGACACAAGACTTACCAGTTTCGATGCCTCCCGTTTGGTCTCTCGACTGCCCCAAGGGTCTTTACCAGAATTACCAAAGTGGTTGCTGCAGCTCTACGTCTACAAAAGATCCACATTTTCACTTGGAAGTGCCGCGGAACGAAGACCACATCATCATGATCACCATGTACACAACGCGACCCACAAGCGACCCACAAGCATTCACATCGTTTCCATTTTTACAGGCTTGTAGTCTTTGTTATCACGTGACTTTGTGTGCCACAATAAAGCTAAGAAACATTGAACGCTAGAGGGCGTTTAAAAACAATACGATAGCATGAGAAACATACCAGCACATTACGCGATAGCATACAAAATACGGTTACAAACGCCTTGACGAAAGACTCTACGTTTCTCTGCATGCAGAAGTTATCCCGAACGTGCAATACTCATTATCGCTGGTGTTGCGATAAAAGCTAATACAGCACTTGCGTCGCTGGTCCGCACGCAAATTCTGGGACAGCATGGTCTGCAGACCACAGTTCCTTGGAAATGTCAGCTTGTTTTACGAAAAACTACGCAACGTTTGGGCTTTATTTTACAAAAATGACAGAATCCCCTCGACGAATGGAAACATTATTTAACTGTGTAATATAAGATTTGTTTCTCTATATTTAATTTTTTCCCCGTTGTTTTATGGTTTTTTTGCGGGGTGGTTGCGCTAAGTCAAAATGCTGTTATGAAGACGGTTTTGCAATTTTTTCCCAAATGTGCGTCGTCGAACGATCGTTAAATCACAAAGATTTCAGTGCAAAGGAAATTCTATAAAACCGATCTTCAAATTACTAATCCAAAAAATTGATGTAGATGCAAATACTTTTGTTAAGGGCAGAAAAATTAGGGAAAAGATCGTCAAAAAACGCATTTTTACAAACTTCACTTCCGTTTTTTTATTTTTAATGTGTGCATATTTACATATGCACATAGTGATGCATAGTGAAAAAACTTGTGGGCTACCCAAAATTTTGGTCATACGTCCGGCCAGCGAGTGAAAAAAAAAGTTAAGGGAAACTCCTGTAGTTGTTCTAAATATACCACACATAGAATCAGATTAGGGACCTAAATCACCTACATGTAGAGAAAAAGACAACAACAAAAAACACAGTTCCTTTGAAATTTTAGCTTGTAATTTACAAAAACTACAAGTGTAGGCTTCGTTTTACAAAATGACACAATTTAGGATACCCTGGATTGACAGAAAGATTATTTTACTGTATAATGTAAGATTTGTTTTTTCTTGATTTTGTTTTGTTTTCCAAGAAAAGAGACATTTATGTGTGTGTGTTAAATGCTGACCGTGTGTTTCTAGCCACCGATGACGTCAAGAGGTCAATTCATATCATTATCATAGAAAAGCAATTTTTGACTTTCGGCTGAAAAAGCTGCACGGAGAGATGTATTTTTGACTTCAAATATTGTCAACTAAATACAAAATTATAAGTGTAAAATACTTATTAACCGGTATCTACGATGTCTACTCTGCCGTAAAAAGGTAATAACTAAAATAGAAGAGCATCTTAGAGCCGCTCTTTAATTTTGCATTTTTGGGGCCTCAAATATGGTTGTTTTGTCAACCAAATTATAAAAGAGAGACCAAGAGAAAGAGAGTAGAGGGGGAGGACCAGAAACAAGAGGCAGTTTTTCTATCATATATAATTAACTGGATTATAAATAAAGATGGTACATGTATACGTTTTATCCAACAATTTTGTGATTACCGCAACTCAACTGCAAGAGTCTGATAAGGCTGCTTCTTCCAAGTATTTCCTGATGGCGGCGTACAACATGTACAAAGTGAAAACTGTATACAAGTTTAAGGGATTAAAAGATAACACCAAGTCGAACTTAGGACATCATTGGTTGTTACCAAATTCATTTACCTTTATTCATGTTATTAAAAGCTTTGCCCATGTACACACATGTAAGCCCTGTATGCCTGCTTTAAATTTATCCCAGCTAAAAAAAAAAACAACATGAACGGAAAATAATTGCCACTTTGCAGAGAATGGTTGACATCTGCACTGTGAGAGTTCCAAGTCTCCCCTCTCCCGCCACATTTTTTCTGTGGTGCCGCTGTCGTGGGGGCAGTTACTTCGGGCACAACTTGTTAGCCAATTAAATGCGCAATTTCCATCAAACTAAGGACGTCATTGGTTGTTACAAAGTAAGGGCCATGTCTTCAGTGTGGCCTTCGATCGGACATAATATTTAATTGAAGTAGGCCCAAGTTTGAACTTGTCCGTATTTTAACTTACGTGCAGTTACACGTGTATGCCCACCACGCCATTGATAAAAAAATGGCTGGGATATAAATCAAAGGTCATCGTGACGGGAATAAAATGCCAATGAGTGAACAAAGGAAAAGTATGGGAAATTTCACCATGCATGTGAGTAATTTTATGGCTAAAAAAAAGACTTAAAGAGCCTCGGGTCTTTCCCAAAGATCTTAATAATAACTGTAAACAAACAACAGATCTATGAAACCTCCAAGACATTGTTTATTCTTAAGATCTTATGATTGATGTGAGCATCAGTCATTACCTGTCATTTGCGAACCCGTTTGAAACTTCACTTGGATTAAAGATCTTCAGTTGGGAAAAGACGACCATTGGTCATGGGTCGGTGAGCCATCAAAAGTGCTTATTCGTTTAGCGTTTCATAATCGAGTGATACCAAGCAATTGCGTGCGGGACGGGGCGATTTTTGGTACCTCGTTCTCGCTCATTCTCGCTCGCTTCACTCGCATTTGTTTTGGATGACTACCTTTAATCATCACTTCACATGTACCAGCTTCCCCATCACCCCAGCCTTGTCCCATCTTGTGACTATAATTGTACCAATGCTTTTATGGCTTACCTGCTATACATGTACCAATGCTTTATTAAGCCATTTTGAGATATGGCGGACTCAATACTATGACACTATTAGGTTTGGGTAAATTTACCTGTATACACCAAAAACAAAAAGTGCACTCCTTTAGTCATGCTAAAGTCCGCCACATCTCAAAAAGGCTAATGGCTTACCTGCATTGCACGCTGACAGAGCTTAATGGGCCCAAATGACACTTCACTGGCCATCCCCTAAAAAGGCAAAAAGGATGCATTATGATTAATCAAAGAATTTGAAATACAAAACTACAATGTGCGAAGTTCAAAGGTTGTATGATCTTGGGAAGTGTGTAATTGTTGGCTGACAAAAATGCTTACATTTGGATTTGACTTACACAGACTAATGCGAATCAGGCTTCGTGGACTTTGGACCTTGTGATCAGTGGAGTGGAACAGGCCGACACAGTGCTTTTGCATTATAACCACATACATGGGCTTTCGCATCCTATTTTGACCAGAAGTTAAGGTCAAATTGGTATCATCTTTGTGTAAAAGTTGAAAAGGCTCAAGGACCTACAATCTGATGTAAACATTTTGATTAAAGTATAAGCAGTTCTTAAGATATGAATTTTTGAAATTTTCAACTTCCGTTTTGCACCGGAAGTAAAGGTCAAATAGGGTCACACACTGTGTAGCATTTTTCAAGTTATTATTAAACAAAGATCTTGTCTGTAGCTATCATGGCTCTCCAGATATGGATTTTTGAAACATTTAAAATATTAACGGTTTTTAAATTATAATGACGTCATCGATGACATCATTAAGCCTGGGCGACTAGTGAAATTTACTACTCGACTAGTCGCGCCCCAAATAGTCGCGTCTTCGACACAAGTCACGACTATTTTTTGTTTCCCAAGATGCATTGTGGTCAAGTTATTTCTAATTGTGAAGCTATCGCCGCAGGCTGTAAGCAACTCTTCTGATGCAACGATTTATCACAGCAGACAATGAAAATTGCTACCATTTTTTTCATTTGTATCAAATTAGAACAAAACATAACAATAACAAACAAATCGCAACGCTAAACGAAAATACGGCTAAATCGGCAAGATCGAGGCGACATGGCTCTGGCGAGTTTAGCGTGCCAAGCTTTGTTCGTTCATTGTACAGGGTTATTCCATTATTCAAAAGGTAGACTTGGTCATGCTGCCAAATTTTATCAGATTTATTGAACATTCAAAACTTGTCTTACAGTATGATTTTTACAAATATATTATAGTCGTGACAAAAAATAATTAAAAGACCTGGAATTCTGGCGAGTTTAGCATGCCAAGCTTCGTTCGTTCATTGTACAGGGTTATTCCATTATTCCAAAGGTAGATTTGCCCATGCTGCCAAATTTTATCAGACTTATTGAACATTCAATACTTGTCTTACAGTATGATTTTTACAAATATATTATAGTCGTGACATAAAATAATTAAAAGACCTGGAATTCTGACGAGTTTAGCGTGCCAAGCTTCGTTCGTTCATTGTACAGGGTTATTCCATTATTCCAAAGGTAGATTTGCCCATGCTGCCAAATTTTATCAGATTTATTGAACATTCAAAACTTGTCTTACAGTATGATTTTTACAAATATATTATAGTCGTGACATAAAATAATTAAAAGACCTGGAATTCTGGCGAGTTTAGCGTGCCAAGCTTCGTTCGTTCTTTGTACAGGGTTATTCCATTATTCAAAAGGTAGATTTGCCCATGCTGCCAAATTTTATCAGATTTATTGAACATTCAAAACTTGTCTTAAAGTATGATTTTTACAAATATACTTTTCCACCTCAATTCAACAAAATGCTGTGGTTTCTGTCCCATTGTTTATTAAAATAGTAATGCTCACGTTTGCACAGAAAATAGTAAAACAAACTGACAAATGCTTCACACCACCTGACCACAGCAGGCCATCAAGTCTTTTAATCAAACGACTTCAGCAAGAGCAGTTTCGTCAACTGGCCTTTCCAACCAATTCTATTTCCACCCACTGCATTTTTAACAACTTTTTTATCAACAGTTTTTATCAGGTCTTGGCCTTGATGGTGATCGATGAAATATTTTCTTTTTGTCACTTTTATTTTAGTTGATATGCAGCGATCGCAATGTTTCAAACAAACTCCACAACGCGACCGTCGCGCGCTAATAACTTGCGAATTAGGCCATATCCGAAATGACGGCTTCGGCTAGGGCTACAACTGTTGCTATGGGTGTTGCTAAGGACATCCTATACTTCAACGCATGATGACGCGGAAATCTGGCCGTAGCCATAGCTGTAGCCGCTTATTCGGACACGGCCTTACATTGCAGATAAAAGTTATCACAGTGTCTGTTTGCCGCCGCAATCCAAAGACGTGAAGCATTAGAAAAACTGCGGAACCAGTCTCTACAAAAGCGACTGTAGAATGTATGCTGTACAGGGAGCTTGTGGCTCTGTGTCATGCTCTGTGCTACGCGTGTGTCAGGTTGGCAAATCCCGAGTGCGATAGTTTATGGGATTGGTACCTCCTAAATAAGCACAAAAACGTGTGTGAATTTGCCGCTCAACACTTTTAACCACGTGGCGGCAGTCAACATTTTGTTATAGTTTTTTAATTTTATATTTTTAGTTTTAGTTTTTATCATGATACATTGTTTGTAGATACATTTACACTGGGCGGCTTGTTTATCGTATTTAACGGAAGTATTATCGTAGCAGCGTAGTCACGGCCCAAAATCATATTTGCTACACCCAAATCATGTATGCTGGTATCTCTGGAAAGGGTTCCTTAAAATATTTCTGCCTAAAATGCTATCGTTTCTGAGAAATGAGTAAAACAATAGTTTTTATCGCGCGTGATAAAAACAGAAAACAGAAAAAACATAAGGTCTCTTTTCACTATTTTCTCATGACCTTGATGACCAATTGAGCTCAAACTTTCACAGGTTTGTTTGTTCATGCATGTTGAATCACTCAAAATGTGGACACTGATTTTGAGCTGTTACCAAAAGTGTACAATACCTTTAAATCTAAGTAAATGTCAAGTTTCAAGTCCTTTATTTGGGAGAGTAGGTTCAGGGATAAGAAGAAAACAAGGAAAAAAAGAAGAAAAACAAAAAACAGAACAGTAACAGAAGGTTTTCGGCTGTTTGCCAAACGACTTGAAACCAAACAATAACATTACAATAGGTGTTCAGTGTATACTGATTATATGCTTTACATGACTTTGTTGCATAATGTTGCTAGTACATGCAGACTGGTGCTCTGTTTATGTAAATATTATATCAATGGTGAGTCATGAGGATCCAGTCTACATATACAAATGTATTCATCCATCACAAAGTCTGTGTGTAAACATGTAAACAACCAACAATACACAGGTACTGTAAGTCCAATCTACAATGTACACAAAACTGTATTTTCTTCGTTCGACGAAGGTCCGACTGTTCCTTTGACATAACAACAAAAAAACATCATAATTTTTTTTTTTTAACATGGTACAAACAACAAGTTTAAGTAAAAAAGTGTGATAAATCCAAAGGCAATTAAAGTACTACATAAATGTTACTACTAGTACTAGCAAAGCCAAAAGTGGTTGCGATAATCATAACTCTCTATCCTCCCGATGAACCACAGAACCTGTACACTTTTGTTAATTTTTTAAACAAATGTTAGGCCTACAATTTAAATGTACACAATAGACAGATTGTCTTTTAACCAATGCTTTACATGTCATCACAGCGAATGGCATCACTACATCATCTCAGCAGATGGAAAAGACTTATGATTTGACAATGCAAGTACATACACCGACAGTTGGCTAAATAATAACGCAGTAACTTTACAAAGCCCTTTTATTAAAGATGTATGTTGTGAAATTGATTTAAAGGCACTGGACACTATTGGTAATTACTCAAAATAATTATTAGCATAAAAACTTACTTGGTAATGAGCAATGGAGAGCTGTTGATAGTATAAAACATTGTGAGAAACGGCTCCCTCTGAAGTAACGTAGTTTTTGAGAAAGAAGTAAAATATTTGAATCGATTTTGAGACCTCATGCGTGAGGTCTCGAAATCAAGCATCTGAAAGCACACAACTTCGTGTGACAAGGGTGTTTTTTCTTCCATTATTATCTTGCAACTTTGACGACCAATTGAGTTCAAATTTCCACAGGTTTGTTATTTTGTGCATATGTTGAGATACACCAAGTGAGAAGACTGGTCTTTGACAATTACCAAAGGTGTCCAGTGTCTTTAAATCACATTACAGAAATTCATAAATAACAGGTATTCTACTTCAAAAAAGTGAACATTAAGCCTTGCAGAATTTCAAAGACAAAAGAAACAGTTTTGAAAAGCCTTTTCTTTTTAACCTTTTGGATGATTACAGCATCAAAATTGAAAAATTCTTGTGTTGAATAGTGTGCAATTGCGATCGTCAGTGTGAGCAACATATATCGTGAACATAACGTTCTTTGAAGAATTTCCAAGACTTTGCTGGAATTGTCCTTGCTGGCGCTTACTCAGCCACTCTGTTAAAAGTCTCTGACACAAAATCTGGAACATTCTTAACAGATTTCGAGAAAGAAAACTCTTGATCGAATAATCAAATGCAACAATTATCTTCTACTTCACAACAATGGCACTTTTCAATGGAGGACGCCTTGTTTGTTGATGTCTGATACCCACTATACAATGTACATGAAGGTCATGTGACTTGGAGAGCACAATCGGTCTGTTGCACTGTCATTATCACAAAAGTGGTCTTGATATGTGTTGACTATATCAATGTTACATGTATTTACTTCTTAAAAAAGAGGGGGGAGAAGTACGTGTGTATGTATACTGATTTTCGAGCATTAAAACATTGTGGTTCTGCCAACAGCTAGTTGTACAGACTAAAACCCTTCATGACAAAAGGTGCTATGGTCTGGCTCCTTATCCCTGCGGGATATTGCCTCAGGGTTTATACCTTGCTAGCCCCATGAGCCACAGCACTGGCTGCAGGATATTGCCTCAGGGTTTATACCTTGCTAGTCCCATGAGCCACAGCACTGGCTGCGGGATATTGCCTCAGGGTTTATACCTTGCTAGCCCCATGAGCCACAGCACTGGCTGCGGGATATTGCCTATGGGTTTATACCTTGCCAGTCCCATGAGCCGCAGCACTGGCCGCGGGATATTGCCTCAGGGTTTATGTCTTGCTAGCTTCCCACTGTGCACAGTGGAACACCTTTCAATACTCTGAATACATAGCCTCTTTTGTAAAACACTGAATGAATAGTTGTAACAAAAACGTAATAAAAAGTTGTAACAATTAACTTTTATACTGCTGGAAGTACATGTACATTAACTCCAAAGACCTCGTAGTTTATCCAAGCACAATATCCGATTCGGATAAATCAAATAAACTTAATTTTAAAAATATTTTTTCAAAAATAGCAAAATTTGTTGGTTTATTTCAGGAAATGTTCTACTCTACTCCTGGAGGACCTTTAGAGTCATGTCTGGGTCTAAATACAAAGCTGGTGTGTCCCTTGAACAACTTACATTCATATTATATGTAACTTACCTTCATACTGACAGTTGATTTACTGGTTTGTGTTTCAGCTTCGATACTTATAGTTCCTCTTCGCTCTTTCTTATGAAAGACTGCAACTGTTGTGCCTGTGGCAGATAGTCCGGTATCAGACAACTCAGCTGTATTACTTGTCCTTATATGTACAATTTGTTGCTGACTGAATGAAGGCTTTGGAGAGTTTGAATCATCTGAATCTCGACAGTACACCACACCACTTTGAGAGACTGTAATGCTTGGAGCACAGCCCATATCGGAAATGGACTAGAGTAAATAGGGCATCCCTTACAACCAATCAAAAAAAACATATCAATACGTGAACTTACATGCACGGCTAATGATACAGAGGAATTTTTCACAGAAACAGGCTTGTTTTATCCTTGTCAATCTCCATATGCCCTGGAGTGTTTTACATCCATAAGTTAGTAAACTTATTGTTTCTTTTGGTTGCTTCACAATAAAACTCCATTATAATATCGTAGAGCTTAACAGCAGTTAGAAATGGTTGTTGAGAATACAGTGACTCAAACAGTCTAAAAATGTCTCCTAATACATGTACATGTAAGCTGTTTTCACAGGCATCTGTAAAAAAGAAGAAAAAGAAATACTACAAAGTATTAGAAAAGCAGCACTATCATTCTATCAATATACCAACTTTAAACATCAAACAGATTGGCAGATGAACAGTACATGTACATGTACATGTACATATTGTCACCGTTTTCATGAACCACAAACTCATTAAAAACATCAGACATTTTGGAAATTATCAGTGATTTTACAATATTTGGATGTTATCATTGACACCAACATTTTCCCAAAGTTTCAAATCATCAAATGTCATAGATTTATAGTTACACTAATTGCCAAAATGGTAACATCACCAGGTAGATTTACAGTTCAGAGTTTTCATGAACATGATGAACAGCTAATCTTCAAGTTGCAAATTTTTACATGAAGAAGTATAGCACTGGCCCGCTACCAAAATTAAGAGTTTGGCCTTTTTGTGTTATAATGTGAAGGGAAAATTAGACAAGTTTGAGTTTATACAAACAGCCGATTGCATTGGTTTGTATTGTAGATGGTGCGCTGCACCCAGACCTCGTTTGCTCAGTTTTCATGAAGAGACAAATTGTATTTAACAGTAAATTACTCATTAACCAAACTTGATAAAATTAACAACAGATTTGCATGATCTAAGATATCCACTTACAAGATTGGTCAAATGTCAAAGTTTAATCGGCAAGCAGTCTGCGAAACAATGATTTCAAAAATAGTTCCACTTATTATTATTTATTTCTTCTTTACCCTTGGGAGACCTCTCAGTGAAGCACTGTTTTTCAGAGGTGTCAAGCAGCTACAACAAACATAACAATTAAAATAAAATGACTAAGAACATATAGAAAGGTAAAACCATCAAAATTATGGTAAAGGCCACAGAAATACACACAGAAACAACACAAAAGTACGGGTACAATAAAGACAAAGGTTAACAATTTGGGCCAGCCAGGAAAAGCACCACATGTCCTATCTATTAAAATTTCAAATTTGTGTACTGTGTCTTAAAACTTGCTACAGTAGGGGGCAAGGGATTTTTAAGTGTAAGGGGAAGTTAGTAGAAAAAATTGACCCCATGAGCAGCAAACTTACGATTACTTGAATTGGATTTTGGCAGTGGGGGAACTAGATTACCTTGTGAGACCGATCTGGTGTTGTATGAGTGGGCAGTGGCGCATAATTAAAAAGATTGCATACATGTAGTTGGGGAGGCAGACTGGAAGTAAGACTCAATAGACTAAAACGTTTAAATGACAATTTCTCCTTGCACTTAACGGCTCCCACCCAAGAGTAGTTATACAATAATGTGTGTGGGTGATCTCCGGGGGAGGCCAAGGATACATACATGTAGCTCTACCAGCACTATTTTGGACTTTGTCAAGTTTTGTAAAAAAAACTTTGGCCGAGTTGCCCCAAAACAGCGTCACAAAAATTAAAATGAGGGAGAATCAGAGTTTTGTACAACAAGTTTAAAGTATGTTGAGGAAGAACACTTCTGACCCTCCAGAGAACCCCCACACATTTATAGTAAGTCTTAGTAAGTTTTTCAACGTGCACACTCCAAGATAAAGATGGATCTAGCCAGACACCTAAGTATTTAAAATGATCAACATTGTCAATGGTATTGTCACCGATCTTCACATGTAAATTTTCCTCAATACAGCGAAGTTTAGCTTGAGTTCCAAATAACATACTTTTAGTTTTGTTTGTATTAAGAGTTTTAAATTTGTCTGAAGCCATTTGGAAATTTCAACCATATTTTTGCTGAGGGCTCTGCTCATAAGATCAGTAGATTTAGCGAATGCCAGTCATCTCGCCCCCTGCAAAGTCGCCCCCTAGCAAAGTCGCCCCCGACACAGTCGCCCCTATGCATTTTTTTGCTATTGTTGCAATGATTTTCTAAGGGGAAATTTTGTTTTTAACTTGTTTCAAAAAAGGGAATCCTTAAAGACTTTAAAAATTTTTGTTGAGGGTAAATAACTTTATAACTTTTACTAATTGAAAAACAACAAATTTTGACAAACATTCTCCCGTTGTAACTCAGTTTTTAAGTTTAAAAAGAAATTAAAGAAACATTAACTTAATCCAAAAAAGACTTTATACATTTTTGTCGAGGATAAATAATGTAAAAAACATATCTTACAGAAATCTATTTCATAAGTTAGGTATGTACTTTAAAAACTATCAAAAGACGAATAGACAAATTTGCAGGAGACATATAAAATAAATAAATCTTGCACTGTAATGTTTTGTTGCATGTACCTATAGGCTCCTATTACCAAACATGTACTGTGCCTTTAAGAAGAAACTCTCCCCAAAAAGAAAATTATTAAAAACACATGAATATTAATTTTACACTTTAACTTCTACATGCTCCATCACTTCTGGTACTGCATGATCTTTTTGGGGTGCTGCATGCTGGGACCGCCGCACTTGCGTACTTTCACGCAGGCAACTGTGTCGGGGGGCGACTTTGTCGGGGGAAACTTTGGCGAGGGGGCGACTTTGTAGGGGGCGACATTGTGAGGGGGCGACATTGTGAGGGGGCGAGTTTATACCTGGAGGCAGCAAGCTTGCTGAGGGGCAACTTTGCAGGGGGCGACTTTGTGGGGGGCGACTTTGTGGGGGGTGATTTAGCACAAGTAAAAATAGCTGTGTCATCTGAGTAAAAATACATTTAGTATGGGGTTGAACAAAGAAAAATACATTTGAGAGTCTACCGGAAGAATATTGGCAAAATCATCATGTACAATGTAAAAAGAAGTGGCCCAAGTACTGATCCCTGAGGCACACCGGTAGTCACCACAGCAGAGGAGGAATAGCTTTCACCAATTTTTGTCACCTGTTTGCGACCATTTACATAAGATGAAAACCAGTCGAGCTCCAGACCCTGCACTTCAAACACAGTTTTCTCCTAATATGAAAGTTTGACTGCATTGGCTTATTTAATATTTGTCTCTTAATGAAAACACTGACAATATTGTACACATTGGCCAAGTAAAATTGTCATAATCTGTTTTGCATTTATTGGTATTTAAAGGCAAATTAACATTAAAACTTGGGTAGATGCTTATTTTTTAGAATCTCTACTTGCCAATCATGCCTGAATTTGTGCAACCATAACCACGATACAATGTAGGTTTATTGATAATGAGCATTAGCTTAATAACATTCTTAATTGTTTACAAGTAACCGGAAACAGTGGTCAAGTCTTATTCTCAAGTTTCTTTGCTGATTTGTTAAAGGAACATTAAAGAATTGGTTTTTGCTAACAAAACAGTTGCTGGCAGTGTAAGCACTTTATGTAATCCACCATATACATAAACTGACAAACCTGTAGAAGTTTGAGATCAATCAGCCATCTGGGTCACGAGAAAATAGTGAAAAAACCGTTTACACATTTGTATGAAATCATATTGATTCAACAAATGAGTAAAACGCTCACTGAGCGATAAACTCCAATCAGAAAATTAGTTTATTCATTTCTCATCAAACATGGCATTTCAGACAGAAATATTTGAAGGGATGTTTTCTACTATCATCATCATTAGACCGTGTAAGTTTTATGTTTAACTGTGATCAAAAGGTATATTTTACAAGTTTTTTTCTTACCAATTCTGTAATGTTCCTTTAAGTTTATTTTACTTGCAATGTATCTCTTGGCTAAATTTTACTTTCCCAACAATCTTACTATTATTATATACGACGATGTTCATAATTGGGCATCTTTTAGTTGAAGAATGGGGCAACATTTCAAAAGTTAACCACAAAATCGTATGACCTTTACTTCCGGGTCGTTACCCTGGGTCGAAGTTTACCTTCGGGTTTTTTCCCTTCAAAAATCTGTTTTTTGCTTTTTTGACAGCATATGTAACTCAAGATTGAAAGTGAATTGAACATTGAAACTTGTCATTGAAAAATCATAACTCCTGAACCACATGTAGGATTTTTACAATCTATAAAACATCGGACAGGTCGTTGAAAGTTCAAAAAACGCTACATACAATTTGACCCCATTTGACCTTGACCTCTGGTTCAAAACGGAAGTTGAAAATTTCAAAAATTCATATCTCAAAAACTACTGATCATTTTAGAGATTTGTTTGTATTAGGTTGTAGAACGTTAAGCCTGCTCAAACTGTTGCACAGAGATAACAACATTTTGATTTTTACATCTGGTCGAAAAACGCGCACGTTTAAGTTAACCCGCATTGACGACGCGCGATGGTGAAAGAACACATGTAAACATATGCTGTCTGTACAGCCACACATACATCTCCTGTAACAGTTGACCGTCAATAAGACGGTCAATTAGGGTCAACCTCCTCTACATGTGCACTGCACGTGCAGTTTCTTTGACGTTCTATGTTAAATGCATGTGTGATTATTTTGCACGTAAATGTATTGTGCTGTGGGGACCATGCTGGAATACATTCCGCATCCATCGGTGTTAGAGCTCATATTGCACCCTAGCGGATCATCCATCTAATTTTTGAAAAATTCTTAACTCCTGAACCACACATTGGATTTTTACAATCCATACATCATTAGAAAGGTCTTAATTAAATTGACACGCGCTATTCAAAATGTGACCCATATGACCTTGACTTCCGGTAGAAACCGGAAGTTGAAACTTAGTGTTTTAAAAATTCATAACTTCTGAACCACACATTGGATTTGAGAAATCTAAACATCAATGGGAACATATGAGACAACTCAAGAAAAGATACACAGAATATGACCCCATTTGACCTTGACTTCCGGCTCAAACTGGAAGTTGAAATTTAATATTTGAAAAATTAATAATTCCTAAATCACACTTGGATTGTTATCGTCTTTACGTTATCGGAATTGTCTTAATAAACTTAACACGCGCTTTGCAAATTGTGAACCCATTTGACCTTGACTTTCCGGTTCAAACGGGAAAATGAAAGTTATCATTTTAAAATCATAACTCCTGAACCACACATTGGATTTTTACAATCCATGCATCATCTGAAAGGTCATAATTAAATTGACACGCACTAGTCAAAATGTGACCGGTTTGACCTTGACTTCCGGTAAAAACCGGAAGTTAAAATTGTATGTTATAAAAATTAATAACTTCTGAACCACGTATTGGATTTTTACAATCAAAACATCGTTGGGATGATATGTAACAACTTAAAAAACGATACACAGAATATGATCTCATATGACATTGACTTCTGGTTCAAACCGGCAGTTGAAGTTTTATATTGAGTAAATAAAACTCCTGAACCAGAAATTGGATTGATAAGGTAAAATTTTGTCACCAATTCAATCAATCACAACTTGATGACATCACTCACGAACACCTTGTTTTTGTAGTTGACAAAAACTGAATCTCTAGTTTGTTGTTGTTTTTTTTTAGGTGTTCGGCCTTCAAAGCCGAAAACCTATTGTTATTGTTCTTTTTTGGGGGTTTTTTTTCCGCCTGTTCTTCTCCTTGAACCTTCTCTTGCAGATTTCGCAAAAAGTTTAAGTTGTACAAACTTGAAACTTGGCATATACGTGAACCTTAACATGAAGACGGCATGTGAACAATGATGTCATGATGACGTCACCAGGTGTTGAATTACAGGGTTTTAAGACATTTTTTTTTAAATCTTTGAATTTCTGTAACAAATCACACTTAAGAGGCCGGTGGTTGTTTTATGCGGGATCATACTTAGGTCATATAGGTTTTTGTTTTGTTTTGTGTGCATGACCTCACATGACCTCTACGGAACTGCCTAGTAAATTGACTGCGACAGAAAGTGCCAATGATTTTTTTGAGTTTTTTTTACGATGTTGTATTCTTGCAAGTGTCAGGTTTTAAAAAAAATGGACCGGTGACGTCACACAATTCAAAAGCGCCCTCTTGCGGCAGGTTGAAAAAAGGTCAAAACACACTTTTACTAGATGTCTGTGGCAAAGTTCTCTTTAAATCTGGTTAACATAATGACCTTTATGCAGACAACATATTTGTGGAGTCGTAGTTTGATGACGTCATCATGTGTCACGTGGTAAGGCCTTAAAGGTGCACTTTTTGAAGCCTTGTATCTACTAAACCAAACAGCCGATTGAGTTGAAACTTGGTGTACTGTTAGACATAGGCCATGGCTTGTAAAATGTGGAGTGACGTCATAATGACGTCATAAAATTATTTTATACAATTTTTTATAAAATCAAAGCTTAGTATTTGAAAAAATCATAACTCCCGAACCAGACATTGGATTTTTGTAATCTAATGAGCATAAGAAAGGTATTCAAAAACATAATCGATGATACACAAAGTGTGACCCGTTTGACCTTGTCTTCCGGTTGAAACCGGAGGTTGAAGTTTAGTAACGGAAAAAATCATAACTCATGAACCACATGTTCGTTTTTTACAATCTACACGGCATCGGACAGGTCGTGAAAAGTTTTTTGCGGGATCATACTAAGGTCATATACATGTAGGTCTTCATTTTGTTTAATGTGTGTGACCTCATATGGCCTCTACTTCCGGTCGAAACCGGAAGTGCCTGATAACTTGAAGGTGGCAAATATTTTGGAGTTGTTTTTAACGATGTTGTAATCTAGCAAGTGCCTGGTTTAGAAAAATAGGACCAGTGACGTCACAAAATTCAAAAGCGCCCTCTAGCGGCAGGTTGAAAACGGTTCAAAAAACACTTTTACTAGATGTCTGTGGCAAAGTTTATGAGAATCTCTTCAAAACTGGTAAATATGATGAACTTTATGCTGACAACATATTTGTATAGTCGTTATATGATGACGTCATCGTGTCACTTGGTAAGGCCCTAAAGGTGCACTTTTTGAAGCCGTGTATCTACTAAATTAAACAGCCGATTGAGTTGAAACTTAATGTACTGTTAGACAACGACCACGACTTGTAAAATGTGAAGTGACGTCATGATGACGTCATCAAATGATTTATTACAATTTTTTATAAAATCAATGCTTAGTATTTGAAAAAATCATAACTCCCACAAAATACAATGTATTTTTGTTATCTACATATCATCAGAAAGATATTTAAAAACGTAATGGATGATACACAAAGTGTGACCCCGTTTGACCTTGTCTTCCGGTTGAAACCGGAAGATGAAGATTAGTAACGGAAAAAATCATAACTCATGCACCACATGTTCGCTTTTTTACAATCTACACATCATCGGACAGGTCATAAAAAGTTCAACAAAAGTTACACATAACTTGACCCCATTTGACCTTGACATCCAGTTTTAACCAGATATTCTGAGCCAGACATTGGGTTGATATGGTGATATGGTCAAATATCGTCACCAGTTCATTCAAACACAATGTTACATCACAGACAAACACCTGTGTGTTTGTTGTTTACAAACACTGTAGTCTAGTTATACATTGTTTTAGATTGTTATACTCTTGCTTCACTCAAAAGACGAGCCACTTGCATGGTGTCTTTGTGTTATTACATGTATGACCTGGTTTTGTGACCCTTAGGAGTGGGTATTGTGTTACAAACCTGGAAAGTGTATAAATGACATGTGCTGGCTTAGGCCCTATAGTTGTACAGTTTGTTGATGAATAAGATATGATTTATCAGTATCTTATTCATGCAAATTGTTTCATCGGTTTATGTCCCATAGGGGAACTTCTGGCCAATTTTGTATAATTTTAAAATATTTTTTTAAGGGTAACACTGAATAAATAAAGATAGTAACGTTAAACAAAATAAAAATCAAAGTCATGCATTATGGTTTTATTTTGATTTACCAATCATTATTTAAAGGGACACACCGGCTTACTGTTTACCTAATTTAGTGATGTTGAATCACAGACAATAATTTTTTGATGGTTGTTTTAAAAAAAAATCATCAAAATGTCACGTAATTAACGAAAAATGTGAAAAAACCAAAACGCGGTCAAAGGTCAGCGTATACGCTTTTCCAGCTGTTGCAACTGTCAAGTTTACGTGACATTGTTTTAAGTAGACTAGTGATCTGTTTATTTATTAATTATAACAATGGCGAGGCATAAGGATCCAGTCTTCATATCCATCAAGCACAAATTCACGTGTAATTAAAAAAAGCGACATAACACAGTCCGATCCATACCGTGCAGCTAATCGTCGTCGTCCCGCCGCGTGTGTAGCGCAGGCATCACGTAACGTGACAATAGTTAGGGGATAATAGCTAGGGCTACAGACTAAAACCCTCGTAAAACAAAACGTAATCAGTGGTCTGGCTCCCTACCCCTCCACAGGCTCCGAGTCATGCCTCGTGGTTTGTCTCTCTGGCCTGGCGAGACACTGCACCGGCTGTGCGGGACATGCCCCCAAGGTTTATCCGCTAGCTCCCCACGCTGATGCGCCGTAAAACACGCTTCCGTGCACGGACTCTCTGAAAGCGAGTCTTACGTTCGATTTTTCATCATTATTTACAACTTGCATCCATAAACTGTAGTCTTTTTCGCCAAATACTCATGAATAATTGTTTAAAAAAATACTTGAATTTGGTTCAGTAATTTACTTTTATACGGCTGTAAGTAAAACTAATTCTGAAGATCACGTGACTTTTCGGAACCACATTCCGAAAAGTCACGTGACTTTCGTTTTTGAAAAATGCTCAAAAACGGCCAAATTTGATGGTTTCTTTTATAAACCAATCTTCTCTATTTCAGGAAGACCTTTAGAATCATGTTTTAGTCTATTTTGTAGCCCAAATAGCCCAACGAAGCCGGTGTGTACCTTTAATGGCCTTTGTGCCTTTTTTTAATTTTTACATTTTTGGCCTTGGTCCCCTTTTTACTGGCCACAGCCCCCCGAATTTTGTCTTGCTCCAAGGCCAAAATGGCCTTGCCTAATAAATCTAATTGAGGCCTCTCTCCAATGACATACCTGTAAGGCAAAGTGAAAAAAAAAGAAGGGTTTAGCGTCCTCGCCCACTTCCTTTTTTGGGGACGCATGAATTTTATGGTTTATTTTATATTAGAAAAAAAAATAATAAAAAAATGTCAACTTGTTCATCAGAAAATATAATACTTTCAAGTCAGAACTTATGTAGCCTGTGCTGGTTTACGGTTATTCTTGTGAAAGTGAGCTACATTAGGGATTTTATTACTAAAAAAATATTACATTCAATCACTGTACACGTCTTGTCTAGCATGTTTCTTTCGATATTGTGCGTTGAACTGTGGAAAAAACAATGGTTGTTTGAAATTATAAAAAGAATGGCGGCCATCTTGAAAATAAGAAATAAAAAATAAAAGTTCCCTCCCGCTTCCATCTTTTCAGGAACCCGGACGCATGTTTGTTTTTTTACTCGGCCTAAAATGACTTGAATGAAATCAAAGTACGGTTCGGGAGTCAAATAACAAAGAATGTGATGATTTTTTTTTTAAAAGCCCCCCCCCACCCCCGTTATTTTTTTTGCCCCCCAAGTTTTTTCCCCAATGGCGGAAATTGAGTTTAATCCCAAACCATAGCACCCAATTTGTTACAATGTTTTTTGCGCTGTAAATAACAAACTCAATTTCATCCATCATAACTGGCTGGCACCATAAAAAAAGCCCAATACACTTTCCATCTCCGGCAATGTTAATAAAATGTGGATTTATTTATCTGTACAAGCTTGGAAACTTGCTATAAATAGAAATGCATTGTCTGCCCAAAACCGCAAAATCTTATTTCTGGAGTGAATTGTAGGCTTATACAGTACATTATAGATTTTTGTTTGCCCCCCCTAAATTTAAGTTTGCCCCCCTCTTGCCCCCCCCCCCAGATTAACAGGTCTGGTGCCGCCGCTGATCACACGGCCAAGACCCTGCAAGGCCGGTTAAGACCGAGTCACTGCTCTTTTATTCCCATTCATAAATGCCCTTTTTGTTAAAAAGCGTAATTGTTTGACAATCTCAACTTTTCTGTTAATTTTCATTTCCTGTCCCGTCCTCGGGCCCTGTTTCGCGAAGGATATGTATGCCACGCTCAACAGTTGTGCGTATGCGCACTAACACGTACAGATATTAATATTAAGATTGAATACCAGCATGTATTAATTGTGTTTCAGGTAAATTAGCACCTGCGTAACCTTGCGCGCCACAGGTATGTTTAACACTTGCAGCCGCGTCTATATCATCCGTTTAAACACGGCCACGTGATGTCTTCTCAACCAATCAGAATAAACTGTCCTGGGTATTTAAATAGAATTCCTATGACCGAGTATGACCATATCCGACTAAGACTGGGTTCATGAGCCACAGCCCAACAAGGTGGGCTAGTTGAGACCATCATAGATCATGAGTACTCCTAGGTATGAGGTTCGATCCGCTAACCTCAGTCAGCATAGGGAGTAGATCATGATATAGCGGAAAGAACCTCAATAGTTCTAGGACTAGAGTAGGCAGGATGCTAGACCCAGTAACTGGGGCGCTGTATTCCTTTTTCGAAATTTTGACATTATCTGTCATACTAGCTAGTTAGTATGACAGATAATGTCAAAATTTCGAAAAAGGAATACAGCGCCCCAGTTACTGGGTCTAGCAGGATGCTACCTGTAATGTCTTCCTTTTCAGATGTGAATAATAGATTTTTAAAATGTGTTAATTGTTTTTTAGCGTGAAAATTTATCTTTTTTTGTTGAATAAACTGGTTGAGATTGCTATGCTGTAGTGTTATTGTTTTACTAAATAATAGTAATACAAGTGACATTCCCCATTTGCACATTTCAGTGTATAATGTGCGTTACTTTATTTAGGCAAAGTGTTATGTCACATTACAAATGGAACAAATTACTATGGTAATAATGACAACTCCTCTATTTATGGTCTTAAATGAAATCTTAGCGCTTTGAGAAATCAACCCCTGGTGCCGAGATTTGTCAATTCAGTCAAAATAGGCCGGTAAAAGTCAACTTTGCTTTAAATTAAAACCCTAATGAACATTTAAACTTACAATTCGGCGTAATTTGGTGTGATCATGGAGGGAGGAAATCCATGGAATGTTAGGCGATGATCTGAAATCTGAAGTGAAGAAGGATTAAAAAAACGTCAGATGTCAGATAAACAATGACTGATCAGATCATGGTACACATTGGCAGCGCTGTCATCATCGCAGCCGTGTGGCTAGCTTGAGTAGCTAGCTAGCTGCGCGCTACACGCGTTTAGCGTTCAGCGCAGCTTGATCATAATAACACCGGCCTCGTTCCCACGGGTGGTCGATCTCGCCGCGCCATTTTTTCCACAGTTCCCTGGAGTGATCGATCTTTTTTTCCAGCATGCCTTCGCTCGGCCCCAGCGGCCTATCCAGGACCGCTGGGATGGGCTAATTAGCTTGCACAGATTCTTGTTCAGAAAGTACGACATGCGTGCAGTGCTTGCAGTGTGAGTGTGATGCATGATGGGACTGAGCATTAACCAATCAGCGTGCTTGATACGTTTGCCCATTCCAGCGCCTTTGGTTTTAAGGCAAGGCGCTGGGGACGAGCGAATGCTTGCTCATAATCCCTGGAATTAAAATCGGGCACATTTTAATTAGGCCTATGACCGATCAACTATACGCGCCCGTTCAGGTATGGTAACCCGCAAAAGTGGCCTAAAGTCAAAGAGCAACTGGTCCCCTCTCATTTTTTCTTTGAAACGATATATGGGGCGCCGTTTATGACTTTATTACCAATATAGAACGAAACCAATATATTTACTAGAACAAAACAAGTATACAGTGTCATGTTTTTTGAAAGTGGTAAAAATTGGGCAAATCTGGTGACTAGAGTCTGACCATGGAGGTAGAACTCCATGTTCTGACCAAAATAGTCGAAATTGCAATTTCGCCACTTTTTTGCACTGCATGACTCGTAACCCCCCGTCTTCGACCGTTGGGAGGATGGAGGGTTACGATTATCGCAACTAGGTACGTTAGTAGGTGCTTGTCACGGTCGCGGTGATGGTGTGTTGTGTCCGTCGCGTCTGTCGCGATAGAAGTGCTCTCCCCGTCGCGATAGGCCCTGCGCCCTCTACGGCGGCGGTCGTTGAGCACCTGTGCATACTCTGGAAAACACTTTTTATGCGACGGAAAACACTTCTTTCGCGACGGATCACACTAACTATCGCGATGGATAACACTTCAATTGCAACGGACAACACATCTACCATATTTTGCATACACAATAGGTCTACCAATCTACTCTATCCAAAAAACAACCAGGGCAGTGCAGCGCGCAGGCCCTGTATAACTATAAGTCTAAATAAGAAGCCACCTGAAAACCAAATGAATCATTTCGACCGGAAGTGGTTATAAATAGCCCCAAGGCTAAGTTATTGCTGTACAATTCATATGGGAATTATTCCTATAAGAATTTTGGGAGAGCTGTTCATTGATGGAATTCAGTTTGTTCGTGAAAAAAGACATTTGGCGTGCAATTTGGGAACTTGGATTTTTTCGGATAAAAACAAATTTAAAGCAAGGTAGGCCCCACTGTATGGGCGGCCATTGGGGCAAAAAAGATAACTACAAAAATAAAGCGATTGCCAGAAGTAAATCAATCCCCAGTAATATAAATCAATCCCCAGAAATATATAAATCCCCCAAATAATACCAATCCCAGAAATATATCAATCACAGATATATATATCAATCCCAAAAATATATCAATCCCTAGTAACAATTATCAATCCCTAGTATTAGTAGTAATAATTATATCAATCCCCAGTAATTTGCCAACCCCCGAAAATATTCTTTCCCAGAAACATATCATTCCCAGAAATATATCAATCCCAGAAATGTATCAAGACATACAGTATACTAAGGGTGATTTCTTATAAGGTCATTTTGTACAAGGCATATATGGAGCGAGTTAAACCCGCTTTATTGGCGTATTCTTATAGTGGAAGCCCCCTTAAACTATGCACAAGCAATGAACACAAGATTATGGCCATATTCCGGGTCCTTTATTACTCATAATTGTGAACTTTCAAGATTGTTTTGTTTTAATTATGAAAAAGTCTTTTTCCACTTCCACCCACAAAAACAATATATTAGGGTTCTTGCTTGCTTATTTTCACTGTGCATGGGGTTTTCTACGGAGCCCCTAAAGGGACATTAAAAAAATATATATATATATATATATATTTTAATATCTCGTGCGCACGACATTATTATCTCCTGCGCACAACATATTATCTCGTGCGCACGATATATTATCTCGTACGTACAAATACTATCACTATGATGTGACCCATCCATACACTGAGAGTCGGCTTTAGAAAATAATAACATAGTTGCTATAGGCTCTTGTATTAAAGTTGTACGTTATGACCTTGATTAAATCCCATTACTGTTTCATAACTTAGCAGTGTTCAACCACAGAGAGGTTTATTTTGAGCTATGCACTACCGGCGTCGGACGACCCTGTGGCCAACCTTGTCCTGGTATACAACGGAGGAGTCCAACCTGAGATATAGCCACCCGTCTTTTGTTTGCAATGTTAATCGCTGTATTCATGGGCGTCAATCCTGGGGGTGGGGGGGGGGACAGGGGGACACGTCCCCCCCCCCCCCACTTTTTGAAGGGTGGGGGACACTATATCGAATGCTCCCCCAGGGTTTTGTTAAACTCATGTATCTCATACAGGGCACTTTAGTGTGCTATCTCTAAAATGCCAGACTAGTTCTAAACTCTTGTAGCTCCTCAAGTTGCAAGCGAGAGGACTTAAAAAGGTTTACTTTCTACTATGTTTACTTACGGCGATGCGCTGTCTGTGATTGAAGTTGACGTTATTTTTTAGTTTTCTGCTTTCTATAATTTGTCGCATCTTTTGTAACTGACATTACATTAACAAAAGAAGTGATATTTGCAGGGAGTTTTTACTCTGTTCACTAGCCCGCCGCCTAGACTATTTTATCAAAATCCCTTAAATGAGGGCAGCAAACAAACATGACTTCACTTTACGTATTTAATGGCCGGATGGTCTGTACTGAGCAATGCTCAATGAGTAACAACAAACAGCCGTTTGACAGAGGGGTACGTACTGCGACGTCACTATTCTTTAGAATTTTTGGAGACAGCTTTCTGGCACCGACTGCTGTTGTTCCGCTTTTGCCTGAAGGCGGGGTGAAAAGAGGCTTAGAAACTGCGTTGTAAATGAATACCCATTCATTCTATAACTCTGTCACAGTGTTTTCTTTGTAGATATAGGTGTATTTAGGGATGTGAAACAAATTTTTTAAAGAGTGACCTCTAGCGTGGCCCAACCTCTTTAACCCAATACATGTAGTCAGTGTACCGCCCAAAACCGCACAGCCATTTAGTCCTGGACATGGACCACCTAATTGCTTTTTTAAACAGTAATCAGTAAAACGATTATTGTGTGACGCCACTTACGCAAAATAAAGGATTATTGATAGGACGTGGGTTTATTGCCGCTCACTTATTCAAGGTACCGGTAACGTCCATCGCGGTCTAGATTTGTGGGAGTAAAAATTCATTTGAGCCAGTTGTTGTTAAAGAAATGTTTCCAGTAAAATTAAAAGATCGATATGAATCAATGGTGCCTAAAAGGTGCGTCTATTTCTCTGTTTTAGGCACACGGAGGCTTGATGTTTCTCCCCCCCCCCCCAAAAAAAACGCCAAAACTCAGAGCTTCCGGGGGCTTCGCCCCCTGGACCCCCACCGGGGCTTTGCATGTAGACCCCGCTAGCCGTCACGCCACCCACCGTTACGTTGTGTTTAATCAAAAGTGCTTAAAAAGTGCGTCTATTTCTCTGCTTTTAGGCATACGGAGGCTTGATTTTTCACCCCCCAAAACTCAGCCAAGGCCTTCGACCCTGGACCCCACCAGGGGCCCTTAGGCGGGCCCCTGGACCCCACGCCATAAGTACTATGACTGCTGATGTCCACCCCCACACACATTTCAAGACAGATTGACACCCATGACTGTATTAAAGAAAAGTGTTGGAAATTTACAGGTTTTTGAAAGCCTTGTTGTTTTAGATGATTTCAGCTTCAAAATTGTGACATTCTTGTGTTGAAAAGTACAGTCGTCCGTGTCAATTCGTGAACACAAAACGTTCCTTCATTGTATTGCTGGAACCTGTCCTTACTGGCTTTTTTAAAGCCCCCTGGAATATAATCTTCAAATACCAACCAGTATTTCAAGACAGACAAGTCTCGAAATAAACGAATGCAACAATCATCATGCACACCATGTACACTAAAACATTAACAGCACTTTCCTAGGACGTCTTATGTTTGATTGGTTGCGCAGTTGGTCTATTTTCGTTGTTATTTTAATATTTGTTTATGTTGCTTCATTCAAATTTCCTTTGATTCTATCAGTATACTGTAAAAAAAATGAATTCACACAAACTTTACGTACGTGGCAATCAATCGTCAAACAAGAACTGTAAAATCTGACGTTGAAATACCAAGTTTTGACAAAATATTAGGGTGTACCAGACTACTGCTGTTACGTTCGTTCTCTAAACCGTATTTCAAGTGCACATATTTTGTTCATTACACCGGGTTCGAGGTTGTCAAGCAGCCCGTTTAAATCAATGTTTGAAGTCAATGTAGTCAGGGTACCAGGGTATCCATGCACTAGTACATCGGTTGCTAGGCTATCGTTGATTATAACCATAGAGTTATATATAAGAACTAGAGGACGCACTAGCCAAGTTACGTGACTCGTCGCGCGGGTGGTGCGGCCATGTTTCAAGTGTACTACACTACTTTACTGTACGCAAAACAACAACATGAACACCGAGCGCGTGATGCGTGCATTTACCATACGCGCACATCGTGTACTTCGTACTCAATTTTACCCTCTAAAAAATGGCGCTAGTGTCTCCTTGCGGTCCCGGCGCGTTTGTGCACGCAGTATTGCCAGTGCGCCCTCTAGTTCTTATATATAACTCTATGATTATAACACACCTCTTGCTAGTTCTGTATTCTGGTTGGCTGAAACACGGTCACGTGGGATGAACTATTATAGGCTAGTGCATGAGATTTGCACAACCATGAACTAGACATCGCACGCGCGTAGTTTGCGGGAAATAGTTCCCGAAGCGGGCAATAGTCTTTCAATTTTTGACTGGTTACAGCGCCCTCAAGGTTACCAGGCTCATCTTAAAAAGAAAAAAGGCGGCGTCTGGATCGGATTACGGTAGTTTCTTTTCTTATTTCATATTTTGGACCAAGTTGTCTTATAAAACACATATGGACTGCCATGATTCGGTCACTAGAGCTCGTCTATCCCCCCTCGGGCCTGTGTGTGACCAGAAGAGGGACCTATTTCCCTCGGCCTTCGGCCCCTGGTAACTCACAGTCCCTCGGGGGAATAGACGTGCTCTAGTGACCTCATTGCCAGTCCATATGTGTATAATAGTACATCGGCGGCCGTGTGATAGTAGCGCTTCGTACTCAATTTTGCCCTCTATTAAATGGCGCTCGTGTCTCCTTGCGGTCCCGGCGCGTTTGTGCACGCAGTATTGCCAGTGCGCCCTCTAGTTCTTATATATAACTCTATGAAGGGGCGTTATAAATTCGGTTAGTACACGCAGCATACACGTCCGCACCATAGAGCTATATATATTGACTAGAGCGCTAACACCCCGTTATACACGCACTAAGGTTTTGAAAGCCGTGTGGGCGCATCCATGTTTACGTACAAACCAATACAAAAGCTTGAAATTTTGTACGGCAATTGTACGGCTATTTGCATGATAAAGCGTTTGTTCTTTTCTATGCGTCATCGAACCAAATATGCAGCAAATGAGAACGCACAATCTGCTAATGAGCGTACAAACTGCGAGCGTCATGTGCGTCATGTTTAACATGTGCGTTTGCGCGTATACGTTTTTTTTTTTGAGTTCGTCATTCTTGCCGGCATATTGTGTATCCTTGAAGCAGATTTCGTTTTTTTTTCCCCTTGACATCTTGAAGCATTGAATCCTCCCAAACAAGGCTTTAGTTCGACTCAGCATTTTTCCTAAGACGTAAGTAACAACATCAGAGAATCACCTACTACAATATTTTTTTAAGACATCACTAAAATCACCTGTTTACAAGAGCAATGATCGTTAGATTAAATATGACGCGTACGTAAGCGCGCACGCCGAATGCAAAATTTTCGCGGCCATGTGTGCTCTCTTAAAATTAAAATCGTTCCGTAGTCACGCAACACATCAAACATGTCTGCGCCCAGGGTGGCTTCTAAACTCAGAGCAAAGTTAGCGCTCTAGTCAATATATATAGCTCTATGGTCCGCACACACAGAGCGGGCGCACTGTATACTCTGACATTACTAGTGCATGCGGTGCAGTGACACGCAAACAAGGCACGCTAGCTCTGGCGGCCGTTGTGCCGCGGCGCAAAGAAAACAAATAAATAAATGAAGACCAAATTAATCTCCAACGCCTTGGTCAAGGCTCAGTACTTGCCTCTTTGGCGTTCCATATAACACTGCAGACAGTTGTGTGTGAAGAGCGTTACTAGCTAACTAGCGATGTAGCTAGGGTAACCGGTCACTTCGGCACCTTGCAAACTCGGCACCTTGCAAGCTCGGCACCACAAACTCGGTACCCACAAACTAGGCACCTTGCAAACTCGGCACCACAAACTCGGCACCTTGCAAACTCGGCACCCACAACAAAAATACCCGAAAAAACACAAAATAATACTAATTCGGCACCCTGTCGAAAAGGGCACCTAGCAAACTCGGCAAGTGCACACACACGTAAAGTTTCTGCCGATTTACCGCTGGATGGTAGGCCTACATGTAAACAAGGTGCCGAAGTATTAGTACCTCATGTGAACCACATGCTTGATCCTGTAACGTTTCCAGCATGATTTTGGAAGCTGAAACATCAATGCAGTCGGGTGGGAATGGGAATGCGATCCACAAACTTCTGCAGTCTATTATAAAGCATGACGCCTATGTATTTACTCGAGGAGTCCATCAGGAAAAAGAAACGTCAGGCCACTAATTAGGCCTACCCTTGGCATTTTGACCATATTATGTTCTTTTTGGTTGGTAAGCAATTAATGAAATTGACACATATGATCGCTACCGCGGCCACAAAAATGACAAGAATATAAAATGAAAGGTGGCCCCCTGCAGCGCGTCCCCCTCAAAAAATAAAAGCATGACCTCCACCACTGCCAGCCAACCCCCCAACCCCCACTTTAAAGCAATGCCCCCCCCCCACACACACACACACGAATACCAAAAAAGTCCTTGCTACGCCGCTGAATATCATGTCAAAAGGAAGTTATCATGAGTTGATCCGGGGAAAGGATCGAAACATCCCTCATTTTTATTGTGTAAAGTACAATTACGGACGTTGACGACCACATTCCAATGATCGAAAACGTAGTGATTGCTTTTAAAATTGGTGCCGAGTTTGTTAGTCAAAAATAGGCCGGTGCCGAGTTTGTATGGTGCCGACATTCTTGGTGACGATTGGGTGCCGAGTTTGGAAGGTGCCGAGTTTGTGGGTGCCGAGTTTGCGCGGTGCCGAAGTGTCCGGTATTCGTAGCTATAGTGCATGTAGTGTGGTTGGTAAGCAGAGCGGTGTATACGAACAATTTGTAAATCCGTCAACATGGCACAACATCAAGACCCACGTCTTCGAAATTTAAAAATTAAGACTGGCGTTATGAAAAGGTGAGACACTAAATTACATAATCCACTATAGTTTTGTAACTTTTGTCCGAGTTACTGGTCCTAACAACTGGTCCCATTTTTGGACATTATCTGGCGTATGTCATTAGACCAGTTCGGGATTATTGACCATGCATTGACCAGTTCCGGATCACATCATCTTTGTAATGATCAAACAATAAATCTACTTCTCTCAATCTCATTACCAATTTCTGTTTATCTATACATGTGAAGAATAACATCAAATAAACCAACCAACCCAAAATAAGGTTCCAAACATCATCGCCAACAAATTAATTGTATTAAATTAAATGGTAATTGTTCTCGAGTTTGTCTGCGATATTGATCATTATTTTGAAAGGTTGAAAAACGTTGTTAAAACTTCTCACCTTTAAAGGAACATTACAGAATTGGTTTTGCTAACAAAACAGTTGCTGGCAGTGTAAGCACTTTATGTAATCCACCATATACATAAACTGACAAACCTGTAGAAGTTTGAGATCGATCGGCCATCTAGGTCACGAGAAAATAGTGAAAAACCGATTACACATTTGCATGAAATCATATAGGTTCAACAAATGAATAAAACGCTCACTGAGCGATAAACTCCAATCGGAAAATTAGTTTATTCATTTCTCATCAAATATGGCATTTCAGACAAAAATATTTCAGGGGATGTTTTCTACTATCATCATCATTAGACCGTGTAAGTTTTATGTAAATCTGTGATCAAAAGTATATTTTACAAGTTTTTTTCTTACCAATTCTGTAATGTTCCTATAAAAGGTCTGTTATGATATAAGAGTTTACTTGCAATGGTTTTCGTATGATTGGGTTGCAATTAAAATAATAACAGTAGTTCAATGAAAGTTTTTTTCTTACCAATGCTGTAATGTTCCTTTAAAATTTGAATGCGCGGGCGAACAAGATTTAAGTAAAATGCTAAGAATGTGTACAAAATATTTTACAATTCTAAAAAATATTTTACATAAATACTGAGCAGTCGTCTTGTTTTTTTTAAGAGATGAAATTACTGAAATCGACTTTTTGGGGGCATTTTACCCTTGACCAGTTCGGGAACACTCATTATCTCATTGCGTCAAATGGTGCCGCACTCAGTGAGATGAGGTGAAATCATATGGCTGCAGTAGAAAATGTTTTGTTGCTTTTAAGATACAATACTTCAACAAGTTCTTGTAGCAATGTTGTTGTCTTGTGAGAAAAATCAACTTGGAGGAGGGTTTGCGACTGTAAGAATAGGTACTCGGTTCGGGTCAATGTTGCTTTTACTACATGTAGGCGCGATTCACTTTTTCATTTGCCTTTGCTGTCAATTTGTCTTTTTGTTGCTGTGTATTGCACTGCTGTTGAAGACACTTACTGGAGGCATACAACTAAACAGACTTATGAAGCTTAACCACGAACCACAACCATGCACAGTCTATGGTAGCTGCCACTGGTTCCCTGTTTCTCAGCTGGTAACCCTAACTTTAAAAAAAAAATTTTTTAAAACCCTTCCCCAAGTTTTATGAATAGGACTAGGAGTATGGGTTTGCAATGTAGGGCAAGGCACGCTACTGATTCAGAATAGAATCAACCGATCCTGAACTGGTCAAACAGGTGATGATACTTTTCTCGAAGCCTCTTCAGATGTATTAATCTTTTTTTGGCAGTGGATACTTGGCGAGTGTATGACATGTTTAGGTAAACTGAAAAACCTTTGTTTAAACGATGTCAAAGAGATTGCAACAAAAAACAATGGTTTTCAAAAAGTGATCCAGAACTGGTCAGTATGGGGCTATCCCAGCTATAGCTGGGCTCTGACTGTAACACTCAAGTTGGGACCAGTCCGGCCTCACTACAGGACGGTCATACGCCCGTCCAACTACAGGACCGGTCCCAACTACAGGACCGGTCCCAACTACAGGACCGGTCCCAACTACAGGACCGGTCCCAACTACAGGACCGGTCCCAACTACAGGACCGGTCCCAACTACAGGACCGGTCCCAACTACAGGACCGGTCCCAACTACAGGACCGGTCCCAACTACAGGACCGGTCCCAACTACAGGACCGGTCCCAACTACAGGACCGGTCCCAACTACAGGACCGGTCCCAACTACAGGACGGTCCAACTACAGGACGGTCCCAACTACAGGACCGGTCCCAACTACAGGACCGGTCCCAACTACAGGACCGGTCCCAACTACAGGACCGGTCCCAACTACAGGACCGGTCCCAACTACAGGACCGGTCCCAACTACAGGACCGGTCCCAACTACAGGACCGGTCCCAACTAAAGTTGGAATGATTCTAAAGTTGGGCCGGAACAGCCCCACTAGCGCTCTCTGAAATTAAGACATTATCTGGCATATATGTAGGGTCCATGTGAACGCTCAATCTTTGGATTTGCTTAATCTACATATTGCGCACAGTTTGAGATTGAGCTCCTTAATCTTCAGAGCTCAATATGCAGATTGTGCAAATCTTAAGAATGCCTCCACAAGACAAACAATTGCAGGGTTCAATCAATTTTTTTATAACACCCCTTACAAATATTCTGCCTTTTGATTGGTTTAGAGCGCGTCACATGATATGTCTTAGTTTTATTAGAAACCGCGCGCGAACCACGCGGTACTATCACACGGCCGCCGATGTACTATTCAACGATAGCCTAGCGACCGATGTACTAGTGCATGGATACCCTGGTACCCTGACTCGGTGATCCCCGGAGCCGCCTATCTTCCCGAGGCTTCGCCTCGGGAAGATAGGCTGCTCCGGGGATCACCTCGAGTGACTAGTTTTACTATGCCACTCGAAGCAGTCAATATTTGTATAACATTGGTTCTATGTTTTTTGCTGAAAATTTATCTTTTTTGAGAAATGTATCTGACACAACCTTACGACAAAAGCGGCAACATCTCTTGTGTCCCCCAGGCTAGTTTAAAGTATTTTACAGACTAATTTGACTCAAATATTTATTTCTTGAGATATGAATTTAAAAAAAAAATTCAACTTTAGTTTTGAACGAATTGGGGTCACACTCTGTGTAGCGTTTGTTAAGTTTTGATGGTGTAGATTGATTGAAAAAATCCATCATGTGGTTCATGAGTTATGATTTTTTCAAATATTAAACTTTTCTTTAATGTAATTTGACACCAGATGACGTATAACACAACTTTTAGAATTATCTACAAGTTATACTGATAGTCTACCTACATGTAAAGTTTCAAGTTTATACATTTTTTGCAACTGCCTTCTACTGCAGACAATCTTCGCGCAGGAGAAGAAAAACTTTTAAAAAATAGAAATAAACTAGAAATTCAGTTTTTGAAGTTAATTGTGATTCTAAAGATTTGCATTTTTGAAACAGAAACCTTGATCAAGCCTAATTTGAAAACTGAGGACGTCATCATGACGTTTTTGCTTGTTTCCTATCCAGACAATGAACTTGCAACAGGTTTTAAGCAAAAAGGATTCCTTTTTAAAAACTTGTCACGAGAGAGCGCTGTTGAAGATAATTATGTCTTTACTCCAGCAGGGGTCAAATTTTATTCAATTTCATACAGATCATATTGTTTGCAGACCTTAAACGAGGCCCTGGGAATATTTAATTTCAGTTCAACTTCTGGTTTCGACCAGAAGTAAAGGTCACATTGGGTTAGACTTGTGTAAGATTTGTACAACTCTTCATGGTGCAAAAATCTTTTAAGTAGAAATTATGGTTCTGCAGAAATATTTTCTCAGTTATCAGACGTTGATTTAATGTTGTGACGTCATCGATGACGCCATCATTCCAACAAAAATGCGGTGTCATCTACACATTAAAGTTTAAGGACTTGGTGAGTTTCAACTCTGAACCCTGTTTGGTTATTGAGATATGAACTTTTGAATAATGTAATTTGAACTTCTGGTTTCGACCCGAACTAGAGGTCACATGGGGTCACACTTTGAGACATATTTAAGATTTGTAAAATACATCAAGAGCTTTGATGAGTGCAAATACCTTGTATGTAGTCATTATGGTTCTCCAGATATGAATTTTAAAAATATGAAACCTTTATTTAATGTTGTGCTGTCATTGATGACATCATCGATGAACAAGTTGACGTGGCGATTAAATACCGAGACTGGTTAATGGTTCCTCCCAGACCTGGGGTCGATTTCACAAAACTAGTCCTAACTTAGGACTAGTCCTAGGCAATGCTAAGAGATAGGACTAGTCCTAAGTACTGGTCCTTACTTAGGACTAGTCCTATCTCTTAGCATTGCCTAGGACTAGTCCTACGTTAGGAAGAGTTTTGTGAAATCGACCCCTGGTATATCAAAAAGACGCTCTCTTCAGTGCTACACCCAATCATCGCCCAACATTGATTTGCATTTGAACAAAATTATTCAGATTTGTTGTTTGAGTTGAAACTGCTGCAGTATGCTCCCACCCACTCATCACATACAATTTTGATACCGGAAATTGGGGACTTTGCTTTCTTCTCTCATTGTTTTGAGCATATAAGCTCTTTAGATTTGCTCGTAGATCTGGTTTGTTAAGGGACTGGCATTCGTACAAAATCACTCGTACTTTGGTTAAGAGTCAAACTCAGAAAGCTTATTGGAAATATATAAATGACATGTTTTCCTCACCTGATAACAGGCGAAGGTTTTGGTCTTTTGTCCGTAGTCGTAAACAATCCCCGCCACCTCCTGTATTCACTTATAACAATGTTAAATTATCTCAACCTGGTGTTATTTCATCCGCTTTCAATGCATACTTTTCCTCTGTGTTTAACCCTGATGGTCTGGTTCCCAATGACCCATCTCCTTGTTCACTACCATTACCTGGTCTTTCAGAACTGCATGTGCCTGTAGGTAAGATTATTTCTATTATACGTAATCTACCCACCAACAAATCTCCTGGCCCTGATGGTATTATTCCTGGTATATTAAAGAAGATTTCTTGTCAAGTATCCATCCCTCTGTGCTTGCTGTTCAACACCTCTCTAAGCTCAGGAAAATTACCCGATGCTTGGCGATGTGCAAAGCATTACCCCCGTTTTCAAAAAAGGCGATAAATCCATTCAGTCGAACTACAGACCTGTTGCACTGACATCCGTTCTGTGTAAAATTCTAGAGCGTGTTGTTGCGGCTGCTATAACAGATCACGTGGGTTTGTTTGGGTTGTTGAACAGCAATCAACACGGCTTCACAAAACGCCGAAGCTGTGTTACCCAACTCATCAATGTTATGCATCAATGGGCACTGACTCTTGATGTTCCACGCCCTCCCCGAATTGACGCCGTCTTCCTAGACATGTCAAAGGCATTTGACAGGATGCCACACCATATCCTGCTTAGTAAACTTTCATCGGTTTACAACATTCAGGGTGTGGTCTGGCGTTGGGTCAGATCATTTTTGACTGGCAGGAAGCAACGTGTTCTTTTCCAGGGTAGTGTTTCCTCATGGGTCAGTGTTTCAACTGGTGTTCCTCAAGGTAGCGTTCTTGGACCCACCTTATTCAACCTGTTTGTCAATAGCATTCCCGACTGTGTCTCCTCTAGCTGTGTTCTATTCGCTGACGATGCTTTGCTCTTCCGAGTCTTCTCAGACAACTGATTTCATTATCCTCATTAGTGTTTCATATACTTGTTGCATTGAGTTGGTGAGGACTTTCACATAGTTTGGGCTTCGTTGCATTAGTCTTCTTGCTTGCATGTAATTTGTAACAGGGGTCAGTTTTCTTGTTGCTGTTTAATTAGGTGTTCGTGCAATACAAGCACGAACACCTCTTGTTTTTGTTCTGTTTTTTTTTCTTTTTTTTTTTCTTCTTCATCTTCTTCCGGAGAACTCTTCTCGGCAACATAACTCAAGATTGAAACTGAATTGAACCTTGAAACTCATCAGACAATTGAACCACAATATGAAGACGGCACAGTTTTCATTACGTCACGATGACGTCATCAGGTGTCAAATTACAAGGTTTTTAAAGTTGAAAAGTGACCATTTGCTATGTGCTGTATTTCAATGAATTTAAAAGCTATGATGTTCATAATTGGGCATCTGATAGTTCAAGACTGGGGCAACATTTCAAAAGTTAACGTCAAAATCTTATGACCTTTAGTTCTGGTCGTACCGGAAGGTCAAAATCTGCCTTTGTTTTTGTTTTCATTTTTCGGGCGTAACTCAAGATTGAAACTGAATTGAACCTTAAAACTCATCATGCAATTGTACCTTGATATGAAGACAACACATTTGTCATGACGTCACGATGACGTCATCGGGTGTTGAATTACAAGATTTTTAAAATTGAAAATTGACCATTTGCTTATTGCTGTAGTTTCGGCAATCTTTATACTACGATGTTCATAATTGGGCATCTTTTAGTTGAAGAATGGGGCAACATTTCAAAAGTTAACCACAAAATCGTATGACCTTTACTTCCGGGTCGTTACCCTGGGTCGAAGTTTACCTTCGGGTTTTTTTCCCTTCAAAAATCTGTTTTTTGCCTTTTTTACAGCATAACTCAAGATTGAAAGTGAATTGAACATTGAAACTTGTCAGACAATTTAACCTCGGTATCAAGACGACACAGACTTGATGATGTCATGATGACATCATCAGGTATCAAATTACACTAATTCAAAGTTTAATATTTGTAAAAAATCATAACTCCTGAACCACATGTAGGATTTTTACAATCTATAAAACATCGGACAGGTCGTTGAAAGTTCAAAAAAACGCTACATACAATTTGACCCCATTTGACCTTGACCTCTGGTTCAAAACGGAAGTTGAAAATTTCAAAAATTCATATCTCAAAAACTACTGATCATTTTTGAGATTTTTTTGTATTCGGTTGTAGAACGTTAAGCCTGCTCAAACTGTTGCACAGAGATAACAACATTTTGATTTTTACATCTGGTCGAAAAACGCGCACGTTTAAGTTAACCCGCATTGACGACGCGCGATGGTGAAAGAACACACGTAAACATAGGCTGTACCTGTACAGCCACACATACATAACAGTTGACCGTCAAAAAGACGGTCAATTAGGGTCAACCTCCTCTACACGTGCACTGACACGTGCAGTTTCATTGACGTTCTATGTTAAATGCATGTGTGATTATTTTGCAAGTAAATGTATTGTGCTGTAGGGACCATGCTGGAATACATTCCGCATCCATCGGTGTTAGAGCTCATATTGCACCCCAGCGGATCATCCATCTAATTATTTGAAATATTCTTAACTCCTGAACCACAGGTTGGATTTTAACAATTCAAACATCATCTGAAAGGTCTTGTTAGACTTATCACGTGCTACACAATATGCGACCTGTTTGACCTTGACTACCGGTTAAAGTCGAAAATTGATATTTAATGTTTCATTAATTACAAATCCTGAACCACATGTTTTATTTTTATCATCTATAAGTCATAAGAAAGGACTCAGAAGACCCCATCAACGCTACCAAGTGTGACCTCATTTGACATTGCCTTCCGGTTCAAAACGGAAGTTGAGACTTTATATTTGAAAAAATCAAAAGTTCTGAACCACATATTAGATGTTTACAATCCATCCATCATCTAAAAGGTCTTCATAAACTAATCACGCGCTACACAAAATGTGACCCTTTTTAACCTTGACTTCCGGTCTAAACCGGAAATTGATGTTTAAATTTTGAAAAATTCATAACTCCTGAAACAGGCATTGGATTTTTACAATCCATATATCATCTGAAAGGTCATAAATAAATTGAAACGCACTATTCAAAATGTGACCGGTTTGACCTTGACTTCCGGTAAAAACCGCAAGTTGAAATGTCATGTTATAAAAATTCATAACTTCTGAACCACGTATTGGATTTTTACAATCTAAACATCGTTGGGATGATATGTAACAACTTAAGAAACGATACAAAGAGTATGATCTCATATGACATTGACTTCTGGTTCAAACCGGCAGTTGAAGTTTTATATTGAATGAATATAACTCCTGAACCAGAAATTGGATTGATAAGGTAAAATTTTGTCACCAATTCAATCAATCACAACTTTAATGAAATTACTCACGAACACCTTGTTTTTGTAATTGACAAAAACTGAATTTCTAGTATTTTCATTATTTTCGTGTACCTTGTTTTGTTCTTGCCTGCGTTTGTCTGCTTAATATGTGCGGGGTTACATACCTGTGGGTATCTAGTATTTTCATTATTTTCGTGTACCTTGTTTTGTTCTTGCCTGCGTTTGTCTGCTTAATATGTGCGGGGTTACATACCTGTGGGTAATAGTAATTGAATTTACTTTTGTGACCCCTGACCCACATATCGTCTTTTTATATATTGTCTTCGGTTGTTTCATTTCATATTATGCGTTGTTTTTGTGGCCCCTACACTTACACTACTTACACTTACACTTACATACACTTACACTTATACTTATACTTACACTTACACTTACACTTACACTTATACAGTGTCGTCTTTTGTGTTTATTTTGTTTACTTTGTATTTCGTAGTTTTCCTACTTTTTTTGCTTAGTTTTTGTTTTTCATACCGTGTTTGTTCATTGTGTTTGTTTTGGTCGGATAAATAATAATAATAATAATAATCATTTGCTGATTCAGTTGCTGATTCATTTACACACTAAGGTTCAAGTACATGGTAAGTTTAAAGTCTGCATCCTTTTTGGTTCATGAGATATGTTTGTTTTAATTTATGAGAAATTAGAATTAGCTGTTAGTTAGTGGCCTGACGTTTCGACCCTAGCAGAGTCTTTCTCGAAGGCTAAATGACAAGACAACACACATACATGCATACAAGGGGGACAAAAGCAGTCAAGTGGAAAAACATGAATAGAGAGAGTGGAGAGAGAAAAGCAAGAAGCATTCAGAAAGAGCAGGGGGGTAGGCAGGGATTATGAAGACAAAGGAGGGGGGTTTGGAGGGAAGGGGGATGGCTAGACCACAAGAAGTTGGAAACACAAAGGACAAAATGGAAGGTTGGAAGAAAAGTAAATAATTAGTTAATAGGGCAGACTAAAAATATGGATATCTGTGGGGGAAAGGGAGAAGGCAAAGACAAAGGGTTATTAGTCATTTCCTTCTTGGATGTTCAAACCATGGGGTTGAATGGTCTTTATGCGCCTTATCCACAATTTCTCCCTACTCAGACGGACAGTCTCTCTGGAGTTACCTAGTGCCTCAATGCCCTGTAAATTCATGTCAAAAATGGAGTGGTTAGGAAGATTGAAGTTGTGTCCTACAGGTGTATCCAGCTTGTGGGTGTTGACTGTGGATCTGTGGCCGTAGAAACGCCTCTTCATTGTAGTTCTTGTTTCACCTATGTATTGAACACCACAAACTCTGCAAGATATTAGATAGATTAGATTAGTTGTGGTGCAGGTGACATGACCCCTTGTCTTATGGGTGGTACCACCAGTATGGCTGGTGAAGGAGTCAGATTCCCTGATGTGTTGTCTACAAACGATGCATTTTGATGTGTTGGAACACCTAAAAGTACCCTGTGGCAAAGGGGGATTAAAATCATCATTAATGGGGGGGACTTTTAATTTATGTATGAAAATGTAACTTCCAGTTTGGACTGGAAGTAAAAGTCAAATGGGGTCGCACCTTTCGAAAGATTTGTAGAATTATCAAGGGGCTTTCAGGTGATGTATTAATTAATAATGTACCACGTTTGGTTTATTAGACATATTGTTATAAAAAATTCAACGTCCGACCGGAAGTAAAGGTCACATGGGGTCACACTTTGTGTAGGATTTGCACAGCGACAACGAATCAAGAGCTATCATAAGGTGCAAAGATCTTGTACGTATCATTTGTGGTTTTGTAGGTATGAGTTTTTAATTTTATTAAACGTTATTAAAACAAATTAATATTATGACATCATCGGTGACATCATCATCTTGAGAAAGATTTTGTTTTGTGTGTTCACTTAGGACTTGGAAGATAAAGTTTTAAATTAGAAAAAATCACAACTCCTGAACCACACAATGGATAAAAAATTGTATAATCGATACATCACCAGAAGGGTCTTTGAAGACAACAATCACTATGAAAATGTGACCTCATTTGACCAACCGAAAGTTGGACTTTAATATTTGAAAAATTCATAACTCCTTTTAAAACCACCCAATAGTTTCACACTTATATCAATATTTACAATAGAGACATGTTTACCAAATTTTCTCTTTACTTTTCACCAGCTCTGCTAATTTGGACATGAGTCTTCGGAACACCTTGTTTTGTTTTAACAAAAACTTAAGTCTAGTTTGTGAAACTTGGGTTGAGAATTTTGAATTAGAAAATTAATACATTTTTAAACTTGTTGCTGTAGGGTCATCCTTGTTATATTTGAATAGAACACAAAGCAACTGCAATTTCATGCACTGAAACCAATTCCAAATTCTTTTTCATATTGATTGCAGAGCTTTAATTATGATTTTGCAGTCAATTTGAGGGGTTTCAACAGCATCACTTAAATAATGTTTGTCTTTGTGATGTTTTTTGATACGATCTTTGGATGTCGAAAGGAACATTTTCCATGGCAATGGACCTCCGCCGAATGAAGGAACTCCAGTTTTGAGTAGATAATACTGACGTGTGTATACATTTACATGCAAAACACAACCCAATTTTTACCAACATTATTTTACTCTTAGATACATGTAATAGTGTCAGCCGTTAATTCAGCTGTCATAACAGGTGTTGATTTTATTAATTAACCCTCCTACTGTCAGTGACTCTTGGCAACATTTTCCAGTGAGTTGACCAACCATTTGAAACCATTCGACTACCAAGGTTGTGTACGGTGGTACAACTGTGCACAGAACTAACTGTACTGTGTACATGCATTCCCTCATGGTATCATATTGCAGGCTGGCATAGTTTATCTATCATTCAAAACCACAGTGAATGGTATTGAATGGTCAGACAGCAAGAGGGTTAATGAGTACCCAACTGTATGCCTGCTGTTTGTACATGACTTTGTGCTGGATGAATATGTAGACTGGATCCTCGTGCCTAGACATACAATGTACAATTGTAGTTCGTGTAGTTACAATATCTACATTGTAGAGCGGATAAGAGCACCGAACTCAAGCTCTGGTGTTTCTGTTCAGTAGAGTGTGGGTTCGAATCCCGGTCGTGACACCTGTGTCCCTGAGCAAGACACTTTACTGTAATTGCTTCTCTCCACCCAGGGGTAAATGGGTACCTGTGAGGGCAGAGATGGTTCTTGTGGTTGATTTAGCTTAGTGCGCTACATATTTGGCAGCACAGGCTGTATACTCCCCAGGGAGCTGAGATGGTTTAAGGAACGAAATGGCCCAGTGATCAGGGTAATAATGTTGGAAGTGCTTTGAGACATGATGTATAAAGCGCTATATAAAAACCAAATATTATTATTATTATTATTAACAAAATTTGCTTCCAACATTGCTCAACAATGTCACTTAAATTTCACAGTTGCAATGGCTGTGGTCAAGCGTATACCCTGAACTTTGTCTGCTTAAGTTTTTTGAAAATTTCTTGTTAATCATGCAACATTTTGATGATTTATTGTTACAATGACTTTGTATATAGCTACAAATTGTTTTCTAGGATTCTACACCACTCAATTATGTAAAAAGATAGGCCAGTATACTTACTGTAACTGGAAATGTGTCTTATATAAATCCCTACAATTTGTAATACATTTTTTTGCTATGTACCCCATGATACGAGAGGCACTGGGCACACAAAGTATGTACACATGTACCACCACTGCAGGTTTAAGACTATCAAGACTGTTTTGTGTTTAATCCACTCAACACATAGGCTCCTACATGTAGGCTTGTAGCTGTGGGGGTTTCTGCAATTACATGAATTAAGAGAAAATTGCAATGAAAATTATTTGTTTTTGTTTCTTACATAATTTTATTTTCATCAAATTGCACTCCCCTCTTATTCTTTTAGATTATGATTATGAGTTCGATTTTGGGGGGTCCACGCAGAATAGTTTGAAAATTTAGAATCTTTGCCATGATTACTCCAGCTAATAGTAATAAATGTATTGCACTTTCCAAAATGTAAAATGAAATTCTGTCATTAATACAACAGGCTCATAAAGGAGAAGGCCATGTACGAAAAGGAAGTCATTGAACAGACTGCTAAAGTAGAGAAGATGAAAGCTAACAATGGAGACCAATATGACATCAGGAAACAGGTACACAACTCCACCCCTATACCCCATGCCTTACATTGTACATGGATGAGTATTTACCCTTATGCTGATGGTGGTAGTTCAAGAAACTATATGAACTAATGTTGCCACGTTTAAAAAACATTAAAAAAAACATTAAAAAAATACATTAATATGCACTTACTGACCGTTAAAATGTAACACAAATTTCAGAAATGTTTGCCCAAGTTTTCCTCAATTTTTTTTAGTGGTTTTTGTACAAGGAATTCACTTCATGTGCGTAGTTCTTGAATAACTTCTGTGATAACTTCCAAAAACATTACAATGTAACCCAAATTAATATAATAGTGCATTCATACATGTAGTTTGTTTGAATGATTTCCACAAGCTGCCTAACCGGAAGCCGCACTTTCCTTTCTTGCTGGTTCTAATCACATGTACTTACTTACGTATGGAGATTAGCAAAATAAGTGGGACTTCCGAGAATCATCCAAGAGGTTGAGTTTGCATATTTGATAGACTACTAATTGGATTGAAAAGTGAACCACAAAAAGCCAGCATACAGAACTTTCAACAAATCATTTTCTGGTTGGTCAGGCAAACAAGCTATGGTTTTGTGTAGCATCTTGAATTTCAGTCTTACCGTAAGTTTTGGACTATAAGCCGCCAGAACGAAAGCCACAGCACCGGAAAATCTCAAACAAATTGTTTGGAGATCAGTATATAAACCACCTGGAATATCAGATAATTTTACAAGCCCAATTTTCATATCACACGCACAGAAGACAGGGTCTGAAACAGTGTGGGGGAGTCAAAACTCTTCCCTTTGTACACGTAGTTTGCTGGATAACTAAAAAATGTTCCTTGCAAGTGGTATGGTGGTTAATTCTAATAGCAAGTCATTTTATTTGCTAGATTTCTATTGGATGCATACGTGCATCCAATAGTGCACAAATTACATACACAAATTACGTGCACAAATTACATACACAAAATCAACATGACACCACATTTATATTGTGACTGTGGTACACATACATGTACACACAAACATGACATAGGCTAGTCCACGCACAGCACAGCAGCACATCACACAACGCATCATGGATCAGTAGGCTTACATACCTACACACACACAGGTGGTCCAAAGTCAGCACGGCTGTGATTGGCTGTTGATAAATATCCATATTCATAGGAAAGCTTAGCTAAACTAAAACTCCTCACACATTCGTTCATGAGCCAAGTAAAAATAGGCCTTGTCTGAATTGGTGGCTACAGCTACTGCTATGGCTAGATTTCCGCGTCATGCATTGAAGTATATATCGTAGTTAGCAACACCCTTAGCAACAGCCAAAGCTGTAGTAGCCAATTCGGCCATAGTGTGTGCAGGCCTGACGAAAGTGTGGTGCCCTTTTTGTAGGACGCATTTGCATTGTTCATATGAGTAAGGAGCCAGGCCACTGAGTTGAGAACGTTGTTGCATGCAGAGTAGCACTGTATAAATTGATGTGTTGCTGTCGCAGAGCGGACCCTTGCGCCACTCCACTCAGACAAATAACAGACAACTCAAACACAAGAATGGAACGCAGTGACAGCAGACTAGAGATGCAAAAAGAAATAAACAATTTAATAGCAGCGCCCCATCATTTTCCTCTAACAATCTTAAAGTTTTGCATGTTCCAATTTCATATCAATGGGCTGATAGTTACATTGTACATACAATATTGGCTTAGTACAAACAAGTTTATAAAGACTTTGATATAAAGAAGTATACTGTACATAAACGAATTTAATAAAATTAAGGGGACATAAACTTGTGTGTATCAGCTCCTCGTCAAGTAGCCTCTCTGGTTGACGACCTGCACCCCAGTCACCATCGGTAGACCCGTGAGACACCCTGTTGAATGTTGTGGTAACTCTGATCACACTCGAGGACGGTTTGACCCAGTAAGATTTGACCCAGTAAGGTTTTACTGTGTAAGGTTCATGTCACAGGAACTCCTGCAAGCGTTACATTAAACCCTTTACTACACATAATTCCGTTTAATAACGGTAAAGCCACATCTTCTCAAAGTTCACAAGGTTACTCAAAATAAAGAGTTGTTTAAAGCATAGGCCTTTACATCAAAAGTTTCTGGATTATGAACTTAATTTTACAGTAATCACTGGTTGGATGCGTATATAATAAAGGTGAATTTTGATGAACAACCCATAGCTTCGACAACGCTTAACCTCAATTTGCTTGTGGGCCTTTACCCCATCTGGAGCCTCATTGCTGGCCTAGCTGTATGCTGGTTTACATCCACCTGAAACAGTACTCTCTTCAGCACCCACAATGCAAATGTCAACCCCAGAACGGTTTTATACCGTGCTATAAGAACCCATTAGAATAGTTACCCATTATCTAAAATATCTTACGTGACATACCAATCGTGGGTTCAGATATTGATCCCTCCCATTTTTGGCCCATAACAAAAGTACACATTACGAAAAAGAGTAATTTCCCCCCACCTTTTTACAGTTGCACAGGCAAGTACAGAACTAGAATGAAAATTTGCGATCAATTTTGTTCTTCTTTTTTTCTTTGATTACTTTTAAATGTTGGTAAATATGGAAGTTGGAGAACTTTCCTGTTTTAATTAGTTGTTCCGACATAGCGGTCCCCAAAATCCCATTTGATTTGTACATGAACTTGTGATCTCCAAAAATCATACTTTGCTTTGGATAAAAGTCACACCCTATAAAGCTTAGGTCATGAAGTTATAGTTAAATGTAATTAGCTTAAATAAATTAATTAGTTTGCTTAATTATAATGACATAAATATTTAATTAGCTAATCTTGAGACCACCATACCTCAAGAAGTAAACGTCCGATCGGCAAACTTTTTTTGAATATATATACTTGTGGGATACTGTTTAACTATTATTTTGATGGCCAAAAAGTGACGTCGTCATTTATTGCGCGTTTTGTATCTCTGTACAAAAGCAAATGGCTCTGAAAAGTGTAAGTTTTTAGTTCGTCAAAAACACAACTTTTTCAAATGAGTAAAATTTTAGTTACCTAAAAGATACAAATCTTTTTTAAAACACGAATGCTTTCACTAAGAGTTATTCCAGACCATTAAAACTAATCAAGGTACAATGTATTTCCAAGAAAATTAACGATGAAGTGACAAGTCGGACCCCATGGCTAGCTGGCAAATTGTGCCGTGATTGCGCAATCACAGCTAGGCTTCAAAGACTGCCGTGATATAGGAATCCTAACCGAGAGAGGATATACGTACGTTCTAATAGGGTTTTCGTTAAAAGGCATTGGATTAGGACAAGTTACATACCACTGTGTACCTTATCAAATTTATTAGTATGAAAAACACATTTTTGTTACTGTGACGTCAGGTCAAATTACGGTAATGCAAAGCTTTAATTAGTTAATCTTTGCAGCACCATATTTCAAGAAGTAAGCAGCCGGTTTTCAAACTTTTATTCAGTTATAGACTCCTTGGCATTGAAGAATATTCTTGGGTTACCATGACCCGATGTTGACTTTTAGTTCGGGTCAACCGGAAGTGGGACCATATCTCAAGAAGTAGGCCTACACAACTGATTTTCAATTTCTTTTCAGTTAGATCTAATAAGCATTAAAAATTGAACTTCAGTTACCTTGACCCCTTGATGACCTTTCTCGGTCAACCGGAAGTGGGACCATATCTTAAGAAGTACACACCCGATTTTCAATTTCTTTTTAGTTATAGACCCTTTGAGCATTGAAGATTGAACTTGGGTTACCGTGACCCCATGTTGAACTTTACTTCCGGGTCAACCGGAAGTGGGACCATATCTTAAGAAGTACACACCCGATTTTCAATTTCTTTTCAGTTATAGACCCTTTGAGCATTGAAGATTGAACTTGGGTTCTGTGACCCCATGTTGAACTTTACTTCTGGGTCAACCGGAAGTGGGACCATATCTTAAGAAGTACACACCCGATTTTCAATTTCTTTTCAGTTATAGACCCTTTGAGCATTGAAGATTGAACTTGGGTTACCGTGACCCCATGTTGAACTTTACTTCCGGGTCAACCGGAAGTGGGACCATATTTAAAGAAGTACACAGCCAATGTTCAATTTCTTTTCAGTTATAGATCCTTTGTTTGAGCATTAAAAATTGAACTTCGGTTACCGTGACCCCTTGATGACCTTTACTTCTGGGTCAACCGGAAGTGGGACCATATCTCAAGAAGTACACACCCAATTTTTAATTTCTTTTCAGTTATAGACCCTTTGAGCATTAAAGATTGAACTTGGGTTACCGTGACCCCATGTTGAACTTTACTTCCGGGTCAACCGGAAGTGGGACCATATTTAAAGAAGTACACAGCCAATGTTCAATTTCTTTTCAGTTATAGATCCTTTGTTTGAGCATTAAAAATTGAACTTCGGTTACCGTGACCCCTTGATGACCTTTACTTCTGGGTCAACCGGAAGTGGGACCATATCTCAAGAAGTACACACCCAATTTTCAATTTCGTTTCAGTTATAGACCCTTTGAGCATTGAAGATTGAACTTTGGTTACCGTGACCCCATGTTGACCTTTACTTCCGGGTCAACCGGAAGTGGAGACCATTTCTCAACAGGGTTCTCCACAGGGTCAAATTTTGTCCAGGGGCACGCTGGCGGCACCGGCGGCCGGGTGATTTTCACGCAAGCAATGCTTATAATGTGCAAGCACAAATTACGTTGTAAATAAAGGTTCCTAATTACGTATGTAACTGGGCCTAAACGCACGGTCCTGCCGATATAGTCTTTCAGAGCACAGTCTTTCTTTGATCAGACAGTCGTAATTTAAAAAAATATAGGATTCCTCTTCTCATTAAAATTGTATGATATATTCAACCAGGCATGTGAATGGGTCATGGACAAAAACGCAAAAATTTTAGCAAGCGAAATCCGTGTCCGGATTTTGGGCCAGCGCTACAGTCTGAATATTAGGCTTTTTACTTCAACGTGGACGAAACATTAACAGAAACAATTTAGGCCACAATTCTTAATTGGTAACAATGTGTTGTTCGTCCTCATTTTCAATATGTTTTTGTGACATTCCTTAGAAATGTGTTCCACAAGCGTGATGCGTCCATCACACACGTGAAACATCGTGTGCACTTAGTCTTGGCTCAGGGTGTTGGCTTTCTGAATAGTTTTTTGTAAAGCGCCCTCTCTTGGTGGAACGGCATGGCGACATGGCTATAAAGTGTAATGGGAAATCGCTTAACGACAAATGAACAACAACGGCTTTAATCAAAGACTAACGCGGAGCATTTTACCGGGTCTAGCCCCTGACTCACGTGTTGAGATCAAATCGCAATTAAAATGTTTCCTGATGCCAGGTTCCCCTTCTATGTGTGAGTGTTGTGTAGTAGAATTACTTGTACTGGTGTTTGATGATCGGAGAAAAAAACATTTTGCCCGGGCACAGATTTTTTTGTCCGGGCGCACAACGGTTTTGTCCGGGCGCTACATTTTTTGTCCAGGCGCATTTTGTCGTGTTTTGTGACATGTCGTGTTTAAAGGCACTGGACACCTTTGGTTAATAAAAAAACCAGTATTCTCACTTGGTGTATCCCATCATATGCATCAAATAACAAGTCTGTGAAAATTTGGACTCAATTGGTCATCGCAGTTGCAAGAAAATAATGAAAGAAAAAACACTCTCATTGCACAAATGTGTGTGCTTTCAGGTGCATAATAAACATAATAACTAATAATTACTGAGAAATTACCTCTTTCTCAAAAACTACGTTACTTCAGAGGGAGTCGTTTCCCACAATATTTTATACATGTACTATCAACCATGTCAACAGCCCTCCATTGCTTGTTACCAATTAAGTTTTAAAGCTAATATTTGTTTTGAGTAATCACCAAACGTGTTCAGTGCCTTTAAGCAGCCTGGAATATAAACTGCAGAGCATGCTGAAGGCCTGAAAATTAATTCATAAGTTGCGGCTTATGGTAAAAAATTACTGTAGGTTTTTTTGTCCAAGATTGTGAAGTAAAATTTTTCTCCTAAGAACCAAAGTCTTTAAAATTTTAAAAACTCTACTCTGAAAACAACACTCTGATAGGCCTATTTTTGTATTGAATACCAATTAAGAAATCTGTATGTGGTTTCTTTTTGTTTTTTAGAAATAGCTATGTTTTGTTTTTTTCTGTGTGAAATATTTTAAAATTGTTGTAATGGTTCTCACTTGTGTTGTATCATCGGTAAGCAACTTAAACGAAGGTGCATAGCACTAGAGTGAACCTACAGGTACATGTAGGACAGAATTTTCTAAATTTATACCATATTCCACTTGAAGCTTTTATATACTTTAAATTTTGTTTTAAAGCTCACCAAGAGATACATCGATTTGAATTTCAAAATGGACAAATCATAATCTATGTTTGGTTGAGTTTTTATGTGACAAACAATTTTGTTAGAATGTTCACAGGTTGGTTATACATGTACGTAGCGTGTCATGCGTGAGTGGTCTAGTGCACTGCACTTAAGCTCTGGTGTTTCTGATCAGCAGAGTGTGGGTTTGAGTCCCAGTCTTGACTCTTGTGTCTTTCAGCAAGAACCTGAACCATTATTGCCTTGTCTTTTGGATGGGTCATAATGTTGGTTAATAGGCTACATCTAAAGATCCCAGTTAGTACACTTATTTCTAAGACATGTAAGAGAAGGGGCTTTCCCCAGTGTTTCTGGAGTAGTCAGTAGTGGATAATGCCGCGTCACATTGTAAAACCTTACAAAATGCTATATAAATGGGTTTTATAATTACAAAGTTTAGATCTGAAACATATATACTAAACCTTATTTGTGAAGATTATATTTTTGTTTCACTGTACAGCAAGAGGTCCTTGAGGAGTCCAAAATGATGATCCCAGATTCTACAAAAAGAATTAGAACGGCGTATGCTGATCTAAAAAATTGTTTGGTAGGTATGACTGCATGCATTGTGCAATAACCTTAACTGTATACAATGGGAGACTTGAAGAAGCTATGTGGCAGCAGTCGTACTGGGAACTGGGGAAATGTCTAAGCATGCACTTTGATCAACTTTATCTCCTCTTTGATATCTGATATATAAGACCATTGGGATGAGCTGATGAGATTCACAAGAACTCGTTAGGGAAGTCAGGTGATTTTAGGTGCAATACGCAGCAAAAGTCAGTGACTCTTGGTGCAATGTGCAGCAAAAGTCAGGTGATTCGATCCAGGTGCTATGCGCAGCAATGTTCATAACTGTCCAACGGCTACTTACGGTGCATAAACTGGACATGTACTTGAACATTTGAAGTCTTAATAATCGTTAATAAATGCATAGAGGATAGAGAATATTAATTTGTTTTACTACCCAACACCGATGTATGATTTAAGCACTAAAACTCACTGCTTTTTCCTGTCCTGCTGAAAACCCCCCTAAAACAGGCATTCTACTCAGCCAAACAATAGCAATTTACGATATCATTGAAGTGTCATGATGTATCGCCATGTATTACAATTAGGGTTGGGACATTTAACTGTAAAAAACAGTTAATTATGTTTCCAAATTTCCTTAACGAAACAAGAGTAAAAGAAGTGGGACCTTCCTTTTCGGCTTGCCTGTAAAGAATCATTTCCCTGCTTTGTTGAAAATATAAAAATTAGTAACAAAGATAATCAAACTTTTGAGTAACCATGGTGAGCACACTCCCACACTCCCACACTCCCACACAAAAGCAATCAAAAACACTGCACCATGCAGGACAAGGAATGTGCCCACACTGTGGTTATGTGACTATCAAGACTTGGTATTGTGTTCTATTTTAAAACCTAGAAAGTGTGTTGACAACTGCTCTTCCTTTACATGTCTGCTCAAAATACACCCAGAAAATAAAGAGTGTGCACTGACGATCAATCGTGGGTACCCTGCCCCATGGTTCCCATTGTCAATTTGTTTTGGAATTGGTATTAACAGTTTAATTAGTTAAACAAGCAAGAAAGCTGTATACGTGAGGACTACAAAACTAAAAAGAGCCAATTTATATTTTCCTTTCACTAGAGGTCAGTGGAGGTAGAAAAAGAATATAACCCAAGAATTCCACTCTAGTATTCTGTGGATTGTTTTCCCTGCAAGACTAGAAAATTCTTAGTTTACAGTGCTTGTCACATTGAGTTTACCGTGCTTTTCACAAAGAATATTGAATTCATGTCACAAACCCTTGATGGGTTAAACCAAAATGATATTCTTTACACCTGATGCAATTATTAACATCAGTTAAATAGCAATTAATAAACCATTTGGTTAAATAAAGACAAATTTACTAGAACTAGACTTGAACCTGCAACCTCCGGATAAATGTTCTCTCTCTCTATCCAAAAATTTACCCCAAAGTCGCATCCCCGTATAGTAAGGTGATCCATGATGACTGTAAGTAGAGCCTTGAAATAGGGCCCTGGTCACCCCTCCCCCCCCCCCCCATTCTTCTTAGATCTTGGTACATGTCAGTCTTATTGTATGCAGTTTATAGTAACCACATAAAGCATTATTTATTTGAAGTTTGATGGCATTAGAATACTTGCACTTGGACATGCTTGTGCTAAGCACCCATTAGTGTCCTTCCAGTGCTCAAAAGTTTTTAACAAGTGTATGCACTAATTTATTGCTTTCGGGAGCCAATCACTGTTGTTTGTCTCTGCCTCCCGTCCATGGTTAAGTGACTAGAGGGAGCAATACGTCTTGGTGCCCATGTGAACAAGGCTGTACTGGAGCAGACTGCGGCCAATCATAATTATTACAATCTAACGAAATATATACCTTGTCCTTTCTGTTGAACTCATAGTTTTTGGTTTTTTTCATATTCTCTGGTTAGGAATCTTCAAAGGAGCAACAAGAACATGAAGAATATACAGTTGCTGCTGCTTTGATAGAGGAAGTCAGCCCTAATGTATAGGTGTGTCTTTATACATGGTATTTCTCAAGACCAAACATTATATCAAGTATTGGAAAGGTACCTTATGGATTCTTTGATAACCTCAACCACCCAAACCTGTGAAGAAAAAAAATTGTGCAGATTGCAAGTGACAGTGACACAAGTAGGCTTGTCAAAGTACATGAAAACCAATACAAGTCTTGTTGAACTACACTTAATAACATTCATCATTACTTTGGTTAATTTAGTGTTAAAGGACCATAAACCTCAACGAATAATAGCTTGATGTTAGCTAAGACAATAAATTTAAATGATTTGAAATTTTGTTATATTATGCAATCAATGTTTTATCGCCACACAAACAACTAGTGTGTGCCATTTGGTATGCATCCATACTCAATACAGACGAGCAACTTTGCAGCTGACGAGCTGATCTCCCACCCACTCAAAACCCCCAAAATAACAACAAACAAACTATTGTATGAAGTACAAAGTACGTTAACTATTACTGACAAACTTGCATGTACAACCATGTGTAAATCTTTTGAGGAAGGGGCATTGGCTCAGAAAAGAGCCATTGTGGTCTCAACATTTCAAACAGTATACTCTGCTTGTCTTCAGGAGAATGCTGTACTGCTGATGATGCTGAGACTTAAGTAGGGCTGGAGGGATACACATTTAGGCAGGAAGGATCTAAGCCGTTGATACGTGGGAGATGTCTGCTGGCTGGACAAGTGTGTGCTGGAGTGTGTCCGAGTTGTTGTGAACTGCTGCTGGAAGGGTGGGTTTGGGTAGTGGTTGGTGAAGAACCCATTGTCTTATGGAACTGTGTTGTACGGCTTGATTTCAATAGTTTCAGAGCCAACACTCCCCCAAAAAGAGATTTGCACAATGTTTTAGCTACAAGTTTATACCAGTAATAGTTACTTCACACTATGCAAAGCTTTAAACATCACTTATTGTGTAAAGTGTTGTTTGCCAGGCATTTTCCTCTACATAAAAATAATCCCAAGAGTCTAATTTATGTTTATAAGAGCTTCAATATTTATAAATAACTTTGATTTTTTCGGGAAGTTTTTAGTCAGACTGTGAGAAAGATTGGTCATAATGTGAGATATAGGTCATATTATCAGTGACCTATTTCTCTTTTGAATAACAACCATAACTCTGTCTGCTCACAATACTTTTTCTTTAATCAGAAAATGTATTTTTTTCTACCCGGCCAGGGCTTTTTACTATAGGTTTTTCCCAGCCAATTTCAGCAAAAATTCATTCAGTTTCATTAACACGCATCAAAATGTAAGCATTTTCCTCTCAAACCACTCAAACTTGGGTTTCTTTTTAGGTACTAATGCATTCAATTTCGTTTTCGTTCACATATGATTCCGTTTTTTTATTCAGATTCGTTTCAGTCATTTTCATTTATATACATTCAAGACTACACTTTGACCATTCTTAAGTTGAATTTCTACTACCTACATGTATTTACAATTAATGAAATCAAAATAAGACTCATCAAAGGGCACATGAATTTTTTGTTAGTTTGCAGTTTTTTTTTTTTTTTTCTATGGGCAATGAATTTGAACTTACATGTTCATGTAGTGCCATCAAATTAAACATGAGTTATGGCTCACTGAGTAAGCTGACAAGACCTGTATTTCTGGCACTTCAGTTATTTATAAGAGGCGTTTCCGTATTATTACATTTCACTTAAATCCTGTGTTTTGTCTTAATTGTAACAATCTTTCTTTGCTTTGTTACCCTTAAAGTTAAAGCCTACACCCCAGTAGTTTGAAATGACAACTAAATCTTTTGCTATAGCCTTGAGATTGTTTGCCCTGGTATTTATGTTGTCGTCTTTATTTCTGCTAATGTTCGGACCATGTCAAATTAGAAGTTAACAAATGTTTTACAAGAAAAAAAGTTTTAAAATAAAACTGGTCGTATAAAATTTAAAAACAAAAAAATGGCTGATGTTTTCCTGTGCATCTTTTTCACAGGTCCTTTTCTTTTTCTGTTTATACATTTCTTCTATTCGTTTACTTATAATCTGAAGTTGGTTTCTTTAACCTTCAACGTTCTCATGTGCTAGGTATCTCGGCATGTATGTTTGGCTGTGATTATTCTAGTGTAAAAAAGGAATTCTTAAAATATCTGCCTTTATATAGGCAACTGCGAATCAGAAAGCACATAGCATTTGAATTTGAATGCAAACACTTTGGAAATTTTTGTACATTGATGAAATTGAATGGATGACCAACTCTTACTGCTGGCTTTTTTAAATCGAATGAGTCTTTCAAAATAATGAAACTGAATGATCTTATTTGACCAGTGAAGGCTAAACTGGTGAAATTGAACCACTCCTTTTGACTGTTGAATGCTTATTCAATGGAGCATTCATTTCAAAAGAAACTGAATGAGCCGGGTGTTAAATGAACTTTTTTTTAATTTGGCCGGGAAAACCTATATTATTTATTGATATCAACTGGAAATTGCCGTGCTGCCTGCTGATATGTTTCATGCAGCATTGTTGGATTTCTCTCATATTTATGGAATAGAAATAACTTGGCAATTTTTCACTTTGCTCCGGGTCATATCTGTGGACTATAGCCCCCAAATATGAAGCAAACTATTATTCTGTATACAGGCAAAATGTGTATTTTTCTGCCAATGTGTTATCCTCACTGCTACAAATTCTCAGATTGTACCATACTCCAGAGCTTGATCACAGGCTTATCAATAGATAAGTTTGGGCTGCTGAAGTGACCTCTAAGGGTACTAGATAATTATGACAATGTTTAAAACAAAATTATGTACATGTATGTGTTCCCCTCCAGAATTAACAGCCAATTTTAACTTTTAGACAGCATGATGCTGTTACAGAACCAATTCCATTTTTGATCTCTTTCTCCAATAACTTTGAATCAATTACGATCATTTTGGTGATGTTTAAAGGAACATTACAGAATTGGTAAGAAAAAAAATTGTAAAATATACTTTTTGATCACAGATTTACATAAAACTTACACGGTCTAATGATGATGACAGCAGAAAACATCCCTTGACATATTTCTGTCTGAAATGCCATATTTGATGAGAAATGAATAAACTAATTTTCCGATTGGAGTTTATCGCTCTGTGAGCGTTTAATTCATTTGTTGAATCTATATGATTTCATGCAAATGTGTAATCGGTTTTCACTATTTTCTCGTGACCCAGATGGCTGATCGATCTCAAACTTCTACAGGTTTGTCAGTTTATGTATATGGTGGATTACATAAAGTGCTTACACTGCCAGCAACTGTTTTGTTAGCAAAAACCAATTCTGTAATGATCCTTTAAAAAATATATATATTCACTGTTGTGGCTTTTGATTTAATACATCTTTAATGTGTATATTTGTTGTGTTAAATTGTACAAGTTAATAGCTAGGTGGGTTTACCACTAAAATTTAAAAAATTTTTTCGCCTATCATGGAAATAAATAATATGCTGATAAATCGTACGATAGAGTTTTATTTTATTATTTACAACTCTTTGTTGCACCCAGATATGACTGGCATGTCGTATACAATTATTTGCAGAACACTCCATGTCCGAAAATCTAATACTAATGGAATGAGCATCCTTCGAAATTATTTGGTCTTCAGTGCCCCTGTTGATTAGAAATCAATAAAAGTATGTCAACAAATTGAATCTCCAAAGATTGTCTTGAGGTGATCTTTGGCGATTCAAGTTTCCCTGGTGTCTATTTGTGAATGCTACAGCTGGAGATGGGGTTGGTACCCGCTGTCATCTCGCAGAACCAGATAGATTTGATGTCTTCATGAAAATACAATGACAGTTTTCTCAACAAGTAGGCACTGTATTCAAGTGAAACTTTCATAGGTAACTTTTATTGTTTTTCTCTTAATAATTTGGCATATAAATATGCATTACGTTGACAAACCCAATATATGACTCTACCTTGAAGCATAGGCTGTGGTAAGTGATAGGCTGTGTGACTTTGCCACAGTGAAATTTCGAAAGCCGTCTTTCAAAAACTTGACTTAGAAATATTAAAACTGAAAACAATTTTTGTCTTTGTTAAGAACATCATGTGAAGGAGTGACATTCCTTTTTTGGGGGGGGGGGGCACTGGTTACTATTTTCTTTGACAAAACATCCTTTTTAGGTGGTCGTGCAATACGTGCACGAACACCTCTTGTTTTTGTTCTGTTTTTCTAGGTGGTCGTGCAATACGTGCACAAACACCTCTTGTTATTTTTGGTTTTTGGTGTATGTACTTAATGACCCAAGTTAATACACGAAACAGTATCTTTCAAGAGGATGACGTCACCGATGACGTCATACAATTTTTGTTGAAATAACGTTAAATATTTCAAAACCACAAATGATACGTACACGTTGTACAAATCTGACATAATATGTGACCCGATGTGATCTTAACTTCCGGTAGAAACCGGACGTTGAATTTTAAATTTTAATAACAATATATCTTATAAACCAAACGTGGTACATTATTAAATCAATACATCATCTGGTAGCCCTTTGATAATTCTACATATCCTTCATAATGTGCGACCCAATTTGACCTTTACTTCCGTTCCATATCGGAAGTTACATTTTCATAATTTAATTAAAACAAACATATCTCATGAACCAAAAAGGATTCAGACTCTAAACTTGTTATGTACTTGAACCTTAGTGTGTAAATGAATCTGCAACTGTTGTAAATAAACGTTTAATATCATTTATTTTTAAAGTCACATATGGAGAACCATAATGACTACATACAAGGTATTTGCAACATATCCAAGCTCTTGATGTATCTTACAAATCTTATACAAAGTGTGACCTCATGTGATCTTTATTTTCCGGTCAAAACCGGAAGTGGAATTTTCTAAGTTGAAGTTCATATCTCATTAACCAAAAAAGAGTTCAGACTTTAAACTTACCAAGTCCTTAAATCGTATTGTATAGATGACATCGTATTTTTGTTGGAATGATGAAGTCATCGGTGACGTCACAACATTAAATCAACGTCTGATATCAGAAAATATTTCTGCAGAACCATTATTACAACATAAAAGATGTTTGCATCATGTGAAAGCTCTTGAAGTTTTGTACAAATCTTACACAAGCCTGACCCAATGTGACCTGTACTTCTGGTCGAAACCGGAAGTTGAAGTGAAATCAAATATTCCCTATATTGGTCTATAAAAAGCGTTTGTAACCGACCGTGTTAGTTCGCAAAGTTAAAGGAAAACCACGCAATTTCGAGGCATATTTTTGTGGATCATTGTATTCTACTTTTAAAACATCTTTCTAACCATATGCATTTTATAACAAACGGTTACAAACGCTTTTTAAAGACCAACTCGCCCGATCCAAGGCAACGTGTACCTATGGTGGCCCTGAAGAGACATCGCACATAGCAAATATCTTTGCAAATATGATGTCCCTTCAGGGCCACCATATGTACCTTTTAGGTCTGCAAACAATATGATCTGGAATTTTGACATGCTCTCTCTCTGTATGAAATAAAGTTTTACCCCTGGCCTTCTAATACAAGGAGTAAAGACTTTATTATCTTCAACAGTACCTGAGTACCTCTCGTGACAAGTTTTAAAAAGAATCATTTTGCTTAAAACCTGTTGCAAGTTCAATGTATGGATGAGAAATAAGCAAAAACGTCATGATGAAGTCATCAGTTTTCAAATTAGGCTTGATCAAGGTTTCTTTTTCAAAAATGCAAATCTTTAGAATCACAATTAACTTAATGTATTTCAATATTTCCTACAAAAACATGTTTACCAATTTTTCTTTTTACTTTTTACCAGCTATGCTAATTTCGACATGTCTACCGAACACCCTGTTTTTGTGATGTCCAACAAACTAAATTTCCGGTTTTCTTTCTCAGAATCCACTTCTCCTTCCATGGAACTCTTCTCTACAAAATAACTCAAGATTGAAATTGAATTGAACCTTGAAACTTGGCGTAATACAAGAAGAAGGCCCTAGAACATTGACGTGATCACTCAGGTGTCGAAGAACAAGGTTTTCCAAGTTCAAAAATATCCATTTGCTTTTCGCTGTAGTTTCGGCAATTTGAACTGGAAGATGAAGTTTAATATTTAAAAAATTCAAACTCCTGAATCACACATTTGATTTTTATAATCTATACATCATCAGCAAGGTCTACAGAGACTTACCAACACTACATAAAATGTGGCAACATTTGACCTTTACTTCCGGTTCAAACCGAATGTTGAACTTTAATGTTTAAAAAATGCACAACTCCTTAACCATACATTGGATTTTTACAATCTATACATCATCGGTATTGTCTTCAAAAACTAAGAGGCTAGACAAAGTATGAACCCTATGACGGAAGTTAAAGTTTAATTTTTGAAAAAATCTCATATTTCCTGATCCACAAGTTGGATTTTATCATCTTTACATCATCAGAAAGGTCTTTAAAAATTAAACAAACGTAACGATGATATGACCCCAACTTGACCTAATCTTCCGATTCGTAACAAAATCTCAAAACTTGAATCACGAGAGATGAACCTTGACGTCATGCAGCATAAAACTCGATTTAATGATCAGTAACACGAGCACCTTGTTTTGTGATGTCATTTGTCCCCACTTTTTTTTTTTTATCTCCGAACCTTTTCATTGAAATTTTGCAAAAGGTCGTACGGACTTGAAACTTACCACGTACTTAGACCTTAGGGTGTAAATGAAACCGCAACTTTTCGGGATGATGATGTCACCGATGACTTAATAACACTAACATTTAAAAATAACGTAAAATAATTTAACAACTCATATCTAGAAAACCAAAAATGATAAATACAAATCCTTTGCAGCATATGAAACCTCTTGATTCATTGAACAAATCTTATTTAAGTGTGACCCAATTTACACTTTTGGTCAAAACCGGAAGTTAAATTTGTACTTGTTATAAAAGCAATCATATCCCATGAACCAAATAGGATTAAGACTTGAAACTCGCCATGTACCTTAGTGAGTAGATGGCACCGCAATTGCATCACAGCTGCTGATGTATTGTACAAAATTTACATGAAGTGTAACCCCGTTTGACCTTTACTTTTGGTCAAAACTGGAAGTTGAAATTTGTTAATATAAAGGTTCATATTTCATTAACAAAACAGGATTCAGGCTTAAAACTTACAGTATACTTAGATCATAATGTGTAGATGACATCGAATTTTTGTTGAGATGATGACGTCATTGATGACGTCGCAACAATAAATCAACGTTTAATATTTAACAAAAATTGTAACTGGAGAACCATAATGGCTACATCTAGTTATTTGCACCCTATGAATGCTCTTGACGTAATTACGAACGTTAATCTAAGTGTGACCCATTTGACCTTAACCTCCTGTCAAACCGGAAGTTTAAATTTAATAATTCAAAAGTTCATATCCCATTAGCCGAAAAGGGTTCAGACTTACAACCAACCGTGTACTTAATGTGTAAATAATGCCCCCCATTATTTATTTTATATATATTTTTTTTTTTTGGGGGGGGGATAATCATACCATCGATAATTAAAACGTTATATTTGTAGAACGATATTTGCTACATACAATATTTGTTACACCATATAAAAAGCTCTTGATGCATTGTTCAAATCTTACACAAAGTTTGACCCCGTGTGACCTCTACTTCAAATCAAACTGGAAGTTGAAGTAAAATTAAACATTCCTCTGGCCTCGTTTTGAGGTATGCAAACAAAATGATCTAGAATTTGTACATGTTCTTTTTGTATGAAATAAAGTTTGAACCCTTGGTCTTCCAATTAATGAAGGAATGTCGTAATAATCTTCAACAGCATCCTCTCGTGACAAGTTTACAAAATGTTCTCCTTACTTTTCACCTGTTCTGCTAATTATTTTATACATGTCTACACCGAACACTTTGTTTTTGTTTCAACAAAAAGCTATGCCTAGTTTTGTCTTCCTCTTCTTCTTCTCCCTGAGCATTCTCCGAAAGATTTCGCTGCGATAAATCAATGAATAATGTCTGGTACGCACTTTGTATAAAACTAACCACCCTTAAAGAGGATGGGCCATGGTGATTGAAGTTGACGTTTATTTTTAGTTTTCTGCTTTCTATAATTTGTTGCATCTTTTGTAACATTACATTAACAAAAGAAGTGATATTTGCAGGGAGTTTTTACTCCGTTCACTAGCCCGCCGCCTAAATTATTGTATCAAAATCCCGTAAATGAGGGCAGCAAACAAACATGACGTCACTTTACGTATTTAATGCCCGGATGGTCTGTACTGAGCAATGCTCAATGAGTAACAACAAACAGCCGTTTGACAGAGGGGTACGTACTGCGACGTCACCATTCTTTAGAATTTTTGGAGACAGCTTTCTGGCACCGACTGCTGTTGTTCCGCTTTTGCCTGAAGGCGGGGGTGAAAAGAGGCTTTTTCATGCTACTTCGCTGCGCTCATACGCATGAAAAACGTTATAGGACGACATGGGGAAAGGAAACACAGAGTACTGAAAATTCATTTCAAGAATTTTAATCAGACAGTATGGGATAGGGCTGCATGCACGATATGCTGTACACACACACACACAAAAATACAACAAAATAAAATTAAAATAATTACAAAAACATATTCAATCAATAATCGTATTACTTTAGTTTTATCAAAATCAATTCACTCTGCCCTCTCGGCCCTTCAGGTTTCTGCCTGGTTCCACTTTACTCCTTTAATTTTTTATTTTTTTTTTTCAAATTGAAGTAAAACTTGTTATCAAACAATAATGTTATCCAATTAAAGTACAACTTTGTATCACACAATAGGTAAAAATAACCATTTATCGTCCCTTTTGCTTTTGCCCTTATAGCGAGATACAACAATTGATCCTTTGTATCTGATACCGCGGAAGGAAACTCTTTCCAAAAGGAATGGTCTTGAATAATCTGTACGATGAGAACAATGGGATAATCATAAATATGACAATAATACATTGATCAGGAAAATTAAACAGTATTAAATGCTGTGAAAATTGGTTATCAATAAACGCCTGACGATCAGGTAAATTTTAGTTTTACTGCGGCTATGATGCCTCTAAATTCTGAAGAACCGAGCAAGGAATTTTTGTTTCTACCTTGGACTAGTGCCTTGTTACCAGGCATAGTGATGAGATCAATGATGTAAGGCCTGAACTTTACCCTTAGAAAGGGCCAAAATGGACTTGAAGGCCACCATGGGAAAACAAGAACTCCCTTAGCACGACAGGAATACAAGTGGCTCAACACTTGAGGGATTAAAACGACAGGTGGGACTAATAATGCATTCTCCTTTGACCAGGCCAACGAAGGAGTGTAATTCTCTTACTGAGGAAGTCTGAGCATGTTGTAAAGAGCGAATTGAATCACTAATCTTGACTATTCTACGGGGTAGGACTTCAAGGGTACCCAAGTTTGAATCCCAAATCATGCCTAACCATGTAATTGAGGGAGTAGGCACCCAGACACTTTTGTTTATGTTGTAAATAAATCCCGCGTTCAGGAGATCAGATCTAACATGTGCGGAAATCTCCGTGGCTAGTTTTAGATGACTTTCTTGAGAAAGATTGGCACGAGGTACAACTATAAATCCATCATCTAAGTACAGAGCAACTAAAATGCCACAAGAACGCCAGTGTGTGACCAAAGGTTTTAAGATTTTTGTGAAAATAAACGGTGCAGAAGTAAGGCCGAAGGGTAGAACTGTAAACTCAAAGTGCCTTTGCAAACCATCAATACACCAAGAAAATCCAAAAAACTTGTGAAACCGAGGTGCAATATCAACATGGTGATACCCGGATTTTAAGTCAAAGGAAAACAAAAAAGCATTAGAATCAAAAAACTGCAAACCAATTTTCCAATCATCAATTTTGAAGTGATCCTTCTGCGCATATTTATTCAACCGATTTAAATCTAAAATCAAACGTTTCTTGTTTGAACTTTGGCAAACCACCGAAGGGGGGCTGGTCACATAAGAAAGTGAATCGACTTCTTTAATTCTGTGGGATAAAAGTAATTCTAAAATCGATTCTATTACAAAGGTGGAATGCCGTAAAGCAGATGCATTATTGTGGAAAAACATAGATGGTGGATGCTGAGTAAACCAAATTCGGTAAACCTTCGTTTATTATCGATAAAATCATGCCCTGAGCACCAATGCAACGCCAGAATTCGATATGCAATTTTAATCTTCCTTTTACATTGTCATTATCCCTTGTCAAGGAAACATTTTGGTAATTGCAAGGTACCTTGATCATATCGCTGAATTTATCAGTAATACCAAGGCAAAGATGATCACTGCTGTCACGTTTATGAAGTGGATGGACGTCCAGAATCTCTGGACAATTCTGTGGTAGTGGCGACGATCGAGGGCATGGGGGGTCGTTCAGGCAGAGGGGCTTGCCAGAGGGCGTTTCTTCCAGGAGGGAACTGCAAGTTGAAGGGAGTGGTGTATCTTGATCTCGGTCTTTGTTGATAGAGACCGTTGTTTGTGCCGGCAATGTAGGGGCAATTTCTGGACCAATGTCCTTGCATACCACACGAGTAGCAGTTAGAGCTTGACAAGCCTGTATAAAGAATAAATACAACAAATAGAACGGCAAAAAGCGAGTATAATCCAGAAATAAAACTAAAACGGGAGGGGCGGGCGGGGAAGGTACATAACATAACATAACAATTAAAATTTATAAGGCGCTATTCCATCAAGATCATAGCGCACTAGAAAGAAATTAACATGGAAAAAGGTGAGTCTTAAGGACTTTACGAAAAGCAGATAGAGTATTAGATTCCCTAATCACAGTAGGGAGATTGTTCCAAATCATTGGCCCAGCCACACTAAAGGCCTTTTGACCTAGAACTTTGTTTGCTCGGGGAACATTCAAGCGAGTGATGTCAAGTGTGGACCGAAGAAATCGTGGAGGAGTGTAATGTGACAGTAAAGTGGTAATATAACGAGGTGTAGATTTGTTCAAGCATTTAAAAACTAGAAGAGCAATTTTAAAATGGATTCGTTCTCTAATTGGTAACCAATGAAGTTCCCTAAGTGATGGGGTAATATGTTCTCTCAAGGGTGTGGAACATATTAAACGAGCTGCACTATTTTGTAATCTTTGAACTCTGTCCAATTCATATGACGTGGCACCAAATAAAAGGAGATTGCCATAGTCAATACGAGAGAGGACTAAAGCTCTGACAACATGATGGAGAGTATCCTTATCCAAGTACCGTTTGATTCTTCTTATGTTACGTAATTGAAAATTTATTGATTGGCAGAGGCTAGAAACCTGCCTGCTCATTGTCATATGAGAATCAAATTGTATTCCTAAATTGCGGACAGAATGAGTAGGGTCAATCGATGTTTCACCCATATGCAAAGATATCTTCGGCAGTTTCTTAAGGTTTTGGGGAGTACCAAGCACAATGAACTCGGTTTTATTTTCATTGAGCTTTAGCTTGTTAGAAGTCATCCAGTTTTGAACATCAGTAATACACAGCTGCAGTTTCTCAATGGCAACTTGCCAAGCACCAGGTATTCTAGGATCAAAGGAACAATACAGCTGTGTATCATCAGCATGTAAATGAAAGTCTATGTTATGATGACGTATGACATTGCCAAGTGGGAGGGTATAAATTCCAAACATCAAGGGACCTAATATGGACCCCTGGGGTAGCCCATATTCTAAATCAACTGGATCAGAGTACAGGTTATGAATAGATACCCGACTTTGTCTACCCGAGAGATATGATTTGAACCATAGTAGTGCAGTATCTGAAACGCCTAAATCATCCCTCATTCTGTCAAGTAAAATGTCATGATCGATGGTGTCAAAGGCAGCAGACAAGTCTAATAGCACTAGAAATACAACATTAGACCTATCCATTGCTTTAAGAACATCATCCTGAACCTTCAAAAGAGCAGTTTCAGTACTGTTGTGTGTCTTATAAGCAGACTGATAGACTTCATCAAGGTTATGAATTGACATGTGTTGCTTCAGTTGTTTAGCAGCAGCTTTCTCAATGAGTTTTGCAACAAATCTTATATTGGAAACTGGCCGATAACTACTTAATGCATTGTGATCTAATGAAGGCTTCTTTATTATTGGTGAGATTATGGCTTGACCAAGTGTGTCTGGGAAAGAGCCAGATGTAAGAGAAGCATTGATGATTGAAGTAAGGGTGGGTAACACAATGTCTAAATGATCTTTCAAAAGCCAAGTAGGAATAGTGTCAAGGGCACAAGATTTACTAGCAAAGCCCTTGACCAATTTAAACACAGCTTCCTCCGAAAATGGTTCAAAGTTAGAAAATAGTGCAGCCCTTTGTTCAATATGCACAGTAGAATCAATGGAAGTCATGATTAGGTTATCCCTGTGGCCATTAAGTGCAGTGCGAATATTATCCACCTTGGTTCTGAAAAACATTGCAAAGTCATTTGCGAGAACCTGGGATGAATTACATTGAGGAAGGATTCTATTGTTTTTGTTAAGTAAAGAATTTACAGTCTTGAATACATCTTTTTTGTTTGAATTAGCAAGGGAAGACCTGTAAAATTTTACAGTTTTACTGGCATCAATCATTTGATTGACCTTGTCCCTTTGAGTTTGGTAAGCCAACCGATCATTTTCTGTTCCAGATTTGTGCCATTTGCGCTCATGCTTCCTTCTCAAACGCCTCTCAACATTAATATTACCATTATACCATGGCTGCTTCGGTCTTAACTTATGAGACTTAGTTTTCAGTGGCGCATGCTTGTCAAGAACAGAAATGATGGCAGAATCAAATCGGGACAGTAATTGATCGGGGGACTCACCTGATGGAACTTCACAAAGTTTAGAAACAAGGTCTTCTTTAAAGGTTATGTGATCCATGTGCTGGAAGTTACGACAAATAGAAATGGAATTCATTGGCATAGATTTCACTTGATCTAATAAGCTACAATGGATCATGTAATGATCCGAAAAAGAATCAACTTTAACAATACAATCCTGGATTAACTGATCATCCAAACGAGTAATAACAAGGTCTAATGTATGTCCCAGTTTATGTGTAGGTTCATGAATGTGCTGGTACAATCCAGACACAAGAGATGAATTGAATTTCTTAACATCCGGGAGGTCAGGCTTGTCTATGTGGATGTTAAAGTCACCCAGCATAAGTATCTTGTCAGCGAAGGTTGATGTATAGATGGCAAAGTTGTCAAATTCTTCCAGGAAATCAGAAGTTTTGAGCTTATTCTTTTGGGATGGAGTGGGCCGATAAATGACGACATATGTAATCCCATTTATTGGATCTGTGATACATGCATGTTCAAATGTGAGAGCTGTAAAATCAAGTTGCAAGGTGCGGAACTTCATGGCTGTTTTGAAAATAACGGCAATACCTCCATGGTAATCTGAATCTCTAGGAAAATTCAAGAACGAATATGATGGTGGTGTGCATTCTCCAATAACAACTGAATCAGTAATGTTCAGCCAAGATTCAGTTATGCACATCACATCAACATCATGTTCAATCAAGTAGTCACTTAATGTTGTAGTCTTATTTCGTACAGACCGGGCATTCCAAAGACATACTGTGGCGTTATGTCGAGTTGGTCCTTGCTCTATGGTTGGACTAACCTTGGGCAATATCATTGTTGGGCATGTGGGAATGTTCTTCAACTTACGAATTCCGCCACGAGATCCTCTGCGTGTGACGGGTTTAGAGTTGATCTTCAAGTCATTGAGTATGTTCCAGGTGGACAGAGGGATTGAAAGCTTTGTGCTTCCATTTCGTATATTCAGGAGCTGGTTTCTATCATAAGTTCCAGAAGTTTGATTGGCTGATGTTGGAAACTGCTCACTAGAGATGGGGCCAGGATTAGGACAGATATCCCCACAGCTCAAAAGTAGGGCATGGAAAGAAGACAAAGAGTTGGTAGAGTGAGGAAGGGGAGGTACTCTTAAAATGAACTAATAGAGGAAAAGAGTGTACAGCATGCGTGCTAGAGCCTGAAGTGAGTGGACAAAGGCAAGGAGACTCTTATATACTCTTGTTCAAGAAAGCTTGAACATTCGTCAGAAGGCACGAATAATAGTATATAGGGCAAAGGATAAGGGAGTTATGTAATCGGTAAAGCATAATAGTTTCTCTGCCAAATGAAACTACATTTTCATGCTACTTCGCTGCGCTCATACGCATGAAAAACAGTTTCACGTTATAGGACGACATGGGGAAAGGAAACAGACTACTGAAAATTCATTTCAAGAATTTTAATCAGACAGTATGGGATAGGGCTGCATGCACGATATGCAGATTGAAATAACAAAGTATGTAACGATGGGTTTAATATACCTCGAAAAAGACGACGAGTAGCAAGATCTTGCGGGCAGACAGTTGGTAGAACCCTGTGCCATACTGGCTGTCTCGTCTCTTACGTTTACGGCTCTCAATTTCTTTTAGGGCCTCTTCCTCTGCGACTCTGACGCCTTTGAGTTGCTCTGCAGAGAGATGGTCCCCGCCCTTCTTATCGAGCTGTCCCACCGTGGCCATCCGGCCTTGCTCCCGTCGGCTATTCTGATCTTTCTCTTTCTTTCTGTGATCAAGTCTTCGGCCTCCTGCACCGCTTCTATTGCCGAGTCAGTATCGGAATTGCTGAATAGAGCGAGTTTTACTATGTCCAGCGCTATTTCTAACTTGCCGCAAAATTCGAATTGGGTAATATTGCCAGTCTTGGTGAGATCTTTGGACTCGAGCTTGTTCTTTAGCTCCTTCACCGAAATTGTATCTTGTTTAGGCGTAGCAATGGCGTTGAATCTTTCATCGAAATAATCTTTAAACTTTTCGAAAATTATCGACGTGTCAGAAGTTGACATGGCGAACAGGTACTCTTAAAATGAACTAATAGAGGAAAAGAGTGTACAGCATGCGTGCTAGAGCCTGAAGTGAGTGGACAAAGGCAAGGAGACTCTTATATACTCCTGTTCAAGAAAGCTTGAACATTCCTCAGAAGGCACGAATAATAGTATATAGGGCAAAGGATAAGGGAGTTATGTAATCGGTAAAGCATAATAGTCTCTCTGCCAAATGAAACTACATAGAAACTGCGTTGTAAACAAATACCCATTCATTCTATAACTCTGTCACAGTGTTTTCTTGGTAGATATAGGTGTATTTAGGGATTTTTTTTTTTAAAGAGTGACCTCTAGCGTGGCACAACGTCTTTAACAATTAAAATTGCAAGTGAAACCTTTACTGTTATGCTTTCAGTGCTGATAGAGAGAAAGCATTTCAACGGAATAAATGGTTCTTCATTTTAAAAACAAATAGGCCTACCTCTTTTAAAAATGGAGCGACCCAAAACGTGACTTAAAATGATTGCGCAATTTCCCCACCGGCCCCCTGCACAAACAACAAATATCAGCCCTATAGATATTATTAGAAATATGAAAATTAATTTTGTTGACTGCTGACCGATAGGTGATCTCGTGCCAATACCCGTGTAGCATTTGTAGCAATGGGCTAATAGAGAAGGAACATTATGTAAACTTTCATTCAATGACATGATCATTGGCAAAATTTGATGAACACACATAGATAAATAAAATACATCGACAATTTTAAAACGTTAAAAAAGTCATAAAATAACCACTGCTGAACAATAGGTGATCACGGCCAAATATTTTGAACAAAATTTGGGAGAATAAATTTTGCAAATTCAGAAGATGACATCTAGATGATCATCGGCCAAACTTTATGAACATCCCTATATAGATGAAATGCATTTAAAGTGTACGAAAAAAGCACGAAATTGTGTTATTTTATTTTATTTATAAAATAACCACTGTTGACCATAGGTGAGTTCGAGGCAATGAAGCAGTGGACCAAGTTAGGTTGTAATCGGCCACAGAATGTTAGAGAAGAAGCATATTTGATGATAACTCTAGATCAGACATTGTGTTCAGATTTTATTTGACTAATGGCCCACGTGCTTTGAACCTATGTCGAACTTATCGCAAACGCATATTTACGTATGTAGACGTATTTGGCGTGTTCCTGACGACCACAGAACTTACTGAACGTGTTTCTAACCAACAGCTACCGTATAATCGCATATTGGCAGCTTCTTCGAAGTTTTCTTCGGCATGGCGGGCATGTGAGATGGTGATGTTGATACTGCGGCGGTGATTTTGATACTGCGATGTCTGTAAGTGCAGTTATGATTTGAATCGTCGAGCGGCAGCCTTTTCATAGGCTACGATACGTGATCGTCGGCGATACGCTGCCTCGCGCTATGCATAAGTTAGACTATCTTTGGGCATAAGTTGTGAACGCCGGCAACACGCTAAGCGTTCGTTGGTATAAGTTATTTATAAGTTATCGAAACAATTTATATAAGTCACTGTTACGTTATGTATACGTCCAATTCGTTGTGAATGCTACGTGTACGCCCAAAATTGAAAAAAACCTCAATAGTTCAGCGTATGCCAGCGTTTTAGGGACATTTGAAACGTCGGCATACGCTGGCTAAAACGTCAAGGTGTGACAGGGCCTTAAGTTTGGCTGGAATCGGCCAATCGCTTTAGGAGTTGCTGTATTTTCCAATTTTCTCATGTGACCGTTTGACTGAAGAAAGAACTAGAGCTTTACAAAACACAAATATCAGCCCAATTATATAAGTTCAAAAAGTGAAAACAACATTTTAATTTTTGTTCATAAGTGATCACTGTACTGTTACCGATAGGTGAGCAGCGGCCAAAGTACGTGTGCACTCCAAATGGGGCTTGACCCATTGAAGCATTTTAGGTGGCAAGTTATGTGGCAAAAGGGAAAGCATTTTGTACGTTTCCGTAAAACGACCACTACTGACCACTAAGTGACCAATGGCCAAATATTATGAACATACTTTAATAAAAGAAATAAATTTAAAATGCGAAAACGTTTTTGTTTTAATGAAATGGCCACTGCTGCCCAATAGGTGCCTACTGGTAAAAAAAACTTTCTTCTAGCCAATACAGCATTGGACCAAGTTTGGCTGCAATTGGCCGGAGAATGTGGAAGAAGAACCATTTTGTAAATATTCTTTAATAGGGCTGATGTTTATGCTTTGTTAAGTACTTTAGCTCTAGTTCTTTCTTTCTTTCTTTGGTCAAACGGTCACATGATCAAAATAAACAAGGTTATAACTCATAAACCATTTGGGCAATTTTAACCAAACTTGGTCAAATTAAATCTGGACACCTGCCCTATCTAGGGATTGTCAGAAATAGTGAATTTTTGTACAGTAGTATGGGGTTGAACAAAGAAAAATTGACTAGAGCGGGATTTGAACCAACGACCTCCGGATTAACGTACCGGCGCTCTACCAACTGAGCTATCTAGCCCTATGTTGGCGGTCTCCCTATTTTCCCCTCAAGGTGATCCCGTGGCTGCTGCTTCCCAGGCTGTATCGTAAACTGTGATCCCTGGCTACACGGCAGTTAACGGTTGCATGGCTTCTGACTGGCACCCCGAACAAAGATATTGACAAAATAGGGAGACCGCCAACATAGGGCTAGATAGCTCAGTTGTTGGTAGAGCGCCTGTACGTTAATCCGGAGGTCGTTGGTTCAAATCCCGCTCTAGTCAATTTTTCTTTGTTCAACCCCATACTGTTTGAAATTTACCCAGTCAGTTTCCCTTGTGGTTCATTACTTGACATTTATATGTAAAGTAAATAAACGAAATCCCCCCATAAAATGACCACTGCTGACTAATAGGTTATAACACTGGCCAACATCCTTGTTCACCCAAATTGGGGCTTGAGCGATTGAAGCATTTGACCTAGTTGGGTAGCAGATGGAGAAGCATTCTGTAAATAATCGTCAAACGATCACTAGATTACCAGTGGCAAAATGTTATGAACATCCTCTAATAGATGAAATGCACTAAAAATGCAAAAAACATGTTTTTATTTTTTCATGATATGACCACAGCTGACCAATAGGTGACCACTTGCATAAATTGTGTTTTATTGCAACCCAGCCCTGATCCGAGTTAAGCTGCAAACGACTGAAGAATTTGGAAGACAAAGCATTTTTTTTAATATTAACAAAATGACCACTTATGACCTCTAGACGACCATTGGCAAAAACATCTGAACATACCTAGATGGATGAAATACATTTCAAATGTAAAAAAAAAACGTTTAGTTTTTCAAAAAATTACCACTGCTGACCGATAGGTTACCCTTGTCCAAAATTTGTGTACACCCAAAATGTAGCTCGAGTCAATGAAGCTACCAAGTTAGCCCTCCAACGTCTACAAGAATGTAGCAAAACAAGCATTTTGTAAATATTCATGAACCGACCACTACTGACCGATAGGTGACCACTTGCCAAAATCTATGTAAGCACCAAATGTAGCTCGGGCTATTAATACAGCATTTGTCCAGGTTAGGCTGCAATCGGCTAAAAAATGTGGGAGAAGATAGCATTTTGTAAATATTCATAAAATGCCCATTACTGACCACCAGATGACCACTGGTCAAATATTATTACAATCCCTAGATAGGGCAGGTGTCAAGGTTTAATTTGACCACGTTTGGTTAAAATCGGCCAAATGGTTTAGTAGTTATGACCTTTATCATTTTGATCATCATATTGTGACCGTGATCAAGGAAGTAAGGAGGGAGGTAGGGAGGTAGGGAGGTAGGGAGGTAGGGAGGTAGGGAGGTAGGGAGGTAGGGAGGTAGGGAGGTAGGGAAGTAAGGAGGGAGGTAGGGAGGTAGGGAAGTAGGGAAGTAAGGAGGGAGGTAGGGAGGTAGGGAAGTAAAGAGGGAGGTAGGGAGGTAGGGAAGTAAAGAGGGAGGTAGGGAGGTAGGGAAGTAAGGAGGGAGGTAGGGAGGTAGGGAAGTAGGGAGGTAGGTAGGGAGGTAGGGAGGTAGGGAAGTAAGGAGGGAGGTAGGGAGGTAGGGAAGTAGGGAGGTAGGTAGATGGAGGAGAGGAGGAAGGCAAAATCCAGTATGACGGAAATTCTTCTGAATTCTTCAACATCAGCAGTGGCGTCAAGCAGGGTTGTGTCTTGGCACCAACCCTATTTGGATTTGGAATGTTCTTCTCCATTCTTCTAAAGTATGCTTTTGGGTCGTCGACCGAGGGAATCTATCTTCATACCAGGTCAGATGGACAACTGTTCAACCTTGCACGCTTCAGAGCCAAAACCAAAGTGCGTGAGGTCCTGATTATCAGGGACATGCTGTTTGCAGATGATGCTGCAACTACCACACACATCGAGCAGCAACTCCAATGTCCGATGGACCACTTTAAGCTGGCGTGCAAAGACTTTGGACTGTCCATCAGTTTGAAAAAGACTAATGTGTTGGGCCAGGACATAGAAGCTCCACCAGCCTTCACCATCGACAACCGAAATCTAAATCTTGTCTACCAGTTCACATACCTTGGGCCATCAGCGACAATCTTTCTTTGGATGCTGAAACCAACAAGTGCATCGGGAAGGCTGCATCATCAGCACTCTTCTCTATGGAAGGGTGACCTGGACAACATACGAGAAGAAGTTGAACATCATCCACATGCGCTGCCTTTGCCGCATCCTTGAAATCTCCTGGAGCGACAGAGTGCCGCAGACGGTGGTCCTTTCCCGGGCGGACCTTCACACCATGCATATGCTGCTTAGACAACGCAGGCTGCGCTGGCTTGGCCATGTCCACCCGATGAAAGATGGTCGCATCCCAAAAGACATCATCTATGGACAACTTGCATCTGGGAAGAGGGCTGTTGGCTGCCCCGCCTGCACTACAAGGATGTTTGCAAGCGTGACATGAAAGCACTGGACATCAACACCAAGTGCTGGGGAAGCAGCAGACGACCGCTCCAGGTGGCGAGGCATTCTCCAGCGTCAACTTGAGAAGGAGAAAAAAAGCTCCTGGACAAGGCCAACGAGAAGAGAGCTCGGCGAAAGGCACTAAATATCACCAGCTGTCCAAGTCATGCATGCGGTCATTGCAGCCGAAACTGCCACTCTGGTATTGGGCTCATCAGGCACAACCAAAGCTGCACAGCAACTAGGGCGCAAAACCTATGGTCGACGTAGTTAAAGACAATTTAGTGAGAAACCCAGCAAGGTGATTGCAAATGTAAAAGTAGTTGTAGTCGGTGATGATTTTGAGTAGGTGACTGCACGAATTGCGTGTTTAAAACTGACGATGCGGAAGTTTGACGGGTGAAATGCCCCTTTAGCAACCTCTAGCGCACGGGATGACAGTCCAGTAGAGATCGAAGTTAAGCTGGGCATCTAGAAACATGCGATGAAGAAGTGAGTAGAGCAAGTTGAGTCCGGCTTGTATGGCGGGGCGGAGAATGTAAAGATGAAGAAGTTTTTTCTCTCTGTCCGCACCAGCCGCTGCAGAAAGAACAAATATCTCGGTTTGGAAAATGTAGAACTGCATGGAAGGGGGAAGACTTTTGTGTATCTCCCTCATTAATTGAAGTGGGAAGCTGAGTTATTCCTATTGGTTGGATCGTAAAGTAAAGAATAACAAGTCCAGATTTGTGCCAGATTTGATTAGATTTGACTTGGCTATTGAAGATATGTCCGGTTAGTCTGTTAGAGCCAGATGAAAGCACGAAATGGACTTGGATACCTTTAACGTTTAATGTAAGCGGAACAATTTTTGACAATTTACCATGGAAACGTTGAAAATCAAGTTAAAGAATTTCGAAAGAATTTCGTTGGAGAGTGGGAGTGTTTTGAAAGTCCATGTACTGGTATTCGAGTGTACAAGATGCTTGACGAGCGTCAAGCAGGAAAAATCCCCTCGTAACAAAAATTTGAAGAGGACTACCGACTTGAAGATCGAGAACATGGTTGATCGATTCCGGTGGGAGCTCCGAATGCCTTCCAAGCACACAAAAGCTCATCCCAGATGCAAGTATTAAAGGCACAGTACACGTTTGGTAATTGGAGCCTACTGATTGTGTTAATCCTAATGTAGGTACATACAATAAAACTAACCTGTAAAAATTTCACTTCAAAAGGTAGTCGCGTTTTTGAGATATCACCGAAAAACCGGAGCGAATATTTCCACGCAGGAAGAATATTCCCCAGTCTGAGAAGCGTTTCTGACAGAAATTTGAGGGAATAAAAAGTGATATATTTCCCATAACCGTAGTACTTCGAAGTTAAAAGTTTCTCAAAATTCATTATACTACCCAAAGCTGTTGTCCTTCTTACCATGTAAACTTTTATTGCCATTAATTTTCAGAGTCATTACCAAACGTGTTCTGTGCCTTTAAAGACAGACGATTTGATGAAACTTTCTATTATAATCTAGCAACTTCGTGAGCTTTCTGTTTAAAAAAACTTTTTAAAAACTTGCCACAAATTTGCAAGGCAAAGTTCTACATTATTACGGAAAAAATTTGCCACAAGAGAGCATTTTGTTGTAGATTTTTGTAAGATGGCCGCCGGATATGGCGGTCAGTTTGAATTCCCACAATGCATTTAACATTATTTTGCGACACATCAGTACAACATTTTTTGGGAAAACAAAAACAAGTGGACATTTTGAGGAAAAATACAAAAACCAAGTAATAAACCACAAGGTAAACTGACTGGGTAAATTTTTAATATTTTTTTCCCTAAATTTAGCAAGTCAGTTTCTTCCCTTGTGGTATATTATTTGGTTATATTTGAAATAAAAAAGGTTGCATCCCTTGAAGCTGATCCCTTTGCTGCCGCTTCCCAGGTTGTATTGTAAACTTGGGTGTGATCCCTGGCTATATGGCAGTAACAGGTTGAATGGCTTCAAACAGGCACCCCAGAACAAAGATATTGACAAAATAGGGAAACCGCTTACATTACATTAGTTGATCTGGGGCATTCGTTGGTTCAACTCCCGCTCATGTCAATTTCTCTTTGTTGAACCCCAACTTATTAAAAAATGACCCAGTCAGTTTCTCTTGTGGTTTAAAACTTGATGATTGAAAAAAAAGTCACATCCTCTTATCCCCAAGTTGTATCGTTGCAGCGTTGCAGCACTGCCCTTAGGTCGTATAACACTACAGGGTAAATCATCGTACAGAACGATTTGCGCTGGCAATCTGCAAACAAATATAAAATATATAAAAATAAAATAATAGTTTTGGGTTGAACAAAGAAAAATTGACTAAAGCGGGATTTGAACCAACGACCTCGGAATAACGTGGTTTAGTACTTGATACAAAATGAAATAGTATGACAATTTTTGTTGATTTCAAAGTACTCTAGTACAGATCGTTCAAATGGACAAAACAATGAGGTTAGTACCGCACTTCAGGAAACTAGCCTGTAAAAATGTCTTGGCTAATTTTGGCAAAAACGGAATGAAATGTTATGACGTTACATTGCCTCTTAAAGCATGACAAAACAAGATGGGATTCATACACGGAAATGACAGTATTGAAGCACGACCATTTCTCAGGATAACCGATGTACCAGTATAATCGCTGTTCTCCCGCCGAAAAAGTTAATTTGCTTTGCCGATACTACGCCGAATATCTATAAATGGCGGCATTATTGAGTTTCTTTGCAGCAACCGGATCGCTTCCATCCTGCCACATCATACAGGAGAGTCGTTTATCGACTCGATGATGACCGCTCTTTGTGGGAGAATCAGGCACTTTTAGGTTCGGGAGTTTGGGTAAGACACAAGATACGTCGTATCGGTTGCCCATTGGATAAAATAAGATAGTTTAAGTGCCTTGCGATGAAAGAAAAGGATGCCATATTGCATGATGGAGACATTGATTAATAATCTCTAGGGGAAAAGCATAGGGGCCAAATATTTGTACGCTTTAAAACAATTTTTTTACAGGAGTTTCATGTGTCTATTTTAGTTTGTAAATTATCCCCACATTTTGCTTGATGCATATTGATGACACTCATCGTACATTGTTTTTAATAAGCTCTTTTTCTATATTTTGATGGGGTTTATGTTAATTTTCAATGTCTTTTGAAGTGAAGTATACGTACTACAAAAGACATTGAAAATTGACATAAAACCCATCAAAATATAGAAACAATGAACGATGAGTGTAATATGCATCAAACAAAATGAGGAGAATTTTTTTATTACATACATTTTTGGATTGTTATTGTGTTCCCATGCACAATTATCAGCTTTGTTTTTGTCTCTTTTCTCGTAATCGTTGAGGCAAGGATAAGGAGGATGGATTAAGTGATCAATGCGCACTTAAAGGGAGGGTATGCCTTTGGTAATTACTCCAAAAATTAATGGCCATAAAAACCTACTTGGTTTTGCCAAGCACTACAGCTGTTAATAATGTTAGTAACTTGTTGAGAAACATTTTCTTCTAAGGAATGTGGTTTGAGAGAGAGGGACTAAAAAATATTTAAATCAGAGAAACGTTTCTGCATGAAAGGTTTGTCAGATTGTGTATTCCAACTACGGATTAATTATTCCTGTGTGGACATAACCGCTCCAATTATTCGGCGATGTCTCAAAAACGTTACCACCTTTTGAAATGAAATTTTCACAGGTTGGTTTTAACGTATAATGTCTACATTTATATAGGATTAAAACAATCGAACGCTTCCAAACACCAAATGTATAACTGTGCCTTTAATTGCAATGTCGGAGTGGCAAGTTAGTGTAAATAACAAGATCAGCACGATTTGATCAAGGCTACAATATAATTCATGATACTTCTCTTGAGACTAAAAGACAAAGTACACGGGATTGGATAATAAGAAAACATATAGGTCTTAGTCTAAAGTTAACAAGTACCAACAATCCAGAGAAAACAATCCGTCGAGGAAATAAAAGTTGAAGACCGGCTACAATTCCGTTGCTCCAAATTTATTGCCGGATATGAACTTGTACAATTCAAAATCCTTTACAAAATAAAAATCATTCTCGATGTATTCACTAAAACTTCATCACCAAATTTCATGCAATTTCCAAACATTGGTTGCATTGAAATTAATGTGAATGAATGAACAGTGTGTTAGTTGAAAATTTGAGATTGGGAGTTAATTTTAAAAAAATAAATAAATTTTTGAAACAAAATTAAACAAAAAGCCCAATACAAGGACAATACTTGCACTTTAAGCCTCGTGTGCCTAATGAAAAGCGCGCCGAGTTGCATATCCAGTATGTATTATTTATCGTCAAAATGAAAAGCGGAAAATTATTATCCATCCATGGGACACGTTCCCTCGAAATAATTTGTTTGGGGAACGAAAAAGTATTTTAAGGAAACATAGTAATGCTTCAACAGAACGCAATGAGTTGTTTCGTGGGAACGGAATAACATTTTGAGGGAGCGAGCCTCCCCTGATATATTTTTTATTTGTTTTCATTTTTTAGAAATTATTATTATTTTTATCTCTCCTTTTAGAGGATTCGTTTGTTCCAGACAATTTTAATGTATGGTCTGAAAAATTAAATCTGTCTTTCGCAAGGGAACAGTAGGCGAAGGCAAAAATAGTTTCGTAAAAATTGTATTGCGAGGGAACAAAATAATTTTTCGAGGGAGCGAAATGATTTGAATAAACGACATAGATAACTTGGAACAAACAAAATAATCAACAAAATAATTAAATTTGTTTTTCACCTGTCCCTTTAGGAGCTCTGTAATATTCAGATGTGAACTTTAAAACAAAACTAGGGTGGCACGTGTCTCTGACAAATAACTCTGTCACTCACTCAATATGTTTTGTTTGGGTTTAGAAGTTCATTATTTGAATATCACGATTAAGCATCATACATTTTAATTGGAATGATCAATTTGATATAATTAATACGTTTTAAAATGATATACCATGCTAAATTACGGTACACATTAAGTTACACTCAAAACAGCACTTGGCCTCGCGTTAGTTTCCTTTGCGGTGTCTTTCTTTTCTCTGGAGCTTGCAAACGATTTTTTAATGCCCTCTTCTTTCTTTCTTTCTATTTACATCACCAAAACGAATTACCGCTTACTTAAACAGTCTGGTTCTGAAAACAACATTCTTCTCAGTCTATTGGAATTATACGTACGTTAATAAATGCCGTCCTATTATAGCTTATCCCTATCTTTCATCTTAACTATGCTTATTTATAATTTTTAAGGGTGTAAATAAACCATGCCAGGTTTTTCTAAACCTCGATACCTAGTCCTTCCTTATGTGAAAGTTAAATGAACCGTAGTTTGTCTTCAGGATAATTTCAGTTTAACAAATTGTTTTTTAGCTTGTGTTTAAAAGTTCCCCTAGCCAAAATGCACAAATGTATGTGACAGTTTTGCCTCAAATATGTTAATTTTCTCAAAACAGGAAAAGTTAATTTTAAGTTTATTCTCGATTTGAATTAGTAATACACAAATAATACGCAAACTTTTACTTTAGTAGAGACTTGCTCCACTCTTTCCAGTGGTTTAACTAGATATTTTCATGGGGGAAGGCAAGTAGAGAAATATTCCCTACTAACGTTACTTCATTTACATACAAAAAGGCCCTTCAATAAGCAAGAACTGTATAGCACCTAATAACCCTGCTCGGTTTATTACTCCAACTGTAATGCAACAAGGAGTGTTGAGCAGTATATACTTCAGCACATGCAGTGGTTCGAAGAATAAAATGCTGGTTTGTTTTCTTTACCATGACTAAAATAGTAGACAATATCTCGTTTAAAACTTGTTTCAGGTGATCATTCATTGTGCCACGATTACACCAAACAACTTTGTGAATTATCAATCTGTTATGCTGTCTCTGATCTGTTATGTTTCTGTGTCAGTGTATAGCTGTTATCATGTCCCATGGTTGACCGTCCTTTGGGGTTTGTTAGTTTGTCTGTCTGTCTAAGAGAGGTTTGCGGTAACACCATGTTAAAATCTCTTTTGAGTAACTGTTGGTTCTGAAAAGAACCGGTTGTTAACGACTCAACGTTTCGATCAGTATGCTCTGATCGTCTTCAGGAGAATGCTGGACTCTGTTGCTGGATACTGCTTAAGTGGGTGATTAACTGTGAGTTGGTCTTGGTTCGGTGATGCGCGAAGGCGGGAACTAGATAAGCTAGGCTTAGCTCAGTGAAGCATGTAGGCTGGAGCTGGGACTAAACCTAAACTGAAACCTTAGGGGAGTGGGTAGGGAGTGTGTGCTCACTGAACCGTCTGGGATGCCATCTCTGGATGGGAGCGATGAGTTCTGCAGAACCCCAGTCTACTTTGTGGTCGGTGATGTTGGAGTACTTGACGATAGCTAACTTCTCGTAATCTCCCCCTCCTTCCGTGCGCTCGAGTCTAGTCGGAAGGTTACGTCCGGTTTCACCGACATAGACCTTCCCGCATTCACAAGGAATGCGGTAAACTCCTGCGCGTGTGGAGGGATCCTGCTTGTCCTTGTGAGGATATACCGGTCAACGTAATGTCACGTTTTAAATGCAAGCCATGTATGCTTAAGTTTCATAGCAACTGGCATTCTCTGAAAATAATGTAAGACTTGATTTTCTTCTTTAGAAACGTGAACCAGCCTGCTGACTGCCACCACGGACATTTTATGTTTATGATATCATGTGTCCCACCATTTCATACTTGACAAGATTGCTTTGACAAACATCGCCGTCTTTTGTAACTGTCTGACACTGTCAATTCTACCCAATCCATTCAATTCCTTGAGCAAAATCCCCGAGAAACGCATGTAACGCGAAGTGGCATCCCTAACTGCACCAACTGATGACATTTGTTAGTGCTGGTTAGCACTTATTGACAGACTACGGGCACTAAGGATTGGGAATGCGATTACACAAATAGATCGCCGGCAAAATCAATCTATCACATCAAATATGATTGCGTGAAAGTATTTTGTAGTTAATGGAGTCGGTATTACATCCCGATCAACGCTACCTACTTGTATGCATATGTGGATATATATTGGCCTGTATGTAAGAAAAAGTTACATGTCATTTTGGCACGCATGCATCATTGCTAAGTACATGTATTCTTTCCCCCGTTTGCAATTAGGCATAAAAACAACTTTTTATTGCCCTTTTGGCTAAAAAATGGGAGGGTCGGTCGCTTTTTAAATATTTTTTTAACAATACGTCAGAGGAGGAAAAAAACAAAGTAGATGTACACACAACTTTATGTCTCAACTATTTCAATGTTCTCAAAGTAGTATACATTCATATGGTGAATACAAAACAAAAATAAACTTACAAAAACTTGATGTATGAATAAATGACGATTTAGGCAAGTGAAATTGGATTTTTTTTATTTTGAAATCGTACACGAAACGCCCGTGGCTAAGCCCACGGCCACGTGTTTACAATATCAGACACTTCATTCATCATTAATCCTGATTTCTGACAGTACCAAAAATAATATTTCAGCTTCGAATAACTGGCATGTTACCATTGCACGACAGTCCCACCATATGTCCCACCAACCAAAGTCACGTCTACTCAGACATACAGTACAATAGAGTAACTGTGTAATAATAATTGGCATCGTTCGTGCGGCGCAAAGTTTTGTTATGGGCCAACGTGAAGTCTACAGTTTGTTCAACAAACCGCACCCTCCGTTCTCCTTCAAGGCCCATAACTATCATGACTTTCACCTTTTGCGACTCTTTGAGTTGGGTTTTCTAGCAGGGAAACAATAACCGTACTAGTGCGCTCTGCTCTCACCAGAACACCGTTCATCATACGGACGCACATGCATTTATTTCTTAGAATCTTTGGACCATTTTGAAATCCAAGATGGTCACCAAAAGTCGAAGGATTTATCTTTTTAAGGACATCATAAATCGGTCAAAAAACATTTTGCCACACATTAAAGCTACATACCCTACTTCGTAACTTTCTTTAGCAACCAACTAGCAATCCATGTTGCAACCATTAGGATTTGTCATGTACCTTTCTAAATGCCAACACTATGAGTGCACCCCAGTAAATATATAGCGACTGAAACATGCATACCTTCCCCCACCCCCTCTCTCCACTTGCACGGTTCACCCGCAAGTTCAAACTGGTACTCTGAAATACTTTCACTGCCACTCTGTTCACTCAAGTTCACCATTATAAACTCAACATGAATGCATGGTTAGAAAAGTTGGAGGGAAAGCAAAATCTGCCCCCAAGCCCCCCCCCCAGCCCCTTTTCCTTTTTAACAGCTTCTCCAAATTAATTAACCACCTCTTGTCGAATAATTTAATAATTTGTAAGGTTTTTAGAATTTCTTTTGGGTTGGAATAACATGTGCTATGGTATACAGGGCCTCTATAGCAGTACCAGTCTGTTGAGACCATACACCGTTTGAGAATAAGTGTTATCTTTGAATTCCGTATTTCGAAGATGTGTTTTATCTTTTCAAATATACTTAATAAATTTCCAAGATACGTTATCTTTGAATTCAATATTTCCAAGATACGTTATCTTCGATTTCAATATTTCCAAGAAATGTTAACATTGATTTCAACATTTCCAAAATATGTTATCAGTGATTTTTGTATTTCCAAGATATGTTATCAGTGATTTCTGTATTTCCAAGATATGTTATAATATATGAAACCGTAATAACTAGTGTACAATTCTGTGTTTCTATGATAAATTATCTCGGTAACGCAGTAACATGATGGTCATATACGCTTCCGTAGTTTATTAATTGTTTGAACGTGTTTTTAATGCTGCAGCAAAGGAACATGTGAGGAGACTTTAAAAAGTCTACTGACAACAATGCGCGGTTTTTTGACGCATTGACCTATGACCTGGGAGAAACTTCGAGACGATGTTTGTGATGTCGAGTCCGACGCACGTACGTGTGTGGAGATTCGATGACGTTTGCATTTACAGTTAAGTCTCACATTTTTGGTGAGCTTTTTCAGATAAGATACCTCAAGCATCTTTATGATTTCATATCATAAGAGGATAATTCAAATAATGTCGTTTACTGGGCAGTCAAAGTTGAAAAATACTTTTTTAAAAATATTTAAAAAATCGCCATTTAAAAAAAAAAAAAAACGCGACCGTGGATTTCTGATTTTTTGGGGTCGGTTGGAAAAGGGCAATAGTTTTTTTCATGCCTTATTATTGTATGTAAACCTTAAAAGTGTGTAGCTCCCTGCGTGACACCATAAACAAAAAATCCACACGCTTACACCATCGAAGTGCATCGAACTGTGATCAACAGTTTGTATTAGCGTGTAATTTATTTTTTGAGAACCAAATCACTTTCAAATGGCCCAAAACCTTTAAATATAGATCACTGTTCCTCTCATACAACTTATCATTGAAATAAGTGCTTCGTTGAATTTCGGGTTTCCCAGATAGCTTAAAGGGAAGGTAAACGATTGGTAATCATTCAAAAAAATAATGGCAATAAAAACTGACTTGGTTAGAAGTACAGCAACTTTCGATAGTATAAAGCATTTTGAGAAACATTTCAATTCAAGTAATGTGGATATGGAAAAATATGTCAGTTTTTATCCCCCAAAATTTGAATCTGGATCGTGTATTCCTCTTAGGGATTATTCTTCATGCGTGGACATATCGCTGCGGATTATGGCGATATTTTAAAAACCGCGACCACCTTTTGAAATGAAGTTTTAACAGGTTAGTTTTAGATATCTACATTTATATAGGATTAAAACAATCAAACGGTTCCAAAAACAAAAGGTATACTTTGTTTTTAATATTGAATTCTGCAAATTTTGTACGTGTCTCATCCAGTGCCATCATCATTAATTACGTGGGCCACAAGTAAGTTGTGTAGTCTCATGTCAAATGTCTCTCATCATATGGATTAATTGCATTTGTCGAAATTTCTATTGTGTTTTTTCTCAAGTTGTGTTTGAAGCTTTGCGTGGTGTGTAAAATCTCTTGAGGAGGAGTGTTGGCTCTGAAAAGAGCCGGTTCTTTTCAGGGCCAAAAATCCACCTAAAGAGATATTCACGTGGTTGTACCCGCAAGTTTACTATTATAGTTACTTCTTGTTACTTCTAATAATTTTTCTCGACGGCCATTTGTCATCAGCTAATCTTTGACTTTACGATCAGTGCAAATTACGTACTAAATTGAAGCTTCTAACGTAACTTATTTATTTGAAAACATGACGTCACCTTTGCGCCAGTGTTACGCCTTTTTATAAATGTTTTTAAATTTGTGGCGTGGCCGCGGACGACGTCGTCATTTTCAATGGCGACCTGCCATTTGACTCCATGCACGTTAAGAAAACCTGACCCGGAATTTACGTTATTTCCAATCCAGTTGACGGGTAAATAAAACCCCAAACATGAAAATAAATCTGCAATTCAACGTTTTTTAATAAACAGTAGTTTATCAAGTGTTTTTTGGCCTTTTTTAAAACGATATTATTGGGTTTTCTGGTCGTCTCTCGGGCTGTTGACTAGCATTTCCACAACCCGATGAAGGAATGCCAAAGTCGAGTCGGGTCGGCACAGACGAAAATGTTTAGACACAAGAGGGCGCTATACAAGTTTACCATAAAATATATATTATTTCACAGAAACGTAAAGCGTAACAGGAATATTAAAGGAACATCACAGAATTGGTAAGAAAAAAACTTGTAAAATATACTTTTTGATTACAGATTTACATAAAACTTATACGGTCTAATGACGATGATAGTAGAAAACATCCCTTGAAATATTTCTGTCTGAAATGCCATATTTGATGAGAAATGAATAAACTAATTTTCCGATTGGAGTTTATCGCTCAGTGAGCGTTTTATTCATTTGTTGAACCTATAGGATTTCATGCAAATGTGTTATCGGTTTTTCACTATTTTCTTGTGACCGATCGATCTCAAACTTCAACAGGTTTGTCAGTTTATGTATTTGGTGGATTACATAAAGTGTTTACACTGACGGCAATTGTTTTGTTATCAAAAACCAATTCTGTAATGTTCCTTTAAGAGAAAAAATATTTATATAAAAATACGGAAGCGTTAAATGGATATTTGACGGTTTTTGCTCGACGTAGAGTCAATGGGTTTCTCCTGCCACAACTCATGCAATGGTCTATGTTGTAAAAAGTAAAAACCTTCAAAACAATGTGCGGCGCATTGCGCTGTTTGTTTTCACTGAATTTACCCTTTTCTCGTGTTATCTTACGTTAATGTTTGCGAGAACTAATATTTCAGTTACTAATTATCATGGCGTCATCACATTTATACAGCGCCCTCTGTGAACGTGTGTAAAATATGTACCAAAAGGACGATCGTATTTTCAGGGTTTTCATTCCAAGGCATTGCATGGGGGCAAAAACTAATTCTGTATTGCTGCTTATAACCAATCTTAGTAAGAAAAACATGGTTTCTTTTTTCTTGACGGTAAGACATGGTTTCGTCATCGTGACGTCATCAGCTGTCAAATTACACTAATTCTAAGTCTGTTATTAAAAAATGGATATCTTCTGATCCATAATAGAGTGATAATCGTTGTGCCATCGTGTAGCTTACAGCACATGTAACATTTTATTCAAAAACGTGACCCACTATGACCTTTCCTTCCGGTTTAACAGGAGAATCAAATTAAAATCATAATATACCCTGAACCATAATCTTGTTGCCTTTTTGTAGCTTAAAGAGGAAGTTCTAAAAATACAAAAATCATATCTCTCGAACCACTTGTCATCAGGTCACAACCTTCCATATTTGACATGCTATTTAAAAAACACACCCCACTTTTACCTTTCCCTACGGTCCATCCAGCAAGTTCAAAGGATTTACGAAAAATTTAGCATATAATTGGATATGTAATTTTCAGTACGAATCTGAATTTCCCCTTTTTTCCACCAACCGAAACCCCTTTGTGCTTGTTTTTACGAACACTTGATTTTTAGTTTTTAAATGAAACTTAAACTTCCGGTTTTAACCGAAAGTCAAGCTTTTGAAGGTTTGTATGATTGTTATGGGGGTTTGTTTGATGTAATGAGGATTAAATTATCCCGTTTTAATTGTAAGATAGTAGTCTGTTTAAATATAAAAGTTATACTTCAATAAGTACGACCAGAAGAAAGGTCACATGGGGTCACACTTAGTGTGATTCTTTACAATACTTCAAGAGCTTTTATGTGGTGCAAAGATCTAGTATATAGCAATTATGTCTATCCAGATATGAATTTTCTAAAAGTTAAACGTTGATTTTTTTAATATATTAACGTAATCAATCATAAAAAAAACATTTTAAAAAGTACAAGAACAATAGGTTGTGCGCAGTTTGCCGAACACCTAATCATAATTTTTCTTCTCGCAGAACTGCCCCAGATACTTGGGTGTTTATACGACAAACGAAAGGTCTTGTAACAAATTTGAAGTTGTCCTTAAGTTGAAAATTTGGAATTAAGTTGCGAAAGTATTCCTTTTAGTCCAAGCTTTATCTTACATGTGTTTTTTAAATTTTGAACTTTCTTTACTGCAAGTTCGCTCGAAGCAAGGCTAAAAGCCACTCTTTGTAAGGGATTAAAAAGAAGTAACCATTACAGATGAAAACAACTTAGCGAAGCTGAAGGCAGTAATTCATATTCCTCTTAAAACGGTATAGATTATAGGATAGAGGAAACATGCACCAGGCAAGATGTTCCAAAGAGATGCACTATGTAGAATAAAGCTGTTGTAGTTGCGCTTTGTTCTACATTGCAGCAAATCAAAAGTATTGGAGAGAACAAGCAGAAAGCCTGATTTCACGCTCAAACACTATAGGAGGAACCGTGTCGAACACACTGGTGGCACATTGAGTTAAGAACTTAAGAGCTCGATCAAGACAACCAACTCGCATCGAAGCACTCTTTGCAATGCATGAAATAAACCTATCCCAACTTAAATTAGTGGAGATGTCACCTGAGTCCAAGAAAGTGAACATCTGATACCTCAGGCAAAGTTAATGAACCTATATGAATGGATGGCTATGTATCATCTCTAGAGCGAGACGGACAGACGGACAGACAGACAGTAGTAGTTTTCTTTGCATTAAAGGTTACTAGCCAATCGTTCCCCTATTTCAGCACACTCTCGAAGTCATTATTCAGTGAGACACCCACCTCACAGCAAAAAGTGTTGGAAAAGTTAGGGGAAACACAATAGAGGGCTGAATCATTAGCATACATGGCAAGCTAAGACACAATTTCTTAGGGCAAATCGTTAATGTAAACAAGAAAGAGAGTATGACCAAGAATTGAGCCCTGTGGTACACCAGAATTGATACAACGGCTAAAAGATTGACCCTCAAATACAACCTTCAACTTACAGATGGAAAGGAAAGCAGAGATTATGGATAACATTCTGCCTGAAACAATGACTGGAGCTTGTTGAGCAGGCCAGCTCTCTGTCCTCTGTCATACGTACAAGGGCGGCAATGTTTCGGTCTGTCCAGTCTTGAATGTAGCCAAACCAGAACTTCCTTGTCCGCCTCTCCGCCGCTTGCCCTCGACTGTTCCTTGGAGGATGGTTTTGGACAGGGAGTCGGGACGCGACACACGACCATTCCAGGCGATTATGCAGCATTTCACTGTTGCAAGGAGTGGTTACTGACTGCCTTTGTAAGTGTTGATTTGAAGCTGTCCACTTCTTCAAGTCTTTGCCCATTCAGGATGATGTTATAGTGGCTATTTGTTGGCTGTACGTGTTGACCACAATCTTGCTTTTTCTGAGCTTGCTTTTATTCCATTCGCTCCTGCTACCTCTTCCAGTCCGGTAGGGAAATTCTGAAGTTCCTTCTCACTGCCTCCCATATTTTCGATATCCTCAGCAAAACGCAGGTTGCAGACAGGCCGTCCTCCGGTAGATATAGAGGTATGGAAGTCTTGAAGTGTAGATGCATGAGGTTTTCCACGTAGATGTTGAACAGTACTGCCGAGAGGGGACAGCCTTGCCGAACTCCAACTGTTTTGAAGAAGTCTCCAAGGTTTCTGTTCAAGAGAGCTACACTGGTCGATTCTTTGTACAGTGCTTCGATGACTTGGATGAGGTTGTTGTCAAAGTTAAAATTTCTCATCACTTGCAATCAAGACGCAGTCGAAGGCTTTCTTGTAGTCCATGAAATTGTGGTAAATGCTGCGCTGGTGTTGGAGATAATTCTCGATTAATAAACTGATGTTGAAAATCTGTTCCGAAATGCCCCTCTTGTGTCTAAATCCAGCCTGTTCTTTTGATAGGATTTCCTGTGGCTTTCCTCTGAGTCTGTTTATGAGTACCCTCAGCAACACTTTGGGGTGGCTGGTTAGACTGATGGTTCAGTAATTCTGGCAGTGATAACTCGTTTGCTCCCAAATCAGGACTAGACCTTAGAATCGATGACCAGCCAGGCACATCAGCGAGAAAACATCAAAAACCATCTCACTCAGCCTTTCCAAACGGAAAAACAGTACAGCGACAAGGCTGGAATGTAGGTGCTTGAGAATTAAGAGACAATATTGAGTGATCTGAGTTACCAATTGGAGGCAAGACCTTGACAAAATAGTCATCTGGGTTAGAACATAAGAAGAGGTCCATGAGTAGTGGAAATATGAATAGGGGATGAAAGGATCTGATGGAACATTGCATGTTGCAATACCGGGATGAATAATATTACGAGAATGGTCACCCACTCCTTGTGTTAAAAATCGAAGTTCCCAAATACCAAGACTGGAGCAGAAGGGTGCTGAGAAATACCAGCGTAAATGCCCACAGATATAGCATCTTACACTGCGCAGGATGATAATGAAGGTGAACGAATACAGGAAAAACATGTAGGTTGTCTTCTCAATACAAAAAGTAAAAACGTCGCAATTACGTCTGCAGGTGTCAAATTACATTAAATCAAAATTTATTTTAAATCATAATTTCTGAGCTATGAGCTGGATTTTGACAATCTTCATAGGGAAGATCTCAAAAAGTAAACAAACTTTACACTATTTGACAATGTCTCCCGGTCCAAATTCGAAATTGAAGTGAATAATTTTCCCCAGCCTCATTTGGAGCTCTGGAGCCAAAGTGGTAAGGATTTTGAAAAAAGTTTTAGTGGATTAAATGTTCTTTAATAAAATATATTCATATCAAAACTATGGTCAACACGTCATCGCTATACGTTACCATAGAAAATAACCACAGGTCGAAATAACAGTCATTCTCTATCTCAAAAAGTTGTTATGTGCACATGTGCGGTAATGGGTTACAACATTAGTCAACAAAACTTAAACACGTGACAAAAGAAAGGATAGCAAGATACTTCCATTATTTGACATTACCATCTAGAGAGAATTTTATTTTGACGTCATCAGGTGTCAAACTACACCACTTCAAATTGAATTGTTTCAAAAGTTTTAATCTTGAGAACCACGGCTGTTATGATTTAATCTTTGCATCATTTTGTGAATGTTTATCAAACATCCTGTTTACTAACCAACCAAGAAAACAGGCAGGCTTCAGTAGAAATTTACACAGTGGACTACATCCACACCATCAATCAATTGAAGAAAAAAAATGCCAAGAGTACAACATACTACTTTGGGTAGCAATCGTGGATTATGAAAAGGCATTTGATTCTGTTGAATACCTGGGCAGTGTTGGAAGCACTTGATTGAAGACCAGGGAGTCAACAACGCATATATCAAGATTTACAGATTTACAGAGATTTATTCCGACTGCTACAACATTGTCAAAATGCACAAGGGCAGCGAGCAAACCTCGATAAAGACGGGAGAACGACAGGAAGACACAGGCTAACTAAAAACAAAGCTTTCACAGAATGCCTGGAGGAAAATTTTAAAACACTAAATTGGTCAACCAAAGGAATCAACATAAACGGGAATATTGTCTGAGATGGCTCATTGAGCCATATATGAACCATCTCAGATTTGCTGACGACACAGTTATCATAGTAAAAATAAACGGGGAAAAGACAAAGGTCATGACTTGGTACTAATTAACGGAATTGACATAGAACAGGTTGACGAGCACATCTACTTAGGCCAACGGTTTTCCCTTCAAGACAAAAACCAAGACAACGAAATACAAAGAAGAATCAAAGGTGGATGGCAAGCCTTTGGAAGACGGCACCATCATGAAAGGCTTCAAACGTACCTTCCATTGTGCCTGAAAAGAAAGTGTCAAACCAGTGCATCTTCCCTGCAATTTCCTACGGAGCTGAAACATGGACGCTAACGTCAAAAATGGAATGAAGACTAGCAACAGCTCACCACAACATGGAAAGAAGTCTACTAAAGATCACGTACAAGAACAGAAAAACAGAAACAAATGAATAAGGGAATACACAAAAGTTCAGGATATCTTAGGAGCAGTAAAAAAGAGAAAATGGAAAAGAACAGGACACAATAGTTGCAGAACAGATAACAGTTGGAGCTCAGCACTCAATCACTGGACACCATTACGGGAACAAATGGAGTAATATGGAGAGACGAGATGCAACAATGCATGGGGGATAGTCAACTGGTACCACAAAGCACAAAATAGAGATATTTTGAGACATCGTGCTGATGCCTTTATCTTCCAGTGGATTGACAATGGCTGAAAATTAAAAAACATAAATCATATATACAACACATTTTATACGGTGTTGACCTTATTGACCTTGTTTCCTGTCCAAACTGGAAATTTAAAAGTACAACAAATATTTTTTATTAAGTTTTTGTCATAATTTTGTAATGGTCAACACAAATAATTTGTTTAGATTTGATATTTAACTATTTTTTTCAAAGCCTGAACATCCAAATTGTTTGTTGTCTTCATGATGACATCATCAACTGTCAAGTTACTTTCATTCAATACTTAACATTAATTTGTTTATAAACAATAATGAATCTTTAAATGACCTACAACTTGTACACAGACATATCCCCGTTATAACCTCGAAATCCGGTCATATTCACAATTAAAGGTTGACAATTTGAAAAGTTGAAAATTTAAAACATTAAATCTCAACAACTTCATGATCAGCTTTTAGAATGAAATTCACTGTTTGTGTTCTTTTTAGAATTATAGTAATAATTATAATATATAATGATTTCATTTTCATTTCATTTTTTATTTTTGTATTCCAACTTGGAACACACCACCTTAACCCCGGGGAGGGTTACATCAACATTTTAAACCTGATGTATTTAAATATACATCAACACGAGCGATCAGACATTATGTTTTTCTTTTAAGTTCATAACTAAAAAGACGAATTTGGCAACACACCTAACAATAGATTCATCTGTTGAACTCAGAAAGAAATTCAAATTTTTCACTGTTAGTAAACAACTGAAAATGTGCATATTTTCAACTCACAAAGTTAAGCATTATTTTGTTCCCTAAGAGCACTGTATAATGGACAATTGAGTAAAAAATGGATCTCAGATACAACAGGTGAAAGTGAAGGTAGTTCCTGTGGTGGTTGGCGCACTTTGCTTCCCAAAGCACTGGGGAAACATCTAGATGAAATAGGCACAACTGTGAGGGTAGATCTGCATGCTGTGATAAAACGAAATAATATTGGATATTGCTGTATGCGGTTCTCCCTAAAACTACAAACTTTCTTACATTTTTGTGATGTTTATAATGAGTGCTATGGAGCATCAAGTCAACGATGAAAGAGTAACAAACTCCCAGAGAGGAAGTCCTTCACCCAATCTGGTTGGTATGCCTGAGCAGGTACTACCAGATCGTATCCAAACTGCTCACAACAGGATTCGTGTTGCAACCCGAAGAAATGGAGTAAGACCGATAACAAAAATAATAGCGATGGGATGTTACATTACGAGTGAGCGATGGCCAAGAGAGGATACAGAAGGAGAATGATTGACCTATGGCAAGATAAAGAAATGTTTGAGATTAGTGAGAATCTTCTTGCAGACCAGATAAGTCAAACGGAGCCAGTGGTACGGGGAAGTTGAGAATATCAGGAGGATAGTACAAGCTGAAAATGATAGAACGGAGATTGTCAATCAACAAGTACCAGGGGAGGTGGCTGCTGCTAGGCTGGCAGAGTGAAGATGTGGTTGATCAGCCAGGTTTGCTAGATGGTCGGGATGACGATGGCTGTTATGTGCGTACGTCGTTGTAAACATCAATAATTGACACAGGAGACAGGTGTAACGTTTGCGTCTACTCTCGGGCCTCTATAAACTTGGCTACAACTCGGGGACTCTCCAATAGTTATTGAGCTTGCCCCTGCTGGATATTCATTTCTTAGAAATCATCGGGAAGTTGGCAGAGGAAGTGGCAAGAAGTATTATGTATAAAAAGAGAAAACAAGGACGAAAGAGGGTGTAGGGTGATGAGGGGGCGTGGCTAGTGGGATGGAGGCAGTAATTGTATCCAAACACACATGATATTAGAAAACTAAGTACATTTATCTATGAAAGAGTTTCTTGTAATAAATCTTAGAAAGAGATTCCAACATGTGTTTAAGGATTAGGAATGATGGGTGGGTATGATCCATCAAGGGGCGTGGCCAAGGTATAGTATAATTGTACAAATCCAACCTGCGTATCGTGTATACGTGCATTGACAAATTAAGGTAAGTTTACAAATTTAAAAAAAAGGGGGTTGCGACAAGTGTAGCCCTATGGGAAATAAAGACATAGCCGTGGGTATGTTTGTGTATGAGTAACAGGCGTTTATCCGTTTCTGGACTGTTCAAAGTAAGACAATAAAATCCTCAAGTATTTTGTAATTCATATGAATTATTTGAGGGAGAATGATGATCGATATTTGAAAGCAATGAACACACACATCGTAAAAGTATCGCATCGTATGAAACCAGTAGCAAAACAAAACTCCAAAACACCTCTCGTGTTCTCAACAACCTAAAACCCGGCACTATATCACGGGCAATCAATGAGTTCTTGCCTCTATTAATTCAGAGCGACTTTCAGAAATATTTTTGGATCCCCCTTTTATTGCTTTAATGACAACAACGGATAAACGCCTTGTGCCTCCTAAACACTAGCCTTTTGTCAAGGTCATCGTGGCTTGGACAGCTTTGTAAATAGTGGAGCGACTGGAACAAGAGACCACGCGCCACTCGCGTGCGTGGTCTCCCATTTCAGTCGCTTGGGATCGCAGCTCCAAGACACGAAGGCCTTGACAAAAGGCTACCTAAACACAAACATACCCACCCACCCACGTTTATGCTTTTATTTCCCATAAACTTGTTGCAAACCCACATCTTTAAAAAATGTACAGAGATTTGCCCGATTCTTTGAATCGACCCACATGTAACTGATGAGGAAACGTACATGACTTCTGAAAGCTAACTTTTGCTGCGGTTGCTGTGGCAGCGAACGATTAGATGTTGTGTTACAGATGGGATTCCTCACCCCTGTTATTTTATTTCCATTGGTTATTGGTTCACATAGGCCCACATGCATGGAATGTGGTATAGCATTTTCTAGCATGCAAGGAATGTTGAGTTAAAAATGTTCGTTGTTTGTTTAATGCAGTGGCCATTACTGTAGCATTGTTTTCTTAAATATACTTGTTACTTGCAGTGGGCACAATAATTTAGGTATTAGTGTAGTTATGTAGGGCTATTATAAGCCATTCTCTTGCTGAGTTACACTCATCACTTCACCACCATAGAGTCAGCCGGGGCTCTGCCCAACTCTTCCATGATGGGTGTCACCAATTAGATAAGAACCTTGTGGTTCTCATACTTCATCACAGGCAGTGAGCCGCCACTAACTCACTGCCCCGTCTCTCCGTCTCTCCTTGCCAGGTCTTGAGGTTCTCCCTAGATGAACCTTAAGAACTACCCACGCCAGGTCTTGAGGTTCTTCCTAGATGACCTAAAACCCACGCCAGGTCTTGAGGTTCTTCCTAGATGACCTAAAACCCACGCCAGGTCTTGAGGTTCTTCCTAGATGACCTAAAACCCACGCCAGGTCTTGAGGTTCTTCCTAGATGACCTAAAACCCACGCCAGGTTTTGAGGCTCTGCCTAGACGACCTAAAACCCACGCCAGGTCTTGAGGTTCTTCCTAGATGACCTAAAACCCACGCCAGGTCTTGAGGGTTCTTCCTAGATGACCTAAAACCCACGCCAGGTTTTGAGGCTCTGCCTAGACGACCTGACAGTGAGAATCATGTGCGTCCCACTACCAAGCCGCTACAAAGAAGGACCGCTAACTGACGACTGCCAGTGTTTACCCAGTCATCTCTCTCTCACCGGTATTCTTAGGGTCTTTAACTTTGCATTGTATTAATTTTCCACCATTTAATTCTATTAATTAGTTTATTGCTTTTTGTGTATTGATGCTTGTATTAAACTATTTGTTATGAATCATAATTGCTGGTGCTAGTTATCTTTATGTTCCGTATTTCCACTTGTCTCTATCGTGCCTGAATCTTCTGAACGTTCATGAATTAGCCGCACGTAACAGTTGTGATTAGCTTGTGTGCCTGAAGTTGGCTGTGTAAGTGACCATCATATTCTTTACTAAGCCCAAATAATTGTATGTAAGGCATATTCTTTCGGGTCCTGCTTCAGACAAGTTGCTTGAATCATAGTTACATTTCCATCTGAAAAGACATTCTTCTGTTCACGACCGTCACTTTAATTCAGACGAGAACAATCAAAATTATATAGTACACAAAACCAGGTGCGGTTAATCAGACAAAAACTTAGAAGAATCTGACCTGCCTGATGTACTTTATCATCATGGATGCAGATTTTAATGCCTAAGTAATGGTACAATTGTATTCTGATCCATGTGATGGCAATTTAATTACTAAAACTCTCTTGTTCTTATAAATAAGCGGCAGGTCTCACGTGATAGCATGTCTTATAATAATATAATTATTTATTTGTCATCTCACTCAGCTGAACAGGTTACTGATATGTCACAGGTCATTATAAATCGGTCGGACATAATGGTTTGTAGGACACCTAATGTAAACATTTCTCTGGCACATTGCACGTAAAGTTGGTCTAAATAAGAGTTTAACACGTGAGAAAGTTAGTTTGTGAAATGTTAATATTTTTTAAAAGATGTTGCAACTTTATTTTGAGTAACGGAGACATTTCTAAACGAAGTTCAAAATCAATTTAAACAGGGCAATTCAACGCACTGTAAAACTCATTGCTCGCATACATTGTGGCCACTATGGACAGCGCCAAAATCACTCCATTATAGCCGGTGTTATAATCTGTACCCCGGAGATTCTGTCCCCCATATGGGAAATTGACATGGGCTGAAGGAGGATGATTCAAAAGAGGGCGCTATCAGAAGAAGCTTGTACACAGTTCGCCATATGGAGGGACAGAATCTTCGGGGGGACAGAATCTCCTGCCACACCGGCTGTGGGGCACTGGCGCGCCATTAGTCGCTGGCAGAGGGCGCAACATCTACTGGCTTGGAGGGACTGGGCAAGCTCGAATCTGGTTCAAACAATAAAAGCATCTTGGCTCAAGACACGAATTTGGCTCAAGACACCAGCAACATCCAAGCAGATCTTTTAACGCTATTGGTTTGCAAAAAAAATAATAATTTATACTTCAAAAGAACAAGATTCACCAAACATATACTTTAAAAAAAGGAGCAAATCATACTTTCGATGGCACTAATGGGTTTTCCTACTCAATAACTGTGCCATTATTTATAAAAATAAATCCGACTGTCGGTTTACTTGCTCTGTCACAACACTAGTCTACGTCTTTGCCATCCGCTGAGATGACGTATAGTACCCACAATAAGTCACGTGGTGACATGAAAACATTGGTCGCGCAATCGGTCTATTGAATGTATGTTATAAAGATGTGTTTAATGATTGTAAATGATACATTTGATGTGTTTAAGCTCTGCTTCTCACAAAAACCAAACATCCGGAGTTTAGTATTCGGGCAACGCCCAAAACGCCTTTTTGTTACGTCAGGTGGCGGCACAAGCTGCTGAGTCAAACTTTAAGTTATAAAAAATATATAAAAAACATATTTGTTGAACTAGACAAGCTATATGTACGATCCATACATCATGTGTCAGGGCTCGTAATACTTCCCAAAACTGCACTGTCATGACCCCGATTTTATCGGTCCAAAAACAAAAGGTAAAGTGAACAAATATTCCTTGGCCGTGTTTTGATGAGGTCTGCAGACCATATGTACTGGAAATTTGACATGTACAACTAACCCCTTGGCTTTTCAGTTATACAAGAGTAAATGACGTCGTTCAACAGTGCCGTGTTTAAAATGTGCATTTTTTGCTAAAAACCAGTTGCAATAGTTTTAAAAATCTCTTAAATAGTTTTAAACTTAATGCATTCTCAGTGCCCGCCCAGATGTTGGCAATGACATGGTGATGAAGTTATTGGTTGTCAAATGACGCTATGGCATTTTTGTTTCAAAAGATCATATATAAGGCTGTTATGATTCTATCTTTGCATAACCTGTAAAGCTTTGATGTATGCATATTTGGTGTACAACCTGTAAAGCTTTGATGTATGCACATTTGGTGTACAACCTGTAAAGCTTTGATGTATGCATATTTGGTGTACAACCTGTAAAGCTTTGATGTATGCACATTTGGTGTACAACCTGTAAAGCTTTGATGTATGCATATTTGGTGTACAACCTGTAAAGCTTTGATGTATGCACATTTGGTGTACAACCTGTAAAGCTTTGATGTATGCACATTTGGTGTTCTTGGTGATGACCAGACTTGACCGCGGTTCCTGACCAAACCAGAAGTTGAAGGAAGTTTATTTGTTTATACGTTTGTCTGCTATTCAAAACATGAACATAGTGTTTGTATTTCAACAAGCACTTTGTACATACCTAGTTTTTATTTCATTGGCTCACTGAAAACATTAGCATTTTACTAGTTTTGCTGTTTTATCGTTTGGTTGAGTTCTAAAGAACGTTCAAACCGTCGCATTGTACCTTTCCTGTCATATATTTTTTATTTTAGCTGTTTAGAAATGAACTTGTTTATGTATAATCGTTTTGTCCGTTATTGTTTGGCTTGAGATAACGAATGTAACCAATTCGTTTCATTACCCCGGGACTTCAGCAGAAAACCAAACGGTCTAAGTCACGTGTCTCATTAACAGTTACTAGAAGTGTCAGTAGTTGCTTGGTTATTACAGTTTACCGTATGTAGCTTCCTTAATTAACGTCAAGGAGAGTAAGTGAATTCAACCGTACCAAGGAGTGAAAAACATTGGCACGGGTTTTCTCGTTAGTATCTCGTTAAAGTTCTCGAGGATGAAGAACAACATTTTTGTATACATTTTTTTCAGATACAACTCTTCAGAGCGGTATTGTGAAATGGTAGTGTCTAATCGTATTCTCTTTTGAACGCAGTGCTTTGATCAATGGGAAGCTGCCACACATGTAAATATACTCGAATCAGAGAAAGTTGTAATTCGAGACGGGTTTTTAGTTTAAAATTACCTCTTTCTGAAAAGTATTTTAATTCTCGGGTTGAATTATAACGTCCTCTAACTGCAAATATAGGCTTGAAATTAACTGCACGAAAATACTACCTATCAATCCATTGGATATTAATATTCCCAAATCGAAAGCCCGAGCTTATTTATTTATTTATTTATTTGTTTACACAGGGCAGCTGAATAATGTTTGTCCGGATATGATTTTTAAAATAAATTAAACGTTGATTTAATGTTATGACGCCGAAGGTAAAGGTCATACGTCTGTAAGGTTTGTACAATACTTCAAAATCTTTCATAATGGTGCAAAGATCTTGTAAGTTGTTTGTAGCAATTATGGTTCTCCAGATATTAATTTGTTTAAATATTAAACGTCGATTTAATGTTATGACGTCATCGATGACTTCATCATCATATACACACTAAGGTCTAGGTACATGTACATGGTAAGTTTCAAGTCTGTACAACCTTTACTTTTTGCGAAACCCCCGTAAGAAGGTACGGGGAAGAATTGGCGGGGAAAAACGGTACAATAACAATAGGTTTTGGGCTGTTGGCCGAACATCTAAAAAGAGAAGGCAACAAATGGGATGGTAACAAGGAAGAAATAGAAACAGATCAAAGAACCAGGGACTTGTTGATGAGAAAAACATCTTTAAAATTCTCTTGCCTGATGAACGCTATTCATGCCTCGGGGAGAAACTGAAGAATGAAAGTGTTTTGCAAGAGTTTTTCTCAGTCGTCGCTAGCAGGCCTGCACTGAAGAGAAGAGATCCGGTTGTGATGAGAGGGGTTCGAAAATTACATAAAATGCACTAAGATCGGAGTAGCAACAGTACCGTGTCGTGTTTGCCCGCGGTGAGGGGCAAATAATGAAAAAGGATCCCTACATGACGAACTGGAAAGCGAAGCATCATAAACACATCAGCGTGGAGATAAAACGTCAGAACACTGCGACTTGACATTGATCAGTTGCGCTCTGTATACTGTCTTTTGTTTTAATTCATCAGACAATTATATTTTATTGAAACATCAGTTCTATACTTTGGCTCATGTCTTAAAAAAAAAAAAAAAAAAAAAAGTACACTACAGGTCTCTACCAAGTACGTGATTACACGACAAACTGAAGCTGTTTTCAATCATATTATGAAGAACTGTCAACTCATTTCTAACTTGCATATGGCCTAAATGAAATAAAAACATTGAAGAGATGCATTCTCTCGAAATTTCCACAGTTCCTTGTAAGAAAATATTTTGAATGGAGCTCTTGAATGGAAAAGGGGGAGGGGGCGTTTGAATTTAAGAATGATGCAAACACTAGATCAAGTGCGCCTTGAATATAAAATTAAAAACAGCGTGAGGAGTTGTACGGTACCGAAGGTCTTTAGGGCCTACTTGAGGGCCCCGAAGACTTCAGGTTTTACTTTATAGTAATTGATTTTTGTTCTGAGTATATGAGAGTATAAGGATATCTAGCTTTATAAATACAAAAAGAAGAGCTCTTTGGATCTGCTCTGAACATACTTGGACATAGTAAGATATTAAGGCAAGTACTCTAATACGGAAGTACTCTCTATTTGTATGCCCAACTTCTGGATACACAACTTGTTTTAAAGTGCGAGATGTATGTAGAATACAGCGCAGGGTCCAAGCTGTAGGGCTCTAATCTCGAATGATACAACCACTGAAAGCTATCAAAAACACTCGCAGTAATCTCACACTCCCATCCACGGCATCATCGTGTCTGTACACCGAGTGTATAACGACATAGTGATTTACCCAGCCGTCCTCTTAACCATGCTAAATGATGAAATTTGTTTGCTCACTTTAGCGACTTGTCCTCGTTTAGGTGACGCTGATGGGCGAGCCAGGTAGCCTAACTACCCTGCAACTATGTAGACATGGGGGAAATGGCTAGTAATGCGTAGATGTAATTCGTGTTCAGATTCATCAGCTATAATCAGTTCTCTGCAACTGGATATCATCCTTGTCAGATTACCTAAGCACATCAACGATTAAAGCGCTTACAATTATAAAGGAGCTAGACCAATTCGCTTTTAGCCTCGATTCGATGTCGTATTCTGTAGTGAACAAAAAAAGATGTCAGCTCCTGTACATTCATCGACCACCGTGTTACTGACCAAGTCATCGTTTCTCGGCATAATCCTGACACAATATCACAACAACAAGGTTGATAAGACCCAAACTGTACTCATATAAAGTTGAACAATGTTTTATCGTGCTACCTATCTATGTCAGAATTCTAAACACGTGCAATAATTTCACGTTATAAAAAAGCCAGCCGGCAGTGTTTGATCGAATGAGTGTACAGCTTTATTTTAGCACTTAATAATGGATTGCAATGAACATTGTGATATACGCAAGGAATGCAGGACATAACAGCAAAGTATGTTTCAACAAATCATTCAATCATTTAGACAAAAACAAAGACCATACCAAATAACTCTTAGATCACGACAACAAGGCTGGAAAATCCAGTAAAATTTGCAAGACAGAGCTATGTACATCATACTTACTTTTTGTTATGTAAATTACCATTTACATAAATTACAACCGTTAATTTTCGAAACAACATCTTGTTTATATAGAATGTCTGAGATGCAATAAGATATGTTTAAAACAGCAATTTGAATTCAGTATGGCCAATCTCAACTTTTGCTTTTTCTAAACCGCCCGAGCAAGACAAACTGTTCACTTTTGGAGGCTCGACTTGTAGATACGCACAAATACGATGCATACAGATTGAGATTATATCAGTTGAACCTGTTGATTTGGAATTTTCCTTCATCAGTCCCTAGCCCGCGGGTCCCTTCCATGATATGACAATCGAGGCGGCGTTATATGTTTTCTTCATGCACGATTAGACCGCCATTTCGCCCCCGGCAGGAATCGGTAAATCAATATATCGTGCGACACAGGGGATGTAATAAGGAGCGAGAATAATGACGGGTTGACCGGGGAATACTGTATGAAGGGGGGGGGGGGTGTTGAGGGACTCATAGAGACGGCCTGGATTGAGAGAGATTGCGCTGTACGCCGAAGGAGAAGGTTACTTTTCTCCTAAAATGAAAGCATGAATGAATAGACGACAATATTATTTTGATAGGGTGGATGGATGGTGGTTGCAGACCTATAATCGGCACGAAACCCTATCCGCATATTGTGTGTATAGCTTCAAATGACGTACCATCTTTGTAAAAGTCATCGTTTTATCGTGTTTATATCGTCCATCTTTTTGTTATTCCTTTTATAACCAAAGGATGTAGTTTAGATTTTAGTTACCATGTACATGTATAGTGTGGGAACAGCCACAACTGAGAAAAAAAGAGAAAATGGCAGGCATCCGACATTATTAAAGACGTTCGATTTGTTTCATTACGATCAATATTTAGATATTATTATATTTTAAAACAACAGATTGCACACTTTTCGAATTTTTGTCAAACGTTTGATCCCCCTTAAGCAAAATCCTTATTGATGTACACTGTACTTGTAGTTTAAGCAATACCATGTCGTTTTGCTTCGGTTTTATCTAATGGGTTTTATCTTGATAATTTTTGTGAATTTTATCTGGTGACTTTTATTTAATTATTTTGACGTCGATGGTCGCAGGTCGCACGTATCAGCCCGGTACGCTTGCATGGAGAGAACCCTGATTGTTATTAGTAGTAGTCATTTGATTGTTTAGTATACATTGTCTGCATGCATGAATTGATTACCGGACGTACTTTTTATGTAATCCACCATATACATAAACTGACAAACCTGTAGAAGTTTGAGATCGATCGGCCATCTGGGTCACGAGAAAATAGTGAAAAACCGATTACACATTTGCATGAAATCATATAGATTCAACAAATGAATAAAACGCTCACTGAGCGATAAACTCCAATCGGAAAAACAGTTTATTCATTTCTCATCAAATATGGCATTTCAGACAAAAATATTTCAAGGGATGTTTTCTACTATCATCATCATTAGACCGTGTAAGTTTTATGTTAATCTGTGATCAAAAAGTATATTTTACAAGTTTTTTTCTTACCAATTCTGTAATGTTCCTTCTATCTTTCAGTAAAAGGGGATCGGGGAATTTAAAACAAAATGTTTTTAGGCCCTGTTTGTTTGATTACCCTAGCAGTTTGTTGTGAATACAGTTGTTCATTTTTAAATATGTTTTTATCGGCTCTATGTTTACATCGTTAATTCTTTTATTATAATATATGGTTTAAAATATGCACTTTATTTGTATGTGACTCAAGTATTTACACCGAACTTTTATAAACTTACAAAATAATCTTATGGAAAATAATATTTCGTTAAATAAGAACCAGTAAACCAGTCTACATTAGTTGCTGTATATGTGCCATTTGATAATTGCCCTTAAAAACTGATTGATTCATATGTCCAAGTTTATTTGTATTTTGTAAACTAGTTAAAACAATTTGTTTGTATTTAATGCAACTATTTTTACGAATATGTAAAGCTTGTAAATGTGACTGGATCGTAATTTATTTAATCGTTTTCTCAACTGCCCTCCCCTGAATATTATTCCAAGTTTCGCAAATCAAATACTTATGCAACGTATAAATATTTAAAAACTGCACTCATTGTTGTGTGTTCGCTTCATTTCCTTGGCAAGATGACCATCATTGCTCAGCACAGCACCCAGAACCAACTGCAACCTACTGCACGACAGGAAAGCCGCCCATTAAACTTTCAATCATGACAACCCAATCAAATAACTCAAATCTCACCCGCCAAAAGGCTAAAACCGTGCTTTTACTGTAACAGAAAAAAGTAAGCATTATAAGAAAAAAAAGGGCCACCCTAAAACAACGCACAGATGACCTAAACAAAAGGGTTGTAAATAGCCTTACCTATTAATAAATAAATAACTATTTTTCGTGAGGAAATTTTGTGTAGGGACAGTGACATATGACTACGAGAAAATCCGGTTGTTAAAACAGGCCCCGAATATGTTGGGGGAAAACTGTCCATTTTCAGTATCGCTTACACCCGTTTTTCTGAACATGGGACCTTCAGGTAAAACGATGCTCCCCAGATGGGTAGCGATCAGCGCTCTAATGCCAGCTTTCCATTAATACTGCATCCGATAAATTCCACTTAACGCATCGTTTTTGCCATTTTTCTTTGCCTTAGCACTCTCCCGGACCAGACATTTCGGTAAATCACCGGGGCAATTTTTATAGCCACTTTAGATGTTCACAACACGCTCGTATCTTATGTTAGACCCGGCTAGACTAGGCTGTTAGTGTTAACGGGGACCCAGCCGTGGCTATCCCCACCGCGCTTTTCCCCGCCACCGCACGTGATGCCCCGTTCTGGTTTCATGCAGCGCTGTGGCTTACAAGCAACCGACAAATTGAAACATTTTTCACGCCACTTGTAACGAACCCCTGGTCCCTTGAGATTTCGGCGCTTGATTCCATACAATCGGCATGCCAAACGCAAACTTTCGCTTGGTTATTTTCGAAATATTTCTGGTGGAAAATTGGCCTAATTCACTTTTGGTCGTTTTGTCGTTAGCATTTTCCCTCTAACATTTTCAGACAAAATAATACGTTTGTGAAAAAAGTACTGACTTTCTCTCCTGAAATAATAATTTTTTCTTCACTCGATGTCGTCACTCAAGTCTAAAGTTTTGTAGTTGATGCACATTTAGCATGTTTGTCATGGCATCCAAACATTGATAAGCGTTATTTACTAAAATTGGAAATGAGTCTTCGCAAGCTTGTACCTGAAAGCCTATATCATAATTGCTTAAACAAGGTTCCTAAACCTTTTTCCAGAGCTATGTTGTAAGTCAGTATTATAGGTTACTGGAAACATTCTACGTACTGGTAACAAGCTTTACCATTGGAAAAGTACACCTGTCACGGCGGTATTTTCAATTGTTTTTGTTTTCATTTTAAACAAATCATTGCAATCGGATGGATGTTCTGAGTGTATGTTTACTGAACAGAGGTAAATGTTAATACAAAGGATACGGTCACATAGCCTATCTGTCAATTGACTTAACTGAAGTAGGCAGAATCATAACAGTATTAACGGATCTGCTTTATCTTGAAACAATCAGAGTAGGTTGTAGCATCTCGTATCGTATCAGATCTAGCATTTGACCGTTGCTGCACTTTATCTTGATTCAACCACAGTAGGCCGAAGTATACTAGTATCATACAACTGTTCAACTAGAGCAAGTTGCATTAGTTGCATCAGCATTACCATTATACCGTGTTCAAAAGGAACTGCGCAACGGCAGTTTTAACATCACAAATTTTCATGTCCTATTTAATTTGCAATGCGTCAAAATGGCAAAGCCATCATGAAGGAAGCTTTTGGGCCCTGGCATCTCCAGGAGTGCAACCCCAAACCTCAATGCCTCATTGAGCACATAAAGGAGACTGTATGATAAGTGACCGTAATAATTGCAGCCTCGACGTATCTATTGGTATATCAACAGCCATGAAATAACATCGATTGTTGTACAGCCTATGCTTGAATCCCATTAAATCGTGCTTATGACTCGATTTCTAAAAACCGATCACGTCATCAGACTTCCGGTTACCGTAAATTCTTTTCTCTGTTGTTGTGTGAGAGCCTGTCTTTTCTTCTTTACTCATCATAGAATCTTTACTCATCGACCGATCTCCAGCGATTGTTTTTTAATAAATATGCTGTGCAGATCTATATGGTGTTAATGTTATTCAACCTTTCACTGATAGAACCAACAGACAGGTAGGCCTAACGCTGTTTTACTATGTGTCTGACTTTTCTGTGAGCGCCAGCTAGCTGTACCCCCCTTCAGATATTCAATACTAATATTGTGGGGCTTTGGAGGTGCAAATCACGGATTCATTAAGATTAACGGTTCATTAGGCGGCGCTTTTGTTACGGAGTCAGCCAGCTTGCTCATAAAGGTGCAGCCAACGGTGTGATGCTCAGTGGCTGTAATCAACTGCAGTGAATGTAAAGGGTGTATTAATACCTTTTAATTGTAAAATCTGACACAATGGGGTTTAGGCCTATAACGTAGAGCACCCTTTGGCTTATTGTTATGATGTGAAGGTTTCTTTTAAAGGTTTTTTGTTGTAAACCTCCAATGGTGCACACGGCATGTTTCATGAGAATTCCCACTGTCACTTGTTTAGGCCTCTTACATGCACGATGAGGTTTTTTAATAACCATAAGGAATACAAATGTATAAGCACCGCACAGAGGGGTCTTAGTTGTGTCAAATTATAATATCACAGTGGATTGGATAGGAAATTGGCTCACTCCATCCAACGAAATCAAATAAATGGAGACTCCTTGATAAACACTGGTTAACCAACATAATTAATTTGCCATGTATATCTGTTAAGATTCTAATAGCCACAGAGCATCATAAGAATCATAGAAGAGACGGCTCAGATTTTATTGAGAGTATACGCATTAAATAAACAACTAAACACGACAACATCATTTAATTGAACAAGGTTTAAATTGGTCTTGAAATTGAAAGCTTAATGACGGAGTTTTATTATAATTTGTCAAAACGGGTTAAATATTTACCACCTAAAACTTATTATATTTATGAATACTTCAAAAACTTACATTGGAAAACAATATTTGATAATGTCAGCATTACAAAAAATGTCCGTGTACTTTCAGTAAATAGAATAAACGCTTTGATTACTGCTGTCTTATCATAATGCTAATGCTCTTTCAATCAATTTCACTATCCAATTTTCAGCATCAAAAACAATTTTTACAAATTAAATACTTAGAAAATAAATATATAATAAAGTACAGAATAAGATACTACAGACGTATACTACCGTATGTAGCAAGAAATACAAATACACGATAACATTTACGAAAACAATTTCACAGAGAAACATTCATGGCAAAGAATAACTGCACTACAATTTTCTTTCTACTTATTTTGTGTGTATTTTTATGTTGTATATAATTTATCTTGTTTTTTTACTTATAATTATTATAATAATTATCATTATTTAAAAAAAAAATGTTGGGGGCTATTTCAAATTTCGAACCATTTATTTGTGCACTTTTGGATCTCATTGGGGGGAGGAGTGTGGCAATGGTTCTGAGTGGGGGGAGGGGGTCCTACCGCCCCTGCCCGCCTGCCCCCCCCCCCGCCCTTTGGTTGTACGCCACTGATATCAATCTAATACTTATCTTGATTTTGAGCCAAAGTCATGGATTAAAACAAAGAAAAACGTTGTGAGGTCCACACAGACTGATCCAAACGGTGACACCACCAATCCTGTCTTAGATTTCCCTCCCCAACACATATTTAAAATTCCACTTAAAATATTCATTTACGTTCTTTTTCAGACAGAATGTCTTAATTCAAAGAAATTCGAGATAACCTTAAAAATAATTAATGCATACTAGGAATTACTAATTTCTGAATTTTCATTATGGAAAAACTATAAAACATTTCCATTCTTTGTGAGAAGTGCTTCCACAGCAGACTGCAATATTTTCCAACAAAAAGTAAATTTTCGAACCATTTATTTGTGCACTTTTGGATCTCATTGGGGGAGGAGTGTGGCAATGGTTCTGAGTGGGGGGAGGGGGTCCTACCGCCCCTGCCCGCCTGCCCCCCCCCCCGCCCTTTGGTTGTACGCCACTGATATCAATCTAATACTTATCTTGATTTTGAGCCAAAGTCATGGATTAAAACAAAGAAAAACGTTGTGAGGTCCACACAGACTGATCCAAACGGTGACACCACCAATCCTGTCTTAGATTTCCCTCCCCAACACATATTTAAAATTCCACTTAAAATATTCATTTACGTTCTTTTTCAGACAGAATGTCTTAATTCAAAGAAATTCGAGATAACCTTAAAAATAATTAATGCATACTAGGAATTACTAATTTCTGAATTTTCATTATGGAAAAACTATAAAACATTTCCATTCTTTGTGAGAAGTGCTTCCACAGCAGACTGCAATATTTTCCAACAAAAAGTAATTACGTTCATTTCAGTAATAAGAGAGTAGAGAGCAGAGAAGGGAGGGGGAGATACTGTGAGAGCACGCAGACAATCGAAAACCCTTCACCTCCCGATGTACACATACTGACTTCAGACACAACAATGGGATAATAACTATGACATTACCACCCGAAATTGAATTTCTCGTTTTTAATTCTCCCAACCAGTAATTACCCCAGCATGCTTGAGGTCATCCAGACGTCCCAGCCAATAACATTGACTTGCATAATTGTATTATATAAATGACTGTGAACCGCGTATTAGCTTATCGGCGGCAGACCTCCCCGGTTTGGCCGACCAATAGCTCACTATAGAGCGAGAAAAAAAGATATTATACAGCAAACGGAAAAGCGAATTGATTTGTTCAAAAATAAAAATTTGCATCCAGAAATAAATAAAATGCATCGAACATTTTGATTTACTGATCTTATTTGCGAAGTATATAGGTCAAGCGGTTATATAACCAAGTCTTTGGCGGTTGAACTATAAGTTGAACTACGGGACTTTACAATATAAATAAAAAAATACTTGTGATGACGTGCAGCAACAGACTGTTGATGGATTTGGAGTTAAGATACTTTCACAGAATGCATTAGAATGTCAGTAATTGTCAATGCCTGTCTCTGACTGTAAACTGTAATCCAATACACGCTCAAACAGGTAGCCAGGATTGACAATAAAAATAATGTAAATACAATAAAATATTGTCTGATAGAGTACAAAACTCAACAATTTTGCAAATGCGAACTTCGGAGTAATTATACAAAGTTTGTGACCCTGAAAAATGATTCTATCACATTGCCGTGTAACGTAACATGTATCTTGTCAAGCCAGTCAATCGGGCAAAGCAACCGTATCTGTCGGCCTCCACCTGACCTTTGAACCTTCGCCCCACAAAGTAAACTTATTTCTCCTCACAGGACGGTAAATTACACTGGAAATATTATATTGATCATTATTAGACACACATTAGGTCATGACATTTAAATTCAAGACTCAAAAGGTGGACGCACCTTCTTTCAAGCTCGGTTACCGAACTGGAATTTCGCGCACACTTTCATTTGATGCGAAGACTTGGCCGTTTGCCCGTATACCTATATAGTAACCAGCCACTGTATATCTCGGTCTAAGTACCACGAGTACAACAATTAACGCAGAGATGTCACAGAGCACCGTGAGACCAAGTGATTTCATTATTAGTATTACCCCATCTTTTCTGCATCACCCCCATCCTCTCCCCTCGGATGGACGTCAGAGCGGAAGTGCTTTTAATTTTGTTCCTTTTCCTGTTGTATGGCGGAGAGAGAATGAATATAGACGTCGGCTACATCCGATGTGAGATGACTGCATTAATTAGTCATGTTTTGCATATTGCAGTGGGGATAACACCGGCCTTCAATATAACCAAATTTGAGTCGATTCTCAAGCACAATTCACGAGATAAATTAGAATATCCTTAAACCCTCCTCTAAATCCACCAACATTTAATTACCATACTTCGCAGCTTAATTCATGTTCAAGTTTTGAATATTGGCGTAAGTTCTCTTCGATTGTAATTTGAGTTCAATGAATTAGAATAAATTTATTTGTTATTGAACGATTCTTGAGAGTGTTATACATGATTGCTGATGAAGTTGGGAGAGAGGATTGGCGACTCTTACTCTTAAGGTTCACTCTAAGAGTCAGTGCCAATAATGCTAACAAGTATTTTCGTGTGAAAAACTGCCGTATGAAAAATTGCACCTAAAATTTCAGTCCTTACTTTGATTTATTCAAGAAAAAAACCATACAAATAAGCAAAAAGGATAAACCACATCTTTGACAAAATGTGCTTTGTTTTCTCTGATGTAGGACCACCTTGTTCTTAATGATCTTTTTCCAGCTAGAATGAATTATATTTTTTATAAACCATAAGTTTGGCATTAATTACTCAACTTAAACTTATAATGTGTCGTACCATTAAAATTAAACATAAATATTATACTTAGTTGCTTTATTGCATAAAGACGAGGAATGGTTAGGACATTTGAAAGGAGAACAAAACATTTCCAGATGTTTGCAAAAAAAGGCCACACTAAAGTAGAAGCTGAAAACTTTGCATGCTCGGTGGAGATACAAAATAGGTTTGCGATAATACCATGCACATGAAATCTCTATTTTGAGCTGTGTTGGTTCTGAAAAAAAACAACTACACCACACTGCCGGTTCTTTTCCTTAACATTCCTAACCCAATATTATAGAGATTAATTTCATGTACACATGTAACTGCAAACTACTGTTTCAAGGCCAGAAGGCCACATTGTGTAGAAGTCTGGACCTATGCAACTTTCAGAAGTAGACCCAAAGCCTCTTAAAAATCTATTTGCATCGTATCAGCTGTTGAATTTTCTCTTTTGTTATGAAGGCAGCATTATGCAAAAAAAAACATTAAAGGTATGATGTTTAGAAATTAGTGTTTTTTATTACATTTTTATTTGAAAGCTTAATTTTCATAAACTTGACACCTGTTGTACCGACAAATTTCTGTTTGAAACAATGTCATGTAGGAGAGCTTCTTCATAAATGAATGTTGCCAAATGAATGAGCATAACAATTGACAAAATATAAACCCTTAATTTGTGTTTCTTGAAAATTCGACACAAACATTTTCAAAGGTTTGTTTGCATTGAGTGTAGAATGAAAAACTATAGAAAATTGGAAGAAAGTTAATTCTCAAAACAATTGCTTTATCATGCCTTTAAATAGGATTTGTTTAAATACTCATACACGTATTGCTAGGGTTTTATTGTTTGCTAGTTAACAATTTATTAAATAAAATATTTTAACGTTGAACAATATAAGTCCAATGGCCTGAGATAGAAATGTGATTCCATGATTACATTTTTGAGTTTCATTTTAATATATTGTTAATAACGACAGTGCTCCATCCAATACTATTCATAACACAGAACCAAGCATTGCAGTAACAATACATTCCCTAATACCACTGAACTGATGCATATTATTGATAGAAGTTTATTTGTAATCGCATTACCATTAAATACAAACATAAAAAACAGCTCAAAGCAATTAAAACGCATATTCTATGAAAAACCATAAAACGATGTGCAGGCCTAAGGCTAGGTACGACTGATCAACAAACGGTAGTCGTAATGCCCGGGTCGTAATGACTTTCTTGCACGGATCATTTCATTGAATCTATTGTTATACAGTCAATAATCCCTCTCCAAAATGGCTCTCATTTCATCCATAACTTCAGGGAAAACTTTTGATACTGTATCATAAAAACAGAAGGGGAAAATTTGGACAAGAATAACATAGTAGCGGACGTGACAACGGCAGTGGACCGTGTTTCACCGTGCTGATCCGGCGGTGCCGAGCGACTTTTCCCCCGTATATGGCTCGAGGTCTCGTCCGCCAAACAGGAAATATCATGATTCTCTCGTGTCTCTGAAAAGGGGGCTTTTAGTGTCACTGTGGTACTGGATATGAAACGCCGGAAAACCGCCTATATCTATAGACCACTACTACGCCTAGATATGCCAATATAGACTATATCAATCTCCCATGCTTCTTGCTTTCTTCATTTTTCCCTTTTTCCTCGGTGGTGGATATCGCCCCAGGGGAGGAAATACGGTAGTTTTAGAGTGAGACGACTCAGTGCGCCGACTAATGAAATTCTCCCCGGTTGGCGCTCAGCATGGAGACGGTCCATCGACTCATCGACTCGCTTCCCGCACTCTGAGTCACAAACAGAAGCAAAGGCCAGCACAAAACAAAAACCACTAGGCCTAGTATAAAACTGCCCAGTAAATTTTAATTTTCCTTCCCACGTGGATCTAAAGTGTTCCATGCCCCCCACTGCATTAATTTCTTTGAATAACAAGTCACCTGACTACAACATATTGGTTGATGCACTTTACATAATTTTTGAAAACGAATTGTCGGTCAGTTGTGCCAATCAGGGTTTTGATGTGCGCCACACAAATGTTTAGAATGAACCGATCCAACTCAATAATTGATATTTAATCAAATTGACTTATAACAAAATTATGAGTAACAAAATAACAACAATAAGTATTTATCATTGTCTAACGTACATAATGAGTATTTTCCCCCAAATAGCGTGATACGTTTCTCGCACAGCAGCTTTATAACTTGTCCATTATCCATGCGTGGTGGCGATGATCATACAACATGATTATTACCGGCACGTTACTGTGAACTTAAACCGTCTCATCACTCCATTCATTCACTTTGTTTCGTTAAATCTTGATCAGTCGTAATGCACTGGACACATTTCCTTATATTTGTATGCTGATTAGATGGTAGTTACCGCTCATTTCAATTCACCCTTGGACCGAGCGGTGGGGTTTACTACACTGCTTTCGGGCCTTTTCTTCACACGCTCAATTTAGACATCTTTTCATCGTATCCCATTATGGTGTATCCGAATACTATTCGGTGATTGTGATGGCAAAAGTCGGTTAATTCGAATAATTTGAAGTCGTGGTATTGATATTCATACGCATGCACCACTGGCTGTTCCACCCGAAAAACGAAAGTATTTAGACTAGGCGACTCGGTGACACTAAGTCAGACACATTTTGATGTTGATTTGATTATCATAGTAAAGTTATCATTGATAATGTCCTCTAATCATTTATTTAACTTACTCTCCTATTTATGAGCTCATTTCTCACCCGGTCATGTCAGCATGATGAATACACGATTATTTGTCTAATGGGAAAATATATGCATTTGGGAAGAGATATTGACGAAGGAGACGTCGATGAACCCATTAACCCAGTAAAGATAAACCAACATCTCTAAATAGTAATGCAAGATGCACAGTATAAGATTGAAAAAGAAGCACACTAAGAAATAAAAAGGATATTGAACCATTGGGTTTTGAAGAGAAGAGTTATTCCAATCTCCATACAAAGTGTCAAGTTGTAAATATACATCTTAAAATCAACAGTAGTATTTATTGGGTGATTAGGGTTTAACTCTTTCAGGACCGTGTGGTGGGTGGGGGAGTGAGGGGCAATGTGCCCTCTACCATATTTTTGCCCGTAACTTTTAATGCTGCAATTTTCTGACTTTTCCCAATATTTATGTTGGGTCAAATTGTTTGTTATCAATGGAATATTTTGAACATGCTAATTTCCAACTTTTCAGGCCAAGAAATTCTGTAGAATCACCAATCAGGCCTCATCATTGCACACTGAACCCTAAAAATCGGCAGGAATACAGATTTTTAAGTGGAAAAACTAAAAACAATAACATTTTTTCCAATATCACCCAAAATACCCTCTAATCGTACATTTAAAGAAAAATGGTGACTTGGTGAATTGAATATTTGTATGTTTCATAAAAGTCGTTGAAGAACTTTGGAAAATACGGATGGGCTGGGCACGATGTGCCCCCCCCCCCCCGGTCCCTTCGTAAGTCAAAAAGCCCGGTCCTCATAAGGTTATTGTTCCCCGACGCAGAGAGCTTTCTTTTGTATTGCTGTGATAGTCCTACATGATATACCCCTAAAATTATTAAAATTACTGCGTACTCGTATTTTGTTTTTAAAATCATTGGAGAACTTAACAAAAACATTTCTCAGGGTGTGTATACGTGCAGAAACTTACCGGATATGAGCTATAGTTGTTTATCATTTTATAAAACTCTTTAGAAAATTGAACCATTACTTCAAATAATCAGCACAAGGTATAGGCGCGCCTGTGTACGCATGGAAATGTAATTTTTAAAATTTTCTTTTTACAACAATTAAAAAACACAAAACAAAAGAAAACAAGTATTCGTAAGATGCGACTCACAAGTCCTTGCCCACTTGCATTTTCTGCATGACTGAGTTGGCATGTTTAAAGTCACCTGGAAATAGAATTTTTTTAAACATAAGAGTTTATGTATATTAACAATAAAACAATTTTTTGAGTAATTGTTTGTGAGGATTTATATGTAAAAAAAATAGATAAAGTTGTTCGGGGGTGACTACGCCCATCCCCTTTTGTGACGTCAATCAAGGCAGACTTCGCCTCGATCGAACATCGACCCCCCTCGAATTTGCTTGCGTTTACGTTGTAAACGCACTTGCAAGTAGGTCCCAGTAGTGATCTTGTACGTTTCGAAAAAGGTTTTTTTCTTGCATTTTCCGGCCATGCCGACCAGGTGTATTGCTGCTGTATTATGCAGCTAAACAACTAATGATGGGGTCAGTCTGCATTTGTTTCCTGCAGATCCAAAGTATAAGCGGTTGTGGGCCGCGAAAATCAGACTAACGACGTCGTTTTCGGCGCGATGTGCCAGCTAGTATACGCTAGCTAGTACATGTATACTGTGATGTGGGTGACGTCCGCATACGCACAACATGTTTTTCTTCTTCAAATATCGTGCCTTGATTGACGTCATGAACAGCGCCACCATGTGTCAAGGTAAAGGGGGGCCTACTCTTAAATTTGTAATTAAAATAAAAACTAATTTTTAAAAACTTTAATTAATTGTTTATTCACATTCCACTCATCAAAATACATATATTAATGACAAAAGCTTTGTTTTTACAAAATTCCACTGCCAGGTGCCTTTAACACGTCCTCCGTGGACAGTTGTGAACTATAATATTTTCAAAAATCTGTTGACCGATGTTTGTTCTTAACTTTCCCATCACTAGTTGGCAAAAAAATGGTGTTTGCGTTACAAAATAATTGTTCGTAGCCGGTGCAAATCAGTTGCACTATGATGTAAAGACAGGCAATCTTTTTTAATGTTTTTTTTATCGAATAACTTACGACGAGTAGGCCTACAACTGTTTTTGTATGAAGTTTTGTTGTTCAATCTGGATGACAATGAAGAAGAGAGGAATTCGACAATCAAATCCAGCGCTACACTCTACAAACTCTAGCGCGGGATAGTTAGCTGGGATACAAAACTTGAAGCTTTGGCGCTTTTTCCCATATCGAACTAAAAGTATTACAAAATATATATGTAACTACCCTTGTGTCGTTGATGGGTGCTTGAATTTTAAAAATTGTTTTATATTCATAATGCAAGAATTTCATCATAACCTCATATTTCAACGATTATTCACAAACGGTAAATCAGCAATGGATCTTGGCAATTAAGGAACATCAGTTATCAATCCTAATGAAATACCCAAAATAAATTTGATTTTGTTTAACCAGGAAGTTTTGGAAAGTCATTCCCTTACTGACCAAAGTAAGTCGCCGTTCTGTCTGTTGGAGCATTCTACATTCTGTTTTTGTTTTTATATTTCATAATGGTGGGTTGTCATTAGCGTTATACTCTCGTTTCCTTTCCCAATTGGTGGAATCGTTTTTCAGTTTTCCCCATTTTAAAATTGGAAATCAGTTGCACTATGATGTAAAGACAGGCAATCTTTTTAATGTTTTTTTTATCGAATAACTTACGACGAGTAGGCCTACAACTGTTTTTGTATGAAATTCTTCTGTCTTCAAGTTCGATACGATTCATTTTGCTCATATATAGTTTGCATGCTGGTGCTAGTTTACAGTCACCGGTGCAGTTAGTATACATTTCGTAAGTTAAAAAAACACATTGAAATGTTTGTAAACACAGGCAATTTAGAAGATTCTACAAAGAACACAAAAGAGTTACTTCTCAAGGCTGCTTATATATAAAATGATGACCAATTTTTGTAAGCAAAAGAAAAACAGAAACAATAATTGAAGGTATGTTGTTCATCTTTACCAGATTCACTATTAGTACCACATTGATTATTAAATTTACAGCGTTGTCTGTTACAGACTATTTGTGTTAGGCTAACCAACCCCAGTTTGTTCGAAGGAGACATTATTAAATGTGCTGGTTTTCTAGTGGGAAAACGCAATTCATAAAAGTAATTGGGAAATATATATAAAGCTATATACGGGAAAACACGCCGTGGTGGGATGTTTAGATATTGGAGCGACTCCAATACTACCATTGAAATAAGGAACCCAAATAACTAGATCCCCTGTGTCTTCTAATGGGTACTTGTAACAACTTGTTGCCTTGCTTGTGGAGATTGTTACCATTTCTCGCAAACAAATCGTAGTGTCTTGGTGCCCATCATGTTGTTTTAAGGTATTAAAAAACAAACCACATTTTTCTATTTACAGCCTTCTACTTACAGTTGATTGAGTCTCAAAACCCAACAACATAGGCCTAGTTATGGCTAAAATCGAAGAAACTCATCCAACAAAAAATAAGGGTGCAATCGCCGAAACGCAAAAACGATCATCTGAAAAAGAGCTCTTCGCCCGAGGGACACAAAACAGTATCAATGAATTGAAAAAAAGCAAACATACACAGAAATGATTGCGCACGACCGGTATTGCACAGCTATTTTTCCCCTCAGGGTACCAGGGGTGTTAGCTTTTATACGATCCACGTTCGGCATTGAATCTAACACTTGGCCCTTGGGGCCCTTGTGCTTTCGACTTGAACGAGATAGGGCCAAGCTACTCTTCCCTCCCGCCAGCACAAAACTGCGGAAATGAACCAGGGTCGTTTTGTGTGTGTGTGAAGTTATCATTTTATTTTCATTCGCTGAAGCTTTCAGACTAGCTCGTTGTGAAGGGGAGAAGGAGAGATGGAGAGAGAGCTGGAGCTCCACGCTTAGAGAGCTGGTAGCCCGGCAAGTTGGGGAGATTGTCAGAATCGCTTTAGACGGTGTACCATAGCCCGGGGCTCTACGGGCAAATATACGAGCCAGCAACGGGAAGTCATGTATCATCAGCGGTTCACCGAGCTCTAATGCTGTCTCGCTATGCTTTTGCCCGATACCCCCAAACTCGTCTCAGAGGCAGCCACGAGGAATAAAAAAAAATTGTCCTCGCAAGAAATTGATTTTAAAATTAGAACACGTTCCCCGGTGTTGGGCACCGAAATGATCGGGCTCGACTCGCTGGCGACTAATTCAACGATGGATGGGCAGTGGAATGAGGACTGACAGGTAGAGGCAGGCACGATGATCTCCGTCGAGGGTTTAATGCGGCTTAGGTTCCGTATTAATGCGACCGACTGATGCGGGCAAGGGGCTCCTCCGGTGTGGACAGCAAGAGTCTACTTTCTGCTGTTGATCGAAGTGCCATTTTATTCTTCACTCTGAGAATTGTTTTTACATAAACTTGGGGAAAGACTATGGTTTCGTGGTATCATGACGGACACCATGACACAGTGAATTTCACGCGGTAATTTATAGCAGATATCAGTAAAGAAGTAGTAATATTTAGTCCAAACTCAAAGAGAGTGTCGTATAATTGTGACAGATATAGTTGTGGAGATCTAACGTATATGGTTGATTTTTGTCTGTCATTTAAAATAGTTAGGCTTACTGGCAATCTCCCTCTGGAACGTTTGCCGCGTAGTTCGGGGAGGTTTGTTTTACTTCACACTTCAAGTCCAGGGTGTCCCCCAAAAAGGTAACCAACAAACAAGTTCTTTTATCGAAACCCAGAGTTTGTGTAGCTTTAGAACAATTACTGACGTGAATTAGTCATTTTAGATCTGATTGAATTGTAATTCCAAGATATTTGTGATCTCTGGTAATGAACATTTGATCATCCAAGATATTACAATCAAATAGAAATACACTTTGGCGTGGCCTGGAATCAGGTAGCAGCGCACATTCAGATGGATTCTTGTTACTCCATGAAATGATATAATCAAGTACTGATTGCAATGCATAAGGATTGATCCCTGTTGGATCTCGGATGTGGCCTTCAAGGAGGTGGACACTTTACGTCCATAAATAACACCCTGAGATGTTACCTAAAATGTTTCGTAGCCATCCACCAAGCTGTTGGCCAATACCTAAATGACGTAATTTGTTGATCAACAGGTTGTGCGAAACTTTGTCAAAGGCTAGTGTCCAGTCTAAAACAATTCACTGAATATCATGAAGAAAGATCTTTGCCAACAGACTGTTAAAAGAAAACCCAGAACGAAACCCAAATTGATTTGAAGACAAAAGGGGAGTATGAAAAAAAGTACTCCTGAATGAATCACTCAAGCAGCTTGCATACCACAGAGGTTAATGATATAGGCCAGTATGAGTCAAATGATGCTCGATCACTCTATCCCTTGTATATTGAAATATTAGCATGCTTCAAAGCCATTTGAACACTTTTTACTTCCAGAGTGAAATTTAAAAAGTCTGATTAACCTTATAGACAAAAATTCATTCACACAAAACCTGATGCACGAGCCAAGCTACAAATGGTAATTCATTTCACAATTTGTCTCAAGAAGGTTTTAACATGCAATTTTCAAGACAAAATAGTTCAGTCATGCATGACCAGAGAAATGCTTCCAAGATATCAATGGAAAGCTTGTTACCCCTAGGCCATGTTCTGATAAAACCATCATTATGTAGATAGGTTGTTCCAATGTCCCCTTTGTTTGTGTGTTGCCTTTTTGTTTTTCTATTGGGGGCGGGGGGCAACCCGCATAACAACAACAAACCCAAAAACCTTGTAAAGTTTTGTGTATACTGCATGTCGTGCAAAATAAAATTTGCTCTGATACCACAATCTGCTTCTAACTTTGTTCGTTCTGATTCTTCATACAAACAAATTGATTGTACCATAATAATCTTTGACTAACTACATTTTGATTAACCTTTCCGATCGTGCTCCCATTGGTCGAAGATGCCATCGATATGAAAACTTCAAACCATTTGGATACTAGAGCCCAATTGCGCAAACGTTACCATTGTATACCCCCCCCCCCCCACCTTCCACCAGCACCAACATCCCAACATCCACTCTGCCAACACTACAGAATGCACCTCGCGTAGCCACTTAAGGCCTGCTGTACTTATAAAGCTCCGTAGCACTCCTGTGTCAAGTCTGGCCTCTCAAGGTCGCCAGTACGGAAGGTGGGGGGGGGGGGGGGGGTGTCGGCAGCATACGCACAGGATTCTCCCAATTTACCGCCAATAATGCTGCATATATGCGCGCGAGTAAATGGCCAAATATCCGTCAGGAATTTGTCAGATATGCTTTTTGGTTCGGGACGTTAAAACCCGTATATTGCAGCCGCTGAGGTTTTAGAGAGTAATACTTTACACGTAGGGTTCGGTCTCTCCAGAGGGAACGGGCATTAGGCCTGTAAATCCCGGTTAAAACCCCAAGCCGACTGGAGGCCAAGTATGAGCTGAGTGCCGGGGATTATTCAACGATAAATGTGTAAGCCACAATTACTTCAGAAAATCAAAACCATGTGGAGTCTTCACCATCATAGAAATACTCGATCTTATAGATTTCCAATTAACAATGAACAAAACAGAATGGCAAATGTTCAACAGTTCTTTTAAAAGTAAGGAATGAACAAGCTTATATTTCATTATCCTTTTTATTTGCAAGTTTATTGCATATCGTTCTTTATTATTGTTATTTTTTCTTCTTATTCAGTAATTGAATCTATTGTGTGTGCTTCCGAGTTGTTTAATTGAAACGGATGAAATTGTCAGCCCCTTATTGTTTTGTTTTAGTTTCCTTTGTAAACTTGTTGATAGTTTTTTTTTAACACTATACCTTTCTTATGTGGGGACGAGGTAACAATAGTAAAGAGTTTTAAGACATGCACTGAATTCCAATACAAAAACTACCCTAAGTGGTAGGAAACTATATTGCATGTTTTATACAATAAACCGAAGAAGAAATCTCACAGTTTTAGACATCAGATACAAAGTTCAAAAATAGATACCTTCTTTTTTCAAAATACAAAGTTCATCGTTGCCAGAGGACAGCGTATTAACTCCGATCGTGGAAGCCGTTGGTTTCCTACCACTTTGTATTATCCCAAAATACATTCCGTAATGAACATTTAACTATAGAGAATGTAATTACAGCCCTCCATTGCAAAAGCCGCATGCCTTCCCGTGAAAGCAATATTTTCTATTTTGTTTGTCAAAGTCCACTGAATTTCTAGCCAAAAGCCAAATGAGACCGCTAATTCCGTGTAATCTGACCGATCCATTTATGTCTGTAATACTAGCGATTCGACCGCCAGAGGCTCTGAAGGCCGCCACAGTCAAAAGAGATAGAGAGAGAGAGAGATTGGTGTAGTATAGGGGAGATTCACTGCTTGCTAACAATTTTATGTTACATATTTTCTTTTGAAGTGTATTAAAGTGTAAATGGTATTTAGATGGCAGTAATACTCTCCAGAGGTCTTTGTTATTTGTTTTTGCTTTTTTGTTTGTTTTGTTCATTTATACTTGATAGCAAATATGAAGGAAAATAATTTCCGAAAGCAACACAGGCAATCGATGGGTACAAGCTACATTCAAAAATGAAATTTTCTTCATTGACTGCGACTTCCATGGGCCAACTCTACATAATTAATATACCGGTTAACCAAGATGATGGGCAATAACAGGATTACTAGGGGTGGTCTTTGATCAAACACCCAACCCCCGTAACCAGCGAATTCGGCTTGCTTGCAAAAACAAACAAAAAACACAAACAAAACTCCACCACACCACAACACACCAACACTCCAACAGACAGACAATCAACACCCCCCCCCAAAAAAAAAAAAACAATACCCCAAACACCCCCAAAACTCGAAAAAAAACTAACTAACAAACAAACAAAACATTATCAATCGTCATTAAAAGTCCTGCAAATCAAAGTGATCAGTTTCATTTCGATAAAGTGTTGCATGCACTAAAATCGGTCTTTGAGTATCAGTAATAGGTCTAATCAGCTTATTATGTATAACTATAGCATTTATATTTATTTTGTAACAGGGTCCGACTTTTACACAAACGGATCCCCGATTCCAAAACAGCCTTCGGGCCTGGTTTGTAATATTCATCTGACTCATATTTTCTTCAACTTGATGCAAGTCACATGCCATATTTTGATATAATAGACCCAAATAAATTACGTTTCCTAGTTATTTTGATGAAAATTCTATAAAGAAGATTTGTATTATTCCATCAAGTTTACAATGAAAATAACCTGCAGGTGCGTTGTCACCATCATCGCCCTTTACAGAACAGTATCAGTAAAAATGACAGTAACATTGTCCAATGATTGATTTGACATGTATTGAGCATAATATAAACAGTATAGCAATATCAATTTCATATTTACCTTGACAAATTATCGCCTCATGAAATACCGTTAACATTTCGAGACGTCAGTAAAAGACAAAAAAGAGAGGATATTATGCAAAAATTCAAATTAAAAATGTACATGTCTCAATTCGTAAGAATTAGTGCTTGCTTTAATGAAATGTCCATTATAATCAATTACAATTAAACTTCTTAATGCAGCTGTTATTTCTTAAAATTTGGTTTTCTTTAACTTTGCCCGGCGTAACCCATACTTCGTCTTTAGTTAACGAATACTGTGTCTCTTCAAGGAGGAATTTCACTCACTAATTTGCAAACGCGATTAGACCTGTTAACTACATCCAAACTCTATAAGTATACTGATCAGCAGCATAAACGACATGATAAACATCCTAATAAATAGAAACACGAAGGGGAAATCAACCCAAATAAAACGGGCTTTCTCCCCAGCCACGATGGACGATGGAAATTGCAGAGCGTGTCTCCATGGTGACAAAGTGACGGCGCACTGAGTAGGAGATAAACACATCTGACAGCGGCTTGGTCGGGCAACGAGGCCGCGCATGCAAATTTCCCCCCGTGAACGTGCGTGACTGCAAGCCAAGTAACTACGGGGAGAAATCGTCTGCTGTTCCCACAACTTCACCGACGGATGCGTCGCAAAAGTACGAGACCGAATCCACGGCACGTGGCTGCGTGACATTACAAGGAGTTGAATCATTTGGACAAAAAGTTGATTTTGGTGTATACGAAAAAAATTTGATTTGAAAGTAAAGTGGATGAGGTGAGTTACTTCCAAGGCACGGATGAGCGGCATTGATATTGAAAATCAATTAAAATATCCCGAATGTAAATGACTTTTACGTACCCAATCGTTAGTTTCACCTTGAGAATCATACCGGTACATCATGCGAATACATGAAACGTATATTAGGTATACCTACACCCATATTTGGTTATATACAGAATAACATGGCAAAGCAATTGAAACGCAATTCTTCACAGCTGCACACCATAAACATAGATCAGTTGGGTTGCAGCTTAAATGTTTCATGATCTACATAAAGTTGTATTATTATTGAAATTGTTTATTTAAAACACTCTTTGCGGCCTAAATGCTGAAATTGTACCGTATTTACATTCATTAAAATACAATTACGTTTAGAATTGACAAAATTCTGTTAGCTTATAAGTAACACTAAAATGGGCTCAAATATAAACCACTGGATATCATATTTTAATAAATCACACAAAATTCATTTTAAAACGTCAGGACAAGCGTCAACAACAAAGGGCAATTATACCCACAGAATAAAAAATAAAACTAAGTTGGCAAACCAGCAGGTCCACAATAGGACAATGCTGTACCAGTACAGATTGGAGCTTTATTGCTACTTTTCAAGGCGAATCGTTAAAAAATCACAGAAAAAACCCACTTGCTAAAAGGACACATATAATGAAGGTTATTATCGCTGAGCAGAATTCTTCATCTGAAACACAAGTCAAGCACACAATTTTTAGGGATGTGAGTATTCAGCCTGATCTATTAACTTATTTTTAAGAAGTTCTTTATAGGCCTATTTAAAGGAACATTACAGAATTGGCAAGAAAAAAACTTGTAAAATATACTCGTTGATCACAGATTTACATAAAACTTACACGGTCTAATGATTAGTAGAAAACATCCCTTGAAATATTTCTGTCTGAAATGCAATATTTGATGAGAAATGAATAAACTAATTTTCCGATTGGAGTTTATCGCTCAGTGAGCGTTTTATTCAATTGTTGAACCTATATGATTTCATGCAAATGTGTAATCGGTTTTTCACTATTTTCTCGTGACCCAGATGGCCGATCGATCTCAAACTTCTACAGGTTTGTCAGTTTATGTATATGGTGGATTACATAAAGTGCTTTACACTGCCAGCAACTGTTTTGTTAGCAAAAACCAATTCTGTAATGTTCCTTTAACGTTTATAAACATGGCGTAACTTGGGTGACTAAAACAAAAACAAAAAAGAACTGAAAGCTCAAATAAATTTACTGCATATTTTCTTTAGAAACATCCTCTGAAATTTGCCATCTTCAGTTAGTTGAGAAATTTAGAAATTCTCAAAATGTTATCGTTAAATAAACACACCAAAACCAATTCCGGTGTCCCTTTTTTCACCAATGACATTTGCTGGGTTGTGATTTATATAATTATATTGTTGTTGTTGTTTTTTGCATCATCGGGGATAAAACAAATGTCTTTCGGTTTTCGCCCTTACACTTATGTACTTTCCCCCTTACTCTTATGTACTTTCCCAAGTCCTGTGGGAAAAAACCTGCAGGCTGAGGTGGGATTGGAAACCTATTGTTGTTCTATGAGTCCCTTTTCCAAAGAATTTCTTCTGCGGTGACAAAGTTGAACACAACAAACCTTTGTTGGGTCTATTGTTTAACCGTGTAAAAGACAACACAGAGTTTGGCTTGCTCTACTATTCCCTTTTCTGTAAAATTCCCCAAAGCTGTGTGCATGCCTACCCACAAGCTACCCAACAAGCTACCCACTGTGCGTAATTCACACATCTGTGTTACGTACACTCTGTGGACATTCTTTTGCTCTGTGCACTTAAGAAAAAATCACCATTATTCTTCAACGCTGGTTGAAAACACTGTGTGGACGTATGTAAGTCAAACTAGTGTTCTAAGTCCCTACAGCATGTGGTCCTCTATTTTGTTCTCAGGTCAACACTTCGATTGTAACGCTTAAACACGTTGGTGGAACACGTGAATCAAGGAATTCTCTTTGTTTTCCCACCGTTTTGACCTCTTTTTTTTAAAGCAAAGTCCCATTACGGTTTTTGTACACGAAAGCGAAGCGAGGACGTCCTTGCTTTGTCAAAACACCCGGATCCCTTTTGTTTCGGTTTCAACTGGTAGACATCCCCACCCAGTAGTTGGCTGTGAATGTAATCATCTTCATGTATACGTTAGTTCTCCTTTTCAGCTTAAATTTAGCCTAATGATATATGTTTATAAAACTAATTGATTTGTTTGAGTGAAAACGAAACGTTGTTTTTTTCCTTCTTTGACGTCATGAGTAAGAGGGGATTAAGAAGCTAGTGGAGTGTCCGGCCGAGCGCTCTGGACTCAAGCTCTGGTGTTTCTGATCAGCAGAGTGTGGGTTCGAGTCCCGGTCTCGACGCTGTGTCCCTCAGCAAGACATTAAAACCATTATTAGTTTGTCCTTCGGATGTGGACGTAAAGCCCGGTTCATACTTCCTGCGAATGCGAATGCGAAGCGAATATTGACGTCACAAATTCGCAACGAATGATTCGCAGCAGTTGAGCTGTGCTCAACTCTTGCGAATTATTCGCAGCGAAAACAGAGTTGTGACGTCAATATTCGCTTCGCATTCGCATTCGCAGGAAGTATGAACCGGGCTTAAAGCCGTAGGTCATGTGTTTTGTTTTAGTGCACGTAAAAGACCCCTGGTACACTTATCGTAAAGAGAAGGGGTCCGCCCCGGTGTTTTCTGGTATGGTTGACTGCAGATTGCACCACCGCACCCTGTAAATCGTTACATGGTGCCAATTTAAAATATATGAGACTTTATATTGCAAACAAAGCTCCGCCCCTGATATGTCTTATAATACGAGAAAGCCGCGCGAACGCGACGCGCTATACACGCAGCAACCAATGTACTATTCCATAGTATCCACTGTACTATACCCATAGCAACAGCAGCTTTTTCTAGACGTCTAGACACTGGGGTGTTCTAAAGCAAATGTTAACTGCTTTTTCGGTTATCAGTGATCCGCGGAGATCCCCGGAGCGGTCTATTCTTATAGCGGAAAAAAAAACGCGCCGAAGATCACCTCGGGTCGCAGTTTTAACCATATCACTCGAAACAGTCAATATTTCTACAATAAGAACTGTGTATATAGAAGCCCCTCTTCTATATACAATAGAATAATATAGAAGCCCCTCTCTTTAAAATAGAATTACAATCGTTCTTCGTTAAAACAGTTTTATTTTACACTCTTGTAGAATAAAGAGCGTTTGAAAAGTCCGTTTATATTACACTATAAAAACTGTAAAAATTGACTAGCCCATTTCAGTTCCATGGAGTAATTATGATGATTGACAACAGCACAGTAGGTTTACATTACAATTTGATGAACAAGTGTCACGACGAACCACAATTTCGTAAATCACTAAGTTCTCAATTATGTAAACAGTATCAGCCTAAGTAAATGTCAACCGAATGCATAAAATATTCACCTCTTGTCAAATTGGTCACAAAGGGTTGTCATATAGACACACGTTACGTAATGTTTACAGCGGCGTATCGTCTTCATGGATGCATAAATGAATAGTTTGAGCATACTGTTAGCGTTAATGTCGATGCTTTGTGAGCGCTAAGTGTATAAATTAGTTAGACAGACATTATTAAATGTATAAAATGCATCACTGTTCCTTCTATTCATTAGGGGTTAATATTTTTATCAACTTAATCTATTTGATGAATTTGATAACATAACCTTAATGGATTGTTTTTGTCGTAGCCTAACCCATAACGTTGTCGTGCACACTGCACACTGTACTGTTTTACATGCATGCCTTTACGGGCAGAACACTGGTAAATAATAGAAAAGACCTTGTGGCATCTGACTTGATTGGAAAGTAGTACATTCATTCTGAAAGACTCAATGCGGTGTAGATGATAGTTATGTGTTTTTGTTGACTAGAATGATGATGATATGATGACAATAACGTCATTTTTTCAAACAAATCTCAAATATATGTTAACTTAAAAAAACACCTTTCTTATTAAAAAAATTACATTATCGTTTAAGGACGGAAACATTTCACGGAATGATTGGCAACAAAACCAATTTTTAAAAAGAAACTTAGTTTCTGACAATAGTCTCCATTCTGAATGTCTGAAACGTAAAAAGGTTACCAGGGTCTTCAGAATACCTTTTACGTATATAATTACCGTGCATCCAAAGGTTAATCTCACTTATCGTGTTGCTGAATTTTGCTGTAATGTTTTAGTTATATGGAAAAACTCCAAAACCTCAAATTGAATTTCCTTTGATTATGTTTTTCGATATGACGTTAAACTTTTGTGCCAACATTTTTGGAAATAGAATATTTTTCCATAAATCAAGCTCCTTTACATAAAACAAACACATAAAAAAGAGTTAACATGAAATCATGCAAAGTCAAGATTTACCTTTGACCTTTCGTACGGTATTATATCCCGTGGGACGAAGAGGATAGATCTAGGAGTTTGACATCTTGTGGCCTCAAAATATTTGTGATTGTCAAAATAATAACGCAGGTGTATTAAATGTGCTTACAAAACATACAAAAGCGATCTCAAAGGGGTTTTTGGTCTTTGTTAATTTAGCTTCTTTTTCATTGGAGTGAATTAAGACAGCAGCATCACTTAGTGTCATATTTCATCAAGGTATGAGCACAAAATACAGACGATTTTGCTCATTGCATTTTCTCTCTCTCTGCTTACAGTAACTTCTGTGTTCTTTGTTTTTAACCTGCAGGAACGAAAGTTTTCAAATATACACTTAATGCATTCAATTTTTCGATAGTTTTTAGAATCCGCCATCTTGAAACCAAGCCTGACCGAGCCGGTAACGGTTTGGTCGGAACAGCCGCACCACTGCGGTTCAACACGCATTCCAGGGGAACCAGGTTTTACTTATGGTGACGGTAATTTTCAAAGCTCATGGTCTGGTTCTTGTAAGTGTGCATTAATTAATTTTATCTGTAAGAGACTAGGTCCCATGCAAAAAAATGAACGGCCCAAAGAATGGCCCTTGAACATCAATAGAACAATTCTACAGAAAGAAAAAACACAAATTCTAAGTATTTTTTTACCGTTTTTTGTAAAAGGTGTATATTAATGGCAATAATAGTGTGATGAGCCAGTCTTCCCTGCGTGAAAATGACCTTGATTGGTGGCTGGCCGCTGTTAATGGACCTTGCCTTCAGCTCGGTCCATTAACAGCAGCCAGCTACCCAGTCAGTACCACGCAGTAGAGACCGTCCCCTCACACTGTTATTGCCTAATTATCTCACGTCCATCAGCTAAGTCAAAACAATTTTGAACAATTTTTTACACGTTACATGTTTTTTGTGCATTTTAATTAAATCCCATTCTCTACAGTAATGTTATCAATAAGCACACCATACAAACAACTTGTGAAAATTCATCAAACTCTGTGGCCAAGTTTTCGTGAAAACAATGGGGCACAACCGAGGATGATCGTAAACCTTTAGATCCCGTTTCCTCAACAATGCAATCGGCGTTTGCAAAATGAGTGTATTTGTTTGTTCGTTTGTTTGTTTGTTTGTTTGTTTGTTGGGGTGTTTGTTTTTTTGTTTTCATGTTTTTGGTTAATGGAGAAAGTCTCGATAGAGGCAAAGTACAATTTTCGAAGTTTTTACTAATTTAGATTTTCTTTTCAATATCCCGTCAAATTTTGAAGACATTGCAGACGTGAAAACAAAACAAAAATTGTTAAAATATCATAGACTCCTTCTTCCAATTGACCAAATACGGTCTTTCATGTACAGTTTCTGTGTTCTATAAAGTGAATAAAATATCTGACATTTAAAAAATACATTCAGCAGGGGAAAAAAAGGTTACTTAAAAATAAATTTAAAAATGGGATTGGTTAGTGTGGGCAAACTTGGGGACAAGCTTTTGGTGTTACCGATTGACAAGAAGAATGCAACTGGAGGAAATGTAATTCTACACGTTATCCCTCTTGGCAAGATAAATATCACATTTTGTAAAAATGTTTTATTGTCATCACCGTGATCAATGTTTGAGCTTCAAATGAGTTGACAGCACGTATTATTGAGAAACAGATTTTTAATTTCCTTAGAATGAGTTTTTAATTGGTGATTTTTCTTTCAGCTTGAATTAAGGGTGATTTTGACTCCCCCCCCCCCCCCACGGTCCACGTGGCAACGACCGGCTGATGGTTATAAGACAATGCGAGGATGCTTGGGGAACATGATAGGTAAATGAAACAACGATGTCCGCCTCTCATGAAGAGAAAACAACAAACGGCTTGATGGTCTTGTCCAGTGTGATGGCACTGCCACTCGGCTTCCGCCACAGACAATGCATTCATTCACAGCCTTTTAACATTTCTTATGAGCTTGGAACAATGCAGCAGTAATACGCAGCCGAGCGCCCATTGTGCTGTCAAGACAAAACAAATATGCCCGCGTAATGAGCTAAATTATAACAACGATAAGGGTAACCAGTGATTATTACAATATGATCACGGCGATGTTTGCCCGGGCAAAACACAACAAAGCCGCAGGCTTATTTACTCCAGAATTCTCTTTGTCGGAGATAGATATCAATAATGTTGATCATAATCATATCACGCCCCGTCAAACATGTCTGTCAACTCTCGTCTTATAACCACTTGTTACGCGCGTGCGACACTCAAAGCCAATCACAAGCCTGCCTCCGCGCACATGCAAAGAAATTATCTCACCAAGGACCAATTAGATGGCTCGTTAGTTCCAGCAGCGATCCAATCACGGTGGCAGACACATGCCTGAAATCAGCGCCCCCTCTTTCTCAGCATTCTGTTCCCTCTACCGGCTGTGACATATACTGGCATTACACGCAGTGATTTTAAAGGATACCATTTGATGGGGAAGAGTGATTAGTTCTTCATCAGTCGGCCAAATGAACGGACTGCGACTGAATCTACCGGACACGTCTCTGACGGACATGGAGAGGGTTTTGGACCATGCATCGGCGATGCATGTGTCTTCAGAGTCTCTACTTTCCCATGCCGTATTGAGTGGAAAGATGGTGCAGTCACCTATCAATCACAGTAAGTTTACGCGTTTCTTATTATAATGTAGTTCTATTTGACGTGTTCAATTGTTATTTCGTGTATATCAGTTAGTAATTCATTAGCTTTGATTTCTGAATGGGGCACATTTCAATGTTCGACTTTAGAGATCAATGTATGAATCTCCAACTAAAATAATGCGGTACCATTGAAAGTCAGCCCAGTCCAGCGGTCTGTTTGGGAGGCGTATAGGCATAACTCTTTCCAGTCGTTCATTTTAAAATGATAACAATAAATAAAATAAACTTCAGTAATATGTTGTCATGTGCAAACATCATATTATTTAAACTAAAACTTGCCTGTTGTGAAGAACATAGCGATCTATCTTGAGTCAAACACACCAGCAGTAGTGAAACACTGCCAATACTTCATATATGCGTGTGAGTCCGAGTTTGAAATCATCGAATTATTGCCGCAGGAAACCGAAAATGAAAATGTTTTCTACATTTCACAAAAATATTGAGTTCATATCTTGTTGAAACCTAAAAGAATAAAAAATACGACAGGTTAAATGTATGCTGTTTGAGCACACTTTGATAAAAGTTCTCATATGGTTGCCAAAGGACTGGGATTTACCTACTTTTTAAGAAACTGTTTTACTCGACGTAAAGCATGTAAATCATTTGGGGGGCTAAATCCAAATTAGATTTGAATTAAAGTTAGTTTTTAGTTATGGTTCGTGAATTTAAACAACCTTGCGTCATCTCTTTAAAAGAGTTTGTTTGTAAACTGCTGATAAATAGGCGAAAACAAAGTTGCATTTAAATTGTTCAGTCAAGTTTCAAGGCTTTGGTACAGTGAATTACAAGTATATAAAGAAAAAATCCATTTCAGAACATGGAAAATACAACATTTGATAGATTTTTTGTTTTCGAGAGACTATGGTGAGACGTTTTTAGACTGGGTTTATCAGTTAATTAAGCCCCTAGCTGATGGTTTTTTACTCTTTAAGGAGCTTGCCTCAATTGTAGTAAAATCAACCTCATGCACCTTGATTGAAAATTATCTTGTAAAATAACAGCATAATCAATAGGGATGAAGCAATTTCTTAATATATACAAAATGTAAACTGACATCAAGTTTGTAATAGGAATTTATTATCACTAGTTAGGTTAAATTCAATAAATTGTGAAAAATTGAAATCTCGATGAAAGAAGCTACAAGCTAAAATGTGTTTTAAAGGCCCTGTACAATATTGGTAAGATCGAAAAACACTCACAGATTCACACATAACTTACATAATTTAAAGTAAGTATACTGGTAGAAAGGGTTCCTTAAAATATTTCTGCCTAAAATGCTATCGTTTCTGAGAAATGAATAAAACAATAGTTTTTATCGCGCGCAATAATAAACTCGATGTTTGAAAAACAGAAAACACATAAGGTCTCTTTTCACTATTTTCTCGTGACTTCGATGACCAATTGAGCTCAAATTTTCACAGGTTTGTTATTTCATGTATATGGTTAATCACACAAAACTTGAACTTTGTTTGCGACTGTTTTGTCAGCTCTACCACTCCTGTATAATACCTTTAAACTTCCTGTCAAGTTTGTATCTATATTGGTTTACACTTGATCTTTGATTCAATGTGGCATTGTTCATCAAAAAAAATAAAACTAATTATACAAACACAAATCTGATCACATTTTACAGCAAAGCATCATTGCGCATTCCTAATATGTTCAATGCGCAATATTTTCAGAGAACGCGCCAAATATTTAAGTAAAAAAATATGCCGTTGCAGTAACCAGTATTTGTTGTAGTGTGTGCTGTATCATGTGCTATATGGTGATGCATCTCACTAAAATCTCCTGATAACCGCCGCCTAAAACGCCTGCTCTTTTTTTGCCTCTGTGCTTTGAGATTCCGAAGTTTTGAATAGTGTTTGCGCTTTACTTGACATTGTTCGCATCCGTTGTCATTTATTAGTTTGTGAATTCCCATTATAAATCCAGGGTTACACATATCTCCAGTTATGACGTATATGTATATCTACGATCATTGCAAATGATAATGTTGGTTTCTAACAAGATTGACATTTCGTATATAAGAAGAAAAACATATATATAATGTTGTCAATAAACACCTAGTAAACATCAAGTGGACATCCCAGAATCACTATTTTCAACTTATTATTGAACCTTTGTTGGGCTATATCCGTTTTTATGAAAATAGGTAGGCCTCCTTTTTAAAACATAACAGAAATGAAGATTAATGAAAACTCATATTTGTTTTTGCCGATTCAAACGTTTAAAGATAAGTTTCAAGCCACATGGATTATGTTTTTTCCGTACCTGCAGATAACAAGGGAGAGTGCGATCCGCATGGTCGCCCAGTAGAGAAGCTGCAGTACGGCACTAGTAACGAGGTGAGCAGCACACCAACGACCACCGGTAGCCCGTCAGGCGACGGGCAGACCAATCTGGCCATCTCGGTCAACGATGACGATAAACAGGTGAGATGTGAAACCAAACAAACATGACCCACAAACACAATATCTTTACCAGTAACTCAATTTGAAGTTTGTTCACATCATAATAATCGAAAAATGGCTGTTGCCCACATGCTGAATGTGTTCATAGTGTATATAGACAAAAATCAATGAATAGGTACGTCCCATGGGAATTAAAAATCGCAAATATTACCTCGATTCACTCAACTAACAATTAATTACCTTGGTAACCGATTATAATCTAACAGGTGTTTTAACATCAAACCGATGGGCAAGTGAATGAATTGTATCTGAAAGTGAGACATATTCTTATTAAAAAATGGTTTATGGGGCCTTACAATTTTCCATAGTTTTTATAAACGTATTATATTGAGAAAACGTTATGGGTTACAATGGATTTTAATTTCAAACCAAGACCATGGAGAAGGGAAAGTTATCACGCATATCGAAATTATTGTAATAATAAGGCTTCAATCAGCGGCGTAGCCAGAGGGGTGAGGATGGGCAGAGGGGAGAGGGCGCCTCCCCCACCCAATGCCCCCCCCCCCCAAAAAAAAAACCTACATATATATATATATATAGAAAATGACAGATGAAAAACCCTTTTCTATGAAATTTCCACAGGCTTGCAAAATTAGACGGTGCAAGTAAATGTACTTTTCCGGGGGTTGTACAATCTCTTAATGGACCAATAATTACAACCTTTTCAGTTGAAACCACCCGCTAATATTCATCCATTGTGATTGATCCGAAAATGAAAACAAATTTGTAAATACATTTCGTGTGTTTACACGAAGGTCAAACAGAAGCGTCACAGAACAAGATTTACGCCTGCGCAGTTGAACGAACTGGAAAGGAACTTTGCCAAGACCCATTATCCGGACATCTTTATGAGGGAGGAAATTGCCATGCGCGTTGGCCTCACTGAGTCACGTGTTCAGGTAAGAAGAGCAGCTAAACATTGTCCTGTGATTTTTTTAATGATTTTCTTTTAATAACGTCAACAGGTTTTGGAAACATGTGATTAAGTAGTTTTAAATTCACCAATGTAAGGAACTCTCAATGACTTGTTCTAAGAACGAAGTTTTGAAAGCCTTAAATATTAAAGATTTGCTACCCTTATATTAATGGATTTATCTTGACGTATGTTAAGTTGTGATTGTAAGGTACCGTGTAGCTAAAATGCAGTGAAAGAAGCTTGGAAGCGAGACAGTTGTTACAGTTTATAAAATAATTATATTTTCGTGTATAACGACGCTTTATAGTAAACAAATATTGACTGCTTCGAGTGCTATTGTTAGAGCAACGACTACTAAGATGATCTTGGAGAATTCTAATTTCCCGAGGAGGTGATCCCCGGAAGGTAGATACCGGTTAATAACCATTTTACACTTAAAATTTGCATTTGGTCATAAAGAATTCAAGTCAAAAATGCACCTCTCCGCGCGGCTTTTTCAGCCGAAAGTCAAAAACTGTTTATCTATGATAATGATATGCATTAACCCCTTGACGTCATTGGCGGCTAAAAACACACGGTTAGCATTATAAACACACACACACACACACACACACACATAAATGTCTCTTTGCTCGGAAAACAAAACAAAATCAAGAAGAAACCAAACTTACATCATACAGTTAAATACTCTTTCTGTCCATCCAGAGTATCCTAAATTGTGTCATTGTAAAATGAAGCCTACACGTTGAATAGTTTTTCGCTATAAACAAACTAAAATTTCCAATGAACTAAGCTCCGCAGACCATGAGCGTATATTTGTTGGGGACTCCATCTATTGGAAAAAATGTAAAAGCTAAATATTTCCAGAGCAATCCAAGATTATGATGCTTTCGTGATTGCAATGAGAGTAGCATGATAAAGGCACAAACCTCCGTCACATGGTTGTTGGGTGTTTGTTTGTTTATTGGTGTGTTGGGTGTTTTGTTTGTTTGTCAGGGTAATGATTTGTGTGTGTTGTTGTTATTGTTGTACATATTCTTATTATTAATAATCACACACTTCAACCGCAACAAGTGAAACTTTTATCCAAAACGTAGTCACGTTTGCGAGAAAATACAAAACATCATCTCATGTTAATGTTTGTGACTGGTTTCTAGGGGCGTCAACTTCGAGGGTATCCTCCCCACTTTTGGAGCGAGGGATAGCCAACAGGACCCTCCCCCCCCCAGATTTTGTCAAGAGATGAACACCTTTACCTAATTATTGAGTAATTCGTAAAACAATATACATGTATATAAAAAAACAAAAATGAGAACAAAGTGGACAACTAGTCTCAAAACAACATGCACTGTGCACACTTCATTTCCTATTTCTGTAATGAACATTAAAAAAAGCTGTGCTGTAGAATGTGTTTGAATTGTAGCAAAAAAAGGTGCATGTATCGTCCCTTATTTTTCGTCCAAAAAGAGAACAAAATTTGGGCGAAAATAAAATCCAGAACGGCGGAATATGTATCAATGTGTATCTTAATCAACAATATTTTTATGAGGCTTTTCTATGGGCTCCAAACTCCACGCCCCTGTAGGTTTCAATGTGCGTGTTTGATTGGTTCCCCAATTTACGCTACTTATTTTATAAGAAAGAGAGCAAAAACTAGGAGAAAGTCCACACCCTGCTCAAAAGATAACCAAGAAAGGCCGAGAATGCACCAACGAGTATCTTGATCCTCTATTTTCCCAGGGCCCATTTAAGAAGCAACCCTCCCTGATTTTTGCCGACTTTTTATAATCTTATTTGTTGTGCGTTTCAAAGAAAGATAGCAAAATTCATAGCAAGAGTTCAAAACACAAACAATTTAAACTACATAATCCTACTCAAAAGATAGCACAATGGTTCAGAATGCACAAAAGAGAATTTTTATCTACAACATTTGTTGAGGCACGGACTCCGTGATGTTGTGATGCCCAATCGCACTATTCGCACGCACTTCTTATTTTCGCCGAAGACGTTTTTTCACCTTTTTATAACAAAAGGAAACAAAATGGAGGGAACATATTTTTGACGACGATGATACTAAACAGATTACACAGAAGGGCTCAAAATGCAAAAGTGGCGTTGTCAATAAACTAAATCCCGGGACCATTATTGTAACGGGCCCAGGTCCCAACGCTGCGATCTGTTATACGCCCCTTTACATACCTTATAGATCTGCCTTGACAATAAGCACAAATGATATAGGCATACTTTACATCAAATTAGTAATGTACCAACATTTCAGAACTATCCCCCCCCCCAACTTGTAAACATGAATTTACGCTATTGGTTTCCTAGTTATATTTCCTTAATAGTTTACCGTAGCTCTATATAGAGCTGGGCCCTGATGTTACAGAATTTTGTTGCATTCGATAAGATAGTATAATTTCAAGATAACATTATTCTTAGCACCGTCAGTATGCGTAAGTGGGTGGGTATTTTTTGTCTAATGTCAAGGGCAATAGGCTACCATTGAATTTATTTGCATCGAAATGGAAAGTCAATGTGGTAAACACAGTGACACAAAAGCTCCACTCAGTCGGCTTTGTTGCTTTCATTTGCTTTTAATTTAATCTGATCTGTAAGATAAAATTCCAAATGAATCCGATGAAATTCATTCCACTAACAAATTATATTAATTTGGAAACTTGCTCACAATTTTGACGACGGTAAATTAGAGACACGAGCCAAATAATGTACTGTATACGATGGGTCTGCGTGTTTGAGTGTGTTGATCACAGTTTGTCACGGTGGGCACGATGGTCAGAAGGTCTTGATGACGTAGCAAACTTGTATTGCATGCTCCCTTCGTCTTCTTTTGATTATGTGTTTACAGCTTTTGGTACGTTGCTTTGATAAATACTAGGAAGATTTTTCAAATGTATGGTATTTTTTTTATCTATGTTTGAATTGTTGCATTTTCTATTTTTTTTAAATGACCAATATTGCTTTTTTCCTTTTTAAGTTGTGACAAACTATGAAAAGAAATAAGTGTTTTTCAGTGTTACAATGCTAAACAAATACAACAAAACAGGCAAATTATTGTTTAATTAAGATGACTTCCAAGAAAAGTTATATTAAAGTAGTTGTTTGGGGGAACTATTTCATATACAGCACCGTGCAGTATGAATGTGAAACGCAATACTGTTGGTCTATACTAATATGATCTAATCGATGCAGCGTACATACAATAAAATAAGCCAAAAAGGTCACTTTTATTGCCGAAATGTTACAAGGCTGATATTTGTGTTGGGGCTTTCCTAACAAAGGCAACTATCACTCCTTCCCCACGGATAGTTCACCCATCTGTTGGAGTGCTTTAGAGATATCGCCTCTGCTCACCCCAAGATGGAGCCCATTATTAACAGTATCCATCTTTCTCTGGAAAATGCTCCATTCAAAGGATATACAAACCCAGCTTATATCCATAACGTCGTTTAATCATTCTCCGGGACAAAGGATACTGCTATAAATCAAAATGACGGTACGGTCCCAGTGTAACAATGAACTCTGTGATTTGGGCTTAAGCTCCTTGGTATCATATTAGTTTTTACACAGTCGATCGCTGCTATATTGTCATCAACCAGTAGTTAGAGCCAGGGGACCAGACCTAAACTATCGGTGTTGGATTACGGGCTTTTTACTGCCAGAAGATACAGCAATAATATTCATCCGGTCCTTGTATAACGGCTCGAGTTAAGAGGTCATATCCAGTTTCGCTGTGGTCATATTTCCCAGTGGTTTACTTTACTATATAAGATCGCCGTGTAAACTAATGCTGACAGCTAAATGTATTTTTTCCTTTCAATTTTTGTCAGGCTAGCTGTTGCATTTTTAGCTTTGCCCATCCAAAATGAAAATGCAACTGAAAGAGTAGACAGGCCAGACTCCATTTTGGAAAAGGGGTCTTATGTTTTTGAGCAAAAGAGGGGCATTTGTTGGGCCAAAAGTATACTCGAAATACCCATCAATCTTGTGTGTGTTGTGTCCCACAAGGGTTGAGGGGAGATGGTTGGGATCTATTCATCGACATTTTTGACATTTAGCGTCATGTTGCAAAGAAAGTTTTGTATATTACGAATGTGAATAAAACTATCATTGCAAAATGTACGTACAGTTATTTCAGTGACTCCGACATTCCTGATATATGCTGATGTTGAAATTCGTATCTTTTAAAGACGTACTTTAACATAGCTTAACACCTGACGAATTACTGCAAACAGTGGTTATACATGAATGTTGTTTTTGTTGTTTGTATTTTTTTTCCTTCCAGTTATTTATTGTAGGAATTCCTCATTATTTTTTAAATGTTATAAGCGCCGGCCTAATTAAGCGTCAATTGTTCGATTTTGCGTGACATTGAAAGCTTCCCAATTTCATTCAATTTTACTTGTGAAATCAATAATTGTTCTTTTTCGTCATGCGATTATAACCATTAATTTTTAAAAATCCACGAGAACAGCATTCAAATTCGCAGCAGCTTTTCGCAGCTTGCTTTTGGTCATTCAAATTCGTTTTTCGGGCAGACATTTTTTGTTGGAAGTGTATATACGGCTAAATTTACACTTTGTTAATCTATAACGAACTCCTTTAGATTTAAAAAATGGTTCACTTATTGCATGAAAATCACTTTCTTTATGTTTTTCGACAACGATTGCCAAAAGTACAACTACAAAATGAAGAATCTATGAAGAAGTGCCTGTCGTGGTATAACCATCTAGAGCCAAGATGCCTGGCGCGCCAATGGATAAATGGTTATGAAAAACACGAATGGAGACTAAAAGACCCGTACAAAAAAACAATTTGATATGGTTCAGTCTATTTATCCTTTGTTTTTCCTGAGTTAAGCCAGTTCAGAAAGAAAAAACAACAGTATTAACAAATTATTGAAAGATATGATTAGCATTTTGTTATGGGTTACTTGTTAAGACTCCGAAAATCTACTCCGCGGTAGTAGGGTTTTCTAAAGAACAAAATCTACACAGCAAAGTAGATATACACATGGTGTTACCGCAAACCGAATATACATTGATACCTCACCATGTAATGCCTCAAAAAACATATTGTTAAGACTCAATTATGCGAAAATGCTTGTTGTAAAACGAAAACAGAAGTAACAGTTTGATAGAAAGCTCTAGTTGTGCTTAATATACTCTTCATAATTGAATGCCAATTTCGCATGACTAAAGAGAACGACTTTAATATATTCGCATGCCTCAAAGTGTAATTGAATGACAGTATAAACTTAAGGGGCAAATGGCTTTCATATGAATGCATGAATTTAAAGTGAAGAGTCACCTTTTTGCCAAATTGACCGGGAAAAACTATTGCAATTAATATTATCATATTGTAATTTTGTTTAATGTCACTACTATTTTGTTATTACTCTGCAAGTTAATGTATTTTCTCTGTTTTCTTTATTTTCAAATACTTAGGTCTGGTTTCAAAATCGCCGTGCGAAGTGGAAGAAGCGCAAGAAGACCACAAATGTTTTCCGGTCTCCAGGCTCTCTGCTACCCTCTCATGGTTTACCGCAGTTCCCTTCAGCCATGGGTGCCGAATCCTTCTGTAACTTCCACAGCAACGTGGACTCGCGAGGATGGCCGACATCGATGCAAATGTCTCAGATGGGAGGGGCACCCCCGTCATTGACCCTACCGCCGACATTACCTCGTCAGGGCCTCGGCCAGTCCCTATCTCAGATGGGTGGAATGGGAGGATCCAACGGCATCGGCCAGTCGGCTGCTTCAAACCTGCAGAATCTCACTGGTGGGTTGTCTATGTCAGGTAACAACCCCATGCAATCCATGTACCAGCCGAATTTCGGAGGGGTCGCTACAGCGTCGTCGGCCGGCGGAGTCATGCCGAGCTCGCCGACTGGCAACACCAACGTCTCGGCCGGGGATTTCTCGTGCTCAGCGGTGGTGAGCGACGGTGGGGATATGTGGAGAGGAACAAGCATCGCTTCCCTTCGGCGGCGAGCTTTGGAACACACAGCAACTATCAACGGCATTTTTAGATGACTATTGACATTTGTCCCTTCTTCATTATTAGAGATTAGTGTAAACAGACGTTTAACAAAATTGCAGAGCACTTTGATTCGGTGATTGCGTGTATACACGGGTTAATATGCGGGTTTCTCGTCATACTGAAATCCACGTATCTTGAGATGAAGTGAAACTTACTTTACACGTTTCTTGCGTGATGCAGGAGCTTCGGTGGTATAAAGAGAGCGAAATGTAACCATCGTTAACCCTTTCTTCGTTTTCACAACAACTTCGCCCATTCTTTTACGGGCTTCATGAGATTTAGCGAGCGATTTGTTTTCTTTAGATGGTTGGAATGTCAAACTGCAACAGGGTGGCCTACGCATTCATGAATTTCAGTAAGAACGTTCTTTTTTTTTTTTTGAGTTGCATAACATAAAAACGTAAGAAGATTTGCCTCTACTCTATGTATGTGTCTCGTTAATCTTGCCAGCGCTTGACAATATTTTGCTTGTTTAAAGGGTGTGCACAACATTAATCAGATTAAAAGTATAAACGTTCCCAGATTATCACAAAGCTGTACATCATATAAAACTTCCCTTGAAAACATTTTTGCTTGAAATTGTATAGTTTTTGAGAAACTTATAAAACAATTAGTTTTGACCTCGCAAGTCCAAAATCCGATATTTGAAAACGCTATTAAAGGTGTTTTCACTATTTTCTCGTGACTCCGATTACCGACTGAGCTTAAACTTTCACAGGTTTGTTATTTCATGTATATGTTTGGTAAAAGAAAGTGCGGCTGCTGCATGGTCTTCGACAAAAACAAATTTTGTCCGCGTGCTCTTAACAAGTCCTTCGTTTGGACCCAGTACCTCCTCTAATGGCAATAGGGATGGGCTGACTTGGACCATTCTCCCTGACCTAAACAGCACCCAATCACCTCTTCCTATTTACGAAAGATTCCACTATCAACAATAATTATGTAGATCTATTGTATAAATCCATTGTAAAGAACTATTGTCATTCTTTGCCTTGTACTAGATCGCAACAATCTTCTTACTTTGGTTTGAAAAGATCATTTACATTAATGATGAAGCCTCCATGCATTATCATATCGTGTAACTATGTTTGTGGGTTTTACGCCAACTACAGTACAATCGTTCCCATCATGCATCACTACATCCTGAGCAAGACTTCGTACCAGGCCAATCAGCCTATCCCATCGGTCTTGGATGTGGGCCGAGCGAAAAAAAGTCCATGAACGTGGGCATGCCAGGTTGTGACTCCTAGTGGCGCTACCCATCCTCTATTTTCAATCTATGTCAAACTATTTTGCTTTGCTCGTTTGATTTAATTGCAACTTGAAAAATCCCCTAAACCTTTAGCAGACTGTGTTGTATATAGTGTTATTGTCGGTTGACTCTTATAGTAGTCACTCTGTTAATGTGCAATATTAATAATGTGCTAACTTATTTTGTATTATTGAATTACCGAAGTTTACTGTTTTGCTCAAACTGTCTGAAATGCTTTAATTTGCCACTATGCGATATCCATGACCGCTGTTTTTAGATCAAATGAAAATACACAATTTTGTTGCGTTGCGTTGCTTAAGAATACTTTGTATTATTAATTTGTCGCACAACATTAAAAGGTTTAATTTGAAAAGAATTATTTATTTATTGTATTTTCTAACTTCAGTGATTTGTAAAGTCCTTCTTACATTTTGGTAGGTATATTTAACGTCTATCAGATTTGAATTTGTTTCGAGTCATCTGTACAAAATTTTGTATGTCATCTTCGATTTGTTTTTACCTATAAATGAATATCTACCTGAATCATAAAAATGATTTCTGCAATTTCAGCATTGCGACTAACAATATCTTGAGTATCACTGGATTTTAAGTTTATAATTTTTTAATGTAAGCTCATTTTAGTTAACATCAGAACGGCTGCATTTAGATAGACATTAATCTGTAATAAGTATCAACCATTGTGACGAATTGAGAACGATGCTCACACGTTGAATAGACTGGTGCTTTTTTCTTTCAAAACTTGATGTGAAACAACCAAGTATCATTACAAGTCCAATGTAGTAGAAGTAATAGACACAAAGCTATTGAACAATTTAAGGATCTGCATACTACATAGTTACAGGTACTATTGGTAGTAAACTTATTTCAGAATCTGATCTACGTTTTTCCCATTTGTATAAGCATAGATGTACCTTGATCCAAAGTTAATGTTCATACCAGATACAGTATACATTGTGCCAACGCTATATCTTATCTTGAATCCACTGGTGAAGGGATTTGCCCGATGCAGTCATTTTGTCAACATACAACCATTAACTGACATCATCTTTAACATATCCTCGCTCACACCGCTCAATATCTCCATTACCGCGTGTTATTAATACAAGTCGAGGCCGTTTATTAGTTCTTGCCAGCCAAATCGACATAATATAATATACTTTTAGCGGGCATTGCATTCAGGATATAGAGTGCGAATGGACTTATGAATTCATCCTTTAAATAAAGAATAAAAATAAATTGTATCAACAATTAGATGTAAATAAACATCACATCACTATGATAATGTTTTAATAAACACTTTGTGACATGTGTATTTAAAATTTGCAAATAGCGTTTATGCTTTGTCACTTTATTAAAGAAATGGTTAAGCTTTGGTGACTTTAAAAGAAAAGGAAAATTAGGATGACTGTTACGAATCCACCGAGAAACAGGAGTAAGAAATCATCTGGTCTTGTAGAGAGAGAGAAAGAGAAAGAGAGAGAGATGTACGAACGAAAGTTATCCTGAACCCAATTGTAGCATTACGTGTTTTTACATAAAAAAAACGACTAAACAAGTAAACTAGTCGGTGGCTTTTTGACAAATGTGATTGGTGGTTTTCTGATTATAGAAAAAAATTTCAGGTTTACATATTCAACACGATTATTTCTATAAAGATCTAAAGGCTTAGGATAGACACATATTTAATCCTGTGTTATAGCCATACTTTTAGCCGCTTTTTCTTTCTTTAGATGGTGGAATATTTTGATAAATTATCCAAGACGATAATTTATTGATTTAGCCTTTTCCTTATTTTATTCGTTTTTTCTTAGGGGGCGGGGGGCTTGTAAGTGAGGTGCCCAAATTGGTCTTTTATGAACAATTCGTTATTGTTTAAATAATTAGCTTATTTTTACCCTAGTTTAAGCCACTTAAGAAAGAAACAAAGAAACAAATCTATGGTTTGCATTTGTTTCTATATATTTTTCAAAATGCTCATTTTCGAAATCGCGTTTCGTAAAACGAAAACGACAGTAACAATATCTCATAATTGCGCCTATACTCTACTAAATTGAATGCCGATTTCGCATAGCTAAAAGAACGACCTATCATGCCCCTAAGTTCAATTGAATAAAATGATATATATAAATTCGAATGTCTCAAAATTAAATTGAATGACGATTTCAACTGAAGAGGCAAAACCGCTCAATACGAATGCAATGCTTTTGGGCCCAAAGTGACCGGGAAATCGTGAGTGTGTGGATGTGCGGGAGAGGGGTCGACACGGTAGATCCTAAACACATTATGGAATATACGGTATGGTTACAAAATCACGGACAGTCAGTTATTGCGATTGTCATTCATGCCTCTCGCTCAGGTGAGCAAAAAGCAAAGCCACACTATACCCCAGTTGTCTGTATAGGTTATCGACGTATCTCCTTTGTTTCTTCATTACACACCCTTTAATAATTCGCTCGTAATGACTTTTATATGCACTCGCACACATACTCATGATATGCCTTTCAGTTGTTCTTGGTTTGCCAAGGTCGGTAGAAAACTGAGCAAAAGGAAATTGCTTTTGTTGAGTTTCCGCGATTCAGCCGCACCGACGGATCGAAGCTTGGCTGATACGGTAGTTTGGTAAAGTTCCCCCCGAGAACGCCTTGACCCACTTGTCTCCTTCGCGGAGACTGCGACAGCATTTTATTGGAATTACACGCCTCAGAGAACGCGCCAACTTCGCCGGCAACATCGGTTCCTCAATGACAAATCTACAATAATTATTGCAGTTTTTACTACACTCCTGTAGTCGATGACGATTCGTTCACATTTTGATGATAAAACAAGTTGAGCTTTAATAACTGGATGAGGCAAAAGAGATGTATTGGTTGAACGCAGATTTCTAGCTGGCATGGTTTGTTCTCATGGAAAAAAGAAAGAAAAGATAAACAGGGGTAGTGAACTGCACTTCAATATCTCACTTTTTAAAGATGGGCACGAGCATTACCTTTTGGAACAACTACATTTTAATACAACATACCGGATATCCTAAACGTAACTAATAATAACCTATTTTTGTAACGAACATCAAAAATGTAACATTTCGAGAGGCTTTTTCTGCCCAAATCTTAAAACTGTTTTTAACAAGTGCTGTATTCGAGTCCCTGTTGTCCGAGTCAGAGAAGAGCCCTCCCCACCGAGGGGGAGGGGAGTCCCTCATGTCTATATGTAAAGTTAGTCCTGTTGGTAAGTCATTGCGCTTGCGTGACACGCGTGCGTATCTGCTGCACGCCACAAACATCTCGTTACTTCCGGCTCCAAAAAACACACATTTTCAACGTTCAAAAGCACTTCTTATGAAAGAAACTTATAACTCTGGGGAAACTAGCTCATTGCAACTGCCATGGGCTTAGTGGTAATCAGTGGAGCCATTTATTGTAAAGTAGGCGTGGCTTACAGTGGAACTACGTGAAACACATAGAACAGGGTTTCGATAATACTGACCGTCGATTCTCCCACTGCCACTCGATCGTATAGAACATTTCTGGATGCAATTTTTGCCATTTCTGTCAGACTAGTGACCATGACTTCTCAATTTGTACCGTTTTAGGTTAAAACAAGTTTCAAAGACAGGGGATTGTCTCCATTGTGTATATGAATCAATTTACACTTTAAAATTCTCGCAGGAAAAAAGAAAATAAAAAATGAGCACGAACTTACAAAAAATTGACCGACTTGGTCGAAATCCGTATGTGTCAACATGTCATTATGACTGGTTGTCTGTCAAGGACGTAATACGAGCAATCATCGCGGTAAAATCTCCATGGACCAATCAACGTAAAGCAACGGAAAGCTATTCCAAGCCTGCGGTTTCAAGTCTGATATTGCACTTAGTTTTGCCTGCTTTATTGGTCACGCAAAATGCCATTCGGAAGGTCGATCAAGAAGAGGGCGCTATTTCAGACGGACCAAAAACAACAAAAATCACCACCACATACTTAAACAAGACTATAACCGTGACAAGTGGTTGACATGCAAAGGCCATAGCAAAGCATCGACGGAAATAATTTAAACAAAATCATTATTGAAGATTTACATGAGCACAATGAAGTTAGCTAAAGTTGCCTAAGAGTCCCTGATTTCGAGTCCGAGTCCACAAAATATGGACTCGAGTCCTCTGGCACTGCTTATAACAAAACAAAATGCACACGACCCTATTTACGTCATTATGGACAAGAGGATGAAACGCTGCCCTGTAATACACACACAACACGCACAGCTGCCGTGTCCTTGGTTTGGTTATGCAGCTGAACCTACCTGTGTTCTAAAAACGAATCAACATCTTCTGGGGCATAACAATAATCGAATCAGCGTCTTCCCGATTTTATTTGTAAGTGAAAATGCACACACGAGCGTGGCCGGGTTTCTCAATAAAAGTCCTCGAAAACTCCTTGTGTAAACTTGTTCGGATTTAAGAAATTATATACAGCAAGATTTAAGATTGAGATTGGATAACACCATTGTTTCGACATTTACCCGTTCATGATTTGCCCCTACTTTGATGAAAGCCTTAGCACAATCGAATTCGACGTCTACCAAGAATCTTGAAGAAGCTTTATTTCATCACAAACGAGAGAGGTAATTTAATGACTTTGGAGCTCAGACATCAACCTGATTGGGTGTTCTTTTCTTCTTCTTTTTTTGGTTTGTTTGTTTGTTTGTTTGTTTGTTTGTTTGTTTGTTTGTTTGTTTGTTTGTTTTGGGTTTTTTGGGGGGAGGGAGGCTGGAATGGAAACTTTCCAAATTCCTAAACATCCGATTACTGTCCAATTCATTTTTGTTATAATATTATATTATAGCCTAGTTATTTCCAAATCGGTGTCCATCATACCACAGAGAGTGATAAGACGACCTGCATTATCCAGTGGTAGTTATGCGGCTTGACGTGCGTCTGCGTCACCACCAGTAGTAACAACTATACACCACACCTAAGCAGAAAGCATTAACAATGTATATGGTGTTCTGGCGACTTTTTTTGGGGGGGGCGGCAATCTATTTACGGGGCGGCAACATTTTTGGGGGGCAGCGACTTTTTTCGGGGGGGGGGGCGGTTGTGCTTTTGTGAGGGAGGATTCCCGTACAGGCTAGCGCTAGTCACGCACAAGCGCATAACTGATCTGCTGCCACAGGGTGCACCCCACTAAATAAACTCCCGTAGCATACAGTGCAAAATGCTAACTATTCAAAAGTACTTTTAAAATACTTAGACGTCTCACAGCTTATTACAGTACATGGAAAATTATCCATTTACTCATCAACTGTTATCCTCTGCTCAGTTTGACATGGGGAGTCAAAAGGCCCGTCAAGTCATTCTCCCTCAAAATAAAAGCAAAAGATCAGTTATGCGCTTTGCCCGTGACTAACCTGTACAGGAATTCCCCACACACACCAACCTCGTTCCCAGGGGTGACCGATCTCGCCTCCCTCGCCATTTGTTCTGGTATACCTTGCTCGCTCATAACCCCTGGAACGGTTGGTTAAAATGCGCCAGAATCTGACACATTTTAATTAGGCCTGTGGCCGATCCACTCTACGCGCCCGCTCAAGTATGGTAACCCGCAAAAAGAGGCTTAAAGTCAAAGAGCAACTGGTCCCCTCTTATTCTTCTTTGATCTTGTGATAATGTGTCTAACTCTGTGCAGTTTAGGGTGACCATGTAAAAACATGATTCATTTGAAATGGAATCGCGTCAAAATACTTGCATACTTACCGGGTGCCGATTATAACGCACGTTCGCACGTTCGCGACTGTGCCACGAAGTCTTGGTTTAAAAAATAGAACCATCCTTAATCCATCTTTTGAAGCAGATTTTGTACCCCTTGACATCTAAGGAAGCATCTCTAGCTACAAATAAACTTGTGGAGTAAAAAGCATGACCTTCAACATAATATTAAATAGCTTTGGTTTAGTAACACACAATAAATCTGAATCCCAAATCAGATGATAAAAGGACGTCTATTGGGTGTTTCGGGCTCCTATTTATTATTAATAAATACCTCTGAGAGTTTATGGTCACATTGGGTGTATTAACTTGAGATATAGAGACCGGTTCCGTGAACTAGCAAATAGAATGCCCCTATACAAGCATATCATGTTGTGTAAAAGCTCATATGCACTTTGTGCGGGGAACTATCAAATCAACCGTTTTTTGTGCGTGTTTTTGTTTATTTATTTTCCTAGAAATGTTGGCGCGTGCACGTACATACCATGTGTATGCGTGAACGTGCAAACAATTCATCAATTTAAGGTACCTGGCACGCACATGAAATCAACATAATGCTAAGCAAAAAGCTGAACACCAACCAAAGTATTCCACATGGTATTGTTAGTTTTTAGAGCTCATAGTCTAGTTCTTGAAAATGTGTAAACACAAAGTAGTAAATTATGTGTACGAAATTAGAGGCCACGCAAAAGTTGAACAGCCTAAGGAATGGCCCTTGAACATGAGTAGCACAGTTCTAAAAAGTATCGGTGAAAGAAGTATCACAAATTCCCATGATTTGTTACTGTTTTTGTTTTTGTAAAGATATTTGTTAACGGGAATAACAGTGTGATGACCCGGTCTTCACTGCATGCGGTAATGACCTTGATTGGTGGCTCAGTCCATTAACAGCAGCCAGCCACCCCGGTCATTACCACGCAGTGAAGACCGGGTCATCACACTGTTATTCCCTATGGACTTTTTCCATGAAATAGGCCTATGCTAATTACATTTACGCATGCGTACATACAATATTGGTTGGTAGACGTCAGTATAATGTAGATCAATGGTAGACGCCATAGAATTGTGCACTAGGCAGACGCACAAACGCATGTGCGTCACGCCACCACCAGTCCTATACAAAAAGGCGTGATCTTCACTCATTTTGCCAACCATTAGGGAGAGTGCGCACGCGCGATGGTCAGTTTACATTTCATGTGATGGGAAGGGTCTATTAATAGATACCTTGGATAGATAATGTACACTGAAGACTGGTCACGTGGGGTGTATTAATATGTGGAAAAAAGACCGACTATATAAACTAGCGAATAAATAGCCCCTTAACATTTGTTTTTATTATTTTGTTATTTCGACTTTTGTTAGAAAAGTGTTTCAATTGGACTTGGTTTTTACATTCGTTCTCTGCAAAGACAAAAGGGGTTCTTATAACTACAAACTTTGTCAGCTTTGGAGCCGGAGTGGCAAGAAATTCTGTTTCTCAAGGATCCCCCACACGGCGAACTGTTCACAAACTTTTCTAATAGCGCCCTCATTTGAATTACCCTCCTTCAGCCCATGTTAATTTCCCTATGGGGGACAGGATCTCATGGGGACAGATTTCCGATTGACACTGGAATTAGTGAAAACTTTGGGCGTTCAGCAGAAACGCGTATACGTGTGACGCAATGACTAACCAAACGGATAGGTAGAACTGTCAAGTTAGGTCTGTTAGGGCAGTCAATAAAATCCCTTACATTGCACTGGATAGGGCCTTCTCAATAGCGTGACCCCTTTAGGTCACGATGCCCGTTTCATAGAACTAAGGCCCCCAGAAAAAAATGGTTGAGTTGCCCTCCAGTGAAAATATTTGAAGGAGTCGGTCGGTCGGGATTTTTGTGTTCTCCTTGACTGTCATTTTGAGATTGAAATGCATTGGAACTGATACAAAATCTCATGTTTTTCAAAGAAAAAGATGTAGCAGTATGCACAAGTATATTTAACAGATGTTGGTTTTTGCGAGTCAGATATAGACGATGTGACCTGTGACATCACATGTTTACAAAAGAGCCACAGAGCCTGGACTTTCCGGCGGGCACATTTTGTACACAGCTCAATGGAAGAATACAACAAATCTTATGTTTTATGGAGATCGCACTTTCTGATTTTCCTCAACTTTTGATATGAAGAAAGGGGGGACATCTCAAAAGCTGTACAGCTGTTGCTTTTGTGAATGAATTTATGTGCAAATTATGACACAAAAGATAAATTTTCCCATTGAGCCTGTGTAGCATCTTGCCCGTCAGGAATAGCATTATAATGTAAGAAGTCACCACTCTGGAATGTAACATGCAAGCAAAATACCTCCGCGTCGACACGATGGGTTTTGAAAAGCATCGGGTCTGCAAACAGATGAACCTAGCCTTGTTTCAGTAAAAGCCATACCAATGACATATTCATAGAATCCACAACTGCTTGATGATCTTGGATTTAATTTTCCACGCTCTTAGCATCAATATTGGCACCGAATATCGCTTTAGTCGCAGTGCTATGCGACACTACCATCACTCTGGTGGAGTAAAAACATGAGACTGATAAGTGGGACACCGGGGCACATGTCAAACAATGTTCAGTAAATAAAACATATTTACATTTGATATGAAATCATTTGCAATAAGAGCTACAAAGTAACTTCACTTGGTTTGACTTCACGGGTTTTTCGCATATACCTGTTGTGGATACTTGCACCCTGGTCGAGGTTCAGTTCCACATTACCGCATTCTGATAGTGTTATGTAGGGCCTACATAAAAAGTGTAGAACGAAACCTATTGTTACCTTGTGCACGTAATTGACTAGCGTTTGTGGCTGTCCAACACATTCAAATATCGACTTGAATCCAGGCCATGAAAGGGACACAACAGCTTCGTTGGGCTATTTGGGCTACAAAAATGGACTAAAACATGACTCCAAAGGTCTTCCCGGAATGGAAAAGAACGCTTCATAAAAATAACAAGCAAATTTTGCCGTTTTCGAGCCTTTTTTGTTTTTAGTTAGTTTTACTTCCAGCCGAATAAAAGTGAATTACTGAACCAAATTTAAATCTTCTTTTTAAAAATTATTCATGAGTATTTGACAAAAAAGATTATGTATTCAGATTATGGATACATACGGAGCCCCTAAAGGGACAGGTAAAAACAAATTGAAAACTAAGGTAAAAACAATATATATACATATTTCGTTCCCTCGAAATATTATTTCGTCCCCTCGAAATATTATTTCGTCCCCTCGAAATATTATTTCGTTCCCCCGAAACATTATTTCGTTCCCTCGAAATCATTTCGTTCCCTCAAAATCATTTCGTTACCGAGAATTGTTATTTCGTTACCTCGAAATCCTTTAACTGCTACGGAGTCCATAGCATCATCTGAATATTAGTTTTATACTCGGATAAGTTACTTCACAACCGTCTGGCCAGGCTTATCCCTGAATGCTCATCCAAGGACTCATATAATTAGTGACATGCATCGGACACTTTGCCGGTCACAGAATATGTGAAGTTTTCAAATGTGATAATAATATTAGTCCGTTTTAACATGCCTTGTCACTCAGCTAACACTCGCTCTAAGTCCAATGGGTCACTATACCTGTCCAGTGTTCCAAAGACAAATGCAGGCAAGCGCACTTTTCAATATATTGGGACACGCTAACAAGCTAACCACTGCTCAGAGGCAGGTCAACACTCTCAGAAATTTCAACTCTATGTTTTAACTTTTAATCTTGAACCGTTTGTACCCTCTAAAGTGCCTTTTTATAACCTCTTACCGCGCCCTCTCTGTATTATATATAATGTGCATTATTTGTTTTGGGGTTGGGTTATGTCCCTTGTCTCTATTCATTTTTACCTTATTACTTTCTTAGTCGTTTACTGATTTTGATGTGTTTTTTTTTTGACGTTTTGACGGTTACTGGATTCTGGATTTTTCCATCTTGTTTTAAAGTAATCTTTGCCCTTTTATAATATTTGCCCCTCTTCTGCTTAACTGCGGTGCGATGGTGTAATCCACTGTGCATTGTTTTGTTCATGTTTTAATTTTCATGTTTTGTCATGTTTTTAACTTTTTTGTAATTTTTCGTCTTACCTTGTAAGATTTATGTTTCTGTTTTAAACTCAGTTTTGTTTTTGATTAATGACTTTTCTTATTGCTCTGTATTTTACAATTTGACTATTTTACTTTTACTGTTTGTACACAGAACCCTTAGAGATAGCAGTTGTAATACTGATAAGGCTACCCTGTCTAAATAAATCAATAACTAAATCAATAAATAAATACTCACAAGCATCACGATCATATTTCTGCGCTTTCCTTGGATTCCACCCATCTCAAAGTCTTAATTGTTATATGTTGATATTTCGTTTTGTATTTTTGTATCTCCTTCCCCTCATAACTGTACAGTAAAATGCCTCCTGGCTTCCTGCCTCATATTATTTATATAACCAAGAAAGTCTGTTTTGGTGTTCATCCTCTTTCAGAGTTCCAGTGGACAATTTCCTCAGTGCTCGCACTGATAGACTGCTTTCAAAACAACAAAGACAAGTTTTAAATCAGTTATATTCGTAAGAAGACAGTTTGGAACATGGTGGCTGAAATGATGGTTGGAAAGGTGTTTGTTTTTATGACGGGCTCCCAGTGTGACGAGAATTGGAGAAGCCTGAAGCACAGAAACAAAGCCCTCGTCTTACCGATGTCCTATTTTGTATACTTTTTTGTTTTTTCAATTTCATTAACACCAGTCCTTTAAATTTTGTTGATGCATAGAAATAAATATTTGCTTATCGTTGACCTCTTCTTTATGGTGCCATGACCATTAATTTTCGACAACAAGGCAAACAGGGAGAGGGAAAAGAAAAGAAGAGCTGTTCGACGCCATGGATGACGTCGTTGTGTGAGGATCCGGCTGTTGTCCCTGTATTACTGGTGTCTAGCATGTCCTCATCTGCAGTCGTCTCACCAGTTACGGACCGCGAATCAAGTCCTACCTCATCCTAAAGTGTCACCAGCCAAGGATAATGGCGAAAACGAGGAAGTCATCCCACGCAAGAAAAGCCGACAAATTACTGCCTACATGGAATTTCCATGTAGCTTCAAGAGGAAAAGCTCAAGAAACTCGATACTGTTGTGGAGGAACAGCTGCGGTTTACTGGCATATAGGAAAAAGAGAAAAACAACCTTTTAAGGGAGTTTAATTCTGTTCTGAAAAAAAAACACTTTCAGAAGTAAAATAAACCGGCGTCTTTTTTATTATTGAGTTGATCGGTTTAAAGCCGGTCCAGTTTTATTTCTTGATTTTTTGGAGCTAAGCATTATATTCATGCGATGGGACAGGTTGACAAACGGGTAAATAAATACATTGGTGTGGAAAAAAACGTTTCTTTTCTTCTCACTATCGTACCCCACTGCATCATGGAAGCTGTCGGTGACTAAAGCAAAGTTACTTTTGGAGAGATTTTTGAGAGAAGTTTTCGTATAATAATTATAACTAATATCAATATACAACAAAACATTGAAGGGAGTGACCTAACAAAACAATTACTTGCAGCACAGACCTTTTAGAACCATGGTCTACTCACACTTGTAATACCTGCCGGCACTATAGAGGAATAACAAGAAAAGAAAAAACATGATTATTGAACTTAACTTCTACAAAAATTAACACACCGTGAACAAAATACACTTGAAATGCGTATAAACTCTGAATAACTTTTAGAACACAATTTTTTTCTCAAATATGAGCAACAATCTCACTGAAGGATTAATAAAAGATTAATTTTTAACTGCACATTAATTTGTTTTGCTATTTTCCAAATTTGCATCATACAATTATCATTGTAGTTAGAAAATTGCTATCAACAAAGGATTTTAAAGCAACAAATCTTTTGTTTACCATTTTTTCCCCAAATTGTGAAAAAATGCTCCCGATTTTATACATAAATCTCATTTTGCAAGGCTAAAATTTCAAATATCAAAAAATTATAGTTATTTGTTAACAATATAATGCACATTTTGTGGTGTGTAAACACCGATAACATTTTACAAGAAGATGATTAATTTTAGGAACAAAGGATAAACCAATCTACCCCTCCTCTTGTTTGCTGGGTTTACGGATCAAAGTATAAACAAATCTATCCCCTCCTTCTTTCGGCTGGGTTTGGATAAACAAAATATATCCCCTCTCCTCTTCGTCGGCTTGGTTTGAGCAACTAGGAATTTATCACCGTACTTAAATTATTGCCATTTGATTCGAAAAAGGACTCTTTTTTGTAAGCTTTCCCAATAATGAAGCATACATTGTACTTATTTCTCTTCGATATTATGATGCAATAAAATGTATAAAATTTTGCAAATTTTGTTGCCAACAAAAGGGTGTAAATTAAAAGACTGTTAAACATATTTTGTTAAGTGCACCGATTTCTTATATTGCTTTGGCAGCAATATTTTACAGAGAAAAACCGCAAGTATTTAACATTATGAAAACAACTTCAAGAAAAGTGCTATTTAGTAGTTTAGAAAATAATGGAAAAATTAAAAACTGTGTAGTAAAGATAAATTGTATCGGCTAAGTCTGGTTCATACTTCTTGAAGTTGAGATTACGAATTCATGTATCTCTTGAAACACAACGTCAAACTTCGCTTCACACTTTGCATTTGCATGAAGTATGAGCCGGGATCTAGACCGATAACTGTCAAGGTTTTGTATTGGACTATCTTATGATATTGTACTTAGTTGACATTCCCTCCCTGTGCAGACGAAGTCAAGAAAAAACAACAGTTGTACCTCGAATGAGTGTTTAACCCGGTCAGTGGTTTAGGGTAACCATCTCTTCTCACAGAGCCTGCAATCAAATAAATTCATTAAATATAACAGAATAATTAACATTCAGTACTCTTAAATAAAAAAATAATGTCAAGTAATAAACCACAAGGGAAACTGACTGGGTAAAATAAATAATGACAGTAATAAAAAAAAAATAATGACAGTAAAACGAAGCAAACTACATTTAAAAGGTTCTCAGACTTTGGGAAATAAAGAAGAAGACGAAAAACAAGTTGAGAATAGGTACACGTGGAATGAAGTATTATCCTATGTAAAGAATGTTCCAAGAACTAATGTATTAAAGTCCATGTGCAATCTGTTCATTCACCTAACATTTTTCAAGTCATTCCTAATAACCCCGCGACACATATTATTCTAACTACATCACTAAAATGAAAAGATACGTTGATTGAACAAACAGTCCTTGTCACTTTGAACACATGATTGCTTTCAGACCTATCACCTCCAAACTTTTCGTGGCTCGTTTGATATGCTCAACTGATGTCTTGACACTTTTTTGGAGGGTCTTGCATAGTTAGAACTGCCTTTACTACGCTCGGTTTTTATATCCTCATCCGGGCTATTGAAATAAACGGGTTCAGTGCGAACACAATGTATGCTTACCACTCAACGGGGACTGTATTTAATTTGATGTATGACAAATCCTCGGTTACACCAGTACCTTTGTCCTGATGATCGCCGCATTGCTCTGATGACCTGTGCCTATTTACAATGCGTTATTGAGACGGCATTTGTGTTTGACAAACAAGGCTTTTCAAACAGGATGGAGGCATCCATGAAAGTTTAATATTATGCTACCTTCGTTAATTCGCCCGTTTTACCATCTGATCGGCGGATCTGACAGACAGCGAAACATGTCAAACTTTCGATGATGTGCTGGGCCCAATTTCATGGCTCTGCTTACCGCCGAATTCTGCGCTTGCGGTGACCATTCTCCGCTTACTGTTCAAGCGCCGAATCTTTGCTTACGGTAAGCAGAGCCATGAAATTGGGCCCAGCAGAAATACCACGTATAAAGAAAACTAACAAAGCATCTCAATACTCAATTAAGAATGGAGGTAAACGTCAATTGAATTGCACAATATCGTAATGCTGGAACTCCTAAGAACCAGGGCCCAATTTCATGGCTCTGCTTACCGCCGAATTCTGCGCTTGCGGTGACCATTCTCCGCTTACTGTTCAAGCGCCGAATTTCTGCACTAACTGTATAAGCGTAGAATGCCTAGTAACGTGGAGTACGCACGCGCACAAGCCGAAATTCCCCGCTAACCCGTGAAATACGCTTGACGTAAGCGCGGAATTCCCTGCTTCCGCAAACGCCGATTCTTTGCTTACGGTACGCAGAGCCATGAAATTGGGCCCTGGTCAATCGCGCGACCGGACCGACTACCAGGCCGGCCTGAGCGACACAACGAAACAATGCAACAATGCAACGGCACAAAATGCAACTTTGCGACGACCCTTTACAAAAAGTAAGCAAAAACTGTTAAGCACGACGCGACGACGCCACGCAACTATGCGTAATAAGCTACAGGACCAACCTAACTGTGCAAATCTCGCAAGTATTCCATTGATCTCCATACTTGTTTTCGGTCTGTTTTTCTTTGGATGTAAACTTTAACTTTAACTTTAACTTTAACTAACTCTTAGAAACTGTCAGACATTGAGTCATAGTCTGACAGTTTGTAATGGAGATTGGGGTTGACTTTCTTTATTTCGGGTTTCCTACAGAAAAAAAACCTCTCGGAAAGAAATGGACAATATTGGACGTCGTCAAATTGATGTTAAGAAAAGAGAGCTATGGGTACCTCAAAATGGTTACCTAATATTGCAATCATTTCAATGCGGATTGTTCCCATTCTGGATGGAGCAATAATTAAGAGGAGAATCGAGCTTTATTCCCAGTATGGAGGGGACGGAAGAGGTTTTTCCCCGACTGTTCTCTAAGAGCATTGCCTTTGTACCGTGAATTAAACCATCGTTTCAACTTTCACGTGTAGATTTAGTTTCCTGCATGGATCTGGATTTTCGTGGAGTCTTACTGCTTGCCATTTTGTTTTCATCATTATGTTGTTAACTTTTTATTTCGACATTCTTGCTCATTATATGATTACTTGATTTAAATTCTGGTTTGTAATTTCTGTTTGTAAATATGTAATTTAAAGGAACATTACAGAATTGGTTTTTGCTAACAAAACAGTTGCTGGCAGTGTAAGCACTTTATGTAATCCACCATATACATAAACTGACAAACCTGTAAAGTTTGAGATCGATCGGCCATCTGGGTCACGAGAAAATAGTGAAAAACCGATTACACATTTGCATGAAATCATATAGATTCAACAAATGAATAAAACGCTCACTGAGCGATAAACTCCAATCGGAAAATTAGTTTATTCATTTCTCATCAAATATGGCATTTCAGACAGAAATATTTCAAGGGATGTTTTCTACTATCATCATCATTAGACCATGTAAGTTTTATGTAAATCTGTGATCAAAAAGTATATTTTACAAGTTTTTTCTTTCCGATTCTGTAATGTTCCTTTAAAGACACTGGACACTATTGGTAATTGTCAAAGACCAGTCTTCTCACATGGTGTATCTCAACATATGCACAAAATAACAAACCTGTGAAAATTTGGTCGTCTGAGTTGCGAGATAATAATGGAAGAAAAAACACCCTCGTCCCACGAAGTTGTGTGCTTTCAGATGCTTGATTTCGAGACCTCAAATTCTAATTCTGAGGTCTCGAAATCAAATTCGTGGAAAATTACTTCTTTCTCGAAAACTATGTCACTTCAGAGGGAGCCGTTTCTCACAATGTTTTGTACTGTCAACCTCTCCCCATTACTCGTTACCAAGTAAGGTTTTATGCTAATGATTATTTTGAGTAATTACCAATAGTGTCCACTGCCTTTAAATGGAGTACACTCTTTGGAGCTTTCTATGTAAGTATTAATTTATTGTACTCTACAAACGCTAATCTAAATGTTCATGCTCTTCATACGTTGATTAATAAAGTATCAATCTTTAAAAAGAAAATTATTAAATACAAATTATTATTTAGTTTAAACTTTAACTTTTACATGCTCATCCTGGGACCGCCGCGCACGCGTATTTTGACGCAAATGCCCCTTACGCGCTTGCCATAGTAGCGATCATCGAACGTGCATGCTACCATGGGCAGCGCGCCGTATCGATACCTCTCGTCACAATCCCTGGTAGGGATTTACTGAAAAACAAAGGTTTATAATACACTCCTTGTTGCTATTGGTTGACCAATCCGGAATCGAAGAATCAAGCCTGCTTAGATATATCACAAGATCAACCAAAAAAACAGAGGAAAAAAAGGAGAAGGGGCCAGGACCATTTTTTATAGAGCTGCTTTTTAGCGGCTAATTTTGTGCTTACTGTGAAAGTTTCCATTTGACGAGAGGTATTGATGTGGCGCGCTTCGGCGAGGCTGCTCAAATGGCCTGTTCCTCAACAACGGTGGGAAACATTTTAAGGCGGGGAACATTATCATTATGATTTTGCCTTTAGAGTGCCACAGCTCAAATTGCCATCATGACTCTTTATTATGCAGTTGTCTCATGCGTCCGCTATTTTGAATCCATTTAAGTGCGGCAAACTATTTTACTTATTCGACATTTTGTTTGACGCTAATTTTGTTTGACTTTAATTTAGCGCTGGCCTAAAATGCGGCATTCCGCGAGTCTCAAAAATGCTTGGAATGTCCAAACTTGCTCTTGTGGCACCTTTAGAAAGTACGGCTTGGGCTTGGGCTCCGGTGTACTCCGTCCACCTGTCTAGCCCTATAGGCATCTGCCTACAGCAAGAATACGTTTTCAAAATAACTGACAGAGCCTAAGACATAGCCTAATCGAAGATGTGGTCCATTCAAGCCGACCCATCGAATGTTAGACTTGTGGACAAGTCGTTAGGGTGCGTTCGATTAGCTTCCCCGGGTCGACCCCGGTGTGCTCATCCTGGTGAGCCCCTGACATGAGCTAATCGAACGCCAACTTCCCCCAGCATTCACAACAATGCATCTTGGGACAGCCGACCAAAGACTACTTTCATTTTGTGCATTACGTCCGCAGATTCACGGAAAGATCGCAAAATAATTATTATCAAGGTGAAACTGCAAGTGCAACGTTAAATTATTTTACACGCCCTATAGTTGATACACAATTACCCATGGTCGAATAAAAAAAATAGTTCTGCTCACAAAGTCGCTGTTTAAAAGGTGAAAATGTATGCCAAACTTCCTGAAAGTGCCCCGCTGAATTACAAACAAAATGGTGGCCATTGAGAAAGTTTTTCGTCGTGACGTCATGCACCTCGGCCAGCCCCTAGTGACCCGCTCCACAAGCAGGGCACTTGGGGCTGACCCTGGTGAGCCCCATGAATGACATCAAAGCTATTCGAACGCACCGGGGGAAGCCCAGGGCCCAATTTCATAAAACATGTAAGCAGCCGTTTTGTGCTTATGGAGCGTCCCTTAGCAGAATTTCTATTTCATAAAGCTGTTTACCGTAAGCAAGGGTAAATGCTGGCTAACCCGCGTTTAGCACACAAGTGACATAACAATGCAAATCCATGGTGAACGTGCATGCGCGTCAAGAAATTTTCTGCTAACTTGAGAAATCTTGAGAAATAAGAATTAGCTGTTGCAAACTGCTTACCAACCAAAAGGACCTGTGGTATAAATGCAAAAAAATAGTTATTGGCCTGACGTTTCGACCCTAGCAGAGTCTTTCTCGAAGGCTAAATGACAAGACAACACACATAACATGTAAGCTTACCCCCTGCTTTTTCTGAATGCTTCTTGCTTTTCTCTCTCCACTCTCTCTATTCATGTTTTTCCACTTGACTGCTTTTGTCCACCTTGTATGCATGTTATGTGTGTTGTCTTGTCATTTAGCCTTCGAGAAAGACTCTGCTAGGGTCGAAACGTCAGGCCAATAACTATTTTTTTGAGAAATCTTGGTGAAATACGCTTATGCTTACGCACATTTTTCTGCTACAGTAAGCACAAAAATTTGCTTACCGGTAAACAGCTTTATGAAATTGGGCGTCGACCCGGGGAAGCTAATCGAACGCACCCATCACGCGAACTCTCGCGACTGGCTCGGCAGCGCAGTCGTGAAAGCAGTGGCGCGGAGCAGCCCTCTCGCGAGAGTATCATTGCGAGAGAGCCGTTGCGATATCACCGCGACAACCATTAAACGACTTGTTCACAAGTCTAATCGATTGTGCCAGGGGCAATTTTTTTTTCTGCAGCACACGTCGGCTAGGGAGTCAACAGTTTATAAAGGATAGGCTGTTCTTCCCTCTATCCCTTAACTGTTGACTCCGTAGTATGTGCTGCAGAACATAAATTTGCTGCCAGGGGAGGCAGTGCAAGAGCCAACAACAGAGAGGGCGCCATTCTTAAACATGGCGGCCACCACACAACGAAAAACGAAAAAAGACCCGTAGTACAATTCTCCAGGCAGCTGTAAATTCCTTAAAGGTTTAAAGGTATTATTTAAGTGCGAGAGACAAGTTTTAAACAATTTCATCGTCTATCGCCTATCATTCATTGTTCATCTTTTACCGTCCGTCCTAGTCCGGCTTAGTAGTAATCGAATATATTTTATTTCCATGCATGATGATGATGTGATTGTGATTTGTGACACACTCGCGAGTCAGGACGGTCATTCATCACACACGAACATAACAATTGCGATGATGCCTCCATGAGTACAGTTACTTCTTGAAACCAGTATTAAGGCTGGAACCCCCGTGAGCCTTATACTAGGGGTCTAACATTTTGGGCCTCCGTAACGCTATACGTTTTCAAAATGGTCGTTGTTGATAGGTGAACATGTCGTTAGCTACTCCTAGAATTATGAGGTTCCATGAACCTCATACTTATAGAGGTCCATGTACAAACTACAATACAAAACTTTTTTTCATTTACGTTTCTGCACCTGGAGTTCTCATTTGAAATCGGATCTCGCCAAAATTAGGCTCTATGTGTTCCTTGGAATCTCATTGAGCGTTGCATGGGTCAAGAAAATCCACTCCGCAAATTTAAAATTGTTAAAAAGCAATAAATTCTTAACGTCATTCCCAGTCCTCTTCAAACAGTGTGAGTGTTATAACAAATATGGCAGTGGAGTCACATGATGTGTGTACAAAACCAACCTACAGTTGCCGGGACCAGCGTTGCTGCACGCGGAGTACCAGTTTGTTCGGTAGACCTTTGCGAGCGCAGCAAGCGCCATATTCAAATTGCCACGTTATTAACAAAAAACATGAAGAAAAAAAAAACACGGTCAAGGATCAGCGTATACGCCTTTCCAGCCGTTGCAACGGTCAAGTTTACGTGACATTGTTTTAAGTAGACTAGTGATCTGTTTATGTATTAATTATAACAATGGCGAGGCATAAGGATCCAGTCTTCATATCAACCAAGCACAAATTCACGTGTAATTAAAAAACCGACATAAACACAGTCCGATCCACACCGACCATGCAGGTTCGTCCTGCCGCTGTGTAGCGCAGGCATCACGTAACGTGACAATAGTTGGGGGATAATAGCTAGGGCTACAGACTAAAACCCTCGTAAAACAAAACGTAATTAATGGTCTGGATCCCTACCTCCTCCACAGGCTCCGAGTTCATGCCTCTGTGGTTTGTCTCTCTGGCCCGGCGAGATACTGCACCGGCTGTGCGGGACATGCCCCCAAGGTTTATCCGCTAGCTCCCCACGCTGATGCGCCGTAAAACACGCTCCGTGCACGGACTCTCTGAATGCAAATCTTACGTTTGATTTTTCATCATTATTTACAACTTGTATCCATAAACTGAATACATATTCTTTTTCGTCAAATACTCATGAATAATTGTTTGATAAAAATACTTGAATTTGGTTCAGTAGTTTACTTTTATACGGCTGGTTGTAAAACTAACTCTGAAGATCACGTGACTTTTCGGAAACACATTTTGGTTCCGAAAAGTCACGTGACCTTCGTTTTTTGAAAAATGCTTGAAAACGGCCAAATTTGATGGTTTCTTTTATGAACCAATCTTCTCCATTCCAGGAAGACCTTTGGAATCATGTTTTAGTCTATTTTGTAGCCCAAATAGCCCAACGAAGCCGGTGTGTACCTTTAAGTTGAGTAACAAGTATGTGACTTTGAGTATGAGTACTTTTTAGGTGAAGTAACTGGGTCAGACTTCAAGTATGAGTACTTTGCTAAATGAGTATGAGTACTGCCAGATAATACTCAAGTAGTACCCAAATGAAACAAGCTCAATGAATGCTAATGGTCAACATGTTGAGCTTCTTCAATTTGCCTTTATAAACGAAATTAAAACATACATAAAATAACAGTAAATGTGTTGTGATGAATGAACAGTCATATCATTAGCACTAATACTTGAAAAACATATTTATTTCAGTGTTGCAAGCCAACAGTCTGCCTTCTACTACCATTGTTTCTTGTTTAACAATACACAAGACACTTAATCTCCTGAATGACCTGAACATCATGGATGCTACAGTTGTGGCGACTGTGTTAGATGCTCTGACCCGTGCCTCTAGCCAGAACACAGCAGTCCTAAAGCCAGCTGAGCAGCAACTTAAGTCCTGGGAGACTCAGCCCGGTTTCTATACCGTTCTTCAAACGATCTTCTCTAATCATGCACTTGATGATAATGTAAGGTGGCTAGCAGTTGTTTACTTCAAGAATGGTATTGATCGCTACTGGAGAAAGTCTGCGCCAAAGTAAGTACCATTGTAACACTGAAATACCTTTTTAACAAACTTCAAGGCACAATAATAATTTTTGAGACATTTTGGTTGTTATATTGTTTTTTGTTTTTTTTTACTTCTCAAAATATTGTTATGCTTGTAGGATTGTTTCCTAACTATTGCGGTGCTTAGCACATTTCTCGATCAAAGATGGTCACAGACCTTTGTGAAGTTTTAGTTATTGTTGTATTACTTTTCATTTTGACACAAAGGAATTCCAGCAGTTTGATTAAATTTATCTACAGTGTGTCCAAAAGTGTGCATGGTGCTTAGGTAACACTGAAGATGGGTTGTCCAATGGCCTGAAACAATGTTTAACTTCCCAGCAGATGGACAATTGTAATCTTTTAGGCATTCATTTACAAAGACCAAAATTCTACAAACAGTTATGTGAGTCTTGGAATGGAATCCTGCAACTCTGACATGTTTGTAGGTTAAAAGTTTTCCATGGAGTTGCTCATTTATCTTCCCAATTTGTTGTTGTTATTCAGATAGATAACCAACAAGTTATCAAAGTACATACAGAAACATGACAACAACATCATGACACCTGACAGAGTTTGCTTTATCAATTTCTTGTTGGCTATCAATACCAAAAATGATCAATAAAATCAATTTAAATCCATTCAGTGCAATTGCAGAGGCTGAAAAAGTGAAAATCAGGGGCAGCTAATCACAAACTTCCAGGAGCCTGTTGGTCCCATTGCAACACAGCTTGCTGTCCTCATCAGCAAGGTTGCCCGTGTTGACTGCCCCCGTAACTGGCCGGAACTCATCCCCACGTTGTTGTCTGCAATTAGAAAGCCAGATCGTCTTGAACAACAGAGGGCACTCTTGACATACCACCATGTTATTAAGACATTAGCTGGAAAGAGGCTGGCTCCAGATAAGAAGCTCTTTCAAGAGGTGAGAGAATAACCAAGTTTATGTCAACAAGGTTTTGTTGGAATACAAATATTTTATAAAGCCACAACAAGTGTTTATTTAACAGGGGTGTACACATTCTGGAATGTTCACACAAAACCATTCATTTAAATATTTGTCACAAACCAACTGCTTGCTTACAAGTTTTGAACTTACAACCAAGTTGCAGTGTCACACTCTATCAAAATGAGTTGACAATTCAACTAATCTGATTTTAACAAGACCTTTTTGGAAACAAAACAATACCATAATGGAATTTAAGTGTTACAAAATTACAAACACAGAGGTGTATCGGTTGGTGGAACAAAAAGATAAAATAGTTTGTTTTCATACTGAAAATCAGTGTTGTAGTCAGGTCTACAACCTTCAAGGCCAAGTCCGAGTCCTGGGTTTCCAAGGCCAAGACTCAGTCACAGTAATCGAGGCCAAGGTTAAGGCCAAGACTCAGTCACAGTAATCGAGGCCAAGGCCAAGACTCAGTCACAGTAATCGAGGCCAAGGCCAAGACTCAGTCACAGTAATCGAGGCCAAGGCCAAGACTCAGTCACAGTAATCGAGGCCAAGGCCAAGACTCAGTCACAGTAATCGAGGCCAAGGCCAAGACTCAGTCACAGTAATCGAGGCCAAGGCCAAGACTCAGTCACAGTAATCGAGGCCAAGGCCAAGACTCAGTCACAGTAATCGAGGCCAAGGCCAAGACTCAGTCACAGTAATCGAGGCCAAGGCCAAGACTCAGTCACAGTAATCGAGGCCAAGGCCAAGACTCAGTCACAGCAATCGAGGCCAAGGCCAAGACTCAGTCACAGTAATCGAGGCCAAGGCCAAGACTCAGTCACAGTAATCGAGGCCAAGGCCAAGACTCAGTCACAGTAATCGAGGCCAAGGCCAAGACTCAGTCACAGTAATCGAGGCCAAGGCCAAGACTCAGTCACAGTAATCGAGGCCAAGGCCAAGACTCAGTCACAGTATCGAGGCCAAGGCCAAGACTCAGTCACAGTAATCGAGGCAAATTCTAAGGCCAAGACTCAGTCACAGTAATCAGGGCCAAGGCCCAGACTTTGACACAGTAATAGAGGCCAAGGCCAAGGCCAAGACTCAGTCACAGTAATCAAGGCCAGGCTAACAAGAGGGTACAGAGACTATAACTTTTTGACATATTATTTTTTTATTTGAACTTCCTGCTTGGACGAAAGGAAAGGTCAAGGTAGGGTCATATTTTGAATAAAATGTCAAATGTGTCATAAGCTACAAGACAGTACAAAAGTTATGACTTAATATAACTTATTTTGAAAAGTTTGGTTTTTGACCAACCAAATATTTACACTTTTTAGAGCCATGGGTTTTGTACACACATACAATATGAGCAATACATGTAAATGGGGTCATGGTGACATTGCACAATGTTTTATGCCAACAAACCCATCTACAGTATCCCACAAGCTTATAAGTGGAAAAAGTTTGACGATCAGACATATCTTTTTTAGATAGGGTGGTCTCAAGATTGGCTAATTAGATATTCATGTCATCACTAAGTAATTTAGTTAATGATGTTCAGCTAGTTACATTTAACAACAACTTTGTGACATAAGTTTTGATATGATATAGGGTCTGACTTTTCCATACTTAGATTAATATAATTTTTGAGGTCACAAACCACAAACCACAATCTGGGTGTACAAATCCTATGGGATTTCGGCGGATCCAAAGAACAGGAAAACAATAGCTGTTCCGACTACCATGTCTGAACGTGTCGGAACAGCTAATAATAATAGTATAAAGAAATTAAAATCTTGAAGAAAACAATAGGCGTCTTGGCTATAAGGCTGGGCAGAAACCCCTAATAATAAACATTTGACATCCAATAACCAACACTGTATATTACCCGTTATCTGAATCTACAGCTAACGGAAAATACATTCAGCTTCCTGTTAGAGTTGTGGAACACACTCTTGGAGGAGTTTTTACACCATGCCCAGATGAAAGATCATCACAACATGGCCATCTTACTGGAGCTTAGTACGCTCGCTCTCAAAGGTTAGTACTGAAGGAATGTTGGAGGCTGCTGTCTTGCTACTACTGATGTTTATGACTAGAGTAAAATCTTTTTTTTTTTCTTCACATTGATGCAATTTGGATTGTAGATTCAGGTTATTTATGTTTATTGTGCCAGATACTGCTAGATTTGTGAGACTGCACTGATCATTATCCAACTTTCAAACACCGTACCTGGCTAGGTCCATTACTGTAAATTTCCCACTCTTGGTATTTGCTACACAAAATGTTTATTCCTCTTTCTCTGAGCACTCTGTCATTCTTGCAAAAAGATATTATATTTGGATTACAAGTAGTATTAATTTAAGCATCAAATTTACAACTGCCATCGTTGATTTACTCTCCTGTCCAACTGAATTTTGCTACAAAACTCCACAGTATCCACATGAAACTGTGGAGACCAAGTCATGGGGTTTCCTGATAACACCATCCCTACAAACAAAAGAAACCCATGCACCCAATGCTAGCCTGGAATGTAAGTTACTTTGTGGCAGTCTGTGGTACAATTATTAAAGCATTTTGAGCTCAATTTCTGGTCCACACTCATGTTTGTGAGATCAAACATTGGTACGCTGTGCCTGTGCGCAGTATTAATTTTTCAGAACTTTCAGGAATAATAAATGTTTTCTTAATTGCAATATTACACAACATATAATTTTCTCTTTGCAGTACTCAGAAAACAACTTATTTACGGTATGCTGGAACCAGATAAAAATGCCAGTGCTATGGTGAGTAAATATGAGAGATAGCATAAACCCCAAACACTGCAACGTTTTTAAACCACTTTACAATGGTATTCTGTGTCTCTGCACTGTATGGATTTTTCAGAACTTTCAGAATAATCTGATTTTGAGAACTTCGTTGTCACAAAATAAAAATGACTAAAGATTTTGTTTCTCTTGTAAGACAAAGTGAGATGCCTTCACCTTGGCCATAAGTCTCGGCCGATACTTGACGATGGTATGGAATCTCAAACTTACCTCCCATATGCCGAATACAATGAAAAACAATGGTGGCAGCCTATGGATCTCTTGTAATCCTTGTTTGTACAACAAACAGATGGAGGTCTGGATTTGGGATATTAAAAAAAAAATCTGGAAAAAGGGAGATTTCAAGCATGATTTCCATGACCCTTTTTTTGTCTTTGTATGAGGGAATCAAAGCATGGCAAGGTGATGGCATGTCTGTGCACGCTACACAAAATGAATGTCCGAGCCTATTAAGTACAAGTCACTGCATTGACCAATACCATAAATGTTCGGTTATATTCAAAATGGGTCATCTGTTTTTCAGTTTGGAAAAGTTGTGTGTATAAGACACATCTTTGGCGTTAACTGTCAGCTCAACTAGTTTACCAAATCAGGATGTTGCCAATTTGAGCTCTGTCACCATGATCACTCAGAGCATTGCCCATTTTGTGCCACTCAGTTCACTCACATAGTGTTACAGTTTTCCATTAGGATGTCTGGGCATCTTTTGGGTGGGTCCTGGTTTGAATTTGGATTCCCCTCTAAATGTATCATTTCCATGTAAAATCATTAAAAGTTAACAATAATCTCAGAGGTTTCATGCACTGTGATTGGTCGAAGACTGGTCACGTGGGGTGTATTGACATGTGATATAAAGACTGACTCTGTGAAGTAGCAAATAGTTGGCCCCTAAACAAGCATTAACTTGTGTGTGTTTTAGCACATCCAATCACAGAATAGCCTGTGTTAGCTGAGCAAAGATATTAAAAAGCATAATTTCAGTATGCATATGAAATCAAGCCAAACCTTTTTGAACCCATCAAGTTCCGAGCTCATTCAGCCAAAGCATACAAGCCAATTTAATCATAACTGCATAAGTCAAACAAATAAAATCAAATCTAGAACAGTGGGACCAATTCAGAATTACTTATAAATAATATTTTCTTGTTTGTAATCCAATTTTTCTTGCTTTTATTTTGTCAGATGTTGATAGAGCTAGTGTTCCAGAGGATAAGGCCAATACTAGAAATAAGTAAGTCACCGCTTCCTCAATGAAAGAAGCCTTCCAAAAGGGTCCAAATTTAGAAGATAATAAAAAACAGTACAGCAGGGAGGAGGGGGGGGGGAGGTATTCAGAGGCTGTGTACAATTTTTAAAATGTGCTAAATGCTAATGTTCCTACACTCTTCAGAAATTACTGACAAATCTAGGAGGAACTCTGGTCGATTGTGGTGTTTCTTTAATTCCCTGCCCACCCAAAACATTATTTTTCAGAACTTTTTGAGCTTCTTGAGAATCATTGTTCTTTGAATATGTCATTGCCACAATGAAACCCTGACTTGAAAAAGGAAACACAACTAATGTTCTCATGGTTAGGGATTTTATGTTGTCTTGTGAGAAAATTGATTAGCAGAACCTTGGCTGTCAGCCAGGGCTGATAATATACCATGGTATGCTAGAATCTCGGAACGTTTAGACTTTTAGCTGAATATAATGAAGAACAATGTTGACAGCCTGTCCATTCTTGTAGGCCACTTTTGTACAACAACAGGGCAAAGGTCTGAAATCAGGGGTTATACAATAAATAAAGGGATTTTACAAGGCATGTTTTCCAGAACCTGTACAGGTTTAATGTAGCGTATCACGGTAGGTGCCCGCCTCAACACACGACACAGTGGAAAGTCTGGGGATAAAAACATTAGCCGTCCAGCTGTCAGCAAAAATTAAGGAAAAATTAAAAGTTGTTCCGGGCATTCAAAACTTTTTGCCATAAGTCTGTCCCAAAAGTTTATGCGGAGAAGACCTCAACCGGCCAAAGTGGTTAGGAAGCAGAAGTCCATCGAACAGTCCTATTTTATTTGTTTTTATGACAACCCTTTACACTGTAGTTTGAAACTGAAATGTGCATGATTGTATGTCCCTTACCGTTATTGTTGGCCTTGCTATTAGATGCAGTCTCATCGCCTTTTGTTCTAAATAAAAGTGCATGTAGATAATAATGGTTCATTCACTTATATTGTGTGAACTTCATTTTAACAATATATTCTATTCTAGGTTTAAAATGAATTGTCAATAACAAGGATTAAGAAAAAAAGAGAAATATAAAGTACCAGACCGAAGACTATATTAACCTGATAAAAAAAGCCTGTCTAAATACATGGGTCTCAACATGTTTTGAAAGCTGTCAGTGTTTTGGACATATCAAAGTCTCTAGGCAATGCACTCAAAAGCACTGTTTTCTAAAGCACTTAGTTTTGCATAGTAGAAAACTGAGAAAGAAATTATCAGTAAAACCACAAAAACAATATTTTGACAAAGACATTTTTGTTAAAGGTGTGACAAGGCAGTAATAATGGCATTAAAAACCAAGTCCAGCACTGAGCATAACAAATGAAAAATGTTTGCTGAATTAAAGAGGCCCCAGTGCCTTTTGCAAGCTTTTACTTTAAAATAGTGAGCCGTAAGTCAAACTAGTGTGAGACTTTGAAGCACTGAATTGTTGAAATGGAAAGCTGATCAGACTGATACGGTCAGAGAGAACCTTCAACCAAAGTGTTCTGAGCAACAGAAGATTAAATACAGCATACATGCAAATTCTGTTTTCTAATGTGTTTTTGTATTTAATTTGTGATCTTGAAAGTGTTTTAAAGACACTTGTTACAATCAGATTATTTTGATTAATTGACTTTCTTTATAAATAGGAGGGGAAACGCCATCTACAAATGGCCTTAATGAAAAACTAGAGAAGAAAGTTCTCCTCTTAATGAAAACAGTAAGTGTCAACATCTTTATTTATCTCAATATATTAACTTTTTGGTCATTAAATGTTGCCATCATATTGTACACTACGGATTTCCATAACAAATGTGTTGCATTGTTTTGCACAGTATAATTGTAGCAGAATGGACTACCTGCTGGTGTTTATCTGTTTTGAATCTCTCAGTTAAAGAAACCAAGGAACTCACAAAGGTACCAAGCACTTTAGTCTATAGGAAGAAGAAACTAGCAATGAAAAGATAAAGAAATGTTCTTTAATGAATTGAGAAGAAAAACCTACATGGTGGGGGAACTTGTAGGTATGACCTGAATAGGTAAACAGCAATCTGATCAACAACACAAATGTGTCATTTGTTATACACTATTAGTAGTAATTTATATGATTTAAAAAAAACATTTTCTGCGTTTTTGTTTCATCACAGCTTCTGGACACACAGGATACATTTCCCCTGTCATACGTCAGCTTTATTGGCAGGTCTCTTGAGCTGAGTGTCACATACATCTTCACTGAGGCAGGGAGAGGGTTTCTGTTTGAACGCTTCATTGTTTTCAACATGAACCTCATTAAGAGTATTGTAAAGTGTGACTACTGTCGTGTGTCAAAGGTCATGGAAAACAGCAAGGATCTAGGGGCTAATGAAGCCCAAAAGGTCAGAGTAGAAATGAATATGTACTGTATAGCATTCAGGGTTGTAGCTAAATCCAAACTTGTTTAAGAGCACCAAGGGGTCCAAGTATTCTGAAGCACTATTTTAGGTTTGGGAAAATGATAAAGACAATATTTGGTATACAAAAAATAATTGCAATCCTATGTACAGTAGCATAAGGGCAGCAGCATGGCCAGTGACTTGGTTCTTCTGTAAGTTTCATCAAGGCTTGTTAAAATTACACAACGGGCTTACAGTGTAGGTTTGATTTTAATAAAATTATAACTCCCCCGAACAAAGATATTGACAAAATAGGGAGACCGCCAACATAGGGCTAGATAGCTCAGTTAGTTCAAGTCAATTTTTCTTTTTTCAACCCCAAACCAAAATTATAACACATATGATTACTCTGGATGAAAGAAAGGATTTTTTTTACAGTATACAAAATGTAAGATTTTACACACCGATCATCACAATGAACTCAAGCGTTACCAGATAAGGCGCACCGTTACATAAGACGCAGTGATTTTTTTGGTCCTTTGAAAGTCAGATAAGACACGTCTTATACGCAGGAAATTACGGTAGTCTCGACCAATAAACCTTTGGTGCCTTCTTAGTTCTGACAAAATAAACAGTAAAGGAAATACTAATGCAAAAGCTCTGGAATTACCAAACCTACCCAAAACCCTCACTACTTGCCTTTGTTGGTTACCTTTGACAAGGGCCAGCAATGTTCCTTTTGGGTGGAAGTGGTTAAAGGTCAAAAGAAGGTAATTCTTTGGTCCTTAATGTAACACTGTGTATACCCTTTTTTCTGTTTCAAATGTTTCATCATTTAAATAGTTTTACCTCTAAGATGGCCAAGGATGAAGTCAGTGCATAAGGTCAATATTTTGAAAGCTTTTCATTTTCAACTACTACATTCTTCTCTGACCATAGGCCAAGAATGAGTTCTTTACAGACAGCACATTGTGGGAGATGTGCCACAGACTGCTTTCACAGTACTTCCTACTAACTCAAGAGGTGAGCTGCCTGAATTTTAAGACATTATAAGTTCATTTGGTAAGGCTGAATAATCTTTTATCGACAGACCATTAAACATTTCTAGGAATACCTATGTTTATAATTTAGTCAAGTTAGTGTAGTTTCCTGTCTCATGAAATTTCCATCACATCACTGGTAACATTCTAGGTATTTTGCACAAGTAGAAATATGGTACAAAACTGACTTGACACCAAGGATTGTCATGGCTCATAAGTGTTCTAGTGCACTGGACCCAAAGCTCATGTGTTATCACAGTTAGTTTCAAGGCCAGGTCATGGCTCTTGTGTAGAAAGTCGTTTTGTGAGTTATATGATGCCTGTAACAGAACCAATGCACTTATTGTTATAAGAGAAGGGAGTCAACAAGTAGTCCTGGTACGGTCTTGCAGCATCATTTGAAACCTGATCTTTTTCAAAGTTTGATCATGAAATCATTGTTTAGCAATCTTTATTTCTTTGCCTCTGATAATTGACCCAAGGAGTGTCATTTATGACAGCCATGGCACACTATGAAATCAAATCATTATCTAGACAACAAAAGTTTACAATATTTGTGAGCTCTAAGTTATCTACTCAGTGAATCTGGTTATCTAAGGACTTGATGGATGCTTTTAATTGTCTTTCCACCAAACCATAAGCTACGAGGTGGTACGCAGTGCTTCGTATGCACTTAACACCTAAAAGTTGTGAGAGTCTGGTAAACAAACTGGACTCGAATTGTGAACCTCTGTCAGTGGGTATAAATGCTGGAAAACCAAACGTTGAAATCCATCTACTAATTAAGGCTTTTGCTACCGTCTCTGCTGTTATGTTTGGTATTGGGATTGCTTCTGGCCAGCGAGAAAATCTGTCAATAATAGTAAGCATTATACGCTGGACCTTCAGACTAAGGCAAAGGACCAACGTAGTTCTTTGGAGACATGATAGTTAAAGGTCAAACATGAGGATTGTTTTATTCCTTTTGTCAGGATTTAGAGATGTGGGAGAGCGACCCTGAAGGCTTTACCATTGATGAAGGAGGGGAGTCCTGGAAATTCACCTTGAGGGTGAGTGTTTAAGTTATAATAAACACTTTGAAATAAAATAAGACCCAGATGCATGCATAAACCCTAACCCCATATAAGCCACATCAAAAAGCAGTAAGTCCGCATCGTACGCTGAGAAAATAGGTTGGTTTTTGGGACGTGTGTTACCTCTCTCTGCATAATTAATGAGGTGAGGCCATTCAAGTAAAATCACCAAAATGTGAAGGTGATTTCCCCAAAGAATCATTATGTGTGGACTCTGCTTGTAAGAATCCAGATTTTTGCTAGCTCATCATATTACAACCTTTAAAAAAGAAACGTTCCTTAATAAATCAATCTTTCAGTCCAACATACGTGAAATCTAAATAGTATGTTGTCTAGACATACTACAAATTGCAATGCGGTTTGGCCAGGTTCAGGTTTTGCAGTGTGAAACCTTACTTGGAAACCATACTCTGATAGATGGACATTTCTGCAATGCTTCTTTGGTTACATCATCAAGTGGTAACCTAGGCAAGATCAATGGTTTTAAAAACAACCTATTGGGGAAGCGTTTGTAAGAGTACACACACAAAGCTTTGCCCAAAAACTGAGTCAATACAACCTTGTTATTTTAACATGACAAAACTGTAACCTTTTTAGCATTATTTTACAGCCATGTACAGAAGTATTGTTCTTGGCAATGTTCCATGCTTACAGAGAAGTCTTCACAAAAGTTCTTCTTCAGATGGTGCAAAGTGTCCAAGGTATGTACATGTATGATTAGAGGGCCCAATTCTGAAGTTGTATTTGGATGTAAAACACTAGTCTTATGACATTTGGGACAACAGTTGATCAACACATGAATGATTTGATTCATGAGAAGGGAAAGAGTAGTGACATAATCATTTTACTGATATTCAAACATTTATAACTTGATTACTATTCATAGAAATGTTGACTAGCTCTTTTACATAGTCATAGAACTACTGAGTCTGTTATTGAGCTTAATCTTACTTAGTTTCTCCATTCTTGTATTCTTTGTTGGGGTTTACATTGTAGGTGTGTTCAGTTTTGTATCAGTTCTGTTTGTATTTTGTACATTCTTAATGCAAAGTTATTCTAGTTTTTATTTGTGTATTGTTTTGATCTGATGATTACCATTTGGGGCAACAGGGTATGGATGAGGGTTATTTGTTTGCTTTTGTTTTCCAGGGTCCATCTGGTAGTTTTAACTTGTCTTTATTGTGCATTTTTTTATAATAATTTCCTTTGAAAAATGTTCTTTAAGTGCTCGGTGTAAATTTGGTTAAGTTGACCAAACATTTGAAACCACTCAACTGCACCAGTTGTGTATGGTGCCACAACTATGTACAGTCAACTCTCATACATGTCAGAAACAAAAGTTTCTAAGATACCAGATCTCATTTGGTGCGGCTAATTGCACACTAGGATGGTTACCAATGAAAAAGACCTTCAGCTTGCAAGGTTTCATCATCCGCCATGTGACACAAACTTTCTTAACATAAACAAAAAGTACTTGAAATTTCCTTGCTATGCTTATTGTAAATTGTATTAAATTCTCAGTTTCATTATTTTATCACATCAGTCAAAACATTTTTTTTTACATATACATAGATCCTGTTCAAGGGAGCAAACGGAGCTGTGTACATGTACTATTTATTTCTATGTAGAGAGTAATGCACTATAAACACACTATGACATAATATGTATAATTACGACCGCAATGCGTTTACGACAAGGTTAAGATTATACAAAGAAAACTGGCCAGTCTTGGACACTGTGTAGATGCATCCACCACAGGATACAATATATTGCAGGCTGGTGTAGTTTATCCATCATTCAAGTCCAGATTGGATGGTATTGTGGTGTGTCATTGCTGAGCGATTAAGACTCACCGGACTCAACCTCTGGCATTTCTGATCGGCAGAGTGTGGGATCGAGTCCTGGTTGTGACACTTGTGTCTTTGCACAAGATGCTTTACCATAATTGCTTTGTCCTTCGGATGGTAAACTAAGTCGTAGGTCCTGTGTACTAGGATTGGTAGTGCACGTAAAAGAACCCAAAACACTTATCAAGGAAGAGTAGGGGTTAACCCGGGTGTTTCTAGTTCACATAGCAAGCATCCTTGTTTACAGGTTTCCTCAGGCTTCCAAACTCTGATGTTGTCAACAAGTGATCATAGATTCTTGTGATCTTCAGCAAGTTGCTGTAAACCAGTAGTTAAACTAATTTTGCCTTTGTGAAGTCACTCATTTGTATTTTTCTCATTATACATCTCTTATTGCAGGTATCGTTGAACCTACAAACATGGACATGCTCCTACAGAAAGAAGCAGGTTAGTGTTAATCTCTCAGTCAACTATCATCTTGAATTTCACACATCTTTCTTTAATATTACGTTTGAACAGTTATTCAATAAGAGACAGGTTTGTAGTGACACCAACAGGCCCGCAGGTGGGTGGGGGGGGGGGGTCACTACAGGACCTGAAAGCTTCCTGGGCCCTTACCCTTATGCTTTGACATTGTTTATTGTCACAGAATATAATCTTTCTGTGAAATCCAGCTTTTCAATATCAACTAGCTTTGCCTTTTGGGAAAAAATTTGTTGTGGGGTAACCATTTTGCAAATTACGCTAACGATATCCCTCCCCAAAAAGGGGCATTTAAGTGCCAAATAGTGGCTCAGATTGCATGACAAAGCATCTAGGATCCGAAAGCTTCTGGGGCCCTTAGGCAGGCCCTGGACCCCACACTGTAATGGCTTCGCACTCTGCGCTCGCCAACTGTCTTTGAAAAATACAGATACCCTTGCAAAAATATGTGCTGACTGGCCTTGACACCATGTGAACAATCACTTTTGAATACGTGTGGTTATGAAAAGAACTTTTGGTTGCCTGCTACCTCCGGATTAACTTGCTGGCGCTCTACCAACAAAGCTTTTACTTTATATTTAAACTAAAAAGTTGCATCCCTTTAAGGTGATCCCTCTGCTGCCGCTTCCCAGGTTGTATTGTAACCTTGGGTGTGATCCCTGGCTATACGGCAGTTACAGGTTGAAATGCTTCTGACTGGCACCCCTGAACAAAGATACTGTAAAAGTAGGGAGACCACCAACATAGGGCTCGACAGCTCAGTTGGTGGAGTGTTGGCACAGGTCTCGTCCAGCTCCAGTAAAATTGTCTATGTTCAACCCAAAATTACCCAGTCAGTTTCCCTTGTAGTTTATTACTTGGTTATGAAAGAACTGACACTATTGGTCCTTTTTTCAGAACCACACATATTCAGAAGAGATTATTTACATGATGTCACCACAAACCTATCCCATATTTATATTAATCCTGTGATGTTTTGAATGTCTTTGTCTGTTTCAGTATACAATGCCATGGGATTGGCAGCATTTGAACTTTTTGATGAGGTGAACTTTGATCAGTGGTTCACAAACCACCTGCTTGGGGAGCTCAATAATAAACACCCAAGGTGAGTGGGAAAAAAAGAATCTTAAATGAGATTCGTACTCCTATCAGTCTGGTTGTATCAGAACATTTGTCAAACATTTGTCATTAAGATACAGTATTTTAAAAATATGCTTTTAAAATTTACAAGAGAATTTAAGTAAGTGTTCCAAGACACACGGTTTTCAAAAAGTACATTTTAAGCTGGTAAATGTTTGTCCAAAACAGTTTTGAATAACTGGTGGTCAACAGAGTGATGCTCCTTTCATTCATGGGACAATGGGTAATTCTTTCCTTCTTGTTTAAGGGCAGTACGTACGCAAACAATTTACATCCCACCTAAATGTAATTGTTGTTCAGTCAAAACACAACAATCTTGTTGTCTTTGAGAAACCTCAGAATGAAAGTTTTTTCTAATATTTGTCGTTTGTTTGTTTGTTTTTGTCAGGTATAAGGTAATTAGAAGACGAGTGATTTGGTTGATAGGTCAGTGGTTAGGAGTCAAGCTATCACCCAGTCTGCATTCTACTGTCTACCAGGCTGTATTACCACTACTAGCACAAAATGAAGATCTCGTAGTCAGGATAACGGCCGCACAAACACTCAAGATTGATATCCTTAACAATTATTGGAGTTTAAGCCGAAAGTTCTGAACAAGAACCTGACACATCAAGACTGAGACTAACACCTCATACATATAGATCTTCACCAAAATAGAATTTAAAAAAGTTTAATTTTCCATTTTTAATAGATATTGAGGTATTCAAAAACTATATTGCAAGAATACTTGAAGGTACTTAAACCCACTGTTTGGCACATCCTTTGATTTTTCCTTAATGCCTGCACCTGTTGATGATTTTGAATTCAAGAAGGATAACTTTTTACCGGTGAGTTCATAGATAAAATATACACATTTGGAAAAAATTATGTCTTGATTTTAATTGTACCCTTAAATAGTAGTACTTAACACATTGACTGCTGGCCATATATTCGTAAGGTGTTCCCATTTGCCCTGTGCAGTGCGCATGCGCGCATACCAAATAGGTACTATAAAAAAAAATTGAACATACACATTCTAAGGATGTATGTCCTCACCACTGCCAGAAGCATATGTGTTGCGTGCTCAGTGCTGCCAGTGTATTCAATTAACAATACAAAGCCCTTTCATTCTCTACGAGTATACTCATAGTGGCAGAATCCGTTACACTTGTTACTACAAATATACTCGTAGGCGGCAGTCAACGTGTTAATAGTGTTTGGTTTTTTTTCATTTTCTTTTTTTCATTATACATTTTTTTATTCCATAGTGGAATTGTTGAATGGCAAAAGTTGTAGGTTTCATTCCCCAAGCTTATTAATCTTGGTGGTTCTGTTTCAATGTTTCTTGTTATTTATAAACTTTTGGAGTCCAAATGGATTTGTATGACCCCACTCAAGAGGAAAAAAGTATATAACTATAACTCAAATTGTAACAACTAAATATGAATAAATCGTTATGAATAAATAAATATAAATACAAATAAATTATTACTGCCATCCAGAGGTCGCAGGTTCAAATCCTGCTCTTGTCAATTTTACTTTAACCTCAAAGTTAAATTATATGTATCCCGTCAGTTTATCTTGAGGGTTATTATTTGATAAATATAAACAACTATAAAAACAATAAATTAATATAAATACATGAAATAAATAAATAAATGTCTGATTACTTTACACATAGTGGATTTATAGGATAATATTTGGATATTGAAGAATGCAATTGTTTTTCTATTGTACAGTATTTGGAGTCCAGTTTTGCCTTACTCTTCCAGTTGTTAAAACAAGTCTCGGAGTGTGACACAAAGGTAAGATGTAGCAATATTCCATTCTGTTACAAAACCAAACAGAAACAAAACAGTGAATAGAATCATTACGTTTTCAGTATTATTGGTCATAACTATAAAATAAAGTGTATAACAATTTGGAAGATTTACAGTTTAATGGATAGCAATCACATTGGGGCACTGCCTCATGTGGGAGAAGATGGACATGTTGAAACAGGACAATGGCTAGGCCAGCGCTGAGGAGCTGCATACTTGCATATTTGACTGCCAGGTTATCTGGACCAAGATCACTGGGCAGGCTCATGATGCCTTATGTCCTCAACTTGATTGATTGGAAAGCAATCTACCTATCTCATTATTTTGTGTTTAATTTATGCTTTTTAATGCCTTGAAATTATATTGTGGTGTTGTTTACTTGTTTATGAAATTGGCTCAGGACCAAGTATTTAGCCAAAGGGACATCTGGGTGTCCTTTAGATATCCTTTTAAAATTTTATTTGAACACCTTATATCTTTCATTTCCTTGTGATAATACTATACGTAAGCAATTTTAATTTCCTATGTTTCAATTGATTGCAAGTTGAGACACTATTCCTAAATTCTTGCTCCAGTCTGGTCAGATATTCATTGTTTGTAATTTGTATTTCTGATATTGTAAATCTCTTGTCATAAATTCTCTCAGATGCACATCCTGCATGTATTGTCTTTCATCATTGAGAGAGTTGAAGCTCAGGTAAGGTTTTATATATATGATATAACTACAATGTATTATATTTACATACAATGCTGGTGAATAAAGACATGTCAGTATAAAGGCTTGGCATTTACTGGCATCATTGGGCCAGTCTCGGAAACTAGAGAGTGTCAAGCTTTAGTGTTTGTCAAAATAAACCCTTGACGAACCCAAAGGAAGTGCTGCACCAATCACCCAAAGCACTGGTAGACCAAGTGCTCATCATTATTAATGTTGCAATCTCGTTGCCAATCTCTTTGACTTGACAAGTGCTATTGTTTGTTTGTTTGTTTTGTTCAGATTAGACCATATGCATCCAGCCTTGCCCAGTACTTACCTGTGCTATGGGAAGAATCTGTAGAACACAACATGCTCAGATGTGCTATTCTCTCAACACTAGTACACCTTGTCCAGGTAAACATTTATCCAGGGGCCTGTTAGCCGGTGAAAAGGGCGTGGAGATGTAATGAATTTTGCTAGATGGTTGTGGAATGTGTCAAAGGGTTGTCATTTATTGTGCTATTTATCAGAGTTTGACCAGTGTAGGTTTGTGAGAGGACATTGCTTTTCATACAAGTAGTTATCAATTAAATGGTTAAATACTGCTTAATGGTCTGACCCTGGCAGTAATTTTTGAAACAAAGTTTCCACCTGTTGAACAATTATGTTAATGGGGACCAGAATGACACAGGCTGTTAAAGAATTTCTCAGTGGTATAACTTCTATTTATGAAAGTTTAATCTATGACTGATCTAGTTATGAGTTGATATTTTTGTTTGTCTTTTTATTAGGGGTTGGGTTCACAGAGTGTGGAACTGTATCATTTCCTTGTTCCTATCATCAAGTTTAGTACAGACGTATCCCAACCTCCTCACGTATATCTACTAGATGATGGGATTGATCTATGGTATGTATCATAATGAGAGAAAGTTACTGTAAGGCAGGGGATACAGGTCTGCCCATTTATTTATTATCTGTAATAAAGATGGCATGCATAATAAGAAAAAACTATAAATAAGTAGTAAACCTGTGGGTACAACCATGTGTAAATCTCTTTTGTGTGAGTGTTGGTTCTGAAAAGAGCTGATGTGGTCTTGACGTTTCAAACAGTCAATCAATCAATCAATCAATCATCAATACTCTGCTCATCTTCAGGAGAATGAAGACTCCCACAAAAGTTATTTACACATGGTTGTACTCGCAAGTTTACTATTTCTTCATAATTTCTTCTTATTTTTGCCACACCATGCAAAGCTTCAAACAATACTGGCATGCATAATGTTGGGCAGGTTGCAGAGGGTATAATGACTAAGCATAGTATGCATTCTCAGTGGTTGATGTTGGCCAACATCAATCCTTTCATGTTTGTTTGCATTCCATATTAGGTATGAGACGGTTCAGAATGCACCATTAATGACCAAGGAACTCATGCAGCTATTTGGCAACATGACATCATTACTAGGTAAGATAGCTTGGAATAAGAACAAAAAGGATGACTTCTTGTTGCAATAAATATGTATACCACTTCAACAAGAACTGTGATGTACATGTATATGTAGGTGTGAGCACTTGGTCATTTTAATTCATCCAACCCTAAACCGTTTGGCAAAGCACTTCAGGATTCTACAGTCAATGAATATTTTAATGATTACTCAATTCTAAATTTACAATACAGACAAATTAAAAACAGTTTTTATTGGTGTAATTCTTTGTACCTTTATTAATAACAACAATATTGCTTTGTTTTCCAACTCATGCTTTTGAACAATTACAGAAAAGTGTTTGTGTACAGCCACAATGCATATGTGATACAGGCAAGCTCTTTGTGTGTTTTCCAATTGTAATTGTGGGATAACTGATAATACTGCAGAAGACTGTTCAGCCAAGGTTAACTGGTGATCAGCAGACATGATACATGAGGTGTTAACCTTATTGACAATAACAATGTTATTATTTTTTTTAACTCATTCTCTGCAGTTTACCATTGTTAGAATTAAAAACCAATGGTCTACTTACAAAGTTCCTGTCACTTAGAAAGAAGAAATGTCTTTTTCTTTCAGAATTGGGATCAGAAAATCTGAAAACTTGCTTCCAGATCATTACAGCGTATGTACTCCTAGGACCCAATGAATTTATGCAGGTAGGAAACAATGTCTGAAAATGGGAAATTACATGTTTACCGTTAAATGGCTGAGACAAATCTTGTTCGTCTCAATTTGATTGAGAGATAATTTGTGGAGATAATTTGTAAGATATCCATTAAGGAAAATCCTCTATTTCAACTTCTTTCTGAGTAGAAACTGTGAGAGACTTTTTCATGGGTTAGCCAAGAGGTCCTGTTTGTGTACTTAATGTAATTAAAGATTTCTGCTTACACCTGAAAAAGAAAATTGACTATATACCTGTAAGCAGAGCATGATAATCATAAATAAGCACAGCATGCAGCAGCATACATAGAGTGCTTTGTTACAGAATGCATAATGATGTACTGGATAGATTAAATACATGAACATTGATACTTAATTTGTTGTTTTGTTTAAGAGTGTTCTAACTGTCTTGATTGTTATTGGTTGTATTTTCAATTCTCTGTAGAGCTACTCATGTGCCGTATTTGCTGGATGTGTAAGCCTTTTGGAAAGTGTTAGACCAGAGGGAATTGTCATTGTCTTGAAGGTAGGCAACATGTGTGGACAAAATCTCCTAACCATGTTTTTCTTTATCTCCTGTAATTTGCAAGCAATTCAATTTAAAAGTAAAAACAGCTGACTTGTTCATGTAATTTTCTCTGTGTTATACTTTAGCTTGTGGAGACAATTTTAAAGATGTTCCCGACGGAAGGTCCACAAATCTTTCGACAACTCCTTCCAAAGATTTTGCAGAGGATTCTAGACAAAGAGGTGAGTTGACAATTAATTTTTGTTTTTAATAGATGTAAAAGAAGGAAGAAAAAACATTTTTAAATTGTCTGTTTTACAAAAAAAGTTGTTTATTCATCTGAATGACCTGTCAAATAGTTTACATTATTTGCAGAATTTGGATTATTGCAGAATATAATCAGGAGGTTAGATGGAAAAGCCAGATTTTACAGAGTGATTATATTCTGCAATAATGCATGAAAGCAGTTTATTCAATATTTGTTTGATATAAGTCACATATAGATCCTTGTCATTTGAAATTTTCTCATGATAAAAACAAAATGGACACAAAAAAATTGTCAACCCCATATTCTGAAAATTACAAACAAAAACCTTCTAAGCAACGTGAACAACTCCATGTAGATACCAACTAAGCCTGGGTAATCGGGTATTCTGGTATCCGCCGGCCAACTATCAGCGAATATTCGGGTATCCAAATTGTTTTTTGTTTTCAGTGTTCGCGTGATTGTGGGCTTTTGTGTGGTTTGTGAGTAACAGAGTGTGTGACATACATCTGCCCAAGTATCGCGGATAATACTAGTAGTAAGCCTGTGCATTTAAGGTTATTTTTTTTACGTTTTACCATTTCTAAAACGATGGGTTACACGTGTAAATTACACAACCACGCATGTGATAAAAACATAGCGTCTTTATCACAGCATTATGACTTTGTGCAGTCACCCCGCAAAAAAAAAACCCCAAAACAACAAAACAAAACAAAATAAAGAAGCAAATCTTGCACTACACAGTAAAACAATCCTTCTGTTCTTCAAGGGTATCCTAAATTGTGTGACCTTTGTGAAAAAAAACCTACACGCTGTGTAGTTTTTTGTAAACTAGCTTACATTTCCATGGAACTGTGCTCTGCAGACCATGCTGTCGATGGAATCTGCGTGCGGACCAGCTACAACAGTGCTGTATACAATTTGAATTTGTCTTGCTTAATGACACAAGAGTCAAGACTGGGACTCGAACCCACACTCTGCTGACCAGAAACACCAGAGCTTGAGTCCAGTGTGCTTGACCACTTTGCAACAATTGTGTACACATATGCATAAAATATTTGTATTATATATACTTCACCAAACACAATTAAGCAAAACCAATTGTTATGTTTTGATGAACTAAAATTAAATTGAATTAAAAACATTTCTAGTGGTTTCCCTTAGTTGCTTGTAGAAAAACACATTGGATGGTTTTGTACTAGTTGCAATTTCCATTTGATTATTGTAATTTTGTAAACAACAAGGTTGCGTGTCTGATTTTTTGTTTACATATAAAGAACACTGTATAAAAGTTAAATTTGTTAACAGCTCAATTTGCCTAGTATTTATTGTGGACTGTTTTTTATTTCTTTGTATTTTGTTGTTCCAGGAGTACCCAACAGTGATGTCCATGTACCTCTCCGTATTTGCTAGGATCGTAATCAAGAATCAATCTTTCTTCTTCTCCTTCTTGCAGCAATATTGTCATACCACTAAGGAACAGGTACAGATCTTCATGTCATATCCCCTGTGTGCAGTAGCAATAATAAATACTGATTCTCTTTGTACCAAAAAGAGGTCAGACTATTATGACCTATTAGCCCTGGTTTGGTTACATTGATTTAAATAAGAGAAAAGCAAGATCTATTACACAAATACAAAAGGCCTAAGTATAAATGAAACATTTATGACTTGCAAACTGCAATACATAACAGTGACAGAAAAGTGCAACCTGCTAAATGGTTAGGTCTACAAGATCCTATCAGTTTTGTGTACATGCCAGGGTGTATTGCACTTGGCTTAGTATGATGAAATTATTCAGTGTGTTTAAATGTACAAATACATATTTTGCAGTTTATCATTTAAGAATCTGCTCTAATCGTTGTTTGTTCCTTTAGCCTGATGAGCTATTGAGTAAACTCCTTGTAGTGTGGTCAGAGAAGATGGATTTGATAACCCAAGCAGAGAGAAGGAAGCTGAGTGCCTTGGCTCTTATGGCATTACTGCCGTCAAACTCAAGGTAGTATTCCATCCCTCTTACTCCAAAAAGGGGAACACACTCACATACATGCACATGACCCATGGTGCCAAACACACTCTATAAATATATCAGGCATGGTATTCTGTATTGTTAACTATGGTGTGACATTCATGCATCTGGTGTGACACTCAAGCATCTGGTGTGACACTCAAGTTTCTGGTGTGAAAAAACACTTGATTTCTAGTGCGATGTTCATGCATCTTGTGTGACACTCTTTTTTTCCGGTGTGGCATTCACTCATCTGGTGTGACATTCATGCATCTGGTTGACACTCGAGCATTTGAGGGTTATCTCATGGTGTCATACCCTGCTTTGCAATTTTCTGGCACTATGGGTAACAGATTAAATTAATTTACTTTTTGTTCTAAATATCATTGTCTTCAGGAAGAGACAATTGATCCACTGCAGTCTTACTCTCATGTTCTGAGACTTCATTGTTTTCCAAACTTTTTGCTAGTTAAACTTTGACATTTTCTGAACCATAAAAGTGAAGATCTTAAATCATGTAAATCTCTTGTTACTTTTATCATAGTCAGTTTAATTATTGAGTAATTTACTGTTGAACACAAATTGTCTCTTAGGAAGAAACTTGAAATAAATAGTAAACTTGCAGGTACAACCAAGTGTAAGTCTCTTTTGTGAGAGTGGTGGCTCTGAAAAGAGCCGATGTGGTCTAAACGTTTCTCCCGAAGATGAGCAGAGTATACTGTTCGAAACGTCTAGACCACACCAGCTCTTTTCAGAGCCACCACTCTCACAAAAGAGACTATTTATTTATGGTTCCTTCCTATTTTTCCACACCATGCAAAGCTTCGAACAATACTTAAATTGTCTCTTGGTGAAAACTGTGTTAGTGAGGTCTGTGTGCAACACGTCGTGTACAAACCAATGCAATTGGCTTGTTTGTAAAAACTCAACTTATCTTGGTCATACAATTGTCTCTTCACGAAAACACAAAAAGGCCGAGCACTTGTTTATGGCACCATTCCAGTGCTATGTACTTCAATGTAAAAATTGGCTAATCATAAAATCTCTAAACAGTAAATCTGATAATATTATCCTTGTGCTACAAAAGTACTAAGTGTAATTAAGAAACTTACATTTTATGACCTTACACTTTGGGACAATGTTGTTGTCAATGATAACACCCAAAATGTGTAAAAACTATGATTTGCCAAAAGGTCTGATTCTTTTCTGAATTTGCAGTTTGTGAAAACAAGGACAAAATCCTTTGATTTCATTGTTCAGTACGTTGTTTGAGATCTGGAGATCATTTTCTTCATTGCGCATGCAACCAATGAAATAATTGGACAATGCATTGATTCATAAATTATGACAGCCAATCATCACCGTCTTTGCTAAAGCTGTTGTTTGAGCATCACACGTCTTTGTGAGAAAATCCCAACATACACATGGGGATTATATAATTATCACAATAATTTTTATAGAAAATGGAATTAGCTGTAGCAATCTTCTTACCAGCCAAAAGGACCTAAAGTATTTTAATTTTGTGTGTGCTTCACCAGTGAATTTTTGTAAATTGCACTAAAATGAACCATTTGGCTTCAATATAGAAACAATCTTAGATGGGGGAATTGCCCTAGAAGAACTTCACTTCCATGGTGCTTGTTCTGTCCAGTTCTTGGGAAATGTCCTAATCCTTCAAAAACCAAATTGTTAACATCTCTGTGAGTATTAGCAATTACTTGTGCATTACCCAATGCTGACAACGGTTGTGTGTTTTTTTGTCACCAGTGTGGTTGTTGAGAAGTTTCCTGATGTGGTGTATGCAGTAGTGGAAGTATTACATGATGTCTGCCGTGAGGAGAATGGTACACAAGTCGAGTAAGATATACTACTGTCAACTTTGGTTGTTTCCTGATCCATTTCAAGTGCACATATGCTGTAATTACTGTTTTCTCAATCACTTTATAGAAATCAGTGTTGTAGGTATTGAGACCTGGACTTGTTGTGATTATACCCAATCAAAGTCTTGATCTCCAAGGGCTGGACTCAGTTTTGGATTCCACAAGACCTGCCATACATGTACTTCAAATAGTTATTGAGCATTGCTTATTCTATATTTACTTATATGTCATTTTCATTTTCAGTTATCTGGTCATGGGAGACAGGGAGGATGTGGAAGATGAGTTTGAGACAGAACATGATAAGAGGAAAAGAAAAGTGAGTTAGCTTCAATGTGTCTTTCATTGCCTTTTTTAAGTAAAGCAAACAACATTTAGTTACTGAAGTCAAGATAATTTGATAGATATACCGTCTTAACTACCAATGAGAACATAGCCAAAGCTGAATGCATTTGATTTGTCTTTACAGCTGTCATTGAAAGATCCTGTCCATTGCACATCACTGAGGGATTTCTCCATTCTACAGTTCACTGAGTTTGAACGCATTCATGGCACCCCTACCTTCACTAGACTCATGGAATCTATTGACTTTGAAATACGAGATCAACTACAAAATTTCTTCAAGTAATCTACAGAAGTGATCACAAGATGCTTGAATTTATTCACAAGATCGACTGCCATTGTTGAAATTTCTAGTAACTAACAATTCATGGGTATGAGTCACATTTAAGAAATGGTTAAGTTTTTTTTATGCAAATACTAGAGGTCATGATTGATAACTGCAACAATGTTCAATAACAACTACAAAATAGCTGAAGTCACTTTTAAGATTTGCTCTTAATAGAAGTAATACCAAGCCTCTTGAGTATTATAAGGAACACACATTGAGAAAACTTCCACATCTCATTTGCAGAAAATGATTACTTAACCTCTTTGCAAATATTTTTGCCACAAACCATCAAGTATTTTTGCAAGGAGCATTTACTTCAAAGGAGTTTGAAGGTATGGTTATTATTGCAAGAGCTGTATTTGTTTGAAAGACTACATAATTTTAGGTAAATGAAGTGAGGCGACTGCAAAAGCTGGTTTAGGTTGAAAAATGAGTTGATCACCAATCAAATGTTTTATCAATTTATTTGAGCCAAGTGGAACATTGAAATTAACTTCAAAATATCATCAAGTGATCTGCATGCATTTTACTTGATGATGAGTTGTATGGGAAACCCTTTTGGAGTTTTGTAATGAAAAATAGAAAGAACCTCAACAGCTTATTCACATCTAGTAAAACAAAAATGACTTGTTGGAGTTTTCCCAAGTTTTTTTTTAAATTGAGTCTCCAGTAAAAGTGGCCACAAAACATCAGATTGACTGTTATTTATCATTTGCCTGCGTCTGGTATTGCATGTGTCTTCAATCCTCATGTCTGCAAGCCATATGACATCTTTATACTACATTAAGATGTGTTAATGGGAGCAGCTCTGTCTTGGTTTGAAACAACTACATATGAATTCAAGTTTATTTTGAAGACTCAAGCTGTATGTGTTTCCCACAGGGTCTCTTTGAGGAAACAATCAATCTTGCACCATAATCCCAAAGGACGTTGGCTCCACAAATTTTCACTCTCCACTCCTGCCTATCTTGTGCTGTTAGTTGTAAATAAAAGTTCAAGTAATTTTCAAAACGTTTACATTTTTATGTAAAACACTGAGAAATCCTTTAAAAAGCACAAGTTATAAACATTGGGAAAATATACTCATAGTCTACTAGTGCTGAAGAAGAACACAGTATGGAGAAAGTTAACTTTTGATATAGTTATAATGTGATGCCATATATTGTGAAGCAATGATACTAATATGTAGGGGGTTTTATTTGTAAAGAAAAGGCCTGCTTTGCATCATGTGCTCATAATATTGTAGAAAAAGGACGGAGAGCCATTTTAAAACATTGTTTCAATGATATCTCTTTTCCACCATTTTCTGCACAATCACAATATGGTAAAACAAATGATAGAGAATCAAGCAGGTTTCCACCACTCTCTAGCCATCTTGCAATGTAGGTCAATGTACATGGTGTCCACTAAGGTTTCTTGCAGGATCCCCACTTGATCTCCTTTGCTGGAGCTTTAAGGAGATGATTTGATGCACCATTAGTGCCCCTAAGTATAAAAAGCAATGGTACATTAGTCACAATTGAAATGCATTTATACATGTACTACATGTACCAGTGTGGATTATTCCTATATTATTACTACCGTGCTATGCTGAATGCTCAAACAACATGCTTCTGAAACTGTCACATGTGTATACAAGTACATGTGTGCATGCATGCGATTGAGGATACATTACTGGGCCCAATTTCATGGCTCTGCTTACCGTAAGCAAATAATCGGCGCTTGCGGAAGCAGGGAATTCCGCGCTTACGTCAAGCGTATTTCACGGGTTAGCGGGGAATTTCGGCTTGTGCGCGTGCGTACTCCACGTTACTAGGCACTCTACGCTTACACAGCTAGCGCAGAAATTCGGCGCTTGAACAGTAAGCGGAGAATGGTCACCACAAGCGCAGAATTCGGCGGTAAGCAGAGCCATGAAATTGGGCCCTGATGGGGAATAAATGTGTACATGTATATTATTTAGAAGCCCACTAAAAGAACACACAAGTGTTTGATACTTTTTTAAATGTCTGTACCTCCATCAAAAACCTTAACTTTGAGGTATAGAAATGATGGCATAACATGTATTTGAATCTGAACTGGAAGGCTCAAATAAGTTAACAAGTTTTTAAAAAGTGCCTATGTCTGTGTAAAATGGTGCTAAAATGACATTTGACAATAGACAGCACAGTTTTATGTGTGTGTGTAAACTCATTTTTATTTCAAAACAGCACTAGGGTTGGTTAAGAAAAAAAACATTGTATTCATACTGCACAGTATATTTATTGAAGTTACACTTTTAAATATTAGACGATTGGAATAAATAACTTCATAGTGTGGAACAATAGATTATGGATTTAACCTTTTATAGCTAAACAACACAAGGCAAGTATTTAAAATGTTGGCAAGAGCAGATTTTTTATTGAATTCTTATTTGAATAATTACAACATGTACAAACCTTTTGATTTCCTGACATGCCTTGAGTTTCTGTATTGGTTGGGGGGGGGGGGACCACAGGTCACTTTCCTAAGAACACAGCATTTTGACTTGCCATTTATTCATTCAAATTTGTGTCTTTAATGTCATGGGTCACAGCCAAGGCTGAATTGTGCGTGATGGACAGCAAAAACAATTATTTAAATTCAAAGTTCACAAATATATACTTTACAAAAACTAAAAGAACTAAATCAAATTATACTATACTAACATGAAAGTAAAGAAATCTACATCTCAATTCAGTAAAAAAAAAACCAAAAAAAACAATTCTTAGTAGACACAGAATAACACTCTTCTGCTTGTTCTACAAAACAACTTTGGGTATTTTAGTTTTCTTCTTAAAGTTCTATTCCCAGTTATGTTTCTAACTGAATAAATTGAGAAGTAAATTTAGTGCCATGTAAAGTTTATTACCAATAACAAATTCCAACATATCAAATAAAACACCTGTTAGATTCAATATGAAAGTTCTCCGATGGTAAAGTTTATATAGTGATATTACCAGTCCTCTGGAAGACATATTTTTGTATGAAATATCGTCAAAGTCAAGAAAATAGCACTTCAAGACCCCATAGGAAAATCACTATTGTTTATTTTGATGGCCACAATTGAAATAAGCTTATTTTCATTTCATGTATATGAATCTGCATATAATGTTAATTTTGGTTTTGCTGTTTTCACTAAAATTGTGTTTTTAATTCATAACTACATGAAAATGACTTTACTCTTCCAATTACAAGTATGTAATATATACCTTTAAGTAATTAAGTATGCTTTAAAACACAAATTGACAATAAAACATCAACAGGGAACCAAGTCACTGACATGATGTCAAAGATGGTGTTCTTTTTCTTCTAGTTAACATTTTCAGTGCAAAGTAAGTTTTTAGTTTGTCAGAAGCTGTTTTGATGCTGCAACTATCCCAGTAGTATACAATATGTATTTTTGTTGATGAAGTTTTGTTTAAACATTGTTAACCATTTTTTGTATGGGGCCATGAAATGACAAAAACATCTAAAGTGCAGATGCTTTATTTTTGCCCAAATAAAAATGTTGACATGATTTACATTTAAGAGGTACATCATACATGTAAATAAACATGTATCTGATCCTTCATAAGCTCTTCTGATTTTTCTGTTCTTAACCTTTCCAATGTTCTAAACCTTTTTCATTAGTTTTATCTGTTAAAGAATTATGGCCTTTAAAAAACCACAGCTTTGTCATGGGTTCCAGCTTAGGCCTCATCTGTCCATACCAAAAGCACACAGTTTCAAATGAAATGATGGCTGCCTATATTGTTTAGGCACAAGAAAATTGGGACAGTGATGTTTAAAAGAAAGGTTTATAAATATTAAGTTACTACAATGAAGCAATAACCTTATTTTCATTATCAAAAATAATTTGACCAATTTGAAACTAACCCCCTTTTGAGAATCAATGCTCATGATCAGAAACCAAAGTTGCACCCATCCTTTTCAGGAAATTTTACTCATACATAGTATACTACTTGGAATGCTATTGGTTTGGATGAAAATATCATTCCTAAAACCAATTGTTGTACCAACTTTTGAAATGTCCAAAGGTTAGTTTAAACCTTAGTTTTTGTCAGTATCTTTTTGAAGCATTGATGCATTTTAGACATATTCTGAAAGGATTTAAAGTATTCAGAACAGATTGAAATTCAACAAACCTGCATAAGTTAACTGAAATTTTGAAGTTTAAAATGCATGCTTTTATATTACGTATTGAATCAATGACATTTTGGGAATGTTAATTGATAATCCATGCAAGCGTGTCAAACAAATAAACAAAAATTGTACAAAACTGATATTTATGACAATTTATCTCACAGGTAAATGGTATATGGAGGGTAAATTTATATGCAAATGTAGCACAACATCTGGGACCAAACTTACAGAGAAGCCAAGCAGAAACTATAGCCGGGAACCAGTCATACATAGTATAACAAATGGACATTTTGAATTGGTTGTATGTTTTCTGTTTAGCAAATGTTTTGTTAGATTGAAAAACGCAAGTCTTTTGAAATCTTTTCCTTGGTTTTGCCTGAGTTTTACGCATCAATTAACTCATTTAGCACAAAACCAAACCAATCATGCATGGTATAAGGTAAAGCATGCCAATCCTATTAGTCAAGTCTTAAACATGTGATTTTTCAGCCCATCATTAAGGTTTCTAGTGATAAGAACTAAAGCAAAGAAGTAGTGATGGACTTGTCATAATCAACTGAGCAATGCTAGTCAGCATGATGTGGGTGTCCATTATGTTGAAATTATTACATTGCATAAACAGAGTAGGCCAACTCATGTCATTATACAATTGTTGCACTCTGTGATGGGGGTCCATGGTGTTTTGTACACCCAAGGGGAGCAAGTGACACCCAAGGGGGCAAATGACATCAAAGGGGGGCAAGTGACACCCAAGGGGGGCAAGTGACACCCAAGGGGGACAAATGACATCAAAGGGGGGCAAGTGACACCCAAGGGGGGCAAGTGACACCCAAGGGGGACAAATGGCATCAAAGGGGGGCAAGTGACACCCAAGGGGGGCAAGTGACACCCAAGGGGGACAAATGGCACCCAAGGGGGACAAGTGACACCCAAGGGGGGCAAGTGGCACCCAAGGGGGGCAAGTGACACCCAAGGGGAGCAAGTGGCACCCAAGAGGGGCAAGTGACGCCCAAGAGGGCAAGTGACACCCAAGGGGGGCAAGTGACACCCAAGGGGAGCAAGTGACACCCAAGGGGAGCAAGTGACACACAAGGGGAGCAAGTGACACCCAAGGGGGCAAGTGACACCCAAGGGGAGCAAGTGACACCCAAGGTGAGCAAGTGACACCCAAGGGGGGCAAGTGGCACCCAAGGGGGGCAAGTGACACCCAAGGGGAGCAAGTGACACCCAAGGGGAGCAAGTGACACCCAAGGGGGGCAAGTGGCACCCAAGGGGGGCAAGTGACACCCAAGGGGGGCAAGTGGCACCCAAGAGGGGCAAGTGACACCCAAGAGGGCAAGTAGCACCCAAGGGGGCAAGTGACACCAAAGTGGGGCAAGTGACACCCAAGGGGGGCAAGTGACACCCAAGAGGGGCAAGTGACACCCAAGAGGGCAAGTGGCACCCAAGGGGGGCAAGTGACACCCAAGAGGGGCAAGTGGCACCCAAGGGGGGCAAGTGACACCCAAGGGGGCAAGTAGCACCCAAGGGGGCAAGTAGCACCCAAGGGGGGCAAGTGACATCCAAGGGGGGCAAGTGACATCCAAGGGGGGCAAATGACATCCAAGGGGGGCAAGTGACACCCAAGGGGGGGCGGGGGCAAATGGCACCCTAGGGGAAGCCTGGGATTCCATTTGCCCCAAGGGTGTACACAGCATGCAACATTTGTTTCATTATACCATGGTAATAGATTGGAGGCGATCTGTTGTCAACTTCCAACATTATTAGGACAAAGTTGGCACAGTTAAAAAAGCAGACGAATAGTTCAAGCAGCAAACGAATTGTAACTACAATGGCGGTCGATGACAGAAATATTAATTTACTGTTCCCCATTGGGTACATCAGTTATGTTCCCTTGAGCCATGTACATGCATCACAGCCACCTCTTTGACCACAATCTATGAAGTCAAATCACACAAAAGGTACAGTGCTCGTTTGTGGCTCCAACCAGGATTTCATTGATTAAAAGGCATGACATAGCAACTTTGCACCAGAAAATGGCACCACATGCAAAGGGGTGATAAGTGTACAGGCAAGACAGTCAAACTTGTTGGTGAGACCAATATTGTTTGTTTTTTTAACAGTTCTACCAACTTTTCAAAATAAATTTAGGGTCCGATTACAAGCCAGTAATCTTTTTGATAATTTTGTCCTGCTCATTTCTGCTCACAGGCTCATAGTTTGAAAACTCCAGAGAGAAAGTTGCGGTGCCCGATGTGAGACTCCGTAGAGCAGTTGAATACCCCTGTCCAAAGAAAGTATACAAAGTTACCACACAAAGTTTGGCAAATGAACTTCACTTACTGTTGAGTTATTCATCTAGAAAGCAAGAATTCAAATTATAGAATACTTGTCAAAATAAAGCTAACTCACCATCATTTCTGATAGGGGTGTCCTAGCAATCAAAACCCTACTTTCATCTCGGTTCTCTATGGCAACCACTTGACCCCTCCTGGAGTTTAGGTCACCAAGCACTGTTCCAAGCCTTGTCTCATCAGTAACAATCTAAATATAGAATATAAATATAAATATTCATGCAATTTGCAGATTTTGGTCCATCATGTTGCTCCAGGGCACCAAACAAGCCAGTTTAGGGGGGGTCCTTGCACATTTGGAATAGTACCCAATAATGATTTGTTTGTGTTTAATACGCTAAGAATTCTTAAGAAAAGGGAAACTGAAATGCTAGGAGAGGGAAGGGGAATTAGGTGCATTTTTAATGTTAGGAATTGTTACCTCTAAATTCATCATGGGTTCAAGAACCCGACTGCCGCCAGCATTGAGGGCGCTGTGTAAACACTGTGATGCACAGGCAGACACCATTGCTGGGGCTGTACCTGGACTCATGTGTAAGTTTTTCAAACTGATTTGCATATCTATGACAGGAAAACCAATCAGAGGACCTGTATTGAAAAAAAGTGAAATTTTACAGTTATTCAAAGGAAGTTTTATTTTAAACTAAAAATAATTGCCTTAACAAACGGGTGGAAGGAGCCTGAGCCGCACACAAACCCCAGCAGTAGATTTGAAAAGGTCCATTTTTTTCATCCAATCTCTTGTTTGAGTGCATGTGAATTTGATATTGGCCTGATTATTGCTGTAGACAGTTTTGCACCTGATTTTGTGTAAGGTCAGCATTACCATACACCAGTAGCATATTTAGTTTGGGTAACAGCCCATCCCTACCCCCACAAAAAGCAAACACACAACAACAGAAAATTCTTGTCCACGTTGATTTTAACTAAAAGTACACATGGTGTCTAAAATTTAAAAAAATCATGAATTTTTTCCCCCAAATATGCTATAATTCATGTGATACCTGTGATCTTTTCTCTCATATGTTACCTTTCTTATTAGAACATATTTTTGAATTATCTGTTCTCAGCCATATTGAGCAACATTAAAAACTACAAAAGCCATCATATCCGTGATTCAATTTTTAGAAAAAAGGGTTATTTTGGAACTTGGCAAGTTTTTATAAGTTTGGTTAGCTTCTAACAGTTAAAATTGGTATAACACAAGTGAATAAAGTGAGCACTGAATAAAGAGGTATTTTCAAATTGTGTTTGGATTCATTATGATAAACCAAACTAAACTGCAGTAAATTGAGTTACCTTGCTGACATGATGATATAACACCATTCCTGACAGCTTCAACTACATCCTTCCCAGCAGTCAGGTCATTTGATACGTTGAATGTCACTGAATCTCCTGACTCCTCCTCTTTTGGTAGTATAGACAATGTTATGGTAACTAAGTGATGTTGGTCACCAATGACGCGATCCAGAGTTGCTGCACATGTTAATCATAGTAGGATTAGGGGTGTAACCAGAATTTAGAAATGCATGTAGGGGGTCCAAATTTGGGGATGAATTGACAAAAAAGGATTTCAACATTGCTCACTTAAAACAATTTTTATGTCAAATGACATTGATTAGATATTCAAAAAGACACACAGACACCAATCTAGGAGATTTTGGGTGAACACAAATTAATCCTGATGCACTGAGAGTAGAAATATTCAGAGCATAGGCAGAAGATTAAGTTACAAAGCTCCAACTAATCCTCAAATTCCCTCACAATGATTTGTCAGCACATCATTTTATTCACAGAGCAAGGCATCAAGGCATGGATTACATACTTTAGGGATTACAACCAGGGTCCAACAAGTGAAAAGTAGTGACTGCTACTCATTGCCAACCTAATCCAACATGACCTAGCAAGCATGACTTACTTTGTTCAGTTACAGACTGTGTTAATCTCTCTCTGTAGGAGATCTGAAGTGGATCCATCTCAATCCAACATGACCTAGCAAACATGACTTACTTTGTTCAGTTACAGACTGTGTTAATCTCTCTCTGTAGGAGATCTGAAGTGGATCCATCTCAATCCAACATGACCTAGCAAACATGACTTACTTGTTTCAGTTACAGACTGTGTTAATCTCTCTCTGTAGGAGATCTGAAGTGGATCCATCTCAATCCAACATGACCTAGCAAACATGACTTACTTTGTTCAGTTACAGACTGTGTTAATCTCTCTCTGTAGGAGATCTGAAGTGGATCCATCTCAATCCAACATGACCTAGCAAACATGACTTACTTTGTTCAGTTACAGACTGTGTTAATCTCTCTCTGTAGGAGATCTGAAGTGGATCCATCTCAATCCAACATGACCTAGCAAACAAGACTTACTTTGTTCAGTTACAGACTGTGTTAATCTCTCTCTGTAGGAGATCTGAAGTGGATCCATCTCAATCCAACATGACCTAGCAAACAAGACTTACTTTGTTCAGTTACAGACTGTGTTAATCTCTCTCTGTAGGAGATCTGAAGTGGATCCATCTCAATCCAACATGACCTAGCAAACATGACTTACTTTGTTCAGTTACAGACTGTGTTAATCTCTCTCTGTAGGAGATCTGAAGTGGATCCATCTCAATCCAACATGACCTAGCAAACATGACTTACTTTGTTCAGTTACAGACTGTGTTAATCTCTCTCTGTAGGAGATCTGAAGTGGATCCATCTCAATCCAACATGACCTAGCAAACAAGACTTACTTTGTTCAGTTACAGACTGTGTTAATCTCTCTCTGTAGGAGATCTGAAGTGGATCCATCTCAATCCAACATGACCTAGCAAACATGACTTACTTTGTTCAGTTACAGACTGTGTTAATCTCTCTCTGTAGGAGATCTGAAGTGGATCCATCTCAATCCAACATGACCTAGCAAACATGACTTACTTTGTTCAGTTACAGACTGTGTTAATCTCTCTCTGTAGGAGATCTGAAGTGGATCCATCTCAATCCAACATGACCTAGCAAACATGACTTACTTTGTTCAGTTACAGACTGTGTTAATCTCTCTCTGTAGGAGATCTGAAGTGGATCCATCTCAATCCAACATGACCTAACAAACATGACTTACTTTGTTCAGTTACAGACTGTGTTAATCTCTCTCTGTAGGAGATCTGAAGTGGATCCATCTCAATCCAACATGACCTAGCAAACAAGACTTACTTTGTTCAGTTACAGACTGTGTTAATCTCTCTCTGTAGGAGATCTGAAGTGGATCCATCTCAATCCAACATGACCTAGCAAACATGACTTACTTTGTTCAGTTACAGACTGTGTTAATCTCTCTCTGTAGGAGATCTGAAGTGGATCCATCTCAATCCAACATGACCTAGCAAGCATGACTTACTTTGTTCAGTTACAGACTGTGTTAATCTCTCTCTGTAGGAGATCTGAAGTGGATCCATCTCAATCCAACATGACCTAGCAAGCAAGACTTACTTTGTTCAGTTACAGACTGTGTTAATCTCTCTCTGTAGGAGATCTGAAGTGGATCCATCTCAATCCAACATGACCTAGCAAACATGACTTACTTTGTTCAGTTACAGACTTTGTTAATCTCTCTCTGTAGGAGATCTGAAGTGGATCCATCTCAATCCAACATGACCTAGCAAGCATGACTTACTTTGTTCAGTTACAGACTTTGTTAATCTCTCTCTGTAGGAGATCTGAAGTGGATCCATCTCAATCCAACATGACCTAGCAAACATGACTTACTTTGTTCAGTTACAGACTGTGTTAATCTCTCTCTGTAGGAGATCTGAAGTGGATCCATCTCAATCCAACATGACCTAGCAAACATGACTTACTTTGTTCAGTTACAGACTTTGTTAATCTCTCTCTGTAGGAGATCTGAAGTGGACCCATCTCAATCCAACATGACCTAGCAAACATGACTTACTTTGTTCAGTTACAGACTGTGTTAATCTCTCTCTGTAGGAGATCTGAAGTGGATCCATCTCAATCCAACATGACCTAGCAAACATGACTTACTTTGTTCAGTTACAGACTGTGTTAATCTCTCTCTGTAGGAGATCTGAAGTGGATCCATCTCAATCCAACATGACCTAGCAAACATGACTTACTTTGTTCAGTTACAGACTGTGTTAATCTCTCTCTGTAGGAGATCTGAAGTGGATCCATCTCAATCCAACATGACCTAGCAAACATGACTTACTTTGTTCAGTTACAGACTGTGTTAATCTCTCTCTGTAGGAGATCTGAAGTGGATCCATCTCAATCCAACATGACCTAGCAAACATGACTTACTTTGTTCAGTTACAGACTGTGTTAATCTCTCTCTGTAGGAGATCTGAAGTGGATCCATCTCAATCCAACATGACCTAGCAAACATGACTTACTTTGTTCAGTTACAGACTGTGTTAATCTCTCTCTGTAGGAGATCTGAAGTGGATCCATCTCAATCCAACATGACCAAGCAAACAAGACTTACTTTGTTCAGTTACAGACTGTGTTAATCTCTCTCTGTAGGAGATCTGAAGTGGATCCATCTCAATCCAACATGACCTAGCAAACAAGACTTACTTTGTTCAGTTACAGACTGTGTTAATCTCTCTCTGTAGGAGATCTGAAGTGGATCCATCTCAATCCAACATGACCTAGCAAACATGACTTACTTTGTTCAGTTACAGACTGTGTTAATCTCTCTCTGTAGGAGATCTGAAGTGGATCCATCTCAATCCAACATGACCTAGCAAACATGACTTACTTTGTTCAGTTACAGACTGTGTTAATCTCTCTCTGTAGGAGATCTGAAGTGGATCCATCTCAATCCAACATGACCTAGCAAACAAGACTTACTTTGTTCAGTTACAGACTGTGTTAATCTCTCTCTGTAGGAGATCTGAAGTGGATCCATCTCAATCCAACATGACCTAGCAAACATGACTTACTTTGTTCAGTTACAGACTGTGTTAATCTCTCTCTGTAGGAGATCTGAAGTGGATCCATCTCAATCCAACATGACCTAGCAAACATGACTTACTTTGTTCAGTTACAGACTGTGTTAATCTCTCTCTGTAGGAGATCTGAAGTGGATCCATCTCAATCCAACATGACCTAGCAAACATGACTTACTTTGTTCAGTTACAGACTGTGTTAATCTCTCTCTGTAGGAGATCTGAAGTGGATCCATCTCAATCCAACATGACCTAGCAAACATGACTTACTTTGTTCAGTTACAGACTGTGTTAATCTCTCTCTGTAGGAGATCTGAAGTGGATCCATCTCAATCCAACATGACCTAGCAAACAAGACTTACTTTGTTCAGTTACAGACTGTGTTAATCTCTCTCTGTAGGAGATCTGAAGTGGATCCATCTCAATCCAACATGACCTAGCAAACATGACTTACTTTGTTCAGTTACAGACTGTGTTAATCTCTCTCTGTAGGAGATCTGAAGTGGATCCATCTCAATCCAACATGACCTAGCAAGCATGACTTACTTTGTTCAGTTACAGACTGTGTTAATCTCTCTCTGTAGGAGATCTGAAGTGGATCCATCTCAATCCAACATGACCTAGCAAGCAAGACTTACTTTGTTCAGTTACAGACTGTGTTAATCTCTCTCTGTAGGAGATCTGAAGTGGATCCATCTCAATCCAACATGACCTAGCAAACATGACTTACTTTGTTCAGTTACAGACTTTGTTAATCTCTCTCTGTAGGAGATCTGAAGTGGATCCATCTCAATCCAACATGACCTAGCAAGCAGTGATCCATCTATCCAACATGCCTACACAGACTTACTTGTCAGTTACAGACTGTGTTAATCTCTCTCTGTAGGAGATCTGAATGATCCATCTCATCCAACATGACTGCAACATGACTTACTTGTTCAGTTACAGATTGTTAATCCTCTCTGTGGAGATCTGAAGTGATCCACTCAATCCAAATGACTAGCAACAGACTTACTTTGTCGTACGACTTGTTAATCTCTCTCTGTAGGAATCTGAAGTGGATCCTCTCAATCAACAGACCACAAACAGACTTACTTTGTTCAGTTACAGACTGTGTTAATCTCTCTCTGTAGGATTAAGTGGATCCATCTCAATCCAACATGACCTAGCAACAACTTACTTGTTCAGTTACAGACGTGTTAATCTCTCTCTGTAGGAGATCTGAAGTGGATCCATCTCAATCCAACATGACCTAGCAAACATGACTTACTTGTTCAGTACAGACTGTTAATCTCTCTCTGTAGGAATCTGAAGTGGATCATCTCAATCCAACATGACCTGCAAACATGACTTACTTGTTCAGTTACAGACTGTGTTAATCTCTCTCTGTAGAGATCTGAAGTGGATCCATCTCATCCAACATGACCTAGCAAACATGACTTACTTTTTCAGTTACAGACTGTGTTAATCTCTCTCTGTAGAGATCTGAAGTGGATCCATCTCATCCAACATGACCTAGCAACATGACTTACTTGTTCAGTTACAGACTGTGTTAATCTCTCTCTGTAGGAGATCTGAAGTGGATCCATCTCAATCCAACATGACCTAGCAAACATGACTACTTGTTCAGTTACAGACTGTGTTAATCTCTCTCTGTAGAGATCTGAAGTGGATCCATCTCAATCCACATGACCTAGCAAACAGACTTACTTTGTTCAGTTACAGACTTGTTAACTCTCTCTGTAGGAGATCTGAATGGATCCATCTCAATCCAACATGACTAGCAAACAGACTTACTTTGTTCAGTTACAGACTGTGTTATCTCTCTCTGTAGGAGATCTGAATGGATCCATCTCAATCCAACATGACCTAGCAACATGACTTACTTTGTTCAGTTACAGACTGTGTTAATCTCTCTCTGTAGGAGATCTGAAGTGGATCCATCTCAATCCAACATGACCTAGCAAACATGACTTACTTTGTTCATTACAGACTGTGTTAATCTCTCTCTGTAGAGATCTGAAGTGGATCCATCTCAATCCAACATGACCTAGCAAACATGACTTACTTTGTCAGTTACAGACTTGTAATCTCTCCTGTAGAGATCTGAAGTGGATCCATCTCAATCCAACATGACCTAGCAACATGACTTACTTTGTTCATTACAGACTGTGTTAATCTCTCTCTGTAGAGATCTGAAGTGGATCCATCTCAATCCAACATGACTAGCAAACAGACTTACTTTGTTCAGTTACAGACTGTGTTAATCTCTCTCTGTAGGAGATCTGAAGTGGATCCATCTCAATCCAACATGACCTAGCAAACATGACTTACTTGTTCAGTTACAGACTTGTTAATCTCTCTCTGTAGGAGATCTGAAGTGGATCCATCTCAATCCAACATGACCTAGCAACATGACTTACTTTGTTCAGTTACAGACTTGTTAATCTCTCTCTGTAGGAGATCTGAAGTGGATCCATCTCAATCCAACATGACCTAGCAAACAGACTTACTTTGTTCAGTTACAGACTTGTTAATCTCTCTCTGTAGGAGATCTGAAGTGGATCCATCTCAATCCAACATGACCTAGCAAACATGACTTACTTTGTTCAGTTACAGACTTGTTAATCTCTCTCTGTAGGAGATCTGAAGTGGATCCATCTCAATCCAACATGACCTAGCAAACATGACTTACTTGTTCAGTTACAGACTGTGTTAATCTCTCTCTGTAGGAGATCTGAAGTGGACCATCTCAATCCAACATGACCTAGCAAACATGACTACTTGTTCAGTTACAGACTGTGTTAATCTCTCTCTGTAGGAGATCTGAAGTGGATCCATCTCAATCCAACATGACCTAGCAAACATGACTTACTTGTTCAGTTACAGACTGGTTAATCTCTCTCTGTAGGAGATCTGAAGTGGATCCATCTCAATCCAACATGACCTAGCAAACATGACTTACTTTGTTCAGTTACAGACTGTGTTAATCTCTCTCTGTAGGAGATCTGAAGTGGATCCATCTCAATCCAACATGACCTAGCAACAGACTTACTTTGTTCAGTTACAGACTGTGTTAATCTCTCTCTGTAGGAGATCTGAAGTGATCCATCTCAATCCAACATGACCTAGCAACAGACTACTTTGTTCAGTTACAGACTGTGTTAATCTCTCTCTGTAGGAGATCTGAAGTGGATCCTCTCAATCCAACATGACCTAGCAAACAGACTTACTTTGTTCAGTTACAGACTGTGTTAATCTCTCTCTGTAGGAGATCTGAAGTGGATCCATCTCAATCCAACATGACTAGCAAACATGACTTACTTTGTTCAGTTACAGACTGTGTTAATCCTCTCTGTAGGAGATCTGAAGTGGATCCATCTCAATCCAACATGACCTAGCAAACATGACTTACTTTGTTCATTACAGACTGTGTTAATCTCTCTCTGTAGGAGATCTGAAGTGGATCCATCTCAATCCAACATGACCTAGCAACATGACTTACTTTGTTCAGTTACAGACTGTGTTAATCTCTCTCTGTAGGAGATCTGAAGTGGATCCATCTCAATCCAACATGACCTAGCAACATGACTTACTTGTTCAGTTACAGACTGTGTTAATCTCTCTCTGTAGGAGATCTGAAGTGGATCCATCTCAATCCAACATACCTAGCAAACATGACTTACTTTGTTCAGTTACAGACTTGTTAATCTCTCTCTGTAGGAGATCTGAAGTGGATCCATCTCAATCCAACATGACCTAGCAAACAGACTTACTTTGTTCAGTTACAGACTGTGTTAATCTCTCTCTGTAGGAGATCTGAAGTGGATCCATCTCAATCCAACATGACCTAGCAACATGACTTACTTTGTTCAGTTACAGACTGTGTTAATCTCTCTCTGTAGGAGATCTGAATGGATCCATCTCAATCCAACATGACCTAGCAAACATGACTTACTTTGTTCGTTACAGACTGTGTTAATCTCTCTCTGTAGGAGATCTGAAGTGGATCCATCTCATCCAACATGACCTAGCAAACAGACTTACTTTGTTCAGTTACAGACTGTGTTAATCTCTCTCTGTAGGAGATCTGAAGTGGATCCATCTCAATCCAACATGACCTAGCAAACATGACTTACTTTGTTCAGTTACAGACTGTGTTAATCTCTCTCTGTAGGAGATCTGAAGTGGATCCATCTCAATCCAACATGACCTAGCAAACAGACTTACTTTGTTCAGTTACAGACTGTGTTAATCTCTCTGTAGGAGATCTGAAGTGGATCCATCTCAATCCAACATGACCTAGCAAACATGACTTACTTTGTTCAGTTACAGACTGTGTTAATCTCTCTCTGTAGGAGATCTGAAGTGGATCCATCTCAATCCAACATGACCTAGCAAACATGACTTACTTTGTTCAGTTACAGACTGTGTTAATCTCTCTCTGTAGGAGATCTGAAGTGGATCCATCTCAATCCAACATGACCTAGCAAACATGACTTACTTTGTTCAGTTACAGACTGTGTTAATCTCTCTCTGTAGGAGATCTGAAGTGGATCCATCTCAATCCAACATGACCTAGCAAACATGACTTACTTTGTTCAGTTACAGACTGTGTTAATCTCTCTCTGTAGGAGATCTGAAGTGGATCCATCTCAATCCAACATGACCTAGCAAACATGACTTACTTTGTTCAGTTACAGACTGTGTTAATCTCTCTCTGTAGGAGATCTGAAGTGGATCCATCTCAATCCAACATGACCTAGCAAACATGACTTACTTTGTTCAGTTACAGACTGTGTTAATCTCTCTCTGTAGGAGATCTGAAGTGGATCCATCTCAATCCAACATGACCTAGCAAACATGACTTACTTTGTTCAGTTACAGACTGTGTTAATCTCTCTCTGTAGGAGATCTGAAGTGGATCCATCTCAATCCAACATGACCTAGCAAACATGACTTACTTTGTTCAGTTACAGACTGTGTTAATCTCTCTCTGTAGGAGATCTGAAGTGGATCCATCTCAATCCAACATGACCTAGCAAACATGACTTACTTTGTTCAGTTACAGACTGTGTTAATCTCTCTCTGTAGGAGATCTGAAGTGGATCCATCTCAATCCAACATGACCTAGCAAACATGACTTACTTTGTTCAGTTACAGACTGTGTTAATCTCTCTCTGTAGGAGATCTGAAGTGGATCCATCTCAATCCAACATGACCTAGCAAACATGACTTACTTTGTTCAGTTACAGACTGTGTTAATCTCTCTCTGTAGGAGATCTGAAGTGATCCATCTCAATCCAACATGACCTAGCAAACATGACTTACTTTGTTCAGTTACAGACTGTGTTAATCTCTCTCTGTAGGAGATCTGAAGTGGATCCATCTCATCCAACATGACCTAGCAACAGACTTACTTTGTTCAGTTACAGACTGTGTTAATCTCTCTCTGTAGGAGATCTGAAGTGGATCCATCTCAATCCAACATGACCTAGCAAACATGACTTACTTTGTTCAGTTACAGACTGTGTTAATCTCTCTCTGTAGGAGATCTGAAGTGATCCATCTCAATCCAACATGACCTAGCAAACATGACTTACTTTGTTCAGTTACAGACGTGTTAATCTCTCTCTGTAGGAGATCTGAAGTGGATCCATCTCAATCCAACATGACCTAGCAAACATGACTTACTTTGTTCAGTTACAGACTGTGTTAATCTCTCTCTGTAGGAGATCTGAAGTGGATCCATCTCAATCCAACATGACCTAGCAAACATGACTTACTTTGTTCAGTTACAGACTGTTAATCTCTCTCTGTAGAGATCTGAAGTGGATCCATCTCAATCCACATGACCTAGCAACATGACTTACTTTGTTCAGTTACAGACTGTGTTAATCTCTCTCTGTAGGAGATCTGAAGTGGATCCATCTCAATCCAACATGACCTAGCAACAGACTTACTTTGTTCAGTTACAGACTGTGTTAATCTCTCTCTGTAGGAGATCTGAAGTGGATCCATCTCAATCCAACATGACCTAGCAAACATGACTTACTTTGTTCAGTTACAGACTGTGTTAATCTCTCTCTGTAGGAGATCTGAATGGATCCTCTCAATCCAACATGACCTAGCAAACATGACTTACTTTGTTCAGTTACAGACTTGTTAATCTCTCTCTGTAGGAGATCTGAAGTGGATCCATCTCAATCCAACATGACCTAGCAAACATGACTTACTTTGTTCAGTTACAGACTGTGTTAATCTCTCTCTGTAGGAGATCTGAAGTGGATCCATCTCAATCCAACATGACCTAGCAACAGACTTACTTTGTTCAGTTACAGACTGTGTTAATCTCTCTCTGTAGGAGATCTGAAGTGGATCCATCTCAATCCAACATGACCTAGCAACATACTTACTTTGTTCAGTTACAGACTGTGTTAATCTCTCTCTGTAGGAGATCTGAAGTGGATCCATCTCAATCCAACATGACCTAGCAAACATGACTTACTTTGTTCAGTTACAGACTGTGTTAATCTCTCTCTGTAGGAGATCTGAAGTGGATCCATCTCAATCCAACATGACCTAGCAAACATGACTTACTTTGTTCAGTTACAGACTTGTTAATCTCTCTCTGTAGGAGATCTGAAGTGGATCCATCTCAATCCAACATGACCTAGCAAACATGACTTACTTTGTTCAGTTACAGACTGTGTTAATCTCTCTCTGTAGGAGATCTGAAGTGGATCCATCTCAATCCAACATGACCTAGCAAAATGACTTACTTTGTTCAGTTACAGACTGTGTTAATCTCTCTCTGTAGAGATCTGAAGTGGATCCATCTCAATCCAACATGACCTAGCAAACATGACTTACTTTGTTCAGTTACAGACTGTTAATCTCTCTCTGTAGGAGATCTGAAGTGGATCCATCTCAATCCAACATGACCTAGCAACATGACTTACTTTGTTCAGTTACAGACTGTGTTAATCTCTCTCTGTAGGAGATCTGAAGTGGATCCATCTCAATCCAACATGACCTAGCAAACATGACTTACTTTGTTCAGTTACAGACTGTGTTAATCTCTCTCTGTAGGAGATCTGAAGTGGATCCATCTCAATCCAACATGACCTAGCAAACATGACTTACTTTGTTCAGTTACAGACTGTGTTAATCTCTCTCTGTAGGAGATCTGAAGTGGATCCATCTCAATCCAACATGACCTAGCAAACATGACTTACTTTGTTCAGTTACAGACTGTGTTAATCTCTCTCTGTAGGAGATCTGAAGTGGATCCATCTCAATCCAACATGACCTAGCAAACAGACTTACTTTGTTCAGTTACAGACTGTGTTAATCTCTCTCTGTAGGAGATCTGAAGTGGATCCATCTCAATCCAACATGACCTAGCAAACAGACTTACTTTGTTCAGTTACAGACTGTGTTAATCTCTCTCTGTAGGAGATCTGAAGTGGATCCATCTCAATCCAAATGACCTAGCAAACATGACTTACTTTGTTCAGTTACAGACTGTGTTAATCTCTCTCTGTAGGAGATCTGAAGTGGATCCATCTCAATCCAACATGACCTAGCAACATGACTTACTTTGTTCAGTTACAGACTGTGTTAATCTCTCTCTGTAGGAGATCTGAAGTGGATCCATCTCAATCCAACATGACCTAGCAAACATGACTTACTTTGTTCAGTTACAGACTGTGTTAATCTCTCTCTGTAGGAGATCTGAAGTGGATCCATCTCAACCAACATGACCTTGCAATCAGACTTTACTTTGTTCTTACAGACTTGATTAATCCTCTCTTAGGAGATCTGAATGATCCATCTCAATCCAACATGACTAGCAACAGGACTTACTTTGTTCATTACAGACTTGTTAAACTTCTCTGTTAGGAATCTGAAGTGGATCCATCTCAATCCAACATGACCTAGCAAACATGACTTACTTTGTTCAGTTACAGACTGTGTTATCTCTCTGTGGAGATCTGAAGTGGATCCATCTCAATCCAACATGACCTAGCAAACATGACTTACTTTGTTCAGTTACAGACTGTGTTAATCTCTCTCTGTAGGAGATCTGAAGTGGATCCATCTCAATCCAACATGACCTAGCAAACATGACTTACTTTGTTCAGTACAGACTGTGTTAATCTCTCTCTGTAGGAGATCTGAAGTGGATCCATCTCAATCCAACATGACCTAGCAAGCAAGACTTACTTTGTTCAGTTACAGACTTTGTTAATCTCTCTCTGTAGGAGATCTGAAGTGGATCCATCTCAATCCAACATGACCTAGCAAACATGACTTACTTTGTTCAGTTACAGACTGTGTTAATCTCTCTCTGTAGGAGATCTGAAGTGGATCCATCTCAATCCAACATGACCTAGCAAACATGACTTACTTTGTTCAGTTACAGACTGTGTTAATCTCTCTCTGTAGGAGATCTGAAGTGGATCCATCTCAATCCAACATGACCTAGCAAACATGACTTACTTTGTTCAGTTACAGACTGTGTTAATCTCTCTCTGTAGGAGATCTGAAGTGGATCCATCTCAATCCAACATGACCTAGCAAACATGACTTACTTTGTTCAGTTACAGACTGTTGTTAATCTCTCTCTGTAGGAGATCTGAAGTGGATCCATCTCAATCCAACATGACCTAGCAATCAAGACTTACTTTGTTCAGTTACAGACTTTGTTAATCTCTCTCTGTAGGAGATCTGAAGTGGATCCATCTCAATCCAACATGACCTAGCAAGCATGACTTACTTTGTTCAGTTACAGACTGTGTTAATCTCTCTCTGTAGGAGATCTGAAGTGGATCCATCTCAATCCAACATGACCTAGCAAACATGACTTACTTTGTTCAGTTACAGACTGTGTTAATCTCTCTCTGTAGGAGATCTGAAGTGGATCCATCTCAATCCAACATGACCTAGCAAACATGACTTACTTTGTTCAGTTACAGACTGTGTTAATCTCTCTCTGTAGGAGATCTGAAGTGGATCCATCTCAATCCAACATGACCTAGCAAACATGACTTACTTTGTTCAGTTACAGACTGTGTTAATTCTCTCTCTGTAGGAGATCTGAAGTGGATCCATCTCAATCCAACATGACCTAGCAAACATGACTTACTTTGTTCAGTTACAGACTGTGTTAATCTCTCTCTGTAGGAGATCTGAAGTGGATCCATCTCAATCCAACATGACCTAGCAAACATGACTTACTTTGTTCAGTTACAGACTGTGTTAATCTCTCTCTGTAGGAGATCTGAAGTGGATCCATCTCAATCCAACATGACCTAGCAAACATGACTTACTTTGTTCAGTTACAGACTGTGTTAATCTCTCTCTGTAGGAGATCTGAAGTGGATCCATCTCAATCCAACATGACCTAGCAAACAAGACTTACTTTGTTCAGTTACAGACTGTGTTAATCTCTCTCTGTAGGAGATCTGAAGTGGATCCATCTCAATCCAACATGACCTAGCAAACAAGACTTACTTTGTTCAGTTACAGACTGTGTTAATCTCTCTCTGTAGGAGATCTGAAGTGGATCCATCTCAATCCAACATGACCTAGCAAACAGACTTACTTTGTTCAGTTACAGACTTGTTAATCTCTCTCTGTAGGAGATCTGAAGTGGATCCATCTCAATCCAACATGACCTAGCAAACATGACTTACTTTGTTCAGTTACAGACTTGTGTTAATCTCTCTCTGTAGGAGATCTGAAGTGGATCCATCTCAATCCAACATGACCTAGCAAACATGACTTACTTTGTTCAGTTACAGACTGTGTTAATCTCTCTCTGTAGGAGATCTGAAGTGGACCCATCTCAATCCAACATGACCTAGCAAACATGACTTACTTTGTTCAGTTACAGACTGTGTTAATCTCTCTCTGTAGGAGATCTGAAGTGGACCCATCTCAATCCAACATGACCTAGCAAACATGACTTACTTTGTTCAGTTACAGACTGTGTTAATCTCTCTCTGTAGGAGATCTGAAGTGGACCCATCTCAATCCAACATGACCTAGCAAACATGACTTACTTTGTTCAGTTACAGACTGTGTTAATCTCTCTCTGTAGAGATCTGAAGTGGATCCATCTCAATCCAACATGACCTAGCAAGCATGACTTACTTTGTTCAGTTACAGACTGTGTTAATCTCTCTCTGTAGGAGATCTGAAGTGGATCCATCTCAATCCAACATGACCTAGCAAACATGACTTACTTTGTTCAGTTACAGACTTTGTTAATCTCTCTCTGTAGGAGATCTGAAGTGGACCCATCTCAGCTTCCACTTTGTATTCTTTCCGAATTCGATCAACAATAATTTCAAGGTGGAGTTCTCCCATACCAGAAAGGATCATCTAATAAAAGTCAAAAAGCAATAAAATCATTTGGAAATGACAAAAACAATACTTATTAGGGCGATGCCAAGTCTACATTACATTGATAATACCAGTATAAATCTGGTTTTATGAGCTCCAAACTGTTATATCTTTACCTGGCCTGTATCAGTGTCTGTTCTAACATGAAGACTGGGATCTTCTCGTTGTAAACATTCAAGGGCTCTCTCCAAATCTGAAATTTAAATAATTGTTCATTGGTACTATAAACACTCCTGCAATCCATCTTGGAGCAACTAGGCTCAAAATCTGATTCAGACCAGTGCCTAATATCAATTCTTTCCTGCAGATTTCCTCCATCTAGGTTTACCTTTCATTATCTAAAATGTATCAATTCTTTATCAACCAGTTAATCGAAGTCCATTTTGACAATGAAAGTTTTCAATATCCATCCCACTTTGGGGGGTATATAATAGGTATCTGAACACTACAAGCTAGACCCATACAAACCCAGAACAGAATGTTGAGTAGCTGTTTCAGAGAAACTACAAAACATATTTTTGAAGAGATAGGGCAAAACATAGCTATCTTCATCATAGAGTCAGAAACTTTTTCTTAATTTTGTTATTTATTTATTTATTTATTTTTATTTTTATTTTTTTCTGGGGGGGGGGGGGTCATAATTGTGTACCTGCTTGATATGCCTGTGATGTTGGCTCAATTGTACAGAAGAAGACAGGCTCAGGGATATCCAGCCCTCCAAGCATGGGAACCTTATCTGCACTTGCAGTCTCTTCATTAGATTTACCCCTTCTCTTCCATGTTCTCTGTGCAGCATTGAGGGCAGACTTGGATGACACCAGTGTATCACCTGTAACTGTCTATGTCAATAACAGAGTTGAAAAAGCAAAAATGTAATCAGAAGGAAACAATAATCTACATAGTATCACACATACAACTTCAAAGATATGGTCCAGCTTAAAAAAAACAAATTATCATTGATTGTTAAAATGCTTTTTTTTTATTTTGGCTACAGCAATACTTCTGTTAGATATGCTGTAACCATGGTAACCTCTGTGTAAACTGTATATAATCCAATGTGGTATTTTTTCCGAATGCAAGTTTGCCCCAAGCAAGGCTTAAAGCCACTCTTGCAAGAAGGGGAGCTGAACGTAGGAATTGATATTCCTAATAAAATAGTCATGGAGGGAAACATGCACCAGGCAAGGAGTTCCCAAGAGATGCAGTATATGGAAAAAAATGTTGGAATGGCTCTTTGTTCTACATCTCAACAAAGCAAGAGTGTATGGGTGAGAAAAGCAGAAAGCCTGGTTTCACGATCAAACATCCTGATGGGAGGGACCAGGTCCGACCATGATGACATCAACAAGATAGAACAAGATTAACAATACACTTCTGCACTCTATCTAATAAAGATAAATGACAGGCAGAAGCTCCGGCCCATTAATTTTTGGAACTGCAAAACAAATTCTAAAAACAAAGACTGCAGTCAAGGCATACACAAGTGCAATCTATCTTTAGTCTGTTTAAAACATTCATGTGGTTTTTCCACTATCTACCACACCCATTGCCAATAGAGGATGCTATCTCGAGACAAGCTACTACCACTCACTAACTGCTATCACTTAAAGTCAGAAACCAAAACAAAATATGTATCGCCCGCTGTAGTTAAATTGATCAATTTCAGCTAAAAGCAAAATACAATGGTCTTGAAACCAATACCAAGCAAACTTCCCACACTTTAGTTTTGGTCACAACTTGACATATGACAATTAACCAGGTGGAATGATGAGTCTTTTGAATGTTTCAATACCATGATGGTGTTGAAGTAAATGATTACGAACCTGTTTGAGGCCAACAGCCACAGCGATGTTACCAGCCGTCATGATCTCTACCTCCTTATGGTTATCAGCACGCACCCACAGTAACCGACTTATACGTTCTCTGCAGAAACACAGAAATGGACAAAAATAGCCTCATTCATATTTGTTGGAGATTTGCACCAAAAACAAGGACCTACAACAAAACCTAAACAAGAAAAGTTATTATTATCTGTCTCAGTTACATTGGTCTTTTTTTTATTTTTTTTATTGTTACTAACACCAATGATTTGTAAACTCTGGTTATTTAAAAAAACAAAAAAACAAAAACAGTTATCCATACTAAACCTTCACAGCTGGATGGTTGGATATTTACAAAAGAATTTATTCACATTTTGACAAGACTTTTATTTTTAAAATAAGTTGAGATGACAAAGTCACCATTAGAATGCACTAAAGATACAGACTTCCTTGATAGCTGTGGACGCTTTTGCAATGGTGTATTTTGTGTTTAAGAGACTAAGAGCACTATAGTTTAGGGGACACTGCTGTATTCATTCACTATTTATAAATACCCAAGACAGTTTAGGGCAGTCCTATTGGTTGAAAGGTGGTCACATGACCATGTTTACCTGGTATTAAGCGGCTGACAAAGACATAGCTGGAGCTGTTAAGGATCAGTTAGCCAAAGTGCATTCAGCGTCAGTGTTGGTGCGCAAGCTTAGATGGGTGCTAATAACACGTAACGCTATCAATACATACAATCTATTAGAACTTGCACGTACCATTGAGCGTTGCGTGCAATTTGACCTTTCGCCAAACAACCCAAGGACAGAAATTGAATAATTTTACAAAAAGACAAGTTCAGTTGAAGTGTTTCCATTCTTTTTAATGCTTTTTTAACAAAAAGGGTATTTAGCGATAAAAGACCTCACTTGCTGCCACAACCCTGACGGTTTTAAACCACCATTAAGACCTCATTGCCACTCTTTTATTTCCTTCACAAAGTTTAATGCCTGAGAGAGTTGTCACAATGCAATGATACTTACATGCAGTTTCTGTTGACATTGTATATGGATGACTGGGGTTTTATGGTTCCTGAGTAAACACGCAAGAAGACCAGAGCTCCCCTCTGTTTATCATGGATGATCTTGAAGGCATAGGCGCACAAATCCTTCCCATATAGACTCCTATAATGAGGATACATTTTTAATGGAATATCATACCATAAGATTTAGAGTAAATAACTCAGGAGTTAAATTTGCTACGACAAATGGTGAGCATGCACATAGGGTTTGGAATAATAACTGTGTATTTTGAAATACCTTGTTCATCTAGTGGGAGCAGGGCACATTTCAAGTGTTTGTAAATCAGTTATCAAAGTGCCTTACACTATTAGTTCATTGAGTCAGGGGCATCCCTGGAACCATCATAAGGACAATCTTTACCCTCCAGTTTCTCCTGAGGATATTAATGAAATAAACCAGTAGAAAACACCTCATTGTGTTATGACATGAACTCAACCCACACTTTGCAGTCTGGGTCATTAGAACTTGAGTCCAGTGTACCAGACTACCAGTCGACCATATGCAAGATGAAGGTATTTCTTAAGTTTTAAGAAAATAGAGTATTACTTAACATACACAAATTCTTGCTGTCTCTGACAGGGTGCAGGCAAATAGGCATTGACAGCATCCATAAGAAGCTGCACTCCCTTGTTCTTCAGTGAACTACCACATAACACTGGCACGATCCTCTGAGCAATGGTAAGCCTTCTAACAGCACTCACTATCTGATATCCAACATAACATATAATTGTAGCGGAATAATTGAACAGCTATTTGAAAGCTTAGAAAGCCCTTTGCCAATGTAGGATAAAGTACAGGTCAATGGTCTAGCAGTTTAAGACATCTACTCCAGTCAATGCCAGTATACTGAAATAGGTCACAAGGTTTATCATACAATGGTGAAGCAAAAATAACAAGGACACCAATTTAAACAGCCACCAAATCAGAAATGGATTTAATTATAATTTTTGTGTAATATTCATATAATTATTTTGTAATGTTGTTCAAAATGGAGAAACTAAAGAATTAAACACCTTTTATGGATCTATCCCAAATATACATAAAAACAGAGTAGAAAACCGAGTAGAGGAAGATTATTTGTCAGTATACTTGCTAATTCTATATGGAGCATTAAAGCAATAATTTACACCTCTTCTGATGGCACTTCACTGTAGACAATTTCATCTTGCTCCAAAATGGGCTCAGCAAATTCTTCATCTAGATCTATCAGCTGTAATACAGAAGAATGAAACTGTCAATCAAATATTCATTGGATGATAAGCACTTTGATCATCATCAGAATATTAACATTTCAGTTGATCACCTCATTTTCTAAGAAATCTTAATCAAAATGGAGTGTAGGTATTAGTTCAATCCACAAATTTATTTATCAGCCAATTTTACTGTTCTACAAAAGTGTACCTGATCTATCAACCTGATTCTTGCATCCAATGTTCTTAGCCACAATTCTGCATCTTTGTTCTTGTTGACTTCCTCTCTGATAAATGTACGACCCCCATCATCTCCCGTTCCTGTTTGCCAAGTAACTGTTTCCATAGCAATTACATCAATAACGCCTGAAAAATGTTTGTGCTTACCAATTGGGATCTAGAAAGGAAAGTGAGAAAATGAAACAAAATGAAACATAATGAAAGCATTGATGTTGCTTTTTAGAGGAGCGACAGTATTGGTAATGTCAGCAAAACTTGTGTTTATTTACTCTCTTTAATCCTAATTAATAAATACCACTAACAATACATTTTATACCACTGAATCAAGATAAGTTTTGCACTGAAATGATCTCGGGATTTGTCATATAATTTGTATAGTTTAATCTTAGTAATTGTCAGATTGTTTTCTGCATGCATTAAAACACTATTAAGTTCTGTTATCTACATGATCTAAACATACTGATAAAGCCCTTCCCTACCTGATATAACCAAGCTATCACATCCACCATTTGGGGGTTAATTGAAATTAAGATATGGCACTTGTTGGTGGGCCCAATTATTCTATTTATCTTTTTAATATGTATTTTATTCCACATCCAGCAGCACCAGTGGGAATTCAAAATTCATAAACACTGCAGACAATGACTTCAACTGTAATTTTGCCACTCAAAATGGTAATAATAATAATAGTAGGTAGACCATCGAATCTGACGTTGACATCTTTGTGCAATCATGCAAGTGGCACAGCCGTCCACAGTGAGGGCATGGAAACTGTCCTAGTATAGTTGGCACAGCTGCAGTTGCTGCCTTGTCCAATCTCGAGCGGTGAAGAAGCCTGCTCTTCTCTGCTCCTTGAAGCTGTCAAGGGCCTAACTTGTGTGGGCGCACCAACCAGACTGATCCTAAGCATGCTGTTCCAACTCTTTGGGAGGGATGGCCAGTATGTGTGATGTTGACTTTCACACAGTCCTTGTACCTCTTGCGAGGTCTTCCTCTGTTTCTCCTTCCAAGGGAGAGTTCTCCATAAAACAGCTGCTTTGGGATTCTAGAACCTTCCATTCGAATGACATGACCAGTCCATCGGAGCTAGGCTTTCAGGATGATGGCTTCGATGCTTCTGCCTTCTGCCTTCTGCCTTAGATCAGTGTTTTAGATCATTGTGGATGTGTTTCGACAGTCTTTACTCAGGAAGATACCAGTACTGTCCCGGACCTTGGTCCGTGCAAGACCCCAGAGCTGCAACAAATTGCAAAAGTTGGTGTAGAAGGTGTAGACAAATTGCTGGAAAATTTGCAACCGCAAAAGGCTCCTGGATCAGATGGGAAATCCCCACGTGTTCTCAAATTGTGCGCCTCCAGCTTGGCTTCAATGTTTAAATGTATCTTCCAAAAATCTTGGGACACAGGGGTTTTACCACAAGATTGGTTAAATGCTAATGTACATAGTTCCCTTATTCAAGAACTGTAAAAAATCAACTCCCTCCAAGTACCGTCCAGTTTCTCTCACGTCAGTCAAAAGCAAACCTTTAGAACATATTATCTGTCATACCATCATGAACTTCTGGGAAACACACGGTATTCTTTGCGACAAACAGCACGGGTTTCGGGAGGGGAGGGTCATGCGAAACTCAGCTGGCTGCAACGACTGAAGACCTTGCTGGAGTCCTGGACCAGAAGGGCCAGATGGGCTGCATAATACTGGACTTCAGCCACATCAAAGATTACTAGCCAAGCTTCGACACAGTGGTCTTTCAAAGTCTCTTGTAACATGGATGGGGAACTTTCTCACCAAAAGAACACAACAAGTCATAATCGATGGAGTCAGCTCAGATAAAGTCTACATGATACATGATGATGTCACGATGATGTCATTGTTATATGCACTAGGGTTAATCCCATCCCAAAGGACCAAGCATTAATGGTTAAGTATCTTGGTAAAGCAGTGATAACAGTTTGCATACCTGTAATGGTACTGGAATAGTGTGCAGCCTGTCTCTGATAGAACTTAAACAAAACTGAAAGTCTGCATTCATCTTATCCATCTTATTGATAAATGCCAGCCGTGGGATTCTGTACCGGTTTGCCTGACGCCAGACTGTTAAAGTCTGTGCCTGTAGGATAGATTAAGATAGATTAGATAAGTAAACAATGACAAATCATGAAAATAGGATAAATTTCAACATAATTCTTGCAAGGTTGCTTTTTCATTAAAAAAAATTGTTTTATGCCTTATATAAAAGAGCATTATCCATTGGAAAGATGCATTAAAAATGTGCATATCATTATTACAAGATCCAGATGATCAGGCTTAGAGCGGTAGGAATTATGGTACATGTTAGTAGAGGAGGATGAAGGAAGGTTGAAAGAGAGTGACGGTGTGAGAAGGGCAATCTGGTGGCAGTGTTCAATAGTAACATGTTTTATTCATAGGCCACCCTTAGAAAAGTGCCCCTCCCCCTGTAACAACTATATACATGTACTTAGACTTGTGGACAAGTTAAATGTTTGTTGCAGTGATAGCATATAACGTCTCTCACATGACTTTACTGTTCTTGTGAGACTGCTGGTTGCAGATTGCTGCCCCATTATTATATAGGGGGATTGGGTATCGTTTGAAGAACAAATACCTTAGGAAGTACACATTTCTTGCTGTTTATGTCTATGTTTTTAAGCAACTTATTGCTGCTTTCTTTTGAACAAACTTCAACAAATACGAGTACATTTGTATGATGCCAATATTTACCAACAAAAGAAGCCACCCATAATTTTGATTGGTAGTCAATTTGGCAGACTGATAAATGTCCAGAGGGTTATTTTGCACAGGAACATGGACAGCCTAGAGAACACAATGTGCCTAAGTAGTTTTTTGAGGAATGGCAAGCTTGATACCGGGAAAATTTAATCAGTTTAGCTTTAAATCTGTCTTCTACTAGTTAAAAAAAAGATGAAGATCACAACGCTATTTTTCTAACAATGCAGGCAATTTTTGGCCACAAGTACACATGGTAAATGTTCAATGGTGTCTCTGATGTTTACGGAGTGCTGTCTTATGGTCTAATGGGATAATATAGAATCCGGTTTTCATCTCATTCTTCACAGATGTACACCCTTAAAAATGCCCTTTCTGTCTGCTACAGACAACCACTTCTTTCAATGAAAGTGGATTAAAGCTTTGATAAAAGTGAAAATGATTTAAAAACTTCAAGTAAACTTACCTCCACCCCTTGTGAGGCATCAAATACAGCAATGGCTCCATCTAATACTCGCAGTGATCTTTCTACTTCAACTGTAAAATCCACATGACCTGACCATCAAATATGAACAACAAATATCAAATTTTGGTTTTACCCTTTCACAGATATGTAATACACTGTATACGCAGTACTTCCCCGAGTTCTGTGGAAAAATCCACAGGCATTTTACTCGGGTGGGATTCGAACCCACAACCTTTGCCTTTCTAGAGCAGATGTCTTACTAACTAGACCACTGAGATTGCCCTTTTTTTTTTAATCCTATTATTTTAGCAGCGGGTACCGCAACAATTTAATAGATGATAAATTTGCACCGGGGATAAAACCAAAATGTAACCTTGTTTATCCCCCGTGCAAAATTAACATATATTAAACAAATATTATCTTTTGAATATACTGAAATGGTTTTTCATTTTTTAATATCTGTAACTACCTTCTCACAAAGAATTAACAGGCAAAGAAAAGACTCAACATTTTTCGAAAGTAACATATTTTTCAGTTTTACCTGGAGTGTCTATTAGATTTATTCTGTGTTCCTTCCAGAAGAAGGTGACTGCAGCTGAGGTGATTGTAATCCCACGATCTCGTTCTTGTGGCATGTAGTCAGTCACTGTATCACCATCATCAACATCTACGATTCACACAAAAAATCAGTAAATCAGAGCAACAAGTTCATAATTCAGTTTACTCTTGCCAAACACCCAATTGGTTTCATGCAATAAGAATTGTACATGTATTTCACTCAATTGGTTCTGTGCAGACATAAACAAAAAATGTTTGACAAGCAGCTTTCTGAAAATTACCTAGGGCTGATGATCACACTGGAATACAAAGACTGACCTCCTAAGTGTTTTGTTGTCCCTGAGTAATACAGCATTCTCTCTGTGGTGGTTGTCTTCCCAGCATCAATGTGTGCCATGATGCCAATGTTTCTTATGGAACTTGTGTCATTGCTGGAACCATTTCTATTTGCTTAGAGAAAAAAATAATAATAATAATAAAAAGTACAGATTGATGGATTGACTCTGTCTCCCAGGTCTTGAAGTGGAGAAAACAATTTTTCTTCGGTGCAAAGTACCTTTTAAAGACAAACTCAATAATACATTATTTCAGTGATAATCAACAACAATGACCAACTGCATTCACATTTATGATCAAATAAACAATCATTGATTCTACTTCCTCTTATCTTTTACAGCGTGCAAAAGATGGGGGGGGGGGACAGAAGATGTAAACGCCACAGCGTAGAACCCTCTTCTATGGAGGCGATTTGTTGTCATCTTCCAACATTATTACAACGAAAATGGCAGTTACAAAAAGTAGACAAACAGTGGCAAACGAATTGTAAAAATGGCGATCATTGACAGAAATATTGCTTCACTGTTCCCTACTGCATACAGCACAGGAATGTACATGTAACTCAACTATCCGAGTTCCAGGGTAATTATAACCTCATACCCAGAACTAATGTACAAGGCAAAGGAACAACCAACAGTGGACATGATCAAGTTAATGTACCCCGTGGGGTACATCACTCATGTTCCCCCGAGTCGGTGTACATGTGCGTCTTTAAATTGAGCACATCAAGTGATTGGTTCTCGACCAATAAAATTCACACTCTATTACCGTGTTGCCGTGGTATATCGTACATTGTAAACTAATTTACTCTGAAGTAAAAGTTGTTGAAACAAGGAAGCTCTCTTGTCTGAGTGAGGGATAAACTGGTAATGCTATTAAGAGAGAACAAAACAAACATTATGCAATGTCAGACTCACCACAAAATCTTGCTTGGGTTTCCTGCACTGATTGTCTCCGAAAACGGTGGAAAAGGTCTGTTGTTGCTGCCCCTTTCTTTTGAAAAGTTCGACCACACTGACAACACTAAGATAAAATTGTTTGCATTCTTTAAAGACTTACTTGTAGTACTTTTGATTATTTTCCTCAAACAGAAAAACTTAGCATAGATATGACCATGACAAGCAATACAGTACACATGTGTACACAAGTGCAGGCGCGGATCCAGGGGGGGCGTGGGGGGCGCACGCCCCCCCTTTTCCATAAAAAAAAAAAAAAAAAAGAGAGAGAAGAAGAAAAAGAGAGAGAGAGAGAAGGGGAGGGGGAAAGGGGAAGGGACAAAATAAATTACACACCCCTGGTATATTTTTCAAAAAAAGCTACTAATAACCCGTACCTCGTACACTTTGTTTCATTTGGGAACCAGAATTATTTCACCGACATACATCATTATGAGGAATTCCGCGTGAAGCTCTGTGTGTGTGACAGCGTGATTCTCACGCCCTATATACTAACCGCAAAATACCTGCACATACCCGACGCGCTCTTTCATTCTGAATAGAAAAATGCCAAGTTAATACTACTCTATGGATGTACATACTTTTTATAGCTTCATTTTGATTGGTCATTCAAGAGTATTGGTCAAACTATACCCGAAACCTTCGACCAAACAAATTGTTCGTCTCAGGAACTTCTCCGCCGGTATCTGCTTTTTAGGAGCGACAGTGCGATGTTGGACTGTACCATTTATCTAGCAGGGATTGAAGTCAGTTGTACTTCGTATTTTTAATGAGATACAAACGTTTTTTGAAAGACACTCTTTGATCGACAGGGTCCGGGAGTGAAGATCATTCACCCGGCTACCGTGTGGTTTGGTGGCTGACAGGTGCGGGAGTCACTTTGAGCGGATTTGTCTCTTATAAGTCTGTGCAAATCAGGTGCGGGTTCGGGGGGGGGGGGGGGGGGCGGGGGGGCGGGGGCGTAAACCCCCCTTTTCCTTCACACACAAAAAAGGGGGGAGAGACACAAATAAGGGGAAAATGAGGGAGAGACAAAATTAATTACATAGGCCTACCTGGTATTTTTGTTCCCAAAAGCTACTAATAACCCGAACCTCGTACACTTAGTTTCATTTGTGGACCACTATTATTTCACTGACAGACATTGTCTCATGGGGATTTACACGTGAATCTGTGTGTATAGACACCGAGTTTCTCACACTGAACACAAAAATACTATGAACACTAAACATATTCATGTATGCTATAACGCTACATGATCCCTTTCTACACAGTAAAAGTCTGTGTGCGTGTGTGACCCGTGCAAATGTAGGCCCTATTACATTTTGTTACAATCGCACAATGCACAAAATTTGGTAAAAGCCCTCAAAATTAGGAGGAGCAGTTTGTTTCCCCAACAATTTTTCGTCCCCGAATAAATATTGCAGCCTGCAGTTTGATTTCATAACTCAGGATGACTGATTTGATGAAACCTAACTAGAAAAAAATGTTCATGATGTTGCTAAAAAAATGTTGTTAAAACTTAAAGTGGTCAGATATTGCCTGAGATCGCACCACAGAGCATCTAGAATCCAAATTTTTTCGGGGCCCTTAAGCGGGCCCCGCACCCCACGCCGTTGCGGCTTGGCACAATTCACACCCCCCCCCCCCCCCCCCGTTTGGAAAATCCTGGATTCGCCCCTAAGTGTAAGCTTAAACTCTAAAAGGATAAGCGGAAGATCTTTGACTTTGTATGTTAATTATGTGTTTGTACAGTACTCTTATTGAAGAATTACTGTGTAATTTTATAGCAAATTCTATTATCAAAACTATCAAACACCAACAATCCTGAGTGCCAAATTCACAGATGCCGAGTTTGCTAGGTGCTGAAGTGTCATTTGTAGAAACCAAAGATTATAATTAATAATCTAATCTATTTGGTAAAAACTGATGTGTTTACTGTAGCTCCATAAATAATGCTGGCAGTAACACAGTAAACTAACTGAGTGACCGAGTGTTAAACAAATACCGGACACTTCGGCACCTTGCAAACTCGGCACCAGCAAACTCGGCACCTTGCGAACTCGGCACCAAGAATGTCTACACCATACATGCCATACAAACTCGGCACCTGCCTATTTTTGACTAACAAACTCGGTACTAAGCAATCACTATCTGTTCGCTGGAATGGTCAAGTGGTTAAATAAAGTAACGTACATGTACTTACATACATAATAAAAATGAGGGATGTTTCATTTTTATTAATTTATTTATTATTTATTTTATTTGTTATTTAGTCAACTTTTACAAACAAATTTATTTATTCATAAAATTACTTCATTGTTTAAAAGTGATTCAATTTTTGTTGCAGCCAAAAACTTTGTTTTATTAAAAAATAATAATAAATATAATATTATTTGATATTTAGTCAACTTTTAACTTGACTACAAAATTATTTATTCATAAAATTACGTTATTGTTTTAAGACTAGTGTCGTGATTCGTTTTTTGTAAACAGTCTAACAAGTCTAACATTATATAACTCTAACTAACTCACTTTGTGGACTGCTGATCGCATTTTAATAATGATGGTCATCTTCACGAACGTTCACAAATAACTATTCCTAGCTAGCTTATCAGCAACGTTGCTTCTCTGTTGTTGCAAGCATCAAGTAAGGCCGGATGGGCTGCATGCTGCACTGTGGTGTTGTTGCTGCTATTGCATGGCATGGTGTACTCACATGCTAGAAGTTAGAACTGACGAATTTGCGGCCGGGAATTTGGAAAGCGCGGCGAGATCGATTATTCCTGAGAACGAAGTTGGGGTTCTTCGGCAACGAATATGCGGCTGGCCGGGAATTTGGATCGGTACTTAAAGTTATAGCTCTACACAGGAGGAGAGATGGTGTTGTAATGTTGTGTACTGTTACTACAGTTAGGAAGGAAAAGAAAATGGTTCGACTTGGGAACTCCGAGCTTTTGTCTCTGTTCATTAGTTTTACATTTGCTTTAAATGTTTGTGGACAAGGTAAGTGAGTTTGAAATTGCAAAGACTTCTTTTTTACTTCACGAAATACGACTACGATTCGAGGCCTACACATCTACACTCTCTACTGTCATGCCTGTACTCTACTACATAGTTCTGCACCAGCCATAGCCCCACTTCTGTGGCCAATGGATCGTTGGCCACAGAAGTGGGGCCACAGAAGTGGGGCTACACCAGCCAATGAAACAGAAACCAGTCATCTCGCCCCCGGCAAAGTCGCCCCCACAAAGTCGCCCCAGCAAGTTCACTCCCTCCAGGTACAAACTCGCCCTCACAATGTCGCCCCCTACAAAGTCGCCCCTTTTTTTTATATGTCAAGTGAGCTGAGAAAAATCTGGACGACGCCAGTGACTGACACTGACAGATCACTTCGTCTCCACTAAAAAAAAATTCTCCTCCAAAAAATGCAAACATCACAACAAGGGCTAATCCAGGGACCAATAAGAAAGTGCCCATTAAGTTTAACGTCAATGTAAGATGAAGTTTTGGACTATGTTTCCCTTTCTAAAAATATCATCCAAATTCCAATATGAAAATGTACAATAAATAACGACAATATTATTAACAAGATGGATTTTGCAATTCCTTTGGCGCAGACAAAAAAGTCTCGCAAAACAATTTACAACAAACTACTTACTTAAATTGAATTCAGTTTAATCCTTTAATAGCTATTTTTGCAAAAGCTGATCGGAACTAAAATTAATTATATTATTACCCTTTTGTTCGTATGTCATTTTGTTATCGTTTTCACGAACACTCCACAGAACACACAATCCGAGATATTAGAAGGGATTTAAGTTTGGTCACTCGTGAAACCGTTTCTAAATTGGCTGTTCGTGAAAAACAGAAAAATGCATAGGACGTCAAATTTCCCTGGATTGGAGAGGCTATAGTACATCAGAGATAAACAAAATCACAAACAAAGTATCTTTTGAAGAACGCAACAATCTGATTTACAAAAGGCAGAACAAAAAGGAAAACAAAACTCCGCTGGTCTTCATGACCACATACAATCCTTGCATCAACCACAGTGATTTAAACCGTGCAATCAACAAATACTGGCCAATGATACAAGGCAATGAAACACTCCAGAGGATTTTCCAAAATCCTCCTTTCATTACTTTCAAAAAAGACCAAAACATACGGGAAAAACTAATCAGAGCGAAACTCAATCGAAGTCTTAACGACTCCACACCCACCCAACAGCTCTCCCCCTGTTCCCAACGACTCTGGTTTTGGCAACAGCCATCATGATGAAGCACTAGAAATCCTAATCTCCTTATTGGAGGAACAAGTCACAAACGAACAAGGATCTCACTCGAAATAACTGTCCCTAAACGGACTATACAGTTACGGTTACAACCTCGAACCAAAGCCTATTAAACCAACCCCACGGTCTACATAACAGACACGAGACATACTGATTGTTCCAGAATCAACCAATTGCAACTGATGAGTGCCCATCTGAGGTATGAAAACATGTTATTGCTACCCGAGAATCCGAACAAATATCCACTTACTAAAAAGTCTTGTTTGTTCCTGGTCCAATTATATACACCTAAAACCCCAGTCAATATGAAACAATATGTATAAAATACCCCGACATGAACCACATCCATAAAACATGTAATCACAATTTTACGGTTTTATGTTTTTCAAGTCGACTAGTCTTGGAGTGTCTCTGAATTGGACAGCCACATCATTTATCTATCAAGGAACAATTAAGAAATTGTAATTTCTTTACCCATGCAAAATGCGTCAGCATTAAATTTCCATTTTTCAATTATCGTTAGGACAAACTAGCAAAGTTGCCCTCTACAAACTAGCAAAGTCACCTTCCACAAACTAGCAAAGTCTACAAACTAGCAAAGTCGCCCTCTACAAACTAGCAAAGTCGCCCTCTACAAACTAGCAAAGTTGCCCTCTACAAACTAGCAAAGTCGCCCATTACAAACTAGCAAAGTTGCCCTCTACAAACTAGCAAAGTCGCCCATTACAAACTAGCAAAGTCGCCCTCTACAAACTAGCAAAGTCGCCCTCTACAAACTAGCAAAGTTGCCCTCTACAAACTAGCAAAGTCGCCCTCTACAAACTAGCAAAGTCGCCCTCTACAAACTAGCAAAGTTGCCCTCTACAAACTAGCAAAGTCGCCCATTACAAACTAGCAAAGTTGCCCTCTACAAACTAGCAAAGTCGCCCATTACAAACTAGCAAAGTCGCCCTCTACAAACTAGCAAAGTCGCCCTCTACAAACTAGCAAAGTTGCCCTCTACAAACTAGCAAAGTCGCCCTCTACAAACTAGCAAAGTCGCCCTCTACAAACTAGCAAAGTTGCCCTCTACAAACTAGCAAAGTTGCCCTCTACAAACTAGCAAAGTTGCCCTCTACAAACTAGCAAAGTTGCCCTCTACAAACTAGCCAAGTTGCCCTCTACAAACTAGCAAAGTTGCCCTCTACAAACTAGCCAAGTTGCCCTCTACAAACTAGCAAAGTTGCCCTCTACAAACTAGCCAAGTTGCCCTCTACAAACTAGCAAAGTTGCCCTCTAACGTACAAACTCGCCCACTAACGTACAGACACGAACCTAACAACAAACAAACTAACTCGCCCCCCTCTAAAACTCGCCAACTTTCAAAGTCAAAGTCACCTTTCACAAATTCACCCCCCAAACAGAGTGGTTCCCCTGACAAAGTCACCTTTACTTGCATGTATTTCGCTACTTTATTTGGGGCGATGGAATGGTTATTTACTTTATTTACTTGTTACATTACTTGTTTAAAATTAAATTGGGCTAAAAATATAATTCCGTATCCGGCAGCCACTTTATCTCCCTTTAGTTTCGGTCAAATTTCATCCTTACCTGTCCATGGGAAGGTTGACAGAATGAATATAGAGAGGAACAGGCATTTTGAAGTATTAAAAGTGTCAAAATCATGAAAAGTAAGCAATATTTTGGTATACGGTCACTGACTGTGGTCTTTACAATGCTGCTCACTACACTCCACTTTAGTTTCATTTTGCATGAGAGTTCCATTGGCACAATGAAATGTGTGCTTGAGTTTTCCTTTTTAAAGGTCAAAATTTAGCATTTTAGCTACCAATTCCTCCAGAAGAATATTACAAAAAGGGAAATAAAGTCCAACATCCGTTAAAAAATCAAATTAATCTCTAAGAAAGTGGCAGTTGGATACAGAAATTTGTCCAATAATTGTTTACATTTTCATAAAATGTTATATACTTTTTTTAAATTTTATTCTCTTATAAATTGTATGTTAATTTATCTTCAATTTTAAGCCTTACTTTGATTTTTTGTTACCTTACTTTACTGAGGTGATAGGATGTTCTTTTACTTTATTTACTTGTTCTAAATTAAAGTAATACTTTTAATCAAGTTATTACTTCGGTTGGGGTATGTGCACGCTTCATATTTTATGTGTTAAAATTTTCATTAGTTTGTGTACAGTTTATCTGTTTGTTCTTCTGTATTTTTCTGTTAAATATTTCAGTCCTGAAAAGCAGTCTCTTTTCATGTTCAGTGCAGGCATTGTGGCTTGATCTAGGCATTGCTTACTTTAAAAGAAGCCGGTTCCAGCTAAATATTCTCTGCCTTAATAACATTATAATATATATATTTGTACAACGTTGCACTCTAGCCCAATATGATGATAGATAGTGCCAATAGGCAATAACACTGGAATCACTCCACTTCTGGAGGGACATAACAGCATATTTTTTAGAATAGTACTGACATGAGGCACAAATAATTGCAGTACGCCAATACTTGTAGGCTTTATACAGGACATTTCTTAAATAATGGATCTTATGATGTAACCAAAAACATTCCATTTTTCAAGTTCCTTCATGATGTATCCTGCCATTTCTTTTCATTGATCCGTAGATGAAACCACTGTTGTGAACACCACACCATTTGCCCAGCAGCAGACAAGTCATGTAACGTCTGAAAAGTCTGCTAACAACTCTGATTCAGCTACAAGCGATGCTTCAAATAAAGTCACCTCTACAACCCAACAACCTATACTACCTACTCTACCAATCACTGTCTACCCTAACCATCGGGAGTTGTGTCCAAGTAGAGTAGATTGTTTGAAGCTGAGTGGTGACTGTTTGGATTGTGAACTGAATTCTTCATGTGTCTATGGAAGAGAATACAATGTGACTTGCAGGCCCAAACCTGATCTGGATTGTATTGTAAGTACACCTGTACTAACATTTTGTAAGGACTTTTTGGGTCTCCATTGCGCGAGCAGGTACATTACTTTGTGGACTCAGTGCTGTAAGGTCCTTATTTGCAATTTCATACCAGGGGATCAGGTTGGCTCAGTGGTTTCTTTTCCTGCCTTTCACCTCTGTGGACCCCGGTTCAAATCCCACCTCAGACCAGAGCCTTGCATGTGGATTGGGTTTTTAGTCCCTACCTGATTGCATGGGTTTTCCTATTGGGGTTTTCTTCCTACATCTAAAACTGAACATTTCTTCTCGTTTTCTATTCATTCTGTTATTGGTGCTAATTGTGCTGTTGTACATGTACAGTGTATGTGTAATAAAATAAAATAAACAACAAATTTTAAAAAGTAATGATCAAAAGGGTGTTAAATGAAAACTGTGTATAAATTTGAAAAAGTTAATCACAATCCACAGTTAAATGCTGTTCTTTGAAAATGAATGTTTCTTTTTGCAAACCATTTACTTTGGAGACCTAATTGATCAATAGAGTCCGTTTACCATGATCTCAAAAAAGCAATTTGATAAAATCCATACAAACTGCACTAATAACCTATAGTCCTGAGCCAATGACATCAACTTGTACATTCTCGCTGCTTCTAACTGGTTTTGCCACTTTCTAAACTTCTATTTTCTACATCTTTCTGTCTCCTTTTCCTCTTCCTAAGTTCAAATCTTCTCCTGTGCCTTATTCAGATCTGTTCTCAAAAATATGTTTGCTAATAATAGCATTTACCCCTGCAGGGCAACCAGATTATCATTAAATCATTTCGCTGTCGTTATTGCTACCAGTCAGAGCCTTGGGAACAAACATGCACACCGACCATTAGACATAGTGACTGCAAGGTTAATAGTAATCCACCCACTATGGTCAGAGTCAACTGCTCAATTAAAGATGACTTGATCTGTTTAGGTAAGTATACAGTATACAAATATAGGGTGCATGTGAATGCATTGTGGCAGAATATAATCAAAAGATGAAATCTGGACTATTAATGGAAAAGTCAAAATTCAGTTGGTGATTGTAATCTGCAGTCTTTGTTTTGTTAACGTAGTCGCTGATAGCGCAACACAAATTACTGGAGAAGAGATATCTGTATCCCACAAACATCTGACTCAAAACGAACGTCTTGACGCTTTTGGCACTTGGACCCACCCACATTTTTGTTTTTTTCTGACCATGATTTTAATATTCATAAAACGAATCTTACGTTTTCAAATCGGTGAGTGAGCCGTGACCAAGACTGTCCCCTTGTCTCCATTATGTGAATGGTGGACTTATTCTTGAACCATAATAGCCATCGCCAATCAGGGAAATAGTTTATTTATTCGCAAACATTATTTGCAAATATGTGCGCAGACATATGCGATGTCATGAAATTATTTGCGAATATGAGCGCATACGTATGTGAATAACATTTGCAATGGCATGAATTTTATTGCATACTTTGTTGCATACTTTTGAGATGATGTCATAGTTGCGGACAATTTGTTGGTGACTTAGGGTGTACGTGGCGCTATAGCAGGAAAGTAGTCAGGCCCCTGTAAGCTTTACTGTACAAGTCTTGCCATACTTGGAGGACCACCTCACCTCACTTACCTCACATCAATGACTACTGCTAATCTTGACTGTACGCAATAAACTCCCCAGATCGTTAGAAAAAATTTTCAAAGGTATGCGACAGTATATGCAATTTAATTCACGACATTGCGAATAATTTCACATCGCATATGTCTGCGCTCTTATTTATGATTAATTTCATGACATTGCATACGTATGCGCACATATTTGCGATATGTGATGTCCCTTCAGGGCCTCCATACTTTTCTCATACATGTGTACACAAACACAAATTAAACCCATTCATGCCATACAGCGTTTGGGTAAAGAACCTTCCCATCTTCAACACCAACATTTCTTGGATTTATTTTACATGGCTCTACATGTATGCCAAGTATGTGGTGTGATCAAACCACAAGAAGAATTGAAGCCATTTGAGGATGTTAAAGAGTAACAGATTTTCTGTCACACAGTTTAGAATGTCTTTACTGGACCCCTCCAGACCAGCAAATAATTGGATACTGCTGATTTACAAATGTATAACTATACCTTGATAATTATACAGCTGTTCAACCTGTTGTCATCAGATTGTCAGTGTGTGCACCAGTAAAATTACAGTATTTGCAGTTCTTGCACAAAAGAGTCCAACCTAGTGTGCCATGTATTTCTTCTTGGTGAAGTAGTTTGTGAGGTTCTGGGTCTACTGCATGGCGCTGCTCACCCGAAAAATTATTTCTCGGGAAAGTCAGAAAGTAGAAAACATTCTGCACTTATAACACTGGGTGATGTGTGTACACAAAAAATGTCCAGGAGTGGGTGGATAAAAAACAAATTACCTTTTGATGTGGCGGTTGACGTGATAAATCGCCCACAAGGTTCTGTGGGGTTGAAGGTCAACAGCAGGTGACAACTTATTTTGTAGGGTGCACCATGCATGTACTCATGGCATAACACCACAACAAAATGCATTAGGCTCAGTTCAGACTACAACAAAAGGCATTAGGCTCAGTTCAGACCATTAAGGGAGTGCTGTCTTAAAGTTGAACCATTTCTTACCATTTTATGATTACAGGTCAGAGAAAATTTTACAAAAGGAACCGATGTAACTGGACATCTGGGTATCGGTGGTCTACAGCACTCACTCTAAGGTACACAATACAGATAATTTTGAAACTTATCAATAGTAGACTGGGTTAGTGGGAGGGTAGCCCTCAGTCAATGGGGTCTCAGTCCAAACCCCCCCTTCTTGTTAGTGGAATTATTGTCAAGGCTTATAGTTTGAGACCAAGGCCCACACTTTGATTTGAGAGACTTAACTAACACTTATTGCAGTTCTTAGATTAACCAATTTTGAGCCATATCTTAAAGACATTTGTTTGTTGCTATATTTTCAGTGTGACATTGGGAGGATTTGGTGCTGACCGGTTCTACCTTGGTTCATGGAGAGCAGGCCTTGGCAAACTGTTTAGCTTTGGAGGTCTTGGGGTATGGACACTGGTGGATGTGGTACTTATAGCTGTGGGTTACATTAGACCAGAAGATGGATCCTATTATATATGAACATGAGAGACTATGAAAACAAACCTTTCAAGACTTGTGTTAACAACATCTTAGAGTATCAAAGGTCAAACCACAATTTGCTTTTTTAAATTTTGTAAAAGTAAACTGGTAAACCTTGTCATCAAGTGTTTACTGTAATGTACTAGTTATACTTTACCATCAAATACAAGAGTTCTGCAAGGAAAGATTTTACTCTTGCCAGGGCATTGAGCTTACTTTCCAAGTGTGATCTAAAACCTTAAACTACTTTTTTGTACACAACAATATGGCACTTGTATTTGGGATCTTTGCAATCCATTTTGAAAATATTGCATAATACTATAGCAACCTGTTTCTTCTGTCAACATTGTATCCGAATTGGCTACAGCTACGATTGTTGCGAAGGACATTGTATACTTCAATGCACAATAACGTGGCGATCCAGCTGCATCCATCAATTCCGACACGGCCATAGCTTAGCCTTAGAGGAAAAAACTTTTTTGTGCTAAAGCTTCAGTGTTTTTTGTTTTTATTTGTTTTTGTTTTTTTTAATCTTTGTTGGTTTTTAAAAGTCATCTATGATAGGAAGAGATGCTAAGAGTGCAGATGACTAAAGTCACTTATGGTGAGGAAATGGTAAAAAAGATCATGTAGTTTTGACTTGGAAAATAGAAACCATATCAACATATCACTACATAATGTTATTTATAGAAAATCTGTTGTTTAGTTCAGAAAAACATGTATAAAGAAAAGCACTGCACGGCTGGATTGTTCAATTGAGCCTATGGCCTGATGGCCAAGATTTCCCACATACTTTTTTCTTTATAATTTCCATATAAATCTATTGCAGAAGCACACAATATAAAAAGAAATATTGTGCGTTTTTGTCTCGAGAAGGAGATTACCTAGTATTGCATTTCAAGTTATTTTTTAGAAACTAAAAATTTAAAAAGACAAAAATGTGGCACCTCAGTTAAATATGTTAATACCTTGGACACTACAAACATTTTCCATGTTTCACATGTTTGACATGAAGACCTTTATTAGAAAATAAATTATTCTGTACATAAATGCAATGTAAAGACTCGTTAAAGTTTGTACAGTACAAGTATTTAAATTAAACTAAAAGTAGATCTTTTTGATTGTAAGATAAAACTGTAATAAAATATTAACAAGATAGCATTCTGGCAACCATGTCAAGGGTGGTTTGTACTGCGGTGTACAATGCATGAGGTGATTAGCACGCAGTAGCCAAAATGCATACCAGTGAATAGGTTAATGAAGGTCATCTAATGGTTTAATAAATGAATGCATTCTGACCTACCATCCTTCAATCAAATGACAAGGATCTACTTTGGTTGTGAACTCCTAGGGAAAAGGAAAGTGTTACCTAGAGTATGGCTAGAGTATGCAGGCTAAAGGAACAAGTGCTGTCCAGTGCTCACTCATGCATTTATTCACCAAACCAGAAATACATGTAAGCAAAATGTTGCATCACTGCATTAGTACAGCAACTTCAGTATAAATGTGTTTAACTAAATTGTCAAAAAAATTAATAAAACTTGGATTACCGTTATTTAAAATATTATTGTTGATTCCCTCTCTGTTAACAGGGCATGATCCTGCATATTTGTAAGAATAGCGGTTGATCAAGCGGTGTGTGTGGGGGGGGGGCACAAAGTCACAAAAATACCCTTCTATCATTTAATCATTTCAATATCATGGTAGAATGGGGAGGGGGAGGAAAAGTTACATGTTGCTACATTTCAAAGCTGGGTTCAATGTTGAAGAATAACCATTCAGCTACTATGGCTGTTGGCTGCCGCAATGTTGAAGAATAACCATTCAGCTACTATGGCTGTTGACTGCCGCAATGTTGAAGAATAACCATTCAGCTACTATGGCTGTTGGCTGCCGCAATGTTGAAGAATAACCATTCAGCTACTATGGCTGTTGGCTGCCGCAATGTTGAAGAATAACCATTCAGCTACTATGGCTGTTGGCTGCCGCAATGTTGAAGAATAACCATTCAGCTACTATGGCTGTTGGCTGCCACAATGTTGAAGAATAACCATTCAGCTACTATGGCTGTTGGCTGCCGCAATGTTGAAGAATAACCATTCAGCTACTATGACTGTTGGCTGCCACAATGTTGAAGAATAACCATTCAGCTACTATGGCTGTTGGCTGCCACAATGTTGAAGAATAACCATTCAGCTACTATGGCTGTTGACTGCCAAAATGTTGAAGAATAACCACTGCCAAAACCAGTAATTCTGACATGGCATTATTTCTATTTTAAAACAGGTCAGACTATTTTGTCCTTTCAGCACCTGACTGGTTCTACTGAACTGAACTGAAAAGAAAAAAAACAACCACTTGGAATTGTGGAGAAGTACATGTCCCAGATTTGGATTAAGTTTCAGGTTTCCCTTAATATGTTGTTCAGCACAATTCTTAGAAAATGTTTTTGGTTGCAGACAGTCAAGACTGAAGATCTGTTGATGCAGATGCCTCAAGTTCACGTCGCTCCCTCCGTCTTTTCTTCTGAAGTTTTCGTTTTCTTCTTTCCTCCTCATCTGGATCCTGAAAGACAAAATGCAAGAGTCTTTTATATATTATTTTGTTCGTCGTCAGATTTATACAACTTATAACTTGACAAAATGCTGTTTTATGGAAAGGAATTATGCTGCAAACTTTTGCCTAATTTTGAAGTAAAAGTTGCACCATTGTTTTCATTTTGTTGTTAATTATAACTGAACTGTATGAAGTTAAAATTGCACATCAAATAAAATAGTACAAAATCCTATCAAAGTACTCCCTGACCTTGCCATCAAGTATCATCTGCTTCCTCTTGTTGATTGCTCGCTTCTCCCCAAATTCAAGCTCCTCAAGTTTCTGGGAAAATTAAACACGGATCATTAGTTTTAAAAAATTACACCGATGAAGTTAATTCAAAATGATTTACTCTGAAATATCAAGAGGCAACAAGGGTAGGATTTGAAAACACAACCATTCTAGCACAGACTTTGTTACTCGTTTGGAAACTGAAATCAAGGCCTCAGAAAACTTGGTGCAATTCAAACCCTACGCAAGTACCTAAGCTTTCACTATTTCAACTGTTATACAACAATTTAATTTCAACAAATGTTCCCCACATCATGGTCTTACAAAACAACTTTATTTGCACTTGGACAGATTTAGGATGAATAATGAGTTTTACCATTTCTGCTTCTCGTTTGGCCAGAGCAACCTCATTAAGGATTACTAGCACTTTCTTCTCATCCACTTTGTATTCAGTCAACTTTGTGCCTGGGAGGGAAAAACAAATATGAAAGTAAGAAGAAAGATCGACCAAATAAAGGAAGGAATCTTAAAGACGATGGTATATTTTATTCCCAACTATGATCTGTGACTGAAAAAGGGGCAAGACTTTTGTAACAGTTTTACATAAAAGACAGATGACAAGTCAACTTACCAACGAGTTTCTCAATGGACTTCACCAGTTGAACATCAAACTGTGTCACCAGTGTTATGGCCATACCACCTCTCCCTGCCAAAAACAATAAACAATCTTGATAAGACAAGGGAAAGATTTGTTTAGCAATTGGGGAAATCAAACTTAGTCTAAACTCTCACTTCACACTCGGTTATTAAGTTTGTTCATAATGTTTCTTATTTAACCTAGGGAAACCTTTGACAGAATCATTGTGTACCTGGGGAAGATAATTCAAATAGTAAAATAAAACAAAACAATATAAATTTTAGTTGTAAGCATTGATGTATCACACCTGCTCTGGCTGTCCTTCCCACTCTATGAATATAGTCTTTCGGTGAAGCAGGAACATTGTGATTGATGACTAGTTCTACTGCAGGTATATCAAGCCCTCTGCTTGCCACATCGGTTGCCACCAAAACACGCACCTGGTTGGATTTGAACATCGCCAATGATGCCAATCTTGTCCTCTGTGCATATCAGAAAGGACAAACAATATTTGGTTATGTTGGACCTTGTTACCTCGAGGCCCTCCTTTGCATCGTGGTTTGTGTGTACATTTGCATGTGGGTTGTTTTGTAATTGATTATGTTCCCCCTGTTAGAAGCATTCAATATCTCAGTTGACAACAGGCCCCAAACCTACTCTGATACTGTGCTACTATTATCTATTTGTTCTTCCAATTTCCTAATAGATTTTGCTTTAGGAGAGCAAACCTATCCAGAACTGCCCCTCCCCTAATCTGCAGGGTAAATCGACAACTCTACCGGTACATACCCAGTGATTGTCCCCAAAGTAAAACACCCCTTAGGAAAGCCAGTCCAGTCCACCTATCACCAACTGCCCCTCCCTCATCTACAGGGTAAATCAACAACTGACATCTCTACCAGTACATACCCACTGATTGTCCCCAAAGTAAAACACCCTTAGGAAAGCCAGCCCAGTCCACCTATCCACAACTGCCCCTCCCTCATCTACAGGGTAAATCAACAACTGACATCTCTACCAGTACATACCCAGTGATTGTTCCCAAAGTAAAATGCCCCTTTAGTGTCAATAAGAAGCCCATGCCCCTTAGGAGAGCCAGCCCAGTCCACCTATCCACAACTGCCCTCCCTCATCTACAGGGTAAATCAACAACTGACATCTCTACCAGTACATACCCAGTGATTGTTCCCAAAGTAAAATGCCCCTTTAGTGTCAATAAGAAGCCCATGCCCCTTAGGAGAGCCAGCCCAGTCCACCTATCCACAACTGTCCCTCCCTCATCTACAGGGTTAATCAACAACCGACATCTCTACCGGTACATACCCAGTGATTGTTCCCAAAGTAAAATGCCCCTTTAGTGTCAATAAGAAGCCCATGCCCCTTAGGAGAGCCAGCCCAGTCCACCTATCCACAACTGTCCCTCCCTCATCTACAGGGTTAATCAACAACCGACATCTCTACCGGTACATACCCAGTGATTGTTCCAAAGTAAAATGCCCCTTTAGTGTCAATAAGAAGCCCATGCCCCTTAGGAGAGCCAGCCCAGTCCACCTATCCACAACTGTCCCTCCCTCATCTACAGGGTTAATCAACAACCGACATCTCTACCGGTACATACCCAGTGATTGTTCCCAAAGTAAAATGCCCCTTTTGTGTCAATAAGAAGCCCATGCCCCTTAGGAGAGCCAGCCCAGTCCACCTATCCACAACTGTCCCTCCCTCATCTTCATAGTATATTGACAACCGATGTCTCTGCATCTCCTTCTGATATCTAAAGATTGATCAAGATTTTGAAAAGGCAATATCAACACTGTATCCTACGACATTATTAACTTGCTTACTAATGAGGGAAATTGGAATACTAGGTAGGGTTGCTCCGGGCAGATGGGGTTTGTCAGCCATGAGAGGCAATCCACCAAGGAGATGGATTCTGACTCAAACCTTGGCAGGAAGGGGTTGTTAACCTGGGAAGGCAGCACTCCTATGAGAAGGAAACTCTGATCTCAAACTACCCGTCTCGGAAGAGGAATTGTGGCCACCCCAGGACTACTTTCGCAATTGAAAAGCCTAATCATGATCTTTAATCAAATGAATCCTATACTGCCAGCAGCCTAAGTCTGCAGGAGCTCAGCAGAGGGGATATTTGCCTTGTGAGCTTGATGATGGCGCTCCCTCAAACCCAAAGGTTTCCTTGGGAAGGGTAGGTTAACTTACAGCACTCTAGCTGTTTTGTTAACAAATATCAGACTTCACATACCTGTTTCACTAATGAGTGCAGCGCAACACAAGGTACTTCCATCTGCCTCAGCATGATGGCTAAAGAATGGCAATACCTGGACAGAAAATAAAACCTCAAACGTTACGGTGGTGCAACATCAGTAAAGGCTGACAGGAGTCAGAAATGAATTACTCCAGCACTCTCATGCAGTTGTGTAACAAGGGAACACGCCCAATAGATGTCTGTGCCCCGTCCCCTACCTCCCATTGGAATCTGGACCTTCGAAATTCCAGAATAAAATATTATGTTTAACAAACTTGTAGTTTAAATTTGTGTAAATTAAAATCTTGTTTTTAAAAATGAAAGCGTTAATTTTCAAGAAGTGCCCCTTAGCCAAAAATGGTACACCCCTTGAAAATTAACCTCATTTACCCCGCCGCTCTACAACATGAATCCCAATGTGTATTAGTTCAAAGGGGGGGGGGTGGAGGAATAAAAACATTCCTTAAAGAGAAAATGGCTTTCAAAGTTTCTACATTGATCAAACTTACTTGCAGGTGCTGGTGAATATAATAATAGACTGTCCACCCTTCTCTGTGCAGAAGCTATGTACAATATGCATCAGGTATGCATCTTTGACTTGGGCAGGTACTAGGCTGTAGCGTTGATCTAGCTCATCAACTGTTGCCACACTAGAAAGTTTTAAAAACCCAAAAAATATTGTTCGCATTACGAGTACAAACTGACACAGGGAACACTAAAGCCATAGAGAACATTATTGTCATGTACCTGGAACAAAGACGTAAAATAAATTACCAGAGAAAGGGCATATAGGCAATATGTGCAAATGATTGTGTCTCAAGAGAGCCAAGTGTGAAAGTTTGATTGGTATTCTGCCATTCAAATGTCATTGTAATAAAGTAAAATTTTGAGCATATTCTAGGAACGCAAATGTAACAGTAATGCCATATTTGTTTTTTGTCAGGAGCCATTATTGCAATGATCTTCACATACTGAAAAAGGGGGCTTTGTGTTCCTGAGTCCGGGTACACGACGATATGTTCATGAAAACATGAGCGGTGTTTCTTTTCAAATATCTGGCTGATAACCATGACCATGCATCAACTTACGGAGCTTTAGAAATCCAGTAGTAGGGTTTGTTCATAGACACCTTCCTGAGCTCCTTCATAGTATCTGTGATAGTTGCACTGAATAAAAGCGTCTGACGTTTAGCAGGGATGGCATCAAATATTACCTCCAGGTCAGGACCATAGTTACCCTCTAGTAACCTGTCTGCTTCATCTAAAACCTAACAGGATTAAAGGCAACAACCAACCAATGGAAATACAAGCGCCATGTGACCCAAAGACAAAGAAGAGCATTGAGCATTAATTTACACAGAGAAGTGTGGTTGGGTTTAAGCTTTGGCGGTTTTGACTAAAATAAAAACCGGCTGTAACTTCTGAATTAAAGCTGTAGACCGTCAATTAAATAAAAAGGGAAATCAAAAATATCACACTTTCCCATCTCAAGACAGTACTTGCCAGTGGTCTTTTACACTTCTCCTTTGAATGATTTACACATCCGTACAATAAGCCATGTCTGAAATGATGGCTAAGGCTGCTGCTATTGCTATGGGCATCATAGGTTTCAAGCCTGTCAACAATGGGGGAATAAGCCACAGTCAGAGCCACCAAGACAGATACAGTCTTAGTCTCACCAATCATGTGCATGCAAATTTTCAAGTGTGTTCTGAGCATAGCGTTGACGTACAAAAAACATGATGTGAATGATGAGAGTAATTAATGAGAGATATCTCATGTAATTAATGATGTACATGGGAACATTCTTGGGCTTCGTGCAGGACAGAGAGAGCACTATATAAACTGCAATTATCAACCAGGTCTGACAATAAAACACATTCAAATGGGGGAGTAAAATCTTCGTTTTTGAAACTTTGTGGCAATTTCAATGTACTGGGTGGTAATTAGTTAATTTTAGAAAAAAACAAAATAGTTTCTTTATTGTATGTTTAAACTCTACTGAAATAAAAATATTTTGAAGACAGTTTAAAAGTTTTCCAATAAACTAAACCGGTCATGACCAGTTTGAAAACAAGAACACCTAAACAGCCCAAGCTTTAAAGTTAAACAACAAAGACAGAAAGACTGTGATTTTCATCACCTACATGTAGGTCTTGGCCTTTACTGATTACATGATCTCATGCACACTCTGATAATAAATAGAGAACCTTTTTGCTTGAGAAGTAAAACCTCTCCCCATCACATGAAATTACAGGCCAGTGACGATATTTGAAATTGCATTTATAATCTTGAACCTTCCAACTCATTGAAGGGTCATATCATGCATTTCAAACGAAACAACTGTTAAGTATTGTTTGAAACTTTGCATGGTCAAATGATGGTGTGGAAAAATAGGAAGGAACTATAAATAAAAAAGTTAACTTGCAGGTACAACCATGTGTAAATCTCTTTTGTGTGAGTGTTGGTTCTGAAAAGAGCTGGTGTGGTCTCGACTTTTCAAACAATATACTCTGCTCATCTTCAGGAGAACAATTGTTCTATCTGTAACATAAACTTTACATTTATGACCATCATGTCAAACAACGATATTTCTTATAGACCCATTGCACAACGCGCAGCGCGCATACACGCTGGTCTCCTGTCCGCCATTTTTGGTGTCAAAACATGCACAAAGGATGGTACACATGTTTATGCATCAATAAGCGTGTAAACAAGTGTACCTTTCTTTTGTGCACAATTTGACAACCAAAATGGTGGACAGGCAATGGGTCTATTGGCTATATGGAAAAATTTCACTAAATGTACAGTGGAGATGCCTGGAAATATTTGGTGTTTAATTCAGACTCAAAACTAAATATAACATGATCTTACAAGGAATTTGATGTTCTTGAGGTCACAGGTGTCAGTGCTATTGATGTGATCAGCAAGCCTTCCTGGAGTAGCTATGACGATGTGAGGCTTTTTGGATAGCTCCAGTCCTTGTCTAACCATATCTGACAACAACACAAAAAAACCAGATAAAACAACACAAGAAAAATCAAGTGGCGGACTTTAAAATATATTGAATAACTATACACTGTAAAGGTCTGTCACACAAGGCAATTTATAGGCAACCAGTTCCAGACAAAAACTCATTCAGATCTGAATTTTTTCATCATATTCTTAGGGATAGTAAATTACATCGACTTGTGCTGCCAAAGAGTTCCTTTTACAAGCAGTGCCATTAGTTGCCTCCAAGTTGCCTGAAAAAATTGCCCTATGTTGGGCCTTTGCCTTTATGTGTAAAGCAGTTTTCTCAAACTAATTCTAGAATTGTTTCCTTAAAATAAAGACAAAGTTAAATAACTTGTTGATGTAAAGTAAGTTTTGATTAATCATCAAAACAAATAAAAAGCCACATCTCAAGACTTTAGGAAAATTGAATATAAAAAGAGCTTGCTACCAACACCTTAGCCCATGCTTCATGACTTACATACATACAATGTATGTACATACCAAATCCTCCAATTATAACAGAATCCTTCACTCCGATTGGCTTGCCCAAGACACGAAACTGATCACCAATCTGACACGCCAACTCTCTGACAAAAAAACAAACAAAAAAGTAACTACATGTACATGTACAAGTAGACAATAGACAATACAGTTGCATAAAAAAATTGAGCAAATATGTGTATCTCCAGCCCCAGTGTACCTGTACTTCATCATCTTACTGCAAAATACATTTGTGTTGCATTGCATCTTCTGTGAGGAAGCAAACTTCTGTATTAATCTTTTAACATTTATTATTCCAGTTTATTAAAAAATAACATGTTTCACAGGCACAAACGTGGCTGAAATAGCCTTGTTTATGATAAAATAAAAATTATTTACAATAAACAAAGAGCAATTGATTTTTTTTTTTAATAAACATAAAACAGAAAGATTTAGAAATGTAAAATTAATATAAAATATAAAATTGCATAAAACACAAGATTATCGTTGAGAAGTTGTAAAACTGGCATTGTATTGTGTACTTTGCATGAATGAACAAGAAAAAATTAGAGCAAATATAAACAGATAAACATCAACAAAAGGATACAGACTAGAATAAAATGTTACAAGACAAAACGCAGCAAGAACCACTAAACATAACTGACGATAGATTATAAAATTCTTACTAGAGCAGGAATGATGGAGCTGTTTAACCTGTGAGTTTTACAATCAATGGGGTAATGGTTTATTAACCCATCGCAATAACTGCAAAACTTGATTTCTGAAGGAGAAGCATTATAGTAGGCGTTTTTACACTTTTCATCATTTTATTGACAAACTTAAAGAACAAAGTATTTCTTATAGATTCCAGTGAGTGATTCCAATAAGTTCCAAAGTGTCAGAATAGCTGTGAAAATTCTGATAGCCAATAATTTTGCAGGCACATTTTGAACACATGATTTTAAAGGTACATGTAGCTGGTACGGGCATGAAACCAACATAATGCAACGAAAAAAGGTTATAGTCTGGTTCTGGAAAATATGAATAATAGCTGTGTCAGCTGCAGGCCTTCAACCATGGCCAGATTCACATGTTGTTGTACAATGTTTTACTATGTCAGGGTTCTGCCCACAGTGGTTGGTGCTGGAAAACTCACCCGTCACTCAGGATTCCCCAACCACCACTGGCAGAATTTTCTCTTTTTCCAACCACCACAACTTTTTAAATTAAGGTTTTCAAAGAAATGCAAATTGGGTGTTATCCAAAGCTATTTATACTTCTTTGGTTTTAGTATATTTCTACGATATTCACCTTGCAATGGTTTCCAGGGAAACATTTTCCGCCACTAAAGAAATCCTGGGCAGAACCCTACTATGTAACTTGGTTGAAATCTCAATCTTCCAATTTCCAATTTGTAATTTCCCAAGTTCTCCAAAGCACTGTTGTCTTATACACTAGGCCTTAAACAGGTTAACAAACATTTCTCAAGAAGCTAATTCAGATCTGAAGATTCAGGTGTGGGAAAAAAAACAGATATGAGAAATCTGCATTTAATCAGTTACAGACCTCTACAAAATGCTTTCCTGAACAGTGAATGTGTAATTGAAACTGAGTCTACAGTGTATTTGTTTGCAAACCTTGTAGGTGTTATGACTAGGCAGAATATTCCAAATGGGTCCTCACTAAGCTTCTGTAAAATGGGAAGAGCGAAGGCTGCTGTTTTACCGCTACCTGTTTTGGCACAACCAATGCAATCTTGTCCTGCAAAAGTAGTACATCAGAAACGACCAATAAATTTTAGATTTATTTCAAAATTGGTTATTAACAGGCATATAGGTTGCGAATTGTGTAGAAATTTCATCTGATAGCACCTTCTTTTGACTCAACTTCCTTCAGCCAATGTTAATTTACCATATATGGGGGGGGGAACACACCCAGGGGACAAAATCCCCTTTGACACCAGCTGACCATTCAGGGGTGGGTCAGCCTGGGGGACGAGAGTACTGTACTGACTGCTGGGGATGAACATACCAGGAGTGGGGGGGGAGGAGATTCTCAAACCATGGCCAGCTGACAGTGAACAGGGCTGGGGCCGTTCATACACGCAGACAATGTATTTGTTTTACTGAAACTACAGTTTTAATTGGCCAGAAGTTCTCCCCTAGAAAAAACGGTGCACCCCCTTGTGCTATCCTTAAGTTTTACCCTAGTTTTGGCAATGTGACTAGGCCACAAAACGGCTGCCGATGAGCACTTGGGCAAAGCATGGCAGCCGAAAAGGAGCAAGCATGCCATAACGATCAAGCGATAACCACATAGGGACACCACACAGAATTTGATAGGGTACATGTACGTCCAAAGAAATATTAGTGACTCCAATATGTTATATGAATGATCCGATTGGTTGGCAGACTTTTTAACTTAGTCTGGGTGTCTGCTTATTGAGGAGATTTGTCAGTGATGGAGATCTGTCAATTTGTCCCGGCACTCCGTCAACTTTTCTCACTGATGACTTCAAGCTGCCAATTTGTCTGACCATCGAGTTGTCCGAATGTCGAGTTGTCCGAATGCGAGTTGTCCGAATGTCGAGTTGTCCGAATGTCGAGTTGTCCGAATGTCGAGTTGTCCGAATGTCGAGTTGTCCGAATGTCGAGTTGTCCGAATGTCGAGTTGTCCGAACACTCACTTGGTAGCCCTGTTTCGCCCCAACTTGACAATCGCACCAACTATAGTTGGGACTGCGTCCCAATTGGAGTGTTAAAGTTGGGGCATCCCAACTATGGTTGGGACGGTGCAAATTGTACATGGTACATGTACCAGTGGAGCAAGCAGGGGAGCTCTCTGCGTTTGCAGGTGGTGCGTGTGTGATAGCAGAATCCCAGAAAAAATTACATTTTTATATTATGAGTCAATAAGTTGTTGGATTTGTTTTCTGTGTTATGTACAAGAGGTCTTTCTTTGTTCTTAAAAAAAGGAAAACTTTTTCAGGGTGAATAAGGTGGAATATGTTATTCCTGTGACCTCCTTTTTCTTTAGGTTTTTTGTGCACGCCCGCATGTCACAGTCCCCACGGATGCCACGATCGATCACAGTTACCACTTTCGCGGAGGCAATGGATCCTGTACAGTACAGCCTGTACTGTACTGTAGAATTTTATGGGCGATCCCAACTAAAGTTGGGACGCCCCAACTGTAACACTCAAGTTGGAACCGTCCCAACTGTAGTTGGGACCGGTCCCAACTTGCAAGTTGGGACGGAACAGCCCCATTAACATATATTATTATCTAGGTAAGGTGGTAAGACAAGACAAGCGTAAGACATCTGCTTCACTAGAAATGGCAAATGCCGAGGGCGAAGGTTCAAATCCCACTGCAGACAGGTCTGTGTGCACGAAGTACTGCATGTGGTTATTTCTTACAGGCATGACAGAACTTGGTTGCGATAATCGTAACCCTCCATCCTCCCAACAATTACAATTATCGCAACTACTACTAGTTTTTTTTTTTTCAACTCGCCGTCAACACCTCCGATATAGATTTTAAATCGACAAAAGTGGCATAGAGCTGTAAAGTATAGGCTAAATGAGAATAAACATTGGTTTGAGGTTACCTTTCTTTTATGAAAATTGAGTTTATTTCACGCGAAAATTATCTTCAAGCAGCACAGCCGTTGGGCACCATCTTGCCTTCTCACGGAGCTTGGACTGTACCATTCATGTATGGGTGTGCAGGTAAAGCAATTATCATGCCAACAGAGGGCGCCTTGCTGCAGCTACATCTGCTTGCAAGATTCACACGCATTGATCTACATTATACTGACTGGATAGAACAACTGCGCGTAAATGTGCGAACGCGTGCGTTTGCGATTGGGGCGTTTGAATCTAAACGGGGAGGCGGCGCACGAGTCTGCACGCAATGCAAATAAATGATTTTCGGGGTCGTGGACAAATATTGCTCCGTTTTTCGCAGTATTTACAGGTTTTGCTATGTAAAACCAGGGATGACACCGTAGTCAAACACAAGTTTTATGCTGCAAATATGGTAAAGGTTTGTGTTGCGGTAGGTTGCTCTTCTTCAGGAGCTATGTACGGACGAGAAAATCGGTTTCCTTTCACAGGTAAGTGGTGTAGTCTGCAGAAAAAACGAACACTGACACATAATTAATAGGGGGTACTTGGTCATGCTGTTTTCAAAATAGTACTTTAGGCCTGTATGTATATAGGCCTAGTATTTTAGTTTCCTCATGTGACAACTATCTGGTTTTCTGTTTATGGAACTAAACTGGCTCCTTCTTGAAAAAAGTAATCCTTTTGTATTGAATAAACCAATATCTATGTGCGAGAGTCTTGTTTATTTATTAAACGGTCCCAATAGCCAAAATCTAACTTATTCCAAGGCCTTAAAAATTAATTGAAGCTTTCTAATGTGCATGATACTTTTTTAAAAAATACGCGTTCATGCTCTATATTCATTGATTGATGAAATATCAGTCTAGATTAATAAGAAGCTCTTTCCAAAAAGAAAATTATTAAAAGCAAATGAATATTAATTTTACATTTTAACTTCTACATGCTCCATCGTTACTGGTACTGCATGCTCTTTTGAGGCGCTGCATGCTGGGACCGTCGCGTTTGCGTACTTTCACGCAAATACCCCTTTCAGCGACTACGCGCTTAGCAATAACAGCGACCAACGAACGTGCACAAACGCTCCAAGTTGTCCTATCCAGTCAGTATAATGTAGATCAATGTTCACACGTAACGACCACCCTCTATTGGTGTATTGCGTAATATTATTGCCCCTTTAGCGTAATGGTATGGTCCAAGCTGCGTGAGAAGGCAAGATGGCGGCCAACGGCTATGCTGCTCAGAGATCATTTTTTTCGCGTGAAATAAACCCAATTTTCATAAAAGAAATATAATATAAGTAACCTCAAAACCAATGTATATTCTCTTTTAGCCCATACTTTACAGCTCTATCATGCCTCTTTTGTCGATTTAAAATGTATATTGGAGGTGTTGACGGCGAGTTGACGGTACCGGGCGAGTTGACGGTACTTAGTATAGTAGGACCCTAAAGAAATGGGTGAAACTCAAATAATTGTCTTTATCGAATACCTATCATCTATGCTATAACATATCAAAATCGTCATTATTATGGTATTTAGTTTATCATGGAGCGTTTGGCCCCCTAACCATGCTAACCACAAACTGTGTAGTTCAGTAACTGTTGTGTTAGTGCATGGAGGTAGAATTAACCTCCATCATCAATGGTTTACCTCTTAAAATTGCTGGAATACAATTGTGTTGAACTGGAGTAGGTTTCGAGATTCCCATCGATTTACACTGATCAGACAGCCAGTTGTGAAGACCGAGACTTGAAAACGAACACTTCATTCTGGTTATACTAGTGTCCTTCTCTTCCGCAGAATCTGTCATGATGTAGACTAGAGTTGAAATAGTTTCAACACAGAAAGAAACGGAACATTGATGAATGATGTTACTGGTTTTGAGAACACACACGAGACCAGGCTGTATGTGATGGTGTGTGTACGACCTGGTGGTTCTACTCAACTTGAGTACATGTGTGCACCAGAGCCGTATTCCACTATACGGCTCTGGTGTGCACATGCAAAGGGCGCCCTCACTGCTCCTTTAGACACCTATTTTCAAGGCGCAGTAAAGGAAGATAATGATGAACAATAAATTGCCTTAAAACATGCCGTTGTAAACACTTTGCATTCCTTCCTTCGCAACACACTATGTGTCCTTACGACGTAAAAGGGGCATTTTTTGTATTTTCTCTTTTTCACCTCAATGGAACTCTACCTCCATGTTTCAACAACCATAGGCATAGCAAAGAATCAACCATGAATCAACTGGCTTTAAATCCCCAAAATGTAACTGGGATTCGTTCATTGACCGTTCATAATGCGGTGTGTATGTAGTCTTAGTTCAAGACCCTTCTGTTTTTGATACCTTCACACGATCTATCGCCTCAAGTGGGCGCGCTCTCACCCAAACCTATTATCACAGCAGCAGTCCCCTTTCGGCGAGCGAGGGAAACAAACAACAGGAGTAGTGCTTTCCAGATAATAAACAAGAGCAGCGTCTTGAGCAAAGACTAGTAAATGTGTGCGTGTACGTCGTGTGGCGAGGTGTTGACCCACACACATCACAACCACAGTAGTCTGGTGCATGCAGTCAGCAGGCCGGATTTACGCACACACCTACATTACATATCTTGCCGTATTATCGCCGCGCCCGTCCCGCGTACGATTGATTCCGCACTTTTGGGCTTATCAAAAAAGTACAACGGGTGTATGTACGGATCTTTCTACAAAGAGTCTGCATAAAATCCAGCATTATGGCAAATGTAGAGAACTGGAGAGCAAAGTTAGACAAGGCTTTATATGAGAAGAATGCAGTCACCGACGTTTTGGCCAAGTTAGAAGAAAAGTCGGGGGTGAAAAGGACGTACTTTGTGATTGGTTTGTGATTTTTTTTTCTTGCTTGGTGATTTTCGTACATTGAGCAGTGAGCCTGAGTGGTTTCTGCTCCCTGTGCGTGTATCACTACAGCGCTTGCTCTATGATTAAATTTTGATTACGAAATACATGTACAATGGCCCATGGTCATGCTTTCTCTGTGTATTTGAAATCTTTCTGTGGTTAATGTACATCTTTGAATAATTTATAATGTGTGAGTAGTGCCTCAGTCATAACTTGTTTATAAGCCGGCATGCCATGGCTTTTTCTTTGAATTGAAACTGAAAGAAAAATAAACTTGAAATGTATCAAATGATGTCTTACACAGTGGTCTTACCCTCTTGGTTTAATGGTAGTATGGAAACGACTATTTTATTAAAACTTGATGAACGTTGCAACTTTCACACCACGGTTTAATCTTTTACAACTCCACTAGACTAGCCTAGGCACTAGCACCCCTGCAAAGTCACCCCCTGCAAAGTCACCCCCTCCAGGTACAAACTCGCTCCCTCGCAATGTCGCCACTACAAAGTCGCCCCCCGACAAAGTCACCCCCTAACAAAGTCGCCCCCCGACAAAGTCGCCCCCCATGCATTTTTTTGCTGTTGTTGCAATTATTTTCTAAGGGAAAATTTTGTTTTTTTAACTTGATTCAAGAAAGGGAATCCTTAAAGACTTTATACATTTTTGTTGAGGGTAAATAACTTCATAAACTTTTACTATAAATTGAAAAACAACAAATTTTCTCCCGTTGTAACTCTTAAAAAGAATTTAAAGAAACAATTATTTAATCCTAAAAGACTTTATACGTTTTTGTTGAGGATAAATGACGTAAAAAAACATATCATACAGAAATATATTTCATAAGTTATGTATGTACTTTAAAAACTATCAAAAGACGATTAGAAAAATTTAAAGGAGACATACTAAATAAATAAATTTTGCACTGTAATGTTTTTATGTACCTACATATTTATATACAATTAACACAATCGGTAGGCTCTATACCAAACGTGTACTGTGCCTTTAAGAAGAAACTCCCCAAAAAGAAAATTATTAAAAACACATGAATATTAATTTTACACTTAAACTTCTACATGCTCCATTACAATTCTTGTACTGCATGCTCTTTTTGGGCGCTGCATGCTGGGACCGCCGCGCTTGCGTACTTTCACGCAAATACCAAGGGGGCGACTTTGTTAGGGGGCGACTTTGTGGGGGGCGACTTTGCCGGGGGGGGGGGCGAGATGACTGGTTTCCTTTGTTGGGAGTGTGACTTTACTGTATTCACAGGTCACTAGGCATCATATCACTCAGCTATGCTCAGATTTCCTTGGTGTGATGTCCCGTTGAAGCCATACTGTTCATCCCTCCTAACAACATGCCTAATCATGAGGGTAAACCAATTTTTGTAGGCAATGAGAAAATGACATAAAGGTACATGTACATGCCTTCTGGAGTGTCTTTTGGCAACCATGACTGTAAACAAAAATGCTCAACCATAACCATTGACCAAAGCTCAAACATGTTTCTGGTTCCGGTTGCCAAAACTCAAGGCCTCCGTTATTTTTTCCCAAAATGTTTAGCTGAAAGTAGAGTCGTGTGATTTGATTGTCTTGAATGGTGTTTCTTGAAACTTTTTAGGAGGCCACAATAAATAATTATGGCTCTGACAATATAGGCCTAACATTTTTTTATGCCTCTTAGATTAGGCCTAAATACAACCAACCTTTTGTATAAGTTACTAAATCCCCAGAAACTGTCACATATGGCCAACAACATTTTTTACATGCCATTTCAAAAAAGGGTCGGTAGGTCAGGATTTTAAAATAATTTTTGCACTTTAAAAGTTCAGATTTTGAGTTGGACGATTGTGTAAAAATGCCCTAATTACTGGATTCAATTTAACAATATAAACTGAGAGTGATACAAAAACTGCTCTGAAATCTATCAAAGACCTCTAAAATATCTGTTTAACTCGCATGAGGTATGCAGGAGATGTTGCCAGTTAATATGGTGGTACAATTGTGTCGAAACATTTCTAAAAAAAGATGATTTTTTTTTGCTAAAATGATGTGTGTGTTGAGCGCATTCTACAGATTTGCACAATTTGCAGATGGCGCTCTGCAGATTTGGCAGCTTAGTATGCAGATTTGGCAAAATTGTGTTGTGTGCAATCTGCAGAATGTCCAAATCCATAAAATGCGTTCAACCATTTCAACATGCAGATTTTTGTTTTCCTTGTGTGGTCAATGCAATTTTCTGCACATGTGGGAACTGTGCATTGAATTGAATGAGGCCTTTACAGCCATGGGAAAAATTCTTATAATGATCAGTGTGACCAGAAACCATTGCGAGGTCATGAGGCTATTTTTTCACTCTTAGTATAATTGGTTACACGGCCAAATGGATCACAAAATAGACTCAAGTGACGTCACAGAGATATCGGTAATTTTTTTTTATGTCTCCTGAGATTTATTTTAATTTTGTTGAAAACATTTTCTCCTGGGAACAATTCTTGTTTTTTTCCCCTTTTTCTTAAATTTTTTTCCCTTTTTAACCCGAAAAAAAGTTTAGGGTCGTTCCGTAAAATTAAGGTTGGTTGGGTAAAAGGACCTTTTTTTTTTAAAGCCTTATGTATAAATTGGGGTGTGTAACTTCCTGAAAAACAAAATCATATGTGGGCTTAGAGCAAGGTCCTTGCTCTATTTGGTCAAAGGAAAGGAAACCACCTCAGGAATTTAGTCACAATGTGGTATTGGGTTTGGATCACTATGTTTCACAATACTAACAATGACATGTGTGCCATTATTTGCCCAGCCTTACATTTGTGGTTTGCTGCAGGTGGTGGTATTTCTAGTTTAAAAGTCATGGACAGTCCTTTGTGAGGTCACTTTTGTGTCCAGTCAGGTTGAATAAAAACCTGCTACATCATCAATTGTACAGTAACAACACTGTACATGTATGCACTAAGGACCCTTCATCAGAACAATAGTTTTTGGACAGTGGATTGTGCATTGGTTTGGTTTGGGTGGTGCTGTAATTGGTAGCTGTTCCTGGACCACTGGTGTTGATGTTGCTGGTCACTGTTAGTGTTATTGGATGCTGTTATAGTGTTAGCTTTTACAAGCTGGAGCTTACTGCTTGACTACATTTCAACCACAGAGCAAGGACAATCTGTGTATTTTATAACTACAGTGTGCAGACAAGCAAAACTATGGACATCTCAGCAAACAACCCAGTTGTCAAGCATGTTGCATTTGGTAAAGTGCTTTGTTTAAGGTTTTTGCTTAAATAATGTAATGTACATAGTATGTAGGGTCTAACAATTTTTCGGAAAGTGTTGCTCATAAGAAAGTTTTGAACTATTGTTGTTTTTGAGCACATTACTTGCAATAAACATGAAACCAGTTTAAACGAGTTGTACACATGTGGACATTGTTAAATGTAGATTGAAAAATAAAAAGCAACCACTGAAGGCCTTGGTAGGCCTTGATAAAGAAGTGCTGGCACATGAGTATGACAACACCTTCATGACCAATTGGCCATGTACATATTACATGTACAGTACATGCATTGCTTTGTGTACACATTTGTGTTACGTACTTGTACACATACACATACAGTGATACACATACAGAGTATATGTGTTAATTATAGTTACAGTGATACACATACAGTAGGCCTATGTGTCAATTATAGTTTTGTTTAGCATGGTATGTGTACACATGCACATAAAGTAAGTTGTAACACAGAATAGGTCATACATGTACATGTACATAATACAATACAAGGGCTACTTGAATTCTGAAATATGCCGGTGCACAAATACGCTGACATTTTTATATAATGTTAGAGAGAGATTTCTGCAGCTTATGCAGCCAAAAAGAAACACACTTTTCTGTAAATAAAATAAAAACAGCAATCTAAAATACTATAGTAGTACTTCAAATAAAAGTACATAATAACAAATCCACCAGCAATGACTAAGTTTTTATTAGATCCCCTTCACTTTGGTATAAACAATTATTAACATGCCTCTGTATCATATTTTTTTCAGAGCTTTTTTTGTTATAATTGTTTATTTTTTTATATCGTTGTTACAATGGAACCCTGACTAAATAAAGTAAAGAAAACAAAAACTTTCTTATACAATGCTCTGGTATTTTCATTCTCTTTCGAGTATGGAAAGTCTGACCGTGAATTGTCCCGAACAATTCTCATTAATTTGTAAAACAAAAGGACGAAGGTCTGGAATTGAGGATTACACAGTAACCCCTGGAAAAGGGAGATTTCGAGCATGAATTCCGGTCCACATTGTTCCTCTTTGTACAGGAGAAATGAAGCTTAGCATGGTAGGTGCATGCCAGTGCACGAAACCCAAATGTCTGGGGGCATTTTTTATACAACAGCCAGTCAACTGACCACAACTAAAAAAGGATGCTCCAAAGTTGTTTTAGGCATTTATAAATGTTCACCATAATTCAGTTTGGAAAAGTTTTGCATCATCTGGCGACTCTGGCATAAAATAGTTGATGGTTGTTCATTTTGCTGATCTGTTCATACATATGTACTTATTCCTAGAAAGGTTTGCAGTAACACCATGAACAATGTTATGATTTAAACTCGAAGAGATATTTCATATATACAGTGTACATGGTGCTACCACAAACCTCACTAGATTGTTCAGTGTATTTTCACCATGAAAAGTTTCACAACCTTCCAGAAAGTAACCCCAATGATGTACAAATACCATTGTACATGATGTGAGGTGTACATGTTATGTATGTTCATGTACTGTGCTGTGTCTGTCCATGGTCTGTCCTTGGTTGCTGGTCAACAACCTATTGTTCTCATTTCTGTGTCAAAGAACCACCTGTATATAATGTACATGGTATACCTGTACATACTGTACATGTACATGTAACCTTGGTTAGTTATCATAGACAGTTATTGTCTGTTGGTGATAATCATTAGGCTATGTATATGTAGGCCCATGTTGGCCTAAATTTACACTACAGACAACGAGTCAATACTATAAGAAATTTCTGAACTTTGCACCTTATATCATGGACTAATGGCAGTAGACAAAAAATCCTCCAGACATTCTTGTATTTGGTGAAAATGTGTGTGTGATGCAATAATGAAGATAATTGATGAAGGGGACACATCTTACATGTACATCTTGTTCAGCTTTACATACATGTACATGTATACAGTAATACTTTGACAATACCTGGATTTACTAACCATAGAATGTAAAACTTCCACTAATCTACCATGTTGACAGTGTTCTTGTACTTGCCATGAAATGTCCTATGTTATGTCACTCTATTTGAAATGAATGTGACATGGTCTATACATGTACAAATGTAGATGATGTTGGTAAGTTTAATGGAAAACTGCAGATAAAAAAATAACCAACCAGTTTGTAATTAAAGACCTAGACAGGTACATTACATGTACAATACAATCCCCATAATGCGCAGTTTTCTGGGTATTTTAGTTGTATTTTTTCATGTATTAAATCAAGACTGTGTGAGCCATTTTTCAGCGTCATTTCTATTTCACTTTTGGCCTCACATTCTCAATGCATGATTTAATCACTGCGGAAGTCGGGTGATATTCTCACATCTCAAATTCTCTCATAAAAAAAGTTGGTGGTTTGGATGCCATCTTAAAAACACTGTTTTTGCACTGGTTCCCTCACATGTGTCATTTCATGTCATAGCATGTACTGGCACCCGCAATGTGCCTCCTACATGTATGTAGGTATGTAGGTATCGATACTTGGTAAACTATTGTTGACAATGTTTCAAATTTTAGAGAATGTTTACTACTACTTTTCTGGTTTGTATCGATATCAATTTCTGTACACAAATGACTTATGAATAGAAAATTATCGTTATAAATGTAAACATGTATTATGCACTGTTTTAAGGCTGGAAATTTGAAGTATTAAATGGGTATTTGGTATTGTCGTAAACATTGATAAATTTGTAACATTCACAATTTTGTTTGTAATAGTTGGCAGCTACACATGTATGCACTTGTGTGTATAGAGTGTTTTTAAAAGTATTACATGATGTAAGAAGAAACATCATGTGTACATTTGTACATATACATGTAGTGGCAGCGGGGACAATTTATAACGTCACTTTGGCTGCTCACTTGCATACCAATGCAAAGTTAGCCAGACTGGCATCATATTCATGTACATCTTATAGTGCTCATTGTGTGTACATGATTATCATGTACATCACAGTGTGCATCCATGTACAAGTCATGTACTCTATGTGGCATGGAGGGATTTCACCTATAGCAAATAGACTGCCATGATTTGTTCACACTAAATGCTAATATTGAGTAGCATTATGATGATTTTTGAGTAGCACAGACACATTTTGTGTAGCATTTTGCCATTCTATACAAACCCTGTACAAGGAGAATCAGTCACTGTGTGGAGATGTCGTATTATGTACTACACTAAGGGTATTGTAGGGTCAATGAGGTTTTGCAATCTGGTCCAATAAGCATGTGTGTACTTAGAGCCTACGTAGCATGCCCAGCCCAAAATCGTTTGTGTACATAAAGCAAGGTATTATACAGGATTGGTAAGGATAAAAAACATCATTGTTTAATTTTTAGTCTGAAAGCTTTCTGATTATGAAGTTAAAACTAGAGCCATTTTTGCTGTAAAATATTTCTCTCTAAAATGAAGTGATTTTCAAGAAACCTGAAAACCTATATGTACAGTATGTTAAAAATGCAACAGCTGATTTTGGTTGTTTCAACCAAAATTAAGGACAATGTGTTTACATGCTGAAAATTGTGGATGGTATATTCACTATTTACTCCTGAGAAACTAGAATTAGCAGAGTGCAAGCTGCTTACCATACCAACAAAAAGGGCCTATGGTATAAATGCAAAAAATAGTTAGTGGCCTGACGTGACGTGTGGATCCTACAAAACAATGTAGCATAATCTTTTTATCCTTCCAGCCCTCTGCTAGGGTAAAACTGTCAGGCCATTAACAAATGTTTGTATTTTCTCATGACTCACACAACAACGGACTAAGTCCCAAATTCCATCTACATGTATATGGTTGATCATACAAACCATAAACCCTGTCTGGAACTATTCTGTCAGCTCTACCAATCCTGTATCATACATTGTACCTTTAGCTCTAACCTCCTTGATGGAAAAGGCCATTGCAGGGTGTGAGTAAATGTACATAATACCTACATGTACTTTACATGTATGTATGTAGCTTTTGTTGTGTGGAAAGCTTGAAAGTTCTCCTTCATAAATCAGACCTTTTCCTTTGTCACAGCATAACTGTGAAACTGCAGCAACCAAGGAGCTCAAACTGGGTACATAAACATGTACATGTTCTCCCTGACTCAAGGATGTGCCTTGTGGTCCTCTTAACCACAGTGGAAAACACATGATTGTCCAAAATAATTTCAAAAAAATTTAAAATGTTCTAAAACAAAAGAGGTACATGTACTATTGCCCAGATGATGCCATGGAGCTAGAGGAATCATTCATTGCCTTTAGTCAAGGTGTTACTGGCTATCTACAAAATAGTTACAATTGTGTGCACCTGATTGAAAGATGCAATATGCCAAGCTGGAAGGCCAACATTTTATTAGTGGTTTACCATTAATATGGAACTTACAATGTTTGTGCTGTCATGATGATGGTTTCATGACAAGGAGAGAGAAAAGAAAGAAACTTCAGACAATCGTTAACAAATTTATTAAGTAGGGAAACATGTCTCCTCCCTTATGGCGTGATATAAGCAACAACAAGATTATTGTTGCTGATATGGAGTTGTTGTTTTTAATTCACTTGGCATGTTTGAGCTAAATACTGATGACTTCTTTTCCTTCCTTGTCTATAACAGGCTTAGCAGCTTTGGTTGCAATCTGGTTGGTCTTTGGCTATGCTGCAGCATTCATTAGCAGCTTCCTGGGCTTTCTGTACCCAGCCTACTGCAGGTAAGCCTACTGTACTAGAGATACCCTGTTGCCAACCTGCTAACCAGGTTCAATGGGAACACATTGTTGTTATTACATGCTGGCAGCCATTTTTTTGTCATATCCTATCTATTAATTACCATGATTACTAACTAACATGTTTTATATATTTACAAAGACAGAGCAAGACTTATATTGTCACATGGCATGTCTGGCCATGGTTTGGTTACTTTGATTTGAATTGGTAAAAAAGTATGACAGTAATCTGTTACCAGTGTTTCATCTGCATATAGGATTGAAAAAGTGGCCATTAAATTTTTTTGTTTTTCCCAGAATAGTCTAAACGTCATGTGGTGGAAGTTAAACTGGCCCCTTTAAAACTCACTGGAAAACGCTCATTATGTATAATGTTTCTCTTGTTTGTTTGTTTGTTTGTTTGTTTGTTTGTTTGTTTTAGTGAGTCCAACTTGTATCTTGCATAGGGAACTAGACCACAAGAGGTTATTAGTTTAATAGGAAAGGGCACCCTTAATTGTTTGACTGGTGCAGTAGAATCAAGAGGTTTTCAGAGATTTCAGTTGTTTTTTAAGTGATTTTACAATTAACCCTGATTTTTAGTGAACTTACAAGTTTTGCACATTCACTGTACATGTACTTCCAGTGTCTCTTTTCCAAAGATTATGCCCAGTGCATTGAAACTATGCACATGGCATGAGAGTGTCGCTCATATGGCAAGGCCTCTGATTGGTCATCATTAATCGTATAATGGTTGTATGTAGATGAATAGAAGCAAATCGGTGATTCTGAAATTCAATAACCAAATATCTGCATAGTTGGAACTCTCTTCCACATCAAAACTGCTGAACTAAAACTGTATTTAAGTCACTCCTAAAAAGTTACCCGTTTGTTTAATTGCCTGTTAGGCCTATGCTTGTTTAATTGCCTTTGTAAAGCGCATCAAGGCTTTTGTATGATGCGCTATATAAAAAACTCTGTTATTATTATTACTATTAGTTGGCTGGCATGGGACCTACATGTATGGCTTTATGAAGGACGTAGCAATAATGGTTAAGTGTCTTGCCTAAGGACACAAGTGTCAAGAACGGGACTCGAACCCACACTCTGCTGAACAGAAACACCAGAACTTGAGTTCATTGTGCTTGACCGCTCGGCCATGACACGCTGTAATGTAAAACCTACATTATAAAAAAACAGCCCTGTCGCCCCAGCAGTTATTTGGGAGGCAAGAAGCCACCCTACTCCAGAGTGACTTTTTTTCTGCTGGCTGCTGCTTACAAATACTTTGACTGCATCATGCTGGTTTCCCTTTCAACAGTCAGGCAAAGCAAAGCTGGATCATTAGGACATGTACAGTAAACACGGTAAAACATTATACTCCAATAATCCAGGTCCGAAAAGGATTAAAGGATCTCAAAGAGATTCAATAAGTATTGAACCATGAGAATATAACACCTGAGCTAATATTGGTTCCTTTGAAGTATTAATGTACATGTGTACATGTTTGACTTGTACTGCGCATTACACATGCATTTAAAACTACAGTGGAATACAGTTGTTAAAGGTACAGCTACAGGATTGGTAAGGACATCTGGTTTAATTTTAGTCTGAAAGCTTACTGATTATAAAGTTGATTACTACTCAGCTACTTGTAGAACCACTTTTTGGTTGAAATATTTCTCTGAAGAAATGAAGTCATATTCGAGAAAACTGTATCTGAAAACCTTTAAAAAGGCAACAGCCATGACAGCTGATTTTGGTTATATATATAGCCATAATTAAGGACAATGTGTTTAATTGACTGAAAATTGTGCGCGTTTTTTCAATATTTTCTCCTGACTCACACAACTGATTAAGCCCAAAATCTTACAGGCTTTTTATTTCAAGTATATGGCTGATCACACAAAACATGAACACTGTCCTGTGAGTATTTTGTCAGCTCCACCAATAGAGCAGTTAAGATTGCTGATTATGCATCATCTCTTTATTGACAAGCTATGCCTCTAGAGACAGAGCTGTAGTCTCACTGATGGATACCATTTTTCCGGAAGCAATGCATCCCCAGTGACTGAACCAGATCCCAGGCTGTGGCAGGAATGTGTCCAGATATGTCAGAAATGTAATTCCCTCCATAAAACATCTATCTCAACAAGCTTGCTGGTCACTGAATCTTCATCACTGCTTCATCTCTGTATTGCTGGAGAAACATTTATATATTGCTCTTATTGGTGACTTGTAAAACTACTCAAAATGTGATACACTGTAATACCAGTATATTCCCAGATAATGCAACAATAGCCATGCACATACATGTAGTGTATTCTAAATTCAAACTACTGTAAAGTACTTATTTAAACCATAAATTTAAGAACTATATTTGAATAAGAATTTCATTAAGTACAATCATGGATAAATGGTACAATATACATACCTGTTACATCATGTTCATGTGTGAGAAATCATTGTGAAATATGCAGAATTGACACCCACAACCAAAAGAATTAGCTGTTTCAAACTGCTCACCATTACCAGCCAAAATGACCTGTGGCATAAATGCAAACATTGTAAATGGCCTGACATTTCAACAAAATTCAACTCTGTAGCGGAGTGTTTCTCAGTGGCTGATGAATCATTTTTACATTTAACAAAAAACAGATGTATGTACAACATCCTAACACAAATGTTGTGTTAACAAGCATCAAGGAAAACTTATACAATGTACAAATACAAATATGTACAATGTATATGTAATGATTTAAACTGTAAGCAGTTGTATTAGTTCATAATAATGAGCTGCATTAAGTCCAGATGTCAAATTCTCTGTCTTTATCAACCAATGGTGCACAAAGTCAGATGCTCTTGTTTTGTGCTGATTCAGTGTTTCATTAGAGAATATAGCAGCCGCAAGTGGCTCAACCAAAATGCCCATAGGGACCGCAGATAGCAGCAAGATTTGACCTACTTTCGCTCAAACAAGAGGGTCAAAGAAAAGGTATTGGATCAGAGTAATGCAACAGAGTAATGCACTGTTGAATGCAGCAAACTCCTACATGTATAGGCCTCCTACATGTACAGGCATGCCATACACACACATGCTTCTGTAATGTAATTTACTATTACAGTAAATACACAAAAGGTACTGGTTGATACGGCTTACAAAGTAACTGCAAACACGTTCCTGCTACCTTATGCCCCAAGCTCGACTTCTGGTGCAGCTACCACCTTGTAACCAAGATGCACTGGGCCCAATTTCATGATTCTGCTTACCCCCAAATTTGCGCTTACGTCACATAGAATCATGTGCTTTACCAGGCTCAGCCAAGGTTGTGTCAGAAAGTACAACATTCAGCAGTAAGCAGAGCCATGAAATTGGACCCTGAGCCTGATTATTTGATCTGCTCGATTAAACTTCTTTCACACCTTTAACTGCTTCTGAGATAAAGTCCCACAAACAAATAATCAGTATACATGTACATCACATTATTCATGGTATTGGAAACCTCTCTGCAATAGACGATACAATCACAGTGGATGTGTAATTAGCATCTTACCTCCAAGATTGGCAACAATTCCAAGTATTTACATGAACGCAAGATGGCAACATGCCGTCTTAAATATTTACCAACAAAATTGTTTTAATTGCAGAGCCTTTTGATCGATGTTTTTAACAATTTTTTGTTTAATGTAACAGGATAGAAATTGTTGGTTAACTGTGTAATAGGCTTAATGTACATACATGTAGTAGTACAATATTGCACCTTTCTTAAATGCACTCTAAATACTTGTATTGATTCATATTAATACAATGTTTAGTTTTGCCTGTCAGTATTGATCACATTCACTTCATTATGGTAATCAGGGTTCCAAATCCCAGTATGGTTTACAATGGTTAATGGTGCTGTAGTCACTCACATTGCAATGTAAATGTCTGGGGCAGTCATGCCAACATACATAGTACATGTACATTATGGTGTACACTGTGTGCAATGGGAAGCATAGTAATTGCATTCAGCATTATTATGTTCAGTGGCAGTGTACAATATTCAGGTGCATCTGTAATGTCCATCTAGAAATAGTGTACTACATACATGTACATGTACATGTACATGTATGTACCATGTATAATATGTACATGTATACAACAATTTCAACGTTTCTGTATGAGATCACTTTTGTGTAGAACAGTAATCACCTTATTATTAATACAATAATCACCAAAATACAATAGTTAAGTTTGGTACTCCTCCAGAAAGCTGTTAATATGGATTTACAGATAAATGCACGAAGTACATGTAATTACACATTGTCATGTTTGCTCATGGAGGTGACTTGTTCATGTTTCTCTTGTGGTTTATTACTTGGTACTTAAAAATACTTTTACAACATACACATTTGGGTGAATACAAGTATTTATTGACTCAAAATAGTTGTTTAACATGTTAGAAGAGAATTTAAAGTTTGACAGTAATTTGGATACACATGCCCATGATGCTTCTTAATAACAATAATATGCAGTTTTTATGTAGTGCTTTATTACACCAAAGGTGTCTCAAAGCACTCATTAAATTTTTCTACAAGGTATGTGGAGCTACATGTACTGTATGTTTAAAATATAATCCTTTTATTTACATAGCAAAATCTGCAGCCAACCAAACCAGAAAACACATGGTGAAACCATTCTCTTAATGAGAAGTGTACTAGGTTCTCTACGTGCAATTCACAACACACGGGACCAACGGCTTAACGTCCCATCCGAAGGACGAAGCAATAATGGTTAAGTGTCTTGCTCAATGACACAAGCATCAAGACCGAGACTTGAACCCACACTCTGCTGATCAGAAACACCAGAGCTTGAATCCAGTGCCTTCGAGCATTCAGTAGCAACATGACATGAAGGCCACAATGAATTAATGTGCACCCTGACTTTCTGAATCAATGAATGACAAATGTGCTTTCATCTTTGGAAGGATTGTGCATTAGTCATTCACTACATGTACATGTTTTTGAGGGATCATGCGCTGTCTTCTGTGGCCTTCATGTCACCTTGTTAAATTTTGCTAATTAATTTTGTTATTATTAATAATAAAGTGATTGTAATTAGCTCCCATGTTGTTATTTTTGTTTAATATCTGTGTGGTGTATTGTTTTGTTATTTAGCCTTTGACATAGAGTCTACTACATGTACTAGAGTTGAACTGTCATGCAATTAAACATTTGTGGGTTATACCATACTGTGTCATTATGCTTGGTAAGCAGTTTGTAATGGCTAATTTGTTGATTTTGTTTTGTTTTTATTTTCCAGTGTGAAGGCCATAGAGAGTGTTCGTACTGAGGATGATACTCAATGGTTGACATACTGGGTTGTGTACAGCGGCTTCGGCATGGTGGAATTCTTCTCTGACATCTTCCTGTCATGGTTCCCATTTTACTATCTGGCCAAGGTACAGTCCCGTACATGTACATGTACTGTACACTAAACGCTATTACACAGGGCTTTGTCAAATCAACACGCCTCCAAGGGTCATTCTCACTTATTTTTCCAAAATTTGCTATAGACCCATTGCATATGACGTCACACTCTCAAAAAGGAGGCAGATCATTGGACGATAGCTGTTCTCTGTGCGTAAAAACGTGGGCGTGACCTCAGCGTACCTGTAGCGTTTCGCGTTATGCAAGGGGAGCTATCGATTTATATACAACACAGAACGCGCCTCTGAACAATGCGCGTCATTTTGGGTGTCAACTCACTTTTGTGCATGTTTGTATACGATTTTGACACCCAAAATGACACCCAGGATAGACACATGTGAGTACGCTGCGTGTTGTGCAAGGGGTCTATACTGTTATTTGGCCAATATGAGAAAACTCAAAAACCTAAACTGGAGTGTTCTGGGTCATGTGATTTGGGAGTCTTGATTGGCGACGTTAATTTTTCTATTAGTCGCAAGTAAAGGGCACAACATCGACTGGCTCAAAAGGACTGGCCAGCTCTACATAATAAAAATCTGAATCTTTTTCAAAATTAGTGTTTTTATGTATGGCGCAGGTACCCAGCAAAATCCAGGCAGATCAAACCAAGGCTTATTCAGATAATTTATATTGAGGCATTTAGCAACAGAGTATGTGTATGGTACATGTACATGTACATGTACCCAGATGAAGTGATGCTTACAAAAACTGTAGTTTTCAACCATTTCTGCATTAGTATGCCTACAGGAAATGCATTAGAATTTGCAAAAAGTAAATTGGGCGTTGAAGAGTCTACACATCACCACAATTCGTAATTTTTCAAAAGTCAGGTAGTATTTGGAGACTAATTGCTTGCAGTTGTCGTAAGAATCCAGAGTATATGCTACCATGTGCACTTACATGTACAATATCGTTTGGACCTATTTCAAAGGTCAAATTTGATTTGCACCAACCTTCTTCGGAGGTTGACTTGGACCAGCACCAATCTTGTTCAGCACATTTTTGTGACTGCTGAGTAAAAAAACAGTGTGCGAATAGGTCACAAGCTGGATGTGTGCTGGGAGTAAGGACGAAAAGCCTTCAAAATTATTTTGCTTTACTTACTGCTAAAAATCCATTCGACAAGCATCGTTTTATCAAACTCTTTATCAAAATATTTTTTTAATTTCATAAATAGCAGCTCTGTGAGTCACACCACCAGAAACTTTGTAATCCAAAAAATTGCAACATTCTTCAACTATCCTCATCAAACATTACAAAAATGCTGCATATTGCTTTCCAACTCTGCATAAATTGCAGTGTTTTTCTGGCGATAATGAATTTTGATAACGGCAAGCTACATTGTCAGAGACACTGTCAGACACACAATTTACCAGTACAACCAACCAGGTAAAACAACAAAACAGAGATTTAGTTTGTCAGAATTCAGACACCCATTTGTTATTCCCGATATCCTTATCAAAATCAAGTTTCTTATATTTCCAAGCAGAATCTTTAATTTGCTGTCAAATATTTACTGTGTCAGATTGTGTTGAGTGTGTCAATCATCCTCTTTTCTGGTTCTGTGTTTTGTTAGTAAAACAACAAACAGTCATTTGTGTGTGTGTGTGTGTGTATTTGCAGATGCTTTTCTTGGTTTGGTGCATGGCGCCAATCTCTTCCAATGGCTCCCAGTTCATCTACAACCGTTTCATCAGGCCATTTGTCCTGAAACATCAGAAGAAGATGGACGAGGCCCTGGACAACCTTGGGGAGATGGCTTCTACTACCCTCAATGAAGGTAAACATTGTCCATCCTGTCCATGTACAAGTACGCTTGTGTCTCACATTCCCTACAGACCAACTGGTTCCATAGGCATGTATCCATAGACTGGCCACTTAGTCCACAAATATTTTTGAACAAAAGACATGTAAGGAACACAATAGGCCTTACTTAACATGGTGCTTGTGATAATTTTCCATAATGTTTTAAGAATCAATTCAATTTGGTTTAAGTCCAATTGCTGTCCTACTTATTGGACGACATCCAAAGCAGTCCAAAATCGTTAGGCTGTAAAATATGGACAAGAAATGCTGTATTCCAAGCAAATTCAGATAAGGTAAAGTGATATTTCCCAATAGCAACCTTATGCTTTCTTTTGTAAACACAAACAAAACTTCCTTGCAAAAGTTAAATGTTCCGAGGAGTTGTTATTTTCAGAACTATTATCTGAAGACCCAATTCCAATAATAGATTTATTGAAGGCACCTGTGATGGGGGTGGCAATCTCGCTTGCTGACGTTAAAGCAATAAGTTCCGTCCATAATTTTATTTTTAAAATATTTTTTATACATATTACTATTAACATTATATTATAACTACGGTATCTGTATTAGCCTAGTTCAATTCCATGCTTGATGTAGGCATCAATTTCCTACGTTAAACTACGGGAGTACTAGCTTTTCAATCAAGGCCTTCCGCAATCATCAAGCAAAACACGCTTCTTACATTCAAACAAATAATCAAAGCGTTAGAAATAGTTTACAAAAAGTCCTATAAACTGTACATAACTTTTCATGTTTGAATTTCTAAATCTAGGGTTGACCTGATTTCTGTTAATTATTAATACTATACAGACAGGCAATCATGTGATTGAGTATGTGATGGATCAATGAGATTGCAACTTAAAGTAGCGGCTAAAGCATTGTAGACATACATGTATGATACTATAAAACCTAAGGAAAATAGTAGCTAAACTTTTCAATATCAACTGATGTAGTTCTCGGTCTGTGCACATGTAAGTCAAACCACAGCGATCGAGCACTGGAATTTGTTTGAAGAAGACATATTGAAGATAAGTTTGACCATTTTACGTTGCCCAAAATTTGTCTGAGTTCGCTGAAATATTGGATGTTGTAGATTTTCAGGGACAACAGTAAGCAAGGGTAGGGCTAAGCTTGAGTGCAGTTTGGTGGTTCTGTCAGTGGACTGGGCAACAAGTACAGTTTGGCAGAGTCAGTATTGGATTAGTGCCTTACTCAACAAGAATTGTAAACCTGATGCTGTGTTCCATCATCTCATTCCATCATGTTGCCTAAGCTCCTTGCCTCGATCATGTTGAGTCCCTGTAAAATACTGTCATCGGCAGATGCTCAACTTTTAAACCAAAATCCACAAATTTCTCTTTGACCCTTTTCAAAATCATGGCTTCGGTTTTTACTGGGGCTTAGGCTCTATCTGTAATTTTGTAAAAGTGTGCTTTTGGTACAGGTACATGTAAGTATGCGGATAGTGCTTCAGCTGTAGCAGAAGTCCTGGTTTCTAAAAAGGCTGTTGCACTTTAAACACTAACCCTTATTGTATAACAATTTTACTTTTTTTTGTTGGTACTGTGACTGTTCATTTGTATGCTATAATAGTTCCAGTAGCCAAAACTATTTATTGTCTATCAATGTGTTGTACAAAGTGCACAATCAAAGGCCAGATATTTCATCATGGTGGTCAGTGGTCATATTCTCCAAGACATTCTGAGTTTTAAGAAGAGAAATTGGCTTTTCCCTACAATAATGAAATTGCATGGTGTCATACATTCATTGACTTCAATTGCCTATTACATAGTGCATTAAAGTTTGGGTAGACTTTGGTTGCCAATCATTCAATGAGCTTTTTGACCACTCACTCATGCTATATCTGATAATGAGCAATATCATGGTTTATGCCTGCGCTTCCACTACAATACAATGTACATGTATGTGTAGAGTTATACCACCAGCATAAAAACAAAATCTCAGTGAGCCATTTCATAAATAAACTGGTTTAGCAAGAAACTCTTTTGATGCAATAAATAGATCAGTGTAGACAATGACCATTGCTATCCATGATATATAAAAAACATTTACTCACTGAAATAGCGCTCATATTTATTTCACGTTCCAACAACAGCAGTTCCCCATCTTGCACCTCCAGCGATCTAGTGATCTAGAATCTTTGATGCAAACTGACATTGAAGAATATGCCCAAGTGTGAATTGTAGTTCATATGCTTTGGCTATTCGGAGTTATTTCAGGGGACCAACAAAGAAAAGTAGTCATACATCAACTGTTCATTAAAGGTACACGTTGCCTTGAATCGGTCGAGTTGGTCTTTAAAAAGCGGTTATAAAATGCATATAGTTAGAAAGATGTTTTAAAAGTAGAATACAATGATCCACACTAATATGCCTCGAAATTGCGTGGTTTTCCCTTGAAAAACTAACACGGTCGGCCATTTTGTGGATTCAAAAGTTTGACTCCATAAAATGGCCGACTGTGTTAGTTCACGATGTAAAAGGAAAACCACGCAATTTCGAGGCATATTTGTGTGGATCATTGTATTCTACTTTTAAAACATCTTTCTAACCATATGCATTTTATAACAAACGGTTACAAATGCTTTTTATAGACCAACTCGACCGATCCAAGGCAACGTGTACCTTTAATGTTTCTTTGAATTTTAAAACTAAAAGCAAATAATCTGAACATCTGATTCATCAGACATATACATGTACATTTATTCATATGTATTTGTGTACCAGCACAATCCTTGTATCATTCCTTGAGTACCCAGTAATAATTCTGTCTTGCAAGTGGAGTTATTCTAATAATATCTTGTTTGAATGTTATCTATGCTGTAGATGCTTGCTCAACTAATGGGTTTGTATATGTGCACCTTTTTCTTTTGCCTTCACATCCCTAATAATTATTTTGCTTTTTGTGTGCTGCATGTAAATACAGTGTTGAAAGGTGTCGGCCAAGGTAATGTACCATCATTGATGGGCATTTGGGGTTTTTGTTGTTAATTTGGGGTTCTGGTTTTTTGTTTTTGTTTTTTTTGCATAGATAAATGCCTTGCTCTATACTTTTGCATTACAAACATTTGATTATCTGTCATAGAAAATGTTGAACATAATGCCTGTTTAACACAATCTCAATAATGTTTGGACTTTTCCCTACAATTACCATTGTGCCTTCAAGTGATGGTGTTCTGCCTTTTATTAGAAGAAGAAAAATCTTTCAATCGGCAAACTGCGCAAATTTGCACTACTGTACAAGTAAATTGTACATGTATTTAATGTACTATAGGCCTTCATGTACTGTATGTATGTTGCCATTTGTATTGTTGGTTGCATGGCATCGGTGAATAGCATTATGAAATTGAGCTGGCCAAACAAAAGTAATCTTGCAGCACTCCCTTAACTAAATAATAATAACAATTTGTTCATAACAAAGGTAAAAAGTAACAAACAAAAAAAATTAACCCACACCAGCCCTCCACAACACACCATTGCATTAAGTAACAAATATAAGTCAATAAAAGGACAACTTATACAAACGGGTGTTTTTTCAATCAGTAGCTTAAAACTGGTCTCCCTGCTATACATGTAGCTGTAGCTCTCCTACTGTGAATATGATGGGCATTCAGGGGAGGTTAGGGGTAGTGTTAACAAAGGCACAATCCCAAAGGGTAACTTTGGTATAGTGATGAGGGTAGCCCAGAAGACTGTCATTAGAAAATAGCTTCTTTGTGATAAGTTGGCAATTAAGGTAAACTGAAGCTAAATCATAAAAACATAACAACACTTGTACGACTTTCAAACAAGTTTAGTACAGCATTCTGCACTCGTTGAATGTGAGTTATCTGACTGTCAGACAATAATAAGAAGACTGTTACATTAGTCTGAACAAATAGAAATGAAAGCGTGAATCCATGTTTCAGTACATTTAGCGGTTAGGTGTTTTCTAGTATACTGCAGTGTTACTGTATATGTACGTCTGATTTGATGTCAATAATAAAATGCACTCATAGTAACATGAGAAGTCATAGACACTAGACATACACGACTCATCAAACCTTGAAGCTATGTATAAAGTGTGAGTGTTGGGTTCAGGTGAAACCAAACAATTGCCAACATGGATGCAATCAAACTTAACTGCAGTAATATTACTCACAGCGTTTACATGATTTACTAATTGCGATTTAATACTCAATTAATCATGCTTAATTGCCCAGGCCTGTTTAGTTGGTTATTACAGAATATTCTCCTGGACTTGATTTCAATTCATTTTGTTTGCATGCAGGGCAGGTTAAGGACAGATGTTGTTGTTTGATTTGTTTCAATCCAGTGTGTGCTTTAAGGTGTTGACATTCAAAAAATCTTATGAAAGATTTTAAGACTGCAAAAAGTACATTTTGTACATGAAACGTGTGTACCAATGCCGCGCAAAATGTAGCATTCAAATTTAAACAAAAGGTACGTATGTACATGTTCATGTACATGTTCATGTATGTTTAATGTACTTACATGTACTCTTACTATACATACATGTGCTTACAAGCTAAAATGTTTTCACTTCAACTTCATGGAAAAAGTGGGGTTTTTTTTTCTTTTCTTTTTTTCCCTGTTTTGTACTATGTTCACATCTATTATGAACTGACCTTGTCCCTTCCCAGATGCACCCACCCAATTTACAGATACACAATGTGCTTGAAGTATTGTGACAAAGAATTTGATGTCATTTTGTCTACATGTCGTTTTTGAACACTTGCATCATTGCCAAGTGCATGGATTCCTTCCCCCATTCTCAACTGATGTATTACAACTCAGGCCCACGCAAACACCCTAAATCAAACATGGGTTGGAGGGGCGGCAGGAGTCACTACGACGCCCTCAAGACATTTTTGCATGCCCTTCACTCAAAATTTCGCCAATACAAAACAGCATTGTGTACCCCTTTAAACTAGAGTTACCAATACCACTCTGAATATACTGTCCCCTCAATGGTCCATTCAATTTAGACTCTTGCCCCACGTTACATTACACAAACTAGCAACATTTCATCTGCACACATCGTGTCCACCTAGCCCGCTAGTAATATTCAGTAGAGTAGGTTCTAAAAAGAGCCTGTGATGAGACAAGTCTTAGTTTGATCAGATCATATCCACAACAGAAGACAGATCCAAGTCATCTTCTAAAACACTGATTTCAAAACATGTGCATCATAGTGACGCTGTGAATCTTCACTGATATTGTCTACATTTCAGTGATGATACAGTACCTACATTTGTACCATGCTCAGTTTGTAAGTTCTACATGTACTTATAATGCAAATGGTCTGAGTCATTATGGGACCCATGTTGCAATCCCCTTGTTTATACACGTACCTCCATTTTTTAAGGCATGATTCTCTATTTCCTTTTGCACTTTGGGGTAATAATGACCCTGGATATGGTTTTGCACTGATTCCATTCAGCTTCTGTGGTCTCTGCAGCTTGGTGGATACAAATGCACTCGTGTTTTAAATGTTATCGTGGGTTCTACTTGTATTTCACAGATTGAGAAACATTACTTGGGAATAAGTCAGATTTATTCAAGTACATGTAACTTTTTCAATTACTGAGCTCTTTTTTGTATCCTTGTGTTTCTTCATTTCAAAAAATCAAATGAACCCAGAACAAAACAAGGCTCTTATTACTACATGTACCTGAAGTGGTGATACAATTGAACTGTAACCCTTTTATTTGTGATGGTTTCATCAATGTACATGTATTGGCAAAAGCATCATCAAGAAGACAGATTTGAAGAAATAATTCTACCCACAATTGCACTAGCTTTGGTAACATTGGTCACTAAACAAAACAGAATTTGTTTATTGTCTTTGTTTGGAGGTTCAGTGCATGTTGAGGTACTTGAGGGCAGCAAACACCTGTCAGTACATGGGTACAGAATGTAGTATTGACCCATTTACCTATCATCATCTCATGCTAAATCTTGTTTGTGCCATGTTGGGATTCAGTTACCCTGTGTGTTACTGTGCAGTGCACATCTTGGGCAAGGCACATTCAGTTAGATTCGCACCCATATCTTTACATGCAATTTGACCACAAAATGGCAGACCATGGGTGGACAGTAGCTGTGTGTGATGTGATTGTAAGGGGTGAATACTCAGAGCATGGCTGCATCTTCTTCAAACACCTTTGATTTGCACTTTGTTAAATGTGCGGGTAAACACCTTCAAATATTCAACAGCATGAAATGGTAAATTACACCACATAAAAGGAGAAGAAATAAATGTGGTGTAAATGTCGTGTTACATGCAAATACTAATGTAGAGATATGGTTGGAGTTGTCATCGTAAATGGCTTGACCCTTCTAGATCAATAAATGGAATTATTTGTAAGGTTGTATCAACTGGCCAATTAACAGCACTCATAGTGCAAACAAATGAACCCAAATGACAAATGCCAGCAGTGTCTAAAAGTCTCTCATTGTCAAATTGTGAGATGTGTTTAGGACGGTTCATGTTCCTGTATTTGTTTCACCTTAAAGTTAAAACACACAACATACATCAATGTTAAGACAAATGGAAAATGTAAATTCCAGAAATTGTACCTGCTGTTCTTTTCATGACCAATTTGGGTATAATAGTACAACAGGCATGCAACTTTTCCTCGGATCAGCTGATTTTCTTTTTTTTTATTCTCAGTTTTACCATTCAAAATTGAAAAATACTGTACAAAATCATTGAAATTTGGTAACTCTTTTTTGGTGAAGTTACAGTTGCATGCCTGGTACAAGTACTTGAAGAAATAATAAGTTGTGGTTGAGAAATGGGTTATTTGAAATTCAACCCATCACCCATGAATTAAAAAGTGTATAAGGGTGCTAGTGGTCCTCATTGGGTTCTTGCATGTATATGTACTACAGGTAGTGTATAGGTGGGATTGCAGTTCATACATTACATTTATACTAACCAGAGTTAAACAAGCATCTTGTTTCATCAACTTAAACATTCCAAAATGGTTATCTTGTACATGTAGATGTTGAGTTGGTATGAAGGATTGTGATGAATATGAAATGGGAAGGTTCTTTACAGTCCTAGGCAAAATGCATTCTATTCCCTCGTACATACTGTACATGAACACACTGTATTGGAATGCACTACTTACCAACATTTGAACAGGCATGACATTTCATAATTGAAGAGGCAAGGCCATTTATATTTTGAAAAGGGCACTTCCGTTGGAATATCTTTAAGTCTGTGGGAAACTTTTGAAGTGACATGTACATGTAGGCCTAGACTAGGGCAATATAGTTAGAGGCCATGGCCTTTGTGTAATTCCGGGCCTGATTGAGCAGTCTCACGGTTTTGTCGGAACTACTGGGCAGAAAACTGTGTTAATTTGATCTTATGGGTAATACTTTCATACTTAAACTTAAAGTCAACATTTCAACATAATTTGTTAAATTAAAGATGAGTTGCGGAATTACATGAATTATTAAAAAACACAAGACCGCCGGACAAGTTTTGTTGTAAGTTTACTGGCCCAACACTGGCCTCGGGCCTGTGGTTCAGTGTCAATTTGGAGCCCTGTGAATAGATACATTTCAAGCATGTACATCTTATTCACTATTTACTTCAACTTATTAATGCATGTCATTTGAATGCTTTTTGCTTTCTGCAGCTCAAAAGATGGCTCAGGACAAGGCAGCTGAGGCAGCTGCTGAGCAAGTGAGGAAGGGAATGAGCACTAATGAAGCCAAGCTGGATTAAACCTACAGAGCAAGTAGGACTTGGGTTAGTAAGCAGGATCAGGCAGTTTTAATGGTGCAATTATTTCAGTCTGACATGCATTAGGGGGGTTTGCTAGAGGTTTGGACAATCACATTCTTCTTGACATTTAGAACAACACAATGTCTTTGATTACTTTTGTTCTTTGAGCCTGAACTGCGCGCCATGATTCTAAATTTGTAACACCGAACTTGTGTCTATTCTATTGCATGTTAAATGTTGTAATTGTGTCGCACAGTTGAGCAATGTTGGTGCAGTGTTTTAGAAACAAGAACTTGAGTCTTTTTACAGCATAAAAAATAAAAATTAATTCAGTAAAAAGAAAATCATGGCGTTGTCAACATTTCTTATCTAAATTACGGATAACATTTAAATATAAAGTAAATACATGTAACTGTATGTAATGGTGGAATTGACTTTGTTTATGTATGTTTTTGGTCTTTATTTTCTCGGTTGGTAAGTGGTATCCATATGTATGTAGATGTAGTGGGTATGTTGTCCAAATTATTATAACATTTCCTAAGATTTGTACAATGTTAACATACATGTGTAGCATTGTTTGCAGTATGAAGCATAGCAACTTCAATGTATATCTTCAGAGTATCTCATCCGCTTCCTTAGGATACAATGATGTTACTATTTGACTTTTTTTATTTCATTATTATTTGTTGTTTGAAATGACATTTTTGAATCAAAGGTGCCAGAAATCCAATAAAGCATGAAACATTAAATTACATCTACCTAAGCCCCGCCCCCATTCATTCCCTATATGAATATTGAAGATATGACACATTCCATGTGGACACAATATTTATCGTGACCTCACATTCTCTCTTATCCGAACAATGTAAAGTTTCACCTACATGTACTTTAACATAGTTGAATGAGCAGTAACATACAATACCTTACATTGAACGCACCCTAGGTATTTACTTAACATGCTAAACATCAGAGATGATCAGAAGAATGTAGTTTGGCATTATATTATGTAGGGTGACAGGAACATTAACGGCCTAATTTCTATGAAAGTTTAGCGTTGCATCAGCAGTTTAATCAATATTAATAATTAGTGTGAATGATTTGAGGACATACAGTGTATGAATACTCTATCAACAGGTTTAAAGTTTGTGTCCTTCTAACTTGTCTAGAGAGATTCCAATATAATGCCCATTAGCCTTTTGGAGATATGATGGATACTATAGAAGAGCACTGTTTGGTTTGGGTGTATACAGAAATATTTACCCAAATCTAATAGTGTCATCATAATGTGTCCACCATAATCTCCAAATGGCTAATTAGGAGCCTATATATGCATAGATACATGTCAGCCCAGTTGTGTGCACATGCCCTCAAGACTGCAATGTTTGGATTGACCAGTGATGATTACACCAAGAGAATTTGATTATGGCATGTACATTGTATTTCATCGCATGTACTCTTGTACATTTTTTTCACACGCAGTGAACCTTTATTGATGTGACAAACTAAATAGTAAAAGTAGCAACAGCTTAAATGTTCAAACTCCAGCAGTAGAAAGTGTCATTTTCATGGTGCCAGGCACAACCATTTTTTGGGAGTGCCCCAGAAAGTTTAAAAGTTGGTTTATTGTCTTGGTTGTATATCGTCCTTAGCTGGCATTGCATATAATCTTGAATGTGCATGATTTGTACTCAAACCATTTTAAACTTTTTTCTTAGACAAGTCTTATTTTGGAATATTGTTCTCTTTTTTTTATACTAAATTATTGATTGTTGAGGTGGAATGCAGACTTCATTGAATTCAATAACAAATGAGAAGAATGTCCAAACATGGCCATCCTTGTGAATTTGTTTGCCAGTCATTTAGCTTAGTGAATGTAACATTTAAAAGCATACATTTGTGTGTAAATCTTTTGAATATATTTGATGGTATGTTCTTAGTGTACAATCTTGGACTAGTGTGTGGTTACTTGGTTTAAAGGAATCTTTTCATAACTGGTTAAACTATTATTGGAATTATTCCTTCTTCTTTTTTTACATTGGTATATCAAGTTAACTTCCAAGGCCCAATTTCTCACACTTTTTTTTGCTGTGTTTGAGTAGAATATTGGAGGACCAATGATTTGAGATAAAATATTCATGTAGCTTTGAAATGACATTGGGTTCCATGAAAAATGACATCACTCAGAATACTTGTTGGACTTCTTATTTTAGCCACAGTTCAAACAAGAATAGCGTGCCTTTCATGTTTTGTTATTAAGCTCTCAGGTCATATTTGCTACTAGTATAAACAAACATCTATTATTCTTGTAGTTACTGGTTAAAATTGTTTGGAAGTTTTTAAAGCAGATGTCTTGGCTGAGAAAGTTCATGATATAAGCCCATATGCATGTCCCATGCCCATGGCTAGAAATGATTAGCTCACAAAGGACTCTGGTCAAAATCATGGCACACTGCTTTGGAAGCAAGTAAAACGTTTCGTAGTTGCACAAACACTACAGCACATCATCCATCTTGGCAACTTGACCTAGTTAACTGCACTCAGAGACAGAAGATGCATTGAGGTATGATATTTTCAAGATGGTGCTTGTGCATATGGGTTATTATGATGATTCAGTAGGATTGATCATTTCCAGTTTGAGTTTTACCTAGACACTGCCCCATTAGTATGTTATTTTCACTTCAAAAATTACCATTGAAATTTATCCAGCAATTCATAAGTTAAGGTATTTAATTTTCACTCATTTGTATCAATTTATAATTTGGAGGACATCTTTGAATATTCAAAAATAAAATTTAGTCATTCAACATTTTATTGTCAGTTTATGTTATTATTTATTTGAATAAGACGTTAAAATATAGGAATTCTCACTTCATACCCTTTATTGATTTGAAGTTTCTTCAAGGTAATTTCTAGGTTTGTTTTTCTTTTCATTTATTAATTGTGGTTGTGAAGCCAAGGACTTTGTCACTATACTAGCCAAGAACAGAACCCCCCATGGAGACAGGTCCGCAACAACCGGGATGGGGGTGCTGGAGTATACTAAAGCACCCCCTACTTTTAGTTTACATGTTCATAAATTCACCTTTACATGAACAGAAAACTTGGAAGAGGTCAAAAATGATGTGTGCCATATCATACTTTTATAATTTAAAATTTGTAGGGTAGATGACCTTAGCTTTCGATCCAAACCGGACCTTCATCAGAGGCAAAAACAAGCACAACAAAAAACATATCCCTTTATAGCAAAAAAGAGAGGCAAAGAACAATGGGATGGTTTCCAGAAAAAGGAGGGGAAATTATAGCCAATCAAAGTTATTAGTTTACAAACAATGGGGCGGTCAAGAACCAATCAGAGTTATGTGGTGGGGACAAAAGGATGGTCAGTGAAAGGGAGGATTACTGGACCAGGCAGGAGACATGAAAGGACAGGATTAAGGGGCACCAGGCATCGGGTATGATTTAAAATAAAACTCTCTTGGTCGGGGCTTTTTTTGTTCTTGTGTTGGTCAACAAAGTGTGACGAGGTATGTTGAGGGCTCTGTTGATGGCAAGTTGGACCCTGCGTTCGCTGTGGCCCCTTGAAACAAGGTGTTTCCTTAGGTCGGATGAACGACTTTTTGTACAAGGTATCTGTGGAACAGATACGCCTTATACGTAATGCCTGACTGTAAGCAATTGCCTTCTTACAGTGACTAGGGTGGCAACTGTTGGAGAGAAGATACTGGTGGGTGTCAGTGGGTTTGCTGTATACATCCGTAATAATGCCATTAGGGGATTTAGTTACGGTTACATCTAGAAAGTTCACACTTGTGAGAGAGCATTCAGTAGTGAACTTTATGGTTGGGTGGAATGAGTTTATATGGTCGATAAACTCATCCAAGCTGTCTTGACCACCACACCATATGGAGAAAATATCATCGATAAATCTCCACCAAACTAGTGGGCGGTTGGGGGCAGAGGACAGGAGTCTGTCCTCTAAGTCAGACATGAATAGGTTGGCATATGAGGGTGCCATTTTAGTACCCATTGCGGTACCCTGTACCTGTACAAAATGTCTGTCAGTAAATGAAAAATTGTTCTTAGTGAGAATGTGGCTGATGAGTTCCTTAATCTCTCTCACTGAGGGGCGGGATTGTCTATTGGCCCTGAGAGCAGAGACACAAGCACTCATGCCTTCATTATGGGGTATGTTAGTATACAGTGATGAAACATCCAGAGTAACCAGAATAGCAGAGTCAGGTATTTGATGTTTGACTTCCTCTAGTTTATGGAGGAAGTCTGTGGTATCCTTTATGAAGGACGGGATGCGGGAGACTAAGGGGTTGAGGAAACTATCGACAAACTCAGAAATGCGTTCTGTGGGGCTACCATTACCAGATACAATGGGTCGACCCGGGTTGTTGGGCTTGTGTATCTTGGGTAGAAGGTAGAAGCGTGCTGTACGGGGGTCCTGTGGGAGGAGATAGTTAAACGTATCTTTCTCGATACCGTTGGCATTGTGAATTTTAACCAGAGTGTCACTGATTTGTTTGGAAAACGATTGAGTAGGGTCAGTGTCACATTCAATATAATGATCAGTGTTGCTGAGCTGTCTGAGGCCCTCAGCTATATAATCATGTGTGTTCATGACTACAACTGCGGACCCCTTGTCAGCTCGTTTAATCACTATGTCTGATGATTGGCGGAGCTGTGTTAGGGCGTGGCGTTCATCTTGGGGGAGGTTATTGGGTGTCGAGGTGTTGGGGACCTTAAGAACCTCAGAGTTGACTGAACTGATGTAAGCGTCTAGAGCTACATCTCGGTTCTTAGGGGGTACCCAACTACTCTTTTCCTTGAAGCGGTTGCGGGTGGGTTGGATCTCAACAGATGACTCGTCATCTGTGGATGGCTCTACATGAAAATATTCACGTAGGCGTAACCTACTGTTGAATTGGGCCATGTCCTGTTGGAAAGACAGTTGGTTAGGTTCTCTAGGTGTGGGGCAAAACTTAAGGCCCCTTGAAAGGAGTTTAACCTGTGGGTCGGTTAAGACTTTGTCAGACAGATTGACTACTGTACATGTTGTATCTGGCGACCTTTCAAGGGGGTGAGTAAGAGTTGGCCTCTTGCTGTGGAAACGTCTATGAATGTATTTCTTATGGTTAGCTTGGACATTCATGCGTTTCTTGTTCTGTTTGTCCGTTAGGGTGGACCGTAGGTGGTTGACATTAGATCGTAGGATATCATGTAAATGTTCATACTCTTGATTGGAGCATGATTCTTGGAGTTGAGATTCAGTCTCTGTTATCTCAAGTAACTGGTTATCAATGTATTGTTGGCATTGATCTTCCAGTAACCTGAGCAGATGGAAAGACGTGTTAGTGAGTGTCTTATTCCATTTCTTCAAAAATGAGGGTTCAAGGTCCCCAAAGGAAGGGGCACACTTGATCTGGAGCCCTTTAGGGATGATCCGGGATAAACGATAAAAACGATAGTTATCAAGATGTGACAAGTAGCGAATGTTCTTTTCTTTAAGCTTACGTAGTTTTCGGAAAAGGCACTTGGTATCAGTAGCAAGTGCCATGGTGAGTTATGTCATTGAAAAAAGTTAACACAATCCTGTATGAAAAAAACGGATTATAAAACCTGTGGACAAAACGGATTATTTATAAACATGTACAGGGATAAAGTTAACACAATCCTGTAGAGAGAACGGGTTACAAATCCTGTGGAAAAACGGGTAATTTATAAACATGTATATACAAAGACAAAGTAAACACAATCCTGTAGAGAGAACGGGTTATAAAACCTATGGACAAAACGGGTTATTTATAAATCTGTGGAGAGAAAAAGGTTAATACAATCCTGTAGAGAGAACGGGTTATAAAACCTATGGACAAAACGGGTTATTTATAAATCTGTGGAGAGAAAAAAGGTTAATACAATCCTGTAGAGAGAACGGGTTATGGAACCTGTGGACAAAACGAGTAATTTATAAACATGTACAAAGACAAAGTAAACACAACCTGTAGAGAGAACGGGTTATAAAACCTGTGGACAAAACGGGTTATTTATAAATCTGTGGAGAGAAAAAGGTTAATATAATCCTGTAGAGAGAACGGGTTATGGAACCTGTGGACAGAACGGGTAATTTATAAAACATGTACAAAGACAAAGTAAACACAATCCTGTAGAGAGAACGGGTTATAAAACCTGTGGACAAAACGGGTTATTTATAAATCTGTGGAGAGAAAAAGGTTAATACAATCCTGTAGAGAGAACGGGTTATGGAACCTGTGGACAAAACGGGTAATTTATAAAACATGTACAAAGACAAAGTTAACACAATCCTGTAGAGAGAACGGGTTATGAAACCTGTGGACAAAACGGGTTATTTAAAAATCTGTGGAGAGAGAAAGGTTATTTATAAGTCTGTGGAGAGAATAGGTTAACAAAATCCTGTAGAAAGAACGGGTTATGAAACCTGTGGACAAAACGGGTTATTTATCAATCTGTGGAGAGAAAAAGGTTAATACAATCCTGAGGAGAGAACGGGTTATGGAACCTGTGAAAAGGAGTGGGTTATTTATAAGCCTGTGGAGAGAATAAGTTAACAAAATCCTGTGGAAAGAACAGGTTATTAACAATTGTGGGTAAATACGAAATATGCATTTGTTGGGAAATGTTCTGAAAAGAACAGGTGAGGAAAAGGGAAGGATAAAATAGATAAAAAGGAAGGATAAAAAGGAAGGATAAAAAGGATATATATATATCCCCCATCAAGCCTGTCTGGGCTCATATTTGGCACTAATTTATGCTTGGTCGGCCGGTTTGCCGGCCCTGTACGTCTATACTTATTCTCCTTGAGACATGTTTGTGATGCAGAACTGAATGGGGTTGACAGGTATTTTAGGTGTATTGGCGGAACACACCTCTGCACAATGCACGTCTACCATTTCCACCATTTTGGGAGTCAATTCATGTGACTCCCAAAATGGTGGACAGGATAGGTGCATATAAGCACTCTGTGCATTGATGTGCAATGGGTCAATAGTCTGAATTTACAAAACCTTGCTCTGCCAGCATCCCAACACTTGCGCGTACGGGCTAAAAAAGATAGGGCTATAGATACTTCCCAAAGAGCTATTTGGATGCTCCAAAATTTAATATAGGACTCTAGGAGTCCCATGAATGGCTTTTTTCCAAACTTCGGCTCGGACTCCGGCTCCCGTCCCGGGCTTTGTTTGATAGTGGAAGCATCAAGCAAAATGTACACTGCTCCAAAACTTATGATTTGGAAAAGCTGAGGTGTGGAAAAGGCATAATTATAGGACACTTTGCAGTGTTGTTTCCAAAACAATCATTCCCGGCCATCATTGTCACTTGGCAGACAAGGTTGGTGTCTACATAGAGTCTTCTACGTTGTTAAGAAGTTGTATATCCCTTGTGTAGTTCAGGAGTTATGATTTTTCGAAATATGAAACTTTAAATTTAGTAATTCTACACCTGATGGCGTCATGGCCTAATTTTCAATGGCTGTCTTCATGTTGTCGTTCAAGTAGATATGTTGAATTTCAAGCTTCAATTCAATTTCAATCTTGAGTTATGGAGAAGAGTTGGGGGGAAGAACAAAAAGATGAAGAAAAAGTGATTACAATACAAAAATGGAACTCTTTGCAATATAACTTTTCTGTTCAAGAAACTTTAATTCCTATCAACAACAAAAAAGGATGTATTTACAATATTGCTCACTGATAAACTTGGATGCAGAAAACACTTTAATGATAGCATTTCATCAACACCCTGATAGAAAATTTTTAAAAACCCAATTGCACAAACTTGGCATTTACAAAGTTACATGTATGTACAGTTTCTAAAGGAGAATGGGATCTTAGTTCATTTGTCAAGTACTCCAACAAGAGCAGTAACCATTACACAGGGAGACTTTACATGAAAGTATGTCAACTGTTGTAATGTTGCAAACAATAGTTAATGGCCTGACGTTTCGATCCTAGCAGAGTCTTTCTCAAAGGCTAAAAATGCAATGTTGGTAGAACTTCTAACTTCTACAAAATCAACTGTTTGGATTTGACTCAATAGCCAAAAGCTAATTCTTTCCAGTTTTATCGAATAATTGAGTGTTGTGTTAACTCTGGACTAAAAGATTGTGATTATAAGCTAGAACACTTCAACTTGAGGTATAATTATAGTACACATAAGTGTACATCTTCAGTATATGTTCATAAATAAGTCTGTAAATTGGATTTATGTTCAGAATGGCCACCTTTGAAACGTGCAGCTTTCAATGTGTCTTCTAGGCCGTAAGCTTAAGATGTATTCTATGTGCATGGAGTATTGTTGATGTTTGACATACTTCCACTATCCCAAATATTATATAACTGATAAACCCTTCATCTATTATTTTCTCTTCTGGAAGTTTTGTAGTTCGGTGCGTCTGTACTCTTCCAGGTTCCACATCTTGAGCACTGCACTGTGAATCATTTGCACAAACATATGAGGCCAGATTTTCTCCAGTGCATTCTGCTTTTTGTTTATGGCGATAGCCTCTGATGTTAGTTCCTTGATGTAGCTCTGCGCAAATACTGCCCTTGATATTCGCTCCTGAGGTAAAGGAAAAAAAAGGGGGGAAAAACAATAACATGAATAGACCTGTGACCAATTTTATAGAGCTGTTAAACAAATAATAATAATAATACGCAGTAGTTTTATCACACCCAAGGACATCTCAAAGTGCCCTTAATTGTTTCTACAAGGTATGTAGAGCTATGTTCAAAATATAAGGCCCATTTATTTACATGCAATGGTTTACATTTTTTTTAAATTAGTACTGAACCAGAACACTAATCAAAAACCGCTGAGCAAAGAGATGCCTGCTTAGCAGACATTACCTTTCAGCCATAATGCCATAGGTGTAAACTGTCTATGACTGGTTTACTAAATTTCTTGAACATTTGTATGTTTGTACATAATGTTGCTATGTCACATTGATGAATTTCATATGGAGTTTATTAAGCAACAACACAAGTACCAGCTGTCTAGTAGTAAATGGGTAGCAGCAGACTTACCAGGTTAATCCATTGTTCTCAGCAATGTGCGCATAGAACTATGTTAACAATGGAATTTTACCTGGTATGTCTGCTGCCAACTAGCATTCAAAGATCTCCTATTACTTGCCAAATGGCAGAAAGATTGCTAGTTTTTGTCAAGTGCTTCAGGAGATAAGAGTTGTTCATGAAAACAGCTTCAAATAAATGTAATTCAATATCTGTCATACTGACACTAACTTGGTTTGTAGGCTCCATTGAGTTAGTACTAAGCTACAATATGATACATCATGTGCCCCAATGTGACATAGGCAAGTACAACATTATGGCACCAATATAATAATTCTGGCTATTGTAATTATGTCAAGTGCTTCAGGATCTAGATATGAGTTCTTAACCAAAGAAGATTTGATTTAATGTAATTCAATATCTGATACATCATGATAACATTACATGCTTTGTTGACTAAGTTTATTCATAAGATACTACAATATGAATCATCATATGCCCCAATGTGACATTGGCAAATACACAATTAAAAATGCAGCCTAATTTTAAAACATGTCACTAGAGGGCGCTCTTACATATGATGCCATCATCAAACCTACTTCTCAAAGGGTACATCCCACTGATAACTATTACACTGAAACCATATCCCAATTTTGTACATCATTGGCTGTAGAGCTCTAACGATATTTTATAATTTGAACTTTGTTTAAACAACATTTAAAACCGTCCCTCTTTGATCTGCTGTAATTTGACACCTGACAACATCATCATGATGTCACAACTCTATGCACACATTGCTTTTGTAGTCCTTACTCTATGGTTAGTTTAAGTTCTATCCACATCGCTCAAAAGGAAAATTGCAAAGTGATCACAATTATAGAGTTCAGTTGACAGGGACATTTAAAAATGTTTATATATCAACTGATTGATTCAACTTATCTTGTATACAGGTTTTACAGTCATGTGATGTTATCACGTGACTGTGTGTTTGAGATGCCATATTGCCGGTCAATGACCAGAGGCAAGACCGTAACCATGACTGGCAAGATGGCAGCCGTTGCGGTAGTCGGGGCCAGTGACGTCAGCTGAAAAACCTCTATAGTTGATTCTCTTTGTACTGATTTATACAAGTGACTTGAGACTAGGATTCTAACTCGACCTCAAGACTCTAAATGGGATTGTTTAGAAGCAATTCTATCTGGTACACTAACCTGCAGTAACCCCTCCAGTACTTGGTCATTGTAATACTGCAAGCCAGCCCTGCCCACATTCTCAGATGATGTCTTCTGTTCTGCATTCAGTTGCTTCTTGGCTTTGAGCTCAAGCTCTGAGAGTGCTTGGGTGTTGCGTCTGCAGTGGTCCCCTAAGAGCCCAAGTAGGCGTGAGGGGGGTAACTGGGAGGTGGTGATGTGGGATATGGGTGCAAAGAGGTTCTCAGCATGCTTACGGTCGGACTCATACACCTGTCAAATTAGAAATGTCATTATTTAGTCAGGGAAAATAACACATTGATACATGTAAGTGCACCATTGAAAACATAAATTGGAACAGTCATTGTTGGCCATCAACATTTTGTATCTCCTAAAAAATGAAAACATATCATTCAGAACAAGTTCTCATCGTTAAACCCTACAAAATTGTTCTGAATTATAAAATATATCTTACTTCAAAGATAAATAAACTATTAAACTCGTTTTCAGACTTTATTTACATGTATCATAGAATTTGCAGAAAACTATATTTGGTCATGACCAATATTGTACCAAAAAGTTCTATTTTAAAGGAACATACAGAATTGGTAAGAAACAAACTTGTAAAATATACTTTTTGATCACAGATTTACATAAAACTTACACGGTCTAATGATGATGATAGTACAAAACATCCCTTGAAATATTTCTGTCTGAAATGCCATATTTGATGAGAAATGAATAAACTAATTTTCTGATTGGAGTTTATCTCTCAGTGAGCGTTTTATTCATTTGTTGAATCTTTATGATTTCATGCAAATGTGTAATCGGTTATTTCACTATTTTCTCGTGACCCAGATGGCCGATTGATCTCAAACTTCTACAGGTTTGTCAGTTTTTATGTATATGCTGGATTACATAAAGTGCTTACACTGCCAGCAACTGTTTCGTCAGCACAAACCAATTCTGTAATGTTCCTTTAAGCATCCTACCTCTTTGTTATTAATTTCCTTGATGGAGAGATGTGCTAGTCTGAAGAGAAGGTAATGTTTCCACAGAGAGAACATTGTGACTGGGTTACCCTCACTGGCTATTGTGATATTTTCCAGACGGCGTAGTGACGTCAAGGCATTCAACTGTTGTAGACTGTTCAGGTTACACTCACCGATCAAGACCGTCTGATAAAGAAATATAAGACCATTACCCTAAACCCAGTTAGTAAATAATTAAACCTGCAAAATATTTCTAAACAACAGATGATGTTTGTTACCGAAGACTAGATATCTCTTGGTGCATACAGACACATAACTAAAGTCAGTTTAAAGTAGCTTTAACTCATTTGAAACCTCTTGGGGTTTAACTCTGTGCCTCTATAATGCAATGAAAGTTAGACCAAAAAGCCTGTCCAGCCAAAGGGTTTACCTCATGTTTAAACATTTAATCTGTACGGAATAAAAATGACCACATCTGGTGGTCACTCACAAAGATGACCCTCCGACCAGTACGATTGTTACATTAATGTATACATTGTACACTGATCAACACACCCATATCAAAATCAGAGAAAGCGTGCGTTTGTCTTTCTGACCAAAATCTGAGAAATCTGAGTTTGGACCAATCTTGTCTTGCTCACCTACCGTTCTGTTTCACCATAATATCTCTGATCTGATCGTGTATTTATTGTAACCAGTTTTTTTTATTGATGCTATGCAGTGATTGTGGCAAATTTTTGATGATTTTTGATGGAAACATCAGCACATTGATCAACGAACTGGTAGGATGGTGAAGGGAAGAGAGCATTAAATAAATGAGGTGCTAACTCACCCAATGAGGTGCTAACTCACCCAATGAGGTGCTAACTCACCCAATGAGGTGCTAACTCACCCAATGAGGTGCTAACTCACCCAATGAGGTGTTAACTCACCCAATGAGGTGCTAACTCACCCAATGAGGTGCTAACTCACACATTGAGATTTTTTTTTGGGGGGGGGGGGGGAGGGGGTGTTCCTTAGCTCCATCACACCACTACTATACATATGATGATGAAACTTTATGTGATTTCGCAGGCAAAAGTCCATTCAGTTATTATTGATATCATCTACTCACAGAAACATTTGGGAATCTTATCCTGATCTTGTGTAGATGTTTAGCGACCTCTTCAAAGTCAATAAACTTGAATGAGACCGTGGTGACAGAGCCTGCAGCCTGAACACCCCAGTTCTTATCCAGGGCTTCCATAGAACCTGTACCATAAAGATTCAACGTGTCACCCTCCAGCTCAGCTAGGTGGCAGGCTTCTGAAGAGATGCTGAGTGTGGGCAAGAAAAATAAGACTGTCATTGGTGTGATCATTTCAAGGGAGATTGGAAGCAATATCAGTGTCATTAATAGAAACAAACTAATATTTTCTCTGTACAACATTTTGGGTGGTGTCTGGACAGAACTGCACACCTAGTAATATTAACAGGTTATTCTGCCTGCAGAAATGGACTGTGCATAATCAGTTTTACTTAATCTAATGCACATAATGCATTATAATGATCCTTTATTTTTTTTAATATATTATCTTGAAAAACAATGGTAAAAGCATATAATAGGAGAGCTGAGAAGAGCAGCGGTTGAAAGAGACCAGGTGATGGCGGCGACTCCAGGAGTGCGCCCCCATTACAATTTGAGGACAAGGCGGCCACGGACGCAAGTCTTTGCCGAATGATGATCTTGAAAATCAAGGATGGACATTTGTTCTCTTTAACTTGTATCAGTCGATTTACAACAGTTTTAATTTGTCTTTCTAAATACCTGGGCTGATGGTGTTTTTTTAATTATTTTGTATTCCTCATATATTCCTTTCCTGGCCTGCAATGAACTGTCCCTTGTTTGTCTTTGTTTGTATTATTTAATAGACTAAACTAAACTGAACTGAACTGACTTCTGTACCATACATATATACATTTGTAGCTTACTTTGCTAGTAGGTCTGGAGTAGGTGCCTTACTGGATTTTCTGGACTCTGATTGCATTGATGCCTGTGAGGATGCTCTACTCTTATCATCTAGTAGGTCCATAGACTGGCTCCGGTCAGTGTCCATGTCACCAGACCTATCAAATTACAAGTTCTAGATATCTGAAAAACATCCTCTTATTCGTCAATTGAAACTTGACATTAAGGGAATTAAACAGTCTACCTACTGCATTGTGTGTATGCATCAATGGGACTCATGACGTGCTGTCATCAGATAGTTTGAAGGATGACTTATAATATAAGTGCTAAATAACCAAGGAGTTATATCTAAACATCCACATTGTAAACAATATTACTACTCATCAAAGATATTTCCACATTGCTAACCTTCAATGTACCAAATTACATATGGGAATAAATTAAATGTACCAAAAAATTTCGATGTGATATAATGTGACCCCAGCATTGTATAAATGTAAACCCTTAGACTTCTTAGGAAAAGGTTAACTCAAGATATGACTGACTTTTTTTCTTTCAGCTGACCAGCTAAGGACTGAATTAACTCGGACTTGTACTTATTGACCTTTCAATCAATTTACCAACAAGGTCCAAATCTATAGAGCTGGTTCAACAGAAAATATAACACAGAAAACATACTTCTACAAAAATACTGGGAACATTCAAATAATACACCCAGTACATAACACAACCTGCATTTATCAAAATTGGTGTTCTTAAGCAACAGAGATGCTCAAAATTGTTAGAACATTTGTTTCCCTTTTTTTTTAATCAACACTAGTAATAAATTGTATAATTATAATATTGTTTTGAAGCATACAATTTGCTCAGCACAACAAATATATTATTGACAACAGCCAAACTTTCATGTAACATAGTATAACTTGTCCTTGCTAAATAATGATGAGCAAATCTGTTCATCAAGCATTGTGTACTTTCTGCCTTAACAAAATCTGAATCTGGACTACAAATTAGCAGTTGAGTACCCGGTATGTGATGTACTAACCCTGATCTACTGTACATGTTGTCTGGGGGGGTTGAGGATTCTCTCTCTTTACTCATACTATAAGGTCCTGGTTGCAGATGAATTGTCTTAGCCATAGCTGTACTCTTTGTTACCTCCCATTGCCTTGCAGCATTATTAATTGCTAGTCTTCTCTTCTCCTGGAAACATAAACAATCAATTACAGAGTTGATCAGGGTTTGTTTTCATAAAGCTGCTCAGAGAAATATTTTGTTAGCCTTTTTTTGCTAAGCAAAAATTGTCTGTGCTAAGTGAGTTTGCCTACTGAGATGTCCTATAAAACCATGGTACCTGCTGTAACCCTCCTTGGCAACAAGCTCTTGTATCATAGGATCTCAGCTATATAGTACCAGGGAGAAATAAACACAACAATGCTAACATTGCTGTTATTAGTTTGTATCCCTCCTTCTGTCCAGCCATTCAATGTCATCAACATACATGTAGTTTGAAATGATAGATGTACAATCCTGTGCACAGTTGCTCTACCATACACAACCTGCTGTATAGTAAATGGTTTTGAATGGTTGGTGAATTTTGCATAAAATGTTACAGAGATATTAGCAGGGTTTAATATAGGTACAGCATTTTGGGTAGAGGATGTGTTGGGGTACACACATGTGTAGTAACCTTACAATTGCAAAGTGTGGTTTAGTATTGATGGTTCTCCTTTTGAATAAATAACACTTGTAGGATATACTATTGTATACTAAATCTGATATAACATTCAGTAGCAGTGAAGTGAGACTATTCTCTACCACAAGCTGAACTTCAAACTGCAGCCTAGATACTGTGCCATACAAAGCCATGGGAAATACAAGACATTATTCATACTAGGATAATGGACAGTAACCCTTCCACACACAGGTACTACAGACTGCTACAAAGTACCATACCATAGGCTAGCATTGGATGTATGGGTTTCTTCTGTTTGTACAGCTAGTGGAATTAAAGTGGAAACACCATGGCTTGGTTTTTAGTTACTTGAGAGCCCTCAATGAGGTACAAAACCTTGATTTTGAAAGATCTGTCACTACGTACAAGGTCATGTTCATTCATTGCCATACCTTTAGAACAACCAGCTTACTCGTTTCTTTCTTTTTCTCTTCTTCTTTCTTGACAGCAGTGTGAGAAACTCTCCTTTCATCCTCCTAAAAACAGAAAGAAAAAAACACAAGAGCTTTGCACCTTTATATTGTTTCCTTCTTTCTTTTCTTTTAATGGAAAACTGACTTTAGCGAAAATCATTTGCTTTTATTTCAACTGCAACAACTTCAACTGGTAACCGATAACAGCTTAATCAACTTTGTACAAAATAGGATGGGATTTACATGGGAAAGCTGGTGAAATATATATTGTGATCGGAGTTAACATATTTGTCTATTCTTTACCGTTATTCTCTTCATATCCAACAGCCGTATCTGTTTGACATTTCTCACAATTATGGACTTGTAGTTGATGTCCTGAGAGAGTGGGTTGCCATCAAGGGAGACCTCAGATAGTGAAGGTGCATCAGCAATAGAGGAAATATCTTCATAACTGAATAGAAAAGTGATGGTTGACTTTATCACAAGATAAATGATAGCATGGGGTTTTATTTTAAGAAATTCACTTTTACTAACATGTCCTGCTTTGAATTTATTTTCAGCTTCAGAGAGTTTCATTCTCATGAGGAAGAAAATGACAAATATACATCAGAAATTATTTGGTTTTTTTTCTAAAGAGTAGAATCAAAACGGGTTTAAACGACCTGGCAGTTCAAAAATCACAAGTTGTAGCTTTTGAACAATAGTGAAGATCACATCACAGTGAAAATACATTGTCCCATCCAAAATACATATGAGAGAGGCATCTCTAGATCCCTGATTACAGGATGTATACTAGCTCAGTACCAAGACAAAAAAAGGTAATCCATATATAATCTGAACCAAAAATGACAACCATAGAAAAAGTGACCGGATATACATGTACCTTGTGATACAGTTGAAGCTCAAGAAGAGTCTCTGTAAACTTGGCAGATAATCCACATCAGACTGAAATCAAATCACACACATTGGAATAGCAATCAAAGATCATATTTATCTTGTAAAGAAAAGAACAATACAGTTTAGTTGTCTGCCACTCCCTCACTCTAAAAAATAACATCAAGTAATTAACCACAAGGGAAACTGACTGGGTAAATTTCAAATGGTTTGGGGTTGAACAAAGAAAAATTAACTAGAGCGGGATTTGAACCAATGACCTCCGGATTAACGTACCGGTGCTCTAACAACTGAGCTATCTAGCCCTATGTTGGCAGTCTCCCTATTTTGTCAATATCTTTGTTCGGGGTGCCAGTCAGAAGTCATGCAAAAATAACGTCATGCAAAGAAGTCATGCAAAAATAACGTAATTGAAAAGTCCACCTTCACACTGCGTCCTTGACTCACCACAGTGATAATTTTGTTCCGTCTGAGGTTGAGTTCCGCCAGTGCTTCCATTCCAGCCATGTTGTTGACATGAGTAATGTTATTACCGGCAAGATTCAGGACACGTAGCTCCTCTAGGTGACCAAGATTCTCTACTTTCTCTATCTGGTTGCCATGGAGATCTAACACATCTAGTTTGGTCATTGCATTCAGGTTCTCTATTTTCTTGATTCTGTTGTTAAATACAAAGTCATGAAAAATTAGGATTTCTTTACAAGATCAGAGATGAATCTTGTACTGCATTTTACTTTCAAGTTTATTCACATGAAAACAAACTTTAAGTATTAAGACAAAAACACTCGCTCAGACTCTAAATACAGTAGGATTTTAAGTCACACTTTGCCATACTTTACTTACCCACAGTAAACCCTCTCTCTCCCCCCACCCCCATACACAAAATAACAACTTCAGATAAATGGTTACAAAGGCGAGTAGTTTCCTAAAGATTAGAAAATCCGTTCAGATTTTGGGACATTCTGTTGTAGAAAATAATCACCTTTTATGAACTACAAATGCACAGAGTAGCACCAGAAATTAAACACAACATTGTGTAAGAACATGCAGAGTGTGGCCATGTAAACTTCTGACACCCATATATCCAGCCAGCAATGAACAAAGACCCTCACCAAGTGGCAAAGCTGAACAATACAATCACTCTCACGCTTATTTTGAACCCAAGTTCAGCAATGACTCATGTGAAGGTGCTCTGGTTTTATGCTTTGATTTTGCATTTCTGGGGGATATTTTGGCTGAACTGAAAATCAAATGATCGTTTAAATGATCGTTTAAAAACTCAGAAATTTTCAGCATCATTCACATTATCACCTCTAAAATTGTCTTTTCCAATGGTAGCCAACCAACCGTATTGCACAGTGATGCCGACAGGCTGACTGACATCACACTATGCCCGACGGCCTCTTGCCTTGGTAGCCAACCAGAGTGCACAGCTATGTCAACGTGTCAACGGGCTGGCCAACATCACACCATGCAAGGTGGACTCCTTGCCTTGATAGCCAACCACCGTAATGCACAGCAATGTCAACAGGTTGGCTGACATCACAGCATTAGTCCCCAGAGTGATTTCAGAGCACCCAGTGTGATGTCAAAGAACCCAATGCCTACCTGTTCTTCCCCAGCATGAGCACCCTAAGGGATTTCAGAGCACCCAGTGTGATGTCAAAGCACCCAATGCCTACCTGTTCTTCCCCAGCATGAGCACCCTAAGGGATTTTCAGAGCACCCAATGCCTACCTGTTCTTCCCCAGCATGAGCACCCTAAGGGATTTCAAGGCACCTAGTCCTGTGATTTCCTCCAGATGGTTATCATACAGGTCCAAGAAGATGAGCCTCCTCAGGCTCGTCAAGTGCTCTATTTTCCGGATACTGTTATGCTGAAAGTTGAGTAACCTTAGATGGTCTTCTCCTTCTAGGATAGGGCACATGGTCAGCCTCCTTCTGTAAAGTTTTAAAAGTTTTTAAAAATTGTCTGATCTCTGCAAATTTTCTTTAAAATACAACTTTAGATGTGTAAAAATGAGAAGAGTCCAAGTGCCATGAGTGAAAAGAAACTTAAGATCTACAGAAAATTGGATCAACAGAATTAAACAAAACCAGTAATTCAATGTTTTAAGTAAAAGTAAATGTACCTGTCCAGATTCAGTCTGTCTGGGTTAGCTGCTCTTTCTTCTGGTGATCTGTATATGATAGGAACACCTGGAATGGATGGACTTTCAGCTATCATCACCTTATCACCTGTCAATCACAGTGTAATGGTATTAATGGATGAATCAATACTGATTTGGGAAGCATACATCCATTCAAATTATCTAGTTATTAAAAAAAAACACCAAACAACAAATCGGTGAAAATTTCAAAGGGGTGTGAGTGAGTGTCATTGCTGATGAAAAGGTCTGAAACTAGGATGTTAGAAGATAAGGTTCAAGGTTCAAGGTTCAAGGTTCAAGATATCAGTAACCCCTGGAGTTATAGATTCCAAGAAGGTTCTGCATGACATATCATCGGTGCTATAGATGTACACAAATGTACATGTAGATGTACAGCATAAATGTCTAAATTCAGATAAGTCTGAAATTTATCATCCCTCACTCAGATCATGTTTTTTTAGAAAAAAATTGTCTCTTTTTTTTATCAGGAATTAGTACGACTAAGCTAAATAAGTGGATAAGACCTTGATTAGCCTGGGTTGGGTATGACATAACAATTAAGAAGTGCATTTTGTTCATAAATTTGAACTTCTAATCTATGCATTGTCATTTTATCTTCAAGCCTAGCCCTGGAGGTCTTCGACGTCATCAATACTTCAGTGACATCTTAGATATGGTATCATTTCAGGGCAGAAACAATTCTTTGTTCTGTGATTTAAATCGTTTAACCCTATTAACATTATTAAACATAAATAATTCTTTATTAATCCATCATTTTTGTGAAATAATCTGATGTTGGAAAATAATAGTTTGTTCCTCCTCTCGATGAAAGTTGCATGGCCTGATTTCCACTGAAAAATAAACATTATTATTTTTTTTTTCTCTAAACAAATTTTGACAGATGACTCTGTTTCAAAATGGAAAACTTTTGCATATTCAAAATAGTTTACATGGCTGATGGACACGAGATAATGACAGGAGCCTTACAATAATTAATTTGTAGTTTTTAACTAACCACCACTAATCATTAGGGGATTTTTTGTGCAACACCTTAAATGAATTATCTAATTTATAAAATTAGATATTTAAAATTCAATTCTAAATTTTGGGGTCTAATTGGCTAAAAATCAGACTTTGCATTTTGAATGCCCATTGTGCACATCAGACACTGGTGCAGGACGGTTGCGCATATTTTGTATATTAATACTTTCTGGTGTTTGCACGCTTGTCTGATGTACATAATCTTATTGTTAGTTCTGCCACTTTATCAAAGATGTCTGAATGACACGGCGACATTCATCCACAACAATGTATCTTACCAACAGGTTTTGGAACACTGCTTTGGATGGTTGTCAATGATGAATGAATTGAGTACAATCACTCTGACGTAACCTGACAATTCCACAGGAATAGAAACTGTAGGCATTTTTATTTTACAGCATTGTTTGTTGCAAAAACAATTAAAAGGTAAAAACCTTGCCAGAAACAAAGACATACTTGCAAAGATCACATAACCTTTAAAACTTTACATAATTATAGTTAGAACAAAACCAACGTTGTGTTGGTACAAGTATGATGGTGTCATCAGGTGACAGTTACACATGTATACGTCAAATGAAAGGTCTTGATTAACTAAACAAAAGTTGCATTAACATGACCCCAGTTTGACCTTGTCTTCTGGTCAAACCCGGAAGAGAAAATTTATTCTGGGTCTGCAGCCAAAATGCCAAGGGAATTTGGACATGGTTTCTGTGTCTGAAATAAAAATTGACCCTTGGCCTTTCCAAATTGGGAATGAAAACATCATCAAAATGTTGACAGCCCATCATTAACTAAAATGCATTATTTTACTAAAAACCTCTCACAAGCTGACAAGCTAAACTTAGTATTATGCTTCTTGATCAGAGTAAAGGAAGTTCACCAACATTTTTTAAGTGTCCATTTATTATTGTTGTTTAAATATTATTGTTCACTTTGACATAAAATAAATTCCCCGTTTGGTTGGAATAATTTAGTCTACGCTACATGTGGGTTAATCACAAAAATATTTGTTTCTCTGCAGTATTGGAGCTAAATTGATTGAATGATAGTGGGAGGGGGGAAGTAAACTTTAGAGGAATTATGATATTCAACTGTCCAGCAGGTGGAAAATGTGTTATACTCTAAGGAATGGAATTGTAATGAAATGATATTAGTAGCTTCTTCCAGGTAAGATTTCAATATGTACATGTTAAAACTGTTTCTGTCCTGCACCAAACCCTATCCACTAAAGACTCTGTATCCTTGTACAGCACACAGTCCTACTTGGGATACTTCAAGCCTAACCTTTGATGTACATAAAGTCCCTTTCCTTTTCCTCTTCAAAAGCAAATGTTTGAAATCTTGCCGAAAATAGGTCGCAGTGTAAATGTATGCACATGTGCAATATTTTAAGTTAATGATCGGGAAAAAGTGAATTAAAACAGAATGATGTACTCACAAGTAAAGATTGTAATGTTAGCAGCTAGTAGAGAAACAAAGAAAAAGTAGAAACAGTAATAAGAAAAGAAGAAGAACAGTTTAATATTAAAAAATATACTTCTTTGATTTGTTCCTCAATGAAAGGTTGAAAGTGAAATGAAATTACAAGTGATGACGATGAATAGATTGAACATGTGGCTGTTTTTTAAACAATTATCATTTCATTCAAACCTACTCAAGACACCTTTGTCAAACTGTTTGCCATCTTTTTCTGGATTCTTTCAACACTAAGTTACAACTTTTGTGTACATGTAATTCTTGTTTTATTAAAAGGAGGACAGACTACAGCCTCCATTTAGTTACATTAATTTGAATTGAAGATTACACTGTCACAAACATAAATGTCTGTGAAGACATTGGAATTGGTATTTGTATTATCATGAAGGCCTGTTAAATGAAATTGACAGAATTAATTCATCTTATGTGGTAGGTATCACAACCTGGAAAGTCAGTAATTGTATTAAGTGGGTGTACAAAGTGAGAGGTCCATTGCATTCTTATTAGCTGTAAGAATGTCATGTTTGCTTTGGCTGTAGCTGGAGTCAGAACACCCCTAACTAAAACAAATGAAATATTTAAAACTAAATTTTGACTCCCTATATTTAGTGAGAGTAGTGCAGTGAAGGTTAAATGCACTCTTTGTTACAAATAAATCCACAAAAATGTTAAGTGCACATTTTCAGAAATCTCAATTGTGAATTTTGTGATGACAAATATCACAAGTGCACATCACAAACAGGTCTACAATGATATCATAGTTCTTGGTGGTGTTTAGATACTAGAAGTGCACAGCACATGTTGTGACTATCAACATAGAAGCAGGTAGTTGTACAAGATTATAATAGCTCAGTAACGCAGAAACCGTGCTTGATTAGAGCATATAGAGAGAGTACCTGATGGTGGTTTACATGTAGCACTAACAGAGTCTTTACTCTCGCTACCGAGTCCCACTTTAGCCGATGACATATCTAGCACTTAGTGCATTAGCAGTGCAGCAGAAAGCAAAATAAAAGCACATGTACATCATGCAAATGATAACAATCCAGCAAGTGCCAGGGTTGTAAAATGAATAACTACAAACACAAATGTAACTTGCATTAAAATGCTCATGCTATATATACACTTGGCAAAAAATGGTGTTACAAATGTTGTCATTTAAAAAAAAAAATTGTAGAGGCCAGATTAAGCTAAATTAAAATATTTATGAGTGACTTTAATCACAAAGTGGGGTCTCATCTCGAAAAAGATAATCTGTGGAGTTATATTTTCAAGTTTGTTGGCTTTTGTAGCCAGAAATGACCTTGTGTTTAGGCAAGAATGGTTATTTGTGATAATTACATGATCTTATACATTGTACATTTGTATAGTGATTTACTTAATCTGTCTATTGCTTTGAAGTTTGATTAGAAAGGGGCAGCCAATTGATTATCGAGCGGTGAAGTTTGTCTATGTAATCCTCAATAACACAGTGAAAAAGGCCTTTAAATCATACTGATGACGAATTGTCAGATTTGTGTAAAACTGAATACATATTGCAGATCTACCAAACTGGACATTGGGTCAGGTACAGGTACATCAATACAGTATCCTGGGGATTTACCTCAATGGCAAGGTCTGATAGCATTAATGACAACAACAGTAAGGTTTTTGTGTTTGTTATATAAATCATGGAGTAAATATATTAAAATGTGGTCAATAAATTGAAGTCAAGACAAATTTGCCTGTTTCAATTATAATCAAAATTACCAAAGTTTACTTTAGCCGCACGGAATGCAAGCCGTGGTACACATTGTGGGTTTGAAATCAATTAATAAGCCATGGCTAACATTCTGAAATTGCAGTAAAGCAAAAAAACAAAGCAAAATATTTTGCCAATAAAATTGTGTTAGTTTCCCATTGTTGGTGCAATGAAATTTGCTTGACATTTTGCATGCAATGGGGGAACAAGGGAGGCATGTATGTACCTGGGATATGCATGGGTCCCTTAGGCTGTCTAGATTGCACAGCTCCTGCACTGTGAACCTGTCGAGGTGATTGATGAATGTAGGGGTTATTACTAGCATCTTCTCTCTGTCCCTTTAAGTAATGTGATGAGACAGTCTCTGGTTGATGTGCAAGATCCGTTAGCTGGGTTGCATATGCTGTGGCAGGATGATGGACTTGGCGGTGTTTGGGTGCATTACGCTGCTCAATTACTCCTGCTGGGTGAAAACAAAAATAGCAATATAAAACAGTTCTTATACAATCATAACAATATGTCACATAACAATGTCACATAACAATACTTCACAAAACAATATGTCACATAACACTATGTTACATAACAATATGTCACATAACAATATGTCACGTAACAATATGTCACATAACACTATGTCATGTATATCACGTAACAATATGTCACGTAACAATATGTCACGTAACACTATGTCACGTAACATTATGTCACGTAACACTGTGTCACGTAACACTATGTCACAGTGCTCGCCTATCCTCTCACTCATAAAGTGCCCCTGGATTCTCTCAAGGGCATCACCAGTTCTGATTTTACTTCAACCTATAACAAACATTTTGACAGTCAACTCTTATGTTAGATAGGAAACATAAAGCTTTACTATATACCTGAGGGATAGGTAGCGGAGGAATGGCGTTCATGACCCTCTCCTTCTCTGCCTAGAGGTTGGCTGTGACGACGCCCTGATGCTGGTACACTACCACTGGTGTACTCAGACAGTGAACGGTAAGGGTTACTGTGCTGCTCCCTGGCAAAGCGGAAATCAGAACTCTGGTGGCAGAATAAGATTTTACTTCAAAACATTTAGACTTGAGGCAATGCATGGTGGATCGATTTGGGTCTCAATTTGCAGTAAAAGGTGTGTGGAATATTACAGTCATTCAGCACTTGGTTCTTATCCGAACTGTATTGGTACTTGTAATAAAGTGAACTTTTTTGTTATTTATAATCCTAGGCCCACACATAGCATGGGGTTCTTCAGGGCAATGGTTAAATGGTTGATGTACATGTAAGGCTTCCTTGGTTTCATAACTAGGAACATTTTAAACCTAATCCAGCAAAATGAACATTGTAGCTCATCATAAATCATGATTATTGTAGCAGATGACCATATGATGAGGTGCATTGAAATGATGGAATTGGTCCTACCTCTATGATTATAATGCGTACAATGTAATAATTAAAATACTAATTTAGGAGGCTCATCATTCCATAGAGCTCTATGATTATCCCTACACGCAGCTAGGAAGCTGAATTGCGAAGTACATGGCTACTTGTTTGAGCTGCAGGCATGCACGGGCGCCTTCGGCAGCCAGGCACATCAACACATATATATGACCATGGGGAACAGCCTGAGACCGAAAGTATTTGATTTTTCCAGAGGGAGGAAAACCGAAAGGCTTGGAGAAAAAACCTTCTTGGCATAGGAGAGAACCAATGCACAACTCCACTTTCATATGGTTAATTTCAGAACCAATACAATCTCTAAATTTACCCCCCTCCCTTGAAAAGGCATTCAACTTTACATGTAATATTCTCTCATGGTACTAAATGATCTGTCTGCAGACTAGAATGCTAAATATAGCTGTGTTGTGGGTATGGTGGGTAGAAAATTCTCACTAAAATGCAGAGTGGAATGTACATTTACTGTGGGTAAGGTGATGAGCTCATGCAAGAGGCACATCTCTGCTTTGATGATAAGATATTACACTTTCTCTAACCCTATCCTAGCCTTCCCACAGTTTTTCCAAACAATGTTGTATGAGGGCAAACAAAAAACAGTTCACATCACTCAGAAATCACACTACAAATGGAGTTGTCCAAACATACAGCGGAAGCCATCCTGTGTGTTAGTATCAAAGATTTGGTGTAATTATTCAGTGTTTCAAGGCAGACACTCAAAGACAGGTTCTGGGTCAAAGGAAAAACAGAAGGTTCAAAACATTATCTGTACATTCAAAAGAAAATTCTTTCCTGTGTAACTCACCACTGTCAATACTAATAAGAATAATAACAACAATAATAGTAACTAGACATTCAGGTTTTGTCATAATGACAAAAACTAAGTTTTTGAGAAATGTTAATGAAATGTTTGTAAACATCACAAGTTGACGTAAAATTTATACCAGCTTACAACATTTGAAAAATAACAAATTTTTAAACTTGTTGGTATTGGGTGCTGTAAAATGTGACAATGTCATTTTATTTTGTGTTGAGTAACGATTCTCATGTAAGTTTTACCTTTTTTGTGTATGAATGGCGGTACTAGAGACTAAACAAGCACTGTGCAGAATGCAATTTACATTGACCAAAGACTATACAATCCATTGTCAAGCGGAATCCGTGCTTGCGGCATATAGTGCACTAGGCCAACAACTTAGGCATGAAAATTACCATCAATGAATCAGTGTGTGTTTTCAATAGGGATTTAGGACTTTGTGTAGGAATGTCTGCATTACTCCAAACCAAGTTGCAATATCTTCTCAAGGATTAACAATAAACAAATGAATTCCCATGAGTTTATATTTCAAAGAATATTTCATCCTCACCATGTTTGAATTTCCTACCACATTGGCGCTTCAGTTGAACTTCCGGTTTGAACAGGAAGCAAGGTCAAACTGGGTCACACTTTTTTTGAAATATTAAACAACTGAAACAAAGATTCAATTCATAATGAACAGTGTTTCTCTTCTTTGTTTTAAAGCAATCTTCCAAAGCATTATTAGAGGATGCTGTCATATGTGATAATGGCATCATGAATATATTTGAAAAGGACAAGAACCAAATATTATTTTCATTCACAAGAACCTTGTCCAAATTTCCTTTCACATTGTCAACAGACCCAAAATGAAGAACTGGAACATTTCTTAGCTTCAAAATCCAGTGTGGACCAGAAAACGAGGTCTAATTGGATCACGTTAGTGTAAAGTTGTTTTGGTTGTTTTAAGAGCTGTCCATCCAATGATACGTAGATTGTAAAAGTCTATTATGTTGTTCAGGAGTGTTTTGAAATGGTTTGTACACATAGAACGACAGTGATTGATTATAGATTTATCCATTATTGATATATCAGTAATTTGTACCTACAGATATGCATAAAACGCTTGCGCGTGCAATACACCACACCTGCTATGTGCGCAATATTAGAATGTTATGTTTACATTTGTCGCAGAGCAGACCCTAGCGCCACTCCACTCAGACCAACAACGACATGAGTTTTAGCAATGTTAAACTTTGATTTAGTCTAATTTGACACCTGATGACACCATCGAAACGTCTTAACTTTTGAGTACATACAAACTAAGTAAAAATGTGAAGTCTTCAAGTGTATGTTAAGTTTCAAGTCTCTACAATCTTTCTTAGTTAGTAACAGAAACTTGCAGAGAAAGTTCGGTGAGGAAAAGAATAAAAGAAAACAAAACAAAAACAGTACAAAAACAATACTTATTCAGCAGACAAGCTGAACATCTAAAAGTAAAAATCTGGATGAAGACAAAGGTGTTTCGGTGAAGGGTTAGAATCCACACAAAAAATAATTATTATAACAATAATACTTATTGCAGTAAAAGCAGTTTGAAAGTATAAATTCTTTAAAGTGTTACAAAAATTCTACCCGGTTCTCTTTTCATTCAATTTTATGGGAAGTTGGAAATGCAAATGCTTTACACGTGCATCACGCTGGTAGTTTGGACTCTGTTTCCAGAAATAATCAATACTGCTCATACAAGGAAAATGCTCAAAATTTGGTGGCATTCTGTATAGAAGTAAACAAAAGTTTATCAAACTCCTTCAGTTAAAAAACAAAATCTGAAGCTGTGCCAAGGGTGAGATAAAAAGCAACTTGTGCAAGAAGTGGTGGTTGTGGTCAAGTATGCTGGCCAACATACATTTATACCTAGACCTACATTAACTGTCTTTACTGTAGCTTCTTTATTAGAGGTTTCTGAAGGAGCTGGCTTGCTATTGGTTAACTTTACTGGAGGTTCTTTTCCCTGGGCAACCTGGGAAAAGGGCACAATGCAATATGTGACATTCAGGCTGATAAGTCAGTTAGTGGGAAACAATGTTTTAATACATGTACATCGGTACAATCTTGCATTTAATCTTCAGCCATTTTTCAAAACCACAGCTTATGCTGAGGCTCTGCCTTGGGCTCTGCCTTGGGCTCTGCCTTGGGCTCTGCCTTGGGCTCTGCCTTGGGCTCTGCCTTGGGCTCTGCCTTGGGCTCTGCCTTGGGCTATGTCATTTTAAAAACTTACAATTTTGCTACAAGACTTCAAACAGATGGACGGTACTGCCTTAGACTTAGACTAAATGACACAGGACAATGCATTATTTTGTTTTGACACAATTCCACAGCTTGTATTTATTTATGATTCAGCCAGAATTTGTTTTTATTTGATACCAAGTGCATTTAAGGCAAACCGGCAAATCACTTTCAGAAAAAAAAGTGGGGCACACCAGACCCTTACCAGACTCATGATTTGGGCACACCAGACCCAATCAAAAACAAATTGTCAAGCTACGTCCACATGATGAGCAAACCAAAATCAGCCATTTGAGAACATGCATGCCTTCACAAGAATTGGGAAAACCATGTCAACAAAATACCAAAGGAGGAAATTATTTCAACAATATCAATTCAAAACACCTGTAATGATAAACCATAATAATAAAAAGTTTACAAATTAGGGGCTACTTAAAATAACCAATGTGCACAAATTTAGATTTTCGCTTTCTAAATTGTTTTGACCTATCCACCCACCATAAATTCTGATTTAAAATATTCACTATTCAATAAATCTTACATTCTGGAGGACAAATCATCATCATCCACCAAGAGCCAATGTCTGGCCCATAGGCACCCACTTCTGCGAATTGGCTGTGTTGAGAGATTTTGTTTTCAATTTTGCACAGCCCAGCAACCCGTGAAAGACCATTCAGGACAAAGCGATGCCTCAAATGAAGCAGATATTTTAGATCACTGCTCTCCCAGTTCATAAAATAATTTCAATGCCTCTTCCAGGCTTCCAGCCATATTTTAAAGGACTACAAAATCAGAAATTCAGCTTTGTTGGCTGACATCAAAGAGGAATTGCCAAGACAAAAGCTTCTGCAATGTTTTTTTTTTCCTTCTACTGTTGAAACAAGACTGACTATCAAGACGAGATTGACCAACTAAAATAAAACAGCACAAAGCACCATCTGAAAGGGACAAGAGGCTATTCAGGTATTTTTGTTTTCTCCTTCTTTTTTCTTTATCAACATTTTAAAAAGTTGATTATTTTGAAAACAGTGAATGGAACACAGCTCCATGTATTAGCTAATCAGAGCCATTTGCAATAGTAATACACAGTCTCTTGGTCAACTAATGCAATGCAAACTATAACTGATTGAAAACCATAAAAGCTAAGAATAAGGCATTTTGATCACTGATTGATAAAGTGTGATGTACACCTGTACATGTACAGCATACATGTAGTAAAGTTGGTACAGGTAGTGGTACAACATTTGTTTAAGTTACTGTAGTTCCATCTAGGGTGTTAAATGTCATGAAACGTTTTGCTTTTTGCATTCTTTTCTGTACCACTTTATCTTTTGAACATTTCACTGGCAGATGTATACATATGTACATACATGTATACATGTACATTGTACTTGTTTTAAAATATTTCAAGGTTTTTTTGTTTTTCTAATTGCAAAATTTAAAAATGTTTATCTGAGAAATGCTCAAATAAAAAGTGTCTATGATGCATGACAAAATATAATCTTTGTACCTACATGTAGTTGGGTGTTTATAACAGACAAACAGTCCAATTAAAAACCCTTCACTCTATCATACATGTATAGCAACTGTACTTTTTGACCCTTTGTGAGGACAATTAACGTATTATTCACTTTGTTCACTGCTGTATATTAAACACCTGCTATCAGAGATACCATCTGTGTATTGTCAATCATTAACCAATTAAGGATCAATCTGCAACAAGAGTTGCAACTGTGCTTTGCAAAAACAAATCACTTATCATTGAATGACAAATATGTACATGTTGTATCACCTACTGGTAATACCATTGCAACCATGGAGGTAGAAATTTCTACCTCCATATTGTAAACACAGTAAAAGTAGGACCTTATGCACAGTGTCTTAAAGGCAAAGTATACCTTTGGTTTTTGGGACAGTTTGATTGTTTTAATCCTATATTTATATATATGTAGATATATAATAAAACTAACCTGTGAAAATTTCATTTCAAAAGGTGGTAACAAAAGGTAACACTGTATGTTTTCACATACATGCAATTAAGACATGCAATTGCATACTTAAGAATCAGTTTCACAAAGTGTCTTTTCCCCAAATCAAACAGCCCAACAATATGAAACTATTCATGAAGTTTAATTGAAGTTTAATTGCAAATAAAAAGCCAAAGTTCAGGAGCTTTTCACACAAGTACACATGTGTTGGATCTGCAGGTGAAGTTAGACCCTTGATGTAAAGCAACTCAACAGAGACTAAGCATCACCATGCCGTCACATTAGCCTCAGAGTCACAAGGTTCAGTTTGACAACATGTTTAAAGACACTGGACACCTTTGGTAATTGTCAAAGACCAGTCTTCTCACTTGGTTTATTTCAACACATGCACAAAATAACAAACCTCTGAAAATTTGAACTCAATTGGTCTTCGAAGTTGCAAGATAATAATGGAAGAAAAAACACCCTTGTCCATGTTGTCACACGAAGTTGTGTGCTTTCAGATGTTTGATTTCGAGACCTCACGCGTGAGGTCTCAAAATCAATTCAAATATTTTACTGAGAAATTACTTCTTTCTCAAAAACTACGTTACCTCAGAGGGAGCCGTTTCTCACAATGTTTTATACTATCAACAGCTCTCCATTGCTCATTACCAAGTAAGTTTTTATGCTAACAATTATTTTGAGTAATTACCAATAGTGTCCAGTGCCTTTAAGGCTGCATGATCAGAGTAACAAACTAACAGGGACCCCCATCAAACATTTCATAAAAGCCACTACGCTGAAATTGTTTTAATAACTAAAAGAAAAGAAGAAATATGGCAAAGGTCTAGAAACCCCTTCACTCTAAGTTTCCCGTCCAAAGAAAAAAGCTGCTATCTGATCTTATGAAAAGGTACCCCAACCAAACAGCTAATCAAAGTTTATTTGTATCATATTATCATCTCAAGTAAAGTTCCACTTGTACAACACAAGATGGCAGTTGATGTTATGTGGCTTACAAATGATTACCTTTTTCACTTCCTTTAATTCACATGCCATTGCATGTCCCAAGACTACAGCATTACATTTAAGTTCGCAGTTTTTTAAATAAGGAAGGTTGAAGTGTAAAATATGTTCAGGTATTGAGGAGTGTCAAAATGAAGCTTCATGAGCTATTGAGTGTGAATATTGGTTGTAAATGTGAGATTTTCTTGGGGATTTTGAACATTTATTGCAGCCATCAAAACATTTTGTCTGGAAGTCCATAATTATACAACATGTTATAATAACATGTCAGTGTATGATAGAATGTGATACCAGTAGGAAACAAATCCACAATAAGCAGCATTCATACAACATACTTTTGTTAGGCTTATTAGATGCAGAAATGTAAGTATTTAGGCCTAATACCTGCAAATTCAAAAGTTTTCCCTGCTCACCCACAGGATTCATTTTCAGAATTTCCGGAATAATTTTGTTGTTAAGAATATCGTCATCACAATGAAACCAAGACATAACCAAGTACAGACAACAAATAATCTCATACAATATTCCGGGATTTCTTTTTCGCTTTAAGAAAATGATGTTTGTGATCACTGTGAATCAGCCAAAGCTTGGCCTAAGCATGGTAAGCAATGGCCAATAATCTACCATGGCTTGCTGGAATTTTGGACTTACATACCTCCCATGCTGAGTGCATTAGTGGCAGTCTAATGATCTTTTGTAATCCTCATTTGTCCAACAAAAAGACAAAGGTCTGGAACTGGGATTACACCATAACCTTTCAATTAAGAAAAAGGAAGATTCTTTCAGCGTGAAACTCCAGTACCCTTTGTCCCTACACTGTGGGCACTACACAATGAATATTCTGGTGTCTTTACACGTCCACTGCAGGCATCCCCAGACATTGGTTGAAACCATGTCAGGCTTAAGTTTGCATGTCCATACATTATGTCTTGTACCCCCATCTTCCAGCAGTAAAGTGGTTAAATCCATCTCACTATTTCTGGAAAGTGTCTAGTTTTGCCGTGATTTCAAATAGTCTTTACTTTTGTGTTTTAAACGATATGTTATCAGAGGTTAAAAATACAAAGTATGAGACTCTATGTCACTAAAAGGTGCAACTAAGAAAACCCAAGCAAAGTGACTAATTGGCACTGATTACCTTAGTCTATACAGACTCAACTACCTTATTTCGTCGGCTCAGAACTATAAGGTCCTTAAGTTACGTAATGGACAAAAGGTCGTTAACAAAATAAATTTAAAAGGTCTGAAAAAGACTAAATAAAATATAAAAATTAAAAATTAATGTTTCATTATGAAATCTATGCTTAGAATTCATGACAAAACATTAAATTTGTATTATTATGATGTTGATTTTCCCTTTTTCAGACCTTTTAAACTTAAGGACCTTATAGTTCTGAGCCGACGATTTGTCAATTCACTCACTCAGTCTATTTATCTATAAAACCTCAAAAAACCAACATTTTGTGAGTCAGATTCCTGTACCATTGTGAATTTAGGCAACGCAAAGGTGATAAGATGCGCACCATATCTTTTCATGCAGTTTGTAGTATCAATTGCACACTTTCATAACCACAATAAACCTAAAATAAACAAATTTAAAATTAATTTTGTAATCTGCGTTTTACTGGTGTACCTTGACGGATGGCAATAATACAACAAGCAAATAGAAAAATCCTATCAAAGAGAAGCTTTCAGCCTCACATCTCAAAGAGTGTTATCTCACCAATTGCTTGACTGGAGGAAATCGAGTTGATCGTAAAGGTTTTCTCCGTGGAAACTCCATCACAAAAGCGGACCAGACCTTCACTTAATCATTTCAGTGACACCACTTCAATGGAAATGGTAGACTATGCACAGCACTTACCCATAGTGATATGTTTACATGTACACTTCTCAATGAGCTATTATTATGATGTGTGATTTGTAACAGACAAACTGTAAATTTGCTGTCCATACACTACACACAGTTCATGTTGGTTGTGATGGAAGCTAACAGTGAATAACCTTTGACACTTCAGGGTTGTTATGAGCACCAGAGATCAGAACTCACAGATGATCATCAGAGATTTCTCATATAAACTTGACAGGTCCAACCATTTAAAAAAACCTGCACAATCTACATTTGGTGTAATCTTAACAGTGTGGAACAAGACTTTTTCAACAGGTCTTTCTTCTGCAAAGTGCACATACACACCTGTACCTAAGCCCCAGTGGATACAACATTGAAGGGCCATCCACTCAAAAAAGCTCTTGAATTTCACAAATCACAATTCCATGTAGTTCAAACTGTACAAACAGTTTATACAATATACGTTGATAAGTTTGGGAAAGACTCCCCTTGGTAAGGGTCTGTTCTCACTACTGTATACCTCTGAACTCCTTGACTCTCTTTACAGTAAACAATAACCCAATGGTCCTGTCCTTCCTTCAGTAAATAATGTTGTTTGCAAAAGATGTTGATTGAGTTAATGTACATTCAAAGAGGGTGATGTATTAGTATTACATTGTAATGGCAATAATGTCTGCTGTAGTGTTGGGTAGGTAAATTTGTAGTCCTTTGCTCAAAAAAACATACAATAAATAGTATATTTAATAATCTTACTTGGAAAAAATTTTACAAAGTTGTTTGCAATAAATCACGGCATATTTACATACATGTATGAAAAATTTGCTATCAATCGTTATCATTCTATTATCACGAATAAACAATTTTTAAAACTTCTATAGGCCTATTATTTGTCTATTTAACTGTTGTGACATGATGGTGGCCACAGTTGGTATATGGTATGTTTCTTTATCTAGCATGATATTCATTGTGCATACATACAACGTACACAAGTGACGTATGGCCATGTAAAATGTAGGATGTCTTTGTGTTACAGTACAAAGTATGTGAACAGTTTTCTCTGTACCAAATAAGTTACTGTGCAGTAAAATTTACCTGTTTCCAGTTTGACCAACCAATCAGGGCCCAGGGCTTTCCATTGTTGTACATGTATGTTTTTTGGATTTTCAACAAATCTAACCAACAGGCTTTTCATTACAGGACTACTAACCAATGGGGTTTGATCTTTCTCGGATGGTGGCAAATAAACCAGAGGTCAAGATTTTGTTTTAGTGACTCTTTGTCACATGAGCTATTTTTCAAAAGAGTTGACAAATTGTAGGCCTAATGATCTATAGCTTTCAGGAAAGGCATCAAGGTGTTAGGTTTCCTCATAGGATATAATTGTGCCAAGACCAACAAGTTCAAGTTCATGTAGGATTGGTAATTAGCAATTGTATTTAGCATTTATAATTAGCAATATAGGATTTAGGTAATCAGGTTCAGTAATAATCACCATACACAGAGATCCTGGTCATTTAATTGGTGAAACACGTGTCATGTGTCATCCATTATTTTGTCATGTATAACTGCCGCAACGCTCAACAATTTAATAGTAGAGTCCAATATGATATAAAATGAGGCGTGTTTTTGTGGCCTGTTTATTTCTTTTATGGAGGTCAGGTACGTGGCATGTGTTTCGATTCTGAACTTTGTATTTGTGGTGATGTTGTATACTCATGTTTGTAATTATGGATGAGGTACAATGTAGTTCATTGCTTTTTGTTTTCTGGTTTAGACAAGGTAAGCCATTGTTGTACATTGTGTTGTTTTTTTAGCTTGTTTTCTTGTACTTGTGAGGACAAGTCTTGATCTTAGATTCCTGGAAGATTATTGAAATTAGGAACATTTGTTAAAAAACAAATTCAAGATGTTGTCCTCTCTCGTTGGGTTGGAAACACTTGATGTAAGGTCATGTGCAATGTTGATCATCATTCTGCTTACTGACATGACTGATGAACAGATATCTCCCCCCCCCCCCCCCGATAGAATATATTTTGATATGGCATTCCTATCAGTAGAATTCTTGTGAAACATTAAAAATGTCACTATTAGTATTGTCAATGTCACTATCCATAAAGCCTCAAAAAAGTTTGACATTTCAAATGTGACAAACATAGATGAGTTGGTAGAGACACTCAAGGACAACATGTATCTCTTTCCTAAAACTCATCAGCAAGTGGAAAAAAAAATTGTGCGCTGCAAAGCTACGACAACTTTAAAGGTGCAGGTTTGTCAACTGAACAACAGACAAATTCTTGCCATGAAAAGTCACCTTTGAACATCAAACACACCTGCCCAGCCTGTGATGCTGCTACATTTGTAGCTCTTACAATCCCAAAGGTGAACTACATAGTAAAATGTTACAGAAAACGTACAATCCTCCTCCTGTCCAACGACATCAGGGTCCTGTGCATATCATTACATTTATTAGTAGCTTTAAGTTTGGGCAGAAAAATCATTTTTCATAATCTTCTTAGGCCTAAATGTTTTTTTAAAGCAACAAAAGTCATTACTAAGTACTTTTTATGTATCTAATATGCCTAATATGTCTAATATGCCACTAAAATGCAATTTTACTTGAATTCCTAATGGCAGCTCTTTAATCAAAACTAGTGAAACTTGTTTGAATGTTTTTACAGCATCATAAAGGTGCCTCCCAAACATGCGATTGACAGTGCGGCTCTTAAAAAAATGAAAATAAATAAATACATTTTAAATAAAAACATGGACATTTTAACATCTTGCCTTGTTCTTGACATTGTCATAACATGCATTGCTTGGCATTCCTAGTTACATCTTTCCTTGCAGTCACACAATGTGTAGCCAGACTGTTAACCAGATACAGTACTTTTCAGTACTCTATTTGTTTTCATAGAATTTCAGGTGACTGACATGAGGAAAACCTTGACTGAACTAAGCGAAGATAAACAGTAATACACAAAACCAAGGCTCATGAAATTTCAGAGGGAGCTGTTTCTCACAATGTTTTATACTGTCAACCTCTCCCCATTACTCGTTACCAAGTAAGGTTTTATGCTAATAATTATTTTGAGTAATTACCAATAGTGTCCACTGCCTTTAATATGTTATTGTGACCCATGATCCAATTTTTGTAATGTGTCGATCCAAAAATCCACGAAATTAAAATGACTTGATAGAGCGTGTCTTCCTCTATCAGAATCCACTAAGAAATACTTGGGCTCTTTAAAATTTACAACTTTATGACTGTTTTTGTACAGTTGGTAGGTTATAAATTAGTCAATTTATAGATTTTACATTAGAAATTCACTAACACAACTAACTGTTCTTTTTCAATTGTTATTAAAATTAATCTTGGTTGGGGAATTTCTTATGTTGGGGGCTGATGTGGTCTAACTAGAATCATACTTTAATTTATCATCAGTGGCGTACCCAGGATTTGGCTTTTTTTTTGGGGGGGGGGGAGGTGGGGGCCGCTTATTTTTTTTCTTGGTTGAGAAATTTCTCATGTGGAGGGCTGATGTGGTCTAACCAGAATCATACTTTTAATTATCAGCTGTGGAGTACCCAGGATTTGGCTATTTTTTTTGGGGGGGGAGGGCTCTGTTTTTTTTCCTTCAAATTTCTACTCGCACCCAGTTCAGCGGACTCACATCCAGGTGAAATTCATTTAAAAGGAACAAAATGCCAAGTCTGTGAGAGTCATTAAATTTTAAGAAGCGCAGTGAAGAATGCGTAAGGTAACTTTGTTTGCGATTTTGAGTATTATCTTACAAGCAAACTTGAATCCTACATGTACATCCTGTTTAGTCTATCCATAGCAACAACAGTGTGATATTTATATAACAGGCCCGTAGGAAGCTCAAATACATTCATTGCTCATTAGGACCTACAAGCACAGCAATTTTTTATCAAAATCAGAAGACATACATGTAAGGTAAAAAAGTGCGTTGGTCTGACATGGAATGACCCACTTACAACTTATCAAATAAATCTGCCAAATTGATTGCCTGGTTGACTATACAGTACCTGTTTGTTGCTTTGCAAGGGTCTTTCATTCACGGTAGTAGCTTGTGCCTGAAGACTAAATTGTACCCCAAATGGATTTACCTACATAACAATAGAAAGAAAAAGATAATATATTTATCAAATTAGAGTGCTTTTTAAGACAAGAGATTTGTTGGAATATATTTGATATTTCTGAAATTCACTGATCAATATTTGTTCAGTGACAACATTACAATACATGTAAGTCATTTAAACACCCGAACGACTACATAGTCTTGGTGTTGTCCTCTTGGAATGGTCCGTCCTCTTCTTGAGTAGCCTCAACTGCTTGGGACTCGTCAATAAAGAAAAATACCAAGCCCTTGAAGCAAGTGCAGCACAAGCAGCTCGTTTTTAGTAAGAACTAGCAATCAAGAGCTAAACACAGTAAATAAAATCCCAGTGAAATTAAAATGGGACACTTTGCAAATGAGGAAGATGTCATCAAAAGCTAGGGATGCTTTATATCATGCAGAATGGGCTCGTTGATATTCCACTCCACCAGTTGTACGCCCAACCTCAAACGGGTATCCAGGGGCCACAATCAGAAGTTTAGGCAACTTAGTCATAAAACAGCAATGACTCATTCTTCATCTCCACCATCATTGATTGGAATGCAATTCCAACTTGCATACTGTAGTGTCAGTAGTCAGCAGCACCAGCGTAGGCCTATATTTATAGAATACCGAACACTTGAGCACCTGGCAAACTCAGCACCCACAAACTCCGCACCTTGCAACCTCTGCACCAGTGTTGCAGTCAAGTCATGACCTTCTAGGCCAAGGCCAAGTCCAAGTCCAAGGCCTCCTAGGCCAAGGCCAAGTCCAAGTCCAAGGCCTCCCAGGCCAAGGCCAAGTCCAAGTCCAAGGCCTCCCAGGCCAGCCAAGTCAAGTCCAAGGCCTCCCAGCCAAGGCCAAGTCCAAGTCCAAGGCCTCCCAGGCCAAGGCCAAGACCGAGTCACAGCTTTCAAAGCCGAGACCAAGGCTAAGGCCACAGTGTCCAAGGCCGACACATACCAGCAAAAGAAGAGCAAAACTTTACACAAAGGTGATATTTTAAACAGTTTTATTATACATTAAAAAAATTTAAAAAATTGCCACAGCTTGCAGACTCGATGTAATGACGTGCCCCTTTAATGATTGAACATGAATATTTTTAAATGTTTTAGATTTTTGTTTTGATTTTTTAACGCATTTTGGCAAATCATTATTTATTCAGCATGTCCTGCCCAAAGCAAACTTTCATTTTGTAGTTTGCTAATCAGAATCATGACAGCAAAAAAATTGAACTATAGGCGTATTTGTATGTACATGTACGGTGACAGCTGTCACTCAAAACCAAAAAGTCTAATTAGACTTTTATTGTGATGCACTGAATTCAACAATGTAGGCCTAATTCATGCTCACAAGTACAACAATGGCTTTGAGTTTTAAGATGCTGTCAAATCATTGTTGAGGTTAACATTTTCTGACAAAACTGCAGGTCACTAAACTAAACCCCACATACATGATGCAGGTGTTTTAAAAGATTGTTAATGTTAAGAATAATGCGCCATACGACATAAAAACAATCAGTGCAAGTTTCATCGATTATACCGAAACAGTAAATAGGTTGTTTTTGGACTGGGTGCCAAATTTGTAAATTGTGCATGTGTCGAGTTTGTGGGTACCAGCCCGAGTTTGCTAGATGTCGAGTTTGCCAGTTTGGATGCTAGGTGCCGAAGTGACTGGTTTATTATCCACCTATTGATAGAGAGTTTCAAATCTATCCAGTCTCCACTCTCCAACCGTCCCTATGCCAACACGGCAACAAACTTTAGCTAGATTTAAGCTCATCCACCACTAGCATGATGACACGCAGCGGAGAAATTTAGTGGATGATGAGATGTATTTAAATATATTTTGCATGCTGACTAAATCAATGAAGACGAAGCTTTTTAGATGAAGATGTTACTACAGTTACTAAGTTAGTGGGACCATAGAGCATGGTGGAACTACAAACCTGGGCTAGAGAATCATACAAAATTTAACAACTGAATTGGTATTTTTAGTAACCATGGTAATAATTTATTTAATAAAATTAATTGAATTGCAATTTTGGCGCTCGACAGCGCCAGACTCAGTCAGCAGAGCTTACCTCTTTCGGTGTGACACTCGTGCGAACTTTGTTCCTGCTGTACATGGTCACGGTGTAAAGGACAAGATAATTCTTTTAACGGGAAATTTGTTCTATTCAATGAAATGATTTAAAACTGGAACTTTAAATTTTAAAACAAGCAAAATAAATGTTTTCAAATAATCGACTGTGTACTTCATGCTCCGCTCGTTGCGCGCCCTCTTCGGCATTATTTAACCAACTTGACAGCTCTCTACGTTCTTCATTATTGGCCCTTTTCGAAACCACTGCTTAGGAATGGGATCCGTTTGCCTGATTGAATCTCCCTATAGGGGAATTGCACGTCCTCTAAATAAAATTAATGACAGAGCCTAAGCCCAAGCCAGGCTATATTCGTTGTTTCGAAAAGGGTTGAGCGCCGGACTAGTGTGTAGACTGGTACCCAATTTTCCGAAAAATATAATACAAATATTGGTCGTGTCTCCTACCCGTAGTAGCAAAGTGCAGATCACTATAATAAGACGAGACACTAGACAGTACAGTAGCGATGTATTTATTACTAGATATTCATGGGGATTCTACCTCCATGACTGGATTAGCAGATTGGAGGAAGTTTTATGTGAACAAATAATAATAGATAAATACACCGTCTGAGACACGAAATGGTACACTCTTTGTTAAACAGGGAAAGCAAACAGCCCCTTTGTTGTAGAGTCATGAAAAAGGTAAGTAAAACTGATTAAAAAGTAAATTGTTAAAAAATGAATGACTAGAGCAGAGGGAGAGTCTAGTCTGCCTCCTTTGTGGCTTGTTTTTTGCTTCTCAAGTTGACTTTTTTACTCGCTTTAAGCCAGCCCGAAAGAAATGTATTATACATTCTCATGGTTGTCCCCTTTATACTATTACTAGTTATATACGTACTTCCTATAATAAATCAATTTGTTTTGGTTCTTCGAAACACCATCTATGTTTGTACTTTTATTTAAGTTATTGACTTTGTCTTAGTTCTGCAATCTGTGACTGTGCAAAGATTTCTATTTTTGACCACGTCTGAGTTAGTGAACAGAAAAATGAATCTTTTTAGCATTTGGACATTATGGAAGAAATGAAGGAAGGAAGAAAATAAACTTGGTAGGCCTTACACTATATTTTTTTATAAAAATATTTCTTGTTAGTTATGTGTGTCATCTATTGTGTTGGTGTCTTGTTTAAAGATAAAAAAAATAGTTTTGTTTCTGATACTTTGCAGTAGCCTTAACTTAAGAAGTGATCTGTTATTTAAAATTTGAAACTTGATGTTTGGTTGCAACGTGTACTGTATACCTATTTTTATGAGCCAGGGTTGTTAAGAAATGCGGAGTAATATTCTTGCTCGATTCTTGATATATATTCCTTATTTTTAGCCGCGGCAGAGCTTCAACACACACTACACAGGCAATGGGAAAACTGAAAAATGAAACCTTCTATTGGCAGCATTTCGGTTTCCGCACATCCCCTTCCAGAAGTCAAAGATGAAATACCAGGCATTCAATTGTACCAAAGATCATTTTCTGTGCTTCAAATCGATGTTTAGGACAAAAATCCTGCAACCGTTACATTCATGATTTCTCTCGGTTGGGGTCAAACAACCTGCCTCTCTGATGCAATCTTATGGAATCTGGATGTTCAACGCATTCAACACAATTTGAAGATTGGGCAAAATTGCCTGGGGCACTAAAATTTTAGAAACTGTCCAAGTCCAAATTTTGAAAAAGAGGACTACAGCGCTCCAGTTACTTGATCTATATTTTACTGTGTAATGATGATTTTAATAATTTGAACTATCTTATGTATGAAATGGAAGTCATCTGTTACTGTAGGATTTGATGTATGAAATAGTTACTCATCTGTGTCTGTAAGAAATAGTTAGTCATCTGTTAGGATTTGATGTATGAGATTTATGTGTTAGGATTTGAGTTTGAAGTAGTTAGTCGTCTGTTAGAGTTTGATGTATGAAATACATGTTGTTAGTCATCTGTTAGGATTTGATGCATGAGATTTATGTGTTAGGATTTGAGTTTGAAGTAGTTAGTCGTCTGTTGGAGTTTGATGTATGAGGTAGTTACTCATCTGTTAGGATTTGATGTATGAAATAGTTATCTGTTAAGATTTGATGTATGAGATTTATGTGTTAGGACTTAGGATTTGAGTTTGAAGTAGTTAGTCGTCTGTTAGAGTTTGATGTATGAAATACATGTTGTTAGTCATCTGTTAGGATTTGATGCATGAGATAGTTAGTTATCTGTTAGGATTTGATGCATGAGATAGTTAGTAATCTGTTAGGATTTGATGCATGAGATAGTTAGTTATCTGTTAGGATTTGATGCATGAGATAGTTAGTTATCTGTTAGGATTTGATGCTTGAAATAGTTACATTGTAGTTATCTGTTCCTAGCTCCATCCATGTTGACCTCGTCCATGGTAAGTGATTTAAGCGTGTGTTTTAGGATGGAGGGGCCAGTGGCACAGTGGAGGGGATTTTTTGGCAATTGCCAAGTAGCCTTTTTGAAATATGGCAAACACCATAGGAGTACACCGTTTGGCTCGGGTGTATACAGAAAGATGTATAATAATAATAATAATAATAATAATAATATTAATGGCTTCTTATAGCGCTCATATCCGTCATTCAGTGACGCTCAAGGCGCTTCAACATTCAGTAATTTCCTGCAAGGTATTGTGGAGCTACGTTTTGAAGTATTAGACGTACTTGTACAGCACCATTTTATGGCTTACAAGGTGCTGTGACGCAAAATGCTGCCAATCAAGCCAGGAACACCGGGGCGAATCCCTTCTCTTTTTGGCTGTGAAAGTAGCCAAGCCAGGGATGTCAGAAGGTCTGCCACTTTAGTTATACAGTCTTTTTAATGCCCAAAAGTGTCTCCCCAACAAAGTTCACTATTCTCAATTTGTTAATTGATTGTAATGATTGTAATCCTCTTTCCCTGATGGTTTCTGAGTGGAGGGTTATAATACACTTTGTAATCAAATTAAAAAACACAGACTAATAAATACAGATAAGTTTTGTGTCTTTTTATGTTTTAGTTTGTGTTAAAGGGTGGACAGCTGGCTGACAAAAATGGCTGAAATTGCAAGAGCAAAAACAATACTTGTAGTATTTCGTAGCCCTCCCTTAATTTTTTGTAATTGTTTAATGCAGGTGTTAGTCGATTAGCATCAGGCAAACCTGTTTTGGATATTTTGGTCTTGCATGGATATCAGGGAGTTTAGATAGTAGATTTCCTTGTCCAACTCTACCATCATGTGCAATAAAACATCATTGCCTTTTTGATTTCCAGGTTTTTTCTACAGTTTTAGTTAACGATGGCCAAAAAGCAGCAGTACCTAGATCTGAATCAAAGCTTTTATGTTGGGCCTCGGTTCTGTGATCTTCAACCCCTTGGGTTTGGTGGTGGGGGCCAGGTGTACTCGGCTGTGGATGTGGAAGGGGATAAGTGTGTTGCCATCAAGAAGGTCATTCTGACAGATCAGAAAAACTGCAAGGTACAATTTCATTTTTTATCACGATGACATTTTTTTACAAGAAAAAAAAAACACAATTAAAAACATTGCTTTTCAAAACAGTGCTCTAAACACTGGTTTAAATGATGTTGCAAAATGGTGTTTACAATCTATACCAAGTATTCCTGCAATAAAAAAATCAAATCATTTTGAAACATTTTATAATTAAAAAAAACCAAAAGTGGTAAAGTATCAGTGGTCAGCCATCATTAGTCGGCATACAACATATTTATTTTTTGAGAACTTTACCCTGTTGTGAGAAAAACTCCTCCATTACCTATAAATAATTATGTCAAGTTTTTGTGTGTGTGTCAAAATAGTACATCAATATGGGCTGGCTAAAAATGATGTGGTTTCATGAATGAGAACAAATTACTTTTCATATTCATGTATGTATACAACAATTTATAAAATGTGAACACTGTCATCTCACATAAACAGGTTGCTCTGAGGGAAGTTCGAATCCTCCGTAAGCTTCAGCATGAGAACATTGTCAAGATCCACGATGTACTCTCTCCACCAGACAGCGATGGTACCAGTTGTCATGACAACCTGACCAAAGCACCAGCGGTTTACATAGTGGAGGAGCTGCTAGACACAGATCTTCGTCATATTATTGATGGTGGTACTCTGACCAAGGAGCACACAAGGCTTTTCATGTACCAGCTACTGCGAGGCATCAAGTACCTCCACAGTGCTAATGTTCTCCATCGAGACCTCAAGCCAAGTAACCTTCTTATTAATCTGGAAGATCTAGTTCTGAAGATAGGGGATTTTGGGATGGCCAGAATTCTTGATCCTGACTACTCGCACAAGGTTTGTCACACTGTTTCATTTAATGTAGTGATTAATGAAGGGATTTACTGCATTTAGAGTTGAAGATTATGTTTCATTTGCCAGAGTGTGCCTGATGTAAAAACCTACAATTCATGGTTTAAAAAACGGTTGACACTCTTCCACATTCAATGCTAGAGACTGTGTACTGAAACTCTTTGCCAAAACCGTTTCATCTGATTTCATCCAAAATGGGAACTTTTCATTTGCATGTTCCTCTTCGAATACCACGAAATAGTTAGTTGATGTTATACAATGTTAACCTTAATAAGACCAGGGCCCAATTTCATGGCTCTGCTTATTGTAAGCAAAGAATCGGCACTTATGGAAGCAGGGAATTACATATAGGCTTACATGTATGTCAAGCAGGTTTGCAGGGAATGTTTGCTTGTGTGCATGCGTTACTAGACATTCTTCCCTTTCCTTAAGCGAAGAATGGTGATCGCAAGTGCAGAATTCGGCGGTAAGCAGAGCCCTGAAATTGGGCCCAAATCTTTTAAGGCATTTTATGTATATATATATAAATATATATATATATATATTTTTTAGAGCAGGTAAAGCCGAGTTAATTCTTCATCATTTTATTTTAAAAATTTGGTTCTTGTCTAAATGGATTTATTTGGTCAAACACAGGGTCACCTCACTCAGAACATTTCAACACGATGGTATCGTTCCCCTGAGCTCATTTTCTGCCCTTCTGACTACACCAAGGCCATCGACATGTGGTCAGCTGGATGCATCTTCACCGAGATGTTAACTGGTAAGCCGCTCTTCCCCGGTGACCATGACCTAGAGCAGATGCTTTTGATCCTTGAGGTGATTCCGGTGCAAGAGGCAGACTTTGTCGAGGTAGAGGATTCCATCCCACGGAAGATGCTGAAGAACTATAAAGGATCACCCCGCATTGCCTTAGCTGATGTGCTTCCAGATATTGAACCAGATGGTAATTCTTTTGTTCTTTTAAAAGTTTCAAATACTTGTTCGGTCTTATTTTGTTCAGTAAGTGTGGAGGTGAAATCATTTTTTTTCATTTGTTTATATATTTTTTTGTAATTTGATACTAATGATAGTTATGATTCCTCATTGTTTTCCTTTGTAGCATTTGACCTCCTTCAGTCCATGTTAACTTTCAACCCAAACGACAGAGCCTCTGCTGAAGAAGCCATACAACACCCTTACCTCAACATCTACTCGTGTGCCTCCGATGAGCCTCAGGAACTTGACCCCTTCCATGTGGAGTATGAGGTAGACAACCTGTCCCCAGTGACTCTTCGCAAGATGATCTTCAGTGAGAGTAAACTCGTGATGGAAGGTAAAGACCAGCCTTCTCTTAATTCTCTGGAGTTGTCTGCAACCAATGATTTTGAAGATGATTACAAATGGAAACTGGAGATGTTGAGCTTCTCTTCTCGAGACAATTCTGATTTAGACTCGGAGGAGGACATTGAGGAGAAACTAGTCTTGGATAAGACTTCACTAAAGGCACCCCCAAAACGATTGCTTCCTGCCAAGGAGGAGAATAACGAGAAGAATGAGAATGAAGCCAGCGAAAAATCAGATGAGGACTGTAAAGAGCAGAAGCTTCTGCTGTGGGAGCAAGACATGGCTGCCAGGAGCTCCACAAAAGATGTACAGGAGAAAGGTGCCACAGAGTCTGACGGAGAATCCAGCGAGAAATCTGAATCAGAAGATGCCAAATCTGAAAAAGAAGTAGAAGAAGATGACTTCACTGCCCAAAAGGAACAAGTCTTGGGTTCAGTCAGAGATTCTTCTGAGAAAAACATCCAAGGGCCTTCAACAAAATTTGATAAAAATGCCATTCTGAAGAAGATGGAAGAACCTGTAAAAGAAGATGACTTAATCAACAACCCATCTGAGAAGGCAATTGACGACAAGCTTCAAAAGGAGAAACAGGAAGAGATCCCTGGAGATGAAGGCGCATTTGAAGTTCAGCTACAGAGTGTGCGGAGAAAAGAACGTGAAAATAAAGACCTGCATGATGTACATGCTCCCCAACTTGCCAACAATAAGGTGCTCTATGACGAAGAAAAAACACTCCAGAAATGCCTCGAGAAATCTTGCCAACTCGTAGATGTAAAAGAGAGCCCAAAGAATAAAAAGTTCTCCTCAAACAATCAGGGCTCTAAACTTCAAGAAAAGTACATTGTTGAGAATTTCTTCCTACCCCCACAAGTGGCATCAAGCTCCAATGCAAGAGACCTTTTGTCCCAGACTCAAAGGTCACAGGTTAGAGGTTATGGGGACTGCATGACCCCAGACAGTGTATTGCCAAGACCAATGGGATTTGATGAAGTGCTGTTTGTGGAAATCCCACGAAATCCAGGAATCCTATCAGGGTCCCCTCACTCACCCCAGAAACCAGATGGAGAAAGACCTACCTCTGTGCATAGCCCTAGATCCAGGGGGAGTAACTCACCAAGAGAGAAGAGTGTCAGACCTAAAAAACAAGATTGGTTCTACATGCATAAAGGCAGTAACCACTGACTCAACCAGTCCTGTTGTGATAGCTGTACATGTATGACCCCCAACTCTATCCAAATCAATCAAAACTTTTGTAAATTTGAAATGTAAGGCTTTAGGTCTAAATCCTGACAGGCAGGAGTGTTGTCAATAATCAAGTCATCTCAGGTTTTGAAATCAAGTTAGGCACCACAGGGGAGTTATGAAATGTTCATGTAACAAGTCAGTGAGTCATTTTCCCTTGTATTTACAACAGGATAGCAAGTCCCAATGTTTACAATAGAAGGAAAGTAATAGTCAAGCATTTACAACCATTACACTGGTCATTTGTGTTTCAAGACAATAAATGTGAAGTCAATCTTTAAGTTGAGTTTGCTTGAAATTGTTATGTCACTTAAAAGCATACTCCATTGTAGTTTTGTATGTCTATTGTTTATTGTTGTAGTATGTTGTTTTGTGTTTTATTCTGTTTTGCTGTTATACTACTTGTATGTAGTGGAAATAAATGTTTCTTTAAATTGATTTGAAATGATGACTTGAGTGTTTTCAAAACTATCAAAAGTAAATCCAAAAGTCCAAAAGTGATTGTGTGACTGCAGTTAGTTTAGGTTCTGAAATGTTAAGGGTTGTATTAATGAAACATAAATAAGAGTAGGAATTGCTTTTAATCTGGGAAAATTGGGAGGTTAGAATGGTTAGGGTTGTATGCTTACAATGGTCAGTGTATCTCAGTAGCATCATCAATCCTGTCAACAGGAAACTGAGGAAAGTATTTTCTACATGTTCATTTTTTTTTACTGGCACAGTAGCACGTTGGAGTTATTTTAAATGCTGATAGAAGCATAAATGTTCACTTACAGTTACAGGTACTTTAAAGTTTATATATTCCCTATTGTTATGTTCTTCCTTAAAAGGTGCCACCTCATTTGACTCCTTCCCTGCCTGTTTAAGTAACCAATACTTTCCAATATCTGTAAGGGGAACAATTATTTAAGTTACACATAGTTTAGATTTGCCATTTGTTGTTGGTTTGATATGCATGCCAAAATCAACATAACAAAGCTAAAAACTAAGTGTACGTACAGTACCTGCATGATTTAACTTGATACATAGTTTGGTGTGATAATATTGAGTTGGTGCTGTAGTCCTCCCTAAAGTTAATAAGTTAACTGTTTCAATGCTGGTGCCAACCTATAGGATTCTTGTTGTAATCAGCTATTCATATATACAGTACACTTCAAAGAAAATTTTCTAAAACAAGGGTCAGTCTTTGCCAAAAGTTTGATTTGTATCTGTATGTACATGCTACAAGGCTTCAGAGTAGTTAAATTCATGTACATGTATACAAAAATGAATCAGAAATCTAAGCCATTTTCAGAGAGCTGTTTGGCACAAATGACTTCTTGTCAGGTTTATCTGCCTAGTGAGACATCTAGCAGTATTAACATGAAGTTTTAAACTGTACATGTATGTGGTTTATGCAAAGCAAAAACTTTGATCTGCTGATCAAACTTGAGTCTCTCATAATTATAAAACAGCTAAGTATACAAACAATGTATACATGTAACCTGCATTATTGTGGGTAATGTCCAGCTAATCTGATTCTCCTTAGTTTTATGGACTTGAGCCCAATAATCAACATGATGTTTTCAAACTGAACATATTGCTTTACATGCTTTGCATTGATTTGGTCATAAGTTAGCAAGGCTGCAAAACAAAATTAAACTTGGCTTTTTGGCTCAATTGTGTTTCTGCTGATACAGTTTTGTTTGTTTGCAACAAGTTTGGTGCTTTTCGTTGTATTGGGTTAGGAAATTGAAAGGGTAACTTTGTTTGAGTAAAATTTCATGTTCTAAGAAAGAAAAGTATATAATTTGGATCCAATTCGGTGGTTTCAATGAAAGCAAAAACAAATAAAATGGTTATGTGTTTTGTGAGAGACTTTATGCATGTTCATATCAGGCTTATTTGGATTGCAGTAAACAAAGAATAAGCAACAGAGATTTGTTCTCCATGCCATTTCCTTGACGTTGACAGTATGTCTCTGGAGAATTTATTCTGGTAGGGACTTTATTGTTATTAAGCTTTCTGATTTAAAATAGGGCATTTTTGTTTATTTATTCATTATTATTTTAAACTTGTAATCAGCACTCCTATAGTCTTTAAGCTTCCTTTCTGTACAAGTTTTGTTTGATTCTATGTCAAGTTCTGAACCATGGTTGGCAATTTAGAAATAGATTGACAAATGAGCTGATTTTGGCGTTGATAGTACACAGAGTATTGGTTACTGACAAGAGACCATCATTTCCAACACATCAGGATACAACCTGAAGGTGCCATTGCACATCAAGCTCTGGCTTGTGTTTTATTGTTGGCTCCATACCTTATTAACTATGTATGGATAGGACTCCACAGCTCAAACCAATAACAATTCTTTCGACTTTTGGGGACAACATATTTTTCTCTGGATTAAAGGCCTGTACACTATTGGTAAGATCGAAAAACACAAATGTTCACAGATTCACACATAACTTACATGATTTAAAGTAAGTAATGGTAGAAAGGGTTCCTTAAAATATTTCTGCCTAAAATGCTATCGTTTCTGAGAAATGAATAAAACAATAGTTTTTATAACGGCGTGTGATAAAAACTCAATGTTTGAAAAAACAGAAAACACATAAGGTCTCTTTTCACTATTTTCTCGTGATCTCGATGACCAGGTTTGTTTGTTCATGCATATGTTGAGTCACACAAAATGTGGACACTAATTTTGAGCTGTTACCAAAAGTGTAAAATACCTTTAAGAGAGAATATGTTGAAGATTTGGAGATGGTGGTCTCGGGTCAGTAACCGACACTCAATGTGATATCCATGAAGAAATCAGCAATTTGGGGGGCCATTTATCTACAAACATAGTTTTTTCTCTTGGAATTAAATAAAAAGGTGATAGAAATCATTTTTACAACATTGATTAAGAAATTATTTTAAACATCAATGTTTTTTAACAGACTTATTTCGCTTGCAGCAACCAAAATAAGCTGATGGGATATATATTATTGACTTTTTGTTTTTCGGTTGGGATCTCTGAATGCCATTTCGTATACTTTGTCAGTAATTTTTTGATGAAGATATTTATCTTGATGATTGTATTGGTTTGAACATTGTAATTAGTCAGCTTTCAGCTTTTCAGATTGAAAATGGTGAGAGAAAAAAAAATTAAATCACAATTCTGTACCTGTTTTGTTTTGGGTTTGTTTTTCCCACTTAATGACCATTTCAAGTTTCACATTGTGAAATTGACTTTCAGGCAAATTTTAGAGATTCATTTTGGTCACCCTAGATATATACTAGCAACTAAAATGTTTACAGTTATAACATTATCAACTGTTTAGGTTGAATATTTTTAGATGTAATTTGTGTAATAGCATAAAACAAAGTGCCTGTCCGAATAGATTAACTTTATATCAAAATGTATTTACAGCATTTTCACGAATAAAATCAAAAATGCTTTATTTATTACAAACAATGATTGTGTTTGTGGTATTTCTTTTTGAAGGTGTAATTTTCCTCTCCAGCAGGCAGGCCTTCGTTCAGAAGCTATTCTTGGTTGCCGATGCCCATGATATACGGTTTGATACAGCCAATCGTCTTTATTCAAAAGGCTTATTATGATCCTGGATTGACTGGATATAATTGTGATGAAATGATAGCATCACCACGTCTAGATTCGTGCGTGATGAACTAAAACGAGACGAGTGTCTCTACACACAGCTGTCTCCTGTATCGCTCGTGGCTTCCAAACGAAGTTTAAATGCTTCACATCAGAATCGGAACGCTCATGCAGATTCTTCATAAAATTACACGAAACGAGTTTCCAGAATACGTGTATTTCTTCCTTGTCTCAATGAAATGAATAAGTGGACATCGTAGATGAATGCGGGCATAACTTATGCATGCCGCATCAGCGCATTTTGAGTTGAAAACCCATCGCTGTCCCTGGGCCACCTCTACGCAGTAGAACCACAACATTTGAGGCAGTGTAGCGCATTAGTGGCGCTAGTATCATATGGAGCCAGCATGGTGAATCTGAAGGGGCATTTCAAATAACTATTGTTAGCACATTTGCAACAAAAAGAGTAACATTTATGAGTTTTTAAATGTTCTTTCTCTCTCAATATCCCTTTCACGCTTCCGTATAGGAGCCCCGGGATTACCGAAATGGTCAATAGAGTCCTGAGTGAATGGACGAGCCGGAATGGTCTATCCATCAGTGAAGATGAGGGCGAGCTAGGCTATGCCCAATATGTGGCAGAAGGTGTCCCCCCCCCCCCAAATGTTCCCATATTTTATACTTTTTATCAAAGTAGCATCTATCTGTTTTTCTTTCCTTTGACCTACAACACGGACATTTTTTATTAATTTCACCTTCATCTCCTTTAATTAATGAACAAAACCTGTTATAATTGACCGATGAGCCAACAAAAAATACTAAAAACATGACAGACAATCCATGGATACAGGGTGTATGTACTTTTAATGTGCTTTCAGGCCTAAGTAACAAACAGTTCAACGTTTAACCTCATCACCGGTCACGCGAAACTGAAACGCTGCTCCAGAACGAAATGCGACGCAAAACTGAGAATTGGAAGCCAAAACGAAAATGCCCCAAAATACGACGTAAAACTGAAAAAGCAAGGCCAAAACGAATATGCAAAACTGAAAAATAAAAGTAACTTATTGTACTGCTCGTTTTGATCGAAGCCATGTAGAATCATAAGGACATTATCCACTTTAGGCAGAGCGTTCCAGTAACACACCATGCAATACAGCTGGTATAAATCTCGGAGGCCGAGACAATGTGCGAGCACAATACTTTAAGCAAAAATATTTCAGGTAATTGTTTCAGGAATTTAATGATTGGACTGAAATGAAACACCATCCCTGACAGAAGTAGTCAGACGATTTTGGTGCTAAGATATACCAGCAGCCTAGTCGCAATGAACATAGGGACCAGTCATACAGAATCCCGATACGGAAGCCCGTTTGTACCAGGTAAAAAACAAAATAATCTGGCGGCCCCAGTTAAAATTCACTACCAATGTCAACCGGCACAACCGGGCTTTGATATATACTTGTACACATGAAATACATGACTATCAGTTGTAGGAGCTCAGCCCAATGATGATTGCCCCCCCCCCCCAACCAACTACGTAACGGCCGCCAGATAAATACTCACTCTGGCCCCAATATCAGAGAATCTTCACCTATCATACAGCACGGACCTGCCCGGCAAATAACCCAGAATTTAGAGCTCCAGGTGGGCAACACTTAACCTAAGAATACGAAAATAAAACCCAGACAGACAGACAGTCAGGAAGGAAAAAAAGGTGAGAAAAGATGGAGAAGGGTCTTCCGGCATGAAGTCTAAATAAATAAGTTTAAATACGTTTTGAAATTGTTTTCATTATTGATTTAGCTTGGGAGGTCATAAAAATCCGACCTGAGCATACTTTCACAGAATAATTATAAGCATGAGGCGATTATTGGGTCTACAACTTTATGCTGTACACAACATCCCCTCAAAGCAAGATGCATGGTCTACGGAAGAATTATACCATCCTATAGCAAGGTTTACATCAGCTGAAAGTTAGTTACAACAACACTATCTAAGTTAACTCGGATCCCATGGCAGTAAAGTCCATTGAGGGCGCACGTTGACGTTCTTTGAGCCAACCAATACTTGTTTCACTGGTACTTTGTATGTATCCTTCATAAGTCTTTCACTGACTTTTTAAAGTTTGCACGGCCCGGCCCCCATGGCCAGCAAAATGCAAGTTTCACAACAACGAACGTTCCACACAGTACATTGCACACACGGACGTACCCACAGCACTTGCAGAATGTGTAACCAACTACGTAATATACGTTCCCCCCTCGCCAACGCAGCAGGCATGCTACTCGAAGAAACGGAGTAATTGTTATCAAACAAACCAACAAAATAAAACATATAAAAAGCGACTATGATGGACATTACTTCGTCAAGATGACTCGCACGTGAGATAAACATAGTCACTAACTTGTTTATATCGCTTCATCTGTGGGAAATTTGACTCAACTTTAGGAAGGCTTTTTGATCTCCGAATCGTGAGTTTGACAACTCACACTCGCGACTTAGCTTTGTTCGGCAAGAGTACTGTAGTTAGAGGAGTCAGCCATCCCAAAAAAAACAGCGGATACCAAGAGCAATGGATTGGTGTCAGATTACTTCCGTTTTCCTGATGTTCATCTTCGGATTGAAGGGTATATTCTCGATGTACACTAATGAATTTGTTGCAAACATTGAAGGTGGGGAGCAGGTCGCTGATTTACTTGCAAGGAGATACGGGTTTATCAATGGAGGACAGGTGAGACTTATTTAAAAAGAACAAAGTCACCCCTTCCTCCATTAATTAAACATGTTAAAGTCCCCCTTGATTGAACCATAGATCGAGCTCCAACAAAATCACCCCACGGGGCCTTGAAAATGTCCGGCAAAAGTGGCCCCTGACCCACATGTAATGCCAGACTAAATTAAAGGAACATTACAGAATTGGTAAGAAACAAACTTGTAAAATATACTTTTTGATCACACTCACAGATTTACATAAAACTTACACGGTCTAATGATGATGATAGTACAAAACATCCCTTGAAATATTTCTGTCTGAAATGCCATATTTGATGAGAAATAAATAAACTAATTTTCCGATTTGAGTTTATCGCTCAGTGAGCGTTTTATAGATTTGTTGAATCTATATGATTTCATGCAAATGTGTAATCGGTTTTTCACTATTTTCTTGAGACCCAGATGGCCGATCGATAGCAAAAACCAATTCTGTAATGTTCCTTTAAGATACAAAATATTCAATTTCAAATAGAAAAATAAATGAAACAGGGCGTTTTTATGTTTGGTATTTTGGTTGGTATATTGATTATAATTATACTTTTTATTATTTGATTTAATTGAAATGAGTGAGTTAGGGTGCTTACAACAATTTAATTCTAAACCAAGAACATTTAATGAAATGTTTGCCAAAATAACTGTGTATGCCAAATTTGTTGTCTAAGCATACGGAATATGTATAAAGTTGATTGAACCATTGAACAACCTACATGTTGCGTCCCTTGTGCCCCCAATCTAATTCTACCTCCATGCTTCAACCGAGGAGCTCCAACTAAAGGAGCATCCCTGCCACTCCTCTCATTAGCCAGATCATTTAATTCCAACCCACAATTGCCGAAAGCCCACATTGGGGATACTGGCATAGCATGCCTTCCTTGCTGTTCCCACTGTGTCAGGGGTGTGATTTGCCAAGTTCAGCACTTCAAATTATTATATACCGGTATGGCAGTTGACAGTCTGTAAGCTCTGAGTGCGATGGCGGTTGACGAGATAATGAGCACTGACAAAGTTGTGTATCATTGTGTAGCGTGCACCCTCATGGTGTTATGTTCGATACAGAGGAATAAAAGTCATGGAATTAATACTTAAAATATTCCTGTTACTGGGGATTAATGTGCAACCCAATCCCAGACCTTTGTCCTTTTTGTCTAAACCAAGAGATAGATTTAGTTACTGTCGGTTGCCAAGATTGTTTTCCATTGTTCTTGGCATGGGAGGTATTTGAGTCTGAGATTCCAGCTTGCCAAGGCTGCCTATTGGCTGTGCTTTAAATACAACCGAGGTTCCAGACAGTTCAAAGTAAACTATAGACTTACTTTCACAAAAGAGAAAAATAACTCCTGGTGTATTTTATGAGAATATTTGTTGTTTTTAATACATGCCTTAGTCATGGTTTCAGTTTCACATTAACATTCCCCCACAAAAATGTTGCTCCAGGACCCAGGTGTTCTGAAAAAGAATCCTGTGGGTTAGAAAAAAATATATAAAAAATTGTGGTGTGTGTTGCGAACGAAGCACAGAGCTGATTCCTTGTAAACTGCATCTATAGGGTGACGTCACATGACATTTGATGACGTCATTAGAACAGTCCTGACCTAACATCCCGGCTTGAATACATGCAGAGTTTCAGCTTGATCAGGCATTTTTTCCTGTAAATATAGGCCTAAATGTTTAAAAAGTAAACATTTACAATGACATTACATGAAGCTTGATGACATGATGAAGACGTAATATATGAACAAGGTCTGATCAAGGCCTTAACATGGTGTAGATTTCAAGTTGCTCCGATTTATAGAAGAAACTTTGACCTTCCAGTACTACTTGAAGTAAAGGTCATAGTGTATAAATGTTGCCCAGTCTTGATCCATCAGATGCCAAATTATGAACATCATAGCTTTAGTATTTCATGAAGTGCAGTAGGAAGCAAATTGTCATTTTAAAAACTGAAATGGCTTGTACAGTAAGTTGATACCTGATGACTTCTTGATGGTGTCATACATGTAGCTATTCACTATTTAGATCTAATCAAGGTCTAAACATGATAGACAATGAATTTGATGAGATGTTAGAAAGTTTGCATTTAGGTGGGAGAAAGAGTTGACTAGAGAGAAAGAAAAAAAACACCCATCAACAACACTTCAGGGAAAACTATCTGCCTGCACAGGAATAGCTACAAATGACGCTTACATTGTCCAGACCATGCTTTTTCCAAATGACAGTCCGAAGTGTGGTTTTGGGGTAAATGACAACCCACACTTCTCCACATTACAATGTATGTTCAGATCACTTTTTGAAATAGTTCCTTTGATGTCAACTCTTGGTTTTTAAGACAAAAATTTTTGAACCAGATTGAAAAGAGCTGGTTGCTTTATTTTCAACAGTTTTGACTACCGTGTGTACACCTAAGAGCTGTAGTTTTTTGGTTCTTGTCACGCTCTAGTCAAATTTTGTTTGTTCAACCCCAAATTATTTAAAATTTACCCAATCAGTTTCCCTTGTGGGTTTATTACACGTACGTAGTATTTTTTAGTCATCAAATTTTGTTAAATGTTCAAAAAAACATGCTAGTAAACATACAGTAATTACTGTGTACAATAAATTGTTAGGTGCACATGTACTGTAAGACAACAATCAATCAACCATCTAAACTTGCAATTTCAAATGTCAGAAATAAGAAATATTTGTGACAACATATTTTGTACAGCTATTTTTCTGTGTCATATAGGGCCTATGCCTTTAAACAAACATTCCAAGAGAGTTGGATCTACAGGGCCGTAGTGTTTTGTATAATAAAAATAAGGATTTCAGTGCATTTGTGGGGCAAGGTAAAAAAACATATTTTTTTATCAGGTTATTGTATTCTTAAATTAATTTGTTATTATTTTTTTACTTTGATTTGATTAGATTTTTGTGAATTTTGTTTTGTTTTGTTGAGAGCAAGCTTACCCATGACATCAGAATGGAGACTGTCCTAACCAGGGCTGAATATGATAAGTACAAAAAGTGAAATAACAAACTTTGTACAAGTTTTTACCAGTTCATGGTAGCCTAATGGTTTGAACATTTTCTTACCCCACAATAAGCAAAAATGCCAGGTTAGGCCCTAATTAATGAATTGAAGGGTAATTTAGACACTGGACTCAAGCTGGCGTGTTTCTGATCAGCAGAGTATGGGCTTGACTCCCAGTCTTGACACTTGTGTCCTTAAACAAGACATTTTTAAGAGTAGACCTTCTGATGGGATGTAAAACCATATAGGTCCTGTGTGTGGTGTTAGTAAAAGAACCTGGTATACTTACATGTAAGAATTCTCCATTTCAACTGTTTTAAAAATGGTGAAACTGGGTAATTTATGTGTAGTGTGTTCATGTAGTGGACATCTTGATGTGTTGATTGATTTATAATACATGTACATGTACATTGATATCAATGATACAGAGAGTTGTTATCAGTTATCAGGCATTTGATAAGAAAGAATTGCAAAGATATGGTTTTAGTAACTTATATAAAACGTGTTGCTGTATTTTTTACTGGTAGGTATTGTAACATTGGTTGTCTCATGCACTCGATCAATCCAATATATTTTTAATCTTCAAAGGAACAAGGCCATTTTGCAAAGGGTATGAACTACATGTAGCAAAGCAAAGTGAACAACTTCACAGGATCATTTAAAAAGGGCATCAAGATCATGAGTATGGTTAATTAGATGTTCTCTGTGACACCCATGCTCTGAACTACACAACTTCTGCTTCATTGTTGAAGAAAAATAAATCCATTAAGATATATAGCCTATCATTCCGTTCCTACAAAAATGTATGTTTAAATTATTACCAATAGTGTTATAATTGGTTATTTGATGTTCATTTTGTAGAAAATTAAGACTATTGTTCAGGTGAAATCTAAAAATGATTATACTTTTATATTCTATATCAAGGTTTATCCAGTCATGAAATCCAACTGTCAGTAACATAAATGCTTTTTAAACTCAACAACCCCCCCCCCTCTAAAAAAGAAGGGGCAAAAGAAAGAAATGTCATGTGACGCTCATCTGTCCCAACAAAAGCGGAGTTGACTATTGATAAAATAGCCTGTGTGAAGTTATTGTATGTTAAGTGATGAATTCTACGGTGCAGTTCCGCCACCTGGCATGTACACTGTACCTGTATTTAACTGTGAACACTGGTGGCCTGAAATCCGATATTGACACAAATGTGGATTATAATTGCTGACTATTGTTGCTGTGGAGCTTTAGAATGTGAATCATCCACGCATAACACACTCAAGTCAAAGACTTCTGGTTTGCTATTGTTTGGAGTTCTTTTTATCAGTGTTCCACCTTGGATAATAGAATCTTCCATGCATGTGTTAGAAAATTATGTACTGTACATGTACGTCAGCATCCTTTACTGTATTCAGATGAAACTTTGAACTAGGTTAAAGTTTGATGACAAAGAAGGAGAAGTATAACAACTAGGCATGTTGGTAAATGTAATTGTTGTACACACCATGCATACTGAATAGTGTTATGCACATTCATTATGGTGGTACTGCGGTACTGTGTACAAAAGTAATGATAAATTTGTAACTGAGAAATTGACTGCAAAGATTTTAAGCGACAAAGCTTTGATTGTTTTAGAGTTGGTGCTGGTAGGCTACTAATAATTGTTCCATAAATGTAACCAATCTGAAACGGCTGTTAGTATAGCGCAATTTGTTTATATCGGGGTATTGAAATTGAAAACCGAGCACGACGGTATTTCTGTATTTTTAAAACAGCTCTTGGCATTGTTCGGTATTGAACAAATACCGTGACTACTCGGTAATACCGAATAACCGCCCAAGCTTACTGTGTTCTTGATTTGAAAGTTACCTACACATGTACACATTTCAATGAAACTTTGACAAGTTGGTTGATTTTATGTGCATTTAAACTAGTAAGTATATCCAACATACATAAACATAATTTCAACCCTTCCTACACAGTTAACTGTACACTGCTGTACAGGTAGAATAGATTAAAACTGAATTTGCTAACTGTCCTTATTCTGTTTATTCATTGAAAATTATCATGCTGCAGCCAAATGCTGAATTGTGGACATTTTGTACATTAAGTCAAAAGATATGTACGATCCCAATCAGTAAGTGTGCATTGAAATGTACATGTATGCAGAAAAATTACTACAAAAATATTAATAAAACCATTAAAATTTATAAACAATATTACCACTTCTGGAGAAGTTGTGGCTTTGTTACTTTTGGAATTGGAAGCATCAATGAGTCAAATTTAAAACAACTTACTCCTGGGACTAGATGATTTTGTTTGTGCTTTTGTAGCTTGCCTTAGTTTTTTTGAACATACATGTAGTGCAAACCCTGTAAGAAAGGAAAACTTGTTGAAGTTTTATGAATATGTACATAGTTTTACATTTAAGTACATGAATAGGTGCTATAGTTAAATAAACATAAACACGTACATGTATGAGGTAAGGTAAAAGGATAGGGCAAACATGTTATTGAAATCATGCAACAATCTCTTTTCAAATCATGTTCTTTGACTGGAGTCTCTGGCTGGTTGTCTCTTTTTGTAATAATACAGTACTCATCCTTTGATTTAAAAAAAAATTGTTCTCTTTTTACTATTAATTTTTTCCTGGAAAGTGAACAATAAAAATAAATTTATTTGTAGTCTTGCGAAAGCCAGAGTTGTACACTATGTGTTCGTGTACCATCGTGTTCGTGTACCAACTTTGTTGCTTTTAAAATTCTTGTCAACTTTTCAGGGTCATTTTCTAATGATGTATAAAGGTCTGAGTGACTCATCCCCTGGTCCATTGTTCAGGAATGTAACCACAACATTTACATACTGGATATAACTGGATATTGAAAACACACCTGTACATACATGTAGTGTACATCATGTACATTGTATTTCCCATCAATGCCCACAGGTCCAAACTGATGAATGTGGTTTGTTGTCAGATTCTGGGGGGGGGGGGAAACGTTTAAAGTACAATTGTCCTACAATGTAATAGCCATTTTGGATTCACTTTTTTGTATGGATGAAACCATTACATTTGTTCTTGGTACGAAATGCCTTCATTGTATCAATTACTTATTACAAAGTCATAGAGGAAGTTCATAGTGTTACCATTATGGCAAAGGAAAACATCTTTACAATTCACTTAATGTTACGGTCTGAATAAACAGGACATTGTGGGTAGTTCCCAGACTGTGTGTGGGTTGACTTCTATCCTTTCAATCATTGGTTTAACATGTGCAGTGTGACAATGTCAACATATGCATGAACCCTTGTTCTCACTCTCAGGGAAGTTATAGACCTGTACAGGTGAACAGTGTACACAGATCTTGTATTGAATGATTGATTTATTAAAGGACATTCTTTTGATTTAAAGTCATTGCAAGGGAGCATGTTCAAAACTTGTATTTAGTATAGTGATATTATGAAATTAAGAACTTTGTGTCTTATTGTTCTGTGATATTACTGCTGTATCATGTATAACCTGTTTACATTTTAAGGTGTTCAGGCACCACCCAAACACCTTTTTGAAATTGTTTTTGTTTTTTCTTGTTCTACAAACTTCATCTTCTTTAAATCTTCTTCTTAGTTAGACATACCAAGAAAGATTTATTATGTACTAAAGGGCTCACCCTTTACACTAGCCTGGCATACATTGTCTAGTAAAAACTGCTGTGCGGGCTTGTAAACACCACTTCTCAACTTGCCCTGTGGACTACTAAAAACTGTCCAACCTACTTCTTTAGAATGGTCATGTTTCGTCCTTTTCAATGATGTGAATTATACATTTTTAAAATGTGTTGTATTTTTCAGTGGGTTCATGTAATTTCATTTGACCAATAAACTGGTTATGATCGCTACCATAATAATACATTAAAAAAAATAAAGTTTTGCTTTAAATTTGGATAAATAAAACTACCTGGCATGATTGGAGGCAAGTGAAATGCACAGTTTACTATTCCAGTGGGCTTCTGTACAACAAGCTGTAAGCGCATAGTCTGCACTTACATGCAGATAGCTCAGAATGACTTCCAACTTAACTATAATTTATACTCAGTACAGTTAGTAGATAAGATGATGCAGGATGGCACATTGATGTAATCAGGTGTTGAATTATACTCTTATTCGGAGGTTAATATTTCAAAAAATTAACATTTCCTGAACTACATAATAGATTTTGACAATATTGCATCATCGTAAAGGTCTTAAAATAAAGAATGAGGAAATGATAAAATCATCAGGTGTCAAACTACATTAACTCAAAGTTGATTGATTTTAAAGATTGTCTGAAGTACTGCAATTCAGAGAATTTGAATCTTTTTTATACGATTTAGTGTTTGTGTTAAATATAAGTTGATTTTACAAAACTCAAAGTTCCAATAAGAAAATATGACAACAGTTTTGACAAAAGTTTTATGTGTTAACATTTTGATGTTTTCTTACTCATCCTAAATGTGTGCAAACAATAAAGTTTTGCCTTTTAATATTTGTATTTTCCATTTGTTTTTAATTTTGACAGATTGACAACTTGAAAGATCACTACGTCTTCTACCATCGCACAACACAGAAGAGGTCCATTAGTCCTAGCAGTGGGGAACACACAGCAATTAAGCATGAGCCTGCTGTAAGTAATTTTTGAAGAAAATGCATAGTGGAAAGACATTACGTTCACAAGATGTGCTGTAATGCAAATAGAGGGATTAATCTCTAACACTGCCTTGATTACTGTTCAAACATGAATTCACAAACTCTGTGCCCAACTGCATAAGACTGTTGAGCATGAAATGTAATACTAAATGCATCCTATAAAGTGAATGACCGATCTGTGAAATCAAACTCCTGTATGTGCAACACTTACAGTTATACACCGCGTTTACACTAGATCCAGAAAGGTGGATTGAGATCCGGCATATATTTACGACCTTAGGGGGATGTAACATTTGGTCTTCAATTTGTATGATCTGCAGCCTTTCATCTCGAAAGGCAATGATGATTTGAGAAAAAGACTAAATCCAGCATGAGCCATATTCGTCTTCTGGTCTGGCTGGTACACTTGTTCCTAGGAACCAAAGAGACTTTGATTGCTGTCAAACAAGACTTGTACTTTGAAGACTTTTGGATGGCTTTTTTCCATTTAATATCAAGCAACCTGTCGGTTGTGTGTACTGAGTTTTGAAATCAAAATACATTGTATTTCTTTTATTCTGTGGGCAGGTGAAATGGATCGATCAACAAGTGATGCGCACACGAGTGAAGCGTGGCACCAAAGGCTTAGACAATCCAAAACATAGTAAGCAGCACTCACTACCCAGAGATGACACACGCAGGTTTAATGACCCAAAATATGGTCAACAATGGTACATGGTAAGTTAGTTGTAGATAGGGTGCTAAATAATCTACCAAGCTGTTGTGTGGCTAGTGTACAATGTATGTTTTGGTGTACACATGGGAACCACAACACTTACTTTTTAAGACCGTTTCAAAATTGACACAAATAACACAAATAGAAAAAGAAAATGTTGTGGTTTTACAAAAGAACATTGTACATGTTATTTTAGCAATGTGTGTGTAAGTGTAATTATCTAGTAGTGTGACATTTTTGCAAAAGAGAAGAGAAAGTTTTTCTTAACTACTTCATGTCAGTATTTTAAAAATAAATTCTGTGCCCACCCGCGGTACTACTTTTCGGAGCTTTTGGAGTAACCGTTTTTTTTTTTGAAAATATCGTTGCCACAATGAAACTTTGACTTGACAAAGGAAAGTGAACAATGGTTTTCATAATTTACCGAGATTTCATGTTTTTGTGAGAGAAAATTGAGTAAGTGCTCACTTTGATTCGTAGAACCTCGGCAGTGAGCAATGGCCGCAGATTTGCCATGATATGCTGGACTCTCGGAACGCTCGGACTTACACCTCCCATTGATTTGAATATAATGATAAACAATGATGGCTGCCTGTCCATTCTAGTAGGCCACATTTGAACAACAACAGGACACAGGTCTGGAATTGGGGGTTACACAATAACCCCGCAAAGGGAGTTTTCAAGGCATGTTTTGCAGAATCTGTTGTTGCTCTTTGTACTGGTGAAATGAACGTATCACGGTAGGTACATGCCTCAACATGCTACACGCTGGAAAGTCCCGGTGGATAAAAATGCTAGCCGCCCGGCTGACAGCAAAAATTGAGGAAAATCCAAAGTTGTTACAGGCATTAAAAAAGTTTGTTGTAAGTCTGTCCAAAACAAATTTTGCAGATAATACATCATCCAATGTGAAGTGGTTTAAAAAAAGTTCACATTTGACTTCAGCTGTCAAACTCACATAATGTGGTCAGATCTGTATGAGGACACATACATTATGTACAGGTGTAGGGAACATGGGTAACCATGAAGGTAAACAGAAAAGGAGATCCAATGGAGAGGTGATCAAAGGATTTAAAGTCACATTCCACTATTGCTATAATGTATGTTACTGGCAATTCATAAATACCTCGGAGAGTTTATCCATTCTGATTGGTGGAGAGCGTGTCACGTGGGGGTGTTTAAACAGATGATAATGCACGGCTAGAAGTGCATGAAGTGTTTTTAAACACACCTGTGGCGCGCAAGGTTACACGCAGGCGCTAATTTACGCGAAACGCAATCAACACATATTGGTATACAATCTAAAAACATGTTAGTGTTATGACGCGCGCGTACGCACAACTGTTGAGCGTGGCATGTATAGTTGAGATTTTTCCAACAATATTACGCTTTTTAACAAAAAGGGCATTTATGAATGGGAATAAAAGAGTAGTAACTTGGTCGTAACCGGCCGTTTAAAACCTTGCAGGGCCGTGGCCGTGCGATAAAGGACCTCCCCTTCGGCTCGGTCCTTTATCACATGGCCACGACCCTGCCGGTTTTAAACGGCGGGTTAAGACCGCGTCACTACCCTTTTATTCCCTTATTTAAAAATGTAGTATGAAATAACCAGCAAAATCTTACAGTATGTAAAGCTTGAATGGCTTGCAATTAGTTTTTATGTTTCAACAAATGTTTTTGGTCCATGGTGGTTCACACATTGTTATTACACACCTTAATACAAAAGACACTTCTACATTTTGACTTGAATTTTATACACAGGAGTTATCAGGGGTCTTCTGAATATCCTGACAATATCACCTAATTTCATTAGATTTATGCAAGTTTAGCAGAACTCAGTAATGAATGCTTTCAGTGTGGCATTGTACTCTTTTGATAGAGGGCCTTAAATCAGCAGTGATTAGCTGCTTGTTTAATTGGATGAGTACAAAATGGCTGTATGATTTAACTTATTACTAATAAAAGCTACCTGTTTTTCCCGATATCTAGAACCGTCAAAATGCGCCCAACATGAATGTGGAGACAGCATGGGACTTGGGCTACACTGGTAAAGGGATTGTAGTCTCAATACTTGATGATGGTATTGACTACACACACCCTGATCTGGCTAAAAACTATGTGAGTATAGACAATAAGTGCAGCCTGCTTGATTCATGTGGGTTATTCCAGGGTTTAATGGACATGGACAAGACTGGGAAAAACTTGATTAATAGTAGTGCTTGGCCTCAACACCAAATTTGGTCACAAAAATTAACATCTTGGTCTTTAATGTTCATTCTTGACTGCATCACAGTGTAGTATTTGAATCATTTGTCTTCAACAAAACAATTATGTCTTACCTGTCTTGTCTTGGATTCAATGTACAATGTAACATGGTTGTGAAATGATCACAAATTGGTCATTTGTTATACATGTAAGTTTGACAAAATAAGTGATTTTTCATGAAAGTGTTTTGTTTCATAACCACCCAAACCCATTAGAATCTATGTCCTGTTAACTAAAAGGAGGTAGAGAAATTAACCCAACTTTCAAGCAATAAGATTTTCATTATTTACTTTGACTCAATATGATGGAAAGAACCACACATTTGAACGTAAATCATAACACCTTCCCCCTAGGATCCAGCAGCCAGCCGTGATATCAATGGACAGGATGATGATCCAATGCCCAGGGCAAACTATGACCAGACAAACAGGTATGTGGGGGTTGTATGTATGACACACTTGTCACTCACTCAAATGTCACTGTAGAGTTATGCACCTTTATCATTAACACCACTATCTTGTTTTTCTTCATTCAAATCAGTATAATCTAGACAACGCAAAAAAACTCAATTTCTTTTGCAATAGTTTGAAGTATAAACTGGGCTTTAACCAGATGGTCAATGCATGCCTCGATCTTAACCGCTGCTGAGCTGGCCGCGATGCTCCCTCAAAAAATGCACATGTCACGGCCAACTTAACCTTTTTGTCGAATGACCTCTTTGTTGGTGTATAATTGTCGTGTCATATGTTAATCAACCACCTAATTTTGTGTCTTGAGCCAATCGTGTGATTAAATTTTGTACACAACACACAACTCACTACGTGTAAATTTGTTATTTTATGTCTCAAAACTCTTCACAATAAACGCTACCTGGCCCACACTGCACCATGGCTAGATGTGTAGTCTTTTCTCCAGACTCAAGTAACAACTGTAAGAAACTATGAGTATGCACCCACCATGAATCATGAAACCTCAGCTGTAAGCCATGGCTACTAATCTGCCATGGTATGCTAGAATCTCAGAACTCTTGGACTTCGGTGCATGTACCTCTCTTTCAGCTGTTCAGCCAATTACAATGATAAACAATGGTGGCAGCCTGTCAATTCTTGTGTGCCACATTTGTACAACAACAGGACAAAGGTCTGAATCATGGATTTCACAACAACCCATGGAAATGCCTTCTGTCCCTCGTTGTACAGATGAAACGAAGCGAAGCATGGTAGGTGCAATGAAATGTCTGACTGACCGCAAAAAATTGAGGGCGCTTCCCAGTTGTTCGACGTTAAAAAGCGTCCGCCATAAGCAAGTCCAGACAAAATTGGCATATAGGTGTCATCTGACTTGAAGAGGTCAAGGCACGCAGACAGCATTGGTAATTGTCAAAGACCAGTATCCACACTTCTTATGACCCAACATATACATGAACTAACAAACTTGTGAAAGTTTAAGCTCAAATGGTCATCAGAGTCACAAGAAATTAATGAAATAAACCCTTATATGTTTTCACTGTTTTTAACCTACCAGTTTAGGACTCGCAAGAGCAAAACCAAATGTTTTACACATTTCTCAAAAACTATACCATTTTAAGCAAAAGTAAGGGAAGTATGCACAGACATTCGTGGTTTTGTGACTTCAAAATGGTTCTCGTGTATGTCAGGGAAGTTTGCACTGACATACGTGCGAAGGCAGAGGGATCAGACCAGGGATTTTTCTGGAATACAACTGTGTGCCATTATCCCATGGTTTAAGAAGTTCCTTTCAAGTATGCAGTATATAGAGATGGAAACAACCATTTACAGGCAGTATAAAGAGAGCAATAATCACTACTTGACTTGATGTATTTGTTTACAATGGTACTGCCAGGCTTCCACCACACGGGTATCCAGGTACCTGACCCCTATTCATCTTAGGTAACCGGCAGTAAAATAACCCTTGGATGCACAGTGCTAGTTGATCCAAAGCTGATATTTTGATTTTGTTGCAGACATGGCACACGATGTGCTGGTGAAGTAGCTATGGAAGCTGGTAATGATATATGCGGAGTAGGTGTGGCTTACAACGCAAGTATAGGAGGTAGGTTAGCATTCTAAAATGAGAAATCTTGAAATATTGTATTATACCAGGTGCAATAGTAAGTTGATGAAGTAGGCATTCAACTATAAAAACAATACTTATACTATATTCTCATTTTAAGGGAACGTACAGCAAAGTACGTTTAATATGCAGCAGTGCAAATTGATTTTCTGTATTTTGTTTTGCTTATAACACTGCTTTTGGCTTGCCTTCTTCCCATACAGGCATTCGAATGCTGGATGACCAAGTAACAGACAAGACAGAAGGCGATTCATTACTTACACAACAAAATCATATTGACATCTTCAGTGCTAGTTGGGGACCAGAAGATGATGGGATGACAGTAGATGGGCCTGGCCGTCTTGCTCAAAGGGCATTCCTAGAAGGAGTCCAGAAGGTAGGTTGACTGTGGTTCCTATGAGCATGGCTACAAATAGGTTTTAGTAATAACAAGGGAAGCCCCAAAGTCCAGATGTTTGTATGTGTACAATGCTATGGGAACAAAGATGGTTTTAAACAGGTCCTTTTGCCAAACAGTAAACGCTAAGAACTTACATTGGAGACTCCTAATTCCAAGGTTCTAAACATGCCATCTGTGTTTTTTAGAAGTCAATATCAGTGTAAGAAACCAACTGCAGTAAAGTTCTAGTTTGTGGCGACTAAGTTATGTTTGTTGTCTACAAACTCCTGCTTGGTTGTAATCAGTGTAATTAGTAATGCTTTATCATATTATTTCAGGGCCGTGGTGGGAAAGGTAATATATTCGTCTGGGCTTCTGGTAATGGTGGACATTCTAAAGATAACTGCGGGTGTGATGGCTACACTAACAGCATCTACACCATCTCTGTCAGTAGTACCTCAGAGCGTGGGGAAGCCCCTTGGTACCTTGAGGAGTGTGCCTCTACGCTAGCCACCACGTATAGTAGCGGCAGCAGCAGGGACAAGAAAGTGGTGAGTCCCAAGGGGATTATCTGAAGTTATCTCATTACAAAGATTTAGGCCTACAGTCAGGATTTGGTAGATCCCATATACCGTAATTTCCTGCGGATAAGACGCTCAGCGCATAAGGCGCAGACCCCTAAATTTACACACAAAAAATAAAACGCCATCAGATAGGGCGCACTGGTGGATAAGGCGCAAGGTTGATTGCCTAATGAAGAGGCTTGCAAACCCATTCACGGTTGGTACATCACCACTTATGGGGGTCATTGTGTTGGTAGGACACTTACCATAACATAAAGGGATTAGGATTAGGGTTAGGGTTAGGGTTAGGGTTAGGGTTAGGCGCATAAGGCGCAGACCCCGTCTTGAAAGATGCATCTTATCGGCAGGAAATTACGGTAACTGTCTCATGCTCCTGTGTGCTCAGTATGCCAAGAGGGGTTAAAATAGTCTCAATTCTAGCCTTAGTTTGGTTCCATTCAATTAAAAAGAAAGGAGAACAACATGGATTTACTTTGGTCAAAGTCTATTGTAAAGTTCTGGTGTCAATCTGAAAGTGGAGAATCCAGAACTTATTTTTCACAGTAATCCTACACATACAATATAGATGTACCTTTGAACAAGTCCATACATTCTAATGATGTTTTTTTTCTAGCCTGGTTATTTTGGGTTACATGAATAAGATGTCACATTCTGCAGTCTGTTGTGTGAGACATACATGTATGAGTGTTTTATTGATTGATTTGTTTCTCAGATAACGACTGACTTGGGAGGACGATGCACAGACGATCACACAGGAACCTCTGCCTCTGCTCCGATGGCAGCTGGGATATGTGCACTGGCCCTGCAAGCAAAGTAGGTCCACATGTGTAATCCAACACATCAATTTACCCTTTTCAAAAATGATGACTTCATCAAATTACATACATCTTCTGGTGACAATAACTCAAAGTTTTTAATTTCATAAACTCATAACTCCTGAACAAAACAATGGTTTTGTCTTTACGCATAGGTTGTGTCGTGAAAAATATTTAACATTTAATTGAAGACGTTATCAAAGATAAAAATGCCCTCAGGTGACATCAACTATCGATTAGGAATCATGAATTTTGAATCTCATATCTAGAATTTTTAATCTTGAACTTGAATCTTGAGTCATAAATCATAAAGAACAATACATATTTCATAGATTAGAATTCATTCTGTAAAAACTTAAATGAAAGTTGATATTGTTATTATAATATTTGTTTTAATTTGTTTTATTTGTTTTGTCTTGGACATGGGGGGGTGTTGAGGGTTTGTCCTAGTTCTGCCAGTAACACACAACTTGAAGATTCATTTACCAACAAATAAATGATGGCATGAACTGTATTGACATCATAGCTCTTTGTCTTTGTTCTGTCAGTTACAATATGACATGGCGTGACATCCAGTATATCATTGTGATGACATCACGTCATACAGGCCTGCAAGATAAGTGGACTACAAATAGTGCTGGATATGCCTGTAAGTTGATTTCTCTCTCAGGAAGATCACACTTGTGGTCATAATTGATCTTTGATTTGAATATAACAAAGCACTTGACTTATGTCAAACAGCATTCAAGTTTCAAAACCAAAGGTACACTGTAATTGTGAATTTATCTTTACAGCTTAATATTGTTAAGAAATATTAAATGACAATATCAGTGTTGATATTCTCAGTCTGTGTCTAAGAGATCACCTTTCTTGGTCTTTATCGTCCACTGGGCTAGTAAACTTTTTGTTTTTTTACAAGCCCACAAAAATGTTGAGTAGCCCAGATTCTAAACGTGGGTCAGGGGCCTGTTATAGATAATCTCTGGTGTAGTTGAAGAGATCAAAAGAATCTTGTATTGCAGCCAGTTACCTCTACCTGTACATGTGCAGTTTCAAGATGCACTGTAATGAGCAACATGTCTTTATGTAATAGTTAAGAGTTTGTCCAAAATAAAGAATAGAACTGATAACATTTCATTAGACCTTCATGTCACAATGGTTTGGAATATCAGTATTTTTGTTGTCATTCCCTGTAATTTGATAAGCACAAAATGTGTTTATTTCATATTAATATTTTTTTAAACGTGAATTCAAACATTTATATTCTATTTTGACTTAATAAAAATATTTAGGAGCAATATATCACCAAATGCACGGCTTGAACAGGAAACTTGATTTTGGAACATGTAGTTGCAGCGCCACTGGTCCCTCTATGGGAAACATGCACAATGCAGGGAAGCAGTCACTCATGTGGTTTTCTATATGAATGTTTCTGTACAGCAATGCATTCACTTGCTAACGTGTAAATGCATGCACAAGTAAATGGGGAATTCTTTCACGGATAACCGCCCTGCACACAGAGCACATAATTATAGACATATTTTCATTCATACATTGTTAAGAGTTTCGATGTAAGTTTATTTGAACATAATATTAGAACTGTTCTTGTTCAGGATGAAATGTTTAGCTCACAATGACTCAATTTGTTGAAGTAAAACTAAAAAAAAGAACTTGATATTGTATGCTGGGCTGTTTGAAGGTCATGGTTTGCACACTGTTGTATCTAACCTTAATTTGTTATTGATTACTACCTGTTAAATGTGTATTTTGTCATTTTACAGTTAGTCACCGGTATGGTTTTGGTTTAATGGATGCTGGGGCGATGGTAGAGTTAGCACAGAACTGGACCAACTTACCCAAACAACGCACATGTCAGATCAATGCATTCTCTGGTACAAGGTATGCTGTTATTAAGCTTTTCATTCCCTTAATTATTTCCATTCAAACAACTGGGCCTAATTACATTGAGCTGTTTCTATTTCTATTGTTTGCGTACGGCACAATTTGTATTATATAAGCCCTGCTAACTGCAAGCATGTGAATAGATAGGCTTACTTGCTGCTCATGCTTATTGGTAGTATGTGAGTGACAGCAATGCAAATCTATGGTGAGTGCACGCATGCGCTGTCTATGGCTTACTTGCTGCTCATGCTTATTGGTAGTATGTGAGTGACAGCAATGCAAATCTATGGTGAGTGCACGCATGCGCTGTCTATGGCTTACTTGCTGCTCATGCTTATTGGTAGTATGTGAGTGACAGCAATGCAAATCTATGGTGAGTGCACGCATGCGCTGTCTATGGCTTACTTGCTGCTCATGCTTATTGGTAGTATGTGAGTGACAGCAATGCAAATCTATGGTGAGTGCACGCATGCGCTGTCTATGGCTTACTTGCTGCTCATGCTTATTGGTAGTATGTGAGTGACAGCAATGCAAATCTATGGTGAGTGCACGCATGCGCTGTCTATGGCTTACTTGCTGCTCATGCTTATTGGTAGTATGTGAGTGACAGCAATGCAAATCTATGGTGAGTGCACGCATGCGCTGTCTATGGCTTACTTGCTGCTCATGCTTATTGGTAGTATGTGAGTGACAGCAATGCAAATCTATGGTGAGTGCACGCATGCGCTGTCTATGGCTTACTTGCTGCTCATGCTTATTGGTAGTATGTGAGTGACAGCAATGCAAATCTATGGTGAGTGCACGCATGCGCTGTCTATGGCTTACTTGCTGCTCATGCTTATTGGTAGTATGTGAGTGACAGCAATGCAAATCTATGATGAGTGCACGCATGCGCTGTCTATGGCTTACTTGCTGCTCATGCTTATTGGTAGTATGTGAGTGACAGCAATGCAAATCTATGGTGAGTGCACGCATGCGCTGTCTATGGCTTACTTGCTGCTCATGCTTATTGGTAGTATGTGAGTGACAGCAATGCAAATCTATGGTGAGTGCACGCATGCGCTGTCTATGGCTTACTTGCTGCTCATGCTTATTGGTAGTATGTGAGTGACAGCAATGCAAATCTATGGTGAGTGCACGCATGCGCTGTCTATGGCTTACTTGCTGCTCATGCTTATTGGTAGTATGTGAGTGACAGCAATGCAAATCTATGGTGAGTGCACGCATGCGCTGTCTATGGCTTACTTGCTGCTCATGCTTATTGGTAGTATGTGAGTGACAGCAATGCAAATCTATGGTGAGTGCACGCATGCGCTGTCTATGGCTTACTTGCTGCTCATGCTTATTGGTAGTATGTGAGTGACAGCAATGCAAATCTATGGTGAGTGCACGCATGCGCTGTCTATGGCTTACTTGCTGCTCATGCTTATTGGTAGTATGTGAGTGACAGCAATGCAAATCTATGGTGAGTGCACGCATGCGCTGTCTATGGCTTACTTGCTGCTCATGCTTATTGGTAGTATGTGAGTGACAGCAATGCAAATCTATGGTGAGTGCACGCATGCGCTGTCTATGGCTTACTTGCTGCTCATGCTTATTGGTAGTATGTGAGTGACAGCAATGCAAATCTATGGTGAGTGCACGCATGCGCTGTCTATGGCTTACTTGCTGCTCATGCTTATTGGTAGTATGTGAGTGACAGCAATGCAAATCTATGGTGAGTGCACGCATGCGCTGTCTATGGCTTACTTGCTGCTCATGCTTATTGGTAGTATGTGAGTGACAGCAATGCAAATCTTTGGTGAGTGCACGCATGCGCTGTCTATGGCTTACTTGCTGCTCATGCTTATTGGTAGTATGTGAGTGACAGCAATGCAAATCTATGGTGAGTGCACGCATGCGCTGTCTATGGCTTACTTGCTGCTCATGCTTATTGGTAGTATGTGAGTGACAGCAATGCAAATCTATGGTGAGTGCACGCATGCGCTGTCTATGGCTTACTTGCTGCTCATGCTTATTGGTAGTATGTGAGTGACAGCAATGCAAATCTATGGTGAGTGCACGCATGCGCTGTCTATGGCTTACTTGCTGCTCATGCTTATTGGTAGTATGTGAGTGACAGCAATGCAAATCTATGGTGAGTGCACGCATGCGCTGTCTATGGCTTACTTGCTGCTCATGCTTATTGGTAGTATGTGAGTGACAGCAATGCAAATCTATGGTGAGTGCACGCATGCGCTGTCTATGGCTTACTTGCTGCTCATGCTTATTGGTAGTATGTGAGTGACAGCAATGCAAATCTTTGGTGAGTGCACGCGATGCGCTGTCTATGGCTTACTTGCTGCTCATGCTTATTGGTAGTATGTGAGTGACAGCAATGCAAATCTATGGTGAGTGCACGCATGCGCTGTCTATGGCTTACTTGCTGCTCATGCTTATTGGTAGTATGTGAGTGACAGCAATGCAAATCTATGGTGAGTGCACGCATGCGCTGTCTATGGCTTACTTGCTGCTCATGCTTATTGGTAGTATGTGAGTGACAGCAATGCAAATCTATGGTGAGTGCACGCATGCGCTGTCTATGGCTTACTTGCTGCTCATGCTTATTGGTAGTATGTGAGTGACAGCAATGCAAATCTATGGTGAGTGCACGCATGCGCTGTCTATGGCTTACTTGCTGCTCATGCTTATTGGTAGTATGTGAGTGACAGCAATGCAAATCTATGGTGAGTGCACGCATGCGCTGTCTATGGCTTACTTGCTGCTCATGCTTATTGGTAGTATGTGAGTGACAGCAATGCAAATCTATGGTGAGTGCACGCATGCGCTGTCTATGGCTTACTTGCTGCTCATGCTTATTGGTAGTATGTGAGTGACAGCAATGCAAATCTTTGGTGAGTGCACGCATGCGCTGTCTATGGCTTACTTGCTGCTCATGCTTATTGGTAGTATGTGAGTGACAGCAATGCAAATCTATGGTGAGTGCACGCATGCGCTGTCTATGGCTTACTTGCTGCTCATGCTTATTGGTAGTATGTGAGTGACAGCAATGCAAATCTATGGTGAGTGCACGCATGCGCTGTCTATGGCTTACTTGCTGCTCATGCTTATTGGTAGTATGTGAGTGACAGCAATGCAAATCTATGGTGAGTGCACGCATGCGCTGTCTATGGCTTACTTGCTGCTCATGCTTATTGGTAGTATGTGAGTGACAGCAATGCAAATCTATGGTGAGTGCACGCATGCGCTGTCTATGGCTTACTTGCTGCTCATGCTTATTGGTAGTATGTGAGTGACAGCAATGCAAATCTTTGGTGAGTGCACGCATGCGCTGTCTATGGCTTACTTGCTGCTCATGCTTATTGGTAGTATGTGAGTGACAGCAATGCAAATCTATGGTGAGTGCACGCATGCGCTGTCTATGGCTTACTTGCTGCTCATGCTTATTGGTAGTATGTGAGTGACAGCAATGCAAATCTATGGTGAGTGCACGCATGCGCTGTCTATGGCTTACTTGCTGCTCATGCTTATTGGTAGTATGTGAGTGACAGCAATGCAAATCTATGGTGAGTGCACGCATGCGCTGTCTATGGCTTACTTGCTGCTCATGCTTATTGGTAGTATGTGAGTGACAGCAATGCAAATCTATGGTGAGTGCACGCATGCGCTGTCTATGGCTTACTTGCTGCTCATGCTTATTGGTAGTATGTGAGTGACAGCAATGCAAATCTTGGTGAGTGCACGCATGCGCTGTCTATGGCTTACTTGCTGCTCATGCTTATTGGTAGTATGTGAGTGACAGCAATGCAAATCTATGGTGAGTGCACGCATGCGCTGTCTATGGCTTACTTGCTGCTCATGCTTATTGGTAGTATGTGAGTGACAGCAATGCAAATCTTTGGTGAGTGCACGCATGCGCTGTCTATGGCTTACTTGCTGCTCATGCTTATTGGTAGTATGTGAGTGACAGCAATGCAAATCTATGGTGAGTGCACGCATGCGCTGTCTATGGCTTACTTGCTGCTCATGCTTATTGGTAGTATGTGAGTGACAGCAATGCAAATCTATGGTGAGTGCACGCATGCGCTGTCTATGGCTTACTTTGTATGCTTTTGGATATATGTGAGTTGACAGCAATGCAAATCTATGGTGAGTGCACGTCATGCGCTGTCTATGCTTACTGCGCCATGCTTATTGTAGTATTGAGTGAAGCAATGCAAATTATGTGAGTGCACCATGCGCTGTCTATTGTTTTGTTTTAGGAAAAACACTTGTGCTTAAGCAAAAATTTTCAGCTTTAGTTATCTGTGAAATTAGCCCGGTATTTAGTTTTTAAATTTTACATTGAATCCATGAATATTATTCTTTTATTACAGAAAAAACAGCAAATAATACTAGCTGTTAGTCATAATATCCTGATCTTTAACGTAGCTTGTATTGTAATTGTTTAATTTAATCACAGGTAACTCATGTTTGATAAGAGATGGTGAAGTAGCAGTAGTTTTTCCTTGTTTCTCCTAGCTATGTATGCCATTTTTATCTAAAACAGGGACTCCAAGTTAGGGGTCTGCTAGCCAGTTTCACCTTGACACCACAGCATGCAGTGGAACAAACAGCCAAATCAACTACCTGAACATGTCCAATCTACAATCAATGTACGATGGTACGTGGAGCCTAGTCCTGACCTGATCTCACGACGGGGACCCATTCAACTCTTCTGGATAGGAGGCCCAGGGACAGTCATAGAGGCAGCTTCAGCTCCTGGCCATTCATGAGCACTCATTTCTGGGGGGAAAGACCATCTGGAGTGTGGACTTTAGAAGTCCGCAATGGCTCACCAAGAGTGAGCTCAGGTGAGCTTTGCTTATTTTGGGGTGAGAGAGGGAGGTTATTTCAGTTTTGGGCCGCACTGTTAGCATTCCAACACTTGGTCTCAAACTATACAAACACTACGATTGAAATGTAGATTTGAAATTGTCTTGATGACGTATTGAGAACAATAGTTCGTGAGCCAGAGGCTGACATTTCACCTTTCAGTCACATAGCCTGCATGTATCTGAACAAGGCAAGCCTCGTCTTGACAATGAAGAAGGCTGAACTTTGAATTGTTTTTAGTGAAAAACCCTTGAAACCAATACTAATCAGTTTGTCAGGAAGGTTATCATAATGAATGGTAAGTTTTAGTTTATTTGTGACAATAAGAGATACATTAGAGTTAGTCCCTTAGACTGGCCATAGACCAGCCAGCTCTGTGCAGAACCACCACCTCTTAAAAAATCTTTATAGAGATTGTTAAAATGTGGAAGTTTCAATTTCCATATTAATCTTGAACTGTGGAAATGATTAGTTGTAGTAGTTGATGGACTATTGAAATTGAATTGATTAGAGTTACAAAAAGTAACATTAATGACACATGGGGAAAAGGCCAAGCTTGCCTGGACTTGTTTTTGTTGAAAGGGAAAAGATTTTGATTAATATGTTTTGTGTGCCATACAGAGTCCTATTGTATCCCTTCACTCTATTGAAAAACGTGCTTGCAAGTTGGTCATTTCAACTTGAACTGATTGTACCATTTTTGTTGTTGTTCAATAATTTCAAGAAATGTAGTCAAACTATCCTGAGAATATTCATCAATGCACGTGGAATTTCTTGGCTGAATGGCTTGGAACGGTTACACATCTTCCCATGTATTATACTTAGCATTGATTATCATTCCAAGCCATGTTTGAAATCTTATTAGTTTAATTTTGTTTTTCAAAATGATCAGGGCACTTTCAGAATTGGGTGTTGACCCTGTATGGCACGGAGACACTGCCAAGTAGAGTTGAGAGTCACAAACGTCAAAGCACACGTTCAGACAGCAGTGGCATGTATGGCAGTATTGGAGATGATGGAGCTGACCATTCTCACTCCTTGGCTAATCCCTTTAATTGGAATAATGATTATATCGGCACTTGCCACAGAGAGTGCTTCAATGGTTGTGATGGACCCTTAGCAAGTGACTGTTATAAGTGCCTACACTACAGAGATAGAAACACAGAGTAAGTAAATGGCCATTACACACAGGGGAATTTACAGGCAACCAGTTCCAGTTGGTTACCAAGGAGCAAAAACATTCACATTCTAATTTTGACTTAATTGTCTTAAGGATAGTGAGACACTGTGATAAAAATGTGTATTTTATTACTGAAGAGTGCCATCTGTTTGCCTGCAAACATTACCATTGGTAACAAAGTCCTAAGAAGGTGTATACTATAGACTGTGCAAGTCTCGCGGTCATTCGAACTTCCGGGACCATAGTGGTCCATATGGAGTTTTTCGTGGACGAGATTTTGTTTCGTCAATTATTTTAGTTTAACGTAGTTTTATGACTATGAAAATTATATATGTTGTTGGGAATAAAATACTTAGTGATAAAAAATATGAAAGTAAAATCAATTCAACAATACAACAAAGAAAACCCGAGAATTAAACTTGACCTCAGCTTCCGGTTACTGCAAAAAATTTAGAATTTTGTGCTCACCTCCGATAACAAAACTTATGTAAACGCTCGTTTTGGATGCGCGATGATAATTGCCAGATGATGTAATTGCAACGCCAGGCCTTTTTATTGCAGTCTATGGTTGTTGAGGCGTCAGCGTCAGCGTCCTCTATAAACTGCACCAAGCGTTAATTTTACGCCGGTGTGACCTTCGCGAATCCGCGTAAGGGGTTTCTAAAAAGTTAAGATCAAATAAGCATCCTTTAATTATTCTTAACAATAATTAACACATTATTTGTGTATTTATTATAAAAGCTAAAACTAATTTTATAAAAATTCTACTGAGTATTTTTTTTGTTCAGATTTTGTCATTAGATATAATTTAAAACACAGATTTGATTTCAGAAAAAAATATGTTCTTCGTTTGACGTGTTTTCTCGTTCCGATACGTGCGAGACTTGCACAGTCTATTGTAGAAACATTTGTAAGGGCATCCTTATATAATCAGAATCCAACTGTACATGTTAACTTTTGTCTCTGATCCCCAACACCTATTTTAAATATGTCAACAGGGGTTTTCCTTAACCTTTTTTTTCACTCGTCGGGCGGACTAGTCAACCAGAATTTTGAGAAGCCCAGAAGTTTTTGCAGTAGCCTGCATGTATGCACAGAATGTTTGAAGCATGAAAGAGTTGTGGAGTTGGCAAAATGTTATGTTGAATGATTGTAGTGCATAATGTCTGCCCTTTCTTAACAGTATAGTCATCAAGCATTTCCATGGTTTTGTGATTTGAGGATCGGTTTTATCAGAATGTCTTTTGCATCAACATTTTGGCGATTCAACTATGAAATATTAACGATGAAAATTCCACATGTATGAAGACGACGCACATTGGGAAAATAATAAATATTATCCCACATTGCAATGTTAAAACAAGGCCCTCTATTGGCGATTAAAAAAAAAAATTGTTTTAGTAGCCTTGCTCATGAATGTGCTTGGAGTTGGAGTCTATCTAAGCTTTCTTATGAGTATGGATATTTATCAATAGCCAATCCCAACATTGGTGACTGTTGGTTAGCTTGGACTTTTGACCTGCTGTTATTAACTGTACATGTGTGATATGCATGGTATGAATGTCCTGCAAGTAACTGTTTAGCGTGTACAGTATACATCATGCATGTACACTACGGGTATGTGTACCAAATATAATAACAAATGCGGAACTCAATTGGTTTTATTTATTACTGTTTGTAGGGAACAATCACAGGCTTACCAAATCTGGCAAATATCAAGACTTGTCAAACCATACTTACTTAAAAAATAATCTCTTTATGAGAGTTTACCACCGTACTCCTTATTTATTGTGACTAGGAATGGTTTTTTAACTTGTCCAGGGGACTAGTAAAGGAAGGGTTTTTTATATGCCTGATTTTATGCGCTTTTGGCAACCAGGCAACCACTAATTTTGAGCCCTGACTGAAGGTGAACCTTTCACACTTAGAATATTTCGGGGATTCAACAATGATGTTCTGTTGTGACATTTTCTTGTTTCTTTTTCAATCCAGTGAGTGCGTGGAACACTGCCCTGAAGTTGGATTCTATGAGCCTCCAAACTATCACCAGAAATGTAAGACATGTTCAGTGAGTTGTCTGAGCTGTGTAGGACCCAGTGACTCGGATTGTCTGTCATGCCAAGATGGCTCCTTCCTGATGGAAAGTTCATCCCAGTGTGTTCTGGAATGTGAGGATGGCTTCTTCGCAGGTGAGTTTTATAGATACATCACTTGTGTTTTTGGCTGAGTAATAAAACCTTGAAACCATCCAAACTGTACAATTGCTCAATAACTAATTTCCCTTAAAAAGTCAAAGTTTTAGATGTTTTATTAGGCTTTTTTATCTGGCTTAATCCTCCTGCTGGTTGATACACCATAGCTTTATACACACTCTATAGCTTTACCATTGGATCCAAGTGTTCACAACCATGCATGATCAGTGAAGCTTGTAAATGGTTTGGGATGGTAAACCAGTTGGGCTCCACAATCTACCACATAGCAGAAGGGTTAATAGTTGCATATGAACCCAAAGTTAAATGTGACATTGAAAGCCCCTCTCTCTCTCTCTCTCTCTCTCTCTCTCTCTCTCTCTCTCTCTCTCTCTCTCTCTCTCTCTCTCTCTCTCTGGGCTTTTAATTTAACAATCAGATTCAAGAAAATCCTTCTTCTTCTCATTACTACCATACACAGATGGTCATTCTGGCTGAATCCTTCTTCCTCTCATTACTACCATACACAGATGGTCATTCTGGCTGAATCCTTCTTCTCATTACTACCATACACAGATGGTCATTCTGGCTGAATCCTTCTTCCTCTCATTACTACCATACACAGATGGTCATTCTGGCTGAATCCTTCTTCTTCTCATTACTACCATACACTGATAGTCATTCTGGCTGAATCCTTCTTCCTCTCATTACTACCATACACAGATGGTCATTCTGGCTGAATCATTCTTCCTCTCATTACTACCATACACAGATGGTCATTCTGGCTGAATCCTTCTTCCTCTCATTACTACCATACACTGATGGTCATTCTGGCTGTATCCTTCTTCTTCTCATTACTACCATACACTGATAGTCATTCTGGCTGAATCCTTCTTCCTCTCATTACTACCATACACAGATGGTCATTCTGGCTGAATCCTTCTTCCTCTCATTACTACCGTACACAGATGGTCATTCTGGCTGAATCCTTCTTCTTCTCATTACTACCATACACTGATAGTCATTCTGGCTGAATCCTTCTTCCTCTCATTACTACCATACACAGATGGTCATTCTGGCTGAATCCTTCTTCCTCTCATTACTACCATACACAGATGGTCATTCTGGCTGAATCCTTCTTCTTCTCATTACTACCATACACAGATGGTCATTCTGGCTGAATCCTTCTTCCTCTCATTACTACCATACACTGATAGTCATTCTGGCTGAATCCTTCTTCTTCTCATTACTACCATACACAGATGGTCATTCTGGCTGAATCCTTCTTCTTCTCATTACTACCATACACTGATAGTCATTCTGGCTGAATCCTTCTTCCTCTCATTACTACCATACACAGATGGTCATTCTGGCTGAATCCTTCTTCTTCTCATTACTACCATACACAGATGGTCATTCTGGCTGAATCCTTCTTCCTCTCATTACTACCATTCACAGATGGTCATTCTGGCTGAATCCTTCTTCTTCTCATTACTACCATACACAGATGGTCATTCTGGCTGAATCCTTCTTCCTCTCATTACTACCATACACAGATGGTCATTCTGGCTGAATCCTTCTTCCTCTCATTACTACCATACACAGATGGTCATTCTGGCTGAATCCTTCTTCTCATTACTACCATACACTGATAGTCATTCTGGCTGAATCCTTCTTCCTCTCATTACTACCATACATAGATGGTCATTCTGGCTGAATCCTTCTTCTTCTCATTACTACCATACACAGATGGTCATTCTGGCTGAATCCTTCTTCCTCTCATTACTACCATACACTGATGGTCATTCTGGCTGAATCCTTCTTCCTCTCATTACTACCATACACAGATGGTCATTCTGGCTGAATCCTTCTTCCTCTCATTACTACCATACACAGATGGTCATTCTGGCTGAATCCTTCTTCTCATTACTACCATACACTGATAGTCATTCTGGCTGAATCCTTCTTCCTCTCATTACTACCATACATAGATGGTCATTCTGGCTGAATCCTTCTTCTTCTCATTACTACCATACACAGATGGTCATTCTGGCTGAATCCTTCTTCCTCTCATTACTACCATACACTGATAGTCATTCTGGCTGATTTTCTCTCTCACTCAGATATTGGAACTAAGAAGTGCATGCCGTGTGCCCCTTTGTGCAGCAGATGTGAAGATACCGCCACATACTGTGAGACATGTGAGCCCGGTGCTGTGCTCACCATCCACAATACCTGCCAGCTGTCCTGCTCAATCAATGAGTACCTTAACAGTGACAACCAGTGCCAGGAGTGCAGCAACAAATGCTACACATGCAGCGGGGATGGCATACAGGATTGCCTGTCTTGTGTCCCAGGTTTTGCACTTCAGGACAGGACCTGTATTGCGGATTCAGAATGTGGAGATGGAAGCTTCTTGAGACCGAGCCCTGACACAAAGGAATGCTTAAAGTAAGGGAAGATTACAACGAAGAGCTTTGTACAATCAATTCATCTTGAATCATCTAATGTTTGGGTTTATAGCATGCAGGCAGGGCCTTCTATTACGATATAACTTAAAGGGAAGAATACAACATCCAACTAGATATCAAAGTAAATACGGGTGTTTACCAGCCCGTACACATGTTGCCCTTTATTATGACTTGGCTATTTCATTCTAATGGATTCATGAACCATTTGAACATATCAGTAATTCCTTCGAATGGATTACTAAACGGTTTGAACAAATAACTTATCACTGAACCGTTTGACTGGAGTACTATACTTTTAAAACGGATTACTAAACCATGCATAAGGATTTTAAACCATTCAAAAGGAGTACTAAACTGTGAAAACAGGATGTTATTAAAATGTGAAGTGGATTAGTAACTGAGTGGAATGGATTAGTTAATCATTCCAGAGTTGCCATAGTTTTCAAGTTATGCTTCAACATGTCTGGAGAAGAAGAAGAAGAATATACAGCACAACAACAATACCATGTTGTATCTTCTTGGGAAACTCTGAGTTATTGTTTAATTTTGCAATCCTTCGTTTAAATACAGCAGTAACGGACCTTTGGTCATCAATCTTAAAGACAGGGTATACTCTTGGTAATTGTGACAGACCAGTATCCTCACCTGCTGTATCCCAACATGCACACAAATAACAAGCCTGTGAAAATTTGGGCTCAATTGGTCATCGAAGTTTCAAGAAAATAATGAAAGAAAAAACACACTTGTTGCATAGAACTGGGTGCTTTCGAATTCAGGTTCAAATATTTTAGTGAGAAATTACCTCTTTCTCAAAAACTGTATTACTTCAGAGGGAGTTGTTTCTCACAATGTTTGATACTATCAGTAGCTCTCAGATTCTCCTTACCAAGTCAGTTTTTATGGTAATAGATTTCTTGAGTAATTACCAAAAGTATCCCCTGCCTTTAGTTTTTGCATTTCAAATTAATGTTGACAAACAGTAAACTATGCTGAACAAAATGTTTGTTTACTTTTGTGTTGATAGGTGCCATGTGTCGTGTAAGAACTGTGATGGTCCGTCTTCACATGAGTGCTTGGAGTGTGATGACCCCTTCATACTCAATGATGAGAACACTTGTGTGAGGAATTGTGAGAAAGGATACTTCAGAAAACAGAATGGGTACTGTTATCTGTGCCCTCAGGACTGTGACCATTGCAGTGATGCCAGCACTTGTATCAAGTGTCAATCAGAATTGTAAGTGTTTTAAAAATGATATTACAGTCTTAATTACACTCTATAAATACACTAAAACACAGTGCATAGTTTTGCTTGAATATGACGGATTTGTTAATGTGGTCCCAAATTAGCCACACATGAGGCCAGGTATGCTAATCATATTTGTATGTTGAGTTACCGTAGAGTGGAGTATTTGATGGATTGAAGACTGCTCCTGGCAAGAAAATCTTTGAAGTTTAAGTCGGCCATATTGGCCAAAGACATATTGATAATTTGGAAATCATGTACGCTTGGACATACCTGTAAAGCGATTCAAGGTTTAGATGTGGGAGGAAAATCCCAGCTGGGGAAAACTCCTGCATTCAGGTAGGGACTAAAAAGCTAATGGAATCCACATGCATTAAAAACCAAGATGGATGTCAGGAGGCAGTACGATGATTTCAAAGGAAGTATTTGTAAGCACCCATGTTCTGTCTTCAATTGATCCCACTTTATGTTCCATTGGTCTTTAGTGTTTTGAAGGAAGGAAACTGTGAGCAGGGCTGTGGTTCCAGGAACTATGAGCATGAGGGCAGATGTCTGTCATGTCATGCAATGTGTAAGACCTGCACTGGAGGAGGTCCACAGGACTGCACCACTTGCCTTCAACAAGGTACAAAAGCTTACCCATTTTCGCACCCCCTCCCTCCCCCCTCCCCCACCAGTGCAAAGGAAAAAGAACAACAAAAATAAAAACTAGAAAATTGATTTTTTATAAAAACATAAACAGGGGTTTCGGTTGGAGGAACTAAAAGATAAAATATCATGATATCATACTGAAAATTACTTGGCCCATGATATCAAAGCTAGCCAATTGTCTACACTACAGGAAACAGCACACAGATATTGAGCAATATTGGTCGGTCAGACGCTTAATCTAATCTTGTTAATATACTTAAGCGCAGGTACTTATTTCTCCAATAGAGTTCAAATGCTTAGAGTTAGGGTTGTGCGTCTGCGTTTATTTTCCTAAATGGGTAAATGGAACTTATGATTTCCATTTAACCATTTCTATCGATTCCATTGCGGTCATTGGTGCCGGCTCTCTATTATCTGTGTGTATTTGGAGGCTACCTGTTAAGGAGGAACAGCAGATGTCAACACACTTTCCAAAATTGAAAATAGAACATTTAGCCCAGTCTTGATGGTCACAACACCACAGTATGGGCGTATCCTTTTTGTTGGTGTAGCATTTTGTGGCAAACAAAGCAAAATGTTAAGCAAAATGTAAAACAAATTGTAGGGGTTTGAAAATAATGTATCACAACCTGTACGGGGTTAAGATAAGCAGATTTGGACCAACAAAAGGGATGTCAATCATTCCCTTGATAGTGTCTGGGGCTAACATTTTAAAGAAAAGGAAGTTTTTTTACTGCCGGCATTGCTTAAATGTTAACAAACATTTGAAACGGATTTCAAAGTTTATTTACAGTTAAACAGTTAACTGGTTAAAGGTCCCAACTCTACTCCGTGTAGAGTCTTATAATAAGGTTATTTAAGGGCTGAACTAATTGTAATGTCATGTTCTCTTGTTGACAGATGACAGTGATACTCGCTATCTTTTAGAGGGGGCCTGTGTCCCATTTTGCCCGTTAGATCGCTACAAAGATGACTCAACCCTTAGGTGTGAAGAATGTGACGAGACATGTGAAACCTGTACAGGACCAAATGTAGATGATTGCACCAAATGCTATGAAGGCTTTACTGGTCCAAACTCTGGCGGTTCCTGCGTTGAGGATGACAACAGAGAGTGCGATTCTAAGTGCAAGAAATGTACAGAAAATTCTAACTTAAACTGCAGCTCTTGCAGTGAGGGCAAATACCTGTATAATGCAGATTGTGTTGACAGCTGTCCTGAAAGATACTTCCAAGATGAGGACATATGTAAGCCAAATCAAGCATTCAATTCTATCCCATCCATAACAAACATCCCACTTTCAATTTTGTTTAATTTTAAGATTTACAAGTTAGGTTTATTTACTTCTGAATAGCCAAAGCAACTATACTTGTCTTGAGAGAAAGAATACAACTTGACCAGACGGCACAGGTTTGGGTCAAGTTTGTACTATATGCTGTTAGATTCAGTAATAAGGACAGTTTTTGTTTATGTACTTAGCCTGTGACTTCAAGCACAAATTTGTACACAGCAAACAAATGTGTTAAGCAATATTTTCTGCATTATATTAATTTATGGACTTGAGAAATACATTACCTAACATCTCATGAAGAAGTCCTTAAAGACACTGGACACCTTTGGTAATTGTCAAAGACCAGTCTTCTCACTTGGTTTATCTCAACATATGCACAAAATAATAAACCTGTGAAAATTTGAACTCAATTGGTCGTCGAAGTTGCAAGATAATAATGGAAGAAAAAACACCCTGGTCACACGAAGTGTGCTTTCAGATGCTTGATTTCGAGACCTCACGCGTGAGGTCTCAAAATCAATTCAAATATTTTACTGAGAAATTACTTCTTTCTCAAAAACTACATTACTTCAGAGGGAGCCGTTTCTCACAATGTTTTATACTATCAACAGCTCTCCATTGCTCGTTACCAAGTAAGTTTTTATGCTAACAATTATTTTGAGTAATTCCCAATAGTGTCCAGTGCCTTTAATAATGTTAGGGTTCCTGTCACACTTCGCAAAACAACATCACTCGACAACTTCAAGAGGGAACTGAAGTCACACTTGTTTACATAGACTTTCATGGCTTTATATTAACTACAATTTATATCCGTTTTGTGAAGTATTTCCTTTTGTGTAGGCGCCTTGATCGGTTTTCTGGAGAAGTGCGCATTATAAATTCATATTATTATTATTATTATTATGTTTTCTCCTTTTTGATTCATTTAAATAGCTGAGTGTCAGTTATGTCATCCGTCTTGTCAGACGTGTGATGGACCGTTAAACCAGAACTGTCGGACATGTCCCGAAGAGGAGTTTCTTCACAGTGACAACACTTGTGATGCTCACTGCCCATACTCAACCTATGCTGACAAATCCGACCGGATGTGCAAGGAATGTCATGAAAGCTGTCAGTCTTGCAGCGGGCCGGGCCAGAGCGCCTGTGAGACTTGTACTCCAGTCTTATTCTGGGAAAGTAAGTAACTCCAGTCAGAGTTGATGTCAAAAAAATTGACGTTTTGATCATTGTGTTATTTCAGGGTTAACTCAACTTGTGGGAAAGGTAGGAATGCCTGATGTAATTACTTATTTAAAAGGAGTATGAGGTAGGGGGGGGGTGGAGGTCTGGGGTTGATGTTCTGGTTTTTATTGAACTGTGTCAAAAGGTTTGTGTAGGACTGTAAATAATGTAAACATAGTGGTTTACAGTGTGTGGCTTAAGTTTAATAACTATTGCAGATAAGCAGTACGGGAAAACCATTCTTATTATTTGATTGTACTGTCCTTTCCTTTCTGCTAGATAATCATTGTGTTGAATCTTGCATGGATGGTAGTTATGGAGACCTTGGGGAGCAAGCATGCATGGCTTGTTTCCCATCTTGTCAGACCTGCAGTGGACCTTTCCGTACAGACTGTATATCATGCCCAGTTGATCTAACATTGGATCATGGAAGCTGTATATCAGAATGTGCACCTCGTACCTACAGCAATGCTAGTAAGTTGTATATCTTTGCAAAATTGTGTAGGGATCAAATATGAGTTAGTGATAGATTCTTGAAGAGTGTTTGTCTGTTTGTTTAAACTTGTTGATTACAAGGTAGAATTTTCAAGTTGTGCTAATCAAATTGTAATTAATGATGGCAACTTTATTTGTAATGGATATGCCTAGTGCAATATAATTTCAAAAGAACATTTAGCAATTCACCAGCTGAACCTAGATCATTTAACTATTTCGAATTGATTCTGTCCCCTTTGTGTTAGTATATATTTCATTCAGTTTCGTTTCATATTTGTTTGTCTTTACAGATGGTAATTGCGATGACTGCCATGACAGCTGTCTGACATGCACAGGTCCATTACACACTGACTGTCAGACATGTGACTTTGACCACTTCCTTGATCAGGAGCAACAATGCCTGGAGGAGTGTGTTCCAGGCTACTATCCAAACTACATGGCTAACATGTGCCAACCATGTCATGCAAGCTGTAAAACCTGCGTGCAGGAAGGGGCAGAAAGCTGCATGGACTGTGAAGATGGTATGAAAGAAGCCTCGGTGGTTCTCTGCACTGTGAACCAGCTTCTTGCTACTACACCAGCAAATTTGAGTCGACCCCAATAATCATTGAATGCTTAGCACTCAAATGTGCTGGTGTAGTAACAAAATAGCAGAAAGCTGGCAACAGCAAATATTTCTGAACAAAAAGGTTGGAAACCTGTGACAAATCATATAAGTAACATTGCATTTTGACTGGTAACCCATTTCCGCCCAACAGAATTGTTCTCTGCATCAGTTTTTGAAATTTGAAATTCTTAAGGTGTCATATGCTTTGTGGCGTGTCGTGGCCAAGCGGATAAGAACACCGGACTCAAGCTCTGATGTTTCTGATCAGCAGAGTGTGGGTTCGAGTCCCGGTCGTGACACTTGTGTCCTTAAGCAAGACACTTAACCATTATTGCTTCATCCTTCGGATGGGACGTAAAGCCGTTGGTCCCGTGTGTTGTGTAATGCACGTAAAATAACCCAGTGCACTTATCGTAAAGAGAAGGGGTTCGCCCCGGTGTTCCTGGTTTGATTGGCAGCATATTGCGCCACAGCACCTTGTAAACCATTACATGGTGCTATAAATGCATAGGTCTTATACTTCAAAAACGTAGCTCCACACACATGGCAGGTAAAAATATCAGCGCCTTGTATCCTTTGGCAAAAGGCGCTTTATAAATACAGTTATTATTATTATTATTATATTTCTCCCTTGACAGACATGTACTTCCTGTCCAAAGAAGATGGTGTGTACTGTGTTGACCGTTGCCCTGAGGGTTACTATGAGTTGGAAGAAGGAGAACCTGGGGATATCAGCAACACATGTCAGTTGTGTTCCTTTCAGTGTCTGGATTGTTACCAGTCTTACTCCCAGTGTGTCAGCTGCAAAGACAACACGTTCCTCTTCAGGGAACAGTGTGTACCCAGCTGTCCAGAGTAAGTCTGCCACCTCCAACAATGTTCTTGTCTATAAAACTGCAAAATTAGGGGTCAGCCACCAGTTATTAAATGGCAACAAAAAGGAAAGTTTACCACTAATAAATTTAAAAGACATAGGGCCTAGTCCTCTTACAAATTAATTTTGATTCTGAAACGAACAAAATGGTCCATCCACCACCACTCCCATTCGTAGAGTCCACACCGGACCATGCTGCCTGTAGTTTTTATAAATGTGACAAATCTGAACGGAAATTTCCATTAGAGAAGAACTTGGATCTCCATAATACTTTCCAGTGAGCTAGTTGGCAAGCTGGGTAATTGGGTTAACCACAAAGGCTCCATTTAACACGACCAAGGAGAACAGACCACAATCACAGTTCTCCTTTCAGAAGAACCAATCAGAGCAGTGACTGACTCTACTCTGAAACCTCATGTCTTACACTCTTCAGTCTCCTGATGATGACTAGAGCAAGCTAGTTCAAACGTTGAGACCAAAAATAACTCACTCCGCGGCAGTGCAGTTAATTACGAGAAGTCCCCCGATCCACAAAGCTAAAGTAGTAGTACATGCCGATTTTCTACCTCCCGCCCAGGTAGTAGTTAATAAGAAGGACAGTTCTTTTCAGAACTGAGAAGTCTCCCGAATTCCAAAAATCTACTCCGCGGTAGTAGAACAAATAGCAAGACAAAGTTTTCTAAAGAACAAAATCTACACAGCAAAGTAGATAATTTTACACATGGTGTTACTGCAAACCGAATATACATTTATACCTCACCATGCAATGCCTCAAAAACCATAAGGACCACATTAGTAACAATAAAAGTGGTTCTCTGTGATCTTGCATTACGTGTAAATCAAAACTATGTCAACTCAACATGTGTAAAGGTGACCAACAGAGGGCTCTGCCAATAATTCAAACTTAAAGGGACAAACTAATATACAACTTATCAAACAAACTTTGTAGTTTTGTTTCAGTACATTTATCCATTCTGTGATCAATCAGGTTTTTTTTCAATGATCTCTCTTCACCCTGAAAGACAGGAGCATATAACTAATACACACATATAGCCATGTTTTGTTCAAACATCTAGGTTGTCCTTACAGACAGTCTTTATAAATCCTCTTAAATATAACAGACCATGTCTAGGCGACCCATTTTCAGCATATTGGTTGTTGTACAATCATACCAATGTTTTGTGATTCAACTTTGTCCTTTCATCCATAACTGGATCCCATAAAGTTGTACAAATGTAAACACTAAAATCCAAGAAAAAAGAAGCTAAAGTATAAATGCAGAAAGAACGTTATGAAAACAAAATGTTGTTTGTTGTATTTTCCAGGGGTTATGTTGACGACTGGGATTCTAACCAGTGCATAGCTGAAGATAGAAAGTGCCCACTGAATTGCAAAGATTGCAATGAGTGGGGAGAGTGTCAGGGTAAGTCTGATCAAGTCAAACTTGAGTTTTAATAACCATAATAATAGCCGGAAAAAACACCCTTCTAATTAAAACCTTTACAAAAATACTGAAAGTTTACCTGCATGAATTTATTTTAAAAAATTGAAAGAGGAGGGGGAATAATTTGAAATTTACATGTACTTTAGAAAGCTACTTTGGAAATTATTTTACCTGATAATAATTGTTAGTAGTTTTAATCAATTACTTCTGTCTCTATGTATTTGGTACTTACTATTATGATGATTTATATAACACCTAAGTGGATCCTTGTCATTTGATTGGAGGATTGTAGGTCACATGGCATTCACTAATCAAACCATTACATGGCCTTTGTCATAAGCTGTGCATGTTGGTCCCATTCTTGTTGTACTACTGCACGATAGACTATTGCACACTGGTTGAATACAGCAGCACAAAACACTCTCAAAGTGGATGCCAGAATACAACCTTGTACGGTTTGTTTAGTTTTATAGTTTTATATTCCGATCAAATGACAAAGATTTATTACTTATGTGTTAATTCACTTTCATGTTATATTAACCCTCTTGCTGTCTGACCATTCAATACCATTCAAGTTGTTTTGAATGATAGATAAACTATGCCAGCCTGAAAAATGATACCATGAGGGAATGCATGTACACAGTACACAGTTAGTTCTGTACACAGTTGTGCCACCGTACACAACCTTGGCAGTCGAATGGTTTCAAATGGTTGGTCAACTCACTGGAAAATGTTGCCAAGAGTCACTGACAGTAGGAGGGTTAAACAAATAATGAGTGCTCTGTATTCATACAAATGAGAGAATATTGTCAATGTTGAAAGATGGACTATGTTCTGTTCCAATGTCAACTCTTTGGTGACTATTCTTTTCCTTCACAGTGTGTGATGAGGGTTTTGATATATACTATGGAGAGTGTTTGAGACGGCCATGTGATGATTCCCAGTACCAAGCATTGAGTGAGGAGGGCAATAGAGTATGTAGGGAATGCTCTAGTAATTGCCTGCGATGCTTGGGACCTCGAGAGGATGAGTGTCTAAAATGTATCCCCTCCTTCAAGCTGGATAATGGAGAATGCTCAAGTAGCTGTGGACCACAACAGTTTAATATGGAGAGTATCTGCCTGGGTGAGTTCAATCCAGCCTTATAAACCTTAGATCTCCAACCATCTTTGTCATGTTCCTTGTCTGCATTATAATGAATTATAACACACCTCTTGCTAGTTCTGTATTCTGGTTGGCTGAAACACTGTCACGTGGGATGAACTATTATAGGCTAGTGCATGAGATTTGCACAACCATGAACTAGACATCGCACGCGCGTAGCGTAGTTTGCGGGAAATAGTTCCCGAAGCGGGCAATACTCTTTCAATTTTTGACTGGTTACAGCGCCCTCAAGAGGTTGCCAGGCTCATCTTAATAAGAAAAAAGGCGGCGTCTGGATCGGATCATGGTAGTTTCTTTTCTTATTTCATATTTTGGACCGAGTTGTGTTATAAAACACTTATGGACTGCCATGATTCAGTCACTAGAGCTCGTCTATCCCCCCTCGGGCCTGTGAGTGACCAGAAGAGGGACCTATTTCCCGAGGCCGAAGGCCGGGGAAATAGGTCCCTCTTCTGGTCACTCACAGTCCCTGGGGGGGGGGGGGAATAGACGTGCTCTAGTGACCTCATTGCCAGTCCATATGTGTATAATAATGAATACTGGGTGTCAGTGTGACAAGCACTCCTAACTCTGCACACATTGTTTACATGAAGATTTCTTCACTATATTTCCAAACTATAACCGATTCGTCTCACATTTGAAGGCGTTTTTAAAATAACGATTTTCTTGTTTGTGTTCACATGGTTCTTTTGTGGATAATAACTGATAGTATTTTGTATTGCGTGCAGCATGCCATCCGTCATGTAATGAATGCAGTGGACCATCTCCATATGACTGCATAAATTGCCCTGATGGTGCAGAACTATCAGTACAAGGTGATTGCAGCATCGGTTGCCCTGAGGGAACATACCAGAATGGAGATGACTGTTTGCGCTGCCATGATAGCTGTTCAAGCTGTGATGGGTCTGGAGAACGTCACTGTTTAAGCTGCCCCTCACTGTACTACCTTACAGGTAAAGGTCTATCTATATATCAAGGGTTCCTGGGCAAACCATGTACAGGTATTGCCTGCTGGTAATGAAGGTAGATGATGTAGAAATCTAAACAACTTAAAGTAATGAAGTACATGTAGTTGATAGCAAGGAGGGATAAATGGGTAGTAATGTTAATTTTCACATTGCTGGTTTCTGCGTAAATAAAATAATGACTGCATTTGAACACACACTCATCATAGTTAGTTATCTTTCTTTATTGAATGTGTATGTATGATAAAAGTATCACTAGAAGAGAAAACAAATCAAGCATGCAAATTTGACTATAACAAGTTTATTTGTTGTAACATTTTGATTTCTCTAGGTGACCAGAAGTGCGTTCAGAGCTGCCCGAGTAAAACCTACCACTTCCACGACTCACCTCCATCTACTGAGGAGTTTGAATGTCGCCCGTGTCATTCCAACTGTGAGAATTGCTATGGTCCAACAGATCGAGAGTGTACTTCCTGCCATGATAACATGTACAGGATGGGCTTTGAATGTGTACTTCACTGTGGTGTAGGGTAAGCTAGTCACAAAGCCACCAGGTTTTCTCATAATGCACAAACCAATGCTAGTAATCTTACTTTTGTATTTTCTTTTCTTTATTATTTCCAAGTGACTCCTTATTTTTCTTTGACTCATGTTGAGCTTTTGGTTTGTTCACTTTGTTGTCTGTGAATAAATTGTTATTACTTCCACTTTTTAGTTCACTCAATAAATTGCTATTTCAGGATGCTGTCACTGGTTTTTAAAATAAACTTTCGATCTTGAAATATAAGATTTTTTAGATGTGTATTTTTCACACTTGTTTATATTTATTGCACACCTTTGCCTTTTAAATTGTTGCTATTGAGTGCAGGTTTTAGTGTCAGGAAAGTAAAGTCATGACTGGACATGTCTGGTGGTCTTTCATTTACAATTAAATAGTTACACCTCACAATGTAATAACTCAAATTTAAAAAAAATAATGTGCAAATGTTGACGTGAGTCTGATAAACATCTTTCAATTCTTGTGAGTATTGAAGTGTTCTTATTAATAAGACAAATGAGATAATTATTCTCTTCATGTTGTTCCAATAAAAGCAATTTAGTATAGTCTTCTCACTTTGATTCTGGTCTTGTGAAAAGCATTCTGGTCCAGTAAAACTGCTGAGCTACAAGCTCTGCAGTCTTGTGGACTTGTCACCCAAATTAAAACCCTGCTTTTATTATAGCCAGGTACACAGTGACAAACTAAAGAAGAACTTGCAAAGTTGATTGTATATATTGAGTGTAATATTTGTTGTGATTGCAGCTTGTACCCAGGGCCTGGATCCATTTGCCAGCCATGCCACACTAGCTGCTCATCATGTTGGGGCTCTCGTGCAGATCAATGCATTGCTTGTAATAAGAACCTCAAAGTGATGGAGGGTAGCTGTGTTGAAGACTGCCCTGCAGATTACTACTTCACCTATAACTTCATTTATACATGTGAGCCGTGTCATGTCAGATGCAAGACTTGTAATGGTGAGGCATAGTGGTCAGCAAAACATTTAGGAATTATACACAGGGCTTAAAATACCTACATCTGTGGCCCAAGTCAAGTAATTCCACTTTACTGTTGTAAAAAGTTCAAGTTTCAGTGGAAGATGTTTTTGACATTTGATCCCTGATACAGTGTTCTCTCACACATGTTAATAACTTGTTCACTTTGTTACAATGTCACAAGGGAGCATGTATCCAAACTTATGTGATTATCAAACCACTTGGAGCAAAATCATGTGAAGAAAAAAATCCACTTAATCCTTTGCTGGAAGTTTGGTGACTGTATTTTGTGCCACAAAATTGCTTCAAAAATAATGCGTGGGAACTTGCACATACTGTTTGTACTATTTGTTTGCGGGCACACCGACTTGGTTTATGTTTTTAGAATTGGGCCCGGTTCATACTTCCTGCGAATGCGAATGCGAAGCGAATATTGACGTCACAACTCTGTTTTCGCTGCAAATAATTCGCAGCAGTTGACAGCTCAACTGCTGCAAATTATTTGTTGCGAATTTGTGACGTCAATGTTCGCTCTGCATTCGCAGGAAGTATGAACCGGGCTTAAGCCTATCAGGATGCATCCAAATGCCATTTTGTTGGGTCAATATACCAAAGGTTATGAAACTCAGTCACTCTCATAGTAACTCACAATGTGCTAGATAGTTGTCTAGGATGACCAAACTCCCAACCCCCTATGGATATCAACATAAAGGATCCATTAACATAATTTGCTTAACTCAGAATCCCTGCCTGAAGTGTACAAAACTTGCTAAGCATTAGACATGTGTTGAGCACTATGTTTTGTTAGCAAGCAATGTCCCAGATTTCATAAATGTATGAAACACAGGTTTGAGTTTTAAATATTGCCATTGTACGTAAGAAGTCTAAATGTAAATAACCTTTTATTTTTTATGGTAGACATGGGCCCCTTCAATTGTCTGACTTGTAAAGATGGCTACGAGCTTGATGACCATGTATGTTACAGTAAATGTGATCTTGGTTCCTACTATGCCAATGATGTAAGTACTCAATCTTGATTCATTCTCAACTATGTCTAACTTATGTAAGGGCTTTGAATGGAAGACACTGAAGTGCCAGATTGCAGCAGATAGTCATGTGCATGTGGATAGTTTAGGGCATTGTTTGTAAGACTGATGATGCTAAATATCACTGAAAGTCACCCATGAATGATGTCATTGTCTTCATTGTCCAGGATCTTTGCCTCTATGTCTCAGTGAGGTGTTTCTATTGACTTTCTGATGTTTTTGTTTTATTTCTAGGTTTTGAAACTTTGTATAGTTTGGTACAGTTTAATGACGTTTATGGTCTTTATAATTAGTTTCGGGGGTTTTACCGTAAACGTAACTAGAGAATACCCAAATGTACACAAATAATCAGTGTTGGAGAAGTGTGAGTGTGTGTACCCGTGAACACTGAGAAGTTGAACCATAGGGATCCAGGTTGGGTGCCAGACCAAGGACATTCTCAGTTCACTTCTGTGTACAAAAACCAATGGGGACGTTGATGGGGAGTAGTCCTTGATTTACCAGGGCCTAATTTCATGGCTTTCTTACCAGGAAATTCTGCGCTTACGGCCCATAGAATTATATGCTTTAGAGGACTCGATAAGCACAGATTTATTCTGATAATCACACGTAGCTATAGTGCTATTGCATACATGGTGTACTGCAAACTCAAACCCATCAGGATATTGTGCTTTCTTTTGTCTCTAGACATGCAACAAGTGTGACCCAACATGCGAAGAATGTTACGGGCCAATAGACACACATTGCCTGAAATGTAACGAGGGACAGTCTCTGTCACGCCTTGATGCAAACCACACAACCTGCCTAAGTTGCTGTAAAGATGGACAGAACTCAGTCACAGACAAGTGCTGCAACTGCAAAGATGGTAAACATTACGCATTTCAAATTCCTTGGTGTAAAAATTTACTGAAATTATACTTTGTATAAATCTCCCTATCGAACAAAGGATTCTCTTCAGTTGCAACTCACTGGTATCATAGTACAGCATGTTGTTGCTGATGGCAGGTTGTTCTCATCAGTTGCAACTCACTGGTATCATAGTACAGCATGTTGTTGCTGATGGTAGGTTGTTCTCTTCAGTTGCAACTCACTGGTATCATAGTACAGCATGTTGTTACTGATGGTAGGTTGTTCTCATCAGTTGCAACTCACTGGTATCATAGTACAGCATGTTGTTGCTGATGGTAGGTTGTTCTCATCAGTTGCAACTCACTGGTATCATAGTACAGCATGTTGTTGCTGATGGTAGGTTGTTCTCATCAGTTGCAACTCACTGGTATCATAGTACAGCATGTTGTTACTGATGGTAGGTTGTTCTCATCAGTTGCAACTCACTGGTATCATAGTACAGCATGTTGTTGCTGATGGTAGGTTGTTCTCATCAGTTGCAACTCACTGGTATCATAGTACAGCATGTTGTTACTGATGGTAGGTTGTTCTCATCAGTTGCAACTCACTGGTATCATAGTACAGCATGCTGTTGCTGATGGTAGGTTGTTCTCATCAGTTGCAACTCACTGGTATCATAGTACAGCATGTTGTTGCTGATGGTAGGTTGTTCTCATCAGTTGCAACTCACTGGTATCATAGTACAGCATGTTGTTGCTGATGGTAGGTTGTTCTCTTCAGTTGCAACTCACTGGTATCATAGTACAGCATGTTGTTACTGATGGTAGGTTGTTCTCATCAGTTGCAACTCACTGGTATCATAGTACAGCATGTTGTTGCTGATGGTAGGTTGTTCTCATCAGTTGCAACTCACTGGTATCATAGTACAGCATGTTGTTGCTGATGGTAGGTTGTTCTCATCAGTTGCAACTCACTGGTATCATAGTACAGCATGTTGTTACTGATGGTAGGTTGTTCTCATCAGTTGCAACTCACTGGTATCATAGTACAGCATGTTGTTGCTGATGGTAGGTTGTTCTCATCAGTTGCAACTCACTGGTATCATAGTACAGCATGTTGTTGCTGATGGTAGGTTGTTCTCATCAGTTGCAACTCACTGGTATCATAGTACAGCATGTTGTTGCTGATGGTAGGTTGTTCTCATCAGTTGCAACTCACTGGTATCATAGTACAGCATGTTGTTACTGATGGTAGGTTGTTCTCATCAGTTGCAACTCACTGGTATCATAGTACAGCATGTTGTTGCTGATGGCAGGTTGTTCTCATCAGTTGCAACTCACTGGTATCATAGTACAGCATGTTGTTGCTGATGGTAGGTTGTTCTCTTCAGTTGCAACTCACTGGTATCATAGTACAGCATGTTGTTACTGATGGTAGGTTGTTCTCATCAGTTGCAACTCACTGGTATCATAGTACAGCATGTTGTTGCTGATGGTAGGTTGTTCATCAGTTGCAACTCACTGGTATCATAGTACAGCATGTTGTTGCTGATGGTAGGTTGTTCTCATCAGTTGCAACTCACTGGTATCATAGTACAGCATGTTGTTGCTGATGGTAGGTTGTTCTCATCAGTTGCAACTCACTGGTATCATAGTACAGCATGTTGTTACTGATGGTAGGTTGTTCTCATCAGTTGCAACTCACTGGTATCATAGTACAGCATGTTGTTGCTGATGGTAGGTTGTTCTCATCAGTTGCAACTCACTGGTATCATAGTACAGCATGTTGTTACTGATGGTAGGTTGTTCTCATCAGTTGCAACTCACTGGTATCATAGTACAGCATGTTGTTGCTGATGGTAGGTTGTTCTCATCAGTTGCAACTCACTGGTATCATAGTACAGCATGTTGTTGCTGATGGCAGGTTGTTCTCTTCAGTTGCAACTCACTGGTATCATAGTACAGCATGTTGTTGCTGATGGTAGGTTGTTCTCATCAGTTGCAACTCACTGGTATCATAGTACAGCATGTTGTTGCTGATGGTAGGTTGTTCTCATCAGTTGCAACTCACTGGTATCATAGTACAGCATGTTGTTGCTGATGGTAGGTTGTTCTCATCAGTTGCAACTCACTGGTATCATAGTACAGCATGTTGTTGCTGATGGTAGGTTGTTCTCATCAGTTGCAACTCACTGGTATCATAGTACAGCATGTTGTTGCTGATGGTAGGTTGTTCTCATCAGTTGCAACTCACTGGTATCATAGTACAGCATGTTGTTGCTGATGGTAGGTTGTTCTCATCAGTTGCAACTCACTGGTATCATAGTACAGCATGTTGTTGCTGATGGTAGGTTGTTCTCATCAGTTGCAACTCACTGGTATCATAGTACAGCATGTTGTTGCTGATGGTAGGTTGTTCTCATCAGTTGCAACTCACTGGTATCATAGTACAGCATGTTGTTGCTGATGGTAGGTTGTTCTCTTCATTTGCAACTCACTGGTATCATAGTACAGCATGTTGTTACTGATGGTAGGTTGTTCTCATCAGTTGCAACTCACTGGTATCATAGTACAGCATGTTGTTGCTGATGGTAGGTTGTTCTCATCAGTTGCAACTCACTGGTATCATAGTACAGCATGTTGTTGCTGATGGTAGGTTGTTCTCATCAGTTGCAACTCACTGGTATCATAGTACACTATGTTGTTACTGATGGTAGGTTGTTCTCATCAGTTGCAACTCACTGGTATCATAGTACAGCATGTTGTTACTGATGGTAGGTTGTTCTCTTCAGTTGCAACTCACTGGTATCATAGTACAGCATGTTGTTACTGATGGTAGGTTGTTCTCTTCAGTTGCAACTCACTGGTATCATAGTACAGCATGTTGTTACTGATGGTAAGTTGTTCACATTGAATGCTTGAAAGCCCTCTTTGGGTACTCTACTCATGTTAACAAGGTGTTACAAACTAATATGAAGTTTTTATCTCTTGTGTTCTACAGGAAAGTGTCCATTCACGCATGGGGATCCAAGCAGCACAGCGGCTGTTGTCAAGACATCATTAAACACAACTGCCATCTTATTTGTCTGCTTGCTTATTGTGGCCGTCTTTGGTCTGTTCTTTGGCATCCTTCAAGCAAGGTCACGTAAGATGTTCTGTTGGAAGAACGCTTACGATCAGCTGCCAACATTCTACAACAACAAGGGAGAGGAGCCACAGATTGTGCTTCGGCAGAATGCTATTCCAAGTGATGATGAGGATGATTATTTTTACGATGATGACGACAGTGATATATAGAATCAGAAAGTAAGGTAGAGAAAATAAAAGCCAATTCAAATCTGGTAAAAGTAGGTAATGTCATGTAGAGTTTTCCAACCAGACAAGGTTTTTACAAATAGCTTCTTGTGTAAACAAACAATGGTGACTACTACTGGTACCAGTGTGCGTAATTGGTTCGCTACATTTGAAAGTTACGTTACTTTTAGTACGAGGTCTGATGTAGAGAAACAGCTGTTACAGAATGGTGTCATGTTTCATCCATTTTGTTTATCTTCCATGTTAATTCAAGAGACCAAAGTGAGGCTTGAGTGAAATTAGTGTGGTCAAGTAAGTGTATAATAATCAGTACTTATAATTCCATCTTAACAGCCTGATGGCAAATACATGACAAAGGACCACAATTGCATTGGAGTTTCTTGTTTCTCAAAATGGATGCACATTGATTATGATTATGGGCAATTTGAGTTGTGCCTGGTTCTAGTAATACAGTACTCCTCAATATAGAGACTGCACTCAAGAGCTGTTTAGAACAATTAAAAGTTTGAGATTGTTGATATTATGATGTGTTCGGTGCTGTGATTTAGTTAAATATCCCATTGTATTCTTGTGTCTTGGATTGATAATGCCGATAGAAGATTCGTTCCTCCTCCCTTTACGTTGGTACCCACAATATTACACTGCTGGTTTCCAGCACTGCGTAAGTTGGTGTCTGTTGGTGTTTACTCTACAGAGAGGGAAGAGCATACTGGAAGATTCTGGGTAGAGTCATGGATGTGAGAACCAACACTGATACAATCATTACTAATGTGGGTGCTGTTAGTACAGTTTAGAGAAGATAAAAAGAGTATAAAGAAGAAAAAAGATGTGTGAATTTTTAAATAAAGTAGTTTGTGTTTGACTCAAATAAAATAATATTTACCATTTGAAAGACCTCCTTTGTCATTTTAATTCATTCATTTATAACCAAGTATGTAAGAGGAGTAGGGGAGTTCCCATGTAATAACTTATTTTATTGATTTTGTTTATGATATTTGTTTACTGTATGTCTATGCATCATGATGTTTAAATGAACAATTATGGCTTTGTAAATATTGCTTTGGTACAAGATGTTGCTATAACTTATAAGAGTTAGTTTGTTTATTGGTTGAGGTTCCATACATGTACGTATTAGATGATCAAGGTATGACAATTCAAACATGCTGATTCTGCTAATTTGAACAATTCTGAAAATTTAGTAGTGGCCTGGTATCAAATTTAGAGAAAACTTAAGATCACAGAGCTGAAGGTAATTTTTTTTTATAAATACAACAAAGAGTTACTGTATGCTTGTATAAAAAGTACTACAATGCACTTGTCTTATACTTGTTCAGGATATTGACACCTTTGGTAACATGCAATAATATTTAGAAGAATCCAGAGATGTGTTTCTCTTGTGGTTAAGTATCAAACATCCCAGTGAAAAGACTTATTATCATCACTGTCATCATGATCATCATGTCATCAAGATCATCTTGGTGTATGACAGATGGTCCCTACAAAACCTTTTTGGGTGCTGCCATAAGTCTACCTTTAGGTTTCTGTACCTGTAAACTTCTAATATAATATAATAGGGACCAAGCTTAAGTTGTTATGAGCAAAAAGACAAACTTTTCAAAAAAGTACTTTTACATGTGTCATTTGTTGAAGTAAACATTTTAGATAATCAAGCCTAGCTTTCAACATGTGTACATGTAGATGTTTTCACTAAAACCAGATCAGATTTTCAGGGTCTTAAATTTTTAGGAATTCATTTCTTATAGTTATTAACATGATGTTGAATATTTGTTGTTTTTTATTTATAAAAAAAAGTTTGTTGACAAAATTATTTATTCGATAAAATCATAAATTGTACTAAATAAAAACTCCACAAACACACATTTTGATGACAAAAAGAAATGATGTATCATTTGCATCAAGTTGTTCACTTTTGAAAGACTAATGTTGATGCAAACTGGTCTCAAAGTACTTGATTGGATGGCTGTAAATGTAACCTTTTGAATGTTATTTACTTTTGATACCAAATGTTTTGTACTGAAAACTAACACAGCTGTTATAATTTCACTTGATACATTTTTCTTTTTTGTAGTCTATTAATACTTATGTTATAAAGGTACTGTTATTTAAATGTTTTATCCCAATGTGCCTTTGTGAATGATTTAGTATATCATGTTCTTATATTTGACCTGATTGGGGTCTATATTTAACCCAAAGTGGGCAGTCTTCTTGAACCTGACATAGGTTAGAAGTTGAAGCTGTTCCCAAGTTTGTCAAGGAAAGCTTAACAAAATTACAGCATTGACAAAAAGTCAAATTAATATAACTTATTTGTATATCCAGTTGTATCCATTGTGTGCCTTAGGAATATCCTGCTTTTTTGCATAACCTTGACTACTTTAGTTCAGTATTAATGAGGTATGCAAGAAGTAATTTGTCAATTTTAGAGCTGGTTGGTGCCCTCTATGGCCAGGCTTTCTCATCCATGATTTAGAGCTGTGCTGATTTGGAAACAAACAAAACTGAATTCATTTTAAAATGAATAACCTATGCAACAGTTTCATGCCAAATAATTGAATTCATGAATTTTTTACACCGTTTTTTATAATTCAGACCTTACTGTTTTTCACACCATTTTATACCATAATGTTGTCATGTATTTTTGTACTAGAACTTGTTTTGTAACCAATGAGTCGGTGGACAGTCAAGAAATTAAACCATTTTGTAATTTAACTGGTTTGGTTTTTCTCTGAGTGCTTCTATTTTTCACTTATTATTGAAGAGTGAGGTTTTATGTAACTTCTTTTTCCTGTATTATTTTGTTCGTGCATCCACTCTTCTAATCCCTGTGCCTTATATCAGAAATGCATCATAATTTGAAGAACTTTGGACAATGTATTGACCCCTTACACACAGGTCACAAGCGGCGTCTGTGTCAGGCTCACCATTTTGGGAGTCAACCAGGCGTGTAAAATGTGCACAACACTGTATAACACGCAGGGACATTGACTCCCAAAATGGTGCAATTAAGATTATTGTATCGATGACATCAGGTGAATTGGGTCAATACATGTATCCTTTGTTCAGAAATATAACGGACTGAGTGTGTTGTTTGGCTGTGGAAGTATAACAGGATGAGGTGTGTTTTGTGGTGGAAACATTATAAGGACTGAGTGTGTTGTTTTGTGCTGTGGAACAAGTTATAACAGGACTGAGTGTGTTGTTTTGTGCTGTGGAACAAGTTATAACAGGACTGAGTGTGTTGTTTTGTGCTGTGGAACAAGTTATAACAGGACTGAGTGTGTTGTTTTGTGCTGTGGAACAAGTTATACAGGAGGTGTTGTTTTGTGTGTGAACAAGTTATAACGGATGAGGTGTGTTTTGTGCTGTGGGACAGTATTGCAAGGATGTTGTGCTACCAGAGTTTCAAGTTACCCAATTTTTTTTTATTACAGCAAAATATTTTTATTTAGTAATGAAAAGGTAAGCCTCTAAAGATCCAACACACACAATGCAAACACAGCAGCAATACTCTCTGTAACTCCATGAAACTTCACAATCATTTTATTATAAGTACAAGAACCAAACATTTTTTACAGCAATTTCAACTGAGCGTAACTCAAAATAAATATGATATACCTGACCTATCTACAATAATAAGCAGAATTCCTTTAACAAGCCAAATTTCTTAAGATATATTATGTGAAGTCGTAGAATGCCTAGAAGCCCATTGGATAACTGAATGTATGACCAGCTTTAGCAATGAGCTCCACCTTGTCCAGAACCCATTCACTAGGAGGCTTTATATCAGGGAAACTAAAAAGACAATCGCACTTTTAAAAAAAGTGTCCGACCTTGAATTCCTCAAATTGATATATGAACAAAAGACCACAAAATAGCAAAATAATTATAGTTGAACTTGAGTACTTAGATTGCACTGCAGAGCATTTAAAACTTCAACATTTTCTAGGGGACCTAAGTCGGGCCTTGAACCCAACACCTCGGGCATAAGTTCACAGTAATTTTCAGGTAAATAAAAGTCAGTCTTAGAAGTGTGGTGTCTCATGGTCTAACATACTGGATAACACACTCTGAAGTTATTCAATGTTGGACAGGTATGGGGATATTGACCCAATTTACCTGAAGTTACTGTCACAAGAATCTTGTTGCACCATTTTGGTTGTCGGTGTATGTGTGTTATACAGTGTAGTGCACACTTTCCTGCTCACCAATATGGTGAGCATAAAAGGGGTCAATAGGCAATTTAGCAAAAGCTGATACCCACATGCTACAATGTGTGCAAACTCACATACAATAGACCATTCCTTGCTCATTAAACCTTTTGTACAAACCTATAAGGGAGTCCTGTCTTAGTATTTTTACCAGCTTTATATACATGTATCTCTAACATAAGGAGTAAAAGACTAATAATAACCATGATGAGAACTTTGAACTCTTAGATTAAACAAAGACTTGCTGTTAAACATACTTTTGAGCACCGAGTTCAAAATATTTCACGCAAATTGTTACTTTGTGCATTTGTTCAATGAAAAAAATCTGCAACTAAATGTAAACATATTCAATTGATTTTGTACATTACATATTTTATTTCAATACAAATCAATTGTCACTTCACATACCTCTATTATAAAAGTGGTTATACAATATAATTCAACTTTCCTTCAACATTAATTATAGAAAACACTAATGATAGAAAAGGGTCCAAGTTGAACAACAGGAAGTACTTCATACATATACAGTTGTCTGTGTGCAATAGAGTGAAAGAACAAATACAGTGTATAGTTTGGCTCAAGTACAAAAGCTTTATGTACAAATAATAAGTCCATGTGAATTTGAAATTGGATTGTGTTTGAACATGAACAACATGCATGGTGATGTGTTGTTTGTATAAAAGGAAGAATGTGAATCTACTTTTTGGTAGTCCTCTACATTAAATTTGATGAAAGTCAGTTGGGTTATTGGCAGGCATTTCAAACTGTTCATTGGAGTAAATTCATTTAGCTCAAGAAGTTTTGGTTCCTTATGAGAATGTGTAGTACAGTGAGTATACAACATTTGGTTCAGGACATATTATTGAATCAAATTGTCTAACAATGAAACATCAGTGACAAAATCAGCAGATTTACAGTTTTGAGTTTTCACAAACAGACAATACTTTGTTGCTCATATATTACCTTTACATACAAGTAACACAAACAAAAAAGTGTTCTGACTTCAGTTTTTATGAAGAGGCAATCTTGAGTTCTCAATAAAGATGTTATCCTTAAAAACAAGAACTAGAACTTAAAATCACCACGAGTTAAAGAAACAACCTCCATTGTCAGTAAACTGTCAAAGATTAAAGTGAAACAGTCCCCAAAACAGGGATTTAAAAAAACAGTACTAGAACTTACAACACAATTTCCTCAAAAATTTAACATTTTTGCTGCAAGGTCTAATTGTCTGTTCGTGAAAACGGTGACCATTTTTGATGGACTTTAACATTAACATCAGATTAATACACATTTTTTCTAAAACAAAAGCTATTAGATGAACATTTGGTACAGGTATTAACATTATACTAGGTAAAATTTCAATTAAAAATGTGTTTATTTCATATTTGATATTACTTCAATGTACACCAATGATGTGACAGATCAAATCTAAAAGGGCAGACTTATTTTTAAATAGTTGTGACTAAAACCCTGACAGCAAACATGCAGCAATCCTGAGATGGTCAAGCTAGCCTGTCACAAATGGCTTCAGTAGATTAATGGTGGGGGGGCTATCAGGCTAGCCTGTCACAAATGGCTTCAGTGTAACTCGTGGGCAGGCTAGCTATATCACTATGGTCTTCTGTTAAATGCTGGGGGGACATCAACCACAATGCATTTCATAATCTGGCTCGGGTAGCCTATATTCCAGTAATTATATTTCATAAAATAGTGGCTTCAGTTTGAATGGTGATGGCTATCAAGGTACTTCACAATATTGCTTCAAAAGCTTTAGGTAGCATAAATGCTTCTGATTATGGTGGCTTGCTAGTCCATATCGTAATTATTTATACAGCCTGTCAAATGGTCAGTAGATGATTTGCTACCTTACCTTCACTTCTTCAGTGACTCTGAGAGCAGCTTTTCCTACTAGATCCCTGCGTTCAACCCTGGGGGAAACTTAACATCATAATCTGTGCTACCAAACCCGTAAATATTAATAGGCATTAGCTTTATCTTTTGACCAAGTACTACCATTATTGTTAAAATCAGTGCATAGTCTGTTACATGCACTAGTATTTTAAACACATGAAATCGAAGTGATCAACTCTTTTTTTGCAAACAAATTCACATATCTCCTGTGCGTTCAGCCCATGTGTATAACATCATAACTGCAGTATCAATGCTTTTGCTAATCTAGATACAGCAATGTCTGGTGCTGTACCATGCACCTAGGTAGTATAAACCAACTAAGTATCAATCTATGCAAACAAATACAGCAATGTCTGGTGCTGTACCATGCACCTAGGTAGTATAAACCAACTAAGTATCAATCTATGCAAACAAATACAGCAATGTCTGGTGCTGTACCATGCACCTAGGTAGTATAAACCAACTAAGTATCAATCTATGCAAACAAATACAGCAATGTCTGGTGCTGTACCATGCACCTAGGTAGTATAAACCAACTAAGTATCAATCTATGCAAACAAATACAGCAATGTCTGGTGCTGTACCATGCACCTAGGTAGTATAAACCAACTAAGTATCAATCTATGCAAACAAATACAGCAATGTCTGGTGCTGTACCATGCACCTAGGTAGTATAAACCAACTAAGTATCAATCTATGCAAACAAATACAGCAATGTCTGGTGCTGTACCATGCACCTAGGTAGTATAAACCAACTAAGTATCAATCTATGCAAACAAATACAGCAATGTCTGGTGCTGTACCATGCACCTAGGTAGTATAAACCAACTAAGTATCAATCTATGCAAACAAATACAGCAATGTCTGGTGCTGTACCATGCACCTAGGTAGTATAAACCAACTAAGTATCAATCTATGCAAACAAATACAGCAATGTCTGGTGCTGTACCATGCACCTAGGTAGTATAAACCAACTAAGTATCAATCTATGCAAACAAATACAGCAATGTCTGGTGCTGTACATGCACCTAGGTAGTATAAACCAACTAAGTATCAATCTATGCAAACAAATACAGCAATGTCTGGTGCTGTACCATGCACCTAGGTAGTATAAACCAACTAAGTATCAATCTATGCAAACAAATACAGCAATGTCTGGTGCTGTACCATGCACCTAGGTAGTATAAACCAACTAAGTATCAATCTATGCAAACAAATACAGCAATGTCTGGTGCTGTACCATGCACCTAGGTAGTATAAACCAACTAAGTAAGCAATCAATGTGCAAAATTATGTTTCAAGACAACTGAGTGTGAAAGTTTGATCGATTTTCTGCCACTCGTTGGTCATCATCGGAAGGTAAATTCTGCATGGGAATGGGAAAACACCTCTTAGGGGTAAATCTAGCAACAAAAATGTAATAGTAATGCCAATTCTTTTTCTGTCAAAAATAATAATAATAATATTCGGTTTTGATATAGCGCTTTATACACCATGTCTCAAAGCGCTTCCAACATTATTACCCTGATCACTGGGCCATTTCATTCCTTAAACCATCTCAGCTCCCTGGGGAGTATACAGCCTGTGCTGCCAAATATGTAGCGCACTAAGCTAAATCAATCACAAGAACCATCTCTGCCCTCACAGGTACCCATTTACCCCTGGGTGGAGAGAAGCAATTACAGTAAAGTGTCTTGCTCAGGGACACAGGTGTCACGACCGGATTCGAACCCACACTCTACTGAACAGAAACACCAGAACTTGAGTTCGGTGCTCTTATCCACTTGGCCACGACACCCCTGTCAGGAGCCATTTGATTGTTTACAGCCTTTTGTTTCTGGAAAAAAGTGCTTTGTGCGCCTGTTACAAGGGTGTAGAGCCTTACTACCTTCTTCCAGGCACACAACAAAGTGTTTTCAACCAATGCCCCCATATTGCTAGAGTAAAAAGGAAACTGTGTTGAGCCTTATCTCTCACTGAGAGTAGCCCATTGACACATTTTAGTTTATGAATACCATTGCAATAAAGCACAGCAAGTGGCTAAGTTCTTGCTTAAGATGGAGTGTACTTCAAACTGCTCGTGTAGTGACATTTTGTAACATAAGTTGAATCTGAGAGAAACTGTACTAGAGGTAGGGTGCATAGCAAACTCCTCATTGCAACATTCAGAAGAGAAGTTCAATACTGCATCCTTTCTAACCATCTGGATCTTATCAAGAATATACAACATCGTCTGAAAGGTGCTTAGGCATGCTATGTATCCATGTTCACACTTATTTCTTCTGCCTTGCAAGGTCATGACTAATCTGATAAGATTCAGTACTTAATGATATTTCAAATGATGGCAGTAATTCAGATGGAAGTACACTCACATGTTTTACTCAATAACAATACACAACAGTATACTTCCTGCTGTTCTCATCAGCACCAAAATCATATCAGCATAGAGGTGTTTTTCTCTTTATTTATTTTTCAAACGAGCTTTGTGATCCAACATCTGCTCTAGAATTCTAAAGGTCATGGCTTCCATTCCCAGTCACGTTTTCAATGAAATGATCTCTATATGTAGACAATGTGGACAATTCGGAGAAAAACTTACCGATTCAAAGATTGCTACATTATCAGCTCCAATATTACCGCTTGGAGTAACACCTAAACCTCCCACAAGACCAGCGCATAAATCACTAGAAAGTAATCAGTATAAAATAGGTTAAAACATGGCTCAGAAAGAAAACTAATTCAGTTCACAACATAAGCAATAACAAGGCCAATGTATCAAACCATGAGAATCTTACATACTGGAATTGTTGTGTTTAACATTGCGAAAAGAATACATCGTCTAAAAATGCCAGTTAAGCCAGCTTGCTGTCTCAAACATGCCCATGTACATGTACCTTAAAATGTCACCATAAAGATTTGGCATCACAAGAACATCGAATTTAGTAGGGTCTTGCACCATCTGTACCACAGAAATTCATATAATAAAAATATTAACATTGTAAGTAACTGAATGAATGTTCACTTGCAACCCATTCATACAAAAACCATTGCAATTAACTCTTATATCATAACAGACCTTTTAAGAATGAAACAAAAGAAAAGATACCAATGTAGGAATGGAAGCCAATTCTATTTGTTAGTTTATTCCATTATCTGAGCTCAGCTGATTCAAAAGAAGAATATATCTTAATTGTAAGCCCCTAGGGATACATGTATAGCACATGACCACCATCATCACCACTGCACATGTGACTTGCTACACTGTTAGACTCCATGAGTATGGTGTTATGCCTAGCCTCATAGTCCAACACAATCAAATAAGACCTGCTGAGGGATTTTGATTGGTTTGCTTGACACGGTCAAGACCAAGTCATAAAGACCAAACAACAGTATCAATGTTCCAATAAAGATTACAGTAACACCATGTACTGCAACAGTCTATAACCACAGTGTAAGCCACATTGTGCGCAAAATACAAGTTTTTATATGTTTGGCTCTTTGGATAGCATATCGTCTCAAAATTGTTGTGTATCGGCTCTATGCCCTAACTTGTACGCAGAAGAACACTGTTCTGGTCTGCGGTAAGATAATTGTGGGAAGATGGTGTAAAAAGTGCTCATCTTAAACTATTGACTAGAAAAATAAGGAAAAAACGAGATTGAGGCATTTTATGAGGAGAATGCAACCAGTTCTTACATTAAGACAAACTGTATCCAGATACATCTCTCTAAATTGGACTTCTTTGTGTTTTTCTGCAACTTCCCTACAACACTGTAGAAATAGACCGTCAGACATCCTCCTGTAAAATCAAAACTTGTTTATTGTTCATGATTAACATCACTAATGTGCCTCCTATTAGGCAGGTCTTGCATGAGATAAGAATATCTTTAAACATTTCTCCTTGTTACACAGTTCCTCTTTTGTACCATATTTCATATTGTATTTTTCTGATGTACACCTTTTCCAGCTATATTCATTGTTTCTTCCATTCCAGACTCTGATTCTCTTGATATTATATCATTGAGGATCAACACCTGTCTGTTTATAAGGGTTCTCTGTTTCTAGTACTCCTTAATCTTGTACTCATAAATGGTTTCTTGGTAGTAAGGTCAATAATCAAAGTAGCTTGCCATTGCCTTCTTTCATCGCTGCCCTCTTTTCAACAGAGCAGATTTTCATTGCCAATTTCCTTATGAAACTGTTGCCAAACAAACACTCTATTTGCCCTTCAACTTATCCAAGTGAACCCTACACAGGGTACCAGCCACCTGCTGCCATAGTGACCCCTACACAGTGTACCAGCCACCTGCTGCCATAGTGACCCCTACACAGTGTACCAGCCACCTGCTGTCATAGTGACCCCTACACAGTGTACCAGCCACCTGCTGCCATAGTGGACCCTACACAGTGTACCAGCCACCTGCTGCCATAGTGGCCCCTACACAGTGTACCAGCCACCTGCTGCCATAGTGGCCCCTACACAGTGTACCAGCCACCTGCTGCCATAGTGACCCCTACACAGTGTACCAGCCACCTGCTGCCATAGTGGCCCCTACACAGTGTACCAGCCACCTGCTGCCATAGTGGCCCCTACACAGTGTACCAGCCACCTGCTGCCATAGTGACCCCTACACAGTGTACCAGCCACCTGCTGCCATAGTGGCCCCTACACAGGGTACCAGCCACCTGCTGCCATAGTTGCCCCTACACAGTGTACTAGCCACCTGCTGCCATAGTGGCCCCTACACAGGGTACCAGCCACCTGCTGCCATAGTGACCCCTACACAGGGTACCAGCCACCTGCTGCCATAGTGGACCCTACACAGTGTACCAGCCACCTGCTGCCATAGTTGGCCATACACAGTGTACCAGCCATCTGCTGCCATAGTGGCCCCTACACAGGGTACCAGCCACCTGCTGCCATAGTGGCCCCTACACAGTGTACCAGCCACCTGCTGCCATAGTTGGCCATACACAGTGTACCAGCCATCTGCTTTACCGGGTTTTACATTGTACCCTTTCATCAAATACCCTCTACTGATTTGGAACTTGATTTAACTCAATATTGTGACCCCACTTACATGATATTTGCCTTGTGCACTGCGGTGACTGTCTGTCTGTTGTTAGCCTTAGCAAACTCAAAGGCAAACTCAGCTACCCTCCGAGAAGCAGGCTCTGTAATCAACTTAATGCTCTGAACAACACCATCTACAATCTGTCATACATTCAATGATTGGACAGACAGTGATCAAACAAATTAATGCTACAATATGTACATACATGTATGTAGTCAGAACTATTAGAATACTTCTGGATAATGCTAGGTTCCCACTATCACGATTGAAATCGTGGTCTTAATCGTGGAGTAATCGTGGTGATCTTATCAGATCTAATCAGATCTTATCAGATCTTGAGTTAAGTCGTGCCAATCGTGTTAATCGTAGAAAAATTTTGGACGGTTCAAAAAATTTCTACGATCAACACGATAAATTTTTAATCATGATCATCGCATCAGATCATATTGGATCATAACAAAACGCGACTGATCGCATCTAATCGTGCTTCCAAATCGTGGTGATCGGGATCAACTTGGACAATAAACACCACGCTCTGTTGAGATGGTTGTGGGTTGTAGAGTTCACTCTGTGTAGAAGTTCCAGAAACAATGGTCAGTTGGCTTGTATATATATCCGTCAGGGTCCAATCGTAGCTCAAATCGTGATCACTCGATCCATCGTGAAATACATCGCAACCACAATCTTATCCTATCGCAACAGAACGCATAGGTTCGTGATGAATGGATCGAAAGGTATCCGAACGTATCTGCACGTATCCGATCGTCCCAAATCGAGGACCCCGATCGTGATGATCGTGTCACATTGAGACTCAATCGGGACAATCCTATCGGATCAGATATGATCGTATCTGAACGGGAGACCAGATCGTGACAGATCGTGTCACCTGAAATTGACCAATCTTCACCATATCGCATCCAAGCGCACCAAATCGTACCAGAAGTTTAGACTCGCATCACCTCGTATCCAAACCTGACATTTCAGAGAAGTTCCACGATCAGCTACGAATGGCCAATCGTGGCGTTCGTAACGGATCGTACGACAGTGGGAACCTAGCATTAATCAGTTTGTCCCGAGGCCACCAGCCCAACCCAATCAATGTTGGGAGTACCTGCTTATTATCTCCTTCAACTTATTCACTCAATATTGTGCATATTGATGCAAGCATTCCATGAAATACTCATTTACAGAAATTCTACAAAGATTCTTATGTTCAAGTTAGGAATAAATCATTTAATCTCTGAAAAGTGAATCTTTCTATCCAAGATCCCCTCAAAATGAATACAACACAAGAGAGTTTAGTCAGAGAACTTACATTATAAGTGTATGACTGTTAAATCCAACACTTTCAGGATAGTTGCTACATATGATGAATTCTGTTTTTTGTTTTTGTTGGAACACTTTCTAAAGATTCTGGATTTTCAAACACACAACATAATTAAACGAAACTGAGTAGCCAGAAACTTGTCCTACTGTATGTCAACCAAGTACTCACCATGTGTTCAATACCACTGTATTCCCCCTCAGTATTTTCTCTGATTGTAACTAGGTCTACGTTATCGTATGGTGTCTTGTAGCCCTCTATTGACTTGCACGGTCTCACGTTAGCATACAGACTGAACTCCCTGTCAAGAGAACAATAATGGCCATGACATAAATGGCAAACAGTCATCCAAAAGGTCATTCTGCAGATGATCTGCATTGGAATCAGCTTAACCCTCCTACTGTCAGTGACTCTTGGCAACATTTTCCAGTGAGTTGACCAACCATTTGAAACCATTCGACTGCCAAGGTTGTGTACAGTGGCACAACTGTGCACAGAACTAACTGTGTACTGTGTACATGCATTCCCTCATGGTATCATTTTTGCAGGCTGGCATAGTTTATCTATCATTCAAAACACAGTGAATGGTATTGAATGGTCAGACAGCAAGCGGGTTAATACAATGAAACCAGAATGCAATGTAGTTTTCTGTTATTCAAATTCAAATTCAGTTGAATAATTTTGTATTCAAAAAGCTAGAACCTTAACTTACTGAGTGACATGCAATGCACACTGGTCATTCAAGACTCATTTATTAGATGTGAAGACTACTTGGAAAATACCAATAACAGTGTATGAAAAGGTACAATGTACTAGATTATGGACCCCTTGCATTATGATGTCACACTCTAAAAACAGCGCCCTCACCAAGGGGAAAAGTATGCAGATTATTGAACGATAGTTATTCTTAATGAGTACAAACGTGCGCGTGACCTCAGCGTACCAGCAGCGTTGCATGTTATGCAAGGGGTCTGTTGGATCCAACAGCTGACTCCTACATGGGAATCAAACACAATAGCAGCGGAACTTACTTGCGGAGTGCTAGGTTAAGACTCATATGTCCCTTGCCAACAGGTGTTGCTAGAGGGCCCTTTAAGCCCAGTTTACTCCTTCCCATGCTCTCAATAGCCTCAGGAGGGATTTTGGTCTTACCATCAGGACCACGCACTGGGGTCACATCTACCGTCTCCCAAACAATTGGTACCTGCAAAACCAGACAACATTTTACGGACCATTGTTAATTTTTAAGTACTTGACAAAAGTAATGTCTGTATAACATATGGAAATTTATGCCTGTGCATACATGAGGTATTGCCTAGAAAAGATGAACAGCAGGAATTAATGTTTATGAAAACAGTCAAATAAAGCAGAAGTAAAACCAGATTGTGGTAGGGTATTGCATTCAGTAAGGTGCCTGAGAAATACCAATTGCAATGACAAAATTCAACTGATGTCATCATCACAATAATCTTGGATGTGCCATTTTGGGAGTCGATGTCCCTGTGTGTTTTACAGCGTAGTGAGAATTTTAAGCAACGCAGCATTTACACGCTTTTTCTGTTGTTTCCACAGACACCATCTATGATGTGCATGCAAAGAATCAATACCTGAGCTACATCAAACATGTAGTAAATACCGTAGCATAAAAGTGTGTCTATTTCTCTGTTTAAGGCACATGGAGGCTTGATTTTTCACCCCTAAAAACGCCAAAGGCTCAGAGCTTCAGGGGACCTTGACCCCTGAACCACCATCGGGGCTTCGCCCCTGGACCCCACCAGGGGCCGTGAGGGTGACCCCTGGACCCCACCCACTTTTTTGAGCCCCCCTATACAAAATCCTGGCCGCCGTTGTGCCCCCCCCTTAAAAAATTCTGGATCCGCCCCTGCTGTGCTACATCAACAATGTATTCGATACCTGAGCTACATCAACCATCTATTCCTTACCTGAGCTACATCAACCATGTATTCCATACCTGAGCTACATCAACCATGTATTCCATACCTGAGCTACATCAACCATGTATTCCATACCTGAGCTACATCAACCATGTATTCCATACCTGAGCTACATCAACCATGTATTGCTTACCTGAGCTACATCAACCATGTATTCCTTACCTGAGCTACATCAACCATGTATTGCTTACCTGAGCTACATCAACCATGTATTCCTTACCTGAGCTACATCAACCATGTATTCCATACCTGAGCTACATCAACCATGTATTCCATACCTGAGCTACATCAACCATGTATTCCTTACCTGAGCTACATCAACCATGTATTCCATACCTGAGCTACATCAACCATGTATTCCATACCTGAGCTACATCAACCATGTATTCCATACCTGAGCTACATCAACCATGTATTGCTTACCTGAGCTACATCAACCATGTATTGCTTACCTGAGCTACATCAACCATGTATTCCTTACCTGAGCTACATCAACCATGTATTCCATACCTGAGCTACATCAACCATGTATTCCATACCTGAGCTACATCAACCATGTATTGCTTACCTGAGCTACATCAACCATGTATTCCATACCTGAGCTACATCAACCATGTATTCCATACCTGAGCTACATCAACCTTGTATTCCATACCTGAGCTACATCAACCTTGTATTCCATACCTGAGCTACATCAACCATGTATTGCTTACCTGAGCTACATCAACCATGTATTCCTTACCTGAGCTACATCAACCATGTATTCCATACCTGAGCTTCATCAACCATGTATTCCATACCTGAGCTACATCAACCATGTATTCCATACCTGAGCTACATCAACCATGTATTGCTTACCTGAGCTACATCAACCATGTTTTGCTTACCTGAGCTACATCAACCATGTATTGCTTACCTGAGCTACATCAACCATGTATTCCTTACCTGAGCTACATCAACCATGTATTCCATACCTGAGCTACATCAACCATGTATTCCATACCTGAGCTACATCAACCATGTATTGCTTACCTGAGCTACATCAACCATGTATTCCATACCTGAGCTACATCAACCATGTATTCCATACCTGAGCTACATCAACCATGTATTCCATACCTGAGCTACATCAACCATGTATTCCATACCTGAGCTACATCAACCATGTATTCCATACCTGAGCTACATCAACCATGTATTGCTTACCTGAGCTACATCAACCATGTATTCCATACCTGAGCTACATCAACCATGTATTCCATACCTGAGCTACATCAACCATGTATTCCATACCTGAACTACATCAACCATGTATTCCATACCTGAGCTACATCAACCATGTATTCCATACCTGAGCTACATCAACCATGTATTCCATACCTGAGCTACATCAACCATGTATTCCATACCTGAGCTACATCAACCATGTATTCCTTACCTGAGCTACATCAACCATGTATTCCTTACCTGAGCTACATCAACCATGTATTCCATACCTGAGCTACATCAACCATGTATTCCTTACCTGAGCTACATCAACCATGTAGGCCCTATTCCATACCTGAGCTACATCAACCATGTATTCCATACCTGAGCTACATCAACAATGTATTCCATACCTGAGCTACATCAACCATGTATTCCTTACCTGAGCTACATCAACCATGTATTCCATACCTGAGCTACATCAACCATGTATTCCTTACCTGAGCTACATCAACCATGTATTCCTTACCTGAGCTACATCAACCATGTATTCCATACCTGAGCTACATCAACCTTGTATTCCATACCTGAGCTACATCAACCATGTATTCCATACCTGAGCTACATCAACAATGTATTCCATACCTGAGTTACATCAACCATGTATTCCTTACCTGAGCTGCAGCAAAAATTTGCTGTACAGATGCTGAGATTTCTGGTCCAATGCCATCTCCTGGGATGAGTGTGACTGTTCTAGGCTGTGAACAAATGAAAGGTAAGGTCAGGAAAGAGTGTACAAAGTCTGTTGTCAAAACCACATTATTATTAAGCACTCATTTTTTTTTTCATTTTGCAAACCGACATATTCCCAGCTGAAACCTTATTCACATTAGATTGAATAAAATTCAGATTAAGATTTATTTAAACTTATATTTCAAAATAACATTTACTAATCACATTTGTATCATCTTTCTCATTCATAAATTAATATTTGTCTTTCATTTTATTTATGTATCTACAGGGCTCAATTTGGGGGAAAATCCACAAGACGACAGGACTTATATCTCAAAACATTTACTGGACCAGAAATAATTTTACAAGACCAGATTCAAACTGAGAAAAGACTTCCTTGCACAGTTTAACTTGCATTTAATTGAACAAGCACTAAGACATATAAGAGAAGATTTGTCTTTTAGGGTATTAAGTATATTTCAAATCATTACTCAAAGTCAACATTTGAACATAATTTGTTTCTGTTCAAGATATTATAGAGTGAGTTACATAAATTGTTATTGAATTGAAAACACAAGACCGCCGAACCTGTCCAGTCATGAGTTTACTGGCCCAACGCTAAAATCACTGGCCTCGGGCCTGCGGTCCAGTGTCAAATTCGAGCCCTGATCTATTTCACTGAGATGATCTTTTTGAGAGAAATAATTCTATCACAAAACATTGTTGGTCACTTGATTTCAAAGCAACTACTCACCTCTTGTGAAAATTGTCTCTTTCCAACAAGCCTTCTAATGCTAGGAACCTTTTAAAAGATCAAAATATAAACAATTTTAATTCGTATTTTTTTTTTTGCATGCTCCAGCAAATACATGCATTTTATTACTATTTTTGTTTACACTTTTTGTTATTGTTTATATTTAAACATACAGTCCTTGCACTTACAGATTCAAATTCACATTATAACCACATCCAGGCTTGCAACGGACTGACTTGCACAAGAAAATTTTTGATTTACTTTGATTTTGCTGATACGCATTCATCAAAAATAATACAAAATTAACAAAAAATGTAAAGAAAAAAAATGCTGTCAAAGGTCAGCGTATACGCTTTTCCAGATGTTGCAACTGTCAGAACCGTCTCCGAATGAGAAAACTTGTGCACACAACCCCACAATATTTGTAGCAAGTTTGTTACGCTCAGGATATTGATTATTTACAATAATTCCAGTATTAATCAAACAAGTACAGTATCAACACCTTCGCTGTATTGTCTAGTATCAATACCAAACTAACACTTATCAAATGTTTTGCTTCAGTTGATGAGAAAGTCATCACAGTTGATACGCATTTCCCGTATGTGCACACATGGTCACTCATCAATCTGGAATAATGTCACTATTGGATAAATTTGCTATTTGTGGACCCATCATTATCAAAAGAATAATTATGGATATGAAGAACAAGTGAACAAAATTTAAGCTTCTTAAGTTAGGTAAAAATATGAACAAACATTACTAACTGAAATTTTATTTGCATTGATTTTAGAGAAACTTTATACCCAGGATGTCAATGCAGCTGCAGTGCAAACGGAAACTGGCGTCCACCCACTCCATCCATTCCATGGCTCGGGATTGTAGCCCAATAAAAAGTGCCAATACGCTGGACTCAATAATGCTCAAGAAACAGCGGAGGAGAGAGATCAGCGTATTTGCAAAAATTGCACTATTTATGGGGCAAACCCAAGTTGGACTCCTCCGTTACATACAACAAACACAGATGTCCTACCAGCAGTGCAACTATCAGCGTGATCGCTCAGGTCTATGGCTGGTGGCTGTGGGGGGCTAGACGTACCGAAATCCGCTGTTGCGACCGAACGTTTTGAACGTTATAAATCATGTAATCTAACACAACAGTTGTTATATTTGTGTCCTATTTTGGGTCATATTGAGTGAAAAAGTGGTGGTAAGATTTGGCATTTTTCCAGAAGTGAAAGTGATCTGAAGTTGGAGCATGCAATGTCACAAAATGTCACTAAATCATACAAAATATTTCGACATTGTTCTTACCGTATATCTCCACATGCGAGCTGCCATCTTGAAAGTGGGAATGCCGGTATCGCACTATTGCGCAAGCGCAAAACTAACTACGCCGCAAATGAAAAATGGAAAAGAAGTATTAGCTTGTTGTCGTCTGCTAGATTAGTGATGCGTTATGATTGACAGCTGGGCCCAATTTCATAGAGCTGCTAAGCACGACAATTTGATTAGCATGAAATTTCTTCCTTGATAAAAACAGGGTTACCAACCAAATTGCCATGTGTTGCATATTGCTTGTTACTGGTATTCAGCTGTTGTTTACTTATCCTGAAAATCACGTGGACATTTTTTTTTGGTAATCCTGTTTTTATCAATGAAGAAATTTCATGCTAAGCAAATTGTTGTGCTTAGCAGCTCTATGAAATTGGGCCCTGGTGTTCCCCTATGGAGGAACCTCCAGACCATGTTGGCACATTGAAGCTTTGGGAGACATCCTCTTGTTAAAAACTTGTTGTCAATTGACTCGAGGAAAAAACCACACCAAACTCAGAAAGTACTGAATCATATCATGCATCAAAAACTGTCATACAAAATATTTCAAGCTTCCGACGTTCAGGAAATCCCCCAAATGTAAAGAATTGTTCAGGAAACTATTAAATTCTTAGAAAATTTCTACTATAATCACCCTTACCTTATACTAAATTCAGACGTCACACACAGCTTATGTCTGCAATTTTTGGGGCAAGAAAAGATGGGTGCGCACTTCGGCTAAAATCATGGGTCAATTTTGCGCATTGAAAGAGAAAAACAACTTGGTTACATCAGAGAGAGAAAAGCGCGTGAACAAACGTGCAAGTCTTCTTATTTTCATGATATAAACCAAAATACGACATTTCAAATAAACCAATTACTTTCATGAGACCTGGCGACTTCCATACTAGGGTGCTATGTGCATCTATAGGCCTACATCAATAATCCGTCTCTAGAACTGATCAATCTCGCGCGTCCACAGCAAACAAAAACCGTGTATGGGAAAAAAAATCGTTTAAAAGTTTAAAAGGTCCGTTTTCTAAAACTTTTATTAACCAAAACATTAATAAAAGAAAAACCAAACTTACAGTTTTGCAAAGTGGCCTTGGTTTATAATAGACAGACTGCACAGAGCATTGACCACTTGCGCTGACGTCACACGCGGCTGTCGGTCCATGGTCTGCCATTTTGGTAAGCGTGTCAACATCATGCACGCCACCAGTGAAATAATGGGGACTCCTAAAATGGCGCAACCAAGATTTATATTGGTGATGACATCAGGTAAACTGGGGCAACAGGTATTAGCATTGTGTTGCTTCTTTCAGAAAGAACTCTCTGTCTGCCAACAATTCCTATTAACCATAAATCACCCTGAGCAAGACATTCACCGCTACTTTCTGGAAACAGGGTTAGGGATGGTCCTAAATCTACAAACAAATTAACATAATGTTCACATAATATTATCATATTATTATTCAAAGACTGTTTCAAAAGAAAGACTCTCTCGCAACTGAAAAGTTAATGAACTATGGAGCCCCATATTATAAGAAAGCAATTAAATGAACTGAATTTACAAAAAGAGGCAAGGTCAAATCAGGTCACCACCGTAAATACTGCACACATTAACAATTAACAACAAGCATGGTATTTCAATTATCAGATCTGTGATTCTGCTGATAGAAAATGTTAAAAAATAAATGTTACAATGAGACTTTAAACGTGATAAAACCGGGGGCGAAATTTAATATGATTACGTCATCGATAACTGAAGAGGTTAAAAATGGTTTACACATTATTTCATACACAAGAAGTACAGGGACAACTCCTATCATTGGCTACAAGCCCTGGACAAAAAATAAGGCAAGTGAACCTCTTATTACTTTTACTTCCCAGAAGAGATAAACGATTGTATGGAATAGGAAAAAAAAAAACAACAACAACAACAACAAATTAACTATAAATTAAATCAGTTAAATATATAAATTTTTTCACATTAATTTTTTCTTACAAAACATAATTTTTTCTCGAATAAAAATCGTGGCCTCCACATCACCCCTTTATAGCCACACCTACTCCACCATAAGTACACTAATTCCCATTCCACATAGGTCGTACGGTACAAAAGGGGGAAAACCCAAAACATTTACAAAGGAACTTACAAAACACCTTCCAGCTAAAGATAGTTCTGACGCCAAATTAAGTGTTGATTTTTCGTCCACTGCTTCTGGAGTATAAGTTCTCAGTGATAATTTGGCACGGGCCACGCTCAACCTGACTCAAATCAACTTGTTATAAACCATTGCAATTAAAACTTTAGCCCAAAGTTGACGGCAGCATAATCGGGCCATAAAAGTGCCTAATATTATTAAATGTAAACAAAACTAGAAGATAATGTGAAGAGTATCGGTTTGCCTTGATCATCTGGGAGATGTACGCAGCAGCGATAAAACTAAGGGGGCTGTGTGGGGGGGGGGGGGGGGCTTCTGGCCGATCATAACTCTAACTTCCGTTTGTATGTCCTTAAAAGCAGTGGATTGGTTATTACTCAAGAAATACAATACCATCAAAACTTACTTGGTATAAAGGAGCACCTGAGAGCTGCTGATAGAACAAAACATTGTGAGAAACGACTCTCTCTGAAGTAATGTAGTGTTTGAGAAAGAGGTAAATTCTCACTAAAGCATTTGAATCTGAGCATTTCTCAGGCATTTGAAAGCACACAGTGCAGCAAGGGTATTTTTTCTTTCATTATTTTCTTGCAACTTCGATGACCAATTGAACCCAAATGTTCACAGGTTTGTTATTTGGTGCATATGTATGTTACACCTAGCGGGGATAGTCTTTGATAATTGCCTAAAATATACACTGTATTTAAACAAGACTTATCAGCGCTCTTGTTTTGTAATTTCTTTTTTTTTTTATAAATAAGATAATCTGGCGTGGATGTTAGGCATTGTCTGCATGGATACCCGTCTGCATGTAAATAGAATAGTTGTAACAATATTGAAATTATCACATGAAAGCTTACAAATGTAAGATTTGTTTTCTGGTAAGTATTTATATCAAAAGTCCAGATTTCAAATAGAGGGAGTGGGGGTTTTATGTATGAATGACATTAACCTTTAACCAATCTTTGGAATGCTGCGCGTGCAGCAGGTAGGTTGGAGAGAGAAACTGTCAAAAATATCCTTGAAAGCTAGAGCAATGTTTCAAAACACGTGCCGACTCTGAGCAAATCTGCTGCCAAAAAGAATTCTTTTTAGACAAATCCAACATATAAAGGTTTACCTATACCTGACACAAACGATTATGATGGGGAACTTCTACAGTGTTGCACCCACACGTTCTTCGTTGAACAATTCCTCCTGCGTATATATGTTTTCTCAAAGTGAAAGTTACGGGATACAATTTTCCCCCAAAGTTAATTAATTATGACACCATTATCATTATTAAAGGAAAATATGTCCCCAATAAAGCAAGTGATAAATGGTAAAGAAAATAATTTTACACCGCGGTAACAGAAACAGATATTTATCAGGAATCAAGCCGCGCACACCATTCGTCATAAACCGGCAGCTCTCCGTGCCGGCGTAGGGGGCGTCCCAATGCTCTATTTCCCAGATTGGCTATCCACATGACCACGGCTGTCAGAACCTTCCATTTTTCATTGTTAGAAATAATAACAATTGAACAGAAATGCATGCATTGCATTCAAAACAAGGTTTAACATGATTCTTGATTGTTAAAAAAAAATAGTATCCAAAGATGATCGCGTTTCTTAAGACTGTTTTTTTTCTGAAACGAAAAAAACCCAAACAAAAACAAAAAACACGACACATGAGACATTTTAAGTTTAAGTTTGAGTTTCGCAAATCACTTTTCTGATAAAGGATCTTGAGGTCGTTGGTGAAACATGTTTTACAACGAAACGATTTTTGTCACCGAATCAGATGTTTTATACACACGTTCAGATGATGCAATGCATTGATAGGCCTATAATCATTTTCAGAATCGTGGTTGTTCTTAAATCTGGTGGAAAAAAATGTCTTTAAAAAAAATTAAATAAAACAAAATGGAAATGAGAAAAGGAATCAAAACGTAACATGAAGTGAGGATTGCAGTGAGTTTTCTTATTGAACTAATTCTATGCTACACCTTGCCTAGAATCACGCCTACATTTCTTAAAGTCACAAACAATTTGTGATTTTCATCTTTTGTAAGGATCGAGTGCCCGACGGCCTGAGTAACAGACCAAGGTTCATCCAGCTTTCTACGGTACTGGGATATCAATGCCCGGCACTTGGCGAAACTTCACCAACCCCGGATAACAGAGGAGGTATAGCGGTCAACGTCGTTGATCAGAGGCACAGCCATTTTATGGCGGTCACAGATAGATACAAAAATATGATTTGTTTTTCTTTCTGTGTACATGGACCTTGGTACTGATCTGAATGGACCAATGTTGCTAGTATTGGTTTAGTAAACAGTAGCCCATAACAATCGGAATTAGTTATTGGCGAAACAAAAGAAGACGAATAGTATGCGATTTAACTTTTTTTGGTAGGCTGCATGTTTTTTGTTTGTTTGTTGTTTGTTGGGCGTTTGGACGCTCGTGTTCGAGTCCAAGAAAAGTCCGCCGTGCCTATAGCAACGACTACCTTACGTCACCTCATAGGGAAGCCTTCCGCCTACTTGACAACGGTGCAAGCAACACATTTTATTCTCTCGTTGAATCAAGACTTTCAGTTTCTATTTCAAAAATTGAATTAGAATTTAGACTTTGTGGGCCGAATGTGTGACTCCGTTTTTCTGTTTCTGTTATCGCGGCTCTCTTACCTTTCACTGTCATGGAAAGAAAGATAACAAAATAACAATACAAAACCTAAAACAACGGCACCATTACGGTTAAACCATTTTATGACCTCTTGAACAATCACAACGCCTTGATCCGAATTCCTTCTTAAATGACCAGGTGGAAACTAATGAGGTAAAAAACAAACAGAACCAATAGACATTTTTCTTCTTTCTGTTTTCCGAGCTATGGTGGCAAAAAAAAAAAAAAAAAAAAAAAGAAGAAGAAGAAGAAGAAAAAAAAATGCCTGAAGGAAAACTTATTAATATTCACAAGTCGTGCATCAAGTTGGCCCAGTGGTTTCTTTTCTCTGACTTTCACCTCTGTGGACGCCGGTTCGAATCCCACCTGCATGTGGAGTTGGTTTACAGTCCCTACCTGATTGCGTGGGTTTCCCCCTCATTTGGGGTTTTTCTCGCACATCTAAAACTGAACTGTTTGCTCGTTTCCTATGAACCATCCCGGAAGTTTTTGGCACTTTGCGCTGTTGGATGTGAAATGAAATAAATAAGCAATAAAAATAAAATAAAAAAATAAATAAAGTCGTAGGGCCTACTTTATAAAAAATAATGTCAAAGTGTACGCTAATACCTGTGGTAGGAACCCTCTCATTTGCCTTTGAGGTTTAAAAAAAGAAAGAATTTCAACAAAAATTTACAACCGTGAAATATTTTGAAATAGTTGGGGCCTATAACATACTTACTCGCCTTTACTTGTTACTGTCTTCGGGAACGTCGCAATAATTACTGCTTTATCTCTTTGGTCAGTTTCGATACCTTGTTCCTCTGCTATAATAAACGGATAAGGAAAAAAGGTTGATTATGTTTGATTGTGAACCGAAGTTGAATTGCAACTATATACTCTAGAATGAAAATGATGGAGACACTATTATTCATGTTTGTGCACACATGCATGACTGGTACATTGTTACTGTTGTTAGGGTTACAAACTAAAAACAAACAGCACCGTTGCTATAAGTTATCCCTTGTGATGTCGTTGTTCCTTTATTGCGTAAAATGTGTTTTCTGGTCGCGCGCAAGCACACTGGCGCGTTCTGACGGACGGGGAGGGCGCGTTGGCGCATTTTTGAGTTCTTGATGCAAGGGGATCTCTGAACACGAAAGTGTATACTAGACGCTCGCGTTCGCGTTCACAAACGGACGTGGCGCATAGTTTATTCCACGAGTGAACACTTTCTCTCGCGTATCAACATGCAATGTGTAGAGCCCGGCCTGCTCCTCCCGGCCTAGACTTGATCAAGTCCCGTTCTCGTGTGAGAGGACCCTAAGCATAATAATACCGCCAACTAGCAAACAACCGGTATAGATAGTTCCCAGTAGACGCCATCTTTACGGGCAAAGTGCATTTTGGCTTGCAGGTGCGTCAAACGCTCAACTTATTAACGCAGCCGCGTTGTTCACTGACCAATCCTGCAATGAGTTTCGTGAAATGCGCTCGTGTTGCACGCCGTTCTCACACGAAACGCACCACTGTTTGTTCCAAACTGCCCGTAAAGATGGCCGATTTACGTCATACTGCAACCATAGAGTTATATATAAGAACTAGAGGGCGCACTGGCAATACTGCGTGCACAAACGCGCCGGGACCGCAAGGAGACACTAGCGCCATTTTTTAGAGGGTAAAATTGAGTACGAAGTATACGATGTGCGTATGGTAAATGCACGCATCACGCGCTCGGTGTTCATGTTGTTGTTTTGCGTACAGTAAAGTATGGTAGTGGTACTTAAAACATGGCCGCACCACCCGCGCGACGAGTCACGTAACTTGGCTAGTGCGCCCTCTAGTTCTTCTATATAACTCTATGACTGCAACCTATCTGCAGTGCGCGCTCGCCGTCAAAATGTGGTCCCGAGAATGGGACTTGACGAGGTCGTTTCTTACTCTGCACGTTGTATCGAGAAATCTACCCGAATGGGGAGATGTACAAACCAATGGGAGCGTGGAAGCGCTATACTATTCATTATACTCCGTGACATCACAGTGCAAGACACAAGCGCACGCGTCTAAACGCGGGCGACACGTGGGGGCAGGCAAACTAATCAGCAGGCAAGGGGGTGTCGGTATTATAAGTTGTTGAATTTCGCTTCCCAAAATTCAAATTTTGCAAACAAAACCTACCCCAATGTATGTTAACTTATTAACTTAAATTCAAATGAATATTTAGTCGTGCTTTCTTTTTATAATAATTGGTTTTCAAAAATGTATTTCAATCCTCAAGTACTTAACCCCAACAAATAACAAATAAATGAACGAGCCTTCTTGTTGAATGCGTTTGATTGGACAACACGTATCACGCAGCAATGTTTACAATATTCATAAGTGAATACATTTACATATCAGGCAACTGCGACATCGTCAAGTCCCTCACCCAGCGGCGGCGCTAATGGGGGCATGGGGGGGGGGGGCAAATGCCCCCTCAGTTATTTGTTTTGCCCCCCCCCCAGTTTGCCCCCAGTTTTTCCCCGCGAAATTGAGTTTAATCCCAAACCATAGCACCCAATTTGTTACAATGTTGCTTGCGCTGTAAATAATAAACTCAATATCATCCATCATATTAGCTGGCACCATCAAAAAAGCCCAATACACTTTCCATCTCCGGCAATGTTAATAAAATGTGGATTTATGGAAAAGCTTGAACTGCTATAAATAGAAATGCATTGTCTGCCCAAAACCGTAAGCAGCCATTGTACACGCAGTTCGCACAAACAGTGCAAAATCTTATTTCTAGAGTGAATTGTAGGCTTATACAGTACATTATAGACTTTTGTTTGCCCCCCCCCCCTAAATTTAAGTTTCCCCCCTCTTGCCCCCCCCCAGATTAACAGGTCTGGTGCCGCCGCTGCCCTCACCCGCGTTAATAGGTTGGGGATCGGGAACATAGTTTTCTGGGAATGGCACGGGATTGAGACTTGAGTCAAGTCTACTTCCGGCCTAGGCTGGGGATCGGATCTCGGAGGCCACTTTGACCCCACCCATACACTTCGCGTTTTTGTTTTTGTCATACTAAAACCATGCCAACAGAGGGCGCACTTTCAATTTCATTAAGATGGCGACGTCCACAGTCGAGAAAAAGAAAGATGGAAAGTCATCGAATTCAAGTTCAACAACCATGAAGCAGGTATTTGTTTAATTTTATTTAAGTAAAATACATTCCTCTGCATAGAGTTTTTTTCTCATTGTACGATTTCATGAAACAAGATCTGTGTTCGTGTATTGGGACAACATTCCTTATTCATATGAATCATATTCACAAACAATCAGCATGCATCAGTCAGAGCATAGAGCAAGGGTCAGAGAGAGCAGGGATCAGAGCAAGCATCAATGCCATTCCATTGATTTGAACCCTGCTTCGTACTCAAATCCTCAATTGACTTATTTGTATCTGAGTGCTATTGATGATCGTCACACGGGATCTAAATGCAAGTCAACTCGGTCCCATTTGAGCCTGATCCAAGGAAGGTCAACTCGGTCCCTATCATTGGAGGACGATTCTTAAGAATGAACTCGGTTGATGTTGAGTATCTTATCCAAGACGGTCACACTCGGTGTACCACATTTGAGCCTGCCCTATAAATCAACTCGGTCCCTAGTCAACTTGGATGGACGGAAGAGATGGTTTGTTTGGGGTTTTGTTTACTTCAAGTTCATTACCAATAATGATACTCGGTTGGAATGTTGATGTATCATTAATTATCAAGCACGGTGCACAGTCTCCCAGTAGTGTATCTTTTCTAGCATGTCTAGTCTAGTCTAGCCCTATAATTACCAATCAGTAACTGTGATGATCTTTTGAATGAAAACTCATGTTGTTTTTTCCCGAAACTTTTACATTGATCTCCATTGATCTCCTATAATCTGTTGTAAACTAATGATTGTTACATCCACAACCCAGCCATTATGCATTAACAGCAAACGGGACATGTGACCACATGATCAATCGCGATGATGGTCGGTAGGGCACCTGTCTATTTTGAGAGTCCAATAGTTAAGCTCGTCAGCGACATTGTTTTTCCGATTATCGACTTAAAAACAGCAATTTGAAGCACCCCAAAAAAGTGAGTGCAATTAAATGCCTGATGTTGCATCTTTGACATACATGTATTGAATAAAGGATTGTCAGATAGATTGGAAATTGAGCTTAAATTAGCAATCAAACAGAATGGCAGGAACGCAATGTTGTTTGTTGTTTTTGTTATTTTGTACATACCCTAATTTACCAATGGACACATCCTGTATTTAGTTTTTTCCCCTGATCATCAGGAAGCCAAGCAGTCACATCACTGGGGGGAGTTTATTGTGAACCAATCCCCACCTAAGGCTATGTCAGTTGTGGATATGGACTCCCCATCCCTAAACCCCAAATCTATAGACCTGGAGGGACCGACATCTGCATCAGCCGTCAACGCATCACAAGACAAGTGCACACCAACCGTAAGTAAGGCCTGCAACATCATTTTTGTACTAAGCGAGCCATGTTTTCAAAGAGCACTTGGCATATTAACATAATGTTTATCGGGATAAATTGAACTGAAATAATAATAACTATCCAGGTCATCATTGCTAAGAGTTTAATTGATGTCTGCTGTTTGCATGTAATGATAATATTGATAACAGCAATAACAGCGATAATAAAGTGCTGTATAATGACAAGCTATATTAACTTACAATGGAGATTACAAGGGATACAATAATAGTTCAAACTTGAACAACAAAACAAATGGGTTTTTAACATGGCTTTGAAGGATTTTAGAGATGAGGCCAGATTGATATGTAGAGGGAGATTGTTCCTTAGGCCGTGTCCGAATTAGCAGCTACAGCTACGCTACGGCTAGATTTCCACGTCATCATGCGTTAAAGTATAGGATGTCCTTAGCAACACCCATAGCAACAGTCGTAGCCCTAGCCATAGCCGTCATTTCGGATAGGCCATACTGTCTGTGCACTGACTGTAAACACTCGTTGACCATAATTAAGGATTATGCAATGTTGACAGGTTGGTTGTCTGTGTGCTTGTCTCTTGACTCCATAGGTTGCCATTGGAGTTGGTCCGTCCGGATGCCATCAGCATCCATACCATCCAGTTATTCCGGAACAATCGACGCATCCGAACTATCATTGCAGCTTCTCAGCAGCTCCAACAAGAAAGCAGTGTAAGATTGTCACTAAGTCAGCAAAAAGAATCTCTAAAATAACAAATCTGTATTTGGACAAGGTTTAGGTTAGGCATATGTTGAAACAAAATACTTCATTACAATAGGAAATGTTAACAGTTTTCTGGTTTTTAGACTAGTTCTAAGAAATACAACCCTTTGACTTTCGAGGCATTCACTCTACTGCATCACTCCAAAGGGCTCATGTTGAATCATTAAATTTGATAATAATTGTAAATAGAGCTTGATAACTAAGTGGAAAAAAGTGCTTGAATTGTACAGGATTGAAGAATGTGTGTTACATCAAGTCTTAACCTCTCTGTCTTTGTTCTTGCTTGTAGAAATGGGAGGACAGAGGTAACAGACCACGGCTGCAGTCACTGCCTGCTACACCACTGTTATTATTGCCTTCTAGGAAAATGAGCATGCCTGCCAGTGACAACAGTGGCCACAATGGGCATAGAGAGGAGTAAGTCACTCTGTTCTAAGGCTAATTCAATTACTCATTACAGATGGATTTTCATTACATGATATGTTGAAAGTTTGAGATTGATGATGTTTCTGGTCAATGTAATAACATGTAACCATGGGATTTCTAGCTTCAGTTTCTCACATCTATTAATTATTGTCTTTATCTTTCCCAATTTATGCTTCAATCACCATCCTCTCCCACTTTGGCTCTTGTCTTCTCAAACCACTCAAATGATTTTGAATGATCTGTGATTGACTTTAATGAGAAAAAAACATAAACCCTCAATTGACGGTCAGTTCTGTTTGGCCTTCCCATTTCAGTTTCTCTAGATCGAAAATGCACACCAGTACTGTAGAAATAGATGAGGTCACTGCCAGAAAGCTACGCAGAAGAGCCATTGCTACACTATGTGCACATGCTGGCTATGAAAGTAAGTACTCACAGAGGTTTTTCCTTATTTCAATTGTGTTTTTTTAGAGAGCCTCCTTTGTTTCCTAATTATCTTTAAAGGGTTTAATTTGTTACCACAAATGCCTGTGACTCGTAGGTTTTCAATGAGGACAATGAAGAAGGTCTATAAGACTCTAGGGCTTTGTAGGTTTCATCCACTTGACCAATCTTGGCCAGGCCCACTTGCAATTTCAAAAGATGTCTTGTCAAATAATTTTATATTCCTGAACTCAAGATTGTAAACAGCAGTTTGTCACAGTTCTGTTTGTATTTAAAAGTAGGGTCATATATTGGTAAGTACTCCAAAAAAGGAATGACCATAAAACTGACTTGGTGAGAAGCATTGCAGCTGCTGATAGTATAAACTAATTTGAGAAAGGATTCCCTTCAAAGTAAATATGGTGTTGACAATTTTTTCGTCCCAAAAACATTTGAATCTAAGAAATGATTCATGAGGGTTGGTTTCTGTTTGCGAATGCTTCGGCCAGAAATGCGGTTGGTACTCGCTGTCACCTCGCTACACATGGAACTGTATTCAGTTGAAACTTTCACATGTGACTTTTATTGTATCTTTCTTAATGATTTTGCCTATATCAGCATTTTGATGAGAAAAACCAATCTATGACCCTACCTTTAATTGTATTACGTATTGCTCATCGTCATATCTCGACTACAAATCTTTTGAGGTAAGATGGATGGGACATGACTACATGTTACAACACCCTCTCCACCATTATACAACACTCCTCTTTCTACCTGTTCATCCTGTCCATATATAGATACCTTTTTGGTGGACAAACCAAGGAATAATTGCATAAAGAATCTGATATTTGCTTTTTTCTGTGTGTTTCGTGCTGATTATTTCAGTTCTGAAATTGGTTTCTGCTTTTCTGACATTGATGTGAAAAGAGTTTAAAGTAGATCAAATACATCCTAATGCACTGTTTACACATTTTCAATTAGGTTGTATCTTTCCTGGACAATTTAGTGAATGTATACAATAAAAAAAATATCAAAAAATTGTTGAACTGATACAATTGCTGTCAGTATTTTTGTTGTACTCCACTGCGTGCAAAAAGAAAGGAGTGAATGTTGATTGTCAGGTTCCCATAAGGGATCAGACTATTTGTGTTCTTATAGCCTCTATATGAAATGGGAGATAAACAAGATGGCTGCACTCTAATAGACCTACCGCCGTGAGTTTTGCCAACCTTGGTTGGCAATGGGCGGCCTTCCCTGCAAAAAAATACAACAGTTTCTTATTTGACAAACAATGCTCTCAATTTGATACCCATGTTACTGGTAAATAAATGTGACTATCCAAAGCAAAAGGTAAACTTACTCTTCATGAACAAGTTGTAATGTTTTGCTAAAAATTGACAATTTTTGCCAAGCCAGCTTTTAGCTACTCAAGGCCTTCCATACAAAATGGTGGTCAATGTTTGTAAACAAAAGAAAGGTCTATAGTGGTCTATTCAAGATACAGTCTTGTTTATTACAATCTATTTGGGACATTATTAAACTGTCTGGGCCCTACTTTCTGATTGTTTTCTTACTGGTAGTGAGTCAAGAATCTGCTGTTGAGACCTTAGCTGATGTCTTACAGGAATACATGGTGAAAGTCTGTAAGTTACTGAGGGCAGCAGTGGACAGGGAGGCATTGACTGGGTCTACTGGATTCCAGGTTAGTGATCGGTAGTCTTATATAGGTCTTGAGATTGCTCATCGTGGACGTGTGGTGTCAGTGGTCTCAGATAATGGTCATTAGGCTTCATTCATAAATACCCAGGTGAGTTTATCCATTCTGATTGGACGAGAGGACATCACGTGGCCGTGTTTAGACGGGCGATATAGACATGGCCAGAAGTGTTTAAACATACCCGTGAGGCTGTGGCGCGCAGGGTTACGCAGGCGTAATCAATACATACTGGTATTGAATCTAAAATCTGTTAGTGTTAGTACGGGCGCATACGCACAACCGTTGAACGTGGCATGCATATCCTTCGCAAAACAGGGCCCAAGGACGTGACAGGAATTGAAAGTTAACAGAAAAGTTGTACAGATTTTCCAACAATATTTTGCTTTTTAACAAAAAGGGCATTAACCGGCCGTTAAAAACCTTCAGGGCCGTGGCCATGTGATAAAGGCCTCGCCTTCGGCTTGGTCCTTTATCACACAGCCAGGACCCTGCTGGTTTTAAACGGCCGGTTAAGACCTCGTCGTCTACTCTCTTATTCCTTTAATACAAGAGGGAGCCATTTTTTGCGATATAAGTTGGTGTAAAACTGTAGAAATTTGACCTCTAAAAAGCAATTGGCAAACAAATGCAGTCTTTGATTTGTTTCGTTTGTTTAAATTGTAAACAAGTGTAAGAAACATTAATGACCATCTGCCTCTTTATCATTCATTTAGTAAGATATCATTCATTATTTGGCCCCAAATGTCTTGTAGTTGAAACCTTTGGTGAGTTGAATACACCATATACAGTATTCAGTCACTAATCCTGATGAACTCTATTTCTCTTTATTTCCAAGGATTCATTGTCCCCAAGTCTTGCAGGAGATTGGTGTCGGGAGCACAGACATCCTCTTTAAGTTCTGGAAAAAAACAATCAAAGACTACCATAAAGCCATGCAGAAAAGAAACACACAACTCAGGGAACAATATGACAAACTAAGGGTGAGTTGAGTAGATAATAATTATAATGGTTTGGGGTTGAACAAAAAATAATTGACTAGAGCGGGATTTGAACCAACAACCTCCAGATTAACGTACCGGCGCTCTACCAACTGAGCTATCTAGCCCTATGTTGGCGGTTTCCCTATTTTGTCAATATCTTTGTAATATAATGGTATTAGAATAATGTGTCCTGCGTATACAACAGAACAAAATGACTTAAACCTAAGGATGAGCTAATGACAGGCCTTGATTTAACCCATGGCAACCATTGCTCTTTGTAATTGGAGCCACCTCCCTTCTTTTGTTGGGGTAGGGTTGCAAGCTTATTGAGGAAAATATTGAATTTGTTGTCAACAAAAATGAGAAGTGGAACCAGTGAAGCCTTTAATTGTTTAAATTGTGTGTAATTTCAGAATCCTGGGGATGTTCCAATGTCAGGGGATAGTAAGTCACCAAGGTAGGTTTGTTTTATTCTCTGGTCTTTCCATTTCCCTTACCCTGTTGTCTGATCTATCCTTGACATCTTGAACACACAATGATATTTTTGCGGATATTTTAATAAAAGCATACACCTTCCTTCCCCCTTATTTGTAGGACAGAAAATCATGTTTGTTCAAAAACTTTAGTTGTAGCATGTTCAAGAAGTGAATTATGCTTCTATGCACATGAGCTATGTAGATTTTAAGAAAATAGTCCCACTGCCAGGCCCCTTTAGGTCTTATAGCTGACCTTATCCACTGCTTAATGCAACAAGATTGAGCAAATTCAAAAAGTTGTTGGATGTTTATGACCTTAACCAGCTGAGGAAAAACCTCTGTACTAGCTTTGCAGTCTTCTTTCTCCACGCATTTCTAACCTTGAGTCTTATCGCATTCAACAGGGTGAATGAAAATATCAAATTAGAGGGTTAGAGACAAATTATTAATCCATACTTTGAACGTTTAACACTCAGATTACTTGAAAATAAATCTTGTAATCCATTGATTTGTGATTTCTTGTAATCCACTGATTTGTGATTTCTTGTTATCCACTGATTTGTGATTTTTTGTAATCCACTTGTTTAGGATATCTTGTAATCCACTGATTTGTGATTTCTTGTAATCCACTTGTTTGTGTTTAGGATATCTTGTAATCCACTGATTTGTGATTTTTTGTAATCCACTTGTTTAGGATATCTTGTAATCCAATTATTTTTGATTTCTTGTATTCCACTGATTTTGTGATTTCTTGTAATCCACTAATTTTGGATTTCTTTTATCAATTGGTTTGGAATTTGTTGTGATCCACTGATTTGGGATTTCTGGTTGGGGATTTTTCTTAGGTCAAAAGAGGAACCGTTTGTGGACATCCAGTTTCCAGACAGTGAGCAGGACTCCTCTGAGGTCACACCTGATGTAACAGAGCACCCAAATAATCAGCCGTTGAATTTCCAGTCCCTCTCCAATCTGGAATTGGAAGAGCAGACAAGGGCACCGACCAGCATCACAGAAGACGAGAACCACTGGTACCCAACAACCTACGTCAAGACTGAACCAGTGACCGAGGCTGGTACCAGCAAGCCTGATGATGTAAGAGACCCGGAGACACAAGAGCATAGTGACCAGGTGAGTGGTATGGACATTTAGAATAATTGATGTCAAAAATGGTGTCATCTCTGAGATCAATGGAAAGCACATCATTGACTGTGTTTGTTTCACTCTAGATTCCGCTCCGTGCAAAGTCAGGTAAGGAGTTCCTTTGAGTTCATGTATGTGTGTTATCTCAGTCTCAAAGATATACTAATTGATAAATACATGTAGTTATGTCAAAAGATCATATGTAACAGGTATTAATAAATATCTTGGAGAGTTTATGCAGTCTGATTGGTTGAAGACTGGTCACGTGGGGGTGTATTAATATGTGGTATCAAAACCAGCTCAGTGAACTAGTGAATAAATGGCCCCTAAACAACCATATTGGGTAAAAGCTTGTATGCACTTATGCATGGTGTGCAGGGAGCTATCAAATCAGCTGTTTTCTATGTGCGCAGTTTTGTTTTTATATTTTGGCAAGAGATTTTGGTGCCGCATGCACGCGCATACCACGCATATGCATGAACAGGCAAACAATATATCAAGTTAAGGTTGGTGGTACGCACATAATGCTAATAATACTAAGCATAGAGCCAAATACCAACCAAAGTATTTCCATATATAGTATTGTTAATTTTCAGATCGCATAGTCTGGTTCTTGAAAATATGCGTAATTTGTTATCTGTGTTTAAGAGATTTGCTGCCAAATGCAAATATTAAACAGCCTAAGAAATAACCCTTGAACATGTCTAGAACATTTCTAAAAATATTGGCAAAAGAAAAACCACAAACTCTGATGATTTTAAAAATGTTTTACTTAAAGGTATTTATTAATGGGAATAACAGTGTAATGACCCTGTCTTCACTGCGTGGTATTGACCTTGGTTGGTGGCTGGCCGCTGTTAATTGACCTCCCCTTCGGCCCATTACCACGCAGTGAAGACCATGGCATCACACTGTTATTCCCTAATTGATTATTTACATTGTTTAACAAAATACAGAAGAACATTTTTGGTAACATTTTCTGTTCATTAGTAATCTGACTTTAGCAAAACAAAATTGAATTACAGGGTGAGGAAGAGATGGATACCAGCCATTCAAGTCGGTCTCCAGCTGTTGTCGTAGATGTTGACGTTACCTCACCACAAGTTCGTACCAGCAAGGAAATAGCTCCAATCAACCCCAAGAAAAAGTAAGCAAACCTCTTCTTCTAATAGGAAAAACAAAACTTTATGCAAATATTTCAGGTAAATTGAAGCCAGTTAATAATTCCTGAAAATTGCTGATTTTTAGAGATTGAATTTCTTTGCATCAACTGACAGATATTGACCTTATAGTTTCACATATTCATAGAGATGTACTTAAATTGGACCTTGGTTGACTGTATGGAACTATTAAAATGATATTGTATACATCCAAGCTTAGAGTAGCATAAAGCTAGCTGTTGCCTGACTGTGATACACTTGATACAGTACGTTTGTGTTCAGCACCTACTTGCTGAATGAAACTCAAAAACTAGTACACAAAGTGCATTTTTATATCAAGAATAATGTTTAGATATAGACAGGGGATCACTCTAGCTTAAATCCAGGATTGGATGAAGTTGTTGATCAAGATGACCATACTGATAATTCTAGACAACCAAATTGTATAAATATCGGTCATAGAGCGTATTTGTCGTTTTAAAGCTGAATTTCTGTTTACCCATAGGAAGAAGAAATGAAATCATTCATGACATTTTGTGGCATCTGTCCTCAGTCTACGTGCTGTAAAACCAAGACAACGTCTGCACAACCTAATGTGAATTGTCAACTCTGAGGAAACTGTATCAATAATAATATTAATAATATTAATATAATAATAATAACTGCATTTATGTACATGTAGCGCCTAACACCTTAAGGAGAAAGTCTCTAAGTGCCCAGAAGAATAAACAAAGAAAAACTGCATGTACCATGACAGAAATGTATTGAGAAGAGTCTTGAAATGTGTGACGGTGGTTTCTTGTTGGATGTAAAGAGAGAGATTGTTCCATAAATGAGGTCCAGCAAACTGAAAACTACGTTCACCACATGCCTTGATGGCAACAGTTGGATAACATTAACAAGGATGTCTTTGTTTGCATAACGGAGGTTTCTTGCAGGCACGGATGCAGTGAGCACATCGTTCAAGTAGATGGAACCGATTCCATGACCACATTGAAATGTAAGTAGGAGAATCATAAAGATAGTGGGAGAATGAAAAGGAAGCCAATGGAGTGATCTTTGCATAGCAGGAGTAATGGGTTCATGTTTTCTTAACTGGGTAATTAGACGAGCCGCTGAGTTTTGAAGGACTTGAACTTTTCTGAGCTGTTAGTCAGGCAATCCATAATGAGACTTTTGCAGTAATAAAGGTGACAAATTTCAAAAGCATGGATGAGCTTTTCATGGGATAAGAATTTCCATGATATACTGACTAAAAACAACCTAGTTTGAACAACCAAAAGTCTCAAGTGATCAAATCTGATATCAACTTATCACATTTTGTTAACTTCATTCTGCCAAATATTGTGTGACACAATGTGTGAGTGTTTGCTGCTTGCAAACTAAAAGTGTCAGGTTCTTATGTGATCACAGCAGCATGCATCATTGCATGGTTGGTGGGCTCGGCCTATGTGGACATTGCTTAAGAGAAACCAGGTTGGTATTGAAAAATCATTGGGACGGACCATATTTCTGATAAGGGAATTATCTCTTGGTACTCGGCAGCAGAAATGAATAAATAAAACAGATTTATACAAAACAGTATCTTTGTTTCATTGCGTTTCACTTGTTGTATTTGGAATGACTGATTTTGATCGATTGAATTAATACAAATTATTATTGTAGGAGAGCATTGGTGGCTTGAGATTGGGGGGGGGGGGAGGATGAGCTTGTGAGCTTACACACACCAATGGAACAATGCTGCCCTCGAGGTTGTCTTTGTTTAAGTGGTAACCAGCAGAGAATTTTTTCACAAGGGGGAACAATAGAAAAACAATGGCGGGGTCCTGTATGTAAGGGTGAGTGCTTGAGGAGTGAGGGTAGAGGGTGACTGCCACTGGTTGTATTTACCTGAGATTAACCCTCCAGTGAAATTTTGAGTACCAGTTGAATTAACCATGTGGTTAAACCATGGTTAAAGGAACATTACAGAATTGGTTTTTGCTAACAAAACAGTTGCTGGCAGTGTAAGCACTTTATGTAATCCACCATATACATAAACTGACAAACCTGTACAAGTGAGTTTGAGATCGATCGGCCATCTGGGTCACAAGAAAATAGTAAAAAATATTACACATTTGCATGAAATCATATAGATTCAACAAATGAATAAAACGCTCACTGAGCGATAAACTTCAATCGGAAAATTAGTTTATTAATTTCTCATCAAATATGGCGTTTCAGACAGAAATATTTCAAGGGATGTTTTCTACTATCATCATCATTAGACCGTGTAAGTTTCATGTGATCAAAAAGTATATTTTACAAGTTTTTTTCTTACCAATTCTGTAATGTTCCTTTAAACAAACAACTATTTCACAAATTTACTGAAAACATTTCTGGGTTGGCCAAAATTGCTTTTTTAAACATTCTTCCCTGGTCCCGATTTCAGTCTGTCATTCTTAACATTACTATTGCAATTACAAAGCAACAATCAGGTATAAGTAATGTATGGCAAAAACAATTATTGTGCCCAAACTACTTATAATAATTATAAGAATCATAAGTATTTTGTATTTTTTCAATACCTAGATACATTTTCAAATGGTATTTAAATTCATTTGAATAAACGGTTCAGTTTGATCTATTTCATTTTTCACAAATATTCAAAAATAAATCAGTACTACAGTATCATGTAGGCCTACAAATGTTATTATAGTGTGGAGTGAAACCTAGTGAAAACTAAAGAGGGATCCATACAAAAGTGCAGCCTAACAAACTTCGGCATGAAGCCGATCCAGGGACCCGTGGTGACCCCTTGACTCAAAACCACCCATCCATAATACCAGGGTACTTGGTGGTTAAAAGTTCCGTATCTGGAAGGCATAATTATAGCAATGGTGCTCGATATGGGGCAGAGGGTACCCCCTCCTATTGTGTCCTCATTGTGTGCTTGGAATCTCAGGAATTCTTTTGAGGATTTTATGGGGGGGGGGGGAGTTCTATACAAGAGGAAAATAGTGTGTTATAGTATGGAAACTTTTTTTTTTTGGGGGGGGACACCCTCTACCCCATATCGGGCAGGCTATAAATTATAGACATCAGATGCCAGAATGGAACACCGGGTTGAACTCGCCTTCTCTTAGTGCATTAATAGCTTTTATTATAAAACACCGGGACCACAAGTGTCAACATCGGGAATCGAACCCTTACACTGATGATCAAAACTAACACAGGCCGAGAGCGGCGAGTCTAGTGCACTTGGCGGCGCTCGGCCTAGACAAGCCACGAGTTCACACAGACTTCACAAAAAACAATTAAAACCCTGTAATTCCCCCACCCCACCTTGCAGTCTTGAATGCTCTGCGAGTGTGTATTCTCGGTGGTACAGAAGGGGAAAGAAATCTGAGAATCGAAATTCATTTTGCAATTTAACTAACTTAGAAGAAAAACATTTTAAGGGGGAAAAATGCCCAGCGGCTCCTTCCAGATCGTCCGTCATATCTGTTGTGTATGTTTTGTTCCATTGTTATCGGTCATCCTTGTTTGGATAGTCGAACTCCGTGCCCAAAATAGGGAGATGTAAACATTTCCTCTGCTGTTTCAACTACAAAGTTGCATGTCAGAAAACAAAGCCACTGAAAACCCCCGAGCTCAGCCCTGAGAGAGCATTGATCTTTCTGCTTCATTTGAGACACTACTTTATGTTCTTCAGTGTATAAGGTTAACTAAATAGTCTGTCAATAAAATTAATAAAAAAAACAATTGTTGGTGGGTCAAAACCAGGTCAAAACATGGAGGTTGAATCAAATTCGAACATAGATCGAAATGTTTGAACATTGATTATTCTATTTGGGCGACCTTATCACGACCGCCCGGGCCCGCCGCCAATCGCAGGACGTTTTTTGTTTGACAAACAGAACCTGAAATAGCGCCACCTATCCAAAGTTCATACACATCAAGTATTCATTCAGTTCACCCATTGGTATTGTGCGCGTATGTACGTACATACTTTGGGAAGTGACGTACATTGTGTGTACGACGTGTGCAAGGGCAGGGGTATATTTTTGCACTTGGGGGAATCTTAATACCGGACTCGAAAAACTGCTCATCATTCCATATGCCAAGTGAATACAGGTAATTATAATCTTAAGTGACACCTTTATGAAACTTCGTTCCTTTTATATAAAGTTCTGGTAGTACCGTAAGACTATTAGTTATTTCATTATGACTTTTTTTATAAGTTCCTCTATGACTGTTTTATGACTACGTCGACGAGTGGTATTTATTTATAGTACAAACAACAAGCAAGCATTGATGATAATAAACTTTCTTGGCAAAGATGGTAGAAGTAGAACCTTCATTGATGTAGTTTTTTCTTCCGCGATCGTAGAACCAGAGTCCATAAAACCGTGGCGTTTAGTTGTGTCATTGACTTGAGTATGAATATTAATGTATGTAACTGTTAATGTTATTTAAGTTATTAGAAGTAGGGGGCCTATTATCAGTATCACCATCGTGAAATCCAGGGATGGAGACCGTACCTGTGTGTTGTTAGAAAGCGTTCAAATTTCATAGAATAGAACGTTTGACTACCGGTTCTTTCTCAATGGTCAAACCAGACCAGGCATGACCTAGACTGAAGTCGAGGTACACTGTGCTGTATTTATTTTACCTCCGTGGTTACAGATTTTGTTATACTAAATGAATAGCAAAGTCCTTGCTCTATGCGGGTGCGTATGTAAATCAATTAAATGTGCATGAGTAGTTGTACTTGCTCTTGGGGACATTTCTGATGACGAAGCTAAAGTACATGTCGTTTACCATTACTATTTATTAGGTTAGTTAGTGTATCCTCCTCCTGTGACCAGTTTTCACAGTTTCATGGCTTTTTCTCTGAAGTGAAAAATAAAATGCAATTTATCAACTGCTGTCCTAATCAATTGCAACTTTCACAGCACACCACAGTCTGATTTTGACACTCAAAAAAATTAAAAATAGTGCCCAATTTGTTGGGAGTGTTACCTGTAATTCACGTTCACAGGTAACTACAATCCCGGCCAAAATGCTTGGGCCACCCGTTCCTATAGTGTTACAATAACCATACAATAACCATTCCCTGTCTCACAATAAACATTCTCTCCCCCGTCCCCCGTCCCCCCGCTCAATGTTGTCTGGAACGCAGAAGACCGTGCAACTATGTGATTCAACATTGAAAGGGGGCAGGGGGGCCCAACGAGATATGGCCGGGATTGTCTGAAATTTTTTAAGCGTGAATTTTTTGGTTAAACATTACAAAATAAGGCTTTAAAATGACTATGAATGTCCAAAGACAGTGATTGCCATTCATCGCTGAGTAGGGCGTTAAAACAAAATTCAAATCAGCAAGGATGATTTTGTGGGTGGGGGGGGGGGGTGACTAAGAATGTTCAGAGACAGACAATGTTCATGTATTGCTGAAAACGGCGTTAATACACAATTCGAAGCAGTGAGGATGTTTTTGTCGGGGAGGGGGGGGGGGCTGACTATGATTGTGCTTTGACAGTAAATGACTATTTCTTGCCGAGTAGAGCGTTTGAACACAAAAGAACACACACAGGCAACATTTTTGTTGTTGAAATTTGTATAATTTTTTTGTTGGGGGTGGTATTATGTTGTGAGCATTAATACAACATAAGTAAAAAGAGAATAGAAACAATGGGATTGAAAAATGAAAGAATGGTTATAAGCAATGAACATTCATTGTTTGTCGAGGGAGGTGATAAAAATAAGAGAAAAAAAACACGAGCATTTTGTCTCTCTTGAACTCCATTTAGGTTCAAGACATTTGACTTGTTAAGCGTATCTCTTAACCATTACACCATTCATAGACTTACACCATTCATAGACTTGATTTCAAGTCTGAGATCGCGGTTATTCCTCTGTATCAGGCACGAGAAACGCCCCCACAGATAAGCTATCATGGGCCAATATAACAATGTGCGCTATTTAGCCCAATAATGTATTGGCTATCAAGTAGACTAAAAGCCACGATCGCAGGCTTGAAACCAAGTCTACACGGTTCACCGTAGTAGAGTAAATAAAGAGATTTCATAAATTTCTTTTCTATTTTGGTTTTGAGGGTTAACCGTTTGATTTTCTGCCAAATAACCGAATGAGGTGGTTCAAAAGAATATGAACAGGTTATGTGTTGTTTGTGCACTGCAATACCCTTTTCGTGTTGAACAAAAACCTTTTTCACGTAAGTTACAAGCAAACATGCCATGGTGAATCGTGTGGTGAACCGTCAGACATGCGTGATCTGTCCACACATTTGGCGGGTACTAACGGGTCATCTTCTTGGCGAACCCCACTCTCTTCTTCGGATCCAAATCCGTTACAAGTCCCTTTTTACGAGCTTGCCTGTACTTGAATCCAAGTCTATTCATGGCGCGCCTCATGGTTCTATCTGAGACATGCATCAGTCTGCATGCAGACTTTATTCTTGCCGAGGTAAATGGCCCCTCTGTTTTCCTAAGTTTCTGTACATTTCTCACCAAAAGACGCTCCTGGCGCTTAGAAAGAAGTCTTTTTCGCCCACCTCGGCCACGGTGACACCGGTGAACTTGCCCTTCATGTTTACAATTCCGCTGAACAGAACTACGGGATACATTGCACGTTGCCGCTATTTCTCTCTGTGATTTTCCGCTCTTCCGCAAAAGACGAATAATTATATGCACGATTTTCGTTCGAAATTAAGCCACGAAACACCATGTTGTAAATTGGCTCTTGCTTTCTATAACTATGTATCAAATGCTTTGCTTCACTTATGAATTGTCTCTGATCCACCAAAGATTGGAGTATATCTGTGTGCAGTCAACTCCGCAAAATCAACTAAAGGAACTTTCAGACAATCCCGCGCAAAATGCTTGGGCCACCCATTCCCAACGCTACAATAAACATTCACTGTCGACATCCCCTGACAATAAACATTCTCTCCCCGTCGTCCCCCCCCCCACAAAAACATCCTTGCTGTTTTGTAACGCCCTACTCAGCAGTAAACGGACATTCAGTGTCTATGGACATTCATAGTCTTTTAAAGCCTTATTTTGTAATAAGAAATTCAAAAATCACGCTGAAAGAATTTCAGACAATCCCGGCCAAAATGCTTGGGCCACCCGTTCCTATAGTGTTACAATAACCATACAATAACCATTCCCTGTCTCACAATAAACATTCTCTCCCCCGTCCCCCGTCCCCCCGCTCAATGTTGTCTGGAACGCAGAAGACCGTGCAACTATGTGATTCAACATTGAAAGGGGGCAGGGGGGCCCAACGAGATATGGCCGGGATTGTAGCTTGTACGGTGTCCCTGTGACGCCATATGGTGACTTCAAGTTCGTTATGTGAGACTCTGGCTCTTTAGCCGGCAGTCGTCTTTATATTTTTGAAGTAATGCTTTTTTTAAATAATTTTTTTAATTATCATACATCATTGGTTTTACAGTAATTTTATACTATGCAATAAATTTCAAATTAAATAAAAAAAAATAAAAAAATTGCAAATGTTTCTTGGCTTTTAACTCGTAGCTGTTTTTTTGGGGGTGTATTTAGGCCTATATGTTTTCATATATTTTAATAAAACATCAAACTAAACGCTAATACACAGCACGTGTCAAAGTCATCGATTTAAAGATGCTGTTGTCATTCGTTGTGCACATGTTTTGCGGAATAAGAAAATCTAAATTTTAAAGGTGATTTGATGCCCCCCAAAATTGAGATAATACTAATAGTTAGAATATTTTGTATTATTTTTCATTTTCTATGAACTTAATTTTCTTTTACCCCAGCAAATATACTTCCTTTTTTTATGCAGGGAAGGGGGGGGGGGTGGTCAGGTGATAATAAGATAAGAAAAAAACACCACACACATAAAAGTTATAAAATTATTTATTTCTTGAACACATATGGCTCACAGGCACATTAATTACCATCATATAAAATAGACTTTCAGAGGTACAGTATATTTATTCATCCTTCATAATGTAAAGTTATACTGATTTTTCTAGGCAGCTAGGAAATAATATTTAAGGGTTATACATGTATTACTGTACATGTACATCGCTTTTCTAGGCCTCCGTATTTTTATCCCACAGAAAACTCGGCTGCAAGTTGAGTCATGTGATTTTATTGTCCAGAAATGTGAATTGATAATTTGTTTGTTGACACTTTCTAGGAGGCCACAATAAATATTGATGGCCCAGACAATAATAATATTTTTGTGTACATGTACCTTGTAGAATAGGCCTAAATACCCCATCTTTTTGTATAATTTACAATTACAACTTACCGGTGGGGCTGTGCGTTTCTCCAAGTTTTGGTCAACGGAGAGGAGGGTCAATGTTTGGCCGAGTAGAAAATGTTACATCGTCTCTGGGGATTGTTCATATTGGGCGCAATAACGTAAACACCCCAGCGAAAAAACTGAATTTGTCGATAACGCAACCATTCACAAGTATAACATGTAAATAAAGTGAATTTTGGTCCTTGCTGTGTATGGTGTATTACGAACAGGTCCAGGCAGTTGTTGGATTTCGTTGTCAATGCTTTGACAAATTATCCAACATTAGATAGTCAAGGTTGGTTCTTCTTATTGTTACAAAAGCTAAATGTGTGATGTGTTTTTTGTTTGGTTCATAAAATGCAATGATCTTACTGAGTTCCTCCATTGTTGTTGTGATCATAACTAATTGATCCTGATCTAGGGGTTGCAACAATTGTGCTTTGGACTAGATGCACTAAACATGCTAAGACTATAGTTGGGCCTACCCTACATACTTAGAACTAACTCAGTTTTTGGTGACCAATAGCCAAACATTTACCTACATCAGTGCGGATTTTACACCAGACTACTCAAGGCCAGCGATTTTACAAAATGTAGCCCTGGGCCAGTAAACTCATGACTGAACAAGTCCGGCGGTCTTGTGTTTTTCTATTGAATAATAATACCTCAATTCATGTGTAATATCTTAAGATATTGTAAAAAAATAACTGCTATCTATTGTCCTACATGTAGTAAGTCATAGAATTTTAAGACAGGAATTGAAGCGTAAATGAGTAAGTTCCTTGTCTTAAATTGCTTTTATTATGCTTTTAAAAATACATATATTTATGAAAACAAATGTAGTAACTGATGAGATGTCATTTTTATGCCCAAAATTGTTACCTTACATGTATCTAATCAATCAATAGTTTTGATCTTTCCTGTCGGGGTATACCACACATGTTTGGAATTGTGTGCTATTGAATATTACAATAAATGAATTGAAATGAAAGTTGACCTAAATTACGTGTACCTGGTTTGGGCTAGTGAAAGTTGGTTGTTACTGTTACTGTTACTGTTTGGTGAATACATGGAGGAAGGAATTTCTCCATGGTGCATTTTAGTGTGTTTACTTTTTCTGTAATTATCAGACTTCAAGTAGTTTATTTCCCACATGGACAACAACAACATATTGCTGTAACTCCTGTAAAATAATAATGAATACCCAAAGAATGTTCTGACAGAACTGAATACTTACAAATTTAACAAACATTTGTACAATTTAAATTCTTTGTCTACTTTTGTTCTCAATCAATCAAATACCATAACTCAGTTGTGCCTCAGTGATTCAAGGCTATTAAACAGTTAGGATGAACTAAAGTCTGTCATCATTTGAAAGGAAAATACAGGGATGTACATCATACAATCCAATCAATTGATTTACTTATTTTGCTTGTGGCACGGTGTGAACAAAATGTTATCTTGAACTTTGTTTGAACAACTGAGATCCAACTGATGACATGCACACTGACTAATCATATAATTATTGACAGTATCATAATAATGCTTGATTACACACTACCAATAACACCTCCAGCAGTCATATGAATGCAGAGCTATGAATTCCATGCAGACTACAGGCCAGGTAAAATTTATTTCCTTGGTCTTGGCCTTGGCCTTGAAGCCCTTTATAAATGTTTCCTATGACTTTCAAACGGAAGCTTCCATTTCTCTGGATAGGGGTGTATGTATACCCTGCAAAAATAAACTCCAGGATCACCCGAGTGTGAAACTAAATTCAATCAAGTATATTTGAATTGAAGTTTGAGTTAAACAGTTTTTATTCCTTAAAGTTTTAAATATTCTTGAAAACGGGATTTTTAAAAAGCTCTATACCAGTGTACTACATGCAATCTTACAATTGGTAAACAAAATAAAAAACGTATGGAATATAGAGTCTATGCAGTTTATAAAAAGTTCATTTTGTTCTTTCTGGAATCTGCTCTCTTTGTGTTGAAATGATGAGCCATATTGATTGATTTGACAATTTTAAAGACAAAGAACAGGATTGGTAATCATTGTAAACAAAATATACAATAACTACATGTAGAATAGAATTAGTTTCAACCTGAGAGCTCATTGATTATAAGTTTATGCCAGTATGCCGACCAATCATATAGACGAATATGTCCATCTGAAATATTGTGAAAGGGTACAGTAATGAGTACCTAAAGAAGCCCAAATTCACCCGTGATGAATTTATGCCACCGTCAAAATAAGCTCAGTATAATCAAGCACAAAGTGAACCCAGTAGGCCCTATAAATGTGTGCAAAATTCATGACAAAACCTGAATCATTTTTCAATGTTTGAACTAAAACATGACTGCTGAATTTGATGAAAATTTCACAGTTTAGGTGTTTGGTGTGTATGGAAAACTACAGGATGGGAATTATAGAGCGGCTCTAAGATGCTCTGAATTATTTAGTTTTTCTATTTTTCCCAACAGATGGAGTCCACAAGAAATAGAAAAATATTATTATGAGTCCCTTATCTCACAATAAAACAGGGTAGAAATGTCTTTTCTCCGAAATACTCCCAGCCAAAAATATGAAAAACGTGAGATCAAATAAACCACGTGACAAAGGACTTGTGATGTCATCAGTGGCCAGTTGATCTGTACTTGCCTGATGTATAATACGGAGCTAACGCTAATTACACCCAAACTTCACCATTTACAACCAACACGGCCGTGAATGTGACTCTTTAAAGGATGATCCAACAGGCACATAATCAGCAGCCAATTTTAAATGAATTGGGATTTGGGGATTTTATTTCTTTTAGAGGCTAGGTGATTCCGCAGCTCGGCTTGATTTTAGTACATGATCTACATTTCAATTACGTTGTACAACCCTAACATACATTACGTAGTATACACACGACAAGGCACTACATGGTGCTAAGCCTGTTCCGCCTTATCATTTATTCAGGTTGCAAAAAACACAACGATGGACTTTCCCTATAATTTAAAATTTCCCTACCATTTTTCAAAGAATTGGAGCAAATTATTTCATCAGCATTACTTACAAATACATTGAACTGTTGGCATTAGCAAGGTTGAGTAGGTACTGGTTATTGAGTATTTAATGACACTCTACAAAAGCACTGTAATTTTATGATGCATGCTCCTGCATGTACTGCGTAACAGTATTGGCATCATATTGGCAGTGATGCATGTCAAGAACCTACAAAGGATTTTATTAATTATTCTCAGCCACACTAAATCATGCTTAATAAGTCAGTCATATCCATCAAAACTTATTTGGCATCTTTGACCTTCAACAGAGAAGAAAAAACCTTTGGATGGAGGTGTACTCAGTCAAACACATGATCTCATCATCTTTGTCTTGAAATCATCAGGGCTACCATACGTGTAGGTCAAGCTTGTCTTTACCCTGTCCTTGCTCTATGGTCTAACTAAAATCTTTAAGAGTGGCTATTTTTTTTTTTTTAGGAAATATATTTGGTTTCAAAAAATGTAATAAGGCAAAATAAAAAAAAAAAAAACATGTTTAGGTCCTGCTTTTTTGAAAAAAGGAAGGAGGAGGGCTTTTTTTCCTCCTTTTTTCTTCTTCAAAAATGGCTGCGCGACACATTTTCAAGACAATCGGCCGGGCTATTTTTTCAAGATTGTTGACACCTTTTCTGTTTGTTTTTCCTGCGAGCTAAAGTCTAAAAATACTATCTTATTTATTTTAAAATGAATTTTTTTTCGTCAGAGATCATTAAAATTTATCCTTTAAACAAAATAAAAGGAGGGGGCCTTTTAAAAAGGAAGCGGGCGAGACGCTAAACATGTTTTAAAAAATAATTTGGCTTAAGTTAGAGCTTGACAATAAGAAAGCTACAGTATTCAGTGAACCCTTTAAGGACAAAGTGCCCCCTACTTACACTGTGTAGCCTCCAGTTGTGGACCCTCCTTTGTTCAACTCTTTGTCCTGACAAATGAGGACCCCATTGTTTTCCTATGCGATAGCAATCGTGGACCTATTGTCCTTTTTGTATAGTCCTCAGTTTGAATGTCAAGGTACGCACACACAATTCTATGTACAACTACATGTACAAGTAAAAATGTACTACTTCATTGCACTTACACACGTACAGACATAATGAAGCTGTGATATTATGATCATCTTGACTTGTGACCCCTCCTGTTCCCTTGCCTCAACAGCTTGGGTCAACAGCCCAATAGCATCATGCTCAATGCGTGTCATGCTTGTGTACTGACGCTGGCAGTGTTATGATTGAGCTTTGAAACCTTGCCAGCACAATGAGGGATGCTTTCTCTGCTGTAGTTCTTGTGATGTACATAAAAGGAAATAGCCTATTCTCCATGGAAGATGGAACCATGATTAGCAGTTTGCATCATTTGCTCTAAGTTGTATCGCATGCTCTTGCTTCATGTACTGTGTAAGTGCAAAATTTTTGTTCCCATCTTACATTTATTGTGTAAAAGTACATAATGTACATAATTTTCAGTTTGGTAAACAGGCTTACATATGTACATGTCATGCATGTGTGCATACACTTGTGAATCCAGGAGATTATTAGAAAAAGTGTTTTGTCAACAGAATGTGTGCATGGAATATAATTATATTCTTTCTTGTTACTTTGTATTTTAGAAGTGTGTTCAAATTCTTGCATCTACATGAATTGAAACCTTTGAACAATGTATGGGTCTCTTCATAATGATCAACACACAATTGATAACTTTTCAAGTATTTCATCTGATTTTTCCCCAATTATTTTTCATTTCATGGTAATGCCAATTAATAAGTGTTCTTTCCCTCAAAATGTCAGGGTAATCAAGGGAATACATGTCTGGGTGAATAACAATATTTGTTTCCCCAAATGTGTGCATTGCAGTATGTAGAAACTTTTACTCTAGAGTATTCCTTCATTTTAACATATTCCAGCAGAGAACTAATCAGCATCCTAGAATGCAATGCACTATGCTTTCAGGAGTGATTGTGAATAAAGATACTCAACGACAAGCCAGTCAAATTAATCTGTTAGTTTGATAAGAGAATTAATTTTTTTTACGTAGGATATTTTGTTTCCCCCTCCAGTAATATTTGTAGTTTTTATTACCATGAAAATGTTGAGAACTTGGATGGCCCCCCTCAGATGATTCAAAGAAAATGATATTATTCCAGTTCAGTTTTATATTGTCACCAATTCATGTACCCACTTGAAAAAGCCCTCTAACATGGCACTTCAAACCCCTGTCTTTAGATGGTGAGCAATTTACTGACTAGCTTGAAATCTTAATCAGTTTGCCAAATACATTGTAATTTATGCAAGCTTTCCAGAGACAACTTTAGAACCTAGTCTTCCTTCCCTTTAAAGGACTAACTCAGCTCACGAGGACTATGTATTTGCGTCAGTTGGGTCCCACTTGCGATCCAATTTTAACCAGCATCTCTCGGGAAAACTCTCTTGAGATTTTCAAAATCCCTTGGCTCAAACCAAGTGGTACTGAGTGACAATGTGGTCGGATGTAGCTGAACATGTGCAATACAGTTCAGTATCGATTGCAACCACAATGGAGGAAGTTGATTAAAAAAAATCTGAATGTTCATGGGGTGAGCTGGATTTAAAATAAATATCAGTTGCTGTCTGAACTGTATATCATTACAGGCAAGAAGGTTTTCAGCCCAAAATAACAGGACTCAATAATTGCACTGCAGGTCTCTGGACAAAATTCTGCACCCATCCCATCTTCCTACAATTATCAATACCATCTTTAAAATTTGATGTATATACAGGCCTGGAATTACACGGAGGCCACTGAGGCCATGGCCTCTGTTGCCCTGGTCTTGGCCTTGATGCCCCTTCAAAACTTCTCCATAGACTTTAAGATTTTCCAATGGAAGTGCCCTTTATAGTTTGAAAATGGCCTTGCCCTCTCAAGATGAGATTCCAGGCCTGAAAATATTGAATGTACATGAATGTATGCAATATGTACGGTAGTAATACATACTGGATGCAATTAGAATTTGAACAAGGTTCTTGGTTCTTGCCAAAATACAGTTTTTAAAATAACGCGTACACTTTCTCCATGATGACTCCACAATTATACTTCGTAGATAGTTACAGTGCCAAAAAAAACACCCATTGTAAATGAGCAGTCTTGAAGCACTGAATCAGCTATTAAATCTACTAAAGATTTGAATGCGATGTTGTCGATGTACATATTAGTTTGTCAGACATAAGGAAGTTAAAGGTATTGTACACTTTTGGTAACAGCTCAAAATCAGTGTACACATTTTGTGTGATTAAACATATGCATGAACAAACAAACCTGTGAAAGTTTGAGCTCAATTGGTCATCGAGGTCACGAGAAAATAGTGAAAAGAGATCTTATGTGTTTTCTGTTTTTTTCAAATTATTGCGCGCGATAATTACTATTGTTTTACTCGTTTCTCAGAAACAATAGCATTTTAGGTAGAAATATTTTAAGGAACCCTTTCTACCATTACTTACTTTAACTCATGTAAGTTATGTGTGAATCTGTGAACATTGTGTTTTTCGATCTTACCAATAGTGTACAGGGCCTTTAATGAGTACATGGCATAATGGCACTGTGCAAATGTCACGAATTGTTACTAATTGAACCATGTAAGGCTGGATTGTTGACAGGATATTATGAGCCTTTATGATTTAATGACACTGTTCTTTTATTTATTGTATATTGCACTAGGGAAACATAACAAGATTGTTGTTGTGTTGTTCGACACAGGTCTATACTATGATATAGTATGATCTCTTTAAAGGTTGTCCATTTAATTTATTCATTGATTGCATTTGAATTTCATGGAGATATAATGAACATGTAGCCAACCCCAAAAATCAATATCATCTGTCATGATACACAACCTCCATACATCCTGTAGTATCCTACAGTAATTGCTTAATTTATTTATGTACACAGACGGAACAACCTTGTTCTCCATCCTCCATCTATGCATGGAGTGAGGAATAACCCAACAATTGGATAGTGACTGAACTCTGATGTCATTTATGTGTACCTAAATGTAGACTCTGCTGAGACTGCACTTGTAAACATATGGAAAAGATGAGCCAATAGAAAGTTCCAGTCTACACACATCAGGTCATCATCCTGCCATTAACAGAGTCAAGGTGGAGACTTGTTTTCTAATTAGAAGAAAAAGCCGTCGTTGTCCTCTGTTCTGTCATGGATCCGTGCTCTCTGTCACGTCTTCTCCTGGATTTGTTTTTCCTCTTGGCTGTTTTGGGTGTTTGCTGTGGGCAATATGACACCTGGAGGAGGGACATGATGCGTCGCCATGGTGACGGTGATGAGGATGAATCGGAACCAGATGAAAACTTTTTCTACATCGATGCTTTTATGCCGGGAGTAATTATCGATCGGGTAATACACAGTTTCATTATTTTATTTTAATGACTCTGGGCCTCATAAATTGTTTTTATTTTTATAAAACTATGAATGAGAACTTTCAGAATCTCGAACTCAACTATATAAAAAAAATGGAAAAAAAGAAAAGAAAAAAATTGATGGGAACTCTTTTTGCTTGAAAGTAGAAAGAGAAATAATATGTTAAATAGTAAACTGGGAACTTGCTGGAATTATTCAGCTCTGACTAGAACTGTAAATCGGTTGGTTAATGTGGTGATTCATAAATTGGACAACCGGAAAACAATATAATGTATTGTTCTTGTACATTTGCTCAAGGGGGAATTTCCTTTATAATACAATCAACAGGAAATAATGTACTGTAGGAAACATTAGAAGCGGAACTGTTAATGACAGTTTCCTTCAACCTTGTGAAAACATTGCACGCTAATCTTCTTGAGCTTTGTTAATGTGACAGTGTCAGATTTCTCATTCATATTTAAAACAAACTTTCTGTTATTGTTTGCACTACCATGACTACAGGACAGTGTTCATTGGTTTATTTAATGTCAAGGGTGACGGCCGAAGCTAAATTGGGCTTGATTTACAATAACAATTAGTTAAAACTACATGTGGAGTCCACACAAATTAAAAGAACCCATACATTGTAGTAATATTTGTGTAAAGATTAAGAGAACTATTATTGATAATGTTCTAAAACAATTTTTTTTAAGAAACAGTTCTTGGATTTGAAAAGGGTACAATGTAATATGATTAATATCAAGAATACTCTTTCCATAGTCATTGCATCCTGTATAATATTAAAATACTTAAGAGAATAATACAATTTTCTGGCAAGATTAAAAACATTTGTTTTGTGCCTTTTTTCTCCAATTTCTATAGTCTGATCAGTATGTGTGTACATCAGTCACAGTGCCAAGACGAGATTCATATATAGGTGAGTATTTTAGTTAATGTGACAAAGATTCAAATATTTAAGAAATAAGTTGATTTGTATGAAAACAAAAATTCTTCAAAATCCAACCCCTGGATTGACCTGTTTTTTGGTGGTTTAGGATTGATTACTTTACATCAAAGACAATCACATTTAGAATGGGACAAGGATTGTCAATTGTTTAAGAGTACACAAGTTTAGTTTATTCAAACCCTACATACATGTAAACTCATATGTCTGAGGGAGTTGGTATTAGCTAAAAGAAAGTTATTTTGCTCCTCCAAGATTGAATGACCAGTGTTTCATCTGAACAGTATTTAATCTTGTTTTATTTCACAGTGGGTTTTGAGCCGCATGCTAGTATGAACACAGCCCACCATATGCTACTGTATGGATGCTCGGACATACAGGCAAAACCAGGACAATTCTAGTAAGTAAAAACACCCACGCACGCAACATTGTTGTTAGTCATTTCAAGGCTTTTTGTGCAACATAACACTTCATACGAAAAATTTGTAATATAATCTTCAGGGTCAAGGTAGCCCATATTTGTTTTTTTGCTCTTACTGACTGGTTTGTTTAAAGGCACAGTACACGTCTGGCAATGACTCTGAAAATTAATGGCAATAAAAACTGACTTGGTAAGAAGTACAACACCTTTGGGTAGTATAATGATCTTTGAGAAGTTTTTAACTTCGAAGTAGTATCGGTTTTGGAAAACATATCACTTTTTATTCCCCCAAATTTGAATCTGAGGAGCTTTTCTGTCAGAAACGCTTCTCAGACTGTATTCCTATGGGGAATATTCTTCCTGAGTGGAAATATTCGCTCCGGTTTTTCGCTGATATCTCAAAAACACGACCACCTTTTGAAGTGAAATTTTCACAGGTTAGTTTTATTGTACATTTATATTTGATTAACACAATCAGTAGGCTCCAATTACCAAACGTATGCAGCACCTTTAAAGTGAAAGTAACGGTTTGGATTTCTTCTGGAAGAAACTAGATTAGGAAAAAAAAAGAAAGCATTAAGATGATCGCATGTGTTTCTATCAAATGCAATGGTGTATTAAATAGTGTTTTTTATAAGGTTCTACATGTATGATTTAAGAATGTTTAAATTTCATATCTACAGTTGTTTGAAAGTAGTTTGGTTTCTAGTTTCAATAAGATTGGTTATTGCAAACATCTGAATAACTGGTTTCCCATATTTATATTAAAAAAATAAACACGTACAGGCAATAGAGGAAGGTAAAGTTATGTTGGTTTCCTGTTTAAAACATTGATTTACATGGATCTACTTTACAAAATAACATATGTTTTTTTTTTGGTTAGTTTCTTCTTCCATTTTTAAGTTTGAAAAAGTGACTGTTGGAAAAACCCTTTTGTCCTTGGTACATGTTCATGTGCCCCTGGACATTTGTTGATATGCAATTCTGTAATTTTATTCTTGCAGCTTACAAGAAATATTTCATAAATGACAGCCTACAAAATATTCAAATAAGTATTAACATCGCAGATGATGTTTTTTCTTAGGATAGTACTAGTACCAAACTTACACCAGCTTAACTCTTAAATTAGTTTGTTTTGTTCTTCTTCATTACAGACTCTATTGTATGTCTTTGTGTATCAACTATTCTTTGTATAGTTGCAAATTTAACCTTGGTGTAAATACAAGAAATCTAAGCAAATATTGGATTCTGGTTTGTTCTTTTTCATGGATTGCAATTATATTTTAGTATGAAAGTTAGGATAAAATTAATGCTGTGTCAATTTCTGTGTTTTATCTTTTTTTAGTGACTGTGGTCATATGGGTACATGCAGAGGAACTGGTAAAATTCTGTTTGCTTGGGCAAGAAATGCTTCTCAGCCTTCCATACCTTCAGGTAAGTTTGCAACGCTTCCCTTCTTTGGTAATGAGTGTTGTTTTCCCTTCCCTTTCCCTAATACACAAATTGATTGTAAATAAATTAACTGTATGGTAGTATAATTTAATGGCCATCATAAAACTTTATCATTTTCCTTACTATACTATGTTAATAAAACCAGTGATGCTTCAAAAGTGTAATAGACCGAAATGCACACGACATCATATGAGTGAAAATAAGGTTGCTCAGTGGCCTACATGTATCATGTGCGCAGTGCATTAGATGTGCATGTTATACATGTACCTCTAAGATGGAGTGGTGATGACGTCAATGCATAAGGTCCTTTGAATGCCACAAGTACCTGGATTGAAAGCCCAATATAAAGCAACCTGTAAACACGTTTTACATTAGACCCTATTTCTTCCTTGATTTATGTAATGACAATATTATTTTAGATTGTAACCATGGTAACATGGGCAATACACAAGACCAGTGACTTACATGTAAAATCAAATCCAAAAGGTTAAAGCCTATGGGGTTTTAAAATTACGCTGCCAAAATCTGCCATATGCCTGGCCAGTATTGATACTGGAGATTTTACATTGTAGCTCACCTCTCGGCAAAACATGACTACAGTACACTTGGGACTTGGGAATGACAGTAACAGTATTTGTTCAAAACTCTATAATTCTACATGTAAACCATTGTACACTACACTGTGTGTACATTGAGGGAGTTTGGTGAGGAAGGAGGGGCCATATCAATAAGTGTATCCCAAGTTATGATCACACTGTCATTTTTGAAGGGTCATCGTTTTTTATTTGATGAAACTAAACTTCAGTGTTCTGTTCGGTCTAGGGGATGCTTTTTGCATGGGTTTCTTCAAAATGAATACACTGTATTAATCTGAATTTGTCATTAATCCCAGTGCAATGTAATTGGTATTATTGTTTATACAGCATACCTTAATGCATGGTATTGGTATATTGTTAGTTATGCATCTGACCATGTTCTTTAATGCACCACGGTTTAGCTAGTGGCAAAGATACATGCCTCACAGATTCTTTTTACCATCCTTGACTGTGTTTGGTAATAATAGCTATTTTTACAAAACCTGTCAAGCAATACAAATGTAGTCCATGCACATAACTCATCAGTAATTGAGTTGTCATCGACCTGAATTGGTCAAAATAGTGTGTGTTTTTTTAATAGACATAACAGCAATGCTTGGTTGAACAACTTCATCATAGTCAACTTTGAGTTACATTGTACATGTACGGCCAAAGGGACAGCCAAGTGTTGTAGTGAACAAAGAGGGCTTCTGTGCAAAATTTTTTGAAGGAGAACTGTAAATCTTTGTGCCAATTCCACATTAAAAAAACAAAATTTCTTAGTTTAGTCAGAGTTTTAGTTTGTCAACAATATTCCGCAAAAAAACAATTTGGGGTTGGTGCTACAAAAATTAATACAAGGGTGGTACTAGAAAAAATGTTTGAAACCTCAAGGCAAACTGGTTGTAATGCTATGTAGCATATTGGGCAGATGTGTGTACTCAGATAAGGCTGATACTAATGTATAGGTATGGAATCATTCACCATTCGGAATTAACCCACTGTATGTAAAAATGAAGATAAAAGTTTCAACTCCAAAGAAGTAATCAAACCAATGGACCAGGATAATTTTGATCCAGATATTACATACATTAAAGTAACATGCAATGAATGTTAGTCACAGGTGTTTGTCTCAGATGTTTCTCATGAAGATTTCTAGGTTGCATTGAATATCTGGGATTTGTTTGTTTTATGTTTTGTTGTTGTTGAGGTACATGTGGAGATGAAAAAGGATGAATGTATTAGATTTCCTACTGTTTGCTCAGGATATTTCTATGATTTCCAAGTACATAATTTATATTGAGTGAAGTATTTAAACTCTTCAAGTTGAAATCGTTTCATCATTTATTAAGTAGGATTTGAAACTTTGCATGGTGGGAGTATAACTAAGAGAGGTTTGCGGTAACACCATGTTAAAATCTCTTTTGAGTAACTGTTGGTTCTGAAAAGAACCGGTTGTTAACGACTTCCACGTTTCGATCAGTATGCTCTGATCGCCTTCAGGCATCATTTATTAAGCATTGCTTAAGCACTTACAGTTTGTTCTGCTCGTAGCAATGCACATTATTTATGTTCAAGTCCCCCAGTCCATTTATCCTGGATTGCATAGTGTGAACCTTGCCACCAGTCATGCCAGTGCCATATTTAAGCATACAGCCACTCAGCCAGAGGGTTACAATACATGTAAGACACTCATCTTACTGCTCCTACTAACCCATACTGTCTAGCCACACATCTCATTATATCCTCACTATTCTGTAACTGGGTATTATGTTTCAGATTATTCCCCTCATCTGTTAAAAGACATATGCACAATGTCTTCAATGAAGCGGAGCATCAATTTCAGGGAGAGATAAATGTTCACATTTATTTCACTGAGGATACAGTATGTGTTTCCTATGCTCCTGCGAAATGTCTTTGAATTACAATAAATACCCAGAGAAAAGCCATTTTTAATGAGAAGGTAGCTATCGTCAAAAATTGTATGATTTGAATGTTTGAAGAAAGCATATTACCACGTCTGGTGTTGGTTAAAAAAACAGTAAAATTTGAGACTTCAAGTTCAGAGAAAGTGTGTGATTGCACTTTCCATGTAACTACTTAAATTGGGTGTCAATCTATAGTGATATACATGTACTGTCAGGAATAGTTGTGGCTGTTTTACACTGGCAATGCTCTGCTTGCTGAAAACCTGATGATTAAGTATATAGCTCAGCCTTCTGCACTGTGCTGCTGTTCTTTGTAATTTGTTTCACAAAGGCATCATTATGAATGACTGATGACTGGATAGCAGACGAGTAGTGATGCCTAAATGTCTAGGTCTCTGAAAAGAATGATACAACAATAGAACATGGGTTTTCAAACCACGGAAACTGTTAATGAAATTGGTGCTCAAGTACATGTACCTGAGTAAAAAGTGCATCAATATTACAGAGTGAAAGTCATGTAAGATCAGATGTACAATGTATACATGTACTGTACATACACAGTTTTCTCATATTTAAGAGGTTCATGTTTGAAGTTTGAACCAAGGATATTAATGTACATGCAGATGTACAATCAAGAAAATGTTATAGGAATGTGGACAGTAAATATAAAATGTTACCCCCCCCCCCCAAAAAAAGTAGGTGCTCAGTATCAGAGAATTTGAAATGAAAGCGATGTAATGAGGAATAATATTGAAAGTGAGATTAATGCTGCAAACCTGCAGTAAGCAAGAGAACATTAGTTGTCAGACAGACAAATAATCATACTTTGTTTTTTTTCAATTTGCACCATTGCTTCCCGAGTCCTATGAATGTGATCAGAATGACATTGTAATTGTATACAAACTGTACAGCATGCAAGCATGTGTTTGTTGACATGCTGCTGTCATCAGTTATTCATCAGTCCTTTATACATTGTGTACATCATGTAACCTACAGATACAGAGCATGGACATAGAGGTCCTTCCACTCTACATTTCTCCAATTTTCTTCCTCCAAAAATGACTACTCATAAATAATTCATTGACTCCTTGATAAATTTGATTCATGAATATCCAGAATGAGAATTTAGGTTGTGGTCCCCCCCCCCCTAGAAAACAGTACAATGCATCACTTTGGATTTCAGGTTGCTCTGGTTGAATTTTCTCATTTTATTTTCTTATTTTTATATTGTTTGTATTTTCTTGTCTCTTTTTCTCTCCAGGTGTTGGTTTTCATGTCGGAGGAAGCAGTGGACTTAAATACTTCACTCTTCAAATCCATTATGGGGAATTGAGCCATCTGAAAGGTACATTATTCAGTTTTTCCCATCAAAGTTTTGTCAAAACATTATAGATATTTGGGTTTGTGTGTGTGTGTGTGTGGTGTCACTCAAACTGTACAATAACAAACATAATGGAACAGTACGGTATGTTACACATGGGCTGGTCTACAAGAGATGAATGTTAAAAGGGCTAAAGCCATGAGGCAGTATTTTTCAATCAATGCTGGAGATTAAAAATATCAACATTGATTTATCAATGTCCTTGCCTGTCCCATTTCAAATAATCTCTTTGATTTAATTGTCCTAATGTTGTATTTATGGCTTTTTCTCCCCTTAATGTGCTAAATCATGAATTGATTTCCAATGATGAATTTGTACTTGTATAGTGTTAAATTTGTTGATGTAGCATAGCAGAAAGACAGCTAGTGGACTTACTGACATAAATATGTAATTGCAATGTTCATTGAAACACATCATATCATCAATAAATAGCCTCTCCCGAAGAACATGCCTGGGCCCAATTTCATAGAGCTGCTTAAGCACAAAAAGTAGCTAAGCACAACAAAATTATGCTTACCAGAATAAGGTTACCGGCCAAAATACCATGTCACATGTACAATTTGTGACTGATTTCTGCTTAGCAGAAAACTGTTAAGCAATATTTTCTGCTTAAGCAGCTCCATGAAATTGGGCCCGGGTTGTGCTACTGTAGTCTGGAAATCAAATCCAACAAGTAGCTGAATTGTATTATGTAATTAAATGGTCATTCACTTTTTAGTTGTTTGCTTGTACTTTGTCTCAGCTCTACATGTATATATGTGTACACTTCTTAATTTAATATACAGAACAAGCAGCTTCACAAGTTTCCTTAATAGTTTTTGTGGACGACAAGAATAAAATTAAGAAAAAGAATCCGCCCTACATGTACATAAACAAGTAGTCCTAAATTTGTTGTAAAGAGATTTGAGATGAACTTTAAATCCTTAATTTAAAGGTGATGACGACCCTAACATATGGTGTCCAGCTTTCCTCCTACGGGGATAGACCCCAAACCCATTTCATCTTCCTTACACTATGCTAATTGATTATGCCCGGGAGGCATTGTCTGAAACTGAACAAGTAATAAGTAACCATGTTGCCATAGTAACCATTACCACCGATCCAGTAGTAATTAACCCAGTGTATTAGCATGAGGTGCATGAGTCAGTGAAGAGCACCGGTGAAGACGTCATGTATTTGCATTGAAAGATCAGTTCTCCTCACTGGTCATCACTCCCGCTCCTGTTTACCTATCTGTCCTTGGATGGAAGGTAGTCATGGCAACCTCCATCTTTATTACGTCAGCCCAGGTCGTGTGGCCAGCATGACCAAAGGGCCTTTACTGCCAACAATTTTTTGTATGTATTTTTTGGGTCTTTATTCAAGCGTCTACATGTAGGGTGTATTTTTAGAACTGAGGACATATTGCAAATGCAGTCGGTTGGTGACATTAGGGTGCATATTAAATTACCCGGTGTGCATTTAAGTGTGTACAATTATAATCGAATTGCTCCTTGAATGTATTGGTTTTAAAATGATAATGCCAGTTGTCCACCAATGTGGATTGAATTGTTTTGCTATAGGTCCAATTAGGAATGTCAGGAGTTTTTTTTTGCCAATAACATTACATGTAGTTGACTTTTGATATTTTAACATTTCACTGCATTCCGAGACTAACAATGAGTTTCTATATATATTTTTAAAGGGATAGTGCAACTTTTTTGTGATTATTTTTTATGTTTTAAATTTATTTTTTGTAAAAAAGAGGACATAATGCTTATGTTTTACCCAATGTTACAGAATCTTTTAGAATCTGACAGAGTGGTTAGGACATTTATTTGTTAGGTAAACAACTTCTTGGGGGCAAACCAAAATTGCCCATCATACTTTTCCTATGCAAGAATCACATCATTTACTGCATACTGGTACAGAAACATCTTCACTTCTTCATTTTCACTATTTTGACAAAACAATGGTATGATTTGTAGATTGAACGATGGTTTGTTGTTGTTTTTGTTGTTGTTGACAGGCATGGCACCAGATCGCTCTGGAGTATCTATGTACATGACCTACACACCGTAAGTATTGGTCTCTTACAAATCATACATGTAGTTCCAGCTCATTTTAGTCAGCACTGTTTCTACATGTAATAATAATAATAATACAAATATTTGCCAAGTGTGTTTTCCAAAATTTACTATTGGCTGAGAATAATTCTGGAAAAGATAAAAAGAGACATACTTAATCATGTACCCATGTACATGTAGTAATATTATGATGCAAACTGATGTGATTTGACTTTGCATGGGATTTAATGAACAGAGATGTACATAGAACTAATTTACAATATATTGGATGCATATGAGTGCATTGTGCATTGTGCAATATAATCATGCATTGAAATCTAAACTATTCCAATGCATGAACAAAATGCATTAAATATTTGTTTTTACACATAGAGATCAACTTCACTTGAAGTTTTTTCACAACAAACACAAAACAAAATGTAAAATTGTTCCTCCCTCCCCCTCCTGTCTTGTCTCTGTGTTGGTTGTATGCTGTGGGCGAGCTGATTGCCCAAACCAACAGACACACCGCAAGCCTGGAACTGACTCCTGTGTGGTCATTAAGGCAGGTTGTCTGAGTCTTCCATGGTCTGATGAACACTGATTATAATATTACAGCTTAGCCCCAATGTAAACAAATGAATGTGACAGAGTAATTTTGATCAAGTTAAAATCGGTTTGGATTTTCTTGAATATCTCTTATAGACATCAAGTATTGCAGTGCAGTAGAACGATCAATGGACCACAAACAATTTTACAATACCTATTATAGTTGTATTTTTTTGAGGATATTAACTTTTAAGAGACAGTTTGGAATACCCCCCCCCATACATACATGTATATGAAATCTTGAAGAAAGTGCTTGACTTGTTTGGTTGTTGGGTAACTTTGCTAATGTTAAGATTAATGGACCTGGCCAGTGGTCTGATTAGGATTAGGATTAGAGTTCAAATTAGGGGTGTCGGGCCCTATAGGTGTGTAACTGTTTGGTTGTTGGGTAACTTTGCTAATGTTAAGATTAATGGACCTGGCCAGTGGTCTGTTGGGTACATGTATTTCAAGCCCTGTAAATGTATGGTTTTGGCAGCAATGGTATAACTATTGCTGTTATTAATATTAGGGTGACTGCTCTATCCCTACATTCTGACAACCAGTCCCTCTAGTTCAGACAACACGCTTGTTAGATTGTGTTAGCACTAGACTGTTTATATTACCCTTGCGATCTACATGCTAGGGTTAGGATTAGGATTAGGGGTGTCGGGCCCTCTAGGTGTGTAAGCGTTCTTAGTCTGTATTAATTACTGATTTGGGCCCATTTACATTGTGTAATTTAGTTAAGTAATAATGTAACTGCCAACTTACAGATCCACATGTAAACCAAATTAGCACAAATGAAAATGCTCCTTTGACAAAAGCCACCAACAAAAGTGAGATCTTGTATACTGTAATTGCATCAGAAGTGTCTGGTTTTATTTGGTATTTTGAGGAAAACCCATCCATGTTGTACATCAAATTATGGAGGCAGAAAAGTTGCAAAAGAATGAGCTTTAAACGTATCTTGTTAGCTCTGTGTGCTGCCATGTTTAATATTGATGCGGTGGCTTTGAGCTTGTACATTGACTTCTAGAATGCTCTGATGGAGTTCGGTTTCAATGAAAAAGACAAAGCCAGTTGTGCAGGAGTGCATGTCTATACATGTAAATTATCAACGGTTTAGATAGTATCTTCCACTCTAGTGACAAAGACAGATTCATACACAGATACGTATTATATACAGTACATATCATTTGCAACACATAAGCCGTTGCTGGTCTTTTTAGCTGTTCTGGGCTCGATTTCACAAAGAGTTCAGACTGATCGTAACTGCAAATCCATCACAGTTGCTTAGCAAAGAGTGATGTCACAATACAAATCACTATGGTGATACTGATAACTCATCTTAAGATGAATCTTAGTGCTTTGTGAAATCGACCCCTGACGTGGTAGTCGAATTAGCTATTGTTTTCGTCAAGATCTGTGTTTGTTTTTTAAAAAAACTTTGGATCCTTGGAAATCCCATAGGATTTGTACATACATTTTGCAACCTCCAAAAGTCATACTTATTTAAGTACAAAAAATATTCAGATCCTATATAATATCAAAGCTTAGGTCATGAAGTTGTCGTTAAATTTATGAATTTACTCAGTTATAATGACCTGAATATTTAATTAGCCAATCTTGAGACCACCATATCTCTAAAAGTATGTCCAATTGTCAAACTTTTTCACTTACACACTGTATATACTTGTGGGATACTGTAGATGGGTTTGTTGGCATAAAACATTGTGTAACGTCACCATGACAACTTTTTTGCGCGTTTTGTATATGATGCGTACAAAACCCATGGCTCTAAAAAGTGCACATATTTGGTTGGTCAAAAAACATAACTTTTCAAAATAAGTTCAATTTTAGTTACCTATAATACACAAATAATTGTATAAATGCTTTTAAAGAGTTATTCCAGGTCATTAAAACTAATCAAAGTACAGTGTTTTTCCATATAGGGAGGGATTACATTGCATGATAGTTTGCATCTTATGTTTTTCCATCTTAAATACTGGTGCAACAGTGCAATAACCAGGAAGGGGAGTTCAAATTGAAACTGTGTAATTTGACAAACAGGAACTTTTACTAAAATAAAAAAATAGAGATTACATCTACTTGCCACCAACCATAGCGAGCTAACACTACAGTGAAGAATATCAAGTTCAATCAGGTCAATAGGTTGTAATATGATGGAATGTAGTTGAAAAACAAGGCAGCTGCTTTGAATTTACAAAGGCACAAGTTACAAAGGCTATTGATTCTCTTCACATGTTTTTAAGTGATAAAATCTCTAATAACAGATTACTAGCCTCTCTAGAATGATGTACCAAACAAGTGCAGTATCCATTATCTCCCTGTAAAGTACATCAAGTATCTAAACCCCGTAAGAAGCATTTGGCAAATGTCTGGAAGTCCCATCTCCCTGAAGTACTTACATGTATATAATGCTGGATGGGAAATGAGTTTGATTTGAAAAGGAAGTAATTTATCAGCATTGGTGTTGGCATAAGTCACAGCCAATTTCCTGCTATCTTATAGATAGGTACAGGAAAGGATTCCCTTGGAGTCTGATGTAGTCAGTAGATGAACACATCTAGTGCTACCTTTAGAGTAAATCCTTTTGTTTTTCTCATTGATGGACGTATAAGCCATCAGTGATTGATTTTAGGATCACAAATTCTGTAGGTTTCTTATTTGGGTTCTTCCGTCCGTAAGCTGATTACTTCTTTGACATGTCCATCTTCACAGATTTCTTGAGGTTCATAACTAAATGATAGATGCAAGGCACTTTCAGATAGATCATATAAATAAGTTGATGTTAACTTGTGATCCGTGGATAACGGTATTCCTTGTTGTGTTTTCAGGCAGCCGTTTGCTGGGGGTGTTTTTCTATTAGGAGTTTCAACCATGTCCATTCCGCCCGGAGAAACAAGTAAGTATGAAGTGAGAAGGAAGCTTCACGTTAACTAAAAACAGATTGAAACTGTCTTGAAACTGTCTTGAACTGAAACTCGGAACTAGTAGAAGTCATTGAGCATTTGTGCATACATGTAAAAGCTACTTTAGTTGTGTCCAACTTCATTTTGGCTATCAGACAAACCAAATTTTTGATTTTACTTTTTATAAGGTGGTTATTAAAAGGTTTCTCCTTATAAGTTTAATAACTGCAAAAGTCAATCAGGTGTTCTTCATACTAATGCAAGACGTCATCATTGTTCTTTTTTAGTGTCCTTTGCACAAGCTAGTATATATTGAGTAAACATTCATGAATTTCAGGCAAAGCAAAAAGCAAAAAAAAATTATAGATAATAATAACAAAAAACATAGCCAGAAAATTGTTTAGTAAATTAAAGGGGTGTCAGAGTTGTGTCCAAATTTGCAGAAATCTTTGAATTTATATGAAAAGAATACATTGAACTCTGATGTAGGAATGAAGTTGACCACTCCTCAACATGATGTATGGTGATTTGGGTTTGTTAGTTAATGATGAAAGGTAGTATTAGATTAATGCTGGAATAATTCACAGAGAATTGGTTTTAAAGAGTTGCTTCATCAGATTTAATTAGGAAAACTTCAAGCATTGTTAATATGAACAGTGAAGTTGTTAAATTTGCATAAGAATATTTATTGGTTATACGCATTATACACCGATTTGTATTGTACTGTATCCTTAGCATGCTTAGTACACTTTATATTCAGTCAAGTAGTGTTTTGTTTGTGCAGAGTTTGTTTGCTAAAAGGTGTTATGTAAGACTGTATTTCAGAAAGTGGCAGTTTGGAGTGTTCATTTTATGCTGTACATGTACTGTTCAATGTACATGTGTAGCAGACAAAAGTTCAGCGAGGCTGTTTAGAATATTTTCATTGTTCATCATTTCACCCACGTAACATTGTCTGTGTGTTATTCTACGGATCTGCCTGTAGGGAACCTAATCATAACAGATGACATGTGACATTGCCACGGTAACAATTATTACCGCTGATGAGCATCTTGAAGGGAAGTCATGAGTTGGGATTTTTCATTTCGTTTTCTTCTTTTGTTTTCTTTTGCTTGTCAAAATGACTGATGACCTACTTGTATGAATGCTGAAATCTTACAGAAAAAATAAACAAGAACGGAGCCCAAAACATTTGAAGTACCATATCCCGAGTAGGATTTCTGCTCGATGTGGTATCCTGTTTCAATAATCAGTATGCCAACATTGAAAATTGGTTGCAGGCAATTTTCTTTTGACATAGAAGCATATTTGTAACAGAATGAGCTATTATTGCAAACCTGTAATAATAATAATAATATGGAGACTTAATGTCTGTCACATAGTGACACTCCTGGCGCAGAAACCCTAACTAAGCTCACATCTGGGAACCATTAAATAAACATGTACTTATTGGTGATTAGAGTTTTATTATTTTGAAACTCCTGAATTTCACATGTTGCATTCAGGCTAAAGACAAAAGATAGACCAAGAGGCACCACATATTGTTTCTGAAGGATTGTTTTCTGATACTAAATCACTACCTTGTTTAAGATGTTGGTTTCTTCAAAATGTATCTGATTTGAATGATTGGACCAATCAGGTGCATGTAAAAGCTATTCACCTGTCACTGCTAATTCTATGTTGACACCAGCAAATTCTGCTCACTGGGTTAATGCTTAATGTCTACACTAGCTGGGAGAGGGATGTGACCAATGAAATCCAGGCACATTTCTGCTTCTGAAAAGTAGTGTTGTAAGATGGGTCTGAAAACATCCAGAACTTGGGTTTATGACCTGCTAATATAATGAGAAACTTAGTTTGACATTCAGCTATTCACTGGGTCCAAGATGTTAAGATATGTCCAAACTATGCAGAATACTTACTCTGATTTATGTTTTTGGAAATCATGATACGTTTTGCATTTGCAATTATAGCTTAAGGAACATGCATGCATCCGTGTCAAGAACCAACACTCACAGATGTGATCAATCTGAATAGATTCCATGGTCATTAACTCCATGTAATCAAGTTTTGTACAATTTGACGGTTGTCGTGAACAGTGTTTGTGAAACCAGTAAGGAGGTGGGAATGCTATTGTGCATTATGCTTCTGCTCTTGAAATTGAGGTTTTTCTCACTGTGAGGAAACAGAACATTTTGGTGCACTTGAGAGTGGAAATGACCGTGTGGTTGTTTGTACAGAATGACCTACATTACACTTGGGTCTCTCCCTGGTGTGTCCCAATAACCTTTCTGGATCTCTTCCGCCTCCATGTATTGACATTGGATGTCTCAGGGAAGCACTAGGAGTAACAGGAAGTATGATATACTTGCATAGATGGCTATGCCCCAGATAACACTACTTGATCTAATTTTATGAGAAAAACAGACGAGGGTAATGGAACAAACAGTCATTTTGAGTGAGCTACCAAATAAATGGAATGTAATACAAGCTTTTCCAGTTGAGACTTATTTACTTTATTTGGCAAAATTCTACTCATTTACAGAGTTTGAATTAACCTATGACAATCATTCCACTGCTTTTACTGTAGTGCTATGTGTTAAGTTCTCAATTTTGTTTTACATTTTCAAAAAAAAAAATGTGCATATGACTCCAAAAGCGATGTTCCTTCTCAAGACCTTCCTTTTAAAATATACAAGGCACCCCGCGTCTCCATTCGCTGTTGATAAAAACTCTTTGCACAAACTTAGTGTAACTTTGTATATTGTCTTGCTTGTAAATGTTCCTTTATTCCTATTTGATCTGTAGATTACCATGCTGATGTTGCATGTGGGTACAGTGATGACATTCCCATCTATCCCTTTGCTTTTCGTACCCACGCCCACGAGATGAGCACAGTCATTACTGGGTACCGTATACGACAAGGCGAATGGACCAATTTGGGGAAAGGAAACCCACAATGGCCACAGGTATGTCCAAGAACATTATATGTAAGATTTGATTAATTCAAACCTCATCGCAGCCAATTTCACTTAGAAGTAAAGACTCAGAATCCATCAGTGTAACAAAGAGATCATTTCGTCATTATCATCACGGTGACGTCCGTGCAGCATTTTGACTGGCTTGGTAAAGCTGATTCAAGCCAATACCAATCATCCTCAGAGCATCAGAAAGTTGCTGTTGGTAGGTTTGAATAAGTACGCCGCCTCTATTGTACAGTTCTGTAGGTTGGTTGTTCTTGTCCAGGAGTAATGAGAGCGGAATGTCATGCCTAGTTGTGTGTCCAATCAGTTGTTCTGTAGAATGTGTGTGTTAAAGTCAGTTTGTACTCAAGTCAGTTGAACTCTTGGTTCAACTCGATCTATAAGTGTGTCTGAACAGTTCTAAAGTTCAACCTAAAGCTGAAGAGTTCATCTTTAGACTGTGGTGGACAGAATAAAAATGACCACATCTGTTTAACTCACAACAGATGACTGCTGACCTGTGTAAGATTGCTACGTACGCATACGCCTCAATGAAAACATATGGAAATAGGAGAAAGCGTGCGTCTTTTGTTTGGGCCATGTCTGTCTTGCTCACCTGTAATATTAGGTCTGTTTTTACCAAAGTATCTCGGAATAAAATCTTGTACCAATTTGTTGTAACGCTACATTTTCACTCTGCCATGTCAGTGGGTTTCTGCTTGAAAATCATACATGTCAATCAATGAAATGACCGGATGGTGAAGTGAGGAGAGCATGAGTTTGTAACTATCCAGAATACTGTCCAGAATTTTACAGGAGAGTCCTGAATAATTTGCTTATCTCCTAACATCAATATCCCAACTCGTCTAAAATCTCCCAAATTGTCAATTTTTTCTTGTTAAAACTTGTTTCTCGTAACAATTTCTCCCATTGGCCAATAATATCCATGTCCTACATATCAGTAAATAGGAAAATTTGTTATTGGCTGCCCGGCAGGAATGCCTACATAATGCACGTGCTCATATGCAGTCAGTACATCCATGTACACCGATCCACAACAAAATTGACTGTGGAAACAAACGTTGAAAAATCTTGGCAACTGAGACAAAGAAGTGGTACATGTATGAGAAATACAAGAAAGAACATCACACAAAATGGCTGCGCGTAAGGAGTTCAAACAGGGGAAATTATTACACGTTTTGCAGTGTTTTTCAGTGCCAATATCTCTATGGGTAAAACAAGTGGATGGGGAGATGAAGTGACGCATTGTGACACTTTGAGACAATCGGATGGCATCAGGACTTTGGAAAAATCTCAATGTAAAACGTGACATATTTAACATTTGCTGTTTTAAAATTCCTGATTGGAAAGTTTCAATGTTGCCAGCTCTGTTACACATAGTATAGGGCCGGGCGCATGTTTTTGTAAATAAATCGGATGTCAGCTTGTAGGTCTTTTTGCTGTCTTTGACCTCTTAAAACTGAAGATAAACCTGATCAGGTTTAACTCGATGCTGTCTGAACACAAGATACAACATTTTTATTTACAACCCCCCCCCCCCCTGCTGCTCATAAAGTCAAATCGCTTTGGGTCTAACTTTATCCAATGTCTAAACATAGACATAGTATGATAAGATGATGAAGATATGCACACACCGTATAGGCATGGTTGGTTTGGTTTTGCAGTATTGATAGAATGGATACATGAGAGGTCATGGCATCATATGGCACACATGTACACCAGGCCTGTAATATGGTTATAGAGAGAGCAAAGCCACTGACAAATTAATGGATCCAGACAGCTACCCTATGAGATTGAAATTTATGGTAAACTTCGGAGGCCATGTTAGGATTCAACATTTTCAAGGGCACATGATCTGGGCCCGTCAAACATGTATTCCTAACGAATGTGTGTGGAGCAGTTGATGTGGCAACCTGCTTGGAACATTGTTTAGGGCGAGTTCTGCAGTGGGTTTCAGGTTGAATCTATTGGACATGTTGGAAGGTTCATTGTGTAGTGTGCACCATGCATGCACTCGGAATGTTCAAGTAAATCAAGATCTAATGTGGAGAATAAACCAACCAGCTGTTTTTAGAGCCACCACCTCTTCCATTTGATCTCATTACACTGTGTGCACATCATATTTAACCAATATCTATAACCACAATGCAAAGCTTAAAATTGGTTAAAATTGAAAATTAGAAATAGGAGACTGGGTTAGGAATCTAACCTACATTTTTCCAGCATTTTAGAGCAGATGTCTGTAAAGGTAAGCCATCAAGCTTGGCCAGTCAGTAACAAGAAACCTGGGCCCAATTTCACATAGCTCTGCTTACCATAAGCTAAGAATCCACGCTTACAGAGGCAGGGATCTCCACGCTTACGTCAAGCGTATTTCACTGGTTAGCAAGGAATGTTTGCTCGTGCACATGAGTACTTCACATTACTAGGCATTCTTCGCTTACACAGCTAACGCAGAAATTTGGTGCTTGCTCTGTAAGCGGAGAATGCAGAGTTCGGCGGTAAGCAGAGCCATAAAATTGGGCTCTACTCAAATTCAGTAATAAACAACAGATATGATATTCTTTACATCATTGAAAGGTAAATCTAGAAACTTAATGAAATTTTCGCGTGACTCATTTTCATGAAAACAAGACCATGTTCTAATAAATTTGATACCAATGATGTTGCATCTCCAGTAAACATCTGGGTTAACTGTCCATTCTCATATCTATATCTGCAGTACTTACAGACTGACATTGTGCTTCAAAATGTGACAATATTTGTATCCTTTGGTGATAAACTTTGTAGTCTTTGAAAAATGTAGACTGAAAGCTGTTTTTTGGGCATAAATGTAAGGGGCATGGTAAATGAAGTGAATATCTAGAGACTGTGAGATTGCTCCAGGCTTGTTGAGACTGTGTTCAATACACTAATGTGACTTGTATCAATCATTATTTGGTCTTGTTCACCCCAAGAAATAAACATTTCCTTCAATTGGTTGACATGTCACTGTTTAAATTATTTTCATACAGAAATAAAAACATCAAATTTTTCTGACATTCTTTGAATGTTTTTTTTCTCTTACCTCATGACTCTTATTAGTTTGATGAGAAAGTACAGCTGTTTTTGTCTGTCATTCACCCACCCAGGAAGAAATAACCCTTTTCAGGGTTGCTGAAAAGTAAAATGATGTGTACTTTTTTCCAGCCTCCAACTTTTGAATTGAATCCTTAAAGGCACAGTACTGTACACGTTTGGAAAATGAATGGCAATAAAAACTTACTTGGTAAGATAATGAAGTTATAATGAATTTTGAGAAACTTTTAACTTCAAAGTACTACGGTTATGGAAAATATATCACTTTTTATTCCCCAAAATCATGCCTATGGGGAATATTCTTCCTGCGTGGAAAACCTGACCACCTTTTGAAGTGAAACTTTCACAGTTTAGTTTTATTGTATGTACCTACATTTATATATGATTAACACAATCAGTGCACTCCAATTACCAAACGTGTACTGTGCCTTTAATGCAATTTAACTATTAATCAAATTGATAAGGCCGGTTACAGAAAACTAGTTTTTTTTCAAAGAGAGTAAACAGTTTCAGGTATTTCTGAATTCTGTGGACTTTGCAAATAACATGTATGGAGTAAAATATTGGTAACTACCTAATTAAAAAATGTGTAAGTAATATTTTCTTTCAATTTGCTTTTCAGGCCTTTTATCCAATGGACCAAACCTATGAGATTCGAAAGGGTGATTATTTGGCGGCACGATGTACGTACAATTCCCAAAGGAGACACGGAGTAACACATGCTGGGTAAGAGTTGGGTCAAACTTAGGACCATTCAATCAATAAATAAGCACATCAACAACTTAATATTTAGTGTTGGATGCATGTGAGTGCATTGTCACAGAATATAATCACAAGGTGAAATCAGGATTATTTCATTCCTGAGGTAAAGCTGTGTGAAATGGAGACCACAGATTGGACAGAGTGATTATATTCTGCCGCAAATGCACTAACGAAATAATTCAATTTTTGTTTGATATAACTCACACGTAGTTCTTTGTCATTTGAAACTTGTTACAATGAACACAAAATAGACACGGACACTTGTCCATTTGACTGTGGTTATTTAATCTCTCAGACAATAAGGTTTCTTTTCCAAGAAACTTTTTAATTTTTATTCTGTTCAATTGCTGACGTTCTATGGTGATAGTTAGAAGAGGCATGACCTCCCAATTGGAACAGATACTCTTTGAGATTGAACAATACCTATTGGATTGAGGGATATTAGGAATCTTATCTGTAAATGTCTTCCTGTTTCCAGTTGGGGATAATGATTTGGTTTGCTTCTGAAGTTTTGTCAGTTCTTATTTATGTTTCTGTATGTATTGTGTGCAAGCCTCACATATACCATAACACCCCCTGCAATTGCCCATGGAGTGTCTTGCTTTTGTTGTGGTTTAAAATGGTGCCCTTTGACATAAAAGTGCCCCTCCCAGTGGAAATTAGCTGTATCCCTTCAAGAACATCTTGTCAAATTTTTATAGGGTTGATTATCAAAAAAAAATAAAAAATGTCAAGTTGGATTCCTTCTTCTTTTCATGTTTCAGTGCAACAGCCAATGATGAGATGTGTAACTTCTATATGATGTATTACACAGATGCTATTAATGGCGAGTCTTATAAGATGTGTTGGGATGGAGGCAGTCCACAAATCTTTAGGAATATTCCATTTGGTAAGTTTAGTGTTTTCATTGGCCCGGACGGTAATTCACCGGTTCATCTTGGTATCTATTCCTGAATTCACTGAAACCCTCTGTCCTATGATAATTGGATTATTCATTCAGACTATTATAATAGCTAACCCTATTCTCGAAGAAGAACTCACTCCGCGGCAGTGCAGTTAATTACGAGAAGTCCCCCCGATCCACAAAGCTAAAGTAGTAGTCCAGGCCGATTTCCTACCTCCCGCCCAGGTAGTAGTTAATAAGCAGGACAGTTCTTTTCAGAACTGAGAAGTCTCCCGAATTCCGAAAATCTACTCCGCGGTAGTAGAATAAATAGCAAGACAAGTTCTCTAAAGAACAAATCTACACAGCAAGTAGATATTTTTACACATGGTGTTACCGCAAACCGAATATATTGATACCTCACCATGCAATGCCTCAAAACCCATATAACCTATTCTCACATGTACGTCTGTGTTGAGCCTCAGCCTGCACTACTAAACTAGAGTGACCCTTGTGCTTCTTACACACATTCAAAACTGCCTTTGGATCATTTGAGCAAGAATGTATGTAACTATCTAACCCCACAGATTCGGACACAGTTCCCCTTCACCCCCCATCACTCCACCGGCAGGAAACCCCTCTGGGAGGTGAACCTTATGATCACATGCCCCAAGAATCCTATGGGTACAACAACAACGAAGAGTCCAACTACAATCCTAACTGGAATGTAGACGACCCAAATGAGGACACCTACAAGAACCTACTGGACAAGTGGAGTCGCATCACTCAGCCGTATTTCACCGGAGGAGAGAAGGGAGGACGAGATGACGGGATGCATCGGATATATGAGGATGTCGGAGTGGACGTGGGTACAGTGAAACCTGAGCAGGGGCGGACAGCGAAGGGTGTAGAGGTGTCCACAGAGGGGACCAAGACGGAGCAAGATGCTGCTGATGAGGGAAACGATGGTCAGTCAAATGTGCCTTTGGAATGAGAGCAAAGTTTATATTCATGTAAACTGAAGCTTACTCACTTTATCGTTTAGTCCTCAAACCACCCTAAACCGCCCTGCCTGTTACTCCTTAAACTGAGAGTTGTATCTTTCGATTGAAATGCACCAAACAGCTGTAGATGTTGTTGTGTGTGTGTGTGTACAGACCGTATCTTATGTACAACGTACTTCACACACAATGCACACAATAACGGCGACCGTACTTGCTTTCACTAAAAGCTTGTTGGTGTTTTTACATACGGAATACCATTATTTGAAAGTATAATTCAGAGAGTTTTAGGTAAATAGGTAAGGTTACCTGTAGGTATTACAGGCATTAAATTTTATTTTCAAAGGTGTGTTGTGAATATTTTCAATCACTTTTTTAATAGTTTGTTTCTTTGAGATGACAGTACAATTGAGCCAACTTCTGCACACAACAATCCATGTAAAAAAACGTATATTCGTTATACACAAACATTGTTTCATAGTTTTAGTTGATCTGTCTTATGTTTTCAACCTCAAAGCTTCATTATTGTAAGGGAAACAAAACATCTATGCAAATTGTTTGAAAGGTAATTTCGTCCTCTACAAAATAAATCAAGCTTGTAATACATAAAAAATAATCACAACAAAAGTTATCTAAGGATTTCTAGGTACAGTAGAAAATCTTATCACTTTCCGTGAAGCAATCAAGGAGTACACAGCTTGGTGTTAACTTGTGCTTGAGAGCTAAAGGGTTAAAAGTGTATAAATTTTCAGCGTAAAGAAAGGCACAGTGTTAGTTTCAACTGACAGTATTATGTGTCGCTGGTTATTTGCAACTATTAGATCTAACGATGATAGAGGAATGGCCAACAACTCAAGGTATAACACACTGTGGTTATTGTCATTGCAACTATTAGATCTAAGGATGATAGAGGAATGGCCAACAACTCAAGGTATAACACTTGGACAGGTTGCTGGAGTTGCAGTTGATTCAGCAGGAGATGTGCACATATTCCATAGAGTAGAGACGGTGTGGGGTGCAGGGTGAGTACTCATAGAATACAAATGATATACATGCATGGTGTCGGGTGTGTACTCTAAGATGGGTAGATCAGGGCCCAACTTCATAGAGCTGCTGAAGCACAAAAACTATCTAAGCACAACAAAATTGTGCTTAGTAGAATAAGGTTACCAGCCAAACTACCATGTCACATGTACAATTTGTGACTGGTATCCTGCTCATTTCTGCTAAGCAAAACAATGTTAAGCAATATTTTCTACTTTAAAGCAGCTCTATGAAATTGGGCCCTGAGCATGGTCTACAACATGGGAAGACTGTATGGAACGGTAACAGTGTGAGTACCATCAAGTTTACAGGATTGTTTACATTTTTACAAACTTGTGCATTTGTGGCGTTATGTTTACATTGGTCTTTGTGTGTGTGCAGGAGTTTTAGTGTTGACAACCATTACCTGCATTCAGAACAAGGCCCCATCAAAAACAACACAGTACTGGTGTTTGACAAGGAAACTGGACAAATTAAACAGCAGTGGGGAGCTAACATGTAAGTATCAGTTTATGTATTTGAATCATCACTTTAAACAAAACACAACAATTTCATCTATATTTATCGATTTTTCTCTTATCCCATGTTTGGTTAGTTCCTTCCTATAACTTCATCTTGTTGTTCTTGTGCATACAGTAGTTGGTTCTTGTCTTTACGCTCATCTCGTCTTTGTTTACTTGAAGGTTTTTCATGCCTCATGGTCTGTCCATTGACCATGAGGGCAATGTATGGTTGACAGACGTCGCTCTGCACCAGGCATTCAAGTTTCCCTCTGGGGGTGGTAGAGAGCCACTACTCACACTAGGAACAGAGTTACAACCAGGCAGCGGCACTGACCACTTCTGTAAACCAACGGATGTTGCCGTTGATCCGGCATCAGGGAATATTTATGTCGCTGATGGCTATTGTAACAGCAGGATCGTCATGTTTGCTCCCACTGGAGCCTACATCAGGACATGGGGGAAAGCATCATCTTATATTGGTAACATTTTTATTGATTTCCCCGTCATTTTGGCAATATAATATCAACTCACATTGCATTGACCAAAGGAATCAGAAATATGGTTTTATTGGAAGTTACAAATATTAACATATCAAGTCATAAAACCATTTAGAAAACTCTATTTTTGATGGCTGTTGTTAATGGGGATTACCCTTTATGCACATTGGGTTAGGATTGACTCCTAGTTTAACTACAGTAGGACTTTGTCAGGAGCCTTTGCTATCACTATTGTGATGCTCACCTTATCATAAACCAATCACACCGGGTTAGGTGTAATGAGTGCTGTTTAATTTGGATTTTTGGATGGAGAACTTTCAAACCAGTCTGTGCTGTTAATAACTTTGTAGTGTAACTGTACATTGTCAGGTTAACTGAGTATTAGAATAAGATGTTATCAAATATTTGAAAAATAAACCCAAAGAAGTATGTAGCAGATCGGCAGTTTCATACCATAAATGACCCATATGTACACAGCAGATTAAATGATAGCAAAAAGTGTTGATGAAGACAAGTTTTTAAAATCCATTAAATTTTCCTGGCGATTGTACACACATAAAAGTTGCTTGGGTATTGGAGTACATTTTCTCTAGGATGAGCTGTGCTTCATTGTTATAATTGGTTAAACAGTATTTGTCTTTGTATGTATAGGTAGGGAGCTTGCAATCAACCCTGCACTCAGTACATTCTCAGTACCACATAGCTGTGCTTCATTGTTATAATTGGTTAAACAGTATTTGTCTTTGTACGTATAGGTAGGGAGCTTGCAATCAACCCTGCACCCAGTGCATTCTCAGTACCACATAGCTGTGCTTCATTGTTATAATTGGTTAAACAGTATTTGTCTTGTATGTATAGGTAGGGAGCTTGCAATCAACCCTGCACCCAGTACATTCTCAGTACCACATAGCCTGACCTTCATACCAGACAGACGCCAGCTTTGTGTAGCTGACAGGGAAAATGGCCGTATACAGTGCTTTCAAGCCGACACTGGGGACTACCTGAGGGAATACAAAGTAAAGGAGTTTGGTGCTCAGGTATTTGCCATCAACTACAGTCCATGGAAAGGTAAACCATCACAATGGAGAACTGATGACAGATTCCTTTGGTATTAATTCTTATAGTGTGTATTGGTCAAAGGGTGTGGTGTGGAGTGTTTGACTTCAGTCCACCTGGCCAGTCATGGTACTTTGTTGGAGCAGAAGACTGACGTACTAGATAGGATAGAATGAGCATTTATTGAAGGCCATATTGAATACAATTGTAGTCTGGTATGGCCAAACGTATTTTGTTTTCTGAAAAATTGCACCCAAAGCTTCCTGCAAGATTGTGAGAGGCAAAAGGTGTCGGCAGGAAAAGTGTAACTAGATTCTCATCATGGCTGGTCATGCTCGTCCATTACAAGGACAGCCAGACTTTTTTAGATGTTAAATTGACTTCTTTGAAATAATGGTGTGCAGTTTCAACAACTAGCAGTGTTTGAAAACTTATTGAAGATTCTAAAATTCTCTTCACTGGTATCTGTTTGAAAGAAAAGTGGTTGTTTGGTTCTTGAGATTACTATTTTGAAACATACAAATTTATTGCAATTAAGGATGGAACCAAAAAATGGGAATACTGCGTCTGAAATATGGATGGATTAAAGGGGCACTGTTGCGATCATAGTCTACTTGTGGCTGGACATGGAAACATGAACTCTCACCCAGTTACTACATGTGCGCGCGTTGACCGTCACACACCACTAACAAAAGCTTTAAAGGGCATCGTCATTATTACTGCGGTCTCATTGTGCAGTAACTGGGTGAGAGTTCAGAATTGAATGTCTAGCCACATACTCACTGTGATCACGACGACAGTGCCCTCTTAAACTCACATCGAGGGTTAATAATATCAGGAAGATTTGTTGTAAAAGAAGTGGGAACAAATCCATGAAATCATTTTTCTTAAACAGTTTTGTCCATAATGATCTTGCTTTCTTGGTTGTGGTGTTTCCTGGTAGGTGGTGTACTGTATGCAGTGAATGGAAGGGGTGGTGTCAGGGGTAGTATGTCCAATCCAGTTGTACAAGGCTTCACTATTGACTTTGACAGCGGTAAGGTGTTACAGATGTGGAAACCAGGGAGTATGGTGAGTCATTGAAGCAGGCTAAATCTACCAATTCACCCACAAACGCTCGGTCATTGAGCCTGAACCATCAACTGTATACAGCTGTAATGATGTATGCAAAGGAGTAAGGCCAAATAAAAAAAAGTACCAGTTGATCGTCCCCTCCCTCATCCTTTTTTGAGGCCGCATCCTTTTTATTATTATTTTTTATTTTACTTTTTTTTCTTCAAAAAGACACATTTTCTGTGTATTTTTTCATTAAACTTACCAATCTTTTAGAACTTATAAACTACAGAAAGTAAGTGGTGACGTTAAACTGAAGAATTGGTGGCCAGTTTGAATTAAAATGCTTGGCGGCCACCTTCGAAAGAAATAAAAAATAAAAAGGCCCTCATCCTCCTCTTTTTGAAAAAACCTGGACGATCAACTGGTATTCCTTTTTTACTTGGCCTAATACTATTCATGTAGTATGGGGATACATTGAATGCTGTCACATATGGCCATGGGTTTAGGTGCGCATTCCTATCTGGACCAGTCAAATACATTCACTGCTTGGGGACTGGACTCATTTTCTCTTAAAGAGAATTGTAACATGTATTGGTTCAATAATAGTCTTAGGTAGTTTCAGGACCATTTTAATCAATATCCTGATTTGAGATTTGATTTGCATTGCACACGGAATGTAACCTGAATTATTCAAAGCATTTTTTTTCTCTTTGGTTGTTTTTTTCTTTCAGGAGTTTGGGCGGCCTCATGATGTTGTTGCATCAACTGATTTTAGAAACGTCTACGTTGTTGAAATTGGACCCAACAAAGTGTGGAAGTTTGAAAGAACTCTTGGTATGTATCCCATATTTTGTGTAGTTTCAGAGATCATAACAATGTCTATGGTTTTTGCATAATACACATACAGTACTGTGAATATCAGTCATTCTCAATCATTTGTAAACTTCTTAAATATGTACTAAAATAAAGAAATATTACTGGAAGTGGGGGCAGATCTGAAAAAAATGTACAAAAATTATATATAATCAACCACATACATGTAAGTAAAGGGGAAAACCGAATTTCCGTGTTGAAGATTACACCATTGTTCTCAAACCCCCTTCTTCAATTCTGATCATAATCAAACTAATTTATTAATCCATAGGACCTGATCCAACTGCATCAAACTGGTCTGAACAGGCTCAAAGCAGCCAGTCATTAAACCAAACACTCAAAAAGAACTTGTCTGAGCACATACCGAATGCAGCCACAGATGCCAGCCTTACAACCACCGCCATCATTGTAGCAGTCCTCGCCGTTCCAATCTTCCTGATGCTCCTGGTTGCCATTGCAGTCCGCTTAAGGGCCCAGGGGCGGATGCGGTTCTTCAAAGGGGGCGACTCGGGGACGGCAATCCGGCAGGGGTACCATGCGACCGACAAGTTCAGTTTTGGCAATTTTTTCAATCGGAGAAAGGGTTTCAACCAGGTGAGCACGGAAGATTCCGATCACGACGGTGGGATGGGCTGGAGTGATGATTCCGACGTTGAAGAGTACAGTATTTTGAATTCAAAGAGAACACAAAACTTATGAGAGGGAATTTGATTTGTTTTTAGAATGATTTATGAAAAACTTTTTTTGTCTTTGTTAACCCCCTTTATAAATGATTCTGGGTTTCTTCACACTAATGCATACATAGGGGACATTGTGTAATGAAGTGATAATGAAATAAAGTGCTGCTTAGTATTGTTTTGATCATTCAGAAGCCCTTGAGGGTTGTACTTGAACATTATTAAGACAATGTTATAATTGTTGAAGATAAGAGATAATTAGTGATTAACTTGACAATTGTCTTTTGGGGAAGAACAGCCACAAGCGAAATGAACTGGGAGAACTTTTACATGGTGGTTGTTTTGGTCTGACTCGGTTGTATGCATTAGTGTGGATAGACCCCTTTATGATTACAATCTCAATCCATCGGCTCAGTACTTATACTACAAGGTTCTCTCTATAATTTGTGTGCGTTTTATAAAAGAGTATTTTGTATGGTTTAGAGCTCCTGGTAAATGGAGTTCATTGGTCAAAAGTGTATGTTCAGCAAAAAGGAACAATAATTTTGAAAGAAAGATATTGATTTGTCAAGCTTTATTCTACCCCCAGATTTGAAAGCTTTTCTGATTATTATGGAATATAAAGTTGCAATTAAGAACCTTTATAACACTGAGCCGACGAATTGTAAAGCCCGGTTCATACTTACTGCGTATGCGAATTCGAAGCGAATTTTGACGTCACAAATTTGCGATGAACAATTCACAATGGTTGAGATGGCTCAACTCCTGCGAAAGATTCCCAGCGAAAACGGAGCTGTGACGTCAAAATTCACTTCGCATTCGCTTGAGGTTTGAGTCGGGCTTTAGGGTGTTATACCAAAGTAATGAAATCTGTCACAGAACATAAAATCAAGTACAAAGTATTGAAAAATATCTTGTTGTTCACTGAGGATAATTTCAATGACAAGTTTAAAAAGTAACTTAACCAACACTGGACTAAGAAAAGACAATTGAAGGATTATGTTGTATTTGTTCGGATGACTAACTCGCAAATAGTTGGATTACCCAGAAAATAGAAATGAGCTGAACATGTTAATGGACTGAGCAGAAATGAGCAATGACTTGATTAATCTTCAAACTCAATGTACATAACCAGGTATCCAGTGCCTGCTTATGACCAACTTCCCTTTGTTCTGTGAGCTTCATAGGGGGGGATGAAATGAGCTTTGAATGATTTGTATATCAGACACATTATGTCCCATCATAGTGTCCAGCTTGTACAGTTGATGTATGGTGTTTGAATGTGTTTTAAGTCTTGTAATCAGACACTACACATGCTTGCTGTGCAGCCCTCAAATGACAGTCTGTTCCATAGCACTGCCTGCCTCCAAGCAAGGTAAATGGGTTGCTGGTAAGCTGTAGGCAGTATATGTATGAGTGACACTCCTTTACTGCCTGCAGCTTACCAGCAACCCATTTACCTTGCTTGATGCCTTCAAGCAAGGTATCGTGGGTTGCTGGTAAGCTGGTAAGCTGGTAAGCTGTAGGCAGTATGTGTATGAGTGACACAGCACCACCATCAATCCAACTTGGATTGTCTTTGTTTGTGAAACATGCTTACTCACACCATCGGTTGTGCTACATGGTGAGTACAAACATGTGCTGAGTGTACATCATTAATGTCTTTGAAGAGTACAGACAATCTAATCACCAAGGTTACTAGAAAAATATCCTGAAATTACAAAGGTTGATCAGTTTATTAGGTAATAACTTTTCAATTATGTAGTTTTTTTTCTTGCTTAATGTGATTTTTAAAAACTATGTATTCATTTATTTTCTTAAGTTTGTTAATATTATTTTTGTAGTTGAATTGTCACATACTTTCACAAATTTTATTTTAAATGTTACTTACTGAGGTGAAAATCAACACCATTGGTGGACAGTCTATGTGCTATGAATCTATTACAGGTTCAAATCACAACAATGGAAGGCATGACCTTACAACTTGGCAGCTCAAAGTTTGTTTTCAATTCTAAAAAATGTTGTTTTTTTTTTTTTTTTTTTAAGTTTCCGTTTATTTTATAAATATTAATAACATGTAACCCCATCTCAATGCAACAGATGTAAAAAAATGTTTGCACATTCACTATTAATATGTTTACTGAAACATCGACTTAAGTTTTTTTCCTTTCTGGCAAACAATACTTCTGATCCCTTTCACTGTATATGTGTTCCCAATTTGTTGTGTTACAGGAATATCTATAAGGAGACAATAATTTGAGCATTGGGGTTGGCTCAGTTGTGTATTTGCTTCTTTTCACCTCGATGGACCCAGGTTCAAATCCTGCTAAGGACAGGAGCTTTGCATGTGGATTTGGTTTTCAGTCCCTTTCTGCAAGGAGATGATAATTTGAGCATTCGGGTTGGCTTAGTGGTCTTTGGTTTTCAGTCCCTTCCTGACTTTTTCTTTGGCATCTTATCTTGGTAGATATCTTTAGGCCTATGGGTCGCAGTGCAAAGCACTTTGGAGGGTTTGTTGTTAATTATGTATTGCCGGAATGAATGATAACACTATGAAGGGGCTGAACACCACTGCAAATAGGACCCTTTGAATTCAAGGACTAGTGGAGATTTGAGGTATAACTCTTGCTGAAGGTTCCTGTCCCACTTCCCCCATTACCACCCACATCAAAATAAAATACTTCTACTACTAACAATATAATAATAATATTAACAATAATAACAATTTAAAAATAATGATATATATATATAGTCGATGATTTTATTTTCTGAACAGATGCATTGAAGTGTAATCGGCTCTCGTCATCCTCAATACATTGTTTTGTTATCATCTTCACACACATTTTTGTGCTTGGGGAAGAATCTCCTTTGCCTGGTTTGAATTCATAGCTGAAGGCACAATTATGGAAATTAAGTTCCACCCTTTCTTTGCATCCATTGAATCTGCATGATTCTTCTAATACAATATTGTTATGTACAGTTCAAATGTATGATATAGTAATGGTAGGCCAGCAACCATTATGTATAATATGTAAATGTATATAGCAGTTTTAGGGCAGTTATATAATGTTGCAACTATCCATTGAGTGTGTTTAAACCTAAAGAATGTAGCAATGTACTCGAAGATTAAGCAATCGAGACAAACAAATTCAAAATCCACAAGTACTATTCATATATTTATTTATTGTAGTTTTGAAAAGCAGTACTGTGTAACATTGAACGATTAGAATACAATACAGCATTGGTATTCAGAAACAAGTTTGTAAAAGCCAAAAATGTTATCAATTATCCAGAGAAATGGTTTGCTCTTAGATTGCTCAAGGGTAACGATTTCCAATTCTCCTAGATCAACAGACTTGAACTAAATGAATCATTCCTTATTTGCTGGCCAGTGTGACCAGACTGAGTTAAGTCATCTGCACACGAGTACATTCCCCCAGTGGTTATTTCTGGTGCTAGAATTGTGTTAAGCAGTAAATGCACAACAAAAGATAATATTGCAATTATGTGTGTATTATGCTTTGGTTATATAGCAAGAAAGGGGATAAACAAGAAAGAAGACAAATGAAAAACAAACTAAACTTGATAAAACAAAACAAAAAGCGAGCATTATTTTTGATGATGAGTTGTTTGTAATCTAGAAACCATTCTCTTTATAGGATGGCGATTAAACAACGGGGAATTATCCTGCTACTTCTATATTGGTCACGTTTGCCATACATCCCGTAAAAAACGATGAAACTATGTTTCCGTCAAGTTTGTGTTTGCTCGCATTGGGTTGAACGGGCGGAATAGCGGAAGTTTTTATGCTTGAGTAACATATTGATCATGGTCTTACGGCATATCACTGTATGGATTACATCCCCCATAATTATGTAACGGCCCATTTTTTTCACATTTTATCCTTATAACACACTCATAATGTCTCCGTAATCTTTGTGATTAAATACAACTCACTTGTACATACTATTTCTGGAATGAAAGCTGTAAAAAAAAAGTTTGAAGAAAAAGCTTTGGAAAATCTCAATTGACGAAGACATAATTATTTGCGTAATGAACTTAAAGTAACTTGCCAATTGCACTCATTATGCTTGTTGTATCTTGGCTATGCATCTATTCATTGTTAGACATCGATCTACATCAGAGAAACTTAGCTTTAACTTATTTGGTTAAAACCCTAGACAACGAAGTGGGGACAAACATTTGTTTGAAAGAAAACAAATAAAATAAATATTGATAATAAACCCTAAAAACTCTCAAATAAACTCTCAAAAAATGCACACAATCGTTATAGATCGATGTGCCCGTCGTCGCCTGTGGAAGTTTTCATGTTATTGAGATAAAGGGGTAAATTTACCAGCAGTGTATGCTTTGTATTGATTTTGTGCAGCTTGCTGATTGATTTATGTGTTTTAGTTGTGTGTCTTAGTTGAAGCCAAAGTAAAGATGTACTGTAGACTCTTGATACGGTTATTAACTGAATTGTATTGTCCTTTAATGTTTACTTTATAACAATAATATTTGTGGTATTTATTAGTTAAAATACCGTGTATTTTTGTAAAAAATATTTTCTTCAAAATTGTGTGTTTTACTTTCTTTAAGTTGCAAGTGTTACTGAGTAAAATGATTGGCCTTTGAGTCAAGCTTGTAAATACTGAATTCTTCCATATTGTCAGTATTTGTGGTCAGTGTGTATTTGATGAGTGGTTTTTGCTAACTCGGCAGATATACCATCTTGATTTATCAAGGTGGGTTTCTTTGTATCAAATAAACCCATTATAAATCATTCACGAGAAAACTTAGAACAACAAAAACATGCAACTATTTGAGGAGATTTTTCTTTTGTATTTCTTAGAAAAACAGAATTAAAAAAACAAAACAAAAAACTTTGCCTTTACCGATACAGAACATTTGGAATTGGTCCGAATATCAGTAATAACGGAGAAGTGATTTGGCTGTTAATTAGCAGATGCTAATTTATCCAATAACAATGATTATGAGCAAGATAATTATAGTTTGTTTTCGCAATCTGCAAATCTCTGTCGCTGGTTTCTTGTTCAATCTGCTGACTAGTGGACTGAACAGAGTGCCGGGAGCGATATACGACCGATGCGTCATTCAATTATACAATTGTACGAGGCGAGCATAATAATATAGGCCTATGATAATAATGGATTTCAAAGGCCTATAATTTTACCCTAGTATCAGATAATAAACCTATTACCTAGTATAGCTTTTTGTAATACATACCTTGATGTACTGGATGTCCCCAAACATGGACGTCTGTTCTGCATCAGTAAAGGGTCTACATATGTTTTGAAGTGGCCGGACAATACTATATTTAACATATATTTTAATTTTGGTTGTCTACTTGGCCAATATAAAACATTGATTTGGCATTGATCATTAAACATATTATGTTTGTATACCATAACTATGTATGCAATTTCAAGGTATGAATAGTTAATGAACTGAAAATGTCTTGTTAAAACTAAAAGGTGGGCAGATGGCTCAGAAAATTATTGTAGTTTCTGCTTCCAAACATTTCTTCCCTAGGAGTAGGCTGCGAATTACCTATGTCAATCTTATACTCATTGGTATATTGGTAATTAATAAATCACTGTCCAACCTCGACCGTTAGTAATGGTTGAGTGGAACAGAACAGCCATGCTATTTTACACAACGGTTTAACATTGAAAGTGACTGTCGTTGACTTGAATAGACTTGATATGACAGTAGTCGTGCTGACTTGTCTGATTGCATTGCCTTGCACGGGGTCCCGTATGCAGTGTTGATGATATTGAATGATTTAATGAATAATGCAGGACAGACTGATTAAATATCCATATGGTTTCCTCGTGATGACCCGACGACTGCCGATAGTTGCAACTCGCATTCTGCGTTTTCCATTATAGCTGGTGGGGAACGGCAAGTGAACAAAATCCTTGAATTTTCTGCTGACATTTTCATCAATATTTGATGCGATTTCCGTCAAGATTTGGCCGTCCTAGCACGGCATAATGTAACATGAGTGCCTCGGTGAAGCTATCGTCTTCGTCGTCTTCATCCTCAGTATCATCTTCCTGCTCTAACACGGCAGCTGACGTGGGCCAAGAACACAAACACGGTCACAACGGCATCGCTCACCGGCCCAAGAAAGATGGCGGACGCCAAAATCCTAGTCATTACACCGACAGGGAAAACGGTCGCTGTACTGAAGAGTTGATAACCGAATCTCCACAATCGTCCCTGACGACGAACGGACAATCCCCACCATGTCAGCTACCAGTGTACAAAAGGCCACCCGCCATAAAACCCCGCCCAGTCAAAGCAAGAAACAACAAGGAAAATCACAGCTAGTCCATTCTCGCTGCTTTCCTCCAGAGATAACACCAAGGTAAAACGTCCCCCAGTTGCTGGGGCATTCCAAATCAGATCCACCCCTCCATCAGAGTTCCGCTTTTTCTATGAGAGAGGAGATTTTCCGATTGCAGTGGACCATGATTCAAGAAATAATAGAATATCATGGAAGGTAGGCTCAATGTAATTTCTTTTCATAATTAAAGAGGGTCTCTAAGTCAATTTCAGTTTTGTGATGAACCCATCTTCCAATAGATAGAGTCATTTATGAAAACAGAAATAAAATAAAAGTCTTCCAACCTAATAAAACGGTGTAAAATGCAATTTTAGTTTCAGAGCGAAGTTTGGAATATGACGGCATCGGGTGTTACTATTTTAAAATGAATATGTTAACGTCTATAACAAAAATTGAATTTTTAATTACAGTATTTTTTTGTGTGGACCAATTGAATTGCAAAAAAATGTCATTGAGGTTAAGAGAATTAAATGTGCTTTTTGAAGTTGTTATAAGTTCATCTTATTTTATACATGTACCTAAGAGTACCCCCATTTGAAACTGACGTCATTGTATCCATTAATGTGTTTGTAATTGTTTTACATTCCAAGGTTGAGATTGAGAAGTTAGACTTCCACCACTACCTCCCGCTGTTCTTTGATGGACTTTCCGAGACCCAGTTTCCATATAGCTTCTTAGCCCGTCAAGGCATATACGACATGCTGACCCATTGCGGTCACAAGGCCCTACCGGTCATTCCGCAACTCATCTTGCCCATCAAGAAAGCTCTTCAGACCAGAAACCCAGAGGTAAACAAATCATATATATTTGTCCATAAATTGCATAGCGCAAAATAAAGTGTGTCTGGTGACATTTTGTTCACGTGAAACCATGAACAAATTATCAATTTTATTAAAACGTACACGATTTTATTTGTGAGCTTGTTCCTAGTGAAATAAATAGTAATTATGCAGATTAAACATACAATAAATTAATGAGAACAAAACAGAAACATTTACATTAATTAACAACAAGTTATTAAATGATAAAACAAATTTGACTTCAAAGTCAAACCATGAATTATCTTTGATCTTCCGTTTTAAGCTTTTATTACAATATTTCAGAGCAGACTTTTCGAAATTGATATCGAATTTATGAGTGCTATAAGTCCACAGATCTCAACAGAATTTTCCCTTTTAAGTATTAGCCAAATTTTGTCACTGAAAAAGGAAAGACAAGAGTCCAAATAGAGGTTTGATCAACATCGATCAATTTATTTCTTCACAGGTGATATGTGCCACGCTGAAGGTTCTACAGGCCTTAATCCACGCAGATGACATGATCGGAGAGGCCCTTGTACCGTACTACCGTCAGATTCTTCCCGTCTTGCAACTCTTCAAGAACCGGAACCGGAACCTGGGAGACGGGATTGAGTACAACCAGAGGAAGAGAGAGAATATGGGAGACCTCATCAATGGAACTCTGGAGTTATTAGAGAAACACGGCGGTCCAGATGCGTTCATCAATATCAAATACATGGTGCCCACGTACGAATCGTGCGTTCTGAACTGAAATGTTGAATTCTGTTCAAATGAATGGTGCCCAAATAGGAATATTTCCTTCCATTATAAATACGTTGGGCTATATCTGAGATAGGAAACTAATAGGAATAATTCGATTAAACTCACAACGGAGTCTGTGCCCCGAACTGAACTCTATAAATAGAAACCAGCTTCCAATTAAATTTGCACCTCCTTTCGGCCTGCCCTCTAGACCACCCGTTTGGAGGACAATTTGCGGAGGGCGCCTACAGCGGCAACGGTATAGACCTGCAGCAAAGGCCAACACTTGTCTGACTTGTTTTGTACTAAATGGCTGTAGTAACGGGCTTCTCTTGATAAAAAAAATACTTCTCCATTGGTTAGAATTACTGGTAGGTTTAATATTCCTAGTGGATTGGGTTCCAAATGAACCATCTAAAAATCCGAATGTCATTGATGTTTCATTTCTTTTAGTCTTTGACTTTTGAGTAAGTTTTTTAATAATAATATAAATGATCATTTTCCCATCAAGGTTCTTTCTCATGAAGTCAGTTATATATCCACATTTATAAAATGTGTAGATTATACAAGAATGGTGTTTCCGTGGCAACATGCAATTAACATTTCAGAGGCTGAGAAATATTAAACAGTAAGATACCATAAAAAAACCTTTAAACATATTAAATGAGCAATATACTGTTCGGTCATTAGAATATTATTAGTGGCGGGAATCTCAGAAACCGAATGTAACATATTTTGGTGATACTAACTGTTCCAGTATATGAAACCATTTTGAAGTGTGATATATTTTGGTGATACTGTTCCACTATCTTTGTTACAAGAGAGATGTTGAATTAAATTGAGCTGAATTTGTTGAAAAAGAATAATCTTGTCACAAAGTGGTCAATTTTTGTTCATCAACATTATTTTTTTCCAGACAATTACACCTATCTTTATATACGGCAAAGAGCATGCCATGCAAAGCTTTATTTTGTTTCCTCTCGTTAGCTCTCTCTGGGATGACACGTGTAAAATGTTTATAAATACGAGCCAATCAACGTTCTCTGCAGACCGTGATTGGCTAATAGTGAAGCCTTAGCTGCACGCCCGCAATTTGCCGAGGTGAACAACAATGGCGGCTTTATTTTAACTAACCAGGCCTGTTTTCAACGATGAATGCGATTTTTTTGGGGGAAGACAAGTTACATGTATGTCGAAAAAAGAGAAAATGTTATTCAAACAGAAATTGTAGCCCAGGTTTTGTACTAACAGCTCGTGGTTTCAACCTGAATTGGTATGTGTAAAATACACTCAAGTGGATCTTTTTGGCATTAAAACAGAAAAATGAACAAACAGAAAAATACCCCATCAATGAAGACAGCTGAAAATTAAGAGGAAGGCTACCTCTAAATATGACAATCACCCAACAGTCTTTCTTGCACACTCTTTACTTAACCCTGCGTGGCGCCATCGCTCACTTATTGAGTTTCAGCTTTTGATTAATAAGTCAGTAATCCGCCAATTATTTTGGTATCAAAAAATGTCCAAGTTCCACTCGTACACCTGGCCAAATAGCATGCCAATTGTCTTATTACCATCGGGGTGTTTTTTCACTAAAAAAACCATCAATGCCCAGCTCTCCCGGACTTCCCATAGGAGTTGTCAAATGTGCCCAGAGGATTGCACCTAGAAACCGCTTCAGGCCGCTTCACGTGTAAGGATCACAGCATTAGCATTTTGCTTGAATTTATTCAATTTAGTCAAAAGGGTCTATATCTAATGCTTTAGGCGATTTAAAAGTGTGGTAATGTGTTACACGCTGATATCAAACTGACACTCAAGAAATGAGCGACGGTGTCCAAATAAGATTTGTTTTTATGGTGTCATGCAGGGTTGTAAAGATGCTTATCAAAAATACATTTTACGCAATATATATTGCATGATCGTTGGAGGTTTCATTGATTTTGTGTAAAACAAGACAGTTTGTAACTATAGCGCCCTCTACTGAACCGGATTCACTCGTGTCGGCTAACCTTTCACTGCAGTCTTATAGGCCTATGTTGTTGTTGTAAGTTAATCTCACGAACTCCATCAGTTGCCAGATCTGAAATCACGCTTCATGGATTTACTCCCTCACGATTAAGGGTCTAGCTCTCACAAGCATACGCTTCGAACTCCCCGACTCATTCCTAAGTAGATGTCGTTTATGTGTACACAGTTCACAACGAAACCAGACTACTTATGTGTGTTTGCAGATGACTTATTTGTCACTTCCAGTCTCGGTTTTGCATCGATTTGAATGGGAGACAAACAAGATAGGTCTTCCTTTATAAAGCTACATTTATAACGCTGATGAAACTCAATTTGTGGGTACGGAAACAAGTAAGCAGGTCGTTATATCTGAATACCATTCATCAAATACATAAGCTTTTATTTCAATAATGGTTTATTTAATAAGTCAACTTTACCAAGATTGAATAAGGTGTCATCTCATTTGTAATGCGAGAGGGATTTTAATGTTGCGCAACAATGGTTGAGGAAAGTGCATTCATTCAAATTTTCCTATTGTGAAACTTTGGTGAAAATATCCAACAAAGAATGTGCTCCTGATCAAATTAAGCTGGGTGAAAAAAACATGTAATATAATATTATGTATTAAGTTCGCTTAGTTCTTAGTTCTCTTAATTCTGTTGTGAATTTGTTGTTTGTACGAAATTTACATAAAATTTATTTCTTTACCAATTTTATAAATATTAGATCATTATCAATGGTTTAATATTATTGATTTTTTGGGGAGAGGACTGAATGTAAACTCTACAATAACGATGGGGACTAAATGTCTACCACACAATTCACTCACAAGCGTGTTCATGACGCAGGCTCAATACGATCACAAACAGTTTGGTCGGCCTTTTCCAAGTAGAATGCGTTTGGCATGCGTTTAGAAAATAGTTGAATTTAGAACAGCCTAAGCTTGATCCTTCTGGCTTCGCCTCCTTCCCAAACTCTGGCTGCGGATACGGTTTCAGCTCCGATTACATCTCCATTTGCAATCTTAAAAGTAATTTGTTTTCAATGAGGGGGTAGCGAATTGACGCACGTTACTACGGTTGGATTCTAGACACAGGCTAAAGCTGGGAGCCAAAGTCCAAGCTGGACTCAAGTCAGAAACGAAGTTTGGCTAACTCACCTAATATCGAAAACACTACCTGACATTTCCATATTAATATCATTTGCTATTTACACAAATATACATAACACCATAATATTTTGGCATTAACTTGACATCACTGGTATTTCTCTAAGACATCATTATATATTAACTATACATCATAATACTCACAAAAATAAACATTCTTTGATTAATTTCGATAATTATAAGCAAACTAACATGGTAAGAATTCTTCGGATTTTGGAGGTTTTAGTTTATATTTTGATCCCTGAATGTGAAAACGTCCCAGCAAGGTGCACTAAATAGCTCTTTCCATGTCACAACAATACATAAATGTTATATTAAATAACTTAAACTCTCTCGAGAAAACAGCCTAAGGCGAATGCATGCTTCTCCTATAAATAAATGTAAAGAACAGCAATCTCATACCAGCATTATTTCCTGGAATAGTTTTTTAACAACCGTCAAACCGCGTGTACTTCAGAAAAGCCCTTAATTAAACGATGCAAGTGATTCGCTTTCCGGAACTACCACCTGTTACAGATATTGCTCACTTATTTAATCAATCCATTCTGCGTTGGAAGTTTTGTTTTATTAGACTAATTGCAAACATAAAAAACTAACAGTCGATGGCTAAAGAATAACAAGTACAAATCTCCAAGCATACAGTATGTGATTGCTTGAATATTAAACTGGCCTGTCAACCAATCGTTACACCTAACTATACCAATTTATACATCTATGGACAATGTTTGGCCATGCCACTATTTACCAACGTGTTCATTATTTCAATGGATCTGTTTCGCATACTATTTATTTTTTGAAACTTATCCCCAAAACACATTACAACTTTATACATTGCATTGTAAACATCAATTTTCCCGTATAAACATATCTGATGTAACGCTCTGTTATAGTTAAATGAAATTGATATTAAACTTGTGGTTCTTTTTTTGCAAAGAAAAAAACGAAAACATTAGCAAGTTAAAGGGTAAAAGGTACGCAAATGTACATCTATTTTGAACAATAAACCATGTGGAAATGTGTTGAGACTGCTGTTGGTATTACAGTAGTCCTCCTTTCATTTAGCGTGTCCACCAATTACCGTTGTCCAATACATCGTTGCGAGTTGTAGCTTCGTCCCAGAACTTCCAGAGTCGGTTTGCCCCGACATCTGCCACATAAATTGCCCCCGAGTGGACCGCGATGTCATGGGGCTCCACGAGTTGCTGTGGATAGACAAATATTTACCAATAAACTGTCAGTAATTGCAGACTGGAGAGTGCTCATTAAATTCAGGGAGTTACTTTAGACAAGCACGATAATCAGACAATGTGCTGTGAGAGGTTTTTGATGTGACTGTTTCCTACCATTCTTTTTAAATGTTTATGTTTTATTTTCAAATAAATAATCTTGGTGAGCCATTTCTTTTTGGTGACAACTCCACATGAAAACTCGCCAGTATGGACTTATTCTGGCTCCAACCCATGCTTAATAAGTAAACTAAGAGAGTTTGGATTTAGCCAATGCTGTCTTCCATGATTGTGGCTGATCAGGGTTGTTGGGAATTATAGTCGACTTATGTAATATTTCTGTTGGATACAGGACTGTCGTTCATTGTAATTGACATGTCACTAAGTTGTTCTGTTTCTCTATGGTCGTGGTTGCCTTCTCTCAATTGATCTAGACCGTCGCTTTGTTATTGTTTATCTAATCATTACCTCTTCACCCATGGGGCGGTTCCATGTTGATATTATTCTATCACTATCCAGCCCAATAGTGAAGCCCTGAGTAGGGTAGTATTCGTCATCAGTAGGCCCATTTACTGCGTACAGGACATCTGCATAGGAAAAGTGGAAAACTTAATCTAGATGCATTTTTGACAAGGGCGTGAAATTTGGTAATCGTGCAAGAACCGTAATGGTCTTTTCTGTTTGTTGGAGTTCTGGAAAAATAAAGTTGAAAGTCCTTTGCTGTAATCTTTAACAGCAAGAAAAATGTAATCTCCTGTCTGACATGAGTCAGCCTCTTATTTGACGACTTTTTATTGAATCAAATTTCATTACGTGTTTCTCGCGTTGTGTATTTGACGTACTGCACTTCCATTAAAAACTTAATTTGTTTAAAGTTAGGACTACAATACTTTGAACACACCAACCTTCGTCTTTGTCATAGGCGATGGCAAACACCCGTCCACCAAACTCTTCGTGTGTAATCTGCCGGTCGTATTCACCAGTGGTACTGTTGAAACACACGATGCGACCGTGCTCTCGGTCTGCTACAAAGAGGAGTTGGCGCTTCTCGGCCAGGGCGAGACTGTGAGGGATGTCAAAGGTACGTAGGTTCTCTGGCTGATCTGGACCTGTCCAAGAAATGTGGGGTTTGTTGTAAAAACCAACATGTAGGTCAAATTGAATTTATTTGGTCAATGTCCCCACACGATCTTCTCGTAGAAACAGAATGTTTCCACAAAACAGAATTAACGATTGGTTTCTTCTCTTGGCAGATTCGCAACGAGCGAAACTGCAAAATGACAGAAACTGCAAAATGTTAGCTTAGTAAGTTAAAAAACTTACTTGTTTACCTAGAGATCATTATACCAAAGGTTGTGATGTTTGAATCATCTATCATTACACTAAGAAGGATTATATTCGTCTACCGTTAATTACGTATATCAAGAACACATCATATAAAGATTTCTTATTTTATTTATTTTCTTATGAGATATCGCCTAACTCACAAGGCCGAACAGCCACTTCAAGGTGATGCTACACTAAACTGATTTGGGCTGTTGACCCAAATCAACTGACACCAGGGGCATGTTGTCACCTACTCCTGGGGCTGAAACAGGGTTACCCCATTCACAGTCCGTAAGGATGTAGGCATGGGTATCATCCACTGGGAGCCTGGCTGGTAGAGCAGAATGCTCTACCTTCCCAACTTTGTACGAAGCAATTGTGGTTAAGTGCCTTGCTCAAGGGCACAAGTGTCATGACCGGGATTCGAACCCACACTGTGCTGATGACAGCACCAGAGCTTGGGTCCAGTGAACTAGACCACTCGGCCACAACACGCCACAATAAAGATGGATTCTGATGGAGACGTGTTTTACTTACTGGACGGTGCCGTTATTTCCATGAGCACAGACCCGTTTGGAGCGTATTTCAGGACGCGGCTGTTACAATACCTTAATAGAAAAGCAATTAGAATAAAAATAGTTTAGAATTTGTTTTTGTTTTTATTTGTACTTGTAAATGATCTGATAAAATATATGTTTAATCCACTTTGAACTGAAAACTTATCATTACAAATGGAAATAAATTGCTCATGGAAATTATTTACTTTCAAAATATATCCTGTTATTTATTTAATTATTTAAATTCATTCTGGTTAAACTTTACTCAATTGCGTCCCCGGTCAACAGACTGAGGACATATACAAGATGTATCGGTGTAAAGTTGCGTTATGCCGCTGAATGAAAGACAAATAAAACAGACCAATCGAATGTGCAATTTACAGGTTGGCAATTTTGTGTTGCAAAGTTGGGCAATGTGCCGGTGCAAGGTTGGTAATGTGCCGGTGCTGGGTTGGCAATGTACCGGTGCTAGGTTGGCAATGTGCCGGTGCTAGGTTAGCAATGTGCCGGTGCTAGGTTGGCAATGTACCGGTGCTAGGTTAGCAATGTGCCGGAGCTGGGTTGGCAATGTGCCGGTGCTAGGTTGGAAATGTACCGGTGCTAGGTTGGCAAGTGCCGGTGCTAGGTTAGCAATGTGCCGGTGCTAGGTTGGCAATGTACCGGTGCTAGGTTAGCAATGTGCCGGAGCTGGGTTGGCAATGTGCCGGTGCTAGGTTGGCAATGTGCCGGTGCTAGGTTGGCAATGTGCCGGTGCTAGGTTGGCGATGTGCCGGTGCTAGGTTAGCAATGTGCCGGAGCTGGGTTGGCAATGTACCGATGCTAGGTTGGCAATGTGCCGGTGCTAGGTTGGCAATGTGCCGGTGCTAGGTTAGAAATGTGCCGGTGCTAGGTTGGCAATGTACCGATGCTAGGTTGGCAATGTGCCGGTGCTAGGTTACCAATGTGCCGGAGCTGGGTTGGCAATGTACCGATGCTAGGTTGGCAATGTGCCGGTGCTAGGTTGGCAATGTGCCGGTGCTAGGTTAGAAATGTGCCGGTGCTAGGTAGGCAATGTACCGATGCTAGGTTGGCAATGTGCCGGTGCTAGGTTAGCAATGTGCCGGTGCTAGGTTGGCAATGTGCCGGTGCTAGGTTGGCAATGTGCCGGTGCTAGGTTGGCAATGTACCGGTGCTAGGTTAGCAATGTGCCGGTGCTAGGTTGGCAATGTACCGGTGCTAGGTTGGCAATGTGCCGGTGCTGGGTTGGCAATGTACCGATGCTAGGTTAGCAATGTGCCGGTGCTGGGTTGGCAATGTGCCGGTGCTAGGTTGGCAATGTGCCGGTGCTGGGTTGGCAATGTACCGGTGCTGGGTTGGCAATGTACCGATGCTAGGTTAGCAATGTGCCGGTGCTGGGTTGGCAATGTGCCGGTGCTAGGTTGGCAATGTGCCGGTGCTGGGTTGGCAATGTACCGATGCTAGGTTAGCAATGTGCCGGTGCTAGGTTGGCAATGTGCCGGTGCTAGGTTAGCAATGTGCCGGTGCTAGGTTGGCAATGTACCGATGCTAGGTTGGCAATGTGCCGGTGCTAGGTTAGCAATGTGCCGGTGCTAGGTTGGCAATGTACCGATGCTAGGTTGGCAATGTGCCGGTGCAAGGTTGGCAATGTGCCGGTGCTAGGTTGCAATGTGCCGGTGCTAGGTTGGCAATGTACCGGTGCTAGGTTGGCAATTGTTGCATGGGTGCTAGGTTGGCAATGTGCCGGTGCTAGGTTGGCAATGTGCCGGTGCAGGTTGGCAATGTACCGGTGCTAGGTTGGCAATGTACCGGTGCTAGGTTGGCAATGTGCCGGTGCAAGGTTGGCAATGTACCGGTGCAAGGTTGGCAATGTGCCGGTGCTAGGTTAGCAATGTACCGGTGCTAGGTTGGCAATGTACCGGTGCTAGGTTGGCAATGTACCGGTGCTAGGTTGGCAATGTACCGGTGCTAGGTTGGCAATGTACCGGTGCTAGGTTGGCAATGTGCCGGTGCAAGGTTGGCAATGTGCCGGTGCTAGGTTGGCAATGTACCGGTGCTAGGTTGGCAATGTGCCGGTGCAAGGTTGCCGATGTGACGGTTCTAAGTTGGCACTGTTCTGCTAGTAGGTTCACATTCTGCCGTTGAAAGGTTGGAAATGTTTCGATACTAATAATATGTCAATTTGAAAAACAGTCTTACCCGTCCGCAACAAAGAAGTTACCCGTCTTGCTGTCCACAGCCACGTCGGTGGGTTGGCAGAAATGCTTCCAGTCTGAGCCGGGTTGGAATCGCTTTCCGAGCACCAGGCTGGGCTTCATCTTGCCTGGTGGGAATTTGAATACTTGGTGCAATGCCACATCAGTCAGCCACGTGTTGCCTTCGTGGTCGATAGTAATACCATGCGGCATATAGAACCTGTAGTTCAATGAATAGTAGTCCAAACATCTTACAATATTGTTACGTAGAGTACAACGGAGTACGTAAAGACAGACGCTCGATGAAAAAGACTGCGGGTTTGAATTTGGATTGATAGTAACATTGACATCAAATCCTTGCAAGTTGATGTTTTGGTAGGTTTGATATTAATCTCGTGATCAGGTTGGGTGTATGTACGTTCCCTGCCTAAGTCTGCAGTTCTTTGGATTCCTGTTTGAATTTAATTAAAACCATTTCCCTGCTGTCACCGCATGAGCCGATACAATGCCTCAATAAGACTATTTAATAATGTTGTTTTTGTAGAAAAATAATGTTGTTTCAATTGTTTCCTCATGGAATTGATGTTCGATTTGTTGATTCTAAAATGATAGTGATAAATGAGGAACATTATAAAGTGCTGGTATCAACCACAGCTAGACGCTAACGGCGCTGATATATGTTCCTTTTGTACGATAGGTATTCAGAGCCATGAATCATCAGATCCAAGCACCTTGTAAGAGCTTACAAGGTGCTGTGGCACACTATGCAGCAAACATACCAGGAAACACTGGGGGAACAACACATGGGATCTATGGCTTTACGTCCCACCCGAAGGATGAAGCAATAATGGTTAAGTGTCTTGCTTGAGGACACAAGTGTCAAGACCGGGACCAGAACCTACACTCTACCGGCCAGAACGTCAAAACTTGACTCAAGTGCGCTAGACCGTTTGCCCACGAAACACAATAAAGGATTCATGTGTATAACATGTTGCTTAAATTGGATACCTCTTTCGGTAAAAAGGCAAACAGCTCTTCAGATGGACTTCTATGATTACAATTGTCACCTCGTTTAGTAAGTAATATTCGACTGAACCGCATTACATTTCAGTTACTAGATCTTTACCTTCCAGCGCCCCAGGAGTCCAAGATGTATCCGCTGTGTGGATCCATCATAAGAACTACATCATTCTGGATGGGTCTCTTCTTCTGGTTGAACACGTGGTTGTCGTCAAAATCGCTGCAAGTAGAAATATACAAAATTCCCAAACATCCAACAAGGTGCTATACATGTATTGGTTTTAGATGTTTGATTAAATCAGTTCTTGAATGTGTTCTACATTGTAAAACCAGTTCTTGAATTTGTTTGTAAAAACAATTTGATTATCTTTTACTTGGCAAAATGTTATCTTACATACTGTAACAGATTTGTAAGTACTTTGACCGAGAAAGGAATACAATTTGACGACTAGGTTTCCCGAGAATGGCACTGCCTGTGCGATTGTCTAAACGCCTACCTGGCCAACCAGCGTCTCTCCCCACGTTGGAAGGCATACACCAAGCCGTGCTGGTCGGTAGCTACCCCAGCCACCTGCCCCATACGAATATTCTCTCTCGGCCACCATTCCTCTGCGTCCAGCCCATTGGTGTTGTAGGGGCTCTTGGCTGGAGCTGGGTATGCCCTGGCGAACCTGTAGTCGGCCTGGTATGCCTGCAAGCAAATCAATACATTGGCAGATCATGATACCTGTACCATTTGATGAAAATACAAGCATTCGTATTGTCCGTGTTGGCTACGGTTGTCATCATAAAATTATAACTCTGAGATTCATGTTTTAAAGAGGAAAATAAGTGTGTATCTGGTAGAAACTTGAAGAGTTCATCCGCTCCAAGGCATCAGTTATGCTGACAATTTCGCCACTACAATATTTGAAGAAAAAAAACTGATAAGCAACGAGAACATTCTCTGTCTCCACAATGTTGGACACATATATATATTTTCTTTCTAGAAATTATTGCTGTGGTTACCTCTTGTGGAACGATCATGTTCTGGGGTTCGTCTTCGGCTGGTCTTTCCTCGACAATGAACGAAGAGCCGGGAGTTTCCGAGGAGCGTTCGTTACCGTTACTGGCGCTGCCGTCACACGGCTCAAACCCAGGCTGGGACTCATAGTAAGCAATCATTTTCTGAATTGTTTCATCGGAGCTGAAGGAATTGAAGGAGATAAACACATCAATTAAAATACATGTCAACGTTGTACAAGACCTAACATGCTTGTACATGATAATTGATACGCACATTTATTTATTTGCCGAGTTGTGGACTTTCAACACGTGACAATCCTCTCTAGCAAACTAAATCCACACCCTGGAAAATGTTTTTTAAAATTACGATTTAGTTTTAAAAACCTAACTCACTGTACGTAAGACTCCGGAAGAACTTTAAGTATAAGTCCAGACGATACTGCCGAACCTTTAGGGAGAAAATAAACAAGTGCTATATCATAATAGTAAAAGTGTTGTTTTAATTGGTAGTTTGTTACCTCCACCCACACAATTACACGTTTGCTTCTTACAAGTGCTCTTGTAGGCGAAGCTTTATCGCAATCCACCCACACCTCACTATAATAAACTCATCGCCTAATGCGTGAAAATCTAGAATAGATGAAAGAATAGCCGGCAAAACAAACACTGCTTCATCACCGAAATCCGTCTAGCATGACGTCTCCATCGCTAGGCATTTGGAGTAATTTCCTCGTGGGCTCAAGTCAAAGGATTGTATACCCATTCCTAATCCCATATAAGATTATCCTTCAAGGCAGATTTAATTGCCTATGGAAAGCTAATCAAGACAACTACGACAGTGGAAGATTCACGGGAAACTCAAAGCATAGAAGTATCCCCATTACCATAACACCCAAACAAATACAGAAATAGAAGACTGGTACCTTTCTTGTGCTGCACCTCTAAAAAAAGTTCGTGGATAAGAAAAGAGCCACCCACTGTGACAACCTCTCCCTTGGTGAGGTAGACTGGGCACCCATCACGCTCCCACTCGTAAATTGGCACCGACGGACCAACACATCTATCTGTACACATACTTGAAAGAGAGAAAAGGGGAAGATACGACATGTAAGCCATAATCGCTTCTACCTGTCTCGGAGTAATCTAGTACATTTGAACCGGCATCGTTTACCATTATATTCAAGGGAGAAATATGAAGCTGTGTAGAAAACGCGCTGTGCTAACTATTGCCGGTAAGGGTTTGTAGTCTTTGGTAGCGATTCACACATTATGAGATATGTACAGTTCTTCAGCCTAGTATAGGGATTCCAGCACAATCTTTATGGTCATAGGGGTTGCATTCGAACCAACAAACCAAATAGGCTAATTGGTTATCTGTGACACTCTTAATCAAACTCATTAGTTGAATCTTTTGAGTAATCATTAATATCTCCAATGGAACAAAGATAGCAATTGTAACGATTCTTACACGTTGGTTTCTCCTTCTTCTTCACCTTGAGATACCTGTGGGCATCCGTATAGAATCATCTTCTCCACACTGTCATCACGTGATTCAGGTTTGAAACCAACTGTATAAAAAACACAGTCATAAAAGATCGCCAATAACTCGATTGTAAGACAAAGCAATCAAATACTAACAATATGAGGGGGGGGGGGGTTAAAAACACACAAACGAATATAGGCATCTAACAGTACTTAACATCAATCAATGCTAAATAAAAAAAGATGGTGCTTGATTATTACATCCCATCATTAGCACGTGGATAATAACCAATCATTTCGTTAATACAATGAGCCGATTTATGCCAGCAACATCCTGTCTGTTTTATCCATGCTTATATAGGCCTACTACTTCTAAAAGGTCAACATGACAAAAATACCCAAACTAATATCAACCTAATGTTGACGGTATGCAGTGCGGCCATAACACTAACTTGTGATATGTTGTGATTTAATGGCAAATGGTAAATGGCAAACGTGAATTACAAAATTAGAGTTGTTATTCACGCGTGTTCACGGATTTATGTTTATCGTTAGATTATCATGTTATAATGTATCATGAAAACATCTTCTCTCGTTCTTGGACAGCTTTATTGCTTGTCTATAAATTCTTATTTAGATTGACCTCACGGGCTTACACGTGCTTAATCAGCTTGATCCTTGGGGACCGTTTTGAATAGTAGACCCGGATCAATCGGCAATATCTGGCACATTTTATTCAGTTGGATATTGGCAGTCGGGATTTACGGATGGCCGGAACAATCGTCAATCCTCAAGTAATTGCCAGCCCACATTTCCCAGTTGCATAATAAGTTGTTGTCCCCCAGAAGCCAGCATTTTTGACAGAAATCCGGGCATTTTTACCGTTGAAATTGAGAACTTTAATAAAGGGATCCCGGTATATCTACAGAGCAAGGCGCCCTTGCTTCGCTTTCGTATTCAAAACCAGTGGGGAAGTCCCTCAAAAGTCCAAACAATTGGAAAACAAAGGGAAGTCCTCGATTACGGCATGTGAACTATTCTGACATTTAAACCGAAGACGTATAACAAAAGGGACAATAGGTCCACGATTGCTATCACAAATTCAAAGAAAACAATAGGGTCCGTGTTTGTCAGGACAAAGACTGAGTTGAACAAGGGAGGGTCCACCATTGGAAGTCGCACAGTTCAGCTCCGTGTTATACGGTACTTCAAATAAATGATATTGATTAAGTGGTGGGCGTCTCCTAATAGCAAGCTTGTTGAGTGGAGACACCCAATATTTATATGAGCGAAATACTTAGATAAAAGAAATACTTAGGCTAGTAAGGAGCATTCAAGTCAAATTTGACATTTAACATTTCGTGTGAGTTGATCGTGTTTTTACCACTTTGTAATCAAGAGTATATTTTATTATTTAAGACTGTGAGTTAATTGTGTTTTTAGCACATTTATAAACAAAGGTTTTTTGTTAATTTACATCCTGAGCGTCCGCAGTATTCGGATATTGCCGCTAATCTACATGATTCGTGGCGGGAAATTGACCCGACTGGCCTACGCTTCGAGTGACGTCAGAGGGGACCATGACTAATTGAATTCTATTGGCTAATTTATTAAACGGAAGATCCGGGAAGATCCGGGATGAGCGAAAACGGTCATATTTTATTACAATGAAACCCAAAGTGAGCAGCATGAGTGCCTTACCTATATGAACTTCACCATCGTCATCAGAAAGGTGTTTACTTAAACAATGAAACTCGGTCCCCTCGGCTTCAGTCTGCAGAAGGGAAGACAAAAGAGAGAATTGTTAAACATTTTGTCGTGTATCAAAGGGTGGGTTTAAAAGTTGCCAAGTTGTCCAATACAGTTTGGAGGCAAAAGATAAGACAATGCATGGTTCAAAATGGCCTTGGAGATGCATCCCACTAAATGAACTTCCATAGCACACAGTGCAAATGCTAAATAAAAACAAAAAAACACACAAAATACTGAGAAGTCTCACAGCTATTTACAGTGAAGGGGAAAGTATCCATTGACTCTTGAACTGTTATTCTCTGCTTAATTTGATATGGGTAGTCCCAAGGCCCGTCCAGTTATTCCCGCTCAAAACAAAAAACACCCCTAAACCAGTGTATTTCCAAACGTCCGAGCATCATTCTTGAACAAATGTCCCTACACCTCTCGGCAAACAGGACCAGTTATTTCAGGGCCTATGCCATCAAAATAAAAAACTCAAGTTGGAAGTCAACAACCTCCAGGTCACAATAGAGCAAAATGTTTACACTGTACCCTTTTATCGGGCTCTCAAATCTGTCGAATATAGAATATTTTGAGGGCGTACAAAATATTAATGAGACCGACGCTCTTTTTTCTCCCTATTTGGTGGGGTGCACCCTTGGGTGAACCATTGACATGTATTTGTAATTGACGTAAACAAACGAGCGGGCTTATAACATAGAATCATGATCCAATCTGCCATCTTAATCTGCTTATAACAGCGAATCAAGATCCAACCTGCCATCTTAGTCTTCTTATAACAGCGAATCATGATCCTATCTCCCACCCTTGTCTGCTTATAACAGCGAATCATGATCCAATCTGCCATCAGTCTTCTTATAACAGCGAATCATGATCCAATTTGTCACCCTTGTCTGCTTATAACAGCGAATCATGATCCTATCTCCCACCTGCTTATAACAGCGAATCATGATCCAATCTCCCACCTTGGTCTGCTTATAACAGCGAATCATGATCAAATCTCCCACCTTGTTCTGCTTATAACAGCGAATCACGATCCAATTTGCCACCTAGTCTGCTTATAACAGCGAATCATGATCCAATCTCCCACCTTGTTCTGCTTATAACAGCGAATCATGATCCAATCTCCCAGCTGGTCTGCTTATAACAGCGAATCATGATCCAATCTCCCAGCTGGTCTGCTTATAACAGCGAATCATGATCAAATCTCCCACCTTGTTCTGCTTATAACAGCGAATCATGATCCAATCTTCCACCTTAGTCTGTTTATAACAGCGAATCATGATCAAATCTCCCACCTTGTTCTACTTATAAAAGCGAATCATGATCCAATCTCCCACCTTAGTCTGCTTACAACAGCGAATCTTGATCCTATCTCCCACAGTTCTGCTTATAACAGAGAATCGTGATCCAATTTGCCACCTAGTCTGTTTATAACAGCGAATCATGATCCAATCTCCCAGCTGGTCTGCTTACAACAGTGGATCAATCTTCTTCCCCTTTATGTGGTCTAGCTAGCAACAACTCTGTTTAATCATGGAGGGACGATATACTGCATCCATAAACGAAACGATTTGCACACATTATTTGCAACCACCAAGCTTACTAATGGTTGGCGTCTGATGAATATTAGAATCTGGAGAAAGGTCTGGTCAGCGCATTGACACTGCAAGAACTGTGTTCTTGCTCGTGCATGCCCTTCAAAAATATCTGGATATAGTTTGAATGGAATTCATGATGATAGAAAACACTGTTTAGTCGAAGATGAGATAATTAAGATGAGATAATTATTGTGATTTACTGATGTAAGGCGTAAGTTAATGGTTTGAGTGTAGTGAAGCGCAACACTATGTGCTTATACATACATTTTAAACACATCAGAGCAAGTACATTTTTCCGTATAACTTGTTTTGTTAAAAACGGTCCAATTAATTTTACTATATAATCTAATTATTTGTTATACTCTATTTTTCAGACATTCTGGAATCTATCACATCATAATCTAAAAGGCTATCAGTTTTACAGAAAAATGAAACCTAACATAATTAAGCAAATTGTATCCTCTCCGAGTTAAAAATAATGAATTTCAGATAAAATATCATTCTTTGAATTGTCAAAGGCTTTACGAGAACACATTGGGTGTAAGATTAATTTTCTCTAAACATTCTTACGTAATAAATTAGTACAACTTAAACAAATCAGGAAGTTGTATTGCCTTTTGAATTTACATAAAAAATAGATATTTCCATTTATTGTTTTGCCTCTCTATAGAAGAACATCTACATATCCAGGAACTAATGAAAGCATTTTTGCAGCGCAGAACGTGTACAATCCCAGTTCAACAGAAGCAGCACATGCACCGCTATGTGGAGTGTTTAAGTTGATTCTTTGTTGGGGGGGGGGGGGGGACACACAAAACAGAGAAAAACGCCCCCGCGTAATGGTCGACCGAAGATGCAATCTTCAAATAACGCTTCTTCATCGATCAGGAGCGCACTGCTTCTCTACTTACTAGCGTAACCTGCGTCTTGGGTTTACGGATGCGGACGCAATGCAGCTGGTGTTTTGTTCCATTATTTAGCCAGCATCCATCGCCTGTCACATTGTTGATATCACGAAATAAAGATTTTGTACATGTTGTTCTAAGACACTGGTTTTGTTACGGCCCATTTAGTTTACGTTGCGATAGGTTAAACAGGCAAATGTTACATTTAGTATCGCTTCGAAGGAAATGTTTGAAACCAAGACGTTTGTTGTTAAAAAGTGCATTTGCGCCCTTTTTGTATTTCTCTGATCAAATCATGGTAATCCAACCGAGTACAGTAACATGATTGAAATTATATCATACAACAGTTAGATTGTATCGCAAGGAATAAGGAACAATATGGAAACACCCGATAGAGGTTTCGGAGTTACAAAATATGACCACACCGTAAGAATGCGTAAGACTGTTGTAAATGATGGATAACCCGATCTCTTCTTAAGAGGAAAAGCCGGTCTGCGTTTGATGCACTCGGCTCAAGATGACAACACACTGGAACGCAGTATTTATAACACACGGGCATTACCTGTAAGTCGTATACGGTCTTGCTGAATATTCAGTGTGCAGTGCTGCATTTTCCCTATACTATATAGGCAGCCATCAAAATCACACCGTCTTATGAGGCTATCAGACACACTATGGCGTAGATACGGGTTGAAAAGTGAGGGTATGACTTTGAAATTTCGATAAACTACAAACGTGAAATAGCGTTGCTAAGCAATTAATTTTTAATTGTCAGGGAATATTTGAGGATGGTTAAAGGGCGAACACTCGATTATTATAAAATAACACTGCAGTGTTATTGGTAACGAAAATATCACAATCAACAATCACAATGACACAAGTAAAAATATAAGAAAACAAAGATGACCAGTATAAAAGAGATGGAATGAATTTCTTCAATAGACATTTTGATGATGAATGCACACCGGTTAATGTGTACAGCAAAGACGGTCCCTTTGAGGTAGTCAGCACCATTGCTAAAAATACTGTGACAAAGTTGCGACAAAAAATCGGGTTGTCTATAGAAAAATAAATGACCATTTCGTCTGCGACCGTTGTAGGGATGTTACTAATTGCATTACGTTGCTGTCATTTTGACCAATTAGAGTAATTAATGCCATAGTTGACCCAATTGGAACTCGTAAAAGTTGGTTCCCAATTGGAACCGTCAAAGTACAATAAACTCAAACCAATGAAGACATCATCCACAACGGCATTGATCAAGCTTAAGATAAGTCTATCGTCATTGTTTCAGTAAACTCACCAAGAAAGATGCTTGAAATGATGTTAGTAAAGATGAGGTACCGTAAAGCAACTATAACCAAACCACGAGATATCAAGATAGATACACCCATTACCCAGACTCACCGTAGATCATTATATTGATCACTGCGCGTCACAACCAACCAACAAACCAGCCATTATTGTAAATGTGGACATTTTGTTTAGACAGGTGATTGGATAACAAATTGATTACGCGTTATTTCTGACCTCCCCAAACCATAACCTTCCACAAGCCGACATCCAAATATTTCAGTTGAGAACACTTTGCAATCAAGACGCGCGTACCGTAAACACTGGTCTCATCTTTATGCATAAAAAAGTCTCTGGATAATTCGTCCAATTCCCTTCAGCGGTATTTGCCGGTCCCGGGTGGTATGACCGCTGCGTCACAACAACTTGACACATAACACCAACCCTATTATTTGAGGAAGCAATTTTCTAATCCACGCTGTTGTTGGCGTTGTTGTTTTTGTCAATCTCTCCACAACAGACCACTTTGACACGTTGTGTCCGAAACCTGTCTTGTTTCTCTCGCTACACGATCATCACTTGACATTTTAAATCCTTTCCGCAGGATATAAAGAACACACACAGTGAAAGCAGTGACTTGTCGATCGCTTTAAAATACCCAAACTATCACGAAAATAACTTTGAAGTGACCGGACGGAAAACTTTTCACCAACAAATGCCCACGCCCGACTTCACCATATCTTGATGGCATGCAATGTGCATCGCCAGCGGGCTTTACGTGGGACACGATGTGTTACGTGGGTGTGATACTATGAAGTTTAAATAGACCACGTCCAAACTCTCTAAACGACCCATCTGAATGCTATCAAAGGACCCGAATCCCAACTGCGAACGTTCTAGCTTCATTTTACCATTAGTAAAGAAAATTGCCCTCTTTTATGTATGTCTTCATTTGTAAACATTTTTGACGCTAGACCGTTATGCTGGTGACCATTGTGAGTTTGCATGGATGGCATATTGGTTAATATCTAGTGTGCCTCCCCCAAGAATACCCTCCTCCGTACTCAACCCATACAGGAAGAAAACAAAACACACCTGTGTACTCTCATGCAACTGATTAAATCATTATTTTTCAGAAATCCCTTGAAAATTGGATCAGATTCGAAATGATTCTGTCATGCCTTTTGAAGGACGAGTAAGACTTGGATACGTGTAGTCTTTGGAGTCAGACTGTGCTAGTTGCAATCTGTCACCCAAGACCTTTTTCAAAGCATGCAAGTTTGTGATGATACTTTCCCCTTGATGTCTATACTAATTAGATACCTAGTAATGACATCAACATGTTTGTTGTAGGCTCATGATCATGTCTGGACGGGTGAGCTTAATCTGCCTAGTATCGAATGTTGCTAGTACCAGTCCCGGTGACGTGATTGGACAACTTCGCCCTGGACTACGACCAGTCAGCCACGCCCCGCCCCACGCCCCACATAGCACTCACCAACTGAGTTCTAATAACACGTGGAACTCGACACACACAAATATGATCTTAAGAAAACACCTCTTTATAACGTCTTCCTAAATGTAATTCCAGTAATTCGACAATGGTTTTCGCTTGCAGTTTGGCCGTCAAACATTTACTGTAACATTTGGCGGATAAAATGAAAACGAGGCATCGAATACGGAACCAATTTTTTGTTTGCACCGCCCTTTGATGTTTGCAATCAAAGTCATCTAACGACCACGGTGATCATTTCATATTCTTTCTGTTATCCCTGAAACAGTGGATACAACTACTGCTCTTAGATGGGTTACATCGTCTTTTAGTTTCAGTTTCCTTCCACTGTTATCATTATGTCTAAGGAGTCTATCTAACAGAGCGCCATGTTGTGAAGACGGAAGGATAGCGAGCTGGTACTTAATTTTTTCGTTCAATTTGCTGCTGAGCTCACTAGATCGGAAAACGTTGTCACCACATCATGCTCTGGTTATGTTCAAAGTCAGTTAATTCAGCTTTGACTTAGGTTTCATGCTTGAATCGGGGCCAAAGCCTGGATATACAAGAAAGAAAACACCACAAAAACACTGACAGCGCCTTTTCGTTCCCTTAAATGTTTACGGTAAGGCATGCTGGGACAATAAAGGCACGAGATAATAAATATTTATGGGAATGAGGTTTGGGAAAAGGGTCAACATTCTGTGATCTATTTTTTTTATTCAAGATTGCTTACCATTTAGCCAGTAAGTTCCAAATAATACAGACTAACCACTGCTCGTGTACACGCCCTTTATTTTGTCAGACTTGACTCCGTTGAGTAAGTTGTTAGTTTTCTATTTCATCTTTTTCCAGATCTTATGTCATTTTAAACAAACGGCTTTTGATTGGTGAATTAAGGTTAGTAAATGTGTCATAAGTTCGATGAATGCAAACACGACCAGGTTTAATGATAATTCAAAACAATAACACAATCCAGTGATTTGTTTTTTTTAAGTGAGGAAATAATCTTGACCATCAAATAACCCAGTTAATATTATGATAAACATCAACATTATCTTGCGGCAACATATCTCTCAAGATCAATTCCATAATGCATGTACAAAACGTATAGAAACTGTTCTCATTTTGGAAGTTGTTAATCTTGCTTTGCTAATCGTTTCTGGAGTAGGGTGACCTTTTTAAATACCATACTTTTTAATAGTAACCCATGAATTAAAACACAGGCCTAAGGCTGCAGCAATGCGTACGATTTTATCAGCCGCCATACTTCAAGAAAGTTGTATAAACGGAAAGGTGTTACACCTTGTAAACATCCATTCTGGGAATATGCATTTTTAAGGACCAAATTAAATCTCCTTAAATAGAAATCTGCAGAGAGCAATGAGATGTTATCATGTCCCTCATTTACGTCATACGAGTTTGAGAAAAAATGTGTAGCGTTGCTTTTAGTTCCTTGGACAAAGTAATGACGGTATTTCCAAAGATCAAATTTGTATATAAAAACCTAGGGAGAAGTTTTCTGTTGTGTTACCATGTGTTATATGTGGAATAGTCATCATTGGGGAAAAACCATGCCTTTCTCATAATAAGAACTAAAATAATAGTAATAAAGGCCTATGATGTGATACTAATGTGAGCAATACGGGCAATCATTACAAGGTGTTAGCATCATATAAACCAATAACTCACAAGTGTGAATAGTTCAGATATGTTAACATACATATAGGCAGACAAAACTCTCTCCTGTGTGCCACGTGTTTGTCTTCACTTTTATAAACTAACGCCCCATGATAAATACATACGTCATAGGAATCGTGTTAATTCACAAAAGGTCTTATCCTTGTAATCCAATCGTGCATGGAACTTGAAGTTTTTAAAAACCAACATCCAAGTGTAGGTCTTGTGTATGTAAATAACGGCCGCATGATTGTTTTAGTTCAATTCCATCATCACAGAGAACAACATGATTAAAATAACAAGCGTCTGCCTGTAATGCTGCGTACGTCATACTCATTGTTAATTTTGAAACCAGCAGTCGCCATATCGGGAAAACATCTTGGTGTACTTTGGATGTAAACAAGATCATGAAGCACCGCAGCTTGTATAGACCAAGGCTGGTCAGCACGTGCAACCCGGCTGTAATTGTCACAATACGAACAAGTTCACGATTGGAAATGTTTATCAAACTGTTATTCTTAATTTTGAAGTAACGGTGTTTGTTTTGACATGAGTTCTAATTAAATTGTGAACGACTGCATTGGTTTGATGTTTGTAAAAGTTTCAGCAGGTAGGACCGGAAAGCAGAACTTCACAATAACTTGCTGCAATGTGTGTGGGCAGCACGCGTCGGAGGTCATCCCTCATCCAGCCCAGATTTATGACAAAGTTTCTGAACATTAAGGTTTTTTGAGTGAAAATGGCTTTTAATTGAAGAACAGTAATAATGGGAAAATAAAGGCCTTACTTATTATATGAAAAATTATGATATTCCGACAGCCCATTTATCCAAAATATATAACTAAACATTCTGGCTTATCTTTTGAAACAGTTCGGTCAAAATTTCCCCAAACTGTGTCGATGGAGGTAGCCCGTCCTGCACGTTTAACAACAATTTTGGAACTAAACAATTTTACGTGTACGAAAATAATATTTTTTTAAAAGAGCTCATTTCTTTCTTCTGTGCATTACTGTTTGACTTCAGTCGAAAAAACAATCTGAAAAATAATCATGCTTTTCCTTGTTGTTGTTTCTTTTACTTTTGTCGTCTAAGGTTTTCCTTATTGTCATCATTACAAGTTTTCCTTTTTTGTCCTTTTCCCACCTTTCCTTTTAAATTTTTGTTTAGGTCATCGTTACACGTTTTCAATAACCGTTTCCCATTTTTCTTATTGCGCGTTTTCCTCTGTTGTCATCTTTACACGTTTTCCTTTTTGTTCATCATCTGTTTTTTATCATTAAAAAAAAATTAGATATTCTGAAAGCTCTGTCATCTTTACACATTTGTCTTTTTATCATTTTTTACACGTTTGCTCTTTTTTCATACTACACATTGCACTTTTTACCATCTTCACACGTTTTCCGTTTGTTTTTGTTTTTTCATTTTTACACGTTTTCCCTTTTTTCATCATTATGCGCTTGTCTTGTTGTCATCCGTTTTCCTATTTTTGTCATCTTAAACGTTTTGGGTTTTGTCCATAATCTGGTTTGAATTGACAACAATATGGATATTTCTTTAGGTAATCTGAAAGCGCAGTTATTATGATTGTACAAATAAAAATGACGTATATATGCACTTTAGCATCATGACTCAATTTGGTCAGATGTGTCTTGGATATTGCCAGAATATAATGCCGGATGCGCAGACGCATCTATAAAGGTCTGCGAATCACCGAAATCCAAGCTGCAGTCCAATTCTTGACATAGGAGGATGTTGACCTACATTGCAACGTGCAGAGTTGTGTTCGCCCTTAGGACAAAGTTTGGTCGATATTTTTCAAATGAGATTTTAAAAAGCAAGCTAGTCGACCCTGCACGAAGTAGACTCAGAGCGATAGAAAGGTTACTACACTGACGTAGGATTCCCTCTCTTTCTAGAATGAGCAGTAAATATTTAATAAGGCTCCTTCGGCAAGGTGATATAAAAAATGATACCAAGATCAATTGGTTTTGATAAGATTAAGGTTGCACGTCCTGATGGGGAATACAGTGTACTATATGAAGTGTTCAAGGCCATATATACATCCCTCACTAAGGGGAGGGGCTAGCAGATGTTTGTGTGTGTCTGGGTAGGTATACACATTCAAACCGAGGACATATAACAACAGAGGACAACAGGGTCCCTGGTTGGGTAAAGGTCCCCAGTTGGAGAGTGTGTCGAAACCAATGGGAGCCGTTGCTTAAGTTTAAGAACAAACCAAAGAGTGACAAAGTCCGGTCCGACCTGGAATTCTAGTCCAAAGCTGCAGTCAGTCTGACCAAGAATCTGGTTAAAATGAAAATAACCAACTCCGATTCCGACTCAGTACTTCAACTTATTGTTCTCGGAACAATCATAATTGCTCTATTTCAGAACATCACATACTTTCAACGACGATTTATGCTTCAAACATAGCATTAAAATTAGTACCGGTAACCTAATTTAAAAACAAGTTTTTACATTTACTATTGACATTTGAAATGCTATTTGTGAGCGTATCATTTGCGAACCGATCACAAACTCTCCACATGGGTTTTCAATAAAGTATTCAATTAAACTAACGGTCTCAACTAGGAATTATAATGACCGTCCTTGGTTACCACAAATAACTGAGATTTATCATCCAAACACGGAACGCGCACAATTTTCTTTGCCATGTTTGCATATCTTGGTATTTGATTAAGTATTTCTAAGATTTACAACTTAATTGGAAGTTCAAATCAATTAGTTAGCTATTTCGTGTTTATTTCATTTTATGCAGTCGATTGATCTTTCTAACATCTGTCCCCTAAGAAAGACGGCATTTAAAACATAATCGCACATTGTGGAAAATGATGTTCACGACGCGTTACACATTTGACATTAAGTTTAAGGTGTGCGTTTATGACTAAATCAATTGGAAGTCTGGAAATGAAGGCAATAATGGCATTTATTTTCGGCTTTTTATTAATAATAGGCCTATTTCATTATTTTTTTGGCAGTAGTGCAGACAGTGGGGTATTTGCCAATTTGTACACCTTTGTGAATATATGATTTGAGTATGTGTAGTGAAGCAAGAGGCGAGCAAGAAATCAACGTCAGAAGACTACAATATCGGATCTGTAATTTGGTTTGTGTTTTCGTAGATGGTTTGAAATCAAACTAAGTCCTCTAAATGCCAATACTGCCATTTGATGCAACCTTCTACCACGTCACCGCACTGCATACATTGTGTATACATTGTTTAATAATGATATGCCTTCGACGGCCATTCATGCATTCTCCAATACACAATGATCAATTGCTCTAAGAATGACATGTATCAAACCTGCACGACTTCTAATTGATCACCAGCCTACGCCATTTCGAATTACTCGTTTCTTTGCTAATCTATTTGGACAGGCCTTAGATCTTTGGCAAATATTTGTTTTTAATTTTCAAGGAATACATACAAATGCTTTGCATTTTGTGCATGCGTTTGTACTCCACAGTAATACAATTTATGCGTTTCTTCTTTTAGTTCTGTTGTATCTACTGTACCTTTCCATTAAAAAAACATGTCAATTATAAATTACACTGTATTCAATATTATAATAATGTTTTTTCTCTCTTTATAGATGCACAAAGGACTTTACGTGTCGCATGTGTGTTTATTTATTGATCAATTAATGAATTATTGAGTTCAACGCTAATGTTTCAAAGTCATTCAACATGATGTACATGTACATAGGTGGTTAAACTCCATCGAACTGGTTGGCACGCTCACCAAAAAGGTGACGCTTTCCTTCTCTTGCAAACCAATATTGACCGTATGTCACTGCCCACACAATTTTCCAATTATATTCTTTAGGTAGTATAAGTAGGTATAACGACTTAAACAAATTGAAAGTAAAACCGTTCAAGGAAGAGCTGTAAAAAAAGTTGAATTATTGTCTAAAGTAAATTTTAAAAAAATTACATATATTTATCTAATTCTAAGAAGTAAAACTAACAATACAGCCGATAATAAACGTCTTTTTTGACGGTGTTTTGACGAGACTTTCTTCATTTCATCGCATAGTTTGAGTAAACGATCTCGTCCATCTTTTTAAACTTACGTTAAATACCGAGAAAAACTATGTCTCTACAATCTGGGCCCAATTTCATAGAGCTGCTTAACGGCCGATTCTGTGCTTACGTACGAGTTTCTATTTCATGCGCTGCTAACCGATAAGCACACGAAAAGGTATGCTAACCTTCCGGTGCTTACTGCCCGAAAATGAATGACGTAACGATGCAATTACATGGTGAACGCGCAAGATGACTGCCTTATTTTCTTGCTAACCTGTGAAAAACGCTTATGCTTAAGCATTTTTTTCTGCTACAGTTAGCACGAAAATTTGCTTACCGTTAAGCAGCGCTATGAAATTGGGCCCTGTTGTTCTGTTGTTACTGTGTATCATTCACAATAACACATAACACAACCAGCCTGTAAAAAGCTCATCTCATTCGGTTCAGTTTTTAGTAAAAACTACGAAAAAAAACGCTTTTTCTTGCCAGGAACTACGTGCATGATTTATTGATCGCGGCAATCGAAATAAGCACAAGTGATTTACAAGGTCTTCAAATGGCATTTCTTCAACCTCGAGAGTGCTTCAGACGGAAAAACTTTAGATAGTTACATAAGTTTTATGAGTTATGTACAAATTATATAACCAAACTTTTAATCGTCATACGCAGTTTTTGTAGACCCGAAAAAGTGAGCATATTATTTTGTCAACGTATTTTTATTATCTTTTTTCTCTTTTTACACTATTACAGGTTTTGAAAAGATGTTTCTTGTATAGACGATGTGACCTGTGACATCACGTGTTTACAAAAGAGCCACAGAGCCTGGACTTCCGGCGGGCACATTATTACACAGCTCAATGGAAGAACACAACAAATCTTATGTTTTATGGAGATTGCACTGTCTGATTTTCCTCAACTTTTGATATGAAGAAAGGGAGGACATCTAAAAAGCTGTACAGCTGTTGCTTTTGTAAATTTTGAATTTATGTGAAAATTATGACACAAAATATAAATTTTCCCATTGAGCCTGTGTAGCATCTTGCCCGTCAGGAATAGCATTATAATGTACGAGGTCACCACTCTGTAAACAAAAGTAACATGGTCTATACAAATTACTGTACAAATATTGGTCAGAACCGAGGGCTAACTGTCCAATCGAACGAATATTGGAGTTAAGTTAGTAGGCCGAGACCTTTATCAAGCCGTGTTTTAGTCTGGTTCCCAGTGTGCAATACGAGCATATTACTGAAAAGTAAAATGTCTGCACAGTGATGAAGCTCTGTACTTCATCACCACTTTTACACACCTTTCTTAATATGAGAGCACAACTTTCTAAACAGGTTGTTTATATGTAAGTAAGGGACTCTATGTGACAATTTTTATTTATTCTATTTTATTTTTAATCTCCGGACCATAAAAGCATCTTGACCAGAAGTACTCCAGGGAAGACCCCCCCCCCCCCAAAAACCAAAAAAACAAAACTGTCCTCCAAGCCCCTGGTCATACAATTCGAAATGTATAAGAAAACTAAAAAAGATGTTAAAACTTATTATGATTCTTCATACCAGTTTGTAATAAATAAAAAAATAAGTAAATAAATAAATAAATAAAAAAAAAAAATCCTTATTTCGGGGAATCTCTAAAGTTTTGTACAGGAATGACACACATGCTTAATAACTCCGCATCGAATAACTCCGCATTGCTGTTTGCGAAGTTGAGCAATGACAAAACACAATTTTATTTGCGAAGGATAGGAAATAATGTTAATGTTTGATATGTTTGCATAGTCATTGTTGTATGATTTGAGAGACGAATCCATGCAAGACAAAGTTTAACTGGACTGAACTGATGATAAATGCAAAGTATACCTTTGGTTTTTGGGACCGTTTGATTGTTTTAATCCTATATAAATGTAGATATAACCTGTGAAAAATTTCATTTCAAAAGGTGGTCGCGTTTTTTAAATATCGCCAAAATCCGCAGCGAATATTCCACACATAAAGAATAATCCCTAATAGGAATACACGATCTGAGAAACGTTTCTCAGATTCAAATTTTGGGGGATAAAAACTGACATATTATTTTGAATTGCTTTATACTATCGAAAGTTGCTGTACTTCATACCAAGTCAGTTTTTATGGCCATTGATTTTTTAGAATGATTACCAATCGTGTACCTTCCCTTTAAGTGTGTTGTGTAATAATTAAGAGCCTATCATCACATTTCACGTTCTTGCCAATGTGTATTATATACACACATACCATTTCAATACAAGCTCCAGGCTTCCACATTATGTCTTAATTTCATTGTTAATTGATTGAAACAAATGATATTGAGATCTTCAATTGCACGAAGGTTAAAACTTCGGTTCACATTAATCTCCAAGACCCGAAAGTTATGTCCGTTATTCACATTTTATAATTGTTCAAATGAATACATTTTTAGAAGTAATCTTGGACACGGCGCAGACATGGCACAAGACACGCCAGTTTTATTATATAATAATTTGTTTTATAATACTATGACAATTAGGCAACAGACATGGCACAAGACATGCCAGTTTTATTTACATAATACTTTGTTTTATAATACTAAGACAATTAGGCAAAACAAGTCAAATGAAAGCTATAAAGAAGCAGCGAAAAAAAGTATATTTAGTTAGTTTTGACGGTTATTCAATAGATATTGGTACAGCTGTAAATTATGGTTTACGTAACTTAAAATTCAATATTTATCTCTTTGTATAGTTAGCCCCATGACCAATATGTGGGTTTCTCTGATTACAATTATTTTATTTAAATGAGATAAAGTTAAACTTGATGTTGAACCTCTCCTCTCCTCTTTGTAAACAATTGGATTTTAATTGCCCAAGTTTCTGGTCTGGTTTTTTTATTTTGAACATTTTGATGTATTTTATTTTAGAGTTTTTATTTATTAATTTAAAGATTAAATTGAATCTCGTTTTTTTTAAAATCACTTAATTATATCACGCTCAGTTGTTTATCAGTATTTATTTATCCATTTGTTATTAATGCCTGTAACTCATTGTAATTGTTATGTAAAAGCAGTGTTTGTTGTGGACCTTTGTTAATGTGGATTCAATGATGTATACTATTTTTGTTAATTATTCAGAGTTGTATAACTCCACTCGAGAGAAAACAAAGTTTTTAAATAAAAAAGAAAATAAAGAAAACAAATTATGTTTCAAATATACAGACAAGAATGACAACTACTATGATTGTAACAACAAGTATACCGTATCAATATGCTACCGTATTTGTGTTATTGAATACGCACCTGTTCCGATGATGGTAGCTCGATTTCAAGATTTAGGGTTATGATGCCCATATCTTTCTCATCAAATCTGCCCTTGTCATGGTTCCTTTCTTTGGCTGATGCCTCTTTCCACCTTGCCATCCAACCTTTCGGAAAGGCAGCTCCCTCCGTGGAGTGTAGGGATACGAGAAGGAATACCGCGATGGACACGACAAGAGTAAGGCACGCGTTGTCGACAGCCAAAGAGGAATGTTTCGCCATGATGGTGGACACAGGATCCTCAGTAGCCGAGAAAACAAACAAACAAAAGTCAGTACTAACTGTCTGAGCAGATGGAGATGAAACACCAGATTGGTAGTGATCTGTGTAGATGCACTGCTCCAAGACCAACAGGGACAAATCAGGTTGCTTCTTCGGAAGAGTTCACAGAGAATCCGGTGTAAGAGCTCAAGTAGAAACAACGACAGATCGATGCCAATCACGAATCGAAACCGCAGCTAGCATGCTACTGCCCAAGTAAGACCGGTGTTTATATAGTGGTGAAATTTGGCCGAAATACACGTGAACTTGGTCCCTTTACTCTCTAGAGAGAAATAGAAAGAGAGATGCCGAAGAAACTCTGAGAGAGATCTTCAACGGATCAACCCACAGTCTGCTAGCACTTGTCTATGTCATCACCGTCGCGCAGCCATGATTTTTTCAACGCGGATCGCTTGTCGATGGTTTTTCGGCCTCACCGTCTTGACGTACATGAATTATGCATCACGGGTCGTACACATGTATTTAGTTTACATCACACGTACTGTACACCAGCATTAGGAGGCAAGAGAAGGTGAATTACAATTGCTTAGCGGCGGGCGAGTGTCGTCATAGCGATCACCTAGCAACGCAGTTATTGCAGAAAAATCCATTTTCCGAACGGGTATCACAAACGTTGTTTATTGTCAACGGTTGGGCAATTTCTTCAGCAGGGAGAGACAGAGGGTTAGCATGCATGCTCATCGCACATGCAGGGATTATTTATACGAAAGAGATCTCAAGTAGATTATGTTTGATTAAAGAAACAATTCCGTCGCCTGGATGGTGACGTCTACCGGACACTCGTTATACCCGTAATCGGCCCGCTTCCGATTAAATTGTTATTAATTAGCCCCTACGAATGTCACATCCTCGTCCGCGTGTTCCCAAAGCAATAGCTTAAAAACCGCTTGGCGAAAATGGAATTTTCCCGCAGCGTCTTTGCGGATGTAAGAGCCGGGGCTCATTAACTTTACCCTCTGGGGAAATCAGCCCCCCATTAATTGATCTCAACTGCGCCTGCGTGAACCCATTGATAAATCTCTTCGGGAGGGACCGTTATTCCCCTCTGTCTCTTTCTCTGTGTGTTTTGTGCGATGTTTTTTTTGTGGTGCTGGTTTTAATTGAGGGAGTATTGCGTACTTATACTGATAATCGATGAGCCGACTGCACAGCTGTACAACTACAGACCATAGACAGTCCGCATATAAGTCTTTTTAGCCACCATATGTTGACCTTTTTTCAACCTAAGTCAAAAGGTCAACGTTAAAAAATTGATTACAGAAAAGATTCTTTGTCATGTCTCGCCCGTTTGAAGACTGTTGTATCTCTCACTGCTCTCACTTTTTTTCCAGAAATGTTGATAAAACCTAATTCTGATCTTTACTGACAACACTTGATCAAATAATAGATGTTAATTTTTGCATCGGGGATAACGAATTTAATTTGGTTTTGCCCACCGATGTGTATTAAGCACTGTTAGCTAAGAACTTTCCCGAGCTCTGTGAAAAAAATTAAATGAAATGATGAAACAGTTGTGCAAATGTTTTTTTTCCGTTTAGCGCTTTGTTCTTGTGCACGAATGTTTTCTTGAAACAGCGCTTTTATTAAAGGCACAGAACACGTTTGGTAATGACTCTGAAAATAAATGGCAATAAAAACTTATGGAAAAGGTTTGCGGTGACAACCATGTAATACTTGTCTCTTATTGAGTTGGGGTGGTTCTGAAAAGAACCGTTGGTTAACTCCTCAGAACCACCCCAACTCAATAAGAGACAAGTATTACATGGTTGTCACCGCAAACCTTTTCCATATCGTATTTCCACCATGCAAAGTTTCAAATCTTACTTAATAAAAACTTACTTGGTAAGAAGTACAACAGCCTTGGGTAGTATAAGGAATTTTGAGAAACTTTTAACTTCGAAGTACTAAGGTTATGGAAAAAATATCACTTTTTTAATCCCCCAAAATTTGAATCTGAGAAGGTCAGAAACGCTTCTCAGACTGTGTATTCCTATGGGGAATATTCTTCTGCTAGGAAATATTCGCTCCGGTTTTTCGGTGACATCTCAAAAACGCGACCACCTTTTGATGTGAAATTTTCACAGGTTAGTTTTATTGTATGTACGTACATTTATATAGGATTAACACAATCAGTAGGCTCCAATTACCAAACGTGTACAGCACCTGTAAGCAGAACATATCGTTCTTCTCCGGATATCAATTTAAAAAAAATGTATCATACTAGACCACGAGGTTTGATTCGAAGGAGATCTTTTTATTTTGTTTTCATGGTGACTAAATGATTCATAACACGTTTTCTAGATAATGCGAACTTGGTCAACAGAGGGCGCATCCGCTAAGAAAGGCGTGTTGCTGCCGTGTCTATTGCTAAGTGTTTGATAACTGCGACCGCTTCATCGATGATTTTTCACATAAAATGCTTGGGGTTGGCTCGAGTGTTTATGATAGTAGAGCAGAATCAAAAAGGGTTGTCGAGGGCTGTAAAACCTACGGAGACAGTGAATGTTTGACCGGCTTTGGGTATCTTTTAGGTGTGCAGACAGGTCCCATGACAAGCCAACAAACAAGTGCGTTCAAACAAGGGTTTTATGCTTACGAAGTATAGGCTGTTGAGTGAGAGAGAGTGTGCCTATCACGTGATGTAACAACTTCAAATTAGAATAACACGAAACACGCTTCTGGATATCAACATTTCTTTTCTCATTCATGAACCAGTCGTCTGGCTTTATACTTGTGTCATAATGACGACTTGTGTCGTCATTATTTAACGTAACTCCAGTTCGTATGACGCAAACGTACGCTCTGAAGTGCATTATAAAGAATTAGCCTGAGACCATATTGGAACGATATATGGTTGAAAAAAAAACTAACCGATTTCTGAAAGTATACCCACTAAAACAGTGGTGATCTTATTCCTTATATACGGTTACCCTAAGGATGCAGTGACGTTAGATTGAAAGGCATACACAATGTTGTGTTGTTTCCACCCAAATAGTTTGTGAGAAGTCTTTATATGGCTGTAGAGCCTATATCATGTTTTGTTGATGTCACATGCACGTTTTTCCTTGATTAACGAGGCAAAACATTCTTAGGCAATACTTGATGGTAATAGTTCACATTAGGACATACATGTATACTCCCACCCCCTATACACAATCCATTGATAGTTGTAAGTACAAGACGTGCCGCGAGGCCAGCGGATAATGACCCGGATAGGATACTGGGGGAAAAACACGCCATCTTTACGAACTCGAGACTGGACGAGAGTGGATTGGAACGCTAAAGAGACACTCAAAGAGTCAAGTGGTCGTGACGTCAAAGTGGAGCTCTTAACCCACTAGGGAGGAAGAAGAAACTGCTACACTGTGGCCACCCTTCCCCAACGCCTTGAGGAGGACACTTGCCACATCCTTAAAAACGTGGTACGAATTAGACAATAAGGTAGTTGAAGCATCTCGTCTTTTGATCTGTCCGGTAATGCTGGAGGTTTCCTAGTTTCTCTCTCTCTATAAGATGTCAGGACAAATGCAACGGAATGGATGTTTTTTTTCCCCGATGGACGGACGGAATGATGAGTGTGGATGCTTTGGTTTGTCTGCATTGCATACACCAATTGAACACCAATCTAGGTTTGGGAGAAATGGCTTCCGTTACGATAGACACAATACCTTTAATGATCTAGCAGGGAGGTTAGAAAGTTGTCTTTATTGATGTAAACATTCATAACAGTCCTCAAATAATAACAGAGGGTAGCTTTTAACATAGTCTTTATTTCAGTTTCGGAACACCCTCTGCCCTCCATTCGCCCCTGATCTGCCCCTCATTAGAATAACATAAACTACACAATCAGAGGGAAAGTCCGTCAGCTTTTTCCAGAAATGAAATTGCCTTCTCCGCACATTTTTGTTGTTATCTGATAAAAGCATCGGGCAGGGCAGGCGCAAGTGATCAGTCAAAAGGGCGACAACTATATTGGCATGTCCTAACCGTGTGGTAAACCAATAGCACTGGAGACATGGTACTTTCAGCGTCCGAGAAGAAAGAAAAAAAAAGTATTTAATTTTAGAAAACAGTTTACGCTTCTCTGGTGACAAGATGAATGGCGAAGGTCTCAGTTATGTGTCTGTTTTTCCCCGAGGTTTATTCATCTGAAGACGGCAAACCGGCTCAGGACAGACACCGGTTTTGCGTGGGAGGCCCAGCGTGCTACTCGAGATGTTTGTTGGAATTTTTTACGACCGCTTCGCAGTCTCCTTTTTTTCTTCTTCGTAAATTGTGCAGTTGAGATTGGAAATGGTCAATAAGTGTTGGTTAGCAACTTCATACCGACAGGAATCGCATAGACAAAGTGCACACAGAGCGCATACAAATTCTAAACCTTTACCATTACAAAAGCTGAACCAAATTATAATAGCATGTCTATGTTTGGAATTAGTATTCGTAAATATCTAGGTACCGGGTAAGCTCAGTGGTCTAGTGGTAAGACACCTGCTCTAGAATGGGAATGGTCGAGGGTTCAAATCCCTAACAAGTAACATGCCTGTGGATTTTTTTCCCCATAGGAATCAAGAAATTGTAAAGTATACAGTGTTTAACACGTCGGTGTATGGGTAAAACACAAATAATATTCATGCGCAGCTTGCAATTAATGTAAAGTATCTTGGACTTTTATTGTTAGTTTTTTTTAATTATTATCTAGAAAATAAATTGATAAGGGGAGGGGTAGGAAGGCAGCTATTTGACTATGAATAAAACACAACCTTCAATTCTGGGCTATTTTAGCAATGCAACAGTTCAGTTGTACAGTTCAATAATCACTATTAAAGATAAAAAGGATTACTCAGTATAATTTTGTATTCTGTTTATCTTAAAAAACAAAACAATAAAACGTGTCAAGGGATTCGGGTCAAGGGTCAATCTAGTCTCCTTCCTCATTTAACTAAAATTAAATACCAAGAGTTTCAACTAAAGAAACAGGGGGAAATAATGATAATGTCAGAACGCATTATACTTTAGCTAAAAGCATAACATATTGCTTTTTTATGTCCACTATTTTTTGTCTTAAGCATTTGCACCTATTAAGTGTTTTATTAAAAATCTAAACAATCTTTGATTTAATACTACACACATTAGCGATGTGTATAGGAATCACACCAATAGTCTACGTTCATTTTCGTTGTATTTATTTGTTTATTGGTGGATATCATTTATTACTTATGTATTTCCAAAGCACACTGCTACAAGAATCAAGGATATGCACCCTTCACAAGTGTCCTCCTGTTGTTTTGATCAGAGCAAAGACCTCCACAAGCAGTCAGGAGCCGGTGTTGTCTAGCCCGGCAAACTGCATTCCATCTATAATCTCTGCGTAACACACACCCTAACATTGTTTTGCTTGGGTGGACTTTTAATTAATTAAATAAATTCCCCACTGCAAATAAATCAGGCTATCAGCCTAATGTTGAAATTCTCAGAAAACTCATCGCCGTTGAACTAATCGTAATCCTGGTGTCATTGGTAGATCAACGTGATCGGTCCATTGAAGGCAATCGATTCTTAAAGATGGTTCTAGCTTTGAAAATTAACAAGTTGTAATTTCTTTTAGTGGATATTTGTTATCGTTCTGAGTAATAAATTCGTCTTTAATTATGTCATTTTGGAACAACTTTGTGTGTTATAAGGTCATGCCACAAAGGGCAATTTTTACAGGCAACTGGAAGGCATCCAACTGCACTGCACGCACAAGGAACACTTCGACAGCACAAGAGACATTCTTCTAGCTGTGACTCACCAGCCCCCCCAAAGTAATGAAAAAATGAAATGTGGAAGGATTTTCTTATTGGATATTGCCTGGAACTGGCTGCATGTAAACTGCTCCATGTGACATGGCCTTTAAGCTAGGAGTTTCGTACGACCTTCAGTTACTTCAACACAGACGAATCTTTCTTAGCAAATTAAGGTTAACAAAGAAAAATCTAATTACAATGTATAGACTTTTAGTGATGGATACTAACACAATGTTGCTTATGACATAAATTCACTCATCACTGCTCATGATAAGTCTTTTAAATTTAGCGTTGTAAGAGTTAAGTCTTGACAAAACAAAAGTAATATTATTTTAACCACAATCGAAAGGGGGACTTTAACTATGTAAACTTTCACCCTGCAGTTTTTTCATTGTTCATAGACTTGGCGGCACTTCAAACATTATTCTAAGAATGAATTGATACAATCACGTTCAATTTAATCAACTTAACAAGTCTGATTTTTTCTCTCTGAGATTTAATAATAACCTTACCAATAGTGTACCTTTAGAGCCGGTCATCTCGAGATGACTATCGAGCGCTTCCAGTTTAAGATGACATGTTTTATTTTGTTCACTTGATTGTTTCTTGGAACTTCTGGACGTAATAACCGAGTCATATTATTGCCTCTGGGCTTCCGTTGACAGAATTGCCCCATGGGTTAATCAATTACAACCTTGTGAGTACTTTAGAGGCGACTAAGATCTTATTGTGGCGGACCAGTAGAGGCCGGGGTCAGAGGTTAGCTTGTTGCTAGTGTGGCAGGAGATTCTGTATACCCCCTCCGCAAATTTATGTTCTGCAGCACACGCTGGCTACGGAGTCAACAGTTAAGGGATAGGGAAGAACAGCCTATCCCTTAACTGTTGACTCCATAGCCGACGTGTGCTGCAGACAAAAAAATTGCCCCCCTTCCCCCAAATACAGCATGTGTACACATGTCTTGTGATAGCGCCCTCTTTTGAATCAACCTCCTTCAGACCATCATAATTTCCCATATGGGGAAATATAATAACCAAACAGACATATGAAGCTAAACCACGAGCCACAACCATCGTGCACATTCTATGGTAGCTGTAGGGGTTTGGGTAGGGGTAGGGGTAGGGGTAGGGGTAGGGGTGGGTAGGGTAAGGGTTAGTAAAAACGTATAGTTCTTTTTGATAAGCCTCCCCTAAAAGTCCCATGCTCCTTTTAACAACATTAAAAAAACTAACCTCAGCTCTCCTTTCGTTTGGTTTATTGGCTTGTTTTGTTTAATTTTTACGTAAGCAGAATGATCTTTCAAATTTCCGATTCATTAAATGGACTTATCTTTTCTTTTTTTTTTTTTTTTTTTACATCAGCGACGTTCCCATTGGTTTCTTATACGGAACGAAGTGAGGATGCCCCCGCTCTGTCAAAACACCCGGATACCTTTTTGTTAAAGTCCTCGGTTTGAACGTGTAAACACGTACACGCCCACACCACCTGTATACACGGTGTGTAAACACCTGCAATCGGGGCCCTCTTATTGACCCTCTTTGTTTGTACTTTTTGGCAACAGCTCCCAACGGTTTTGTACACACTTTCCAACTGGGAACCATCACCCAACCAGGGACCCTATTGTCCTATTTTGTTATAGGTCCCCGGTTCGAATACTTATCCAACTTTTATAGCATTTACGGGATATTTCAATTGTGGTTCTATTACTCCCCTTTTCTAAAGCAATCTTCGGTGGGGTAGCACTAGAACAAAGAAAACCAGGTGGTGTAGAATTGTTCCATTGCGTAAAGTTTCCCGTAAGTTGGCGAGTGTAAGGGCACAGTGTGTAAATACCTGCATATTGTCCCTCTTTCGTATGTGGCTCGTTGGCAACATTTTAAAAATAAATTGTTTAATGAGATATCGCCTAACTCACAAGGCCAAACGGCCACTCATGGTGAGGGCTACACTTAACCGATGTTGGCTGTTGACCCAAATCAACTGACACCAGGGGCACGTTGCCACCTACTCCTGGGCTGAAACAGGGTTACCCCACTCACAGTCCGTAAGGATGTCAGCATGGGTATCATCCACTAGGAGCCTGGCTGGTAGAGCAGAATGCACTACCTTCCCATTTTTTGACAAAGCAACTATGGTTGAGTGCCTTGCTCAAGGGCACATTCAAGTGTCATGACCGGGATTCGAACCCACACTCTGCTGCTTACAGCCCCAGAGCTTGGGTCCGGTGAACTAGACCGCTCGGCCACGATACGTCATCATTGGTTTCGTACACACTTTCCAACTGGTGACCTTCACCCAACTGGGAACCCTATTGTCCATTTTGTTTTAGGTCCCCTTTGGATGTGTGTACCTACCCACTGGCACGTACAATGGTTGTCTAAACAGTAAATCGAGAACTTCACTTTGATCTCTTAATGTTTTGACCTTTTTCGCGAACCAAGAACGTTCTATGGTTTATATAGAATCATGATCAAATCATTCGGATCCCGTTATAAAAACACAAAAAAGACAAGTTCATAAAGGAGGCCGATATGAAAGTGCTTTTGTAAATGTTTTTAATTATAGTTTTTTATCCGCTGCCTCACCCGCACCTCGCCCCGTACACTCATTCTGAAGGGTAAAGCTCTATGTTATTGATTACAAATAATTTGGGGCGAATGATCATCAACACTTTGATGAAAAGTAACGTAAAACACTGTGGACAATTACTCCGCTCGATAGGATTCTATTCTGAACGGTGAAATCGATCATTAGAAATTGCGTAAAATATTACTGTCACAGACCTTATCGATCGAATATGATCGATTATAAATCAATGCATTTCAAACCATTCAACCAAAAGTTTGTACCCTACCGTAAAAGCTTGTTGTGATCGGCACGAGGGTCAGGATTGTTCTGCTGGAAAGGACAAACATATCTCATGATCACATGATTTATAAGAAACAAAAGCCCACAAATGGTGGAAATGAGATTGCTCATGGCCACACACAGCAGTTTTGTCTTTCTATTCTAGAATATTGTATAATACTAACCTCAGCAGTCTGCGAATTATCTGTTTGGTAATTGTTTGTTGAAAAAAATGCAAACCATGTACAATCCTAAGATCATGCTCCAGATTTACAGCAAGTTTCAGTTTTTAAATTGAAAGCGTCGAGCCATCCTTGCTTTGAAGGGATTTCCAGTTCAAATCATTTCTTCATTTACACCGGACTGAAGTAAATAAAGCAGATATAATTAGTTGATTAATCAACCTCTCTTTATGACACTCCTACATTATGAAATCAAAATGACAGGTGGCCGACCGGTCTTTGCGGCATCGCATGCCCCTGTATGTAAAATAAACCCAGGTACAACACCGGGAAAACGCTCAAGGCCCACGCGGGCAGATGGATCCGGATTACCCGCGGCAAGACCGGATTTCACGCCGGGAGAGGGCAGAAAAACGTAGCGTGCAAAGTTCAGTGGAACGTTCATAACATTTTTGTTGTGACATGCATATGTCTATTGGATCTCATACAGAGTGATTAAATGGCGAATCATATTTTAAAGGTGAACCTGCCGCATTGTCATATTACAAACTTATATTCTATCTTACTTGCAAGAGGACAGTGAAATACAGTCAAGACTGGTGTGTGATTGCTAAACACCTTTCAATATTTAATAATGTGTAAAGTCTGTGTAAGTTTTTTTACAAGCGAACTTGTATAATAGGGTCACAAGTTTGTTTTGGAATGACGTCATGATGTAAAAGTGAAAGCTGCTGCAGCAAAAGGCGATGCGATTTTGAAATAATGAGTCTAACGTAGAGCACTTTTAGAGTTTACAGCCCAAACGTGTTGACGTAAAGGTTTGGCATAGGTGTACATCATTGTTTTGGATAAACGTCATTCACCATCCTCCTTTTTTCAATGAGCACAACAACCAACAACATGTCAATCTCAATAATAATTGATCTCTCCCTAGCAGAACACAACACATTGAGTCGGGGATTTCTGCAAATCTTTCACGAATTAAAAACATAAGGTCTTCGCCAATCGTTCCCAATCTTTAAAGACACTGGACACCCTTGGTAATTGTCAAAGACCAGTCTTCTCACTTGGTGTATCTCAACATATGCACAAAATAACAAACCTGTGAAAGTTTGAACTCAATTGGTCGTCGAAGTTGCGAGATAATAATAGAAGAAAAAACACCCTTGTCACACGAAGTTGTGTGCTTTCAGATGCTTGATTTCGAGACCTCACGCGTGAGGTCTCAAAATCAATTCAATATTTTACTTAGAAAGTACTTCTTTCTCAAAAACTACGTTACTTCAGAGGGAGCCGTTTCTCACAATGTTTTATACTATCAACAGCTCTCCATTGCTCGTTACCAAATAAGTTGTTATGCTACAATTATTTTGAGTAATTACCAATAGTGTCCAGTGCCTTTAAGGTAAGGTCTTCATAATGACTATTTACCAGGAATATATGTGGAGCAAGGTATTGTAAGCTAGTCTATGAATCCTGCACATGCACAAGGTGTAAGCTGAGTCCAGAAAAAGGGTCACACAAATTCCGATTATAAGAACGAATAAATGTACAAATACAAACTGATTAGTACATTAGTTCAATCAGAAGTCTGACCATTATTGAGTTGTACATGATGAATTGGAATGAGTTTTTATTTACCATTATTTAATCTACTGAAAGGTGAGATAAACTAATCACAGCAGGTCAAGCGAAGAACACACAGGAGAAGTGAACTTCACCATACGCTTACATTATTATAATCATAATAATAAAATGCATTTATGGCGCCTTATGTAAAATACCCCATAGCACCTCACACAAAAAAACCTATAAAACCTAGGCAATAAAATAACTTTTAAATATTAAACAAATTAAAATCTAAAACACTTAGGTGTACAAAAAGCAGCCAAGCAATAAAGCATGGAAGCAACCCAAACTAAAAGTAGATTCAAAGTAGGACGAAAACAACTTATCTTAAAGGAACATTACAGAATTGGTAAGAAAAAAACTTGTAAAATATACTTTTTGATCACAGATTTACATAAAACTTACACGGTCTAATGATGATGATAGTAGAAAACATCCCTTGAAATATTTATGTCTGAAATGCCATATTTGATGAGAAATGAATAAACAAATTTTCCGATTGGAGTTTATCGCTCAGTGAGCGTTTATTCATTGTTGAATCTATATGATTTCATGCAATGTGTAATCGGTTTTTGCACTATTTTCTCCTGACCCAGATGGCCGATCGATCTCAAACTTCTACAGTTTGTCAGTTTTGTATATGGTGGTTACTAAAGTGCTTACCTGCCACAACTGTTTGCTAGCAAAACAATTCTGTAATGTTCCTTTAAAAGGCCAAAACAAACCATTGGGAAAAAGTTATTTTAACAACTTTTTTTCCCACAATTAACAGTGTAACAAAACAGAACAACTTAATGATTGTACAAAATAATACAAGAAGTACAAAAAACGTTGCAAACCACAAGCACAAAGTGGAAAATACAAATTTAAAATGGTTTAAAAACGCTATAAAATTCATAAAACAAAGCAAGGGAGGCACTTTAAGAGTACAGTACACTCGAACGACAGAAATGACAAATCGAATGACAGAAATGACAAATCGAAAGACAGAAATGACAAATCGAATGACAGAAATGACAAATCGAATGACAGAAATGACAAATCGAATGACAGAAAGACTACGGTAGATGAGGAAATGAGAGAAGGATATAGAACTGGAAACCATTACAGTGGATACAATGGGAAATCCAGCTGGGGTCGACGGGAGTAACTTGTCATGGGCGTAAGGTTGATTAACATTCTAAAAGGTATACCCGGCCATTCCGATAGTATCCTTCTGGATATCAGCTACATTCCTAGCCAAAATGCTTGGGCCACCTGACAATCGTTACCACCCTCCCCGTCCCCCACTCCCCGCCCAATGTTGTTATCATTTGGGATTAGTATTATTTTTTCTTCCCAAATTTTAAGTTTGGATTAATAGGCTCGCTAGTCACAGTGGTTTGGTTCACTGGTAATATCAGAATAAATGTGTCTTTATAGTCATCTGATTCCATCAGTTGTTCTTGCCTTTCTGTTACTGTTCCGTTACATCATTAGTGACGGAACAGTAAAGCCCGGTTCAAACTTCCTGCGAATGTGAATGCGAAGCAAATATTGACGTCACAAATTCGCAACGAATTATTCGCAGCGAAAACAGAGTTGTGACGTCAATATTCGCTTCGCATTCGCATTCGCAGGAAGTATGAATCGGGCTTAACAGGTAATACTTTCTTGTATTGTTAGATGATGATCTTGGCCAAATTAATCATAACAATGTGATTATTATAACACTAATCATAATAGTAACTACCTTAGCTGGAGCGTAGACCGCGCAGTAAGAGTCAACATTGATTGGGGCGGTGGGGGGGGGGGGGGCAACGGTAACCCCTAGTACAGAACCAATGCACAAATCTCTGAAATGTCTGGTTTGCATGCTCAAGAAACAACAAACATGAGCTCGGCCAAAGACCGAGCCGAACTTAGAGTCAACAGCATCTCCAACGCGAAGTGTGGGTGGTTGGGGATATCAAATGATCTCTCCAAATATAAAAACAGCTCAAACTTGACACCATTCAACTCATCGTTTATCTTTTTTTATACAACAGTACACCAGGGAACCAGGAGCAAGAGCGAGTTAAGAGACGGCTCAGGCCCCGGTTTGACGAAGGGGAAATCGGCGCCTGCTGCTAGCCAACCGGATCTCAGTCACAAGGCCTATACAGTCAATGGAGTACTGAAACTTTTTAGTACACGTACTTACCTCAGCTTGGCTGTGGGGATACTTGTTTTGTTTTTTGGCCAACGCCCCCACACCTAAAAGCCTTTTTCAGTTGACAAGTACATTTTCTACAGGCCTACTATTTATTTGTTTTCAGAAAGGATGACACTCGTGTCAGTGTTGCCGAGGCAGTGAATGATTAAAAAGGTTGTTCCCATTTGTTGCCAGCACTCAATTGCCCTAATTGGGCTGTCAAGTGGGCACACTGCAACTGACAAGTAAATAAGTACAACTAATAGTCGAATCATAAATATTTAAATTTGAGTAGGCTACTTGATAATGGTACCAATTATTTTCCCCAAAACAGGTCTCTGTGGTTATGCAACGTGTTGCCAACTGTTGGTTGCCAACTGTTGGTTGCCGGGTCCGTTAGGCGAGTTTGTAAACAGTGCAGTGTGGGGGTGTGTTGGGAGGGGGGGTGTTCTCGTGAAGACTAACTCCATTACAAAAAGGAATTCAGGCTTAGTAAAACACTTAATAATTGGGCTTTATTTACACTCTAAACTGATTCAGTTGCATAAATCCCAACCACCCCTTGAAGTATAGCGCCAGCCTGCTATTTACACGTGGGCGGCAACATCCTTCAGTTGTGGTCAGGTTGTTGACAATAAGAAAAAAAAACTTGCATAAAATTGTAACCGTGTAAAGGTCCCATGTAAAGCAAAACCTCAGACTGTAAGGTTAGCCTCGGATGATTATCGTTTGGCCATCTTGTTTCTCTACCTTCCAAGCCAATATAACCGAGGTTGGAGAGGAACAATAAACCAATAGACCACGAATGATGAATTAGTGTCACTGTGTATGGCAGAAGACAAAGTTATTACAAAAGTGTAATAGATATTCATAAAGTTCCTTTAAAAACAGTAATATTATACTATAGACTATCACAAAATACAAGAATAAATTCTAATTTGTCGTTTTGAAATGAAACAAATAAGGGTAGAAAACATTATTCTTGTTTTCGACGTCTTCTTTCTATTTTTCCAAAGACCATTCGAAACATCCGATTACTAGACAAATTACACTGGGTTCGTCTTAAAAAGTAAATTCACCTTAGCGAGGACTTTCGTAAACAAAAATATATTTTACAATTCGTCGGTTGTACCAAGAAGTGACCTTTCTCGTCCACTGCAAAAAAAAAGTGTTTCGAGGGAATCGCGATTGAAGTTGCACTATTTTTACGGAGCCTGCTCACTATTTTTGTTTAATTTGTTAAGATAAAAATAAAGTTTACTACTTTATTCGTAAAGAAATGTCAATGTGTTTTCAACCCTGCAACTATTTTAACTATCAATGACTAATTCCTAAACACACACGTCACTTTGTGAAACTGAAAAAAAGTGTTTTGACCGCAGAGCACTGTGTACAAACACAATGCATATGAGACCTTACGCGATAGGTCACTTCGTGAAAATATTACGTGCATCCAGAAAAGGTCACTTCGTGAAAATGCAAAATGGCACATACGCGCACCTGAAATGGCTGTATTGCTTTGTGTAAAGTGACGTATCAAGATAGGTCACTTCGTGAAAATACAAAAAACGCAAATCTAGTGATACGTCGTTCATATTTATTAGTGTAATTACGAAACCATTACGTTTTAGGTAGTAAAACTTGCTGAAAATTTTAACAGTAGGGCCTAATGACACATGGAAGATCTACTGTGTTTGTGAAAATCATTCTTCTGCCCTTTTGCAGCATTTAGAGACTTTGGGACACAAGAGGGCAGCAGACAAACCATTTCAACGGAAACGGTTTTCTTTATTTTTAAAACGGCAATTAACTTTAAAAAAAAATGGAGTATACACAAAATGCTATTGAAAATGATTGCACAATATCCCTTCCATCCCCCACGAAATAGTTTGCCCTGCGTGCTAACTTTTCCGTACGGACATTTAATTTGAAATATAAGTTTTATTCACGATGTTCTAAATACACTTTCATTGAAAACAGAAGTTTTCAAATATTTTTTCTTATAATGTTATAATTAGCACATCTTTTTCAATAACTTTTGCAAAATATAAGTACAAATTTAGATGTTTGTGAAGCACTTTCATCCACAGTAATGGAGCCTAATCAAAGAAGAAGTAAATTCCGATGTTAACCTGCCCAGCACATGCAACAATTTTATTTTAGTAGTCACAATTGTTCTAGGGACCTACACTTTTTAAAAGCCCCTTTCACACAAGAGCAATTTAGCAAGGATCCCTGGCTAAATTGTAGCCTGGTTGTACATTTTTACAAGATGTATCTTGTGTGAAAGGGCAACTTCTTTGTAGTGTCCAGGGTCCCTCGTAAAATCTTGTCAAAGACTCACCACGTCATAATAACCGGACTACAACGCATTGGAAGATTTGCACATAATTGATTGAGGGCGCACTTTGTTCCAACCTGCTGTACCGAGCTATTTTTCTCTGTATTTAGGAAGCTGTTCAATTATTTGTACTTTTTTGAGATGAAAATAATGTTCTTTGGACAACGAAAATTTACCTCGGTAGGAAAAGTAAATAGTTATCGTCTTTGTTTTATTGTGATTCTATTTTAAACGACATTTGGAGTTAAAAAAAAAGTAGATTGGCAAAAAGTTCTTGATTACAGAATTTATAAATTATTCTACTACTTGAATGATAGAGAACATTTATATATTATCGATGGCCTTCCCTTGCTGAAGTTTGCCAATAGCTGAGTAATAAATAGCTAAGCAAAAAGAGAAATATAGCCTAATGTCGGTACCGCGATAGCAGAGAGATCGCGATAATAATTTATGAGACTTGACTTTACATTAAATAATTTGTCTACCTCTTTTTATTTCAACAAACGAAACCGTAGTAATGCATTTATTCTACATGTGTTTGCGGTCATTCCTGTTGTCGTTTAATTGCTTTGCTGTCTTATATCATTGTCTTGAGCAGTTCTATTCTACAGGACGTGTGTGGAGAGCTATAAAACACATCCCCCGAATCTAACCAAATCTTGTTCGGCATTGTTTTTCCACGCCAAGTTCAAACAAATTCCGGATCCGCCATCATACTCAGCTAAGTTATTTTATGTGCACACAACATTGTTTGATTATGGTATTTGCTTAATGTGCATTGTCAGATAAGATAATGTCAGACCCTGACCAAAGCTAGTTTGTATCTTCTACTTGCTTTGTAATATTTCCCTACATCTGTTTTCCTTCAATGAATCTGATTGAGATCAGTCTGATTTAATGATTCACACAAACATCCCTCGAAATTGCACCATACCAATTGTTTGACTCCGGGCCGTGTTAGTTCACGAAAACTACACAATTACGGTGGATGTTTGTGTGAATCATTGTATTCTACTTTTAAAACATCTTTCCAACCATACTAGTTTCATATAAAACTCTTTTTATAGCTCACAGCGCCCAATCCAAAGGCAATGTGTCCCTTTAAAATGATTCTTTTAGAATACAATTAGGCCTAGTAGTATAGATCGTAAGTATGAAAGTTAAAATCAGTTTGAATTTACTTTTTATTTCAGCCCGTCAACATCTCCCAAAATCACATAATTTATTATTTGGTTATTGCTTGAATGTTTTTGGTTTAGAGAAATATTATTGTTTTCTTCTGATGTTTTGTAAATTTGTTGATATTTTTTACAACCTTCATTAATTGATCAACGCAATCAGTAACATCTCCAACGGAGGAACAGTTTGGGTTCGACAACAACACAATGCCAAGAAGAGGGGAACCACCGTAATCGTACACCTTGCCCATTCGAAGTGCGCCACCAATCGGCAGTATATTATTACCCACATCTGTTGGGCCCACTTCACAAAACAAAATATTGTAAAAGGGATTTTGTGAGGGGCAAATGAGTTGTTTGCATTTGAAGCACAGGCCTTAAAGTTCAAGTTTATTTTCGTACATTTCTACTTCACGTTCACGTAGTCCGCTGGAAAAAAGAGCAGGAGTAAGACACAGACAATCCATGGGCTAAGTGGATCGCTTGGTTTGACTCTATTATGCCCCTTTTTGTTGAATTCATTTGCTTGACATGTTGAAAAGAATTAGGCTTCATTGGTATGTTCTCCAATTTGAGTAAACTGTTCTTATTTTTAACGAATTACCGTTGCATTGAGTAGACCTACATGAAAGAATTACTCATAAAGAGCGAATTAGTCCTTTTTTCTTTGCCCATGATTTGTAAAACAACTGAAAAAACGGAAGATAATGAATTAAAAACCATTACAAAAAACCTTCTTTTGCTCCTCCAATACAATATTGATCTATAGGAAAAGAGAACGAGTTACTAATCATAAAACTATTAGTAGTATAAGAAATTCCTCAATCTATTTCATCAGGGTTTTATGCCTTCCTCCGTGGTGAAACTGAAGACAATTTCAGTGATGTATTATGTTGTGTTAAAAAAGAAAAGAAATTATTACAAACACGTATCTCGGAAACATGACGAAACGCATTTACGAAACAAACATAACTTCGGTTTTCCATAACAAAATTAATTTTTCATTTTGTATTAGTTTAAACCAACTATGTGTTTCTCTTGGATTTTTGTTTTAAGGAAGCAAATCACTTAAATGGCAATCAAAATTACACCCGATCAATACTCACGGAGTTTTTTTGGGGGAAATTAAATCTAACTAACTATAGGAAAGTTAATTGTGAACTATCGTCAATCACAGGTTGATGTCAGTCTATGACCAATCCATTTCTGGGAATGAGAAACTGATGTCCAAATTGGATTCGTTAGATGTAACTTCCATTCGCATCTCCCCTCCATGTCTGTTCGCTGCAAAGCAGCAGCAGGTGTTAACATGTTTACCCAATTATTGTGTAATGTTAACCCATCACGCCAGCCGAAAATCACCGTTGAGCACACTACTTGACATACCACATGTCCCGACGTCAGATCGGAACAAAGTACGTCACGCTGATGGTTTTTGTTCCCACTTGTCATGCGGACAATCCTCGGATTTTACCCCCATTTTCTTCTTAAATCCCTGGAACATAAATCCCTGCAATTATTAGTTTATTTACACCTTTCACTATGGACGGATTGTAGCCTTCTTTCGCACCATTGTAACAACAAGGATACGATAATAACAAGTCAACAATATTATTTAATTCGATTTGTGGGTAGAGCGTACCATTAGGCGGGCATATATGGGACCTTTGCCCGTTGTTGGCAAAGGCTCGGAGTAAGTCAGGCTCTTAAGAAGGCCACACAGCACATTCATTCTTTACATGATCATTGTGAAATAGGAAAATGAAAGGTTATTTTATGTGTTAAAGGGATGCTAAATCATTAGGTGACGCCTATTTGAACTGAGTTTATTACCGATTATAAAAGAAATCATGTTCATCAATACTGAATATAAGCAGGAACCCACCGTGACATTGCACATCACATTGGTTAGGTGGTAACCCGTTTGAGCGGCACCTAAGTTTAGGTTGAAACCCCCAATGTAGCTTGGCCTAATTGTAGCTTGAGACCTTAATGTAGCTCGGGCCCAATTGTAGCTTGAGACCTTAATGTAGCTCGGACCTAATTGTAGCTTGAGACCTTAAGTAGCTCTGGTCTAATTGTAGCTTGAGCCCCTTTAAAGTAGCTCTGGCCTATTGTAGCTTGAGACCTTAATGTAGCTCTGGCCTAATTGTAGCTTGAGCCTTAATGTAGCTCTGGCCTAATTGTAGCTTGAGACCTTAATGTAGCTCGGACCTAATTGTAGCTTGAGACCTTAATGTAGCTCTGGTCTAATTGTAGCTTGAGCCCTAATGTAGCTCTGGCCTATTTGTAGCTTGAGACCTTAATGTAGCTCGGACCTAATTGTAGCTTGCGACCTTAACGTAGCTCGGACCTAATTGTAGCTTGAGACCTTAATGTAGCTCGGCCTAAATGTAGCTTGAGACCTTAATGTAGCTCTGGTCTAATTGTAGCTTGAGCCCTTAATGTAGCTCGGGCCTAATTGTAGCTATAGACCTAAATGTAGCTCTGGCCTAATTGTAGCTTGAGACCTTAAGGCAAGTGTCGTGTAAAAAATAACATACAATATACTGAATATGTAATATGCAGCCATTTGAATGGCTTCTTACTGGCACCCAAAGCAAAGATATTGACAAAATAGAGAGACGGCCATCATCGGGCCAGATAGCTTAGTTGAGTATGGTTTGATATATTACTTAAATCTTAAAAAACAACGAGTTATGGTTTTACTGTAACAGTGTTACACGCTGTGATCCGCACATTTTTACTTCAGTCTACGTTATAACACAGTTTCAAATTTCCTGCAATGCCACCATTGTAAAGACGCAGTATCTCTAATTACAGCATTCCTGACGTTTAATTTAAGGGAGTTTAACAAGATCCATGTTTCGTTCGGGTTAACCAGAGTGATGTTTAGTCATGGAGCAGAAGATATGCTCTGGTTTTACATGAACAGCTATAACCCTCAGTGACGCTCACCCCGTTGATAATGTCCAGCATCAGTCGTCATGAGTGACACATTCGATCGCACCCCCAACGCCAAGACGAAACACTATTCATTTATCATTATTTAAATCGACCTGTAACAAAACTTCTCGTCTTAACTACGTTAATTGAAAATACAAAGATAAACGCTGCCGTTTGTAATGCGCACTCAATAATTAAGAGGACTTCGTTTGATCAGTAACGATTGAAATATTTCATTTTTTTTAAAATCCTAAAACATCGAGACAGGATTATTTTGTCTCTGTGTAGAGTACAAAAGAACCCACCCAAAGCTGTTTTAATGATCCCATTAATTATGCTTTTACGACTGTCCGTCTTGCTTAGACGATTCCGAAGGGTTAAATACTCTGAGCTTTATTTTATGTACCCAAACCTTTGTGACATTCATATATGTAACTATCATATAACGATTGTATTGTACTTGTATTTCTACGTTGACGTGTTGAAGTAAATAACAAATAAGCATAAATAATTGCGTCTAGACACATTCTTTAGAATAATAGTTCGAGCCTACATTGCATATAAAAGCTTTGTGCGTCTTCCATTTCAGCCCAAGTTGCAAAGTCATTTCTGAGCAGTCACTTCAGGAATCCTGGAGATTATACATGCTACACCAATCTCATTGACAGGTACCCTTGGTACAGGGGCACCATACTATTTTCAGTTCCTAACCTCAGTTTGGCCGAATGCATTTTAAAAACGACACGTCGATTGCATCGTGATGGCGATGCATTGAAGGTGTTTTCAACAGGTAGAAAGCTGTGCACTTCTTATAGGTGTCAATAAATAAATAATGCACAAGTGACATCAGTCGATATTTAAAGCTTGTTGTACGGAGCCCTTTCAGGGACAGGTAAAAACATATTGAAAATATAAAACAAAATCGAAATTATTTCGATACCTTTGAAATATTATTTCGTTACCTCGAAATATATTTCGTTACTCGAAGTACCTCGAAATATTGTTTCGATACCTCGAAATACTATTTCGTTTCCTCGAAAATACCTCGAAATATTATTTCGATAACCTCGAAATAATCAATTTCGTTTCCTCGAAATACTAATTCGATGTACTTATCTCTTTAAGGGCTTCGTGTTGTTGTCTTTACCGTGGTGTTAAAACTTCCAATGGGATTCATGTGTAGAACTTCATTACCATATTGGTCACCATGACGTGCACTTCCCAGGTGCCTAACTATCGATACAATGCTTTTCAGCAAAGGGGAAACATGCAACAAACGTCTTGAACCGAGCCTATTAATTGTATGTGTCTTGATGCCTTCCATAAGGTTTATGCCCGAAGAGTGCTGCATAAACCAGGACGGTCAACATAACGGCGGTGACCAGGTCGATGTCGCCTCCTTCATTACCGTAAGTTAACGTGACATCTTTCAACATTGTAGTCATTGTTTCACACGCCCCAGTGTGGACACTCGCCATCGACCCAGTCTGGGCCGAAGGACGTACCCGTAAAGGCTTCCAAGCTGAATATTCAAAGTGGGGTCTATTGCACTAATGTTATTTCTTCAGGGCCGCGGATGCTGCCGAGGACAAAGGACGACTTGGGATGCTAAAAATGGGGCTAAAGATGGAGCATTGTGGTACACCGCTCGACAAGTCAGAGGGAATCATTCCTAGACAACTGTCAAATTAGCGATATTGTGCACAGATTAGTGCTTGGCAATAGAGGCATTGAGACGGAAACCCGACCTTTATTCGATGCTCCAATGGGAGAGTCATTAATTAGGTTCTCCGCCAGCTCCCCGTGCGGACGGACGGAGGATCTAAGGGAATAAACAACCTGCAATGAACCAAAAGGAAAATTGCTAACTTATTGGGAACCGATCATTGAGTTGAGCTGTGCCCGCATTTGGCATCCGTTTCAAACACAATGCTCTTCTTTTCTAGCTATAAATTGTGTTGTAAAACGTCCTACCTTCTAGAGTACGATTGCCTTTACCTCTAAGCGCCTTTACTTGTCCAAGGTTTTGTATTCAACTGTTATTAACTCTTGGAAAATACCGTCGACAAATGTTCTCGACCCGATTAATATATGTTTTAACAGCTACAACTTTTATCTCATGCAAGTCTTCTGCGATAAACATGTTTACCGTTTTGTCGAGCAATTTAATTGTGGAATAACAGTCGGTAATTATAACGAAAACATTCCATTCCAAGTATAGTTTAGTTTCTAAGAGCGAAATCGTGAAACCTTGCCGAGATAGCTTTTCAGCCATCGGTAAAAAAACAAAAACAAATTAGAAATCAATGTATAAAGTCTCGTTCGTTCTCAATAATTTTGTGAACTTTGGATTCCCCCAAGCTTATTGCCTTAATGTTTGAGTGAAACAAAACCACGCAAACTTTTAGACGCAAAACCTTTAGACTAATGATCTTAATTTCAGAATGGATGCTCAAACCATTGAAATTTAATTACTTTAATTTACTGATCGAATGCTGATTCGTTTTCAAATGAAATTGAATAAACTGGAGGTTGAATAGAACCATTTTGTTTGCTGAAACTGACCGGTAATTCATATGTTTGAAAAAAGGGTAAGCCCACAAATTGCGTGCTTTGACTCACTAAACTAAATGCCTGGGTACCTACGCAAAAACCACATCGAATGATTATAAGAAAAAAACCCATCAAATAACCCTGATCTCGATTTCAGCGACCACATGCACTTCAAATACACGAATGACGGCGTGTACCGTACCTGCAAAGCAAACCCAGTGTCTATATTAATTAAAAGACAACATGCTAAATACCTGGCTCCTCTGATAAAGATCTTCAGATACGAATGAATCGAAGCAATTGCTCTTCAACACGGACAAGTACAAGAAGAGGGGATGACTGCGACCGACACTACTGGCATATATAAGACTGTAAGAACCAAACCAGAATGATTGATGAACTGCTTGAAGACGTGCAAGAACGAAAGTTGTAGTTCGGCTTATATGCCAGCCAATATCTAGGTAATTATAGGATTGGTCAAACTCTAGGTATGTATTTAATAATATGCTACTTGTATTAAGTATATTTTACAACGCTGTGTTCAAATTTTACTAAACACCATGTAATTCCTTTTCTAAAGTTTTATAATCTAAAAATGACGTCACCCACAGATGGAACATTTTTACGGGAAGTTTCATACATCTCATGGAAGAGGAAACTATTGCATTTCATTTCTATCTATATGGGGTGGGGGGGGGGGGTTGTGGTGACTTGATGTTTGATCTACATTACTTCAGTGTTGTAGTCGAGTCACCTGTGTCGAGTCCGAGTCCGAGTCACGAGTCACGAGTCATTTGGTCCGAGTCCGAGTCCGAGTCACGAGTCACTTGGTCCGAGTCCAAGTCCGAGTCACGAGTCACTTGGCCCGAGTCCAAGTCCGAGTCCCGAGTCATTTGGTCCAAGTCCGAGTCGGAGTCACGTGGTCCTAGTCCGAGTCTCGAGTCACTTGTTTAAATATTGATTGCAAACCAAATGTCGTAAAATAAGAATTGGAAATTATTTACACATTTAATTTATTTTAGGTTTTTATTCCTTTCCTCTTATCCAGAATATCTTTTTAAGGGTTAAAAATGATTTTTTTTCTCTTCAAAATAACCAATCATATACTGATTTATTTATTTCAGAAAGGTTGGTAGCCAACAAGTTTTATGGTTTAAAGAAACTTTCTCTGAACCATAAAACTTGTTGGCTACCAACCTTTCTGAAATAAATAAATAAGTTTTGGTTATTTTGAAGAGAAAACAATCATTTCATATCCTTAAATTCTTAAAATTTGAAGTTGTGCCAGTCCTTTCTTTAATTTTGCGCTTGCAAAATTTGCACACCGCACTCGATTTTGAGGTTTCAGCATTTTTGCAAAAGTTGGTGTAACCAAAGGAAACAATACGGGGCGGAACGGCAGAACTTGCTGGCTACCTGCCTGATAAAAAAAAATGTTCATGACCAAACTTGACGTCGTGTGTGTGGGTGTGCGTGCGTTTGTGTCGACCCTGTGTGGAAACTGGTGCAAACAACACACAGCCATCACAGTGCAATATGCAGACTGTGTTTTACAGGTACCAGACATATCGGATCTTCAGAATTGTTTTTAATATTTAAAAAAGGTATTGTTTGTGAAAATACGTGACTCGCAAGTCACGAGTCCTTGGGGACAAGTCCGAGTCACGATAGTCGAGTCCGAGTCCGAGTCCGAGTCTTTTGCAGACGTGACTCGAGTCAAGTCCGAGTCACCGAAATTGTGACTCGAGACGGACTCGAGTCTGAGTCCTGGACTCGAGTCATACAACACTGCATTACTTTAATAGACGCAAACAGGCCTTATCGCTATAGATCTTGACTTGTTTCGAATAGCTCGCAATGGTTCCTACTATATCCTTAAACAAAAATTAGCAACACACTTTTGCCAGGGAACGGCCATCTTCATTCTTCAAAATTATTGTAGAAAATGTCCTGTCCCTTTTCAGTAAAATGCCCATTATTTCTGTTTACATTAAGGAAATAATGACAAAGATGGTAGAGGCACGATAACCACTGGCCATATGGGATCTCGATTTATGGCTTAAACCCACCTCAACACAAATGGCGACTAATTAATAAACACAGTTCATTAAGTTGTATTACTCCAGTGATTTAATTAATGAGCATGTCTCCCCTTCAATAACATCATTACCAGCTCATTAAGCACCATGAATTGTTGGATTTCTCACCAGGTGTCCAAAAAGGACTTTTCTAATGTTTAATACGGTTCAAGACTCATTAGACATCCTTGGTAAAATTGACGGAAATCAACATCCCTTGAGGGGAGGATCTACGGTGAATGAAGGGGGGGGGGAAGGGTGTTTAAAACTAACAAAATGTTTTGTCCGAAACTGTTGTCTGTTTAAGCGATATCATTCCTTTGTTGAAAAAGAGGTAACGTATTGTTTGCGTTCAAGAAAAACAAAGCACAACAAAACAACGAAAGCCTTATATAAACAACTTCATATATAAAATGAGTTGTTGTGTTTTTGAGATAACATATTGTAATAGTTATTACTTAAAGGCATGATATACTTTTAGTAATTGTCAAAGACTAGTATCGTCACTTGGTGTGTACAGATACATACATCAAATAACAAATCTGTGAAAATTTGAGCATCGAAGTTGCAAGAAAATAATGAAAGAAAAAACACTCTTGTTGCATAAAATCGTGTGCTTTCAAATGCCTGGGGTAGGCTTCATGCCTGGGGCCTTTCACAGATTGAAATATTTAAGAGAGAAATTACCTCTTTCTCAAATACTACATTACTTCAGCAGCTTTCAGATACTCCCTTACATAGTAAGTTTTTATGGTAATGTATTTCTTGAGTAATTTCCAAAAGTACCCACTGCCTTTAAGTTAGCCTGTATGTTTTGTAAATATTCAAGAAAATGTTCTAAAAGACTGCAGCTTTTGAGACGGAAAATTTTATCCCAAGAGATTATTAGTATATCAGTAAGAAATTGGAAAAATTGAGATACATCTTTACTAGAATCAATTTCATAAATAGCAAACTGTCCAATTCCAAATCGTTCATATTGTTTGGAACAATGTCCATTGTGTACCATTCCTTGATAACGAATATGAGTTGTATAATAATGGTGGTTATGCTTAACATGAATACAATGCATTTCTATTGTTATTAATGTTAAGAAACATCAAAGCTAAAGTTCAATAGATGCCTATCAAATGAAATTGAAAGCATCTTGGGACTTTTCATCAGTTTTAATTCTGAAACCACTAATAGTTAGGATCTTAAACACGTAAAGGCTAGTTCTCTTCGGTTTGTCTTTCCTACAAGCCTCCCACTTGTCTTGGAACTTTGAAAGCAGTTGGTGTTCCCGGAGTCACACGAATGACCCCTTTGTGCTAACGGAACCATACAATATTTGTGTTGTGCAATATACCATTAAATGTAATGTATTGAAATTACAGATGAAAAGCAGAACTGGCATCTATAAACTGCTTATACCAACCAAAAAAAAAAACTTTCTCAAAGGCTAAACTACAAAGTTGTTATAATTGTGTTGTTGTTGTTGTGGAAATGATTAATCATTTTTATTTGTAAGTAGCTTGTTAATAGGATGTTTGCTAAGCAGTTATTTAGCGCGTATTGTTTTTAGTCTTAGTAGAAGCGCTATTGACCAGGTTCGAAAAAAAAAATCTATTATTTGCCATATTTTTTTTGTCGTCTAACTTCCGCTTTCATATCACAGAACGGTCGTCGCGTAAGCGTTTAGCGGCACCATAAAACAGCCACATGGAAGCAATGATATAATTTGGCGGAGTCATTATTAGATTTTCAATCACCATGATTTCATTGGTTTTCTGAAATTGAAATTACTATCCGAGAAATTAAGGTTACAGTAGCCACGGAGATCATGCCGGGAAACGATTTCATTTGCATCCAACTAGTGGGCTAGAGTTGGACTCACAGCACTACATAGTGTGCTCAGTGGCAAATTCAGCATTTTTCATTTCACTGTTTGCAAAGGTGAAAGGAAAATTGGTTGCAAATTCAATCCCAACCATTTTTCTTTTCAATAACCCCTTTCAAATTAAGTACGGTTTAAGATGAATAGCCCTGAAATAGTATTACGGGAGAAGATTTACGTGAAATTACTCCTGCATTTTGATCGGATAGACAGACACGCGAAGCTCGTAATATTACAGAAGGGAACATAAGAAAACTGGACTGGAGCCGGCTAGAACTGCACAGCTGTCGGAATGGAACAGACTAAACTAAACTGATACCAGTATGGATAAGAATATTATCATCATGGTTTACTTTTATATATCTTTCTGGTAATGAAACCAAGAACCTTAACACGTTCCTTGCACTGTGACCTGAAGACCTGTAGGCCAGAGGAAACACAAACCCTGTGTATGGAAAGATGTTGAAGAGCTTCAAGTTTTAGATGTGGGAGGGAAATCCCAATGGGAAAAACCCACGCAATCAGGTATAGAGGATGAAAACCCAATCCACGAGCAAGGCTCCGGTCATGGAAGCGAAATGGGAGCAACGATTTCTAATGTGAACACACCGATTGCTTAAAACTGCAACAAAACAGCAGAACATAATCCAATTAATGACCAGAACATCACAGACATTGAGAAGAAGCTTAATGTATGATAAAAAATGATAACAGTCAATGCAACAAAAAGGAAATAAAAATGCCAAGTAAATGAAAAAACACTATGTACAGAGCAAATCAGCCTATAGACGACTAAACTTATAAAACCAATTTATAAATCAATAATTTGAAGGATGAATCAATACATGACTAATTTATTAATTATAAGTGTAGAAAGAAAGAAGTAACATGCTTTACCAATCAAAGTACCGTACCGTAAAACATTAATTACATAATGGTTGGTTTCCCACATTGGACAGGCAAGTCAATAATTAAACATTATTATGTTTGTTTAACAACCTTTGGAAACAATCTTTGATCGTGACGACCAGTGGAATGGTGACCCCCCCCCCCAAAAGAAACACATACTTGGTAGAACAAATGGTAACATTGCCAAGTGGAGCAGAGCACTGCAATTGACAGACCTAATATGATTCCGTTATACCATAGAGCTATATCTCCCTTCATGCTTTTATATCATGTTTTTGATGTTGACAAAGACATTTTTTATGATAACAGTTGGCTTTATTTTTGTTATCAAAACAAATACTTGAACGTCAACAAGTCTGTTTGACAGTCGGTTTTAAAAGAGATACTTTTATTTTATTTATTTTATTTTATTTATTTTATTTTATTTTATTTTATTTATTTATTTATTTATTTATTTTTATTTATTTATTTATTTATTTTTATTTATTTATTTTTTTTTGGGGGGGGGGGTCGAATTCCCAAACTGTGCGATAACTGTCTTTACACATGATAAATCACAACCTGATGTGCTTCAGAATGACAGATGATTGTTAATTTTCGTAAATCGTGCACATAAAATTGCCTAAAACCATGTTTCTTCGTGGGGTCGTTCAAACCATCATATTAAGTTTTACTTTTATCCATTCAATTCTACAACGAAAAGCATAAGAAATCCAAGGAACGGACGAGCAGCACGGGCTCGCCTTATAAAAGTGTGGGGGCCATCTCTCTATCTGATCTAATTGGCCTCTAATTGGCTGTCAATCATCACCTGTCCACAGCTAAACCCCGCCCCTGTTTTGAATAATGCAGAGAGCATTGCCCGACGACCATTCTCCATGTTTCTGTGTTGTAGGGACTGATGAAAGCATTGGCACATCTCCCCATCAGCATTTAGCTGTGTTGGTGTTAGTGACTTCTACTGCTCATTGGAAGGTAGATGATTTGCCAGGTTCTGGCCATACTCCAAAAGCGGATCAACTACCTTCTTCCCCGCACGAGGAGGAACATTTTACGCGTTGTCAAGCACTCGTACAAATCATTTAATCAAGCACTCGTACAAATCATTTAATCAAATTATGATCGAAATTTGCTAAATTTTACATCAGCATTATTGTTGTGGTCTGTTTTTTGGACTTTCTCTTCACTTGGCAAATCCAACCAAACGATCTTGACTGTTGAAGTGACATATCATATTACAATGGCTTTGATAATATGTGTAATAAAAATGAAAAGGTGTTGAGTTAAGTTTTGTCAGACGTGCCCAGAACTGTAAAAGAGGAAGGTACTTTAGCTCATAAAAGGTACCAGTCTCGCATAAAGCGGTTCATAAACATACATCAAATCTGTAGAAAACATTGCCTGTTTGTTACACATAGATGCATTCCGGGTTAGGTTTGTGCGTTTCCAAATCAGCTGGATTTATGGATCATGTTACTTTAGCACCGCAATTGAGAGACTTGATGGAGCAGCAGATCCACCGGCAAAGCAGCCTCTCGACAAACCCACACCCCATGGACGACTTCCACTTCCCAGCGTTGCATCAGCAACCTCTTCAACTTCTCATGAACTCACCGTCTCGCCAGAGACCAAACCACTCCATTGATGCCATCCTGGGGATACAGCGGGGAGAGACATCCGAGGAGAAACAGACCCCGAACCCAATGGCTAACATGAATCGACACCACCGGCTCAGCTCGACATCCCCTACCGTCTCACCGTGCATGTCGCCCCCGGAGAATCTCCTGGAGAGTACCGGTCAAGAAAGTGATTTCTCCGAAGAAGGTTGCAAGCCGCATACAGAGGGTTAGTATACAGTTACTTGGGTCTCGTCTATGAACTCAGACAGCACATCTTTCCTTATCATTGAGACGATCTATACAGTATTCACTTTCATTTAAGTTTTTTGTTCCCATTTTACCTCAACTGGTTGTTTCCTATGAGTCAATGCTTGGTATTTTAAGTAGAAACTCTGGAGTTACAAAAGTGTAGTATTATTATTTTGTACAATTTTGAGTTTGAGTAAGTTGCACCGAAGAAATAATCCGAAAACGAACCAAGTTCACAATTACAAAAAAGGATGGGAATTCGTTTTCTTGTTAAAATGTAAGAGGGATGCTCATTGAGTCATCAGCGAGGTTTCCACTTTGCAAGATTTAAGGAGGAGAGAGCGCTTGTATAAAAAAAAATATATAATAAACAATCCAGCGTATTAGTGCAAGCTCTATTTATTATTCAGAGCACAGTCGTTAAAATAGTGAAAAAAAAGGAAAATTTCGAACAATGAAATTCGAAGAATGTTCATCTGGATGGAGTGGACTTGAAATAAGTCCGGCAAAAGAAACGACTTGGGTAGTTGAAGTCCAGCATGATCACAATCATCCAAACTTATAGTTTTGCAAATGAAATGATAGCCCTGACTGTCAAATTGCAATTGCAATGGTTGTGTGTTTGGCATAGACAAAACAAGACCAATCAAACTACCTATCTGATGTATTTATGCCGTATTTATAATGCTGTATGGCTGCCCTTGGTTATTTGTCAGTGCAAATCAATGTTACAACACCGATGCTGAAATGAACCAATAGACCTGTAGATGTAGGAAAGAAAATTACAGTTTTTATCATTTGTTTGTGGTGCTATAATTTTGGAGAAAATATTGGCTACTCCTCAGTTTCCTTAATTTTGGCTCGTACATTCATGAACCAAGAGCACGTATCAAAAAAACAACATTAAAATATATATATTTTAGTCATCGACACCTTTCTTTGTTTGTAATTTCATGATGTAATTCTGGAAGCTGTTTCTCTGTTCAAACAACCATCAAAATTACCATCCGTAATCAACAGTAGCATTTCCTTACCTTCTATGCACACCATGAACAGCTTCAAAATTACTTATTATTATTATATTTTTAATTTAAACGAAATATTTTGTGTGTGAACGTGATTCCATTACCATTTATTTTGTTTTTAACCGTGTTTTCTGTTGATCTCAGCTTCAAGTTTATGGCGGTTCATTACTTTAACCGCTTGTCTCCTCTAGTCGTTATGCGTCTCTGTTACTTTATGTTTACTCTTTTCGATTTTGTTGTTTAAAAAAAATTGTTTATTTTTTATAGTAGTTAAACAATTTCTTTGATATTGATTTACGTAGCCTTTTATTTGAAGTAGAAGAACAAATATATAGTCTGTTAGATAGTCATTAGGAGGAATTTCGTTTCAGTAAAAAAACCTATATCTTCGTATTGTTGCGATGCAGGTTGTATGAAATAATGAAGAGTAACTTCCGAATTTAACAAATGATAATAATACACAGTTCTTATAATTAGCTCTTTGTCACACCCGAGGGCGTCTCAAAGCGCTCATTATTTTTTATGCAAGGTATGCAGAGCTATGTTTGAAATGATAAGACCCATTTATTTACATAGCACCGTGTAACGGTTTACAAAGTGTGCGGTGCACTCTGCAGCCAAGCATACCAGAAAACACTGGGGTGAACCCCTTCTCATAATTATTCGACAAGTGTACTGGGTTCTTTTACGTGCATTACGCAATGCACATACTTTATTCGTATTGTCTTGAATCGTTAAAGTTTTTAAAATGACAAGGACGGACAAAATATGCACGTCAAGTGTTACCTTTTCTGCAATGAAGTGGGAGGAATGTCCTTAGTGCATGAAAAGGCATTTAAAAAAAATGCACGATGTTCATTAGTAACAATATTGATCTGTGACGAATCAAACATGACAAGCTGTCCAGTGAATTAATTTACTTTGGAAATGTTGGTAATAAAGCAACCTCGGAACTGAGTTGAGTTGATGCACTCAAATTGTTTCTGATTGTAACGTTATTAAAAACTTGCCTCAGTTAAACGGAGTATTTTACTCTCTTGCTGACATCTCAATGACATTTTTAGAAAATGACATTTTACAAATGACACCATTATTTTGATGTGTACACGATATTTTAATTATGTCCGTCACTAGATGTCCTATTTTCACAAATTGTTATTCGCCAACTTTGTTTCCACAAAGACTTTGGCGATTCGGTTTCTTTTGTGATAACAGTTGATTAGATTGTAGAAACCACTGTTCGCAATGTGGAACCGATTGGAACGCAAACTTTGACTTGTTTGCACCTTTTTCCAAGATGGCCAGCTGCATGATACAAAATTTGGCCGACTGTTAAATATTCATTTCTTGTTAAATTACGCGGTAGGAGCCTCCTACAAGTATCTTCTAATCTTCATTAATGATTGAAATCTTATTGTTGGAAGACTTCGTTTAATGTTCATCGCAACAAACTGACGTGTGTTGATGTTTACTTGAGCTATAGGTTGGTATGTCTGCTTGTACAGGCACGGTCCAAATCAGTAAATTTTCTATACGCATACACACACACAATGAAAAGTCAGGCCTGAATACAGAGGTTGCGATTCACATCCTAGCCGTGGACAATGCGAATGCTCGAGCTGCCCGCCCCCGTGATTAGCGTCGAAAGAACCCACTCCCTGGCTCTCAACAACGCGCTGAAAGACTTTGACGGGTCCCCATTGAAGTGGCATTTGTTATCGTACCTGCCCATCATGAGGTGTGATCTTGTGTTTTGCCAGTTTATTCTACACGGTCTCCTCTCTCCCTTTTGTTATTCTCATCTCGATTTGCTCCATCCTGACTGTCTACCGATCTCGCACACCCTGTCACCACCGTCCATCAACGACAGACCCTCGTCGTCGGTGAATGTGACAATACTTATGGACTATTTGATACTAAAGATAAGACTGCCGCGTTCAGAAAGTTGTCAAACTTTCCAAGCGATCGGATGGATGAAGATTCAAAGCTAGAGGAGATGAGAGCATTGGTTAGAAGATACACTTCCTCTTGTATTCACGTAGACTTTTATGATTCGAGTAAAATATATTTGTGGCTTGTTTCCCACGTGCATTAGTGATTAGTATTCAGTTATCATTAATGAAGCACCGCTTGGTTGTTGTATAAGGGAGACATACGGCACCAAAAGAATGCTCTATCCCAAAAGCGTTTGTTTAATGACAGTACATCAGTCCACATCAACATTGATAGCTGTAAATCAACTTTCACACGGATTTTTTTTTCAAGAGTAACAATTTCTGAACTGAAAGATCATGTGGCAACATTAATAATATAAAAAAAATAAGATAAAAACCCCAAAGTCAATTATATATTCATTAGTAAGTTGTACTAATTAGAAATACTAAATGTGAACCGTTTTCTGCACTCACCCTTTGCAAGTGTTTGAAACAAATAATACCAGTTTTCTGTTATTTACAAAATCAATAATACAAGTTTGTCTTTTCAACTTGTACTTTTCAAAATGTGTTTTATATAAGTCTTTATTTTGTTTTTATAGGAAGAGTTGATAGCGATTTACAATAAAATACACCAAAGCGCAACAACTATATATTGTCCTTTCATTCTAAACCATTTTACAACTGTAAAGAATAAGTTTGCCCTTTTTTAGGTAAAGGTGTGCGAGGAAAGCCCCCAAATTGAGGAAACTCAAGTCAGGACTGAAAACGCTACTTACATGTGAGGCTCTATGGTCCTAAATAGGATTCGAGCCGGGGTCCACGTGGGTTTCAGGCAGGGCAGGATACCACTGCGCTAGTCTGGTCTCAATCCTGAATCATTATTATGCTTTAAGAACAAATGTTGCATTGAGAAATATTTTGATCGTTCAGTAGAATGACTGTGCATAAAACCCACGTTTTGATTCTTATGTTGCCCTCGATCTTACGTTCACCTCAGTTCACTTTTTGAACACGATACACAATGTAAACAAAAAAATCAATGACGTTGTTTTCTTGGAAAGGTGACTTAATTGTACTGATACTAAGTTTTATGTAACTTCATTTAATCTCATCTGGCAGGCACTTGAGAGGCTTCGGTCATAATAGTTAATTGTAATTAGTTTACAAATGGAGGTTGGTTATCAATGTCCAGCGTATTTTTGCCGTCACTTTTTTAGTTTGTTTCTATAGTTTCTTTTATGCAGACATAATTATTTGTTTGTTCATTGCCACTTTTCAATTACTCGAAACGTGCGTTGCCTCGAGAAAAAACAAGAAGACTCGAAAACAAAAAAACCTAAAACTAAATTAGAGACAAAATTATGCTTTAATGTAAAAATCATTGGGTTATGTTCTCCCTGGTCTCTGGTCTACGGTTGAATATAGGACCTTAAATGCTGCGGTAGTCAAATAGATGAACAACTGCCAATACATGCCGAGATGGTACCTCGTAATATGCATCGTTACTTTTCAACTTTCTTTTCAAAGGATACATTAGGGACCATTGAATTAAGGTGTAGAACTAAATGTTGATGATATCGTGCAATTCAAAAGGGAACTAGCTTCACTGCTCTTCAAACTGAACCGGTATACATGTCGAACTTTCATCGCAAAACTTTCATCTTTTTAGAAAGCTGATAGTAAACCTGGCATTTCTGTCATCACCGAACCTCCGCACGGAAAAATACAGAAAGGAAATACATTCACAAGTTATTTTGATGGTGTCGTGAAGTTTATTTGTTACGTTTTTCAAACTAAAAGCTTTCTTGGTAATAGCCTGTTCCGTGGAAAGGGAACATGTTAATTGCGGTAACCAGCACACACTAAAAAGTATGATTATCACCTGATTTAATAGCACGCTGGGCTTCCCCAAGTGCGAGTAACATTAGACATAACAAATAGATAGACAATAAGAGACTACTATCGTTTAGTATTGGTTTTGGAGGAGTTAATGAATTATCATCTTGTAGAATTCAAAATATACTATTGAATCATTCAATAAAATGAGTTTATATTTCAGCAAAATTGGCGGTCTATAGAGTTAGTGAGAAGGATTGAATACAACGCAAACCAGCTTATGATTTGTGGGTTTTGTGCAAGTTTCACGTGCATGTTTCGATAGCGGCAGTCGAAATTAGCAGCTGTGGTGTCTGTAAACAACGTTAGCCATTGATAATAATATCCAACATGTAGAACGTGGTGGTGTACATGCAAATAACAACAAACACCCGGTAATGGTCAACATAGAAAAACGACAATTCTACGATTCTCGTGTGTTCAAGTAGTGCGACAGCATTCGGACAGTATTTCTCAGCAAGGTTAGGTGACGCTTCTTGACTGAAAGGAATACGTTGTTAAGAACGACCACAAGGATGTTACTTTGTCTTTAATACACAGTATTAGACACCGCGAATGAACACCACTGCATGCATTGACTTCTCCAATAGCACTCAATGTATGAAATGTCTAGAGTTGATTCAAGCACCTCCGATAGAGCACAAGATATTCTTACTATTGACTGTTGAGATCCCTTCCTTATCATAAAACGAGACTACGAACGATCTAGACAATAAAATGGAGTGTACCTAGAGCTAGAACAGTCTGGAGAGACTAATAGTCACATGATCGTTAGCATTCAGATGTTACGCCTGTGGTTGTATGATTTTAGCTCTGTGTAAATTACGTCTCAGATCTGTTACATTGATTTCAGCTCTGTGTAATGTAGTTGATTAGTCTATGATTGTTTGATTTTAGCTCTGTGCACATTCGTCTATGATTTGTTTGATTTTAGCTCTGTGCACATTACGTCTATGATTTGATTGGTTTTAGATCTGTCTAGATTACGTCTATGATTTGATTGGTTTTAGATCTGTCTAGATTACGTCTATAATTTGTTTGATTTTAGATCTGTCTAGATTACGTCTATGATTTGATTGGTTTTAGTTTTGTGCAGATATTTGAGTTGTAACATGTTTCAATGTAAATGAAGTTGTTGAGTCAGACAAATCGACCCTCGAAAACAGTGAATTAACATCAAGTGACGGATATCCTTTTTCCACTTCAATTTATTCGCCCAATAATCTGTTTCATAAACTGGCAGCTGTTAGAAGGTGTTACTTTGAAAATGACTTTTTGTAAATCGTTGATGTTATATGATCATATTCTCGTTTCTTGTTTAACATACATTCAACACAGGCATTGCAAGCTCAGTCAGGCCAACCGAAATACAACCCCTATCCCTCTCGAACGAATCACACATCGCGGCCGGAATGAGGAGCAGAGGCTCGCCGGTCGGAGAAGACGACGTCATCTCAGCTGAGGGTGGGCCCGACTCACCGAGCAGCGGCGGGGAGGAAGGAGGAGACAGCAAAAAGAAACATCGCCGTAACCGGACAACATTTACCACCTATCAGCTCCATGAGTTAGAGAGGGCGTTTGAGAAGTCCCATTACCCAGACGTATATAGCCGTGAGGAACTAGCACTCAAAGTCAACCTCCCAGAGGTCAGAGTTCAGGTGAGTGTTTGATTTATTCCACCTGTTCCTACTCTCGGCTTCGAAAAGATGGACGGGTAAAACCAAGTCGGAGAGGTGCATCTTGTTACCATGAACAGGCCCACTATATACACAAGAGCATCAACGTCAAATGTCTGCTTTGTGGCAGCGGACTTTTTTTTGCTTAGCAGTTGTTTTTTGGGTCTTACGATGTCACTTTCTCGACTTTGACATCATTTGAAAAGGAAATATTTAACCAGTGGTGTATCAAACATGTTTAAAATTGTCTTTTTTTATTTACATTCATTTTTTTAATTTAAGTATATATTTTTTTAATTAATTTGATTATTTATTCATTTATTTGTTTTATTTGTAAATTTTCTTGATTTATTTGTTAATTTATTTTATTCTATTTTAATTTATTTTATTCAGTTTAGTTTTTTTGTTTGGGGAAGGGGGAGGTTGGCTTTAAATGTATTGAACCAAGCTTTCACATTAAACGATAACTACTAATTATTTGTGTTGAAATTGTCTCAATGTTCACGAAACACAAGGCGAACACATTCTAAAGAAAATGTGCATAGATAAAAGCGCTGTATTTGGGTAACCGTTAGCTTTGTCCAGGGGCGGTCATCGTCGTTTGACCCGACTACCCACGCAGCAAGTGTCACACTGCATACGTATAAGGGATCGTGAGGTCGATACGGTTGTTCAACCTCGTACACGTTTCATGTACATGTACATTCCATTTTATACCTTATACGGCCCTGACACAAAGTACAGGCCAACCTGCAGGGATCTGTGACTGCTATAACTGAGGGCGAACTTAAGTTGTGCAACGCGAAACATTTCCCAGTAACTAGTGGCTAGTGCATTAGGTAGTTGCTGAAGTCAGGTGTTAAAGAGGTGTGACGAGGTGATGAAGCAGACTGTCAGATAGTTAGCGTGTTTGGAGGAGTTCTTCAACTCATCGATGGAGTTGTTTTTAAGAGGGGGGTTACCTATTCAAGTCCTTAAAGTAGATCGGTAACCAGTGAAGCGAGTATGAGACTCTTTAGATGACGGGATGATGAACAAGTACAAACCAGTATGACAACTTTTCAATTTAGTGAAATTTTACAATCAGCTTGGAGAAAGTGTAAAATGGCTGTTACAAAGCTGGAGGGGGGGGGGGGGTGAGGGGAGGGGGTTAAAATAACTTGACATTTAGTCACATCCGTGCGGAGAGCTAGTAAGAATAAGAAGCACGTAATTGACGAAGCATTTTGAGGTTTGGTGTGACAAGAAGTATCACACTAAGAAAATTAGCAACCGATTATACTAAATGCTGAATTTAAAGCAAGAAAAGTACCCAGTCTCTTGGAAAAAACAAAACAATGTGCGGTGACACCGGTCCTTTTTTTTTCTTCTTAATTTTTAAGAGTTTGGTTCATGATTCTTCGATCTGTGGCTGATCCTAAACATCGCTGAATGAATGAAAATAGGTCAGAATCCATCTTTGAAAATGGGCCCTTTGCTATATAGTGAACAAAATACAACCATTGTCGAGGCTGATGTTAACAGAGAAGTGCAGTGAAAAGTATGCCGTTATTTGTTAACAACTCAAAGTCGTAACGCTCGAATCTTAGATTAACTTAATTAATAGGGGGAGTTACAGAATATGAATCACACTCAGCCGATGATTCAGTCTCTATAGTGTTGCACAAACTGACAATGAGCTAAGAATTTTCACCACTCTTACAAGTTTTGTGAAAGAGTTACCGAATGCTATTGTGAATATGACTCATTAAATTTCCCAGGCATCAGATACATCAGATAAATAAAGAGGGTAGCATAGGGTTAATCTGCATAAGGTTTTGCCAAAGCCTTGGAACATAACATTTGAAGACACCCAAAGTCAACAGTGCAACAATCGAAATAAGAATGTATTCACGTTCACAAAATCATTCACGAAAGACAAATAGTTTTGTTTTATTGTATTTACTATGCAACCACCTGCTTTTTTGAAAAAAAATCTTATAAGACAAGCTTTCGACAGAAAATTTGACTTTCAATCAGATATTTCAGGAGAAAACCCTGGTGTTACTTCTATTAGTTTGATTTCATGAGTGGAATGATGATGTGTGCTCATGGAAAACTGGTGGATTGGCAGAAATTAATAAGTTTTGTTCTGATGTGGTGTTGGGACATTTAAAAAGATATCATACATTTCATACAAATGTTTAAAATCTATGTTTAATGTTCGTTTGTCTGTTTGTTGCAATACTGTCTCATGATTTTCTTGCATAGGGATTTTTTTCAGGTCAGGATGTCACTCAATGTTAATCAGAAATTCGTATCGTGCAGTAATTCTGTTTGGCACTCCAAAGTCGTGAAAATGTGTTAAGTAATTAAAGTAAGGATTTCAGTGTCATAAACCGTATAACCACCCCACTTGGGGGAAAAAAGACAACCACTTTTGTTCTCAGGGACTACAAAAATAAGGACACACTCGGTCAATAAACCGTAAAACTTGATTTATTCAAAACCTCATTTCTTTATGTACATAGTTTTTTTCCCTTCCATTTTGAAAGGTGTGCCTTACCGTGCGTTTGTATCGTCCCAGACCCGTGTCAAAAAGACCCGTGGATTCCCTGTTGGAACGTTCAAAATCCATCGTGGAAATTGAGGATAGCGTTTTTGACCCGAGGCGATATACGCCAAAAAAAATATTCATAAAAGCCAATCTAGTGCTTGGGAAAAATACAGGCAGAAATTGAGAAGAAGGAGCCAAAAAAACATCCCCAGTGCTTCTGTGTTTTAATTAGCAAGAATTAGTTTCCCTGCAGTGTATTCTTAACATAACAAAACACCGTTGTGCACCAAAGTAATTGGGACTACTCCAAGATGTACAAGGCGAAAGCACACAACGGGTGTATTGCCGTTGAATCCAAATCATTTCGTTGAATGCAAAGGGGAGAGACTACGAGAGAAATACCCTAGCCTGAAGAAGTCGATACACTAACTTGAAAAGAATAGACGAATTGGGCTGCGGTCCGATGCGATTCCCACTTCTAATTAAGGGATATGGCTGTGACGTTTTTCTTGCCGTCGGCATTGGGTTGGTGCTCTCAATGTAATGGCGTGTCACATGGCAAGCCCGCGCCGGACCCCCGCGGGTCCATCGCATCGTACAGGGTCTGCACCACAATCAGCCAGTCGTCCCCCGGTCATCTCGTGAAGATGAGAAGGAATTGTTGCTTCCATCGCGCTGGTTTTTAAGAGCTTATATTCAACTGGGGGTAACTTGTAAGACTTACAACCGAGCCACGCTGGTATACTCTCGGGTGGAAACTATCGCCTTGGCTGGGCACAGTGATCAGTTTAATTTACGGTAATTGATGAGACATACTCTCGTTCAGTGACGATTTTTTTTGTCTCCATGGGCTATAGTTGTACAGAAGAGCGGAACCGGTTGTACGTTGCCCTCTTAGGCTGGAGAAGTGACTCCCATTCAAGTATCTTATGTTTGTTTAGCAAACAAGATTTATATATAAAATATACCAGGTATATCCCATGGGCATCACCACTACGTATTGTAGTCAGATGTTTGTTTAATGTAGTAACTATGAAATGAGGTTATATTTATACTTCTGAAGAGAAGTTTAAGGGTCTTCTGTCAGTGCTATAGAAATATTTCTCTATTGATCCAATATCTATGCCAATAAATAGCAATTCTAAAAGTAGTTCCTTATTGCCTGTGTAGCTACACATTTGCAACATGCAAACGTGTTGCCTTTGCAGCTAATGAGCATTCTTATTTTGTGTATCTGCTTCTTCCTCTTCTTCTCGATAAATTACAGAAATTGAACCAGGTTTTGTTTTTAAATATTAGTTTTAACCTTTATCTGTTTATACATTTTATACCAATAAACTACCAATCTTCCGACTACTTTCAATACTGAAAAAAAAAAGGATTTCAAGACGCTGCGAATCACCGTATGGCATATTTCAATTGCCACACTGGCTCGGTGTAAACGTACACGCAAAATCGCAGACATAGCCGATGTTATAACTCAAAACGCGACCAACGATCTTGATTAAATTTCAGCAAGTTATCTGCACGGTGTGTTTGCTGAAAACTATAAAGTTAGGGAATTAGCTAACCCTGCAAATTAACACTCATATCAAACCACGGTCAACTCCTCAAACGAGGCACGTTGTCAGCACGTGCTTCCATATTTTAGTTCGATTGTCTTTACCACATCGTACACGCTGGTCAGCTCATAACATATCATAAGATCAATCTAGACCATGCCGTACGTCCTAGAGGGATGTAAATCAATATGGGACAGTGGTTTGGTTTGAAAGGGTAGGACAAAACTCTACCAGCATCTTTTGTGCACAAAATCAGTTTGTAGGATGCCTGTCAATTGTCAATGGTAGATGAACCTTAATTAATTAACTAAGCAAACAAAACGGCGTAAATTTTACCAGGCAATACCTGGACATGTAAACAACACACTTAGATAGAGAAATCGTTGAAAAAATTCAAAATAAACCCTTTTAACCTACGGAATATGCTTGACATGTGCTGACAATGTACCGCGTTACGTTTGTTCCAATTATAGGTGCCGCATTTAAGGGTTTTTAATTAAGTGAAGTATGTAGAAGTTCTATGCAATAATTGTAAATGACTCCCAACAAAACAGATCTATATTTCTGCAGTAATTCTAGAGGCCTGATGAGGTATTAAAAAACACACAAAAACTTCCGCTACATACAAAAAATGCTACAATACTGAGAGATACGACCGAAGAGTTTTGTACCGTAGGCCGCATCAAAGAAGACATAACTTTACAATAAAAGCTATGCTTCAACGAGTTTTATTTTTCAATCAACCCCGCTCTATTTACGTGGATATTTTGTGAAAGTAGGGTGCCGTTACTCAACAGCAATGTCAACAGCATAATGTTTTGCCGCACTTTTTAAAAGTCTAACTTTACGGTACAAAAGTTAGCCGCAATATCTCAATGGCTAAGAAAGAACATGGAAGTAGAAATCTCCATGCTAAGAACTACCTCTGCCCTCTCATCGCATTGTAATCCATGTGAGGAAGTTACGCTTGACGATCGGATTCTGTCGATCGGTTGATGGCAAGTTTCGGCACCAGCATAGATAGAATCTCTTCAAATAAAGTTGTGGGTTTGGCGGCCATGCCGGCTAGATAATTTCGGGGGTTGGGGTGCAGAGAGACTTTGCTTTGAAACAATGACACGCGACAAACCCATAAGCAGTTCCTTCCCCCCCTTCACATTCATACGCAGTGTTAGTTAGCGAGGGTGAGCTGAATACATGGCATGGCAAAGGATTGTCACGAGAAGAACTGTGGCCCAATGTGAGCATTGCAAGATAGTAACATTAATGAAGTTTTTGCTGAACTTCGGCATACCGGTAAAAATGAATGTCACTGTCATAATGCTTTTAAGTCATCTTGCCTAGACATATTTGTTATAGTTATTTGTCGATTATTAGGTGCTCGTGCAACTGCGCAAACATCTCTTTTGTTTTTTTGTTTTATATACACCATCCGTTGGTGTCATACACATACTGAATTATGCATCTTCCCTACTTCTTTGTACATCCAAATGATCGAGTCTTTAAATCGTCATAAAGTAGTGAAAAGAAGCACTTTTTGTTTTACTTTGTAAATTTTAATTCCTATGACAATTTGAGCAGAAACCGTCCAGAGAAAGGAAAACAAAATTTTTGGGGGAACAAAAAACTTTCATCAAAAATATGTGCACACTCTATCAGCCTACAAACACATTTTTAAGCAAGGTAAAATATATCAAAATTAATGGAATACATAGAAAACTTAATTAGCACAAATGACTATGAAGCAAACAACTACACTTTATGCGAGGGAAACCATGAGCTTTATTCTTTTCTAATTACCACCGCTCTGTCCTTCCTGTTATCCTGTTCTAGTGTTTTTATTCCATCAATATCATTTGCTTCAATAATGACCCTGGTTTTCATCAAAGCAATCTTGAAAGGTTTCTTGATCTCTACAAATTTTAATTAGAAGTTCAACCAATTACATTGGATATCTATTGGAGAGGATTATTTTACATCTAGACACAAACTGCCTGTTTGAGCAGAACGAAATTGACGAAGCTATACTCTAAAAAAGAATCTCTCAATATTGGGTACAATTTATACCCTTTCGGTATTAAAATGGGAACATGGTCGTTCACTTGTGTAAAATTATTGCACAACATCCAAAGTGTCAAAAAGTACCCATTATTGTGTAATATTTTAATACAAACCTGTGCAGAATATAGCACAGCACAGTTGGTTAGGAAGTTTGCCCATGTGTCGACCATGGTCCAATAATTAGGTAAACTTTACCCAAACCTTCATTTTACCCAGGTGTTGTTTTATGTTCTTACCCAACGAGTGGGTTATAATATACAGTGCTGGTTTCATATTATTATTAAACCAGCACTGTTGTGTAGTTAATTTACCCCCCCCCCCCCCACTTGTGTTGCTTTTAAATCCAATTGAATTGTAACTGTGTTCCTTTTGGAAGAGCTGCTGCTGATTTTGTTTTTGTTTTTTAATAAATAAAAACAACAGCTAACAATTCAGTTTTAACAATAGCAACATGAAAAGGATGCACGGGAAGGGTAGGTCATCAAAACACAAGGGTTTTATAGCTGTCTATTAATGTCAAATAAAGTTTAATGTGAGATGGAGTCATTGTTTTAATTAGAGTTGACATGATGATACAGCTCTAAGTCATAACTCGATCCTTCAAAATAGTCAATCACATCAAAAGCAATTTGAAAAGTACAAAACAATACCTTTTTCAAAAACATTGAAATCGTTGTCGGGATTAGGCTAGCTTTGATTATTGGTGTCCTTAATTCAATACAAACATGAAAATACCTGACCGTACGTTTGCCAAACACATGTGGAAAGATTGCAAAGTTAAAAATATCATGGGGGAGGAATTTGCATTTTAAATGAAAGAGACGTCTATCACGGTAAATGAGAAAAAAACGTCATAGGCCTATTTTATCGTTGTAATATAAATAAGGAACACTGATTTTTATAATAAATATCGCATTATAGATGCGTCCCTCAGCCTCGATATGATTTTACTGATATACTATATAGAACATAAATAGCAATACATCTCCTCGGTATAATCCTAGGAAGGTATAGTATCTGTGATTTATTATTGTTTGGCGGGTTGACCAGAAGTTTGTTATAGGAGGCCAATGTTTCATTCTGTTTAAACATGTTTCATTACATCGGCGTCGAGACGAGCTGACCTATGACAATAGTGACCGTATCTCTCCATGCAGTCTGAAGAAATAAAAGCTAGTTACAACTGAATCAACATCGGTGTGGGCTTTTGAGTAGTTTAACATAGTTGCATCGGCTGTGTTTCATGTCTGGGTGATGTTTTAATCTGTTTATGCTGTCTGATTTCATTAATCATGTTCCACTCTCATTCAAAAGATGGATTTATAGACACCTGAATAAACTCAGTCCATAAGGATTCATTCGATTGTACTTCCTTGGACTTTCTTATTGTCATATCCTATGGTTAGGATTTGATTCAGAGGAAAGGTGCATTTGTCGGGTACCCCCCCCCCACACACACATCCATGTTGACCCGGTAAATCGAGGACTTCTCTTTGTTCTTCCGTTGTTTGGACTCGGTTTATTTTGTTTTAAAGCGACGTTCCCATTGGTTTTGTAAAGGAAAGCGAAGCGAGGACGTCCTCGCTCTGTCAAGTCAACCCGGATCCCTTTCTGATAACCACACTTATAAAATCAAATAATTAAATGTTCCCTTTCTATAGTTCGTAAGTCAAGTCAAGTCGTCTTATACTTCGTATCTTGGTTCTGTCTTTTATAACGTAATGCGTGTGATGTCATCGCGTACTCGACTGTGTGTGGGCTGCAGTGTGGCCATGAGCGTTTGGCCCAAAGTTCATGTCGTCGTGCAACCTGTATGCTGTAACATAAATGAATACCAATATTTCCCATGCATAAAAGTAATCTGACTATATTTACTCCCATCCTTGTGATTGTTGCACTGTAATCATACGAAATAGTCCATTTTAATGCGTACAGACAGATACAAAGCCACTGTTCCAAAATCAGTTTCCTGTAAATGACCACAACAAGTAACCAATTCCATTGCAAAGCAAGGTGCCGGTGCCTTTAGAAACAGGAATGTCTCTGTATGTATTTCGTCGATAAATACTAAAAGAGTAATAACACATACTTCATGCGTCATATTCTTATGAAGAGATATCAAAAAAATGAAATTAAGTACATGTATAGGTTCAATGAAACCATTAATTTAAATCTTCATGATACAACTACAAGAAGATTAGGACGGACCGAACGGACTTAAAACTGTCTCTGGCGCCATGTAGACGCAGATCTCCTCAGTCAAATTACTGATTATTTCAGGCCCATAGTTTTGGATTTGGCTTTTACTCAAGACAGCTTATATCCTTTTAAATTTGCTAATGCTTTGAATACATTTATGAATAAGTAATGTTATCGAAAGGTAGACTCAAACAGAGTTCATGTGACCTTCCGATGTGATCAGAATAGTATAAGAACATTCGTTCCGTGTAATTGATTATAGCCAACAATTTACTCAAAGGCAACAGTTACTAGACTGCCGGTAGTAATCCACATTCTTAATTAGGATGTTACAATCTTAGAAAAGTGACCTATAGGATTAACACCCAGAATCCATTACCCCCAAAAGTAGTGCGAATATCTTGCTCTTCCTGCATCGGGTTTGGTTGCATTAATTTGACGGGCAGAGTAACACGATCCTATACCCCTAGGTCCATTCCTAATCGTCATATAGTGTAGAGTTTTTCAAATGAACTGAAAATGTATGGCCATCCTTTTGCTGAAATTGGCCGAGAAAAGCTTGGACTTTAACGATGTCGTGGTATTCACAATGTGTCATTCTCCGTAATGTTGTTCTAATGTCAGTTCATTTTCAAAGGGGATCGTGAAGGTATAGTCCTATAGCCCTAATAGTTTTTGTCCGGTACAGCTGTGGTTAACGTAAGTTAGCTTATTCGTTTCATAAACTTTATTTTACCAACTATCATGACAAACGGTCACTTCGATTTAGGCTCAATACTTAGGCAGAATTATTGACAAATTATAATCCTCTATAGTTCTTGGTTTTGTTGTAGTTGTTGTTGTAGTTGTTGTTGTAGTTGTTGTCGTTGTTGAGTGTACATGGCGCCAGTGGCAGTTTTAAGTCCGTTCATTTAGTCTTAATCTTCTTGTATTATGAAAATTTAAATTAATGGTTTCATTGAACCTAAACATGTACTTCAAGTCATTTCATAAGAACATGACGCACAAAGAATACATGTTTGTACTTCTAGTAGTTAACAACAAAATACACATACAGAGACATTCCTGTTTCAATTGGTTACTTGAAGTTTTGTTTTCAATTAAAATAAATTGTTGTTGTTGCTGCTGTTGTTCATGTTGGTGTTGTTGTTGTTGTTGTTGTTGTTGTTGTTGTTGTGTTTTGTTGAAAAGGAGAGACCAGATTTGTTCACATTTTGAAATGTTTGTCTCACGGTGGATTTTCTTAATAGATAAAGGAACGAAATTAAAAGATTTTCTCAATAAACTAATAAACAAAAACTAGTTTCATTCTTTTTCAAACATTGTTGTTATTGCTAAACACCGCAGTTATCAAAATTGAATTTCCCTTTTTGGACATGTTTTTGTTAAACCGAACAACTGGACAATCACGTCAGATTTTTTTCGTTATCGTTTTTTGTTGATTAATGTTTTTTGTCCCTCTTTCTCTCCAGGTATGGTTTCAGAACAGGAGAGCAAAATGGCGACGCCAGGAAAAGATGGAATCTAGCGCCATGAAGATGCAAGAACAAGCGATCTCTTCACTCCATAGGAACAGCAGCGGGCTAAACGGCACGAAGCTACCCATGGATCCATGGCTTACCCCACCCATGTCCAACGCGTCTGCCACGCTACATTCCCTCCCCGGACTCCTCGCTGCCCATGGACAATTACCTCCACCGGGAACGGTCGGTGGGACTCGCGGGCCCATCTGCGGCTTGGGACCCATCACGTTCCCGTTGTTACCGCCGACCTCGTCCAGCTTCTCGTTATTGAGTCCCCCGAGCGGCCTGGTACGCCACGGTGGCGCTGTGGGACTGCTGGAGACGGGGAATATCAGAAACTCAAGCATAGCAGCTCTCAGGCTGAAAGCTCAGGAGCACCTTGATACCGTGGTCCGGGTGCCTGTCTTCAATGATCTAGTGTCACCGGGTAGTGATTGATTCTAAGCCCCGTGTGCTTATCCCACCGATCTACTGCAAACAGTTACGTATCATCGTTGATGTCAAGCTAAATATGTTGTCTATTTGGTGCATTCATTGTGGTGGGGGGGGGGGGGAATACGAACAAGATTCGCTTGTAATCTTAGGCGAATAGACATCTACACTGAGTTTTTCCTAGTTCCAGGCCGTTTCCATGTTAAAATATTTTTCCAAAATCAAATATTTGTTTTGTCTGTAATACCCAAGTGAAGGATAAGAAACTTCATTTGTGCAACGACTAGGCTACTACTTTTACCAAAATTATTTCATCCACCAAGCTACTACAGATCTGAGAAGAGAGTGATCGTATACGGCAGCAGCTCTGAACATGTTGAAGATGAAAATGAAAAATATAATGATAAAATGGCGGCCTTGACAAGATTTTTGTTTTATAATGGGAAAAAGAAACTTTCTGCAACCAGGTAAAATTATTTTCTTTCTTCAAATTTGAGAGACGTTTACTTCTTAGGACGTTGGATCAATATTTCAAATAAAACATGAACAGCGTGTCTGTAGGTGGAGATCGAAGTCAACGCTGATTTTGTGCCTACATTTGTCCCGAAAAAATCAGGAAACCAGAAAGACACTCTCAAAAGAACCATGAAGGTCAATTTTAGTGTTATTAGATTTTACAAATGTTTGGGTACAGCAGATGTGGACCGCTACAGAGACGAACTCTGTCAACTGATATACTTAACTATCATATTCACTTTAGTAACTGAATTTATTAAAAGCATTGCGCCGTTTGGGTGTTCATTTATAATTTTCGTTGACAACTTTTATTGTAGAAGTTTATTCAATTTTATTTTTGGTAACCTTACCACTCACCTCAGAAAAGAAACCCGATCCTTTGAAGAAACAATTTCATATTTCAACCTACGCGTTGCTTCTATTTTTGTCATTTGAAATAAATTTATTCCTATGATGTATGATACGACTTGTGAAGTAAGATAGTGGAAAGATTTTTGTTAATCATGGTTGCGGGTGGGATGTTTGTGGTTTCGAAAATTGTGAGGGGAAAGGGTTGGGGGAAATTACAATTTGATGTTAAAAGTCCTTGTGTACAATTATGTGATTCTAAATTTATCCACCGATAATGTTATCTACGCAAAGTATTTGTAAGCCGAGTTAAATGTGATACATGTTTGTGATTCGTACACCAGTTTACCTGCAAAGCAGCTACAAAACAAGCCACAAATAATGTGTAAATGCAAACATTTTGTACTTAATGGATGCTTGGTCAAGGTCTGCCATAATACTTGCATTTCTTTCCTGAATATGATCATTAAAAGATTGTTTTTTTTCTCTAAAAAATAAAAATAAAAACGACAGTCTTTTGTTTACGAGGCTTTTCAATTTGACAGTACTTATTGTCGGTTAAGTCTAAAATTGAGATAAAAATAAATAATTGTTTTTTCTTCGGAATTTGCTTTTTATAAACTACAATTAGGGCCTTGGTTAAAACCAAACGGTAATGACATGCTTATTGGATCTTAATAACAGCAGCCACCCTCTCATTTGGGTGAATTGATCAGAAACAAAGGAGTCATTATGTTTAATTGGAAGCTTAATTAGTGTGAAGTTGGAGCTGTTGACAAACATCTTGTTTGTCAATCAGATCTTATTTCTTTCACAATTAAAGACGAAACTAGTACGATACATAAACAAATTTTATTCGTTAGTTTCTCAGAAACTTGCGCACCTAAATAACACAACCAAATTTTACTTGGTTTCTTCGTAATATAGTTCATATGTAAACGAACTTTGTTAAAACCGTCCCCAGCACATGCACTTACTGGGGTGCCTATGTAGAGAATGACCTAAACCGTACAAAGCATGCCAATTAAAACATGTATTATGTATACACGGATTATTTTGTGACCATTTCTTATCTAGCCTCTCTTTGTATATAAATATAAATTATATTATGACATTACAGCAGTGTAAAAGTCACAATTACAAAGTCGTTGTGCACAAATTTAAAAAACAAAAAAATACACCGAATAAATATATGGACTGTGAGATTTTGTTCATTGTTTAACGAATATGCGTTGATTATGTTTTGCGTTATTATTGTTTTGGTTGATATTTTAAGGTCTGATATCTATCTTTCTAAGTTTGGATGTGGAGAAGTCGAGACAAATTCAAACTACAGCTGAGCATAATTCCACTCAGCAGTAGTACATGTAACCATTCAGAGTGCTATGTGATGCAGGCCTCTATTGATTGCAAGTGTTATCAAGTCCATCATGTTGCAAGCATGATGTTCATTTTTTTTTCCTAAATTCTCCAGTCAATCAATGTAGGTAGGGTTTGGGTAGAGCATGCACGACGGAGGGACCCAAGGACCACTCGTTGGGGGTCTGTACACCATTCAGACCCTCAGGCATCCATTGTGTGTATTACAGGCGCTCCCCACAGAGCTAAATAATTCTGGAGTTTTTCATGATTCCTATCTTGAAGTCGTTGAGTATAATTTAACTCCAATGGTTTGCCCCCTGTTGGTACCGAAGGCGTCTCAAAGTACACCCCACAGACGCCCTCCAATGAGCGAACCCCAAACATCTTTGAGGACAAGCGACCATCATTAAAGCTGACGTGTGGTCAGCACTAGATTGGCAGATCCCGTTATCTGCCTATTCAACTCACAGATCATTGGCTGAATACGCTATTAATTTAGCAAATGCAGGCTGAATGGGGCGAGCCTAACTCCGTTAGTGAAGATCGTTATTCGCCTCTTATTACGATACACTAATTGAAGCAGCCTGGGTGGGTTGCACGTCACCCTAGATGTCCATCCACAAGCTATGTAGGCATGAGGATTACAAAATGAAGCATTTCTTCCCGCAGTGTTAGGCCATAGAGCAAGTCTCTGTCCTTGCTCTATGGTAAGACCCTCTCTAAAATGTGTAGATACCCTGACGTTTCAAGTCAGACTGGTATCCCAATGGGCACGGTATATAGGCCATCATAAACTATGATATTCTGATATGTTCATCTTGAGGAATTGATTGTATTTCAGATGGGTATATGTATATATTTCAAGATGATTGGCATCATGATATTTACTGTGTACTAAGCTTGTTAGGAATTGATATATCTCTTGATATGGCTAAAGCCGAACCATGTCTTGAATGTGTTTTTCTTCTTAGGAGTTGTGTAACATTATTGTATTAAGATTAAGTCATTTTTACGGCCAGATATTTGACCTTTCGTTGTTATTCACCACAATTCAGTTTCGTAATAAAAGTTAATTTGTTGCTCTAAGCATAGAGCGAGTATCGGACTGTAAAGGTCAATGCTGTCAAATCAAAGGCTCAATTCAGTCAATTTCTTATCAAAATCCTCAAGTTGTTTCTCCTCAGTGCATTGCTCTGTTGAAATTCTTAACAATCAGGGTGTGAGCCTATAGGTTATGAAACGGGTCGGGATGGACATCAACGCAACAGACATAATCTACCGGACCTCATATTACATGGTAAGTTTGAAACAATTCAGCAATCGTTTCAACTGGAAACGAAATTGGCGATGAGATAATGTGTACAACAGTGAACTATAAACAACCACATTCGGGAGGGGGTCGTGAAACATGAACACAACAGCCACTCTCTTGTTACAGGGTGCATCTGCCAATCAACCAAGATAGTTAGCCATCCAAGATTGGAATAATTTTAATTGGTGGTGGATTAATGTGTACCGCACTAATAGTCTCACTATCCAGGTATAATCAGTCAATGCATGCCTGAAACGTCTTAGTCGATTTGCTGCGGTTTCTTCGTTATTTCTCTCCTTCTCATTTTACTTTTTACCCTCAGCGAAACTTTCAACAATAAAGAGTAGATCATTAAATATAGCTTTATTAAAGGACTGATTAGGCAACACGTAGGTTTTCTGTCATTGTCGATCACAGGTTGTCAGCCACCGTCTGTCGTCTCGATCCCCCTGTGTTAAACTCAGCATTGTTCCCTACTCAAATTATTAGCCCCCTGTGGCACGCTGAGGAGAGAGCCTATGAGACAGAAGGGACTGAGGGGAAATAGTTGAGGGTCGTCTTCCCATTATGACCACCGATCAATGGTTGATTTGTAAGGCGGGGCTTTCGCGCCTCTGACCGGGACATTTTCTCACCCTGACCCATTCATCCTTGCCGAATCCCTGGCGCCACTCATGCTAATAGCCCCTCGGATGAACAGGTACTGACCCAAGTGACACTTTGAGTAGGTCAGTCATGTGCTACCATCGCACTGACCACCGGACTCAGTCCTCTCCATCAAATACACACAGTTGAGATCATTTTCTGCAGACCAAGAATTGTGATATTTTAAAGGTATATTTCGTACCAATCATTAAAATAAATGATTGCGTCAACGAAAACACACATTGGGAATTTTAATCTAATCGTGATGGTAGCCTAAACTATCTTATCTTAACTCTCATATCGACAAATCGAGCCAGTGTACCACTAATTGTTATTTTGTTTTGTTTCAAAACGTACATTCACAATACTTTCAATTACATCTTCACATACAACAAACCTGTGACATATACATTCAAATACTCCGTTTTCGTCAAATCACCGATTACTGGCTATATGCTTTGTCTGGGATTTTTGTTCTCCTGATCGTGTTTCTATTTCGATTTTCATACGGTTAGGGACCTATAGTATTTGCAGTGACAAATGTTGTATCACGTGACAGTATTTCACGTGGTTTTTCTCAGCACATTTACTCTTTCAAGCTTATTAAGTACTTTTTAGATTACAAACCGTCAATATTTCTTTATCAAACTGCAAATCACTGTCATGCCTTTGAAATAAAACGTGGGTAGCTGTTCCATTGTTTGCTTAGGTTTCATCACGAGATTGTGTTCCACTTGCGAGCCAAAATTAGAAAAAGGAATAAGTTTTATATTAGATCCTTTTCTTTAGTATTCCAATTTTATGGTCTCTTAATATGAAAACTCAGTCAATTCATTTATTAAATCAGCCAAATTTATACCATGTCCATGAAACACGGTATCAAACGTCATCAATATTCCAGTGAATGTTAAAACATTCTAAAATAACTAAATATCAAAGTAGTGTGTGATTCGTGAATTTTGTTTATTCTATCTAATGTCTCATTTTCACCAGACGGAAAACGATCTTCCCAACCAAGATGATTATGAAGAAAGGCAATATTCATTTCTTTAATTGGCTTCAAGACTCCAAATTGGTCTGAAATTACATCTCCATGCACAGAAGGACAAACGGAAAACACAGCCATCTTCGTAATGTTATTATCTCCGATTTACTTTACCAAAATGTGTAATTCTTGGTGTTGTTGTAATATCGCCAGCTTTATTTGCACAGAGTAGCGCAGCTTGGATTGTACTTGCTATTGTCTGACGTTTCTGTACCGTTGGGATTGGGTTCTGAACGGGGCCAATGAGTGACAGGTTCCATTCAGACAGCAGAGTTTTGCCGAAGGGGGAATGCGAGAACACCCCGGTCGTTTGCCCGCAGTTAGACCCAGCGGTGTCTGGCATGTTCGTATAACGTGTTCGGAAAACAAACCCTAACACCAACTTATATAATAAGGGTTGTATGACCTGAGTTTGATTTAATTGTCACTGTAATGCAATCAATAATTAATACCAGTATATCAGTCTTAACATTAGAGGGCGACACTTATACTTGTTGAGGCTGCAGATCCATAAAGTCAAGTACTCTTTAAACAATGAAGTGACTTTGACTTACGACTGGCTCCTCTGAACATCACACCTCTTCAGGCGCAGGATGCGCTTATTCAATTCACAATGTTTGTATCTTTTTTCCTTTTAAATATACCCTGGGCAAAAGTACCACACTAGAGAACTTCGTAGTACCTGTAACAAGTGAACGTGAAGGTTATCCCTGTACATTCAAGTGCCCTGTTAGTGTTAGTCCAGAGTTTGGACGCGGCTACACAGGAAGGAAAATCAAGATAACAACAAATATCATAATACAACTAGAAGAAGAAACAAAAGAAAATCTAGGACTTCAACATTCAGACTGATCGTGTTATAGAACATAGATGTCCGGATGTTGTAGTCTTAGATAAGACGAAGAAGATGTGTCATCTCATTGACATAGCTGTGCTGGGTGATATAAGGCTACAGCTTCAGTGGAGAAGGTTAAGATCCACAAGTACTTGCACTTGGCCAGGGAACTTCATAAGCTGTGGAAAGTAAAAGTGAAGGTTATACTCTGTGGCTGCCGGAGCACGTGGTACCATTTCGAAGGCACCAATGAAACATCTAGATGAGACTGGCAAAGCTGTGAGGGTACGGTAGATCTAGTGCAGAAGGCGGCGCTCGTAAACAGGAACCGTGAGGAAGACCCTCGAAGTCTACGGCTAAAGGACGTAGCCAGACTCGAGGAGAGCGGCACAAAGGGGAAAATAAAATATTTATGTAATAGGCATATTAATTTTATATATAAAAACTTTAAACAGTAAATTAAGGTGATGTCTTTGGTGTGGTAAAATACAGGTATTGCCCGAGTGGACTGAAGAAGATTTAGATGTCATGTCACTGACAGGATGACACAAGCAGCAATGGACAATGCCTGGCATGCTACATCCATCGCGAATGTCAGCAAGCTCTATCTATATACCGAGGTCAGAGGGCGGAAGAGTGTTTCTGAGTATGGCAGTATTTTCAGATCGAGCGAAGGAGCTTGCACCAAAAACACTTGTTGAAGATTGCGAAAAAGGGTAAACGAAAACAGTGATGAAGTTCCTGATTATGTTCTAAGGTGTTTATCGATAATATAACGAGCTCATGTAATTACCCATGCATTGGCCAACATCTAAGTCGGTGAATCCCAAAACATACTCTCATTAAAGAATATTCCTTTTTTTTGAACGAATAACTTTCCCAAGGCCTACACTGTCAAATTTTGTTTTATGATTTCAAAATATTTGATGAGTTTGTCTTAGATCGTTTTGAAAATAATACTATACCCATTGTGTGAATTCAGTTGAGTTTACTGCCCAAAGAATCACATATCTTACATATTTCGTTAGATTATTTCTTACATCAGCAGACATATATTGTGTTTTGCGATTATGGAGAGTGAATAACTTCAATTATGTTTTAATATAAGAACTTTTTAATTAATTGCGTACATTGTGTGCATTTTGTATGAAAACTTATAATTTTGTTTTGACCAAAGGAAAATTGTCAAAGTAGTTAAAATACTTTCACAGCATGACCTCTAGACACATTTCTTCCTTTTCTCAAATTACATTGTATTTTTACATTCTTTTGATTTTTTTATGCCTTAGGGAAACATCGGTCTCTATTATAACTTGCTAACACCGAAGGGTTTTACTGCTGGGTCGAGATGTTGTTTTGTTTGCCTCATCATTATTCAGTTTGATTCATTTCGCCTTGGTCAAACTTCAATCTTAATCAACTCTCTTTTCTGGACATTACCAATAATATGAATCAGATGATGTTTTACTTATTTCTTATGGCTATGAGATCTTGGTTAAGTGGTTTCATCAAAGCCAGTTTCCGAAGGCCATCAATCGGCACAGGATAGTGGGTTAATACCTCAGCCTTGGGACCTAAATTCGCGGTATAATCTCTTAAAGTTAGGCCATATGCCAAGCCGACAACAGGGTCGCTGAACTCCACCCACAAGAGGGACAATTCGATCGCCTTCCCCCTTAAACCATCAGCCCTCATCCCCGCTAAAGAAAATATTCGATATCGTAACGAAGTGTCTCAGTATCGATTCGGTCTGAAGGTTTTTTTTTCAGTTTTACTTTTTCCACCCAATAGGTGGTTGAGTGACACATTAACCCAGCACTGACTCGGCGCTCCATTAATGGTAGGCAGGATCGGTGTATAGCGACCGGTGGCCCCCACAGTGTTCGTAGGCGTGAAGACCAGGCGGTGCTGATGCGTGCCGTGATTATAAAACCAGTACTCTCGGATGAAATCGTCGGGGGCTTGATTAGCGAGGGCCGTGTCGCGGTAATTCTGGGCTGGATGGTCCAATTAAAAATACAAATTGAGCTGGACGGGAGGTAATGACCACCGTGGTGTTGTATAGTTTGTTCATTGTGAGGTGTCATAGATCGAGCCAGTCAACACACACTACCACTATTTCCATCAGGAGTAACTGTGATTGGAAGCCAGGCAGGTAGTAATTTCATTCTCAACGCGGCCTGGTCTTAGACGTATCACGGAATAATAATAGCATTCCTTCCCAGATCATCCAAGGAGAGATTCCCTCAGGCTTAAAGATGCGAGACTGAAATATAAGAAATAAAACTAGTTTTGTTTCTTGAGTGAAATAAATCACGAAAAATGACATCAGAACGTGTACCAAAAAAGGAAGTAAAAAAACCCACAATTGCCCATAATGCTCCCCAAATGTACATTCGTTAAATGTTCGTCCATAGCTGTCTTCAAATCGTATATAAGAAATTGTTTTGTCTGGACAATAATGATGGCGTAACAAGCGGGGGGGGGGGGGGGGGTGAGGGAGCCTCAGAACTCCCTCTCTCCGTCCATTTTGTTTTTGTCCTCTCCGGCTGCTTGCATCCCAAATAAGAATGTCCAGTACTCCACTGCTTTGAACATTTTCTTCTCACATCCCAATGCCATTTCCAGACATGGTTTCAATAAGAAGACTGATGTCATTGCAGTCATTAAAAATGACGTCAATCAAAATTAATTAGATCCCTAATTAAGACCTTGGGCATGCGATCACCACACTGGTTAACAGCGGGGCCGATGTGTTGAGATGCCAATTTTTCAATGAACGGTTTCTGTATTAAAAGCCTAACTCCCACAAGATGTATTGTTAATCCACTGCTGTCAATTTTGAAACAATGCTCCTCCAAACAAACCACCAAGAAATAATTACTGACAGCCCCGTGGTTCATTCTCGACTGAGCCGTACGAAGCGGAGGTTGCTCCGCCATGGGACACCGTATGGATTGTGGACAACACAGCGGGTTGTCAAACATTATCCAAGTTCTATTCCCATCTCCCTCATGAGATTAGCAGTTATAGGGCTTAGCACTAATTAACATGTAATTTACGCAAACCAAAAAAGAACTCTGGGCTAATTTCGAAGAGTCTTATGTAAAAATATTGCTTAGCAGTGTTCTACTTAAAAAAGAAGAAGCAGGATACCAACCACAAATTGTCATAGATTGTACATGGTTAGCATAATTTGGTTGTGCTTAGCTACTGTGCCTGGTATCGGGTACAGTCTGTTTTCTTTCTATGTACATCCGGGTATTTTTTGTGAATGGCGGACGCTAATTTTATTTTAAAGACATGCGATGTTGTAGACATCGTACAAAGTCCGAACTCAAAACTCGATTAGAAATGTACTCGGACTCGATTTCAAATACTCGCAATGAAAAATCCATATTCCTATTCATGGGTTATTTTTGTATTATTTACCTGTTTAATAATAACACCCTAAGTGCACTGAAAGAATCGATAATGTGTGGCTGTACTATGCAAGGCAATATCCGTCTATGCAGGATCTGCGTACGACACGTTGCACTCGAAAAAACCGTTTGGGGGGGGCACCATGAATTCAATTTTTGGTTTACCCATCCTTTTTTTTGTATGTTGTGTATGTTGTGGGGGGCGGGGGTGTTTGACGTTTGTTTTTGTTGTTGGGGGGGGGTGTTGATCTTTGTTTGTATTTGTTGTTTGTTTGTATTTGTTGTAGTGGGGGGGGGTGTTTTGTACGTTTGTTTGTATGTTGGTTGGGGGGGGGTTTTGTGTTGTTTGTTTGTATGTTGGTTGGGGTGTTTGTATGTTTGTTTGTATGTTGGTTGGGGGGGGTGTTTGTATGTTTGTTTGTATGTTGGTTGGGGGGGTGTTTGTATGTTTGTTTGTATGTTGGTTGGGGTGGGGGTGTTTGTATGTTTGTTTGTATGTTGGTTGGGTGGGGTGTTTGTATGTTTTGTTTGTATGTTGTTGGGGTGGGGTGTTTGTACGTTTGTTTGTATGTTGGTTGGGGTGGGGTGTTTGTATGTTTGTTTGTATGTTGGTTGGGGTGGGGTGTGTATGTTTGTTGTATGTTGTTGGTTTGTTTGTTGTTGGTTGGGGTGGGGGTGTTTGTATGTTTGTTTGTATGTTGGTTGGGGGGTGTTTGTATGTTTGTTTGTATGTTGGTTGGGGTGGGGTGTTTGTATGTTTGTTTTGTTGGGGTGTTTGTATGTTTGTTTGTGTTGGTTGGGGGGTGTTTGTATGTTTGTTTGTATGTTGGTTGGGGAGTGTTTGTTGTTGGTTTGTTTGTTGTTGGTTGGGGTGGGGGTGTTTGTATGTTTGTTTGTTGTTGGTTGGGGGGGGGTGTTTGTTGTTTGTTTGTTGTATGTTGGTTGGGTGGGGGTGTTTGTAGTGTTTGTTGTGTTGTATGTTGGTGTGGTTGGGGTGGTTTGTATGTTTGTTTGTTTGTTGGTTGGGGGTGTTTGTATGTTTGTTTGTATGTTGGTTGGGGGTGGGTGTTTGTATGTTTGTTTGTATGTTGGTTGGGTGGGGGTGTGTTGTATGTTGTTTGTTTGGTTGGTGGGGTGTTGTATGTTGTTTGTTGTTTGGGTGGGGTGTTGTATGTTTGTTTGTATGTTGGTTGGGGTGTTGTATTTTGTTGTATGTGGTGGGTGGGTGTTTGTATGTTTGTTTGTATGTTGGTTGGGTGGGGGTGTTTGTATGTTGTTTGTATGTTGGTTGGGTGGGGGTGTTTGTAGTTTGTTTGATTGGGGTGGGTGTTGTATGTTTGTTTGTATGTTGGTTGGGGTGGGGGTGTTTGTATGTTTGTTTGTATGTTGGTGGTGGGGGTGTTTGTATGTTTGTTTGTATGTTGGTTGGGGTGGGGGTGTTTGTATGTTTGTTTGTATGTTGGTTGGGGTGGGGGTGTTTGTATGTTTGTTTGTATGTTGGTTGGGGTGGGGTGTTTGTATGTTTGTTTGTATGTTGGTTGGGGTGGGGGTGTTTGTATGTTTGTTTGTATGTTGGTTGGGGGTGGGGGTGTTTGTATGTTTGTTTTATGTTGGTTGGGGTGGGGGTGTTTGTATGTTTGTTTGTATGTTGGTTGGGGTGGGGGTGTTTGTATGTTTGTTTGTATGTTGGTTGGGTGGGTGTTTGTATGTTTGTTTGTATGTTGGTTGGGGTGGGGTGTTTGTATGTTTGTTTGTATGTTGGTTGGGGTGGGGGTGTTTGTATGTTTGTTTGTATGTTGGTTGGGGGGGTTGGGGGGGTGTTTGTATGTTTGTTTGTATGTTGGTTGGGGTTGGGTGTTTGTATGTTTGTTTGTATGTTGGTTGGTGGGGGGTGTTTGTATGTTTGTTTGTATGTTGGTTGGGTGGGGGTGTTTGTATGTTTGTTTGTATGTTGGTTGGGGTGGGGTGTTTGTATGTTTGTTTGTATGTTGTTTGGGGTGGGGGTGTTTGTATGTTTGTTGTATGTGTGGTTGGGGGTGTTTGTACGTTTGTTTGTATGTTGGTTGGGGTTGGGGTGTTTGTATGTTTGTTTGTATGTTGGTTGGGGTGGGGGTGTTTGTATGTTTGTTTGTATGTTGGTTGGGGTGGGGTGTTTGTATGTTTGTTTGTATGTTGGTTGGGGTGGGGGTGTTTGTATGTTTGTTTGTATGTTGGTTGGGGTGGGGTGTTTGTATGTTTGCTTGTTTGTTTGGAGGATCTTCCCAACATGGGAACTCGGCAAAGCTCCTACAAAGGGAAATAAACGCCAAGCTGGCAACAGCCAATCTCTCTCATACAAACATTCGTTTAAGGGAACATTACAGAACTGGTATGAACAAAACTTGTAAAATATACTTTTTGATCACAGATTAACATAAAACTTACACGGTCTAATGATGATGATAGTAGAAAACATCCCTCGAAATATTTTTGTCTGAAATGCCATATTTGATGAGAAATGAATAAACTAATTTTCCGATTGGAGTTTATCGCTCAGTGAGCGTTTTATTCATTTTTTGAATCTATATGATTTCATGCAAATGTGTAATCGGTTTTTCACTATTTTCTCGTGACCCAGATGGCCGATCGATCTCAAACTTCTACAGGTTTGTCAGTTTATGTGTATGGTGAATTAAATAAAGTGCTTACACTGCCAGCAACTGTTTTGTTAGAAAAACCAAATCTGTAATGTTCCTTTAACGTCTGTTGGTTATGAATTGCACAAGTCAGTAAGTTTCGGTTCAGTGACTAGACGACAATACATATTCTAATTGTGAAATCAGCGGTTAGCTTGGTAGGAGTCGAACCCATAACCTAATGACTGCATGCCCTGTGGAACCACTTGACCACGGTGAGATACGCCACTGCATGTAGTAACCAATGTACTGTTCCCGTAGCCTAACTACTGAGAAATGTTGATGTCCTGCTGAATTTCCTTAAAATGGATTACTGCGTGTATCCCCAGCTCCTGTTCATGTTGCTTCAGAATATTGGGCCATGAGTAAGTAACCTACTGAGTCATGAGTGACTCAAACCATTCATTTAAATTTTTTATGGCAGACATAACATTGATTTAACATTGAAGTGACGAGATGTTTAAAAGTGTTGATTTAAGGAAAGTCTTCTATTTTGTTTGATTTATTGTAGCAGGTCTCTTAACTTTAGTAATACAGTGTGCAGAATATATGTATGGGGTGTTATGATAGCTTAGAAAATCAACAATTTATTTCGGTTGGCCCTCTGGTGGTTTGGTTTGTCCAATCTATATGCCGCGGTGGCGCCCTTCACTCAAGTGCAGCGCGAAGATGAAGTCTTTTGGGTACGCTGTGGAGTTAAAGCTTTGCTTGTTTTCGAATTATTTTCTCAGCCAATAAATTATGTCAGCTATTTTGAACTCATTTAACGCGACTCTTCCTTGGAGTTTTGTAGCCGTGTGCCTCCCAGGTATGTCTGGGGCGCTTAGCGCTCATTAGGCCTTCAAAAGCCACCCATTGTTACCTCGTTTGTATCTTACCATTCAGGCAAACTGTCACTAATGGCTTACGCCCTTCAGACAGGAGTGACTGACCGGCTTAGGTGCTCAATTCAGATGCCGTACAAACGTCACGCTGCTCCCGGGCCAGTCAGTCGTGATAATCCCCTCCACCACTAAAATCGGCCTGTGTGTTTTTGTATACATGTACGCGTATCAAAGCTTTCTATATAGTCCCATTATCCTTTATCAAACACCAGATAGATCGTCTGGGATGGGGCCGTTTGAGTGACGGTGACGTGACGTGACATGAGTTTGGTATTGTAGATTCTGGTCATAGACGGAGGCAAACAGTTCATGAGGATTAGGTTTTACATCAAACAACTGTAAAGGAGTCTGATGTTTTTGTGTTTAACTTTATGGTAACAAATAAAAGTGTTATCAGAATTTTTAAATCTCAAATCATACGCAATTAAGGAATATTTTTAATTTCATATAATCTGTTTGTATACACTGTTTCTGTGTTATACCACTCCGTTTGTTCAACAACAACAATAGCGACAGCAAATTCAACAACAACAATAACAACAACATTTATACTATCAACTTCAGATAAATGAAAGTCCAAAACAAATAGCGCTATTATAATAGCAATGACGAGGAGTTTACAGGAATCATTAACAAGACAAAAAATAAATAAATAAAAAATGAACAAATAAATAAATAAATAAATACAGTTGTGTACGATTTAGCGTGACATAATCACGTGAAAAACAACGCAATTTTAAGCAACTCAAAATAAACTCACAAAATTACCTCATTGTTGATGGTGAAACAAGATTTACACAGCGTCTAACGTTGTGATTATTTGAACTTGTGACTCAATGCATTATGGACATTGTATCGCCCATGATAATTTATGTTTTTAGGGAACTTTAATTGCAATGTTTCATTACTTTCATTTCCAGTCTCTTAATGGTTGTGAAACAAACAAAGATATATTTATTTGTTATAAACTATACAGAGAACCATTTATCCCCCAAAACCCAACACAAACGAACAAACGTTCCTGCATTAATGACTGCATGACCCTCATAAAGCTGACAGTCGATAAACAACTAAAGAGGGCGCTGTTTTGATTCTCGTTTGGAATAGCTTCAGGCCTAAAATAAAATTGTTTGTCAGGCGCAACCGACCGACCCTACAAATGCTGCCGACCCCCAAGTTCTTTTTTAATCTGAAAGTTTTCGTTCACAAAAATGTACTGTAAGAAGATTTCAAGTATTATTTTCGCTCTCCTTTTCCCCAAAAGAATTTTTTAACACAAAGTCGCAGAGGCCAAAAGAGTTTCTGAAAAAAATTGTATAACTGTATACAATACAACTGAACAAAAACCATAATCTGACCCTCCTATCCAAATTGTATGGCATTATTGTAGCCCGTTTAATACGCTCAATTAAATTAGTTTTAGGTCTTGCTCAAGAACGATGTTTTTGCTTTACCCACACTAACAAAGGACAAGTTGTGATATTTGAAGCTTTGCATGGTGTGAATAACAATAAGTAACATCCGAGAGAAAACCATGTAAAAGTAACCACTTTTGGAGCTCTGATGGAGCAGTCTGTGTCATAAATATTGTAATGGGCGACATAATTAAACGTTGCCAGTTGGTTTTCTAATAGAAATGAATGAATCAATGAATGAACGAGGAAATGAATTCTGTTCGAAACAGTGATTTATATTTCCTTAACACCATATTTTTTAGAACCATTGCTTCTTCATATAACAAATAACTTTCGATTGGCTATCGCCTGTAAATTAGATGCTTCTTAAAACCCTAATAAGCACATGAACTGTAGCTGTCTCAGCAAAACCAATAACAAAGGTATACATTTACCCAATCCTTTGAGGTTGTCTTATAAAAAATTCCATTGCATTTTGCATCAGTTCAAAGGATAAACTTATTTAAAAAAAAATCCACATTTTTTATAATCCAAGAAAAAAAGTAAAAGGAATATTTTGTTGCAGAGTTGCAAAATGCAATGGAATTATTTGTCTCCCACGTCGCAATTATTTGTAGAGAGAATGTCCTCATCGCCGACTATGAAGGGTAAAGGTGTCTGGAAAGGTAGACTCGAAACGGTAACCGTGTCTGGCAAGGAGACTCTAAAGGGTAACCGTGTATTGCAATGTAGACTGTAAAGGGTAACCGTGTCTAGAGAGGTAGACTCTAAAAGGTAACCATGTCTGGCAAGGTAGACTCAAAACAGTAACCGTGTCTTGAGAGGTGGACTGTGAAGGGTAACCGTGTCTGGCAAGGTAGATTCTAAAGGGGACCGTGTCTGGAGAGGTAGACTCTAAAGGGTAACCGTGTTTGGCAAGGTAGACTCTATAAAGGGTAACCGTTTCTGGCAAAGAAGACTCTGAAGGGTAACCGTGTCTGGCAAGGTAGACTCTGAAGGGTAACCGTGTCTACAGAGGTAGACTCTAAAGGGTAACCGTGTCTGGAGAGCTAGACTCTAAAGGGTAACCGTGTCTGGCAAAGTAAACTCTGAAGGGTAACCGTGTTTGGCAAGGTAGACTCTATAAAGGGTAACCGTGTCTGGCAAAGTAGACTCTGAAGGGTAACCGTGTCTGGATAGGTAGACTCTAAAGGGTAACTGTGTCTGGAGAGCTAGACTCTAAAGGGAAATCGTGTCTGGAGAGGTAGACTCTAAAGGGTAACCGTGTCTGGAGAGGTAGACTCTAAAGGGTAACCGTGTCTGGAGAGCTAGACTCTAAAGGGTAACCGTGTCTGGAGAGCTAGACTCTAAATGGTAACTGTGTCTGGAGAGCTAGACTCTAAAGGGAAACCGTGTCTGGAGAGGTAGACTCTAAAGGGTAACCGTGTCTGGAGAGGTAGACTCTAAAGGGTAACCGTGTCTAGAGAGCTAGACTCTAAAGGGTAACCGTGTCTGGAGAGCTAGACTCTAAAGGGTAACCGTGTCTGGAGAGGTAGACTCTAAAGGGTAACCGTGTCTGGAGAGGTAGACTCTAAAAGGTAACCATGTCTGGCAAGGTAGACTCAAAACAGTAACCGTGTCTTGAGAGGTGGACTGTGAAGGGTAACCGTGTCTGGCAAGGTAGATTCTAAAGGGGACCGTGTCTGGAGAGGTAGACTCTAAAGGGTAACCGTGTCTGGCAAAGTAAACTCTGAAGGGTAACCGTGTTTGGCAAGGTAGACTCTATAAAGGGTAACCGTGTCTGGCAAAGTAGACTCTGAAGGGTAACCGTGTCTGGATAGGTAGACTCTAAAGGGTAACTGTGTCTGGAGAGCTAGACTCTAAAGGGAAACCGTGTCTGGAGAGGTAGACTCTAAAGGGTAACCGTGTCTGGAGAGGTAGACTCTAAAGGGTAACCGTGTCTGGAGAGCTAGACTCTAAAGGGTAACCGTGTCTGGAGAGCTAGACTCTAAATGGTAACTGTGTCTGGAGAGCTAGACTCTAAAGGGAAACCGTGTCTGGAGAGGTAGACTCTAAAGGGTAACCGTGTCTGGAGAGGTAGACTCTAAAGGGTAACCGTGTCTGGAGAGCTAGACTCTAAAGGGTAACCGTGTCTGGAGAGCTAGACTCTAAAGGGTAACCGTGTCTGGAGAGGTAGACTCTAAAGGGTAACCGTGTCTGGAGAGCTAGACTCTAAAGGGTTACCGTGTCTGGAGAGGTAGACTCTAAAGGGTTACCGTGTCTGGAGAGCTAAACTCTAAAGGGTAACCGTGTCTGGAGAGGTAGACTCTAAAGGGTAACCGTGTCTGGCAAGGAGACTCTGAAGGGTAACCGTGTTTGGCAAGGTAGACTCTAAAGGGAAACCGTGTCTGGAGAGGTAGACTCTAAAGGGTAACCGTGTCTGGAGAGGTAGACTCTAAAGGGTAACCGTGTCTAGAGAGCTAGACTCTAAAGGGTAACCGTGTCTGGAGAGCTAGACTCTAAAGGGTAACCGTGTCTGGAGAGGTAGACTCTAAAGGGTAACCGTGTCTGGAGAGGTAGACTCTAAAAGGTAACCATGTCTGGCAAGGTAGACTCAAAACAGTAACCGTGTCTTGAGAGGTGGACTGTGAAGGGTAACCGTGTCTGGCAAGGTAGATTCTAAAGGGGACCGTGTCTGGAGAGGTAGACTCTAAAGGGTAACCGTGTCTGGCAAAGTAAACTCTGAAGGGTAACCGTGTTTGGCAAGGTAGACTCTATAAAGGGTAACCGTGTCTGGCAAAGTAGACTCTGAAGGGTAACCGTGTCTGGATAGGTAGACTCTAAAGGGTAACTGTGTCTGGAGAGCTAGACTCTAAAGGGAAACCGTGTCTGGAGAGGTAGACTCTAAAGGGTAACCGTGTCTGGAGAGGTAGACTCTAAAGGGTAACCGTGTCTGGAGAGCTAGACTCTAAAGGGTAACCGTGTCTGGAGAGCTAGACTCTAAATGGTAACTGTGTCTGGAGAGCTAGACTCTAAAGGGAAACCGTGTCTGGAGAGGTAGACTCTAAAGGGTAACCGTGTCTGGAGAGGTAGACTCTAAAGGGTAACCGTGTCTGGAGAGCTAGACTCTAAAGGGTAACCGTGTCTGGAGAGCTAGACTCTAAAGGGTAACCGTGTCTGGAGAGGTAGACTCTAAAGGGTAACCATGTCTGGAGAGCTAGACTCTAAAGGGTTACCGTGTCTGGAGAGGTAGACTCTAAAGGGTTACCGTGTCTGGAGAGCTAAACTCTAAAGGGTAACCGTGTCTGGAGAGGTAGACTCTAAAGGGTAACCGTGTCTGGCAAGGAGACTCTGAAGGGTAACCGTGTTTGGCAAGGTAGACTCTATAAAGGGTAACCGTGTATGGCAAAGTAGACTCTGAAGGGTAACCGTGTCTACAGAGGTAGACTCTAAAGGGTAATCTTGTCTGGAGGGGTAGACTCTAAAGGGTAACTGTGTCTGGAGAGGTAGACTCTGAAGGGTAACCGTGTTTGGCAAGGTAGACTCTATAAAGGGTAACCGTTTCTGGCAAAGAAGACTCTGAAGGGTAACCGTGTCTGGCAAGGTAGACTCTGAAGGGTAACCGTGTCTACAGAGGTAGACTCTAAAGGGTAACCGTGTCTGGAGAGCTAGACTCTAAAGGGTAACTGTGTCTGGAGAGGTAGACTCTAAAGGGTAACCGTGTCTGGCAAGGAGACCCTAAATGGTAACCATGTCTGGAGAGGTAGACTCTAAAGGGTAACCGTTTTTGGCAAGGTATACTCTAAAGGGTAATCGTGTTTGGTAAGGTAGATTCTAAAGGGTAACCGTGTCTGGAGAGGTAGACTCTAAAGGGTAACCGTGTCTGGAGAGGTAGACTCTAAAGAATAATCTTGTTTGGAGAGGTTGACACTTACATGGGCGTATAGAGAAACGTTGAATGAAGGGGTTTGAATAACTACAATTCGGAAATACAAATGTTTAGCTTCGACCAAGGATCCACTTCAAGCATGTGTGTCATTTTGGTGCCGTCTCCCGGAGTAGAATGGTTTCAAAGCATCAACTGGGAAGGAGTCGAGTTTTGATTTGCAAAGGGCCAAAAGGCTCAAGCTTATGATGTGGCGTCCGCCATTTTAAAGTTGTTTCAAATAGGCTCCAAAGACCAACGTGTATTAAACCTTGAACTGTTGTTTGAAAGAAACCCTGCGGTTTTGTTTAAATTTTAGAAAATTAATGACCAGAGTCATTCACAAAATAATTAACCAACTTCCACCCATCGTAGAAACCCTTTATTTACTGAGTGGAAATATTTATTTTCAATTGAATTAAAGATACAACATTATGAAAAACAAAACAAAACAACATTTGTGTTTTCAATAGTCACTAGGAATTCATATAAATTGTGAAGGAATTATGTACAAAATATCACCCATAGTACAATGGGATAATGTTTTCAGTCAGCTGCTATCATACATTATGATTCCTGTAAATTGTTTAACAGTGCACTGTTCTTCGAACAATACTGTTCGGCAATTTTTTTTAAATATTATATCATGCAAGTTAAACTTAAAATTTGTTATATAGATCCTGAAGTTAGATTTTACAGATGTACGGAAGCCCGTTAGTGCCAGGTGAACACGTTTCTTTGACATGGGATGTGGCTATCTCTCGGCTCCCATGTGGCTGTCCCCAGAAATAGTCACACCCACGTCAAAGAAATAGACCGACCCATTAAGCCCCACCCCTTGACATATCGACCAATCACAGCATTTTCTAATGGGATTTTAGCGTGATTGACTTTTGTCTGACTTTCGGTGGCGTAGCCAAGGTTGTGATTGTCAACACGTAAGGGGGCGGAGCTTAATGGATCGGTGAATTATTCATCTGTCGTAACGGGCTTCCGTAGAGGTGCATTATCTGTCTCTTCAGAATATGTGCGAAGTATTTATAACTTAGCGAAAAATGTATCAATGGTTATTAACCGTAATATTGCACTTAAAAGCATACATTGAGTCTTTAAAACTCAAAGAAAAAAAATTATAGGACCGTTTAACGATCTTTTACCTCAAAATGTCTTGTGAAACTTTGCTTTAAGATAGTTTTGGGTCATTTATTCGCAGTAAAGGCACTTAGTGGACATCTGGAAAAGTTTTATCTATGTTTAATTACTTCATTGTTTTGTGGTGTTGTGGACAGCTGGCCATGGTTTTTGGCCTTGTTTCTCAACGTGTCGATACTATGTTTCTTTAATGAATGATTGTCCAGCGGGAGCCAACCTGCACAGTTGGATTTCTTCACGGGTGGGGACAGCTCCTTCGTTTCGGTCCTTAGAGGTGGTGCTGGAATGCGAAGGTTGGGCAGCACCGTCAGATGCTGTTGCTGATGTTGTGCGGAGTTGATGGGATACAAGGGACTACTGCCGGTGTTAATGGGCGGTCTGGACAGCCAATAGCCAGACCCTGCCGCCTGCCGATGATGCTGATGGTTAGGGGGATGTCCAGGGAGAGGCTGGCCAAAGAAATGCCCACCGACTACGGGTCCGAGACCGTGGTGGATGGGTACTTGGGCCAGAAGTCCGGGATTAACTCTACCGACACGGCCGCTCTGAAGTGCCCAAGCGGTGAGCCTCTCTGCAGCCCCTGGAAGGGTTTGGTCCATGCTGAAAGGGCTCATAAAATCAACGGGATAGTGTTGGCCAAAGAAACCTATGGGGCTGTCCCGGCCTAGAACCTTTTCCTTCTTGCGCCATTTTGCTCTCCGGTTCTGAAACCACACCTTAAATAAAAAGGGACAGAAGATGTTAACAAGCTGTCTCGTGTTTTTTTTTGTACAACTAAATTAATGTCAAACTTTCAAAAATCAAAGAAATGTCGGATTGTTGTATGATACAAGCTTTTAAAAGCACATACCCAAGAAGGGAATAAGAGATTGGTGACGAGGTCTTATCCAGCCGCTTAAATAAAACCTTGCATGGTTGTGGATGTCTGATAAAGGATCGAGCAAAACGTTCAAGACCAAGGCACATCTCTTTTATACCCTCACTGGGTCTGTGCCTTTAAAAGCTTGTATCAACTATCAATTTTCGTAAAAAGCGTAATAGTGTTAGAAAACCAGTAAAACTTTTCTGTAAAATGTCAGTTCCTGTGACGTCCTCAGGCTCCGTTTTTGCGAAGGGTAAAATTGCATGCGATGCTCAACACGTGCGTACTAAAAGACTTTACACGAGTTCCAGGGCCAATTTCATAGAGCTGCTTAAGCAAAAAGAATATCTAAGCATAACGATGTTATGCTTACTAGAATAAGGTTGCCAGCCAAAATAACATGTCCCAAGTACGTTCTGTGACTGGTGTCCTGCGTTTAACTGAATATTGTCCCAAAACGAATAGATCAATTTTGTGAAACAATAGACCACGTAACCCGTGACATCACAAGTTGGCATCAGCTGCCATTGGTTTTGTACACACTTTCCAACTGGAGACCTTTCCCCAAACCGGGACAATTGTTGTCCTCTTTTGTTTATAGGTCCCCTGTGTTCAACTCTTTGCCCTGACAAACGTGGACCCCATTGTTTTCCTTTGTGAAAGCAATCTTGGACCTAGTTTCCTTTTTGTTATAAGTCCTTGGTTTGAATGTCACTACAAGTACAAGTACACACACCCCGGCTCTTGTCTACAGATAGTAACTTATCTACGTATCGTAATCAGTTGATAATTGGTAAAACTTGCAGGTTAGTTTTTCAAACGAACAAATTAGCAAGCCCTGTTATACAAGTGTTTCCAGTAATTGGAAAAATTGAAGTAGAAGCTTTTAATTCCCGTTAATGGTCGTGTTTGTTTCAAATTGCAAACCCATTTTATTTTCTAATTACTGTTTTTCACTGCTCTATCCCATTAACCACGCAGTAAAAATGCAACGTAATAAAAGTGATTAAATATTCATTTAGGTAATGTCTAAGGACCGAACGTAAAAGCGCAAATGGTGATTACATGATAACTATTTCCAATTAACGCACACATTTCAGTAATTAGATATTAACAATTATGTTTTACTATCATTATACGTGTATTGTTAGAGCACATAAAGTGCCTGACTGGTAGCACGCTATCTTAAAAAGCTACCTGTATATGGCAGTCACCTTGTAATTATACTTTCTGTTTTTTGACTAGTTTTTTTGACTTAGTGTGTCGTCTGATGCTCGGTGTAATTTAATTTTCTAATAATGCGTGAATGTATTTTAATTTTGTTCGTCTGCATATTGTTTCTGCATAAGGGTTTTAGAATTATTAGTCTACTAGTAAAGAAGAATTTGTAAAATCTATTGGAAAAAAGTTGCAGGAAAGTTGAGTGTGTAATGCCAGCAATTCATTGGATATTTTTGTTATGAGGAATTGCTGACGTTGCACCATATCTTGTATAACTATATCATCATCTTATAACGATTTAATACACAGATTTACAAACAGGAAAGCTAACCTGTACACGAGCTTCGCTTAGCTCAAGTCTCATGGCCAAGTCTTCGCGTGTGAACACGTCCGGATATTGGGTCTTCTCGAACGCCCTCTCAAGTTGATGCAACTGAAATGTAGTGAAAGTGGTCCGGCTACGACGGATCTTGCGCCCCGTCTTGCCTGGGCCGTCCAGCAGGCCACCCTCACCCTCACCGTCCTCTTCTTCGCCGGTTGTGGGGGACCTCAGGTCGGTAGAGAAATCTGCGTTGGTGCACGACGATGTTGACGGCTCGGTCTCAGAGAGATCATTATCAGAATTCGGAGTCTCCTCTTCGAAGGTTTCAGGGATGTGTTGTCGATTCAACTTCATATCAATTGAACTTACTAAAGGAACAGAAAAACACAATACCGTTATTATAAATGTTGATATATTAAGGGATAGTGGTAGGTTCAATATGACTGGAACAATAATAAAGAGCCTACTTTTCTGTGCCGTTCTTGTTGCACTGTTATTATGGTACTTTATTGGACAGCGACTTTTTACCGGTTTGGGGTTTTGTCAATGGGAATGAATTTACTCTGGAAAAAAGACGTACTAATTTGTATATATTTTTTGTAATGATTTAAAAAAAAAATCGAACTGAACCGTATCAAAAACCCCTTGGCAGCCCCATGTAGTTGACCCCCCTCCCCAACACCCCCACTAATTAGTTTATAACTCGTTCATGTTGAAATCAAATATTTTAATTGTGTCTAGTCTATCCTCATAACAACGCAAACAAACAGGAACATTTTAATTGATCTGAGAAACTACATTCAAACTGTTTATCTGTTTGAATGCTTTCACCCCAGTGTTTACAAATCCCTTTCGTCCTTTACTGTAAAAACAAAATTAATAACAGATAACACAAAAGCTAGCATCCTAAGCAGATAAAACATTTTTTCTTCAAACAAACAAACATTAAAAACAGTTTTGATTGAAAAAAAGATGGATATTCTTATGTACCAATGGAAACTTAATTTTCTGTATTTTTATGATGCGAACAATAAAATGTTTTATTCTAATTCTAATATCTGCAGATCCTTAGAAGAGAAAATTACCTCAAAATGTAATGCATTTTGGATTAGCGCAAACAGCACGTTTGTCCCCTTTTCACGTTTTTCGGCAACAGCTACTCTGCGGATGTGTAATTGGATAAGCTCGCAGAGAATGTTTAGATATTGACAATAACTTTTAGGCTTTCTTAAGTGATGTAAAACAGAACAACAACAAAACACAAACAAACAACAAAAATAATCGAAACGTCGACCAAAACAGCCGGCTAAGACTTACACTAAGATTTCCTCTGAGAATGATTAGAAGAAAGTAACTAAGCGATATCGCGAATAATCGTTTGAAACTTTCTGAGATTCACTTAGTCCCCAAACGCGCAGACAAACGTTACAGTCTTGGCAAGGTGTGTGCAAAATAAGAAGTACAGGCTGACATTTTGTTGCGCTCCAAATCTTTGGCAAATAAAAAAGGAATGCGTTATATAGAATTGTCAATAGAATCATTGGAGTTGTCCCCTCCCATTGAAAAGGGGGTCCTCTTAGCATTATTATTTTGTGGGCTAAATCCACACATTGTCATCTCTAATAGGTTAATGGGTTGAAAGACTCCGAGACGGGCGGGACATTGCACTCAGCCTATTATGTTTAATTGGTATCCGTTGTGTACTATTATCGACTTGATGATAAGACGCATTCAGGTTTGTTCTTTGTTGTTTCCCTGCTAGACCCCTGTCAATCATTTAGTACTGACAGGGTCTCTGTGTTACAGGTAAAGGAGACGGCACCTGAACAAGAGGTAGGGGGACGGGAAACCTGTCAAGTAAAGACTTAATGTCTTAGTGCTCCATTAGGGTTGCTTCAAAAGATAAAACAAAACTGTTCTAGTGTGTTGGCTGATCGCTACGGTTAGACCATGGAGCAATAAACTAGTTTGCTCCATGGGTAGACACTATTTGGAACGGTTGTTCATGTTTTTTGATTGACCAGCTACTTTTGTAGTTTTTTGGGGTCTTCCTTTTGAACCAATGGATAGAAGTGATTTAGGGGAACCATTATAATACCATGCATGATCGTCTTTGAACAAGTAGAGTATATTTAGTACTTGATAAATATTGTACGTATTTGTATTTTACTGAAAGATAGACACGTTTAAAGTCAATACAATGAATTTGAAGTTGTTGTTTTTCCCCCTTTTTCGTTTCTTTCTTTTACGCAAAGAAATGACTATTGGCATGATAACAATCAATCACGTTTAGGTATTTTCAGAACACTTTCTTATAAGATGGGTATACATATGTTTTTTTTATCGAATCTATAATCATTTCCGTTAACGTCGAGCTCAAAAGTTATAATTTTGTACCTGCTTAATACCGATATATTATATTATATATGTATATAATTTTATTTATATAATATATTAGATATGGTTCTGTATAGGCCTATATAAACTGTCAATCGAATAACAACAACCTGTGCAAATTTGCCCGTTTAATTTCCCACTCGGTCTGGACCTGTAAAAACTTTGGGTAGGCCTAGACGTAAAACAAAAGTGGTTTTAATTGTGAAAACGGTACGTATACCCGCATAAAATTCACTCCTTGCTCTATGCTTTGAATTACAGATGTATAATGTGTGTTCTTTGCCCGCTTTTTGGAATGGATAATTGTCAACATGTACGTGCAAAATCAAAGAAAAACATGCCCGTTGTTTATCTTTGGATAGAAGGAAGACGTCGTAAAAAAATAAATCAACCCAGTCACTTAGCTTGTCGAAACGTCCAATGAAATAATACGTAGTGTTTTTAGTCACCGACTCTTTCAAGAGCCGCTGTATTTGGTACGAGACTAACGAAATTACTAGGAAGATGTGCGGGCAGGCATAGAGAATACGAGATAACGTGGGTGGAACGTGTGGGCTGATTTCATGACAATTATTAAACTGTTGATTTTTAATAAAACTTTATAAATGGGAGGTATAAAAGAAACAGACGATAAATAGTACGATATTATATTTGATATGAGCTGATAATATAGATAAGGTTTGGAAAAGCAATTAAACCACAGCACGGTTCAGATATTCTTAATAAATTTTTGGGGTGACGTCAATTTTTGTCAATGTGATGTACAGAAACATTTAACAAAGTTTGGCTTTTGCGGGAGAGGGGGAGGGATCAGCAACTCACACCAAATTTTGTACAGAGTTTTCACTGTTTTATGGCACAAAAAGGCGGCAAATCAGCCGATTGGCAGAGATAACTGATTCGATAGCCACCATCGTCAGCTATAAATAAAGCTTCAAGCAAAAACGCATCGCTTATAAAATGCTCACGATACCGTTCTATAACCACCTCGCTTTAAAGGAACATTACAGAATCGGTAAGAAAAAACTTGCAAAATATACTTTTGATCACAGATTTACATAAAACTTACGAGGTCTAATGATGATGATAGGAGAAAATATCCCTTGAAATATTTCTGTCTGAAATGCCATATTTGATGAGAAATGAATAAACTAATTTTCCGATTGGAGTTTATCGCTCAGTGAGCGTTTTATTCATTTGTTGAATCTATATGATTTCATGCAAATGTGTAATCGGTTTTTCACTATTTTCTCGTGACCCAAATGGCCGATAGATCTCAAACTTCTACAGGTTTGTCAGTTTATGTATATGGTGGATTACATAAAGTGCTTACACTGCCAGCAACTGTTTTGTTAGCAAAACAAATTCTGTAATGTTCCTTTAAAAGAGTGGATACTCTATCCTGATACCATGAAAGTATTATGGACATTATAAGCAAGGCTGCAATGCTTGAAAGCTTTATACGCGACGGTGGCTTGTTCAATCAGGTGGCTCTATTTGAATGCTTGATCAACTCAAAATATAAAAGTATATTGGAAAAATCCCATATATTATTTTTAGCTGGGAGAGAAAAGGTTTATGGACATGCCCGTAATAAATTCAATTATAAGTTGAATACCAGCTGATTTCAGAAAGTTTTATACTGTGCATTTATTATTAAATGTACTGTACATTATAATATAAGCCATAGTTTGCACAGCTTTTAGATCGTGGCAAACATGTATGATTGTAAAATTGGTTTGATCACAGAGAATAGATGGTTTGATTGGTTCATTACATTCACATTTATCTCGGAAACCATGGCCTTAATTTATACAATTTTCAAATTACAGATGATCTAGCACTCCACGATAGACCCTCATTTAATGTGTGTTTGTTGTTAAAACAAAATAGGACAGGATTGATATTTATTTGGTATTAGTCCCAATCATTCTCAATCTGAAAGCTCATTGATGCAAAGGTTATCCGTACTAATCCTTCACAATCTGAAATCTCACTGATTCAACGGTTATCAGTACTAATCCTTCACAATCTGAAAGCTCACTGATGCAAAGGTTATCCGTACTAATCCTTCACAATCTGAAACCTCACTGATTCAACGGTTATCAGTACTAATCCTTCACAATCTGAAAACTCACTGATTCAACGGTTATCAGTATTAATCCTTCACAATCTGAAAGCTCACTGATTCAACAGTTATCGGTACTAATCCTTCACAATCTGAAATCTCACTGATTCAACAGTTATCAGTACTAATCCTTCACAATCTGAAATCTCACTGATTCAACAGTTATCAGTACTAATCCTGCACAATCTGAAAGCTCAATAATTAAATCAGTACCAATCCTTCACAATGTAAACGCTCACTAATGAAATCAGTATCAATCCTTCACAATCTGAAAACTCACTGATTAAATCAGTACCAATACCTCACAATCTAAACCATTGATTAAACGGTTATCAGTACTAATCCTTCACAATCTGAAAGCTCACTGATTAAATCTGTACCAATACCTCACAATCTGAAAGCTCACTGATTAAATCTGTACCAATACCTCACAATCTGAAAGCTCACTAATTCAATCAGTATCAATCCTTCACAATCTGAAAGCTCACTGATTAAATCTGTACCAATACCTCACAATCTAAATCATTGATTAAACGGTTATCCTTATCAGTACCAATCCTTCACAATCTACAAGCTCGCTGATTAAACGGTTATCAGTATCAATCCTTTACATAAATATTTTAGCCTGAAATACTGCAAATTACTGAAAAAATACTGAAAATCTAAAATGAGCATTTGCTTAGATCGCCGAAATAAAAAAAAGGATGATTCTGTTCACAAAATTCCTGCCAAAACGTAACCGTTTTTTCTTTTCTTTTAAATTGAAACGTAACCAATTGTGTTTTCACAGAATGATTTTAAGTACGGTGTATTTATTGAAAACCCCAGGATTTGATTTTTGGTGACAAATGATGCTTTGCTAAGGGGTGACAAGTGCCCATTGTTGAATAGAAACGGGACAAACAGATTTATTTTAAACCGATAATTCAGAAGTTTAAATTAAAATGTTTCAGGCTTGGGAAAACATTAACATCAACTGTATTAAAATGTATTAACTAATTTTTATCTTAACGTGACTGTAAAACAATTTGTGACTGGAAGACATTTCAATTAATAAAATACTGTAAGGCAACCATCAATAAATTGGTAAAACTTCAGATTTCAAGAAGTGCAATGTTTTTTGTTTTTGTTTGTTTGCTTGTTTTGCCAACATCACACAAACCAAACAAGCTATGACAGATGATGATAAACTATGAACAATAACTACCTTATCGAATCTCGTTAACTTGACGGCTGTTTTCTTCTTATAATTGTCATAAACTTTTTGACTACAAGGGTTGAATAAATTATTAGGAACACATTAAAATGTACCGTAGCACTGGATGAGACTTTTCATTGTCTTTGTTACCTATAATTTGAAAGCTTATTTCATTTTATAACCGAGGAAAACATTGTATTTTTGTTTGAGATAATTTCGTATTATTTATAGCATTCTGTGTGTTTGTTTAGATATAGCCATCGACCTATGGCACGCCATGGAGAGGGATGCCATGTTACTACATGGTCACTGCTCAATCCCTATTGTTCAAAACAATTGGCAATTTACCGCAATAAACTACCCTATCACGAGTTACCTAAAAAAACACAACTTACCTGAAGATCGCGAATGTTGTTCGTGGGATGGGTAAAGTGACGCCTGGTCAAGACTCTCTTCATCGCGGGGACATCGTGCGAACTCCAGCCAGCTGCGCCCGCCCGTAAAAACGGCTGCTGACTCGGCATGTCCATCCCGTGGCGAACAGGAAGGGCTGGGACTCGTCGTGGTGTCGGTTCCCAGTATGAAATCTATGGAATAGTTTGTGGGTGAGTGGCGTTGACCTGTAAGGTTCTTAGCTGGGTCTACACCGGTTGAAATGCGCCTTTGGCGGTGAAAGTACAGAGCCGGTGATGGTGCTGTGACATCCATTGTTGTAAATAGTAGGGCTGGGCTTTTGGAGTTGTTTTATGTGTCCATCTGTTTGTTGACTTTCAGTAGTATCGGGTTGTGCTGCCCTCTGTGCCACTTATCACAAAGTAAATGAAACAGTGAAGCTGACGATTTTAACCTTTTCCATCCGTGATTCAGTTTAGCTTCCTACTACTAGTTATACCACGGAATCAACCTAAGTATTACACCCTAAGAAAACAAAATGTCACAAGGTGTACAGCATCCTCGTCTTAAATTCGTTTACTACGACCGCCAGCCCCACCACTGAGCCAGTAATGACTTGTCAATCACACCACGTGTGCAACGTGACACGTTCGTAGGAACATAGGAGGGAGTGACAGAAAACTTGTTCTCAAGCTGTGATGATCACGCCTTGAAGCTTACTACAGCCAGTTAATGTTGTGGTTTTTACACCGATTGGTTCTTCTGTATACTGTTTACTGGCCGAAACATGCGGGTAGGCCTGCCACCTTACCTGCAACTTGTGATAAACGTTTCTTTCAGAGTCTGCGGTTTCCAATTGCCATTTGTTCTTCACTGACTCATTATAATTAAAAAGCTGTAGAGTCAACTCAACGACGAAATATTAATCGATCAGTTTGGGCACCAGGAAGACTACAATTAAAACAAAACTACATGGACAATTATTAACGTCGGGAAAATCTCGATTTGAAATTAGTCAAATTCTACCTCAATCGATCCGATTTATTTGGCCCGAGTATGGTTGTCTTTTGCTTCTAATTTAATTTGGGTCCTAATTATATAGACGGTACAAGCATAAACCTTTAGTGATTTGTGTATGAGTTCGTTTTAATTTCCCTAGCATATCTTGCGTTTTAAAAATCTTCCCAAACTTTAGTGAGCTGATTGAATTTTTAACCCTCAAACGAATAACGTTAAGTTTTTTGAAAAGTAAATTTACTCCACATTAACAAACTACATGTACAACGAAAACAACGGCATAAGGGTTTGGTTTTGTCAGGAATTTTGTATAAAATTGTCAACGTAAGCTTATTTTCGAGTTCGGCAGTACTTTAGGCGAAATATTTCTCTGAGGTACTTTAAACATTAAAGGGACATTACAGAATTGGTAAGAAAAAAACTTGTAAAATATACTTTTTTATCACAGATTTACATAAAACTTACACGCTCTAATGATGATGATAGTAGAAAACATCCCTTGAAATATTTCTGTCTGAAATGCCATTTATTATTTGATGAGAAATTTTCCGATTGGAGTTTATCGCTCAGTGAGCGTTTTATTCATTTGTTGAATCTATATGATTTCTTGCAAATGTGTAATAGGCTTTTCACTATTTTCTCCTGACCCAGATAGTCGATCGATCCAAAACTTCTACAGGTTTGTCAGTTTATGTATATGGTGGATTACATAAAGTGCTTACACTGCCAGCAACTGTTTTGTTAGCAAAAACCAATTCTGTCATGTTCCTTTAAGTTTGTCCCACTGTATATATGTACACACGTAGAAACATATGAAAAACATAATGTACATAAGGTAATCGGAATGGGGTTTTCATGAAGTATAATCTGGTCAACAGTTTTCCTGTTTTTCAGGTGAGAAAATATCTATTGAAGACAAGCATCGGCCTGTTGTCCAATTTTTGAACAGGCTTTGTGGTAGTCATAACAATTGCGCAGATGTACAGCAATTATTTGTTATTTTATTTCAGAATGTTGCCTATTCCCTTCCCCCTTCTCTTTTTCTTTGCTTCTTTCCCTCTTTTGTTGTCGAAATTCCCGGGCCATGTTCCCCCACGCCCCCTGATTCCGCACATTCTACCCCATTGTATTTCCAACGCTCCAGTCATTGTCACACTAGAATTTAATTAAATAAACCTGCCATTTGACGAGGGTCACGATTTAATGGTTTTTTTTTGGTATTTTAACGGGTAGCCTACCGCAGTATGAGATGGATGAGCACCTGTTCATTCAAATTGGCCGTAACCCAGATCAAACCCGCAGCCATCATAGTATACTATACCAGCTAGTACCTATCTAGTTAGTGCCACAAAGACCGGTCACTCATTTCTAAACTTACACCTTTTCACATAAAAAAAACCAAACCAACCAAGACGGATAAAAGCATAGATTGATGGGTGATTGATTTTGGGGCACAAGCGAGGGTGACAGGTCTACCCCACCCTGCACACGCACACAAGTGTGTAATGACCTCCAATCGTGGACCCTCCTTTGTTCAACTCTTTGTCCTGACAAACGTGGACCCCATTGTTTTCCTTTGTGATAGCAAACGTGGACCTATTGTCCCTAAAAACTTGCAATTGGGTAACTCCTATAGTCACTCTTTTGCTTGTACTTTTAGGCAACAGGTTCTGTACAGTACAGGTTCTGTACAACTGGGGACCTTCCCCCAACCGGGAACCAATTGTCTCTGTTGTTATAGGTCCACCTTTTGAATGTGTAGGCTATACCTAACAACCTACACATATATTTTTTGTATATACAAAAATTACTCCTTTCCTCCCATTATGTTGTAGTTTTAAGCCAGAACATTTTGTTCAGAATATTGTAATGTCGAGGGAAGATAAAGTGTTGAGACAAACACACAACCTGTATTAACACCACCAAGATGCGGTAACAAATCATAAAGTACCAGCAAGAAAAATAAAAGAAAGAAAAGAAAACAAAACAACAGACGCAAAAAAAACCCAAATATTTCTATCCCTTGCCTCTTACCATCGTCACTTTCAGATTCGGAAAGGAAATCCGACAATTGCGTTGTCCTACTAGATGAGACGAATAAAACTACTTCTGCTGCAGTAGGGCAAAAGGCCATGGAGAAAGGAACTTATAATTATATAAAACACAACACGACAGTGTGGCAGGTAACATAGTAGAAAACACTTCGGTAAATGCATAGATGCTTAATGGGAAGGCGCACCGATTATTTGGAAGAGAAAATTCATTCTGAAAAAGACTACAAAACAGACCTTGAGGGCATTATTGCAACCTCCCATTATCAACCATTTTAGATTAGTATACCGCACACGTAGCAGTACAATGTAACGTTGCAAACCCTTTCGATATTGTTTTTTTTCTAAATATCTTGATTCAAATGATGTGGTTGCCATACCAGTAGAATCAGTTTTCACCATAATGCTACCCTTTTAGAAGTAATTTCATTTTCATCCATGTAATAAAGACACGATATATTATGCGGCAGCTGATCACGCTGGATTGCCTGTCCTAACCAACCAGCATCTCTGTACGGACCTTGACAATAAAACCAACAAGAGATAATTATGACTTATAATTGTAAGTCTCGATTGCTGTAATCAATGCTTCGCTTCAACTGCAGTCCATGAGGGCGGACGTGTGCCGAGGTGTTCTTGGTAATTGAATACGAAGGTCCAATCATATCTCGTTGTGGTGGTCTCGTGTCCAAAGCGCGTGCCAGCTGGCGATTCAATTGATGTCATTGTTTTAACCAGACTTGAAAGGACCGCCTTTGTGTCTGACTAAATGCGGTGCTGCTTCATTTTATTCACCATTTTGTGTTTGTCCTCGTGGTTGTATACGTTAGAGGTTGACTGGACTTTGATTATCCGAAAGGGAACGGTTGAACCATGAAGGAAGGTAATGGTTGGGCTGTTTAGTTAAATTGTATTGATCTTTTACGTGATTTTTTTTAAATGCCCCTAAAAAGTTTCAAACAGACAGTAGTTCACACGAGACTATTCGATATCTGTTTTGATTTGTTTATTTGAGAACATAACTGAAAGTAAATGGTTGAACATCAGTAAAAGTCAATATATCAAGTCTTCATTAATTTTAGAAAGGTTTGGTCTGTGGAACTTCCTATAGACTGTGCAAGTCTCGCGCTCATTCGAACTTCCGGGACCATAGTGGTCCCAACCATATGGACTTTTACGTGGGCGATTATTTTAGTTTAACGTAGTTTATGACTATGAAAATTATATATTATGTTGGGAATGTAATACTTAGTGATAAAAAATATGAAAGTAAAATCAATTCAACAATATAACGAAGAAAACCCGAGAATTAAACTTGACCTCAGCTTCCGGTTACTGCAAAAAATTAAGAATTTTGTGCTCACCTCCGATAACAAAATTTGTGTAAACGCTTGTTTTGGATGCGCGATGCTAATTGCCAGATGCTGTAATTGCAACGCAATATCTTTTTATTGCAGTCTATGGTTGTTGAGAGGTCAGTACCTCTATAAACTGCGTCAAGCGTTAATTTTACGCCGGTGTGACCTTCGCGAATCCGCGTAGGGGTTTCTAAAAAGCTAAGATCAAATAAGCATCCTTGTCCCAGAGCTTTAATTATTCTTAATAATAATAAACACATTATTTGTGTAGTTATTATAAAAGCTAAAACTAATTTAAAAAAAATTGTACTGAGTATTTTTGTTGTTCAGATTTTGTCATTAGATATAATTTAAAACACAGATTTGATTTCAGAAAAAAAATGTTCTTCGTTTGACGTGTTTTCTCGATACGCGCGAGACTTGCACAGTCTATCATAGAACTTACTGTTCAATTTCAATCTATTTAAACAAATATCAAGAGGTTGATTATTAAACAAAGTTACACAATATATTTAGATCAAGGACCGCTCTGAAGGTAGTGGAAATAGTGTGGAGGTGTCTGTCATTGGAATAGCCAGAGGTTTTTGTTCGAGTCTGTTTGCATAGAGCAAGTTCGGGTGAGCGACTAGAGTGACTAGACTTACTAGAAACCATAGAGCACAGGGAGATTGACTAGCTCGACCATGCACTGGAGCCAACCTCGTCCCCAGGGTGTGTCGAGCAGTACCAGGTTGAACGCTCTCTCACGCTGGTATTGAATCATTTGCATATCCAAACATTTTGGATACGTTTGCAAATTATGATAGCCTGGCTACTTTTCGAAATTCACATCTTCGTCATGGTCTCGTGGTCCGGTACCAGATTTAATACCCTGTTTGTACATTGGTTGCCGGCCGGCTGTTTTGACAAAGGTTAACATTTGATTTTGTCCAATCAGGGTCCAAGTGAGGAGTTTCCCTCCCAGGGTTCAGGCCTACTGTTGTAGACATGGTTGGGAATAAAGTAAACCATGGGGACGAGGTTGGCATTGGAGCATGGTCGAGCTAGTAAATTCGAGAGCTACGTCACACACTATGACGTATGGCAGCGTCATTTTAAAACGAACTACCCATGTGTATCTTTCCTTTAGGAAAATATTTTGCACAATACTATACTGAGTAACGTCTTAATATTGAATTAAGACGTCCATTGGAAATGCGGTTTCTGATGATAAATCAGTGTATAGTTTTTGCTCTTATGTATAACTCTTATGTATAACAAGACGGAAGTTAGCAGGGGGGTTGGGTTTGAGTTCATTACTTCATACCAGAGTACCAATCCTTCAGAGAATTATTTCTGTCTAGAATACTGTAACATCTGAGCAAAGAGCATTTTACAGACCACCAAATCAATGCTGTTTATGTCAATTGCGTTTATACGCACGTTTAGGAATTGCGTCGTGTGGTCATACCAAAACTGCAGGATAGAATGAACTTAAAACACTTTACAGAATAATTATCTGTAATTCTCAATCATCATCATCTCAAAAAAACAAGAGAACTAAAAGCAGAAATCTTCTTTATCAAGTTTTTTACTGTACCTGCTTCAATGCAAGTTGGCTTAAAACAAAAACACATAAATGGCGTCTGTGATTGATTAATGAGGACTATCGTTAAAAAAAATGTGGCACGCCCGTAAACAATAGCTGTAATGCTTAACTTGTGCCCGTGGACTATTAAATAAAGGGTCTACACTGAGCCAATTAGCCATTGTATGACATCTCAAGAGCAGCTGCGTGAGAAGTTAAGGGTTGCAATCATAGTGCCTGAAACGACGTCATGCATGATTGAGTCATCACAGAGTGAGTTATGATACCAGGTTAAGAAATCAACAAAAAAGTAGCAACTCAGCGGTGAAAACAACAAGATAAATACAAACAACGTCAACAAGAAGAGAGTACGAATGGGAAAGTGTTCTAAACGACAATACTCTATTGTTGATGAGAGCGCGTGCGGCCTTGATAATGGTACTGGTTCTTGTGTAGCGCAACATTGATCAGTTGTTGCCGCTACATTCATTTTGCTTTAGTTTGTGTATTGTTATACTGGTTTATTAAAACAAAATTTAACTTTGAACTAAAGGCTAAATTGAGACGCTGTAAGCATTGAAATAGAATTGGTAAAACAAAAACCACACACTATATATATATATATATATATATATATATATATATATATATATATATATATATATATATATATATATATATATATAATTTGTAGGGTAGATGGCCTTAGCTTTCGATCCAAACCGGACCTTCGTCAGAGGCAAAAACAAGCACAAACGAAAAACATATCCATTTATAGCAAAAAAGAGAGGCAAAGAACAATGGGATGGTATCCAGAAAAAGGAGGGAAAATTATAGCCAATCAAAGTTATTAGTTTACAAACAATGGGGCGGTCAAGAACCAATCAGAGTTATGTGGTGGGGACAAAAGGATGGTCAGTGAAAGGGAGGATTACTGGACCAGGCGGGAGACATGAAAGGACAGGATTAAGGGGCACGAGGCATCGGGTATGATGCAACTAACAATAGGGAACAGGACCAAAGTATATACAACAATGTATATATATATATATATATATATAAAATACATAATATATGTGTACAATAATACTCTGATGTCAAGCATAATTATTACGAAATAAAAAATACATTTGAATAATAAACTAAGACGCAGAAGTGTTGACATATAAAATATTGACAAGAATTAAACTATTTTTCAAAACGATAAGTCTTACACTTAATTTGTGATTATTTGTTGACCTGCCTGAGTTGATTTATTGTTTTGGGGAAAATAATAGCACCACTTTTGAGAAACATCTGACTGTCATTCGATCTTTAATTAATACTCTCTGTAACAGAACCATTGAACAAGACAGATACTGGTCTTTACGGTGTTCTTTTCAGAATGGTTGTTTCATGTCAATTGACTTGTTAATTTGTTCCGCTGCTTTTCAAAACGACGAATACCACAACGCATGGTGCTGTAATGTTGGCGAATTATATTAAAGCAGCGAGGATTGAGGGTTCATGTAACTACTTGGCTTTTTGTATCGTTAATTTAAATGACAATCGAATGTACCTGCAACTGCTCGCGCACTCTTTTCTTTTTCTTATCTTCATTCTGTCCCGGGTCTGACTCATTAGGCTCAGAATTATTATTATTTTTTATTTTTCAATAATAACATCGGACGAAAACTGATAATTGCAATGCAGAATGATTACTACAACGGGTGAAATAGCGTGGTTCTGTAACTGTAGGAGTCGGGCATGATGCCAATAACTTGATACCAATAAAGGCCCATTGAAGCTGCATTGTTGCACTTGTGCCGGTATACTCGTATGACTTCTCCATACCCGCATGGCTGATCTAGTTACAGAGAAAGTTTACCTAGATACTTATAAAGCTACAATAATTAAACCGTTCCCGTGTATTTTAAGGGACGTTTAGCGTTCCAATTAAGAACAGTCTCCATCGTATCAAATGACATTATCAAGTTTAGCATTGATGCCACTGCATCAATAAGCATAAACTTAGGCAGAAACATTTGCCAGAACAATGGACTGTAGAATAAATGCTGAAGACTTTCATTAGAATTCCTATTAACAAACAAACTAGTTTTTCCCACATGATTTGTATCTACACGTTCCTTCAAGTTTCAGTATTTGGATGTTTTTTTGAATTTAAAAAAAAAAAGTTTTACCAGTGGGTTTGTGTGGAACGTCAGGAGGCAATTTTCACTATTATCAAAAATTGTGAAAATTTGATGTGTTTATTATTCTCCTCAAAGTTTTCTTAAGTCTGCTTCAGTGTTAGTCTTGAGACTGTGGAATGGTTTTTGTTTGTTTTCGTTTTCGATTTTTAAAAAATAATTTAGTTGTTGGTGGTGTTTGTTTTGTTTCGGTTTATTAGATTTGTTAATTCTGATTCATCGACTATTGAGTGAGGAGTTAAAACTGACATATCAAGAAAAAGAAGCCATGCAGGTCGCCATTTTACAATAATTGACAATTTTTCTAGAAGATAACCGTCTATAATGAGCACATTACACATTTTCGTTTGTTTCGGTTAGATTTCCCCCTTGAATATTTTACCGCGCTTTTAATGTTTCTGCAGCATTGACGTGTCGAATGGTTGTTTTATTCATTTATTTATTAATATTTATCCGTTCTAATTTTAATAATTTTTTTTCTTCTTATTAGATATTTTTTATTTGACAACCAACCCGCACAATTCTAGCGTGAATACGGGCACTTGGTTCCGGGCAGTTTGAGGGAAATCAATCTGCGATATTGAGGATCGAGGACTCGCCAAAATAAAGCACCTGCAATTTCACCAAGAACACAGTATTCAAACGCCTTTTCCTTCAGCTCAAAATTCCGTATCTCTACCACTCAGGTTATTGTGAAGAACGGGTTATTGTGAAGAGCGGGTTATTGTGAAGAGCGGGTTATTGGAAACAAGCTAAATACCGTATACCTGCTCTGGGTATTTCGTCGATCATAAAAAAGGTACTCTGAAAATGTTTTTGTACCCAAATCATCATGGCTCAAATGACCCAGCATTGGTTCCTTACAATCTAAACTACCTCGGGGGAACGGAATGATTTCGAGGGAAATAAATGTTTTCGTGGTAAAGAAATAATTGATTTCTTTGGGGGAACGAAATAATTGATTTCTTTGGGGGAACGAGATAATTGATTTTTTTCCCCTCGAAAATGTATTCAGAGGGAACATAATATTTCATGGGAAAAAATAGAATTTTGAGAGAATGAAGGTATAGGCCTATTACTATTGATATTAATAATACCGATACTGAAAGTGCACGTCTCTACCATTACTCAAGGCGCTTGGGATTTTTTGTAAATTATGAGACCGATTTATAGAACCAAGTGTTTATAATAACATAAGGTAATGCGGCGCATTCAGCAGCCACGCTGCAAGAAACACCGCAGGGCAAACCCCTTTTCTTAGTCATGAATGTACCAGCTATTTTACGTGCATTACACAACACACGAGACCAACGGCTTTACATCTCATTCGAAGGGCGAAGCTATTATGGTTGTGTCTTGCTTAAAGGAACATTACAGAATTGTTTTTTGCTAACAAAACAGATGCTGGCAGTGTAAGCACCTTATGTAATCCACCATATACATAAACTGACAAACCTGTACAAGTTTGAGATCGATCGGCCATCTGGGTCACGAGAAAATAGTGAAAAACCGATTACACATTTGTATGAAATCATATAGATTCAACAAATGAATAAAACGCTCACTGAGCGATAAACTCCAATCGGAAAATTAGTTTATTCATTTCTCATCAAATATGGCATTTCAGACAGAAATATTTCAAGGGATGTTTTCTACTATCATCATCATTAGACCGTGTAAGTTTTATGTAAATCTGTGATCAAAAAGTATATTTTACAAGTTTGTTTCTTACCAATTCTGTAATGTTCCTTTATTTAAGGACACAAGTGTCAAAACCAGGACTCGAACCCACACAGTCACACATAGGCTCTGCTGATCAGAGAGCTAAAGTCCAGAACACTTGACAGCTCGTCCACGACACGCCACAGAATACCTGTTCTTTTTGTTCTTTGCCTGAACCTTCAGGGTTCCATTTCTGCCCAAAATGTGAGATCACCTTGTCAGACTATTTAATTTTCTTGTATCTTCGCCATTTATGTATTATGCGTTTAATATCTTTTTTTTCATGGGGATATTTAGTGGGTAGGTTTCCAGTATTAGCGAATCATAATTATGCAATTATTTATCTTTAACGAGAACAAAACTATACGGGGATGTGGACCTCATGTTGAACGGAGGAGGGCTCGCCAGGTGTGCCATGTTTACTATACTTCCGTTTTGACGGACAAACACTTCTATCAGTCACTCTTAATCAACATTTTTACTGACATTCCTAATTTTCTCATGAAGTTTTCTCCCATTCCTAGCGATGAGGGTACGCATTTAATTGGCGTTTGATTGGCCTTCATCCCCGGTCGGATTGTTGGCGTTCTGTGACGTGGTGGGAACCGTACCGGGCCGAAGCCTCTAAATTGCTGTATCTCGCACCCCATGGGCCGAGTCCCTTGCCGCGTTCTACACAGGTAGCTTCATTTATTGAGTACATACTCATTAAGAGGGCGGGAGTCAAGCCGTGACGGCCGACCACTCGTGAGTGCAGTGGATGGAATTAACTAAGCGCCGTCGTCCCGCCCTTAACGAGCCCCCCGTGTTGACGCTGCTCATAAACCCTCTCCTTATCCACATAGCCCCGCTCGAAAATACCTTTCAAAAATGTTTCTGTTATCTAACTCCTACTTCAGATGAAATTATCAAGAGCCTACTGGGCTGGTTTGGAATGTCCCTGAAGGACCAATACCCTACTCTCCCCCAACAAAAACACCTGGGGACGTCCTTGTGAAGAGGCCAAGTTACCAAACTCAAACACTCGTTCTTTGCCGAGTTCGAAAAGCCAGCTTCACAAGTGCCCCTGGTCGACAAGGCAGTGTGAGTTGAAGTAGAGTTAACAGGGTTGTTGTTGTTGCTATAAAACTTCTCTCCGACAAAGCAAGAATCAATAACAACTAAAAGTCAAGACAGGTTTGTAGGTAAGCATGCCATCGGCTGTTTGGTATCTCGTGAAAAAGTGTCACTGTAATAGTTAACAAAAGCCTCGATTGAGCTTGGTTTTTCAAAGCAAAAAAAAAAACCCCATACACACAGAGTTAAATTTGTTGAACAGTTTCCGTTGTAAATACCAGCTTTCTAGACGACCATGTTTTGCATGACAATTTGATACAACGAGTATTATACACAAAATGTTAAGCCATCGTAGGATTGACAAGTATTGAGATGAAATGATTATTTTTTTTTAGTAACTCGATCACTGATTACAAAAGTCAGACCCGTGCACCAATCCTCCAGATAAGCAAATTGAAATACCGGTACGGTTCAAGTCCAAGAAATAGAACCTAACAAGGACTGTTTCTTATTTCGAAATAAGACAGACATAAACTTGTACATAATACCGGTGTAAAACAAAAAATCAAATTTTTTCTTTTCACGTCAAACAGGACAACTGGATAAGTGTTTTGAAAGCTAATAGATGAACATTATTATACTCTCATCTCCAAAAAACAATGTTACTTTCCCTTTATAATAAATCCTACTATTTATTTCCAATGTTGTGATCATGTGTGTTTTCTTTTAACCAACAGTGTAAATATGTCCCCATTAAAACACACATAGGCTAAAAGTAAAACAAATTTTAAATTTCATATCCATAAAGAAATGTAAGGCACCTTTTACCATGCATTCTTTTTTAATAATAGGAAAACATCCAGAAGCATTATACATACAACGTAGTTCTCCTATTTGTAAATCCTTACTTGTATATGCAAGAAAGGGGTGTATTGTATTTTGCAACTATTTGAAGTGCATGCCACTCAATCTTATCCCCACTCGAAACGATTTGGTGTTTTTCTAGCTACGTAAATACATTTTGTCTCCATAAACGGATATGAAGTGTTGCTTAGTGTGCTTGTCAGTGAGTTCCAACATCGTCATTATTGTTACAGCCGTGCACGAAGACTTTGGAGCCGGCCCAAGCTTAGGAGAGAGTTGATATATTTCACGTGTCGAATAATTACAAGCTAGTATATTGAAGTAAAGCATGCATGTACAAAACCAAAATTCATACAATACATACCCCCCCTTTTGTGGTGGTGATGTTTAGAGGCGGTTTTTTTTATTCGGGGGGGGGGGCGTTATGAAAAGTATAGCCTTTCTTAACACAGACAAAGCGCGTAAAAACAATTAGTTCAGAGTCATTAATGATTATAACACAATATTCTAAACAAAGTAGCAGCTTAAGTTCAACTAATTTGAGTAATATACTTCAAAAAGTTGCTCAAGATAATGAATACACCTTGTGGAAGAACTTTGTGTGATTCAAAAGTTGTATTCAAAATGAGCAGCTAAAAGAGGGGGGGGGGTACATCATTATTAATATTACGAGTGCAGACGATTTTCATGTGAACTTCTTGCCAATTAGAACTTTACTTTGCATTTGTATTTGTATTTTTTCTTTTATAAGCATTACCCCTTTCATTGTCTTCGTGAAAATGGAAACAGAAATAGTTAAGCAATTGAGTAATCTACATAAAATCTTTCAAAATGTTACATTTTATTCTGCTAATTTTGGTAGCAAGGTCCAGACTTCGAATGGGGAAAGGGAATCAACTGGGGGTCACGTGCTCCTCAGTGTTCACCCCAACTAATACTTACCCAACTCAAGATGTTGAACAAAAACTATAAGGGCAATGCCTGTCCAAGAAGGAAAGCCCAAGACAAATACTTACACTTTCAATAATAAAGACAAGAAAAAAACCAAGACACTCGAAAGTACTTGCAAGTTGACCAGCCCCAATTGAGATTTGTCTTCGTGAATCCTTAACTTTCTAGCTAACGGTTTAGGGGTCCCCCCTCTAATCCTCCCAATACTTGAGCTGGGTGGGGGAGTGTTTCAATGGGCGCCATAATCAGCCCTTTGAGCCAATTAGCATTGCCTTGTAAAGAGATGAACCGCAATTACCACAGGTGTGTTCACACTGGTAAGCCCTCCATTGTTGACTGTGCACTGATGGACAGGCTCAAGGGAACGATCAGCGCTCTCAATCTTGACTTAAAAAAACATCTCAGCAGTTTGCTTGCACAAAACCAAACATTGAAGAAGAAAAAAGCTACAGCACACTCAAAGCGTCAACCAAGTAAAGTTTTTTTTTTGCCGAAGAAGCAGGCACACAATTTTTTCAAATGTTGACCAAAACATGTAGTCCGTGTCGAGACCCTCATGTTGCGTTGGTTTATGTACATAGGCCTACTATGACCAAGTTTGACCCTTGTCGGGCTGGACACGAAGCACAAGTTAACTGCAGTAACATCGATTCTACAGCGACATACATTCCTTCTTACGACTGGAGAGGGTGGTGGTTCATATACCTGTAATAGTTACCGTGTGCCACGCCCTCGCCGTTGTATAAAGAAGGAATGCCACACCCTCGCCGTTGTAGAAACAACGTTCTAGTTGTACGAGACGAGCCAGCAAACGAAGAGTAAAGCGTGTGGTCCGGGGCCCGCGTTAGAGCCACAGGAAACACTATAACATATGGCGCTTTCTGGTGTAATCTAGGATACTCATGTTTTACACATTATTTTTACCCCGGTGAAAACTATATTTATTTGCTTCTTATCAATATCGTTTTGTTAGAAATTTTTGGGGGTGGGGGAAGAAAATTGACCGGTTAATATTAGCGGGGGGGGGGGGGGGTAGAAACATCATTGCAGCCATGTGTGCAATTGTTAGTGTAAGGCATTTTACGAGAAGAATGAGCGAACTAGTTTAAAATTTACCTAGTTTAAAATTTCTTTTAAAATTTATTTGCCAATTATCTTTATTTTTCCGGCGAAAACAACGGGAAGCAGGCGCCAGGTGGTCCCTTCCTTAAATCCATCTTTGCTTTTTTCTCTATTGCAATATTAAGCAATGCTTGTTTCTCGTAGGGATATCAAGCCAGGAAATATAGTCCCTCTTGGTTTATTTCATTCTGAGAAACGTTTTAGCATGAAACGTCTCTTGAAATGTTCACAGGTTAGTTTTATTGTATACATCTACATTATGATTAAAACAAGCAAACAGTTCCTTAAACCAAATGTATGCTTTGCCTTTAAGGCGAGTCGGTGCAAAAGTGGCTTGTATAGACCTCTTGCTTTGGCCGCCATCTTTGATGAAACGTGCACGCATGAAAGGCTATCATTGGCCGAGAGTTGTGCGCAGCGCGTGCATGTTTTCATTGTTTTTCATCAAAGATGGTGGTCAGCGACGTCATGTGCAATCCATCTATAGACCGTGTGTGTCTCCGGCTTATTCGAACATTTTTGAATCACTTTGGTTGCGTGAAGGAAAAAAAAACATGCGCACAACAGATATTAGATTACGCGCGACACTTGCATAGTCAATTTAAAGAATAGTTAGGGTAAACATCAAATGAATTTGGTCTACGGCGGAAAGCATTAATCCTTTCAAATTGTGAAAACTTACGAAGTGTAGCTTTACAATTTGGTGTTAATATTATTATTGTTATTATTTAAAAAACAAATATAATTTATATTTTTTAACTTACAATGTTAACTTGTAAAGGCTGTTTACGCCCCAAAGCCTTAAGAACGGTGAAACTAGTAGAAGCAGAAATTTTATGTTATTTTTCACTAGTTGGTTATTATTGCCACAGTCGCCGTGCAATTCAGAGAATCTTAATTGAAGACCGGAGGCATGGTGCCATTTTGAAACTCAAATAACACAATCCAAATTGTGACAGTTAGTACTTCGTATAATTCATGTCATAATAACTTCCATTAACGAGAGGTTCTAAGATGCTCTGAAATGTTTAGTTTTTATATTTTTCTAACAGAAGGAGTCCACAAGAAATAAAAAACAAATTTTATGAGTCCCTTACCTCACAATAAAACACTCCCTGCCAAAAAACCGAAAAAACGCGAGGTCTAACAAACCACGTGACAAAGGACTCGTGACATCATCGGTGGCTAGTTGATTTGTACTTTCTTATAATTGGTTATGTATCTACGGAGCTAACGCAAATACACACCCAAAGCTCATTATTTACAAATAACACGGCCGTGAATGTAACTCTTTAAAGGACGATCCAACTGGCTCATAATCAGCAAGTAAATTTTGAACCGATTTGTGATTTGAGGATTTCATTTCTTTTAGAGGCAAGGTGACTCAGCGGCTTGATTAAAGTACATAGATAAACACTTCAATTACGTTATACAACCCAATTAACATGTCTGCGCATGCTCTGGAAAAAACGGTTATTCCCCAGAAATTGCAATAATCACCATCGCTGGTGCGGGCGCTAAAACCACATACAAAACACTGTCATCGCTGGTCCGCACGCACAATTCCTTGGAAATGTTTGCTTGTATATTTTACGAAAAACTACACAACGTGCAGGCTTCGTTTTACAAAAATTACACAATTTATTATATCCCGGATGGACAAAAAAATTATTTGACTGTCTAATGTAAGATTTGTTTCTTCTTGATTTTGTTTTTGTTTTCCAAGCAAAGAGACGTTTATGTTTGTATGTTAAATGCTGACCGTTTGTTTCTAGCCACCGATGACGTCAAGGGGTCAATGCATATCATTATCATAGATAAGCAGTTCTTGACTTTCGTCTGAAAAAGCCGCGCGGAGAGGTGCATTTTTGACTTGAATTATTTACTGCTAAATACAAATTGTAAGTGAAAAAAAATACTTATCAACCGGTATCTGCGATGTCTACTCGGCCATAGAAAGGTAATAATTAAAATATTAAGAGCATCTTAGAGTTGCTCTTTAATAATGCTGGTATGTCTGATGGTGTCAGTAATGCATTATTCACGACTGTCACTGCAGTTTATTGATTTGTCCTTCATAACAGATAAAAGAGAGATCTTTGATTTGTTATGCTTTAACAAGCGACGTCGTTAATGTGTATAAGCGTAAAAAATACCAGTAGAATTATTCGAATTTTTTTATTTTATTGCATTAGCATATTTCAATTAGACAAATAATGCTGCACTTAAAACAACAGAATGGTTTTGTAGAATTATCGCCAGCAGAAATGACGCCAATTGAAAAAGAATCCAGTTTATAACAATGGATCGAGTAGTTCAAAATAAAACATGACAAGAAATCTACATGAGCAGGAAATTCCAAAATTGAAGCAAAGTTAAGTTAATGGACGCGGAACGGGGAATGTAGATGCAGAAACCCTAGCACCTAGCCGCAAATATGTTTTGAAAATATGATATAATTGTACTGATTACCGGAAGACAAATAAAATCTGCTATTTCTTCTGTTAATCTTGAAGCTTAGTGCTTTTTATTTTTGTACTGGTACCCTTCGTTTCCAAGTGACGCATTCCAAGCCAGTTGAAGGATTAAACTCGGTTTATTAAACTGTTTTCTCAACAGCGTGAGCTTGAGCACTCACTTCCGACATTCCACATTGTTCATGTTTTTTTTTTTCTGCGAAAGGAAGAAGGATGCAAATAATGTTACTGCTTATAAGGATCAAATAAGAAATAAATAAACAATAAATACATTATAAATAGGTTTCTTAAAGATCGGGCGAGCATTCTCAAGGTCAAGCAGCTCGCAGGGCGAGCAGCCTCGCGGGCGGGCAGCTGTACGGAACGAGCAGCATGTACGGGGCGGGCAGCCTGTACGGGCGAGCAGCCTGTACGGGGCGGGCAACCTGTACGGTGCGGGCAGCCTGTACGGGGCGGGCAGCTGTACGGGGCGGGCAGCCTGTACGGGGCGGGCAGCCTGTACGGGGCGGGCAGCCTGTACGGAACGAGCAGCATGTACGGGGCGGGCAGCCTGTACGGGGCGAGCAGCTGTACGGGGCGGGCAACCTGTACGGTGCGGGCAGCCTGTACGGGGCGGGCAGCCGTACGGGCGGGCAGCCTGTACGGGGCGGGCAGCCTGTACGGGGCGGGCAGCCTGTACGGGGCGAGCAGCCTGTACGGGGCGAGCAGCCTGTACGGGGCGGGCAGCCTGTACGGGGCGGGCAGCCTGTACGGGCGGGCAGCTGTACGGAAACGAGCAGCATGTACGGGGCGAGCAGCCTGTACGGGGCGGGCAGCCTGTACGGTGCGGGCCAGCCTGTACGGGGCGGGCAGCCTGTACGGGGCGAGCAGCCTGTACGGTGCGGGCAGCCTGTATGGGGCGTACGGGGCGGGAAACCTGTACGGTGCGGGCAGCCTGTACGGGGCGGGCAGCCTGTACGGGGCGGGCAGCCTGTACGGAACGAGCAGCATGTACGGGGCGAGCAGCCTGTACGGGGCGGGCAGCCTGTACGGTGCGGGCAGCCTGTACGGGGCGGGCAGCCTGTACGGGGCGAGCAGCCTGTACGGTGCGGGCAGCCGGTATGGGGCGTACGGGGCGGGAAACCTGTACGGTGCGGGCAGCCTGTACGGTGCGGGCAGCCTGTACGGTGCGGGCAGTCTGTACGGTGCGGGCAGCCTGTACGGGGCGGGCAGCATGTACGGGGCGGTTAGCCTGTACGGGGCGGGCAGCATGTACGGGGCGGTAGCCTGTACGGGGCGGGCAGCATCGGGGCGGGCAGCATCGGGGCGGGCAGCTGTAAAGGGGCGGACAGCTGTACGGGGCGGGCAGCCTGTGTACGGGGCGGGCGGCCTGTACGGGGTGGGCAACCTTTTTTTGTGCAAAAGATAATGGTGCTGCTTGCACGTGCATATCACATTATGCGTGAACGTGCAGAAAATTTATCTGTTTAAGGTACGGTAGGGTAGCTGGTACGCCTATGAAACCAACATTATTGCAAAGCATAAAGCCAAACACCAACCAAAATATTTCCATTTTGTTAATTTTCAAAGCGCATAGTCTGGTTCTCATTAAGTTCCGTAATTTTACCGTTAAATATGGGGTTAACAATGTGGGGACCCGGTGTTCACCGCGTGGTAATGACCTGCGTGGCGGTGACTGGCCGCGGTTAATATAAAATAGACAGAGCCGAGTGGCTAGCCATAGACGGGTCCCCCGTCCTTATCCGGAAGACCGCAAGGATAAGAGCCTCAAAGTGTGACGTCAGGTGTTCGGGCTTGCCACTTCACAGCTATACGAACTATAGAGGGCGCACTGGCCTAGTTACGCAGTCCCGTTTTTTGTTCAACCCCAAAGATGATTTCATGATGTCATTAATTATTTAAACTAGATTATTAAAACTCTGTAATGCCATTTATTGTTAAGTTGTCTTCGGACGCCCTACAGTACAGCAGCGTGCTGTACGCTGGGGACATGTGTATACGGGACCTACCTCCTTTACAATGTTGATTTCATTCCTTGTTGGAAGCTAATAACCTTCAAAACGTTGTACCAGATCGTTTGGCAAAAAAGAAAAAAAACAAAAGTGTTTTATAACTGGGGATTCGGAGTCCATGGGTCATATTTAAGGGTCATAGGCCATGTCAATCGGGCCTGTCTGAAGATAGAACTTAAAGTGTTTCACCTGTTTTTGCAAAAAAATGAACGAGTATTAAGGAAAATGTGTTTTCGGTTTATAGGTTGCAGAACTTGCAGACGTGTAGGCCATCTGAGGGATAGAACAATAGTTTTTCATAAAATAGATGGTTAACTGTGAACAATTTGTGAATGCCAGAGAAGACCGTTTAAGGTTTTAGAAGTGTTTACCTTTATTTTGGACAATAAATCATGACATAGTGATATTGAATACATTGTTCATCCTCTAATTGAAGATAAGCCTCACGAAACAACTTTAAAACGGCAGCCAATTCTTTAGACAGCATAGCGTGTATTATGCATGTACAACGGGTACTTCGTACTCAATGTTGCCCTCGTACAAAATGGCTCGCGTGTCTCTTTTTTTATACCACGTAGTTACTACGGGGTCAACAGTGAAGGGATCCGGGGAGGCGCCCATACATTATGCGTGTATGCAATAGCCAGCGTGTGGTATGAAAACAAATTTGCTTGCGGTCCAGTTGCGTTTGTGGACGCTGCATTCCAAGTGCGCCCTCTATTTCTTATACTCTTACATGAAGTGGTTGATGTATATGAAGCAATAATTATGATGCAACTGGTTGAACCTATGATTATGTGTAGTCATTTAGACAACTTGTGATCTAGTATTCAAAGAAAATTAATGGCAATAAAAACTTATTTCATTTATCTCAGTATGCAAATAATATTCAGATGAGGCCTTATGAGCCACTATGGAGACGATGAGATAAATGAAACGGCATTTTATGGACTCCGTAGCAGTTAAAGGATTTTTCGAGGTAACGAAATAATATTTCGTGGTAACGAAATGATTTCGAGGGAACGAAATGATTTCGGGGGGACGAAATGATTTCGAGGGAACGAAATAATATTTCGTGGGAACGAAATAGTATTTCGATGCAACGAAATACTATTTCGAGGTGACGAAATAATATTTCGAGGGAACGAAATAATATATATTTGGTATTTTTACCTTTTCTATTTTTTTTTACCTGTCCCCTTAGGGGCTCCGTAGCAAAGTGAGGGCCACCAATTAATTATAAAAAATGTGAAGACTCAACTTGGTTTTTATTTGGCTTAATGTTTATTTTAAAAAAGATGTAGGCTAACTATAAGATCAATTCATGAAGTCATGAGCACAACCTTAAAAGAAGGACACGGTTTAGAACCCTCTCTGTTGTTACTTATAATTACGCATTTTTCTCCCCGAAGAAAGATTTAAAAACATTCTATTAAAACTGTAACTGTATACAAAGTTATATTGTTTATTTATTTGTGGGGAATTTGTCTGCATCCATTCCTTGTTAAAAAATACAGTTCCAGGGATTATTCGGTTGACAGCATTTGAAAGTCTGCCACTTTACCCGCCCCCCGATGCACTGCCCCTTTTACGACTGAGCCAGGAATCTAAATGCTATTTTAAAAATTATTCTAACCCATCTGATGAAGCAACGGCCGTGTCCGAATTGGCGGCTACGGCTGAGGTTGTTGCCCTGTGAATCCCACCAGTCAACATTTTGTTGAGCAGCCGCAAGCCGCAAGCCGCCGAGTCGGACACGTCGTCATTTGCATTGGTTATGGGTGATTGTAAGTACACGCGACACATAGCTTGATGCAATCATATTATTACGTTAAAATGCCCAAATATGATTGGAATTAAGAAAACGGCCATGAAAAGCGATGTGCAATAATAATAATAGGTATTTTCGGCAAGAAAAGCAGCCTCGTTCCTCTGCATGCAAGCGATTTTGCCTCTTCAGTTGAAGCCCTCATTCATTTTCATTTTGAGACATGTGAATTTATTTGCGTCATTATACTCAATATCACTTATAAGGCGTTCTTTTTAACCAAGTTTAATCGGCTTTCAATTTCTCAGAGTAGCCTCTAGGTGCAACTACAGATATTTGCGCGAAAAGCTGTTGCGAATTAATTGAATTATTATCTTTTTTGAGCGCTTGACGTTAACGAACAAATTGCTTAAAAACATTTTTTTTTGTGAAATAGAATGGCTGTTTTCATATTGAGGAGCTTTTGATTCAGTGCGAAATAAAATAAAGCGACATCTAAAATTACATTTATAATATTATTACAATTTAAAAATATTTCTACAGTTTGAAGGTTGTAATCCAGCCGCTGTAATGCGAACATTTTGCCGAGAGTTTTAAATGTGAGTTATTTTCCAAAAAGAGTACACAGCATGGACTTCTGCTAGCAGGCATAACGTGTAAACATAAGGTAAATACAAGAAAGCATAACATCTTCAAATGTTTCGTAAACTTTTGATATTAAGAAAGACAGAGTTCCCGTCTCAAAACTCAATTCGGTTTTTATGTTTGCAATGCTTGATTCCAGAAAGTAGAAAGTTGGGCACGAAAAAGTGAAGACTTCCTGTAGTTCCCGATAGACACCATCTTTACACGGGCTTCTTTGGTTTTGGCTTAGAGCTGCTTCAATGGCTCCGACTCCTCTAACGCAGCCAAGAGTGGTTCATCGACCTGTCATGCCAAGAATTTAGTCCCCCCCCCAAAAAAAAAGAAGAAAAAAAAGAAAGAAAGATCGATTTGCGCGTAAAAAGTTGGCCGACTTTACATTGTGATGTTTTATAGGAACAATGACGGCATCCAAAATGGCGGCTACGGCTGTTGTTAAGGGTGTTGCTAAGGACGTCCTATACTTCAAAGATTGATGACGTTGCCATCTAGTCGTAGCTGTAGCCGTAGCCGCAAATTCGGTCACAGCCTATCAATGAGCGAAGTATCTTGCCTGTCTGGAAATGACCGGAAAGTTAGAGGTCACTCTTCCATTGATCACCCTTTAGTTTTTTTTCTTCATGAAATGGATTCAGCAGGACCACATTAAAGGTTGCCGTGGGAGACTTAGGATGGCTGCGTATCCCCATTTTTGATCCAGATTCCAGTTCGATCCAGACCCTCTCGCCCACCTCCAGGTTAATAATGGCACACTGGGACGACGTTCCGGCGTTTCCGTCGTTCTGATCGGCAAAGATGCTGACCACGATCGATTTACCTTGCATCAGGTGAACCGACGCCGTGTGCTCGAGCTCCGGCCGGACTGCGAACGTGACCATGTACGGGCCGGCCGTCGGGCAGATGAACTCATAGGAGTCGCCGTCCCATGCTCCGGACGGGTGTTGGGTCAGGATTCGGTCGAACGGGACATGCTGAGGCGTATCGGAGCCTTTGAGCAGTTTGGTAAACACGACGGAAAAGTATACTGGCTCTGCAAAATAATGAGAAGTTTTATTGCTAATTACCGGAACTATACCGAGATTATAATTATAACTGGGAGGCAACAGGAATAACACTAACACGTTCACGTCTCATTATTGGCGGCCTTCATGGTGGGGGGTTGTGATTGGGTAGCTCGTTTGAGGTCAAAGTGTTCTCATAGCCATATCAGTTGGACACATAACTATAAGGTCAACCTGGCCAGAGGGGCTATCCAAAAACACGGGTGAATTCCATCTCAACAGCTTTAAAATCATGAATGTATTCTGAGGCTGTTCCCGTCTCCATGAAAGAACGAACTAACCAAGCGTTAGTGATGTCCAATGTTGTTTTGACAGACTTGAGAAAACAACAGTTATTAAAATAAAACAAAACAACAACAACAACAACATTTATGTTTAACTCTTTTTGTTTAAATATATAATACGCATATATACCTCGGAATTATATTAGTGCCAAAATCCGAAAAAGGTAAACAGTTAAACCAAACGCCAAAAAGGAAAGCCGTCATGAAACAGTCGTACAAATTATTGTACGGTTACATCTTTATTAGTGATGTCAATCGACACGCCTTGCCCCGCCGGTTGGTTACTTCATATTGTACACATTGTGTTTCCATGGATATATATGATCCAGTTAACATAATTAAAACACCCGTGCTATTAAAACCAACGTGAACAGCAAACCGCTAGTGTGCAAAATATTAATTGTTTGCACTTTGTGCGACCTCGCATGGTCCATTTCAAACGTAGGTAATTCCCATTGATGATAACAAAAAGTGTGTATTGACATGATGTAAATTTACATTTACTAAAAAAAAACACCCGATCAACGGTTGCTTTGTGCAAACAGAAGAGATAGTTTTGTCACAATATTATATATAAAAACAATATCTGAATGTTTTGAATGGGAACTTCAGTTTCTACAGTGTTCACTTAAATAATCTACAATACTGGCCATTATTAAAAAACAACTTTTGTTTTCAGTTAAACTATTGAACTGAAAATGTAAGGTGATTTAAATTGTTTAGTCTTCAATCCGATTGTTATTTTATCTTATGTCATAGGGCATGGTTCATTGCTGGTGTACACATACAGGTGGTCATATGGCAGTTTAATTTCACTGGAACAGATTGGTCATGTCTTTACTGACTTTGCCACGGTTAACGTTAGATTTCATGAAAGGCTCATGACCGAGGTTTTGCAGCTGTGATGGTGGTGGTTCTGGGGTGGGGAAGGGGTAGGATATGTGTGTTTTTTTGAGGGGGAAGATAGAGATTGTCGAGTCCTCTCTGACCACTCTGATGAAAAGAGCAAGGAGTCATTGCTCTGACTGACAGCCACACCTTCTCTCCCCGGCCCCACAGCATGGTCCCTGACTGAGCGTATCTGCTAGAGCTAATGATTCAATTATTCAACCATATTTTGTTCCCCGTGGTTCAACCACGGTAAACAAATAGTACCAGGAACAGCAAGGTAAACAAACACACCACAATACAACAAATACATACCTGGCTGCTTACATTCACACGATCCCATGGTGTTTCCAGACAGTCGGTGTTCACACACAGATGAGAGATGTACGAAAGAAGCCGCCCTCACTAGACAGGTCTCGATAATTATGTGTAGTTGATGTTCCACTGCATGATTCCGCACGCTACAACATCATGCAACACTTATTATGCACGGAGGGTGGTGGGAAAATTCCTTGGAAGGTCATCTCAACAATACACCCAGACCTCTGTGTGACCGGGTAACTTGAAAGAGATACCACAATAGACACCGGAGATCGAGTGGCACGGTTCAAAGGTCGACCTAAATAAGCAAGGGGATTTCCCTTACGCCTGTTACGATAAACACAAACCTGGTGAAGGCAGGAGAAATGGAGGAGAGAGGAGGGGTGGGGGTTGGGGGTAAAGGTGACAAAGTAGTACAGCCGGACTACTCCTACGGTCTGTCTCTTTATCAATTTTGGAGACGAAACTATAGACCATCTAAACTAGTTTGAAAAAAAAAAATAAACAATAAATAAAAACCATGTACATCTCAGGACATTTCTGGCAGACGAGATACGTACACTCGTCACATGGGACATTTTGGTGTCATTATTTTCACATAAATTAAAGATTTATAAAAATAACGGCTGGACAAGATGGGATGTTAAACAATTGAGATATACCCTCTTTCTTTATACGAAAAGTTGATAAAAATCAAACAGCTCAATCTTCATATAACATACAATGTGTTCTTCCATTTCGGGTTGTAGGTCTACAAATCCTGTCTACAGGAAGACCAGCAGGCTCTGTGGCTATTTGCTTCACTGTAAAGAGGTTGAACGATGAGATATCAGTCTCGATGCTGGGTGTACCACACTAGATAAGCTCCCCAAACCAATGCTAAATATTAAAAAAATAATACTCAAAAGAAACTTCTCCAAAGTCGCCCGGCTTTTAGAGAACAAACCAAATATACATTTTTTCTGATCAATTTTGGGTAGGTTTACATTTCGAGAAGGGTTCACGAAACACCCACGAGTGACTAAACTGGCCAGACTTCATCTTGTGGGAAAAAACCTACACCTTTAAAACTGTTTACCCCAAAAATACTCCAGGTTGAAAGTCAACAAAAACCCGAGGGGCACAGTACTAGAACTTTTTTAACACTCATTAAAAGCCACGAATGGCCTTCAAATCTTTGATTTACAGACAAAATTATGGGTTTAATTTTGATTAATGAGGCACCGCGCATGAGTTTCTCTCCATTAGTGTGTGGTGCACCCCTGGCGAGACCGCAGCTAGTTGCTCTGTATTAGAACTGGTTCTGGGTTACACAGGAACCGCGGGCGATAATAATAAGAGTGTTTGGCTTGTCGGTTCTAACAATAATACGGTGCTTTTTGGTACTTCAACACTCTTGTGTTTATCGAATTGAAGTTATGTTCGGTTTTTCTGTTTTATTTTATGTTTAAGGTGATGTTTGTCGACACCGTTTTTCGCACATACAAATGTAAAGGAAATATTTGCAATACAATATTTTGAAATGTAAATAAATCAAACGAACACTGATTAGTTGATCATCAATACTAGTTTGTGAACGTGACAGTCAAAGTAAGAATCCTCTTATGGTCCAACACGTAACGTACTTATTTTCTTTGAATGTCAACCCAATGACTAATAACATTAACAATGTAATTGAGAGTTCTCTTTACAGGCCAGTAAATTTTCTGTAACTGCGAACATTCTTGGACTTACACGACAAGTTCTGCTGGAAAGGTTTTACAAAATACAAAAACGTACACAAAAGAAACAAAGACTGCCTTTTGGGCAAAACAAATTAATAAAAACATAGGTGATCGCAAAGTTTACCATGTCTTTTCTACTTTTTTTTCTAGAACTTAGAAAATAACAATAAAAACAAAATCAATCAACTTGACCCCCTCTTAAAGAGCAAGGTATGCTTTTGGTAACCGACTTGGTTTATGCATACAAGAACAAACCTGTGAACGTTTTTGCTCAATTGGTCTTTGAAGCTGCAAGGAAATCAAGAAAATAATGCAAACAAAAAACACCCTTGTGTGCTTTCAGATGACTGAGAAACAGATTTAAATTTTGGGGTGAAATTACCTCTTTTCTAAAAACTACAAAACTTCAAAGGGGGTCGTTTCAAACATTTGTTTTATATCAACAGCTTTCCAGTGCTCTTTACCAAGTAAGTTGTTATGGTCATTAACTTGCGGAGCAATTATCAGAAGTGCACACTGAATTTAAAAGAAAGAAGAAAAAAAAAAAAAGTACCTCTTCAATTCATTCTTTTAATCCTTTCTTTTTGCTGGAATTTCCCATCACAAACAACACATTAAATATTATCTTTTAAGAGTGACGAAAGTTTAAATAATGGTTTAAATACTGTTGCTTTTCCTCGTAAGTTAGGATACGATTGTCACATTCACTTGAGTACAATGACTCAACTCAATATTATTATTATTATTATTTGTTGTTATATTGCCACTGTATACTTATATTTTGTAGTAAACTTTTGAAATGTAAACAATCATAACATTATTCCAAAATACTGGCAACAAATCCAGGGATTCCAATTAAGTAGTAGAAGGAAACACGGTAAAATCTGAAAACAAGGGTGGTTGAACCAGAAAACAAACATTTGCCCATATTTTTCTAGTATACTTTAAATCAACCTTAGGACAATACGTCACGCATGCGCAACTGCTGCATCCAAACAATTCTGTCACATCTGGCATCAAATCTAAATCACTCATTTCATCGTTTGTAGTCATTTCTTTGAATCATTTCTTTGAACAGAAAAAATGAATTACTTTGTCAAGAGTTTAGGTCTTTTTCAAAAACATACCTGAACGGCATGGAACAAAGAATATGTTTTTCTTACAAAGAAAGTCTAGCTCAATGCTCAATGCTTTTCTTCTGGTAATCACGAGAGCAAGTTTGAGCGAAGTGGGCGTGGCTTACATTGGAATAACACCACAAATTGAATGGGTCCGTTCCTTGGGTTAGACCTATGGGTTCATTTTAGCAAATGTGGTACAGAGTCTTGTTTAAAAGGACACAGGTGCCACATTTGGCATGCCCAATACTTTGTTCTTTCATGGGCAGGACATGTTCTACTTGGTAAAGGGTACCTCTTTGGGACAGGAATTAAAAACTTACAGAAAAGTTTTACACATTTTCAAACATTATTATGCATTTTAACAAAAAGGGTATTTATAAATGGGAATAAAAGAGAAGTGACTTGGTGATAAAGGGCCGTTTAAAACCTTGCAGGGTCGTGGACCAGCAGTAAAGACCTTGCCTTTAGCTCAGTCTTTTATTACTCGGCCACGAGTCGCCACCCTTTTAGTCCCTTTGTATAAAGACTTCAGGGCAATTGCATAGAGGCAGTGAATTTTTTTTTTTAACACAAGGTGGCAGCAGATATTCAGGTAAATTTCATTGTTTACAAAGGTCTTTTCTAAACCCACAGCTTCTGCTAGGTGTACATACACTCTACATCATTTTATCTAGACATCTGAAGGTTTGTTTAAGACATGGGCAGTGCCTATCATCTCTTTGATGCCAATGTTGTCTCTTTCAAGAAAATCTGAAGGCACAGTGGGTTCACTCATGCCTGCAACAATTGGGTCTTGCGGAATGGTCTAGCAGTCAAATGGATTGCGGGCGTGTGCAATATTCTTTTGCGCTTAGAACGTGCCTAACTTCTTAAAAAAGGCGAAGTTAACATTAACTATTCCACTGAAGGTACACCAACCATCAACCCCCCTACCCCCCTCCTCCCCCCCCCCCCCCCCCCCCCCCCCCCCCCCCCCCCCCCCGGAATCAAGCATCTTTCTTGGGTCATCTTTCACAGCCTCTCCATCAGCTATTTACTCCATCTGTTCAAGTTTGCTGACTGATGTCTCCTTATCATCACCACTCTCAATCTCCCCGGACTCTGCACTGCTCACGTTTCCCTCCTCCACACTGTCTTTTGTCTCCTTGGCTGCCTCTACTTTAACCACTAAACTGCTCTCCATTCTACCCTCCTCGACATCTTTAGTTGCATCTTCTGTTTCCTCCAAAGCATCCGTGGCAAACTCCTCCTCCTCCTCCATTGATTTTGCCTGAGCAGCCATCTTGCGTCGGTGTCTGTCCTTTTTGTGCTTTAGGTCGGTCTCTTTTTTCTTTTCCTCTGCGAAGATTTCATCAACCTGACAAAAACAAAGAATGAGGTAACTGATTATGAAAGTCAATGCCTTGATTGGCGATAATGAGATCAAGTTAAAGGTATGGTCACAGATTGGTAAATACCCCCAAAATTTATGACCAGACTTACTTGGCAAAAAGCACTGCAGCTGTTGACAGTGTAAACTATTTTGAGAAAGGATTCCCTTTGAAGTAATATGGTTTAATAAATTCTTTAACCAAAAAACATTTGATCGGAGAAACGGTTCACCCATGAATCAATTCTCAGGTTTCTGAGAGTTAGTGTCTGTTCACGAATGCTGCGACCAGAGATGCGGCTTGTACCTGCAGTCACATCGCTAAATGTGGATTGATGCAATGTAAAAATACCATGACGGTTGTTGGCTGTTTTCTCAGCAAGTAGACACTGTATTCAGCTAAAACTTTCACAGGTGACTTTTATTGTTTCTTTCTTTATAATGTTGCCTACAAATCAGCATTACCTTGACAACAACATATCGACCCTACCTTAAAAGGACATACAGATCGAGTACTCTTGCTCTCCAATTAAAACCATTAGCCAATGATATGTCTAAATTCTTTTACAAGATAATATTTATTTGTGTGCTCCAGCCTTCTGCAAGTATGCATTTCGATATAAACCTTATGTACATGAACGCACTAAAGTGGATGTGAAAAGGAGGTTGTTCATTGGTTCATACATTGTAGTCGAGAGTTTTCAATTGTTTCATCCCAGGCCTGGAATTACACATGAGGCCATGGCCTTGGTGCCCCATTTAAACTTTATCCAAAGACTTTAAAGTTTTCCAGCGGAGGTGACCGTTGCAAAATGACAATGGCTTTGCCCTCTCAAAGGCAAAATTCCAGGCCAAGTAGTGGGGAGAGGGGGAACAATCCGTCATGACACTTACCTGTTGCTTAGTAACTTGGGGATCAGTCTTCATCAGAAAGAGAAAAACACCTCCCGGTAAACGCCTCCGAGACCCGTTCTGAAACAAAGAAAGATATCAAAGACTTTATGTTTCTATTTCATGGAACCCAGTGATGCACCTCAATGAAACATTCTGGTTATTAAATCAATGTGGAGGCTTATTTCAATGAACCTTGATGGAAAGTAATAAGCAAAAAAAAAGGAGGCTTATTTCAATGAACCTTGATGGAAAGTAATAAGCAAAAAAAAAAAGAAAAAAAGTTGGACAGTGGTTACCAGTGTCTGAAGGCATAGTGTTAGCCAGAAGGGTGTCTTGGTGTCTTTTGGACACCCTGTTTTAAATTTTGACACGCTGTTTTAATCTGTCATTTAAATGCAAATGTATTGTAAGTGAACAATTTGGACACCCAGTTTTTAAGTTTTCCAGCATATTTGGACATCCTTAAACCAAATCCTGGCTGAAACCTTGTCTGAAGGAGGAACACATTTAACCCATATCTGTGGAACTACAAGATTTCTCATCAGACACACAAACGCTGTTAGCGCCTAACTACTTGAGAACCCGTAGATGAACAAGAGGTTAAGTGTCTTTCTTTGTACTCTCATTGCGATGAGTGGGGGAATGTGGCAAAATATCTATCACATTTTTTAGCCACTAAAGAAATCCTGGACAGAACCCTGATTGATGGGCACTGTCTGCCCTGGGTCTGCTACTTTGGGAGTCAGATTGCATACAGATTTGGTGCAGGGAGTCTCAACACACCTGTCACCTAAAAAAACACCCAGCACAGTGTGAAAACTGACTCCCAAAATGGTGCAACAAATATTCATTGCATGGTAATGACATCAGGTGGATTTGGTCAAGACAACACCCTCTCTTCTGTTGATCACGTGTCAACAGGTGATAACTCAGAATGAAATGGGATCCGAGACCAAAGCCACTAATACATGTAGTAGCTTTTTATATAGCACTCATATCCGTCACTCGGTGACGCTCAAGGCGCTTCAACTGTCGGTGTTTTCCTGCAAGGTATATAATGTGGAGCTACTTTTTGAAGTTTGAGACCTATTCCTTTACATAGCACAATGTAATGGTTTACAAGGTGCTGTGACGCAGTATGCTGCCAATACTACACTACAAATACTCTGAAATCTCCCCTTACCAGTATCATCATTCCCCCATCCTTCTCTGTGTCTGCAGTAAGCCTCCATAGTTCCATCGCTTTATCAACCCCTAGGGTGTTCACAACACGCATGATAAGTTCTCTCTTGCTCTCTTGAAGACTAAAAGCGATTTTGCCGGCAATTTCTTGCTTGCTCAAAGAGTTGCAGATAGAAATAAACTTCATGGTCGACGAGCAGTTGGATTTTGGGCGACTCCCCAGTCTGGCCTTTGCAGTCTTTCTGCGATGACCCGAGTCTCTATCGCCAAGTCGCTGGTGTACGCTGGCTAGCCAGCTATCATCACAAGTTTCTCCGACACCATGCTTTAGCTCTCGTTCCCCGGGGGACTCATTTGTAGTGATCAGGGGCGCTCCAAGGTTGCCTCTCCTTGGGCCGTTCTTCTGACACATTTTGTAGTCATAGCTCTCTACGTTGCGGCTGCGAGACAGCTCCATGTTGAAGCCGTCCATCTCTTGTGCAACATGGTCTTCATTTTGTCTCTGCACCACCTCACCCCACACGTTGTTCCTCTTTGGTCTTTTGACTCCAGAACTAGGAGCAGCACTGCAAGGTGCAGCACCCATCAAACCACTTCCCCTGTTAGCTTCAGCTACTCTGTTGCCACGATTGTCAAAACCGGGCTGTCGTCCGGTCCACTTGTGAGTGCTTTCCGTCTGGTTGGACTGCTTTCGACGCTTCCATGGCTGATCGTCACCACTGTCGCTGTTTGTGTCACTACCACTGTCGTCTGAGCTGTTTGCTCCATTCACATCTCTGTATGATGCCATGTTTCGTCCGAAGCCGATGTGAACAACTTACATGTACTTCACTGATTCCACGGCCCTGAAATAAATGATAGGTAATTATTAGTCCTTTAGCATGTTGAGTTTTTTAAATGAAGTACTGCACGACTATGTCTAAATGGATTGGCCACTACTGGCCTTGGCTGTGACTGTTGCCAAGGGTGGGGCCATGGGATAGCCAATGCTTCAACACTCATGGGGATCCGGCTGTAGCCACAGCCGGTAATGGCTACCTGTGAAAAAACAGAATTCTATGGTCAGTAAACGCAGGCTTTCAGTGTAAGCAGCACAGTGAAAATGGGCCATGATTATTAGGCCTACTGTTTACAAAACTTGCTGATGTTTTAACACTCAACACAAGGTGAAGGTCATCAACGTTGTGGAAAGGTTCACTTGTCATGCTTGTGAGATTAGTTTTACAGCCAGTGGATTTCTTGCAGGAATCAGCTATTTTTAAGTAAACCTTATAAAGCCAAAACAGCACAGAATATGCGCAGTGACTAATCACTGTCCCCCCACGCCATGCCATACCGCACACGATGTACAACTACAAGTTTCTCCCAAGTGATTTCTCACTCACTGCTGCAGTGAAAAATTATATTTAGTTCTCCAGAAAAGAAACTAAATCCAACTTTATCTTTTTCTGTCCCTATCATTTTATCAATCATGGCAAAGACAAATAAATATCTAGGCATAAAATTATTTTGATACGTCTTAAAAATGAAGATGCTATTTTTTGTTATTGTGAGCATGGTCACACCAAGTCTGGCTCCCAGCATCAATCACTACACTATACAAACGCTATTCATTTTTCTTTTCTTTTTTTGATTACATGTACATGTACCGTCACTAGTCAAGGGTCGAAGCAATGGGGTCGAAGGGACCAGACCAATTTTTCTGTGCACGCAGAACATGCAGAAAGAGAGCAGAGTTGAGCAGCTTGTGTATCACCCCCACTGCGCAACCTCACGTCTCTTTACAAGTTCAGGAACATTATAATCGTCCCATGACCATGCAGTAATCATCTGACCCATGGACAGATCATGAACTGGAGCACTTACCTCATTTATCTTGGTTTAGGGTAAGTAGTGAACAAGTATTTATATCACGTTACCTGAACGTTTATACTGCAATTTTGTGTAACCCTAGACGTCGCGTCTTAGTAACACTACGTACAGTTTCTCGATCCAAAACGCAACCAGTCTGCGAAATTTAGCGCGATAACGAGAAACAAAGCGCGCCCTCAAGTGCTGGTACTTCTGATTTTTCAATCATCAGTGAACCTCAATGTGTAGGGGGTTCGCGTGCTCCATCCATTTATTTCTTGGGGGTTTGTTTCAGTGAACCTCAATGTGTAGGGGGTTCGCGTGCTCCATCCATTTATTTCTTGGGGGTTTGTTTCAGTGAACCTCAATGTGTAGGGGGTTCGCGTGCTCCATCCATTTATTTCTTGGGGGTTTGTTGAAAGAAAACGTTGAAAGTAAAAAATAAACACGGTGGCGAATACGTTGCCACACCCGCTCCTATTTGAATTATGTCGAAGTCAGTTTAGGGGGAAAAAAGCTTCGCAAATGAATCAAACGTGTGGGCTGGAGCTTGGGGAAATAGACCGTGTACGTCTTGATGCGACCTAAGTCGAAAAGGTCACCATTGAGCTCCCGCGGCACCTCTGAGCCATCATCAGCATCAACAAATGCGACGTCTAAAAACAGAATGCGCCCTAAAACAATGTATATATATATACATTGAAAAATACGGTGCTGCGGAAAAGAGTTATGCAGCGCCTAAAAAATTAAATGCAACGCCCACCTAAAAATTTAAAAATAAATGCGACAAAAAAAAAATACGACGCCCCAAATTCAAAAAGAAAACATGCATGGGGAAAAAATAACCTAGTAAAGGTATCATCACCATAGTACACGCGTACGAGCAGAAATTCCTGTTACACACCTGTGAAATACGCGGCGAAGCAGAGCCATTGGCCCCAGTGAATCAGGCATGGGGGAGGAGGTGGCTCTGTGATAGTTTAAGAAAGTAGTTGTCAAAATAATTAACAAGACTCCAATTGACTATTGTTCTTAATGTTTTCCGCGATCATTAAACACGTTAACAGTGCATAAACCAAAAGCGAAACCAGTTTATACTGAAAACAACACGGTTGTTCACAAACACTGGCGACATGCCTGACCACAAATTCCCGCTTGCATCTAAAATCGGACAATTTATCTTTAACTTTAACCGAATAAGAATGTTTTTTTTCGTATCCACAGAGCACACTACAATCACAAACTTGACAACCAGCAAACTATTGTGAACAATAATGACCTTATCGTTTTATTTCATCATTTATAAAAAAAGACAAACATGCATTCAATTATTTAAATACAGATTATTTTCCACATTTCCACCAGTATTTTAGCCTTTTTTACACACAAAAAAGAGGAACAAAATGCAGCAAAATGCCTTCATCAAGATAAAAGAAATAAATAAAAATTACTGCACTCGTCAGGGCACCGGTAATGGACCTTTCCCATGAAAAATGCACATCGCACGTGCGCACTGACGTGCCTTTTTGTATGAGGAGGTTAAAGGTTGCGTGACGTATACACGTACTATGTGATGGCGTCTGTGTAGTGCACAACACTACGGCGTTTGTCAACCAAAAGTCTCTGCGCATGCGTGAATGTATTTATCATAATTTCTAGAGGTTGAAACAACAAAGTGGGAGGGCAATTTATTCATCTGGTACACTCTAAACAAATCCGGGTCAGAGTTGACCCTAATTCCGGGTCCCATGGGGCCTGGCCCGTTTCTTGGTCAGGCTGGCCCGGAAACTGGCCAGCTGACCCGGAAGTTGGGATGTTGACCCGGAAGTTGGGATGTTGACTCAGATTCTGCGTCAGTTTGACACAGAGTCCGGGTCATACTGACCCAGCAATGGGTCCGGAACTCTGGGGCACGGAACTCCGGATCAAGTCCGGCCAGGGAGCTTTTATAGAGTGTGTCATTTTATTACATAAATTATATATTCTTTGATTACTCAAATTCAAAAAAATGGAATCCTGCCATAAAAAATAATTCTGCAAAGAAACAAATAATCAAACAAATATTATTTACAAATAAACTTTGAACAAAATATTCACTTTTTTTTTACAACTATTTATTATTTTTTAAATACAATATTTCATGGCGTAAAACAAAAGTGGAATGGAACGTCGCAGAATTTCATGTCGTTTCATTTTTGTAAAACTATGTTCACATCCATTGGAGAAAAAATGAGTAAAACTTAACATCGCTTTTTCTAGATGTTTCTAATTAAATGAGGTAACTATGTAAAGATAGTAACACGCGATGATACCTCGACTGCATGCTGTTAAAGTACATAAACTTATAAATATCTCGGTATGGAAATTAAATCAGAAATCAGCACGTGACATTGCTTAAGAAAAAAATACTGCCCGTAAAACAAGCCCACGTTTTTTTATTTATCTTGAACCGTTCAAGAACTTTATCCTGGTGACAAGTAACCTTTCTGTCTGCAGTCTGCAGGAAGTGCGGAAATGTTAACCCATGCGTCAGAAATCTATAAGTGTATGTAAGTTAATTCAATCCGAATGTTAAAGGTCAGAATACAGTGCGGAGTTAGGACCCGGAATAGCTGACTAAGGAAATATGGGAATTTGGGAGGGGTAAACGCGTACAGACAAAAGGGGTGTGGCACGCGGGGTTTTGTTATTTGAAGTGCCTAGAAGTATGGACACTTTTTACCATGATCGTACCCGTCTGGAAGCCTCAGTACAAATGTTTCAAATCGAAGTTCGTTGGTAATCAATTCGTTGAAGGTAATCCTGTTTTTGTTTTTTTATATTGTTCAAAATCTTGAGCCGTATGAAGCTATCCTCCGCTTCCTGTAGGCGTAAAAGGCGCCACCAGCGGCAAGACCAACAACGGTCAGAACCATGAAGGCGATGCCGAACTTGACGCCCGGTGATGAGCCTTTACCGGTGTTGACGATGAGCCCCGGGCCGCCACCGAGTACGTTGGGTGAAGGGGTTGAGGAAGTATCGCCGGCGTTGTTTCCTGCCTGCCCAGCACCGCCAGCTACGACTGCGCCTCGCGTGTCGGGACTGTCAGGCGAGTCGAGCTCTGAAGCGCCATCCGCATCTGCACCGTCTGCGTCATCCAAACCGTCTCCTCCGAGAGATCCAGCCGCACCGGCGTCTTCGGCGCTGTTGGAAGCAGAGGCGACGTCGACACCAGCGTCAGAGAACACTGAAGACTGGCCGACCTGCTGGTTGTACGGGCGGGCTGCGTATCTGTACTGCTGCTGTTCACCAGGCTCACCAGGCTCACCTCGCTCTCCCTCACGGTTCCTGTGTCCTATGTTGAAGAAATGCGGGAAAGCCACTGCAACAGCTGGAATGATAACACAGGAAAGATCTTATGAATAAACATGACTTTTTATATTCTATTGGCTCGTGTTTTGCATGCTTCAGAGTCAGGTTAACCCTTAAAATGGTCAATATTGAAGCACGATGCATTCTTTTACATTACATTCAAAGACATGTTGACCTCTCTGAACGCTTTCTCCAACCTTCAGCATTTCAAAGATAGATACAGTCTGGTTCCGGTCATTCAAATCGGAATGACGGAGTATGACCGTAATCGATGAGTAATTTTGATCGATGTTGATCCATCCTGAGTTGCAGAAAGTATACGTCAAGATCACACATTGTCAGTGCATAAATTCAAGTTGTCAACGGGTCATTAAGGTCAAATCTTGAGTCAGTTCATTCCAAGTCCAAGTCACGTACTGATTCAAATCTCGAAATGATGCCGTCCAAGTGCGAATCGATTCCGAGTCTCGGATCAAAGCACCCCCCTCCCCCCTCCGCTTGATCTACGACCAAAAATCAGTTAACAGCTCTATTAATAAGCGCAGCCGGTTTAAATTGAACAAGTGACAAGTCATCCAGTGGTCCAAGAAACTATTTAGGGCGGGTAATTTTTCGGTGACCCTACGACCCAGATTCTAGCCGGCCGGCCATTGTTCATAGCACTATATCCGAGAGTTAAATTGGGATGAGTGGCTTTGGTTTTTTCCAAGTCTCGCTGGCGAGGCAAGTGCCGGCCTTCTTGGCAAAAGCGAGGGGGACATTTTTTTGATTTCCTGCTAAATCTGGTCCAATGTACAAATTGAGACTGAGTCTTACCAATGCCAAAATATTATAAGCAGGGAATCATACACAGATGGCGGTTTAGTTAGGGTTAAATCATTTGGTGAGGGCACGGTAAAAATGAGTCATTATGAGGAATGATTCTGACGCCCAAAACGTATTCTAAACGGTGTTGTGATCGGGGTACAAACAGCCGTTCTACAAGGCTCTATACCTCATTCCTTTATACTGACACAAGCAGCGGTCTCTCTCAATTTAGCCGCTTTTGCGTTCCCATTCAGCTGTCATGGCTCGTCGGACACACATCATACGGTACCATGACACCTTATAAGGGCAATCCAGGTCTTAGTCATGTCCCGTGATAATTTGCCAAATCCGCCAGAAGTCGCTTTGTATATGAGACGCTTTTAGATATAGACTGCCCACACAGGCTACGTGCAGGTCTGGCACCTGACCTCACAGCATATCTCATGAGGGACTTGAGGAGGATGGGGAGCTGATCGTGATGAGGTGCTCACTATCTACGGCTCTTGGCTATTATTAGGTTTTTGGATTCATTCCGAACAGAGGTTCTAATCTGAACGGATATAAAGAATGTGCTGACCTCAAATTTATTTCGGAAGACAAACAAGTTTGAAGTAACCGAAATGCAATTAAGAACAACTAAAGAACAATTCTGAGTGAATCCACATGTTCACCCATGAATCTTAACTAGTCTTAGTTCATTACATCTGCAGACCGAAGTAGCTAGAACAATGGCGTGAATAGATTATAACCAGCTGTAGAGTCCAACAATCCTAAACGTCATTGGAGGATCCGAGGGAGGGGCGGAGGATGGATGGGGGGGGGGGGGCAGGGACTGGAGGTTGAACCCCCCTCTCCCAAACCCTTGGCAGTGCTACTTTGTTAAAGTTTTCAAAAAAATCTCCCTGACTCGCTTTCGTTTGTTGAAAGTGTTTCATTTTGAATTCGAATACGTTTGTATAATTGTCTGCTGGTGGAAGAGTTTGAGCAATCTCTATAATACTATCCTTATATACTTTGAGCCACTTCTGGCTATTGCTGATCAACATAATAGACTACCATGAATAGTCAAAGCATTGACGCACATAAACCCATCAAAGGGAGTGGCAGGTTCAGACCGATGTGTCAACCTCAAGTCCAAGCATGAATCTCCCACGGGACCTAACGTTGTGGGCATAACTACGGCCATGTCAGATTAGACCTTGCAAGTCTCGCACGCATTGGAACAATTCGGGGACCACTTCGGTCCTACTTACATTGCATTAATGCATGAAGAAGAAAAAACTCACGCACTCTTAACAAGGGGGTCCCGAATGTTCGAATATACGCGCGAGACTTGCCACAGTCTACTGGCGGCTTCATCAATGGCTATGACCAGGTTGCAGAACAATGGCATCTTCGTCAGTGTTGTAGCTGCTGCAACTGGTCATAGCCGTAGCCATAACCGCTTGAGTCAGACATGGCTTATGAGCATTACGAACACAGGCTCTGAATACATAAATCTTGATGCAAACATCCATTTGAAAGTACAATGCTTTAATTTAAAAAAAAAACACCAGCAAGTCTGCATTATAAGTACCACCATTTTACAATTAAAGCTTATTAGGACACGATGACATTCAACAATAGACTCAAGCTAGAAAAGTTAAATAATTGCAAAGCTTCCAGTAATAATCAGCCGGTAAGCACCAAGTTCCTCCCAGAAATGCCAAAAGTTGATTCTTTAAATGATTTAATTATCTTCCATGTTGAGAATAACGCATATAGTGTATAAACCTAGCATCACCAGGTTGCCTCTAACTTTCATTAAATACATCAATGTTTATCACAAGGCAAAATTGTAAAGGCGTATGACTGATACAATTTGACAATTGGCACGAGTGTGAATGTTCCGTTTACTGGTGATGCTTGTCACTTAAGTAAACAGCAAATTTCATCTTGAAAACATTGACAGACTGTGTCGCACCTTAACTGTTGAGATTTATAAGAGACCCGTTTGTGGAAGTAATAGCAACAATCGTACTTGAAATCACATCTCATTATAGCTGCAGAAGATACCAATGTTGCACGGCGTAGACTGTGTTCATTCTTGGCAGTTACTACGACTGAAAGTTTGCCAAAGCCACCTTGGGAAGATGCCATGTAATTTCATCCAAAAGTTTACAAACTTACCGATGCAGGCGAAGAAGAATACTGAGGTCTTGAGAGAAAACATCTTGCTTGTTTGTTGAGTACCAGCGGTTTCTTTGGATGCCAATTTGAGTCTAAGGGGAAGCTTGACTGCCTGGGATGTCTGCAGTATGGTCTCGTGTAAATGATTACTGGATCGTCCCTTCCCCTTCCTAGTTTTATAAGCCCCCCTCCCGACTGTCCTCCGACAGGCATGCTCCAATTACTCACCCTGTACCCCCACGTACGTGACTGGTTACTGGCTGGTACAGCGTACCTCGCATCAGCCACGTCACGGCAAACGGCCTTCCCTTGACGTCACAGTCTTGGCCGAGGACTTCTTTAAATAGTACTTGGAGGGTCTTTAAGGTCAAATTTTTGAGGGCTAAACTAGGGGCTGAGTGCGGATGTTACTAATGGTAATTTGTGGCTAATCGCAATTTCACAATAACTACCAATAACTACAAATGATCCAATATCATGCAGATGTGGATTGGACGCAGAAACACAAATTTAAGCCCTGAAAATGGCCGTGAAAATGTTCACTAGTATGTGGTGATCTTTGCAGTAAATGCAATTGCTTGGCTCAGACAGGTTTTAATTATTACAACCAAATCAAATTAGTGACGATATCGTGGTCCAGGGCGTGATTACGTAACCGAAACAATGGGACGAGAACATTGTCTCTAGTAATGACTTTAACCGAATAAAACCAAAACAAAGCCCCTAATGGAGACATCAAAGTTTTGAAGGAGCCCAGATTTGATAAGATTGATGATAGTGTTCAGCATGGGGTCTGTACTGACTCATTCTCTTCTAGTCTTACAGATCAAGCTCGGTAAGTGGTCAAATTAAGATATTGAACTATCAAGGATGAGATATCACGTCCATGAGGAAGGTTTTCAAGAAATCGAGAGCTTCCCAATTAATCCTGAATCACTCTCATCTACAGGCTGACACGAGCTTGCAGATTTCGGAGGAACAACCCCCCCCACCGACATTTTCCCGGAAGCAATAGTGGCAATTTCATAGGTTTACTTCTGTAGAATAGAGCAAACTATGATATTTTTAAATTGATTTTTTGTAGTTGTTGTTGTTGTTGTTGTTGTTGTTATTGATGTTGTTGCTGCTGCTGTTGTTGTTGTTGTTGTCGATGATGATGATATTGTTGTTGTTGTTATCGATGATGATATTGTTGTCGTTGTGGCATTATGGAGATAGTAATAGCCTCCATGGTTGAAGTATTATCAACTGAACATTTTCTATTACAATTTTTGGATTGTTTGACTTCAAATTATCACAATTAGATAATTTCAAAGCTGTTATACGAACTGTACTAACAGACTCAATGTAGAGAGTAAACCATTTCCATTTTGGTTTTCTCAAACGATGGAATGAATAATTTCCAGAATTTGCTCTCATAGTGTCGTATATATGGAGGACGGGGTGGTGAGAAGGACGTGACGTCATATTTCAATTTCAAATTGGGAAGGTACATGCCATAGCCTTGGCAACATTATTAGACAATGGTAATGACCCATAACTCGTGGGTAAACGAACGGATTAGTATGCACAGTTTTGCAAGAGTTTATATTCACACGCTGTAAATTGAATTAGGCTTTCAATGTTGCGGTTGTTTCACCTCATATATTAGTCAGCCGACTGCATTAAAGGGTACAGTACGTAACATTAGTAGCCACACGATTACATCATGTTCTAATTGAATAGTTGTATGGCGGCTTATTACTCGTTTACTGATCTTGGCCACTTCACGGTCAATATTCTATTACATGCCATTCTGTATTATACGTCATGATGTTTCAGACTATCTCGCTGGGATAATGCGATGCGTTGACTTGTTCAAATTGCCCCTCGGTCAAGGCCTTTTTAGATCTGCGGGCATTAGTGGGCAAAGGGCACACGGGCGTCCGAACACTGGTACGAGGGCCAATGGTAAAGATATTAAAATATAAATGTTCATCGATCTACACATACATGGTGTAAGGATGGTCAAGTGTGAACAATTCCCTCAAGCCTTTGAGAAATGAGTAGAACAATTATTTTGGATCTCGCGATCGAGCGGTGATTTTTTTTTTGCGTCTCCGCAATGTTACTTCATCTTTAAGCTTTTCGCAAAATATTCGGGTTGCTCTCTTATAAAATGTACTTGTAGTTTATGGAACAGAATCGGTAACATAAATGTATTTTTATGTTTTTAGTGGTATCTTAAACCCCGATAAAGTCTTTAAAATGCGCTGGTCACACCGGAAGAAATAATTTAGCTTGAGGCTGTTCAAAGTGTTCGATTGTAACTGGACACTAACTTACGCTCAGTTCAATATCAACATTTACAAAACAACATTGAGAAAGTAAATTGTACACTTTTGGTAACAGCTCAAAATTAGTGTCCACATTTTGTGTGGTTCAACATATGCATGAACAAACAAACCTGTGAAAGTTTGAGCTCAATTGGTCATCGAGGTCACGAGAAAATATTGAAAAGAGACCTTATGTGTTTTCTGTTTTTTCAAACATCGAGTTTTTATCACGCGTGATAAAAACTTTTGTTTTACTCATTTCTCATTAACGATAGCATTTTAGGCAGAAATATTTGAAGGAACACTTTCTACCATTCTTTAAATCATGTAAGTTTTGTGTGAATCTGTGAACATTTTTGTTTTTCGATCTTACCAATAGTGTACAGGACCTTTAAACGAGACATTTGAATGAATGAATTGAGAAACACATTGAAGTTCTTGTTGTATGTGTCACGTATTGTGGTTATCACAAAGATGTTGAATTTAGAATTGGAATGTTTCGACTGTCCCAACCGATAACACAACTTCTTAAATGCGTTGGACGACACAGAATTGTTTTGGTTTAATTAATACAAGGTACTAAGCCCTCTGACATTCATTCTTCTGATAGCAGTTGAATGGGCGGACCCATAGGGTATAAACTGTACTACCAATCGAGTGGGGAAACAAATATCTTTATAAGCTGTGGTGGTTCTGAGACGAACCTCTGGTTTTAAAGGAACATTACAGAATTGGTAAGAAACAAACTTGTAAAAAATACTTTTTTATCACACATTTACATAAAACTTACACGGTCTAATGATGATGATAGTAGAAAACATCCCTTGAAATATTTCTGTCTGAAATGCCATATTTGACGAGAAATGAATAAACTTATTTTCCGATTTGAGTTTATCGCTCAGTGAGCGTTTTATTCATTTGTTGAATCTATATGATTTCGTGCAAATGTGTAATCGGTTTTTCACTATTTTCTCGCGAGCCAGATGGCCGATCGATCTCAAACTTCTACAGGTTTGTCAGTTTATGTATATGGTGGATTGCATAAAGTGCTTACACTGCCAGCAACTGTTTTGTTAGCAAAAACCAATTCTGTAATGTTCCTTTAACTAATGTGTCTGCCATACCTTGACAAACATAGTGTACAAGTTAGAATTCGAAATGATTATTTTGTGACGTCGTACAGTTAGCTTGTGATGTTTCATATCGAGTTATTTCGATGACGGCAATCGCAATAAGTAACTGTGATTTGTAGTGTCCCTGATTGCCATTTCCTCGACATTAAGGGTATTTTAATGTTTTTGCATTCTCTCCTGTCCGTCGTCGTCGTCGTCGTTGTTGTTGTTGTTGTTGTTGTTGTTAATGGTGCTGTTGCTGCTGCTGCTGCTGCTGTCAATGGTGCTGTTGCTGCTGCTGCTGCTGTTGCTGTTAATGGTGCTGTTGCTGCTGCTGCTGCTGCTGTTGCTGTTAATGGTGCTGTTGCTGCTGCTGCTGCTGTTGCTGTTAATGGTGCTGTTGTTGCTGCTGCAGCTGCTGTTGTTGTTTCTGTTTCTGTTGCTGCTGATGTTGATTTTGCTGTTGCTGTTGCTGTTGTTGTTGCTGTTGCTGTTGCTGTGGTTGTGGTTGTGGCTGTGGTTTTTGTTGTTGTTGTTGCTGTTGTTGTTGTTGTTGTTTTCTTCTTCTTCTTCTTCTTCTTCTTCTTTTTCTTCTTCTTCTTCTTCTTCTTGATGTTGTTGTTGTTGTTGTTGTTGTTGTTGTTGTTGTGTTGTTGTTGTTGTTGTTGTTGTTGTTGTTGTTGTTGTTGTTGTTGTTTGTTGTTGTTGTTGTCTTTGCTTATTGTTTTGTATTATGTCTAGGGCCGTTCCTCACAAGCCTCTGCTTATTTGTACAGCCTCCTCACTCACAGCTTATACTGTTACATTTTGTTCAGTATCATTACCATTGGTCAAGTTTTTCCTTTGTATTGCACTACTACAAATTTGTCCCAATGATTCTGTCTTATACGTTATTGTGAGTACGGAAAGAAATGTTTCATTGAATTTGAATTGAAACAAATACATTTTAGACCGATATAATTCTCTAGAGGATGGCATTTACAATCAGTCAGCTCATCCGATATTTTATCTCCGGTAACTTCCCAACCTCTTTGTCTCTATAGACAAAGAACTGCTGGTAATGTTGCATTATAGTAGCACCCCGGAAATGAAGAACAAATCTTTACCAAAATTAGGACTTGACTGCCCTTGTCAATGCGGGAAATTATAACAGACGGTTCCGGCTTTCGATTAATTGAAATCTCGTGTCATAATGTTGGATCTCGTTGTTGATGAGTGATTATCACCTACAAGGTTTCTGCATCGGTGACGAAGTGCGAAATCGAACTTCCGCTTGGCCTCTTGGATTTCCAACCCCCGCTTCTGGATTAAGCGATCTCTTCTGGAATCCACAAAACGCCACCTTGGAAATGATTTGTCATAAACTCGTATCACCTGTCAAAATTATAATGACACAATATGAGTCAGTTGTGCGTACGACCTCTTGCATACATTACAGTTGATAGGGGTCAGGGGTCAGTCTGAGGCCATAATGGTGCGGGGCCCTTAAACAGCCCCAAATTAAAACGCTCCATTCTTGCTTCTTTTCCACAACAATAAAGACGAAACACCGATTAAAAAAAATAAGTAAAACATTGACACTGGTTTATGCCCAAATAACAAACTTTGATACAGAAGGCACGGCTTAAAATGTCTGTCGATTTGAAGTCAGTAGCCAGTAGCCAGTAGCCAGTAACCAGTAGCCAGAGCATTAGTTTTTATATAAAACAAAGAAAGAAAGAATAAGAATAATAAGAAAAAAACTAAAAAACGTCGTGGTGCAAAAAAGGAAGAAAGAAAGAATAATGAATGAATATCATTGTTGCTTTTGGTGTGCTTTTAGTAGTTAACCTCTCAAAATATTTTAATCTTATTTATTCATTTATTATTAGTATATTGTTAAATTCATATTTTATACAACAAAATATTCTTCCCGGATATTCACCCACTCATTACGGATGCAACTTTATTGAGTCATTCGACTGGACAGGTCAACGTCTAAAAATATAGTCTCTTTTTTTCCTGAGAGTTGATGGGTTGAACGGGGACAACCTGACTTAATGCCGGAAACAAGGGCTGAAGACCTGGATTTGGCTTGCATGGTGTGATTGCAAGATGGCCTTTGGTTACTAAGGACAAAACACAACATTGCGTCTCTAACATCAGATTTATATTAAGGCCCTCCTTTTTAAACTGCGGCTGCGGTTCAGGCTCCGGCTTTGGTTCCGGCTTCGGCTTTGGCTCCGGTTTTATAGGCTCCGTCTTTCATATTGAACATGTACGCTTTCGGTGCAGGGGTTCAAATAGACGGGCTCCGGCTTTGGACTCTGTCACTAATTTTTAAAAAAGCACACGTTTGGTGCGGCACACCACAAACAGGCGGACAGTAGCCAAGCCGTAGCCGCAGCCTAAGACGTAGTTTCGAAAACGCCCTCTGGATGAGTTGGTTCCGGGTTTTTCCCAGCGGGACTTATTGCATGACGTCTAACGTTCGGATTTGCACGTGGGACGTTTGCGCATGTCCGATTTCCAATGGGGAGCTGTGATTCAGCCGTTCAACTTGAGGTTGCTAACAACAACCGCCAAATAGCCAATGATAATCAAAGGACCGTGCCAGCCTCGCATGGGTTTACACATTGAGAATTTTGGGACCCAATTATCGAATTACAAAACAGCTCATTTAAACGGGTCCCTAGGCTCGAAAACGCGCGTGACTTTACAGTGTCAACCGTGAAATGTAAAAGTTCAACAAACTATATAGGTGTGCGCCTTCTGTGAATGAGCTACAACGACTATCCTTGAATCATAAATGGGCATCCTGACTCAAGACAAGGAGTGACAGAGAGCGATAAGATGGTCAGCAATTGGTACATGTACAGTTTCCATGAGCTGTGAGTGTGGGCAGTCGGCCAGGGGGGACAGTTGGTCTTGAATTGACAGTTGGCGAGAGTGGACAATTGGTCACAAGTGGGCAGTTGGCCATGAGTGGGCAGTTGGTCTTGTTTGGGCAGTTGGCCATGTGTGGGCAGTTGGTCTTGTGTGGGCAGTTGGTCATGTGTGGGCAGTTGGTCATGTGTGGGCAGTTGGTCTTATGTGGGCAGTTGGTCATGTGTGGGCAGTTTGCCTTGAGTGAGCAGTTTGTCATGAGTGGGCAGTTGTCCATGAGTGGGCAGTTTGTCATGAGTGGGCAGTTTGCTACAGTGGACGGTTGGTCGTCGTGGGAGGAGAGTTGGTCATTAGTGGACAGCTGATCATAAATGAGCAGTTGCCCAAAGTGGTTATGAGTGGGCAGTTGGTCAGACTGGAGCAGTTGGCTATAGTCTTGCACGATGTGTACCCAGAATGATTTGTCAGTCATCTATAGATTAGAGAACCCGCACGTGTTTCAACTTGCAATTGGCTTTTAAAGGCCCATACGCAACCACTTATTCACCAATCAGTGACCATCAATTGGTCCGGAAACGTATTTTCCCTTACATCGTTCAAAGACATTCCACCTGTTTGCATTTAAAATCAAATAAGGTATTTTCCCGTAAATTTCCGTGAAGTCACCGTACAGAAGTTTTCTTGTGCACTTGGGAACCATCGTAAGTTTCGTAAACGCAATACATTCTTGTACAGAATATGGACATGAACATAAGCAATGTCACCCAGAAATATGACCACAAAAACCAAAACAACAAGGAAGTTAGATTAATTACACCGTTATATGACCCCTGTGAACTTCCTGTATGTCTAGGGAACCAATCAGGGTGATAAGAAATGATACGGGTAGCGTGTTGTGTGGTGAATGAAGAGCATGTGGGTTCGAGTCCCGGTCGTTGCACCTGTGTCATTGAGCAAGATACTTTACCATAATTGCTTTACCCCTTCGGGAGTGACATTAAGCAGGTAGGTTTCGTGTACTAGGTTCACGGGAAAAGAACCGAGAAAAGTGGAAGAGCAGGGGGTAAACCCCGGTGTTCACATAGCAGCTACCCGTGTTTACATGTGTTTCCACAGGCTTGCGAGCTGTAGTGATTAGGTTCACTTATGAGGCATCCTTGGTTTGATTACCAGAAATTAATTATAATAGTAACAAAACTAGCATGTAGATATAAGCCAACATAGTTTAGCAAGGATTACTTAGCAACGATTTTTGGAATGCCAAATAGCTGTCTTCTCCATCTCTCACCATTGTGACCAGACGTGGAGGGCGTTTACCGTATCGTGACGAACTTCCCCTCTTTGACGTCATGTAGACCATGAACTAGATCAAACACCGTCGGGAATGCGATTGTTCCCATTTGCTGCGTCTCTGTCTAAGCAAAGTGATCCATGAACCAAAACCTGGGTGTGCAGTAACCTTAGCTATTGCGGAACAACTCTCTCATCACTATTTTGAATATGGTACTAGTGAGAAGTATAGTGTCTCCGCCCTTGATCAGAGGCTCCATTTCTATGTACTGGTTTTCTTTTCGTTGTTCAACCCGAACTTGACGTACTGAGGGCGTTTAACCGTCTTGCGTCTAATCTGAGACTAGACACAGCCTCGTTCTGTCTGAATTGTGCCACCTCGTCAACTCAGCACTTTTATCCATATAAGACTTCGTGGTGACTAGCCACTCTAACACAGTATTTCCTAAAAACATGGTACAGCAGAACCACGAAGCCATCTTCTTCCGGCTAGAGAATGTTAACTTGCGGTATCTCTTGAATAAAAAGTTCAAGCTCTGGATTTTTAATAACTAAACGCCCCTGGCCCAATTTCTTAGAGCTGCTTATGAGCATAAAAAGTAGACTAAGCACAACAACATGATACTTACCCGGATAAGGTAACATATACAATACCATTTTACATTTCACCAGTTACATTTGTACCAAATTAATGTAACTGGTACTCTGCTTAGTTTGGCAAAAAGGATCAATGGTAAAACATTGCCTAAGAACTCGGCATTTTAGGAAATCATTTGTGACGTCACAAGCCCAATAGTGCTCACACTGAGGTCACACTGAACATGTGACGTCACACTCACAGGCTCGTGATAAACAGAGGACCACCTATCATTAGCCGAGAGCTTATAGTAGGTTTTATTGCAAACTGCTGGCAAACCAAGATTAATTTGAGCTATATAAAGGAAATGATAATTAGTTACAAAAATGACCTTTCGACCCTAGCAAAGTCATTCTCAAAAGGTTGAAATGACAACACACCACACACATGCAAGTACTGCATATTAATATATTATAGTTAAGTTAATTCATTAATAAATTGAATAATAAAACTCATAACTAGTCCTAGTTGTTCTAAAGTCCAGGATAGTACGCTATGGTGACCGGGCCCTTTTCACACACATTGGACCTGTTCTCTGGAATAAACTACCTGACTCTATCCGGAACATTGTTTCTCTGCAAACTTTCAAAACAGAAAAGACACTGCTCTTTACACAAGCATACTGTGTCTAGTTTCTTCTGAGTTATCACAATGTTCAATCATTGTATCTATTTTCATTGAGTGCTGTAGCGCCATGAGTAATGTATTTTAGAATGTGCGCTTTATAAACCCATATATTATTATTACTATAAGTACCATTACAAATATCTCATAGAACTCCAGCAGTGAGGTTATCTCATGTAATGAAAGAAATGAATGCATACATAAACTTGGAGGCAAACATCGCACACTTTTTATGATATGGAATGAACGTAGCCAGCTACAGTTTGTAGGGACTTTTGGTGGAATATGGTTTACAAATGGATTTAATTGTGCATTGTCAGAGGCGATTATAGCTGATGGGTAAGGAATGTTAGATGACAACCCATCAATTGACTTATGACGCAAAAACATCAACAATTATTATTTATTGTTTATTTGTTTATTTACTTACTCTTTTTTTGTTTTTATTTTTTTGTAATAGTTCTACTGATGTATTGGATAATGTACTTTAGATGTATCACAAATCTTGAACCGTGAGTCGTTTTCTAATAAACATCACTTGTGCTATTTTAATTTGTCTTAATAATCACGATAGATATAAAAGTATTCACAAATTACCTTTCCAGCTTAGTTATATCTTCCTGCATCTGTGGAAATTACCAATAATCTGAAACCTGATAGCTAAACCATAGAGGGAAAAATGACATCCATAACCCTAATCCTTATCCTAACCCTAATCCTTGCACATCGAAAATGTATATAAACAAAACTGGTTGCAGTTATTACTAATATTATAAGTGCTTTAAACCATCTCGGCTCCATCGGGAGTACAGCCTGTGCTGCCAAATAATGTAGCGCACCAAGCTATATCAATCACAAGAACCATCCCTGCCCTCACAGGTACCCATTTACCAATTACAGTTAAGTGTCTTGCTCAAGAACACGAGTGTCATAACCGGGACTCGAACCCACACCCCGACGACCCGGCAACCAGAAATCGAGTCCGATGCACTAAACCGCCCGGCCATTACACGCTACAAGCGTACACAATGTAAATTCCAATTAGGTGCTATCAATGCCTTTTTAACACACAGAGGAAAAGGGCAATTTATTGAGGTTGTATTATAGCTTCAGAAGATGTCGTGAAGAATGCTTCGACAAGGCAGGAAATAATTACTAAAATGTCTTATACCGGAACTTGCGGTTTTGCAAAATGGTGTCTTTCGGCACTATATATCCCCTCAAAATTCGTGTTGAACATGTCGGAGTAGCCATGTCAACGTGTGACACATTATTTTCATTTTTCAACAATAAACCACGCCCTAAGCGTTGACTGGCAGCTGCATCCCTCATGAACGCACTGTCCACATAGTTTCTTTGAGAATGACGTCAGTGTTTCTGTGATCCCCCCTGCCGTTCCTGCAGTGAAGGTGAAGGTGTCGGATATTACCAAATCACATGAGCTGCATTGACAGACATAGCGCACAGTTCAACAAGATAAGCTATAGGACCTTACATAATTATTTTTAGTATGGGGTTGAACAAAGAATAATTATTTTTGAAAGCATAGCTCGGTGACGAGACTGTTACAGTACTAACCACCCTGAAAACGTCCAACTAAAATACTGCCATCTTTGTGGAAATTGTTTTTGAGTCCAATTCAAGAAACATTCAGAATTAACTGTCACCTGTTTTGTTTTTAAATTATTTTTGATTGGTTTAATGTCTTAATGGTGGTTTGTTAAAGACACTGGACACTATTGGTAATTGTCAAAGACCAGTCTTCTCACTTGGTGTATCTCAACATATGGATAAAATAACAAACCTGTAAAAACTTGAGCTCAATTGGTCGTCGAAGTTGCGAGATAACTATGACAGAAAAAAACACCCTTGTCACACGAAGTTGTGTGCTTTCAGATGGTTGATTTCGAGACCTCAAAATCTAATTCTGAGGTCTCGAAATCAAATTCGTGGAAAATTACTTCTTTCTCGAAAACTATGTCACTTCAGAGGGAGCCGTTTCTCACAATGTTTTATACTGTCAACCTCTCCCCATTACTCGTTACCAAGTAAGGTTTTATGCTAATAATTATTTTGAGTAATTACCAATAGTGTTCGCTGCCTTTAATGAATATATTACGTTTACTTATTATTGCGATGTTTGTTTTTAATGATATGCTTGTATTTTACTGTTTGTAATTTTACAAACACACACTCTCACACACGCAAAGCTTTTTCTTTCTTGGTTTAGATACCATGGTTTGTATTTTGTTGGTGATTGTCACCTTGAAGGTAAATTTTACGGATTTGGCGAAAATACATTTCACTTTTATCACAATAAAATGTACAATTTCTTAGTTTGCCTGTAGTAATGCAACAACGTTTAACTTAAGCCTTTACAGCGAAACCAAACACCTGCTTTTTTTGAAGCCGGAGTGTCAATGGCGTTCGTATGCTATATTTTCAGATTTTGAATGACCACTGTACGGACGATTTGAATTGATGAACTCTTCACTGAACAAAACAAATGTAGAATCATCCCACCGTACAATCGCGAGGCTTTCCATCATATCACAGAAAATGGTGGGTATAGAGTCTACAGATATAGCAGGCTGGTTGCAGTTTTCAAAAACAAAGTTTTCTAAACCAATAAACTAAATCTGCATTTCCGTTCGTGTGGCGCTGCAAATGACACCTCATTTAAAACCCTCCGATGGCCTACAGGTCTGAAACCTATACACCGAAAATACATTTTCCTTAATTAATTGTTCATTTTTTAGCAACAAAAGATGAAACCCTTTCAGTTCTATCCTCAGACATGCCCGATTGACATGACCTATGACCCTATAGGCAGTATGACCCATGAACTCCGTATCCCCCATTTATAAAACACTATTTTTGATATAGGGTAGCGTACAACAAAAATCGCGGTTTTGCAGTGTAAAAACATAATAATTTTCAAAAAATATATATTTATATTTGTTTAATTTTTTGGGGGCCAAACTATCTCTACAACAATTCAAAGGGTTATTAGCTTTGAAAAAAAGTATGAAATCAACATTGTGATAAGGATGTGTACACGTTTTCCCAACGTACTGCACGCTGCTGTCATGTAGGGCGTCCAAAGACAAATCAATTAATGGCATCGCAGGGTTTTAACCAATGCTACAATGAATTTTCAGGTATCTCTTAAGACCTAAATCGCCCAATGTTTGAGGTTGACAGTTGATTAAGATTTAACAAACACCCACTAATTACTAAACCCTTTATATTGACCATGACAAACCAGTAATACATTTTTAGCAATAATTAAACACGGTGTCAACTTCCTATAGTCTAATCCCGAAACGTAAAAGGTCATCATCTCGTGGAAGAGCGGTCACGGCACTGGACTAAAGCTCTGGTGTTTCTGACCAGTAGAGTTTGGGTTCGAGTCACGGTCTTGACACTTGTGTCCTTAAGCACGACACTTGGCCATTTTTGCTTCGTCCTTCGGTTGTGTAGTAAAGCCGTATCCGTTGTATAATAATAAATACGTAAAATAACCTACTTATAGTTACTGCTATGAGAAATGGGTTTGCCCCTAGTAATTCTTGCAGTGGCTGCCGAGTGCGCCGCAGCAACTTGTTGTTGACCTTTACAAGGTGCTACAAAAATCAAAAACATCAACAACCTGTCTTAAAAAAATGTTTCTCTCTGTTCAAGCGCCTTGAGTACCTCTGTGACAGATACATACAGACCCGGTACTACTTCCGAATTCTCTTAGTCCACATTTACCTTCAAGGCACACAGAAGAGAAGAAAGAGAGGAAAATAACAGGACAAAAACAGAAAGACAGAGCAAAAAACCCCTACATAATAACGTTACTACCCACAAAACAACAATTTAGTTTCTTCGAGCATGCTATCCCCAAAAGCTGAGTATATAGACCTTTATAATCCTGACACCATCTTTGTCAAATCGCCTGTGTTCACTTAATGTATATTGCTTTAAAGACCCTGCGTGACACCATAAAAAAACTAACAGTCTTGCACCATCGGTTCTTTTTGTGGAGAACCCAATCACTTTTGAATCGCCCAAAGCATTAGATATAGACCCTTTAGACTAAATAAAATCAATTCAAGCAAAATGCTAAAGCTCACACACGAAGCGGTGACACAATGAGCACGTCCTGGTCGTTCTAGGGCACAATTCTCTTGGGCACATTTTGACAACTCCTTTGGGAATTCCGGGAAAGCTGGTCAATGATGGATTTTTTTAGTGAAAAAAAAAACCACCCGATGGTAATGAGGCAATTGGCATGCTATTTGACTAGGTGTAGTTGTGGAACTTGGAATTGTTTAGATAAAACAAAAGTTAATTGGCGGAGTACGGTCCGACTTTTTAATTAAAAACTGACACTCAATAAGTGAGCAATGGCGTCACGCAGGGTTTTAAACATAATACCAGAAAGGTACCAGACTACTTGCTCTTTCAATCTCGCGTTGATTACACTAATTTAAACGGGAGAATACGAGATTGAAGCCCCATGATTAAAGTCTACGGACTTGTAACACTCACTGATGGGTGCACACTGCAATATACTCATATTAACATACGCCCTCTTGTGTTTAAAAACAAAAGTTAAACGTGTCTTGCCCTAGCGGTCGGGTGTACCTAGACTGGGACAAACACCGGTCTATTAATCAAAATGATGGCCACTGATAGACTGGTCCCCTGTCCTTATCCGCAAGACCGCAATGGGATGCGAGGTCAAAGGTGGGTTTGTCAGGATCCCTCCAAACGCTCAAAGACGGTCTCTGGCGTTAGTCACGAGCCTCGAAGTGTGACGTCAGATGTTCGGGCTAGGGTGTACCAAACTCAAGTTCTGGTGGCCGAGTCACCGGGCCGTCAGGTTGAATCCCGGTAAAGGTACCTGTGTCCTTGAGCGAGACACTGAACTATTTGCTTAACTAATTGCTTCTCTTCACCAAGGTGTAAATGGGTACCCGTGAGGGTGTATTATTTTAAAATATAATGTACTCCCACAACTACGCTATTGCGAAGCCCCCCCCCCCCCTTCGGAAGAACACATTACGTTTTAACGTATGCATGCACAGTGTGCTCAGACCGTTATCGTTCCATGAAAAACTTAGTCATCAGTGTACGAAAAAAAAAATGACGATATGGGCTCAATTTATACCAAAGAAGGGCATGATACCCCCCCCCCCCCCCATCGTGCTTAGTTTGGTTCCCCTTGATTGGACTGATGGAACAAAATGTCTGCACCGATCTTTAGGTACAAAGATGAGATCCTTCTTTTATAATTGTTCACCATTCTTCAAAAGGTGTGTTTTTAAAAAAGAAACAATAAATTAATTACTTCCCTTCACTGTCGGAAATCCAACAATTGGAAGGTTTATATTGTGGACGGCTCCAGGCAGCACCAAAAGTTCTGCGCCTGATGACTCAATCGACGTGCAATCTGTACTGGGTACAGAATAAGCCACCGTTCATTGTCAGGTCTCATTTCTTGAAGTCTGGAATATTCGCCTAACTTAGAGGATCGATGACCTAAACAAATCCAGAGATTGTCAAGTATAGGACTCTATTTCTGTATTGTGCGATCAGGAGGGTAGGACGGTGTCATGCTGTGTGACTTTCACAATTCAGTTTAGTGTCTGAATCACTTTGGGGCTTTTGAGGAATGTTGGCTGAAAGACAAAGTTCGTGATTTCCAGTGGTATATAATATTATATAATTAGAAAAATAACAATATTAGAAGAATTTGTTTAAAATGTTTCAATCTGATTCACTGATGAAGAAGTTTATACCAGAACTCCTACAGATATTTCCGTCAGAAAAACAATCGAAGTCGAGAAAATAGCGTTTTAAGACACCCTTTAGACCACCGTTGCTTATTTCGATTGCCACAATAAAATATACCCAATATGAACTGGCATATACCATCTCTAAAACAGCAAATGGTTGTCAATGCCAAGTTCTTACAAGGACCATTTTGTCGACTTGCGGACGATATGAACTGGTACTCGTGCTCAAATGCATGCGTTGGGTACCAGGCAATTTTAGCCTATAGTCGACAACTGGCCCGTCTGCAAACTTGGCCATTGTTTGATACTTAAATGGGTTGTGTCGGCATAACCAAAGCAGGCCTGTGGCTGTACATGGAACGGACCTTATGCATGACGTCATCTGAGTAGGGCGCCCTCGGCAAGAGGTCAAAAGAAGGTAAACTGGTCCCCTGTCCTTATGCAGATAAGGACAGGGGACTAGTCTACCGGGGGCCAGTTGTCGACTGAATGGGATGCGAGGTCAAAGGTGCGTTTGTCAGGATCCTTCCAAACGCTCAATACCGGTATCTGGCGTCTCGAAGTGTGACGTCAGATGTTCGGGGTAAAAAGAAGGTTGCCCATTGGCCCATTCTGCGCGCCGCGGGTACATAAATATTTGCGTTTTCCATTGTTGAATCATCGTTTTACCTCTAAGATGGCGTTGTGATGATGTCAATGCATAAAGGTTTATTATGAACCCTCACCTAGTTAATACTGCACGCACCCTCTATCAAATCTTTTGGTGAGCTATGCAGTAACTGGGTGAGAGTTCATATGCCTGCTTTGATCATGACGACACATCCCCTTTGAAACGTGACCAACACATTGGATGGGGGATTGTCAGTGGGTCGGTTGTGTGACGCATTTATTGAAAACTAGAAAATATGAGACAATAAAGCTTCCAAAAAGTAACGATGGTCTTTCCTGTTGGTCAGATAAAAACCTGCACGAACTTTCGGGAGATAAACCGATTCAGTTGATGGACGTTGATTTGAAACATTCCATCTGGTACACGTGTTTGGGTCAGATTGGCTTTATACAGCACAGAGCGACGGTCTAAGTGGATGATTCATGCAGATTTGGTCAACATTGGGTTCTTATGAAAAAATGCATCAATCACCCTGGAAAACTGTGAACTTTCATGCAGGAAAACGACATCACATAGTGGTGTGGTACAATGTATGGGTCCATTCACTGCCGTTAACTCCTCTTTGAGCATGTATTATTATTATTTAGCTTTTAGTGTTTATAAAACCAAGGAACCCTCAAAAGTCCCTAGTAGGACTCTAACCCCCACAAAGTCTAAGGATACCCGAAAAGGGACGAAGATGAACAAATCTCAGTTAGGATGTATAGATTTTGGAGGAAAACCCCCAAGTAAAAAAAAAAAAATCCATCGCAACAAGTATACATACTGAAAAGCCAATCCACATGCAAGACTTCGTTTTGAAACGGGATTCGAACCGGGGTCCACAGAGGTAAAAGTCTGTTAAGCTAACCTGAATGATTGAACTCAAAACAGAATTGTGGAGGGTCAGAATGCTCACTCAGACAGATGTTGCGTATCAACACTGTGCGTGGGCGCGTGGAAGGAACGCCTCCAATTTTTTAATTGATTAAATTGATAAGTTTAGTGGTTGAAATTGCGCTGGGCTTCAAATTGGAACCCTAATTTCCCCATATTGTGCGGGGAAGAAATGATTAGAGTTTTTTTCTATGGAAGTAAGTTCAGAAAAATGTCCACTACTAAATTATCAGACGAGGAAGATTTATGGGTCTGTAGTGGTGATTTATGGGTCTGTAGTGGTGATTTATGGGTCTGTAGTGGTGATTTATGGGTCTGTAGTGGTGATTTATGGGTCTGAAGTGGTGATTTATGGGTCTGTAGTGGTGATTTATGGGTCTGTAGTGGTGATTTATGGGTCTGTAGTGGTGATTTATGGGTCTGTAGTGGTGATTTATGGGTCTGTAGTGGTGATTTATGGGTCTGTAGTGGTGATTTATGGGTCTGTGGTGGTGATTTATGGGTCTGTAGTGGTGATTTATGGGTCTGTAGTGGTGATTTATGGGTCTGTAGTGGTGATTTATGGGTCTGAAGTGGTGACTTATGGGTCTGTAGTGGTGATTTATGGGTCTGTGGTGGTGATTTATGGGTCTGTAGTGGTGATTTATGGGTCTGAAGGGGGTGATGTTATGACCTCCTTTGGATCCCAAATAGGATCCAGCATATAGCCTAAGACCAGACACCTGGGATGTTAGTTTTCACTCTCGACCTGTACGTGGTTTTTCTCCCATGGTAGAATTTTCTTACCACATCTAAAATTAACATTTCTACATCGTTTTATCTTCCTTGATACATCTAAACTTCGCATCTTTTGCTTCCAGTATTGTAACTTTGCTTTTGGTTTTTGGAACCGTTCGATTGTTTTAATCCTATACAAATGTAGATATATACAATAAAAATAACCTGTGAAAATATCATTTCAAAAGGTGATAGCGTTTATGAGATATTGCCGAAAATCCGGAGCTGTTATGTCGACGCAGGAAGAATAATCCACAATTGAAATACACAATCTGAGAAACGTTTCAGACAGAAACGCTTCTCAGATTCAAATTTGTTCTGATAAAAACTGATATATTTTTCCCTAACCACATTACTCCGAAGTAAAATAATTCTCAAAATGCTTTATACTATCCAAAGCTGCTGCAGTACTTCTAACCAAGTAAGTTGCACGTCTCTGTTTTGTTGTAAATTGACTTAAAATGGCGCCAAGTGTATCTTGGTTATCTTGAGTAAGTGGCGAGACTTCTGCAGTAGAAATAGAAACAATTTGCTCTTACAAACCCATGCGTTACTAAATCTGTCATTTCCTACAAGTTTCTTAATTTATACTCGCACGTCGTTTTTCACATGTCTCTGTGCATAGATCACGATTGAAAGCTTCAACTACTGTTTCCGATGATAACAGCACCATACACCCTTTTTTCAATTATGTTTGTTCGCTCGGCCCCAGCGGCCTATCCAGGACCACTGGGATGGGCTAATCAGCTTGCACAGATTCTTGTTCAGGAAGTACGTCATGCATGCAGTGCTTGCAGTGTGAGTGTGATGCATGATGGGACTGAGCATGGGACTGAGCATTAACGTTAACGATACGTTTGCCCATCCCAGCGCCTTTGGTTTTAAGGCAAGGCGCTGGGGACGAGCGAATTATGTTTGGTCTTAACTTAGTACAGTGCGCCCTCAGTAGCCAACAAATCTTTACCCAAATGTGTGATGAATATTTTGATGAACCCTATACATTTCATAATGTCCTTCAACGAAGTTATAAGACACCGTACTTGCGCCCTCTGTTGACTTTGAATTCAACCACAGTGTTGCGGTGCTGTAAAACGATTGCCACTTTCACAACTACAAAATGGCTTACCCGTATAAGTTATCACTTTCGAAACCTCCTCCATGTGAGGAATGTTGTTAATCATATCCGGCACTTCCAATTGTTGCTCGTGCAATAATTATGCGTTTCGTATGAAAAGGACCGGATTCAATGATTTTGTTATTTTAAAATGACACATGGCGGCCGGGTCGGAAGATTTTATGGTGCACAACAAAAAAATTGAATTAATGGCCGACACATAACCTACCCGCAGCTTCGGGGCCCACAGTTGAAAGAAATCGTCTGTCAAATTCTTTAAAGGCTTAATTTTTGGGGAAAAGAAATGTAATTTAGTCTCCACCTTTCCCCAAATTACCAAACCCCCAGTCGGGTTAGCCGAAATCGGCTTCGGTATAAATGGTTCCATTTCGGAAATTCGGACACGGTCTAAGTTTGGAAAGGGATCTGCGCTGTCAACCAATTTGTCTATGGTTCAGCAACCGATGCACATGCTCACTGTATTTCGCGAACACACCTCGTTCAAGTTCAGTGACTGGACGTCTGCAAGCAGTTTTACAATAGTATGAAGGCAGCTGCAGGGGTTAATGTTAATGACGGAAAAGACCATGTCACCTAAAAATCTCTAAATTTGCAGGGTACCTTTACACTTTGTCACAGTTCAGCAGGAAAGTAAAGTTATAGGTCGACGTTGGGTTCCACTTCGACGACTAGTCTTGAAAAACCATCGGTGATAGCGATACGGTGCTCTGAAGAAGTAAGGTGGTTAACGATCTTTGTTCAAATCTGCTCATGATAAGACTACTAAATGAAGTCACTTTCCCCGCCAGCTTATATCTTTACTGGTAGATGTCGATTTGTACGCATGCGTGCGATCATAGACCAACAATGATAACATGATAACCACGACTACGCCCGCCCCCCCCCCCATTTTAGGACGAGGGATGTTCGTCACCACTTTAAAGTACAATCAGAAAGGTTACTGCAATTAGGCACCTACGAAGACTAGACCGATTGTTTGATTTTGGGCAACATTATCAGACTCTTGTCGAATACAAAATCAAAGAATCTCGCTTTCATACTGTACTATATAACTGACTCAAGGGCGAGTGTGGCTCCGGGGGTGCGTTCAAATAGCAATAGTGTGTATAGGGCGCCACCTGTTGGATCCATAGATGTGTGTGTATGGACACTCATGTTGTGCAAAACTAAGGGTCTAGAAGTGGCGTGTCCCGCGGATATCATTTGTTACAAATTTTGGAGGGAAAAACCCAACAACTGCTGATTGTAAGGTGTGTGTGTACCCCCTCTCATCATGCTAGCTGTTCTAGATTGAACAAGAACATGCACCCACACTGCCTCAAATTACAACAGTTTGCACTTTGCCCAGTCTGAACTCACAAATAGCCACAGAATAATCCACAAGAACCTTTTTGAAGAACATTTATTTGTTCAGTCCTGTAGAGTTTGTGGAAGTATCTGATTTAAATAATTACCGAAAGTCTTTTTAGCTTTCCTAGAATCTTATAGGCCCTATGCTTTAAATTTGAAATATAAATACATTGAAAACCGAGGGTTCTGAAATTGCCACCCACAAGCTAATTGGGGGCGGGGTGGGGGAGGTAACACACCTTGCCTACGTCAAACGGTAACACTTTATTGTAGTGACGAGGCAAAAAGCCCACCTTTGATGAGTCGGACTTTTCTTTTCCCATCCCATTAACTCAAAAATGGCGTCCAGGCATGCGTATCTCCAAAATGTATTCAATGTGCAGTTGTGGCTCCATTTTGCGAGAGGTGGCTTGATAGAGGGCGCTTTAGAATACTGTCTGTGTCAGGTATAACGACCTATGAGGTAATGTCTGTACCAGATGATTGGTCACCGGCTATACTATTCATTTTAGCCCTTTGCAAGAACTTTGCTATTACATTTTACTACTGGCTGGGAAACGCAGCGGTTTGTGCTCTTGTCGTACGCACAAACGCTTGCGTCGAGCCACAGCGGCTAGCCCAATAGAAAAAGGCACCATGTTCCCTCATTTTTTCCAACCACTAGTGCGCACGCGTGATGTGCAATTTACATGTTTCATAGACAAGGGAGTGGCACCAACGATGACAGGAATACAAAATATATAGCCAAGGCGCACTCAATACGGACACGACTTTCAAAATATTTGCAGAAACAGACCAATATGAAAAACATTGATGCAATTAAAATGATCATTCCGTCAGTAACATAAAAAGCTCAATTAAGCTCAAATTTCAAAATCTCTAAAGGGTTTGTAAACGTTACATTAGGGAGAACATAACGAAAGAAAGGAAGTTTGTGATAGCACAAGGAAAATATTATCGCAAATTGGTTACATCTCTAAGCTTTTTTCATTATCTGCACATGGCGGGTGTTTCCATTTTATAACCACCCTCCTTTCCATGTCCCACAGATCGACTTTGAACTATTCGAATTTATGGGCTAATCAGTCTTTCGGACAGTCAGTTGGTAGGTAAAGTTGGGCAAGTATGATTTTCAAACATCATTAAACAATTAATTAAACAAACAAATTAAAAAAAAGAAAAAACCTTCTGCAATTTAAACGTTCGCTTTAAATCACACTGACTTTTATCGAAAGTAAAGATGAAATTTGAATAAAAGATAACCAAGCCATAGAAATAATTTTGTTCTCCAATAAAATATTTCATTTGGTTTTTATTAGCATCTTATTTAAAACTATTATATTACAGATCTACATTTTATAAAATGAAAACGGTTTTAAGACAAACGTGGCAAGACGTAGGCGCATCTGATGACACAAGTTCTCATCACTCGTGGTAAATGTTGATTTTTGTGTGAAATTTAAATGGAACAAAGCTTTGACTCCATGACTCGAGGTCAAAGGTCATTGATGACCTCTCGGCATTTCTCGTTCAGAGGTCCTATTCCTTGTTGATGAGATGTGCATAGTTGGATGCTACTACAAACGAGTTTCTGATCTCATGACATGAATATTCATAATGTAGTCTGGCAAACATGGAAATAATAATAACTTCTGATGGGCACACCACTCGCACTCGTGTCTTGTGTCAGAATAATATTACGGAAAAGGGTCACAGGGGCCAGACACCATTACCGTGTCAGCTTGGCCCGTTCTGCCGGTCAACATGACGCGGAAATGGATTTCCCTGGTCCCCTGCTGTCCTTCATCGCGTCAGTTCTGACCAAGGAATAAGTAGAGTGTGTAATAATCTCCGTTGGAGGACACACTGGGCTGTGATTAGAGACACTTGGTCCCAGACCCAGCACTTCCCCCAAGAGATTATTACATGGTGTACCTGCTTAGTACACACACTATGCGGAGCCTTCACATCTAACAAAAATTCAATTTCTACTTAAGTTGGTTTCTATGAGAAAAGCAACTTGAAGCAAACACACAAACAAAAATTGATGTGCTTTTACACGAAGTGAACTATTTATAGCTTTAAATGAAAATAGCAAAATCTTTTTTTTTTTATTATCATCTACACGAAATACCTATTCTAGGACTGGATTATGTACAATCGAAAAGTCTAGGCCCGCAGACTTCAAACTATGTTCTGTATTGTTCTTGTTATTAATGTGCTGTTTTTTAAGGTTATGATTTGTAGGCTATGAGTGCTTAATCAGATTTCAAATATTTGTTTTTAAAACCTCTACGAAAAGAAACGAATTCTAGCATTTAATGTTTGTTTAATTTGAATTAACAAACAAGTTAAAAAATACACAAAAGGTAAAAACTAGTGAAACTCTATACTAATGTAAAAAAAAAGGTAAAGAAATATGTTTTTCTTTACCGAATTTTTAAACATTATTTGAGCATTTTAGATCAAATTCCTAAATGAAAAAAAAACAAAACAAACAACAAATAAAGAAACAAAAGGCAAAGCCTATAACTTGCAATACGTACAAATCTGTGAATGTTATTTTACAAAAATACTGATTACAATAGAATTGGTCTCCATTCGGTTATTTGGGGAAAGAACGTGGCTCTCCTGCCACCGGTCTCCCTTGAGCGTCTGAATCTTCTTGATGCTCCCAAACCATCCACCATTCAATTCCTCCTCTTGATGACGTAGATCGCCACACCGGCAGCGACACCTACGAGGGCGACAACACCAACCACGATACCGATCGTTGCGCCCGTGGAGCCGGCACTGCCGACGATCTGTCCGGGGTCTCCTGCCTCCTCCGCCGTGTCATCGGCGACTCGCTGGTCGGGGTTATTGACGACGGGGTTACCTCGGCCGTGATCGAACGCGGAGCCGTACGGGGTGCCGCGTTTTGGGGTGTCGCGACCGTCGGGTGTGTCACCGCCACCATCGTTGTTGTCGTTTGTGCCGTAGCCGTAGCCGCCACCACCACGACCACCACCACCACCACCGGCAACAACGCCGGGGCCGCCGGGAGAATCGTCCGGGGTATCACCGCCACCGTCGTTGCCGTCGTCAGCATTGCCACCGCCGGCAGCTGCACCGCCATTAGGACCGAGGACTGGACTACCACCGAAACCGTCTCCGTTAGAGGAGCCTCCTGCGCCGAAGAACGGGTTTCCCAGTGCGGTTCCTTGTTCAGCCGAGTTTTTCAAAACTCGAGCCTCCAGGAACGCCATGCAACCTGCAACATTGAAAACAAAAATAGTTATAAAGAAGAAGAAAACAACAGAAAAGGCTTCATCTTTAGTAGTAAACCACGTGGCAAAGCTGTGAAGTGACTAGACATATTTTCTTTTTTATGTATTTATTTATTTAAATATGTTTTTAAAATTTTATTTTAATTTATTTTAATTAATTAATTTATTTGATTATTCAATTATTACAATGTTAAAAATTAATTAATTAACTATATACAATGTATTAACTTAGTTATTTATTTTATACTTTTTATTGTGTATTATTACTTTGTGGGGAACACTATACCAAATATGACAGCATGAGAGTTGTTGTAGTGAACCATACACTACCTAACTATAGATCTGACTGTCTGGGTTCTGGGTTAGATCATGTTACCATAGTGATGTTGCAGTGCCCTACAGCACTCTCAAACAGGGAATACTGAAAAAAGGTCCGATCGTGCGCATTTCCTTCCATTTGCTGAAATTGGGTTTTAAAGTTCACAGACTGATGCGAATAAAAAGTATTATTATTTCCATACAGTATTTAGCGATGTGAATAGTTTATTTTTCCTCCGATCCTATGGGTGGTGGGGGGGGGTGGGGGCTCATGGTGAAGGATGGCAAACCCCTGCCCATCTCTAGTTGAGCAATGAGGCAAAGTCAATCGAGCGAGATGAAAAAGAAGCAGATTGAATTCAGGAACGGTTTGTGACTCATGAGTATCCCTAGATATCCACAAAGGATCTACGCTGGAAGAAGAAAGTAACAAGAAAACGAAAATTCACCCCCCTTTGGCTGAAAGTGGGGGACTTATTTGACAGATATGCAGGCCCCACGTGGCCGCTCTCGGGCAGACAGCGGATGTAAGTTCTTAGCCCGGCTCTGTGAGTCAACCAAAATCACGTACGAGTGCAAACAATTGCTGCCAGAGATATATCTGAGCTTGTTGTACTGTTGATGTTTGTTTGAGAAAGTTGCTTAAAGAAGAACTAGATGGAGGATCCGTCGCCAATGCTTCTATCTAACTGGGGATCAAGGACAATTTTGTTCGTTTCATTATTAAAAAGCTTGTTTGATTTATAGATCAGTAGCAAGATGGTTGGGGTTCCATGACCTCCAGCTGCCTCACCCCCCAATTCAAACCTCGCGGCTGCAAGACCCCCTGTGTAAATTGAAGTTTTAATTTCACAGCCTAGTTTATACATTGGATTTTTGTTGTTATTGAAAAGACACTGTATCCAGTACAAAGGAGCCCATTCATGCTTTAGCTAAAAGACTCAAAACGCAAAATGAGGTACCTAAACAAAACCTCATATGACACGAAGTGGGGTATAACCTCAGACTTCACCTAATCTATAGCGAAGATGGACATTTGTCGTGTTCAGTCAAAGTGGAAGTTATTTATACAATTGCAAATTCAAATTAAATGGTAAAGACAACTTTCAAAAAGTCTTTTGCGAATTGAAGACTCCATTAAATAAACAAATAATAGTAAAAGTATATGCCTCACCCCTCAATCAAATCTCGCGGCTGCAAGACCCCCATTGCAAATTGAAGTTTTAATTTTGCTCTACAATCCCGGCCAAAATGCTTGGGCCACCCGTTCCTATAACGTTACAATAACCATACAATAACCACTCCCTGTCTCACAATAAACATTCTCTCCCCCGTCCCCTCCCCCGTCCCCCGTCCCCCGCTCAATGTTGTCTGGAACGCAGAAGACCGTGCAACGATGTGATTCAACATTGAAAGGGGGCAGGGGGGCCCAACGAGATATGGCCGGGATTGTAGACCACTGCCTAGTGACATTGAATGGCTAGTTACAACGTTAAAAGCCACGAATTTGTCATTTTGCAGTCACAATATTTAGTTGTATTTATTATTTTTAAAGTGTAGATTCAGAGCAATCTGAAGACATAATGCGCAAAACTCATGAAGAATCTTTACAAATATTTAAAGGCAAAACAAGAAAGAAAGAAAGAGACTTACCCAGAATAAGGGCGATCGCTAGAAAGGACTTCATCTTGCTGTCCTCTGCTGCTACAAGATAGAGAACAAGTTGAACAACAGACTGACGGCAGGAGGCAAGTGTGAAACCGTTCGGCTGAGATTCAAAGTGATGACTGCACTCGCTGATACCGTCCACTATAAACAGAGCCCGTTGGTGAACGGAGGTCGACTCCTATTGGCTGGAAGTCCCTCGACCTCCCAGGGACCGAAGTCAAAAAATGCTGGGTGCCTATTTTTGGGGTGGTGACTTGTGACGGGGGATAGTGTCGTTAGTTCTAGAATGCTTTCCGCGTCTAGCTAATAAGAAATTTCAAGGGGGCATTATTGGTTTTCAGAGAAGTAGGATTGAAAGCTTTGCATGGTGGAAGTATAACTATAACTGCGGTGGCACCATGTTTAAATCTCTTTTGAGTAGTGTTGGTTCTGAAAAGAACCGGTGGTTAACGACTCAACGTTTCGATCAGTATACTCTGATCGTCTTCAGGAAATCGTCTTCATATCTCCTGAAGACGATCAGAGCAAACTGATCGAAACGTTGAGTCGTTAACCGCCGGTTCTTTTCAGAACCAACACTACTCAAAAGAAATGTTAACATGGTATCACCGCAAACCTCTCTTAGATTTTCAGAGACTTCATAAATTAGTGAACAAGCAAAGTGTGTGTATGAAATGTTGATTGGATTTGGGATCAATTAAGATTGTCCAGATCTGGAGGGGTTTATTCAAAGCCATATTAATATTGACAAGCTATAGTTATGATGTCCCCCTTAAACTGTCTAACGTGGTTCATCGATTCACAGACAATGATGAGCTCAAGATTATCCTAAACGCAAAGCCAAAGACCCAGAAAAGAACAGAATTGAGGACGATTTTTGAAATGCCACAACGTCATAATGTAGTAGTTGTTTTGGTTTCCCGATTTATCAAATAGAAAACATATATACTTGTTAACAATCCTTTTGTTTTGGTTCGTTATTATATTTTGAACGCCTGTGCCCGGTATAAACTTTGACATTACACAATACTTGATCCGTTGTCTGCGGTTTATTCGAAACTATCGCCAACAATTTGCACTAGATCTTAAACTGAGCTTACTTTTTAAATATATTTAATTTATTCATTTATAAAACAAAACTGGAAAGTTTGAATGACTGTCCTTATAACTCTGAGTGAAACTCTTGCTTTATCAACCAGTCATCATTGATGCCAAGGTTTTCTTACAGAGAAGTGCTTTTGTCCAAGAGAAGTTGGCATTATAAAGCAAATCTAAAAACATTCCACCTTTGGTCGTTGAGGGGGGGTTGGGGGGTTGATCGCCACCAGAAAAAGCCTGTTTCTGTTTGTACGTGTTCCATCATTTTACCCCTCTGTGGAATTGGATTATCGTCAGTTGTAAAATAATGTGCTCAATTATTATGATTGTTTGAAAGAAAAAAAAGTTATAATAATAATAATAATATTTTTTGTGTTTTCAGTTATTACACTTGTTTACATTTTTGTGCGCAAGCTGTCAGTCGTTAGTGGGCGTGACATCGCTTATGGCTCGTTGGATATTCATGAAAGGCGCTGTTCAATGCATAAATCGACGTTTTTTTAGCCCGCGAGGTCACCTGCAAGCTTAGTGATAACGAAGTCGGAAGCTTTTCATTAAGTAAATCACATGAACTGGACCAAATCGATGCCCTTTATGTTTCCTGTTTAACAGCTTGTCGTTACTGGCATCAGTGTCATTTTATAACCGAACATGAAATAGCGTCTAAAAACTGACATGAGTTAGACAAACTTCGGGTTCCCGTGAATGATCCCTCTAATTGAAGTAGGTCGTGTGCTTTAGCAAGATAAATCATAACGGTAAAAACTTATCATAATTATTTGTAACTGAAGCTATATTGGGTAACTTTGATTAGGAAAAAAAAATAATAAATTAACATGCACAAATACAATTTTACGTGTTTTTCAGAGCATTATAGAGGTTTTTTTTTTTTTTACTGCCAACAGAGGGCAGTAGTCGGACCCATTGAGTGGCACAATGTGCATTATTTAAGGTGCAATACTTGATTATTAATGTTCAAAAACACAAATTAACGACTGTGAATTTGTAACCTTGATTCTGACAAAGTGGTTACCTTCACCAACCTGCCCTAAAAAACAAATTCGTGGGACAAACTGACGATGTAAAGAAAGACTTGTATTTGATACCATTCTGTGCGTTATATTGAAATGCCAAATCACGAACAGCCCACCCTTTTTACAAAATCTTTCACAAAACATAGACAGTAATTGGATGTTTTCTCTTTTCACTATTTGGTTGTAAAGTTTTAATCAATCTAGAAAGGTTCGCGCGGTTACACCATTTGCATGAAATTCTTTGTCGGTGAGTTGTGGTGGTTCTGAAAAGAAAAGAACCGATGGCGTACTACCTGTACACAGTGGTACCAGACTGTATCCCCACCATGCAGCTATTTCAAATCATACCTTATTGTTTTAGCTGTGTGATGTGTTGATTGAAAAACTACTGGGGGAAAACAAAGTTTACGAGCCCCTCGAAAAAACAAATTCTAAGTCGGAAGCATCTAATCATTCAACGCATACAAATCCTCCACAAATGTTTTGACGAGTTTTATTTTGAATTTTTTAACGTGCAAAAAAACCCATTTTTACTTAGTCTATAGTCTGCAATGTTTTGTGTGCATTTTGATGTCTCAAAAAGGTTTGCTGTTTTTGCTTAATATAAACAAAACCCTGCGACACACCTGTGGGTATGATGGAGATTTGAACTGTTTCTACGAATTGTGTCTCTTCGTGTCAGTACCCACCTAGCACCGTCAACACCTTGAGTGGATTTGCTGTTCAATTTCTCAATGAATTAGATTTGCCTTGAATCCATTCAAGTTCTTTTTCTGTCCGGACACTTCTTATCTAAAGATAGTCATATACAAAAATAGCCATGGTGGAAATTGGAACAAGCTTCAGTTGTCATATTTAGATTGATTTTGTTTCAGTGTAGCCTATACTTTTGCTTGCCTTTATGTGCAATATTCATGACAGGAGGAATGCCAAACAAAGACAAAGATTGCAGCACAAAGATAACCGTATTTAGACTGGTGTGAACATTTCGTCCCTGCAAAAAGCCACTGCAAAGATTTGTATAACCTTTGACCCGATGTACAACTAGCTGTTGCAAGTACCTTTGGTTTTAATAACTTCAAAGTCACAAAAAATGAAGAATATGAAAAAAGGGCTTTCAACATACTTATGTTGAAAGCCCTTTTTTCATATTATTAGAATGTGTCTAAAAATAATTGTGTCGCATAACTCGAGAAGCAAATGCAGCCCGGTCCTTGATGTAGATCCAAGCCTGTATTGAAAACTGTAACCCTGGCTAAATGTAGGTCAAGGGTACATGATTCGGTTTACATTAAGGTGCAGTGTTCATGCTAGATTTAACTTTGGGCTACACTTAGGTGTTTGTGTCTCTGGCTCTAATTTGGTCCAATACATTCGGGTGCCACAAAGCACGTTCCAAAAGTTAAAAAAAAAAAAAAAATACAAAATAACCAAAACAACAATAACAACAACAATAGTATATTTGCACTAGCTTGAATGTTGAATTCAGTTTTGTGATGCACTTAATGTTCAATAGATAGAGTCCTTTTGAAAGTTAACAAAAATACAAGTCTTTAATCTCACGTTAGAATGGTGTTGAAAGCCATTGCAGGCTGAGGGCCATGCTCATCACTTTCTTTCCTACAAGATGATTGCCACAAAAAAGCTGGGGACATGTTCAAGAAAAATAATGGAAACGAACAAGTACTTTAAATCGCATCAACTGTCAACCTGAAAAGTTATTCCCCCTATAAGCTTATGTAGGTCACAAGGGGAGCCACATGGCTGCTCGACGTCCTCAACGTCTAGTTCCCTATCACCCGTCCCGTTTGTTGTCTCTTCCTGTTCCCGTCGCACTCTGACTCACTCTGAGGTTGATCCCATAGAGCTGCTGGATGACAACCCAAGGATTATTAAAGATCAATACATCGTCCGTTTACCACTGGTTTTTAAAGGATGTCTTTATCAATAAAAAAAATCTTGACAAAGTGAAGACTTCTTAAGCCCGAAGCGGGACAACTTTTCATTTTTGCCAATTGTTCGGTTTTCGGAGTACAACCTGAGACTTGTTAAAATTTGTATTATTACGTGCATCTGCAATACTTTCGTTCAAAATATCACTTGCATTTGTTACATACCGCTGCATGGTTACCAGTGAATCCGAACATGTAAATTCAACTCTCTGTTTTTTCTCTGAACACTTAGGGAAATCTAATTAGTTCCAACGTACACATTGCAGCTCATTGCCACTTAAACAGGTGTGTGGTGTTTCTTCCTCTCTTAACATATGGCTTCGGGTGGGTGGAAGGCAGCTGAGGTTTATGGGGGAAACTCTATTAAATGGAGTCACTTGTCTTATCTTCAGATTAGTTGTTCGGATGTTCGAGGGAAGTATTTTATACTTTGTATAAAAAGGTGCACTTTTGGGTGGAGATATGCACCAGCCCATTGCTGTACCCGGTTGTTTGTGTCTTCCTAATCTAGGAAGTACCCTCCAACGTTTTTTTATTGTAATAAAATGGCTTTGTTATCCATTATCGGTAATTCTTGGACTGTGTTTCTGCCCGCGTGTCGCCTCATTAAATCATACCCGAGAGCTTTGGATAATGAGCTTTATTCAGAACACCGATACGACATCAATCCTTGCCAAAAAACAAACAAAGGAGAGATAGAGCATATTGAAAACAAAATTTTACTAATTCTCCGAATTGATTTCCTTTGAGTTATTTTTAAGCGTATTTTTTGGCATGCACTTCCGGGGGCGGCGGGGGGGGGGGGGTGTATGGGGCACAAGTTTGTGATTTGTAAATATAATAGGTACCTTGGATGAAACTGACTGGCGGTCATGAATGGACAGTTTTTCCAAGAGCTGGACCTCGAAGGAAGAATGAAACGTCGTTTCTCAATTGTTAAAGTTGAATGTTTACATTTTTTCTCATTGAAGAGGACCTAACCAAATGATGCACAGTTATACGTTATTTTAAAGTTCACGGCTAAACCCTAACTGTGTTATTATTTGAATTAATTTTATAATCATGGGGACTAAACGTATATGATTTTTCCAAACGTAATTTATTACCCTTTTAACAACTCCTTAAACTTGGGGTTGGTGTTGGTGGTAGTGGTTGGTGGTGGTGGTTGGTGGTGGTGGTTGGTGGTGGTGGTTGGTGGTAGTGGTTGGTGGTGGTGGTTGGTGGTGTTGGTGGTGTGTTGGTGGTGGTGGTTGGTGGTGGTGGTTGGTGGTGGTGGTTGGTGGTGGGTGGTTGGTGGTGGTGGTTGGTGGTGGTGGTTGGGGGGGGGGGGTAATCAGAGATATGTTTTTAAATCCAATCATATTATGCCCAAGCCCTTTTGAAACCGATATAATTTCCCCAAACGCTGGTTTCTGAAGTGAATACACTCTTGCCATTTCGTTCTTCCACTAATTTGTTCCTTTATCAACTTTTGTTCAATTATTGTGACTAAGTGTTTTTTTTAAAACATATTACAAGTAATTTTAATTTTTCTATGAAACCATTGGACCCATATCAGCTGGCAGTACTGTAACCCGTAGGCATTAAGAAAAAATGACGAAGACATTTTAAGTTGTAGATGAGGCAACTAGGGAAAAACCCACGAGATCAGTTGGGGAGTGAGAACCCAATCCACATAAAGAGCTACGGTTGACGCAGGATTCGAACCGGGGTCCGCTGAGGTGAAAGACGGGGCCAAGGTAACACAAAACCCAAGTGATCTCAAGCATTGTAGTCATAGTGATCTCAAGCATTGTAGTCATAGTGATCTCAAGCATTGTAGTCATAGTGATCTCAAGCATTGTAGTCATAGTGATCTCAAGCATTGTAGTCATAGTGATCTCAAGCATTGTAGTCATAGTTTTATTTTACTTTTATGTTTGCCTTGGACGACAAAACTTGGCATCGAAACGGGTTTCTTACAAGCACCCAACCGCAACAGTTATTTTGAATTAACGTGTGAGAGGAAATAGTCAAGTTCAAACAATGTCTATAAGCGTCTTTTAGTTTGGAAATCGTTCAAGATTCATCAGAGGTTTGACCGTGAATCATGTATTGCCCCTGAAGTAATATATATATGGAAATAATTGCATGGATACAAGCAGGGGATGCTGGAAGTTCAGGTGTCACATTCGGTGAAAGATAAACCACTTGTATATAGTCTTTGGAGAGATTTCCACCACTTTTTAACGATTGTTCTTAAATCTACCGCTTTGGGCTCCACAAAACAAAATGACAACAACAAAACAAACATAAACTAGTTCTAATGATAAAAAGTCTTTAATTTGTAAATCTCAAAATAATCATATAAAAAACATATTAAATGCTATCTAAATTCGAAAACATTTTTTCGGCTGCAGCATTTTAGTTGAAGATTTACCCTGGCAGCTCTCCATACTCAAGTAGGAATTCATTAATAAATTATTCAGTTTGTTTATTTATGGTATCCTCATTGCAGGAGTTTAGGAGCCTGTTCGGCAGGGTCAAGGTAGACCCTATTTTTCTTTGATAGAAATTCAAATACTATCTTTTTTTTTTCATTTTGACTGGAATAATATTCTCCCATTGTGCAATTCGGATGTGAATCAACGGCCGTTTTCGAAACCAATACTTTCGGTATGGGCTCCAGCTTACGGAACCGTCCCTGTGTCCGAAGTCTAGTACCGAAAGTGTACGTTTTCAGAGTAACTGATGGAGCCAAATATGTCGCCTAAGCAAAACTCGTGGTTTCGAAAAGGACCTACACCCCCAAGAACATGGTGTTTGAAATGAAATATCCTTTCACCATCTGAACATAACATCCACCATGAACCCTTTAGCTTAAAACTATTGCTTTACACACCGAGTTTGTGAGCAGGGCCTAATTTGTATAAAGCCTGTAAAATGCACACATATTTAGTCAGGTACCCGAGATAAATAATCACAGGAAGTTGACGACATCTTGAACGTAGCATTACGATCTTTTGAAAGTAGTATGGCAGGAATTGTGTATTAGTATTTTTGCTTTACAGGCACAGTACACGTTTGGTAATGACTCTGAAAATTAATGGCAAAAAAAACTTACTTGGTAAGAAGGACAGCAGCTTTGGGTTGTATAATGAATTTTGAGAAACTTTTAACTTCGAAGTACTTCGGTTATGGAAAATATATCATTTTTGATTCCCCCAAATTTGAATCTGAGAAGCGTGTCAGAAACGCTTCTCAGACTGTGTATTCCTATGGGGAATATTCTTTCTGCGTGGAAATGTTCGCTCCGGTTTTGCGGTGATATCTCAAAAAACGCGACCACCTTTTGATGTGAAATTTTCACAGGGTAGTTTTATTGTATGTACGTACATTCATATAGGGTTGACACAATCAGTGGGCTCCAATTACCAAACGTATGCAGCACCTTTAATGGCGGGGGGGGGGGGAGGGGGGTGTGTCAACATCCTTATAGAGAATAATCCTGAGATCTCGAGAGGGTGACATGTTTTTTCTTAAGGACACTGGCATCCCTAGATGCTCATCTTGGGATGACACAAAGTGTTTTTGTTCTCTGTTGGATGACAGCCCCTGAGATAAGTATTTTTGGATTTGAACAAGTCAGATACCGGTAGCACTCCCAGAGCTTCCATATTTTTAATCTCAAAACTATAACATCTTTTTTTCTCCCAGCTTTGGGTTAAAAATTTTAGCAAACAAGGAAAACAGGTGTTCAATATTTACAAATTGGACGTATCCATTAGCCTTGCCACGAAGCAGGTTTCTTTAATGGGGTGTTGTTGTTTGTTGTTGTTGTTGTTGTTGTTGTTGTTGTTGTTGTTGTTTTTGTTGCTGTTGTTGTTGCTGCTGCTACTGTTGTTGTTGTTGTTGGTGCTGCTACTGTTGTTGTTTTCATCGTTTGAACACACATTCAAACATATAGCTAGAAACACCCACGTAAAAGAAAACAAAATATATTAATATTGAAAGAAAGCAGTTATAAAAAATAATAAAAGCTGCGATCGCTCAATCAACACTGTGTTTCTGCCTCCATCTGTGCCCTTTAATTGCCTTCTAGACAAATGAATGAAATTTGATTCAGACATTCGTCTTGAATGTGGCAAGTCATGGAAGTAAAATGTTCCTGTGGGCACTTGGTACCAGTTCCGAAATTTAACAAAATAACATTTTAGGCAAATTAAACAAATTATTTTGCAAATTACCACAAAAAACTAGATTCTGTTTGCAAATTCATCCTGCTCCAATCGTGAGCAAAGTTGGACACGTTTCAAGACCTTCCCGTGTATAGCGATGAATCACCTTGAGGGACCGGAAGACATCAAGAAAGACTTTAAATTGGAACCTGGACAGGAACTGGGGCCTAGATACAACCTTGAGTGGGCAGTGTAGCTGAATTTATCAGGGATACTGTTTTAGAAAGAGTTTAGCACACTGTAGGCCTAGAGTTTTTGGCATCGTGTTTAACACTATTTTAAGTCGTAATGTTGATAGCGGCGTACTTTGTGGTAGAAGCACTGTTTCCAAACTTCACACTGAAATATTTTCATCTGAGTTATTGTCATTTTAACTGTAGAAAATATTGTTCTACTGTAGACCATGTGACCTGTGACATCACATGTTTACAAAAGAGCCACAGAGCCTCGACTTCATACAGGCACAGCTTGTACACAGCTCAATGGAAGAATTCAACAAATCTTATGTTTTATGGAGTTTATACTGTCTGATTTTTCTCAACTTTTGATATGAAGAAAGGGGGATATCTCAAAAGCTGTACAGCTGTTGCTTTTGTAAGTCTTGAATTGATGTGAAAATTATGACACAAAATATAAATTTTCCCTTTGAGCCTGTGTAGCATCTTGCCCGTCAGGAAACGCATTATAATGTACAAGGTCACCACTCTGTAAACAAAGGTAACATGGTCTATAGTATTGTTAGTATATGGAGTATGCAAGAAGTAAAAAGACACTTAAGAATGTATAAACACAGCAAAATATCTGACCGTCATTCTAAAAATTGACTCAAAATTTATCATCATTAACATTTAAGAAGACAAACCAGTACCGTACCCGTCCAGCTTATAAAACAAGTACGGAGCTTCAGGAGTGCCATACCACTTATCAATATAGTTAGATAATTTAGTTCAGCTTGGAAAGTCGACTTACTGCATGTAGTTAGATGTCGAACTTACCGTGACAATTTATCTCGCAAAATAAAATGTCGACTATCTGTGATAATGTATCTCCCAAAGTTGGTAAGTCGACTTACTTAAAGGTATTGTACACTTTTGGTAACAGCTCAAAATCAGTGTCCACATTTTGTGTGATTCAACATAAAACAAACAAACAAACCTGTGAAAGTTTGAGCTCAATTTGTCATCGAGGTCACGAGAAAATAGTGAAAAGAGACCTTATGTGTTTTCTGTTTTTTCAAACATCGAGTTTTTATCACGCATGATAAAAACTTTACTGTTTTTCTAATTTCTCAGAAACGATAGCATTTTAGGCAGAAATATTTTTAGGAGCCCTTTCTACCATTACTTACTTTAAATCATGTAAGTTATGTGTGAATCTGTGAACATTTCTGTTTTTGGATCTTACCAATAGTGTACAGGGCCTTAAAGTAATTATATGTCGACCTACCTTGGTTATTTTCCCCCGACTTACTGAAACGAAGATAGTTCCTGGTAATTAATCTGGCCAAGACGACTTTCTGAACTTAACAAGTCGACTTACCTTAAGAATTTATCTCGTCAAAACAGATTACTGAATTTAAGATCATATAACTAAACTTTTTAGTTTTCAAGAACTCATATTGGCAAGTTGAATTACCACGACAAATCCACTTATTCCATAAAATAAGTAAAATCCGGCGTTATAATTTATCTCGTTATTTGGATATTTAATGATATGGCACTCGTGAGGCTTCGTAAAAAGGTGATGACGATGGACAGGTGAATAGGCTGTTGTGAAAGTGGGCCGGTCCATGGGTGAGAGGCTTTGAAACCTTAGAACTTGAAATAACTACCGCCATGAAGACAAACCATGTCAGGTGACTTATGGGCGGGCTCATGGTGGCTGAGTATCGGGGGTGAATATAGGAGTCATTACGAGTCATTTTGGGGTAAGATTCAACATGATTAATACGTAAACACACAAGATACACATTACTGGAAAGGTCAATGAGATATGCCCTTTATGTTTCAAAATTATGTCCGACGGAACTGTTCAGAAGTCCCCTCTCTGTTCATGGACGAGTGGACCCTGCCCCTTTCCCAACATATGACGACGGATTGAAAAGTCGTAACTTGAGTACGAGGTTGTAGATTGAACGGACGATTTGAACGAATGCATTGTATGAATGCGCCCAAAAGACCGTGTAATTCTTTCCCTTTGTCGAACATTATTTGGGACCTTGGTTTCCTCGAGATAAATTACTTCAAAGTGTTAAGAAAATGAAATACCGCGCTTTAACGTTCAAACCATATGAGATTTGCACAGGGAACCCTCTTCTCGGGCGAGTTGCCTTTGCAAAAAGTTAGATTAAAACAGGCTTATCATCTCTAAGATTCACAAGACCACCCCTGGAGGAAACTTAATTGCTATAAGGGCGTGTACTTGATAAATGATTACAAATTTATCTGCTCTGTCAATTTACAATCTAAGAGCCTACATGCGGATAAACATCCTGAAGCACGTGTGCGAAATCTGAAACATATCAGTGATCAATCTGGACTCATACAGGAAATGCACAAAGTGCACTTATGCTGTTACCCTGGAAACGCCACATCGATACAAACTGAAGATCTCACAATAAGTTTGTGTTTTTTATGAGGAAGCAGTAGAGACAAAATGGAAGTGGGTGATTGGGTCATGGACTAAGAACTTAAGACGAAGAGGATGGAAGCGTGGCAACCATTAACGGGTAGACAAATTGAATGCCTTAAGGACCGTCAATATAGAAAAGACAGTGCGATAAGTTAGCAACATAGGCATGGCTACTCGGGCCAGACTGGCTGGAAATACAGACTACAGCTTCGGGGAATGGCTTTGTCAAATGCTTGGCGTGGTCTTTGCTGAGCGGGATAGCACATCAAACTCAAGTTCTGGTGGCCCGAGTTCATCCTGGAGCTCTCTCCGAAATCCAAGATGGCGTCCAAAATGGCCGCCATTTTCTAATCTTATCATAAATTTGCAACCAGACATGTTGTAAACTAAAAAAAGGGTCTAAATATATGTTTTGAGGCACAAAGAATCTGATTGAACCATTTTTTGAGATTTTAAAACTCATACGTATCTAAAACTCATAAGTGTTTTAACCCTTTACTTGTATTTACAGCATGGCCGGGTTAAAGCTAATGCTCTTGGCCTAACCGGAGAGGAAGACCTATACCAAATGTGTCTTGAATATTGGATTAAGATGGATCTGACTCTGAAGACAACATTACAGCAACTGTTTACCTCAGTCTGAGATTCTTAATCGACACATTAGAGGTGGATTGTTGTAACCGATTCTGGACCATGTACTTAAGAAAAATGAATACAATTCTCTTATTAATGGCTTTGGGCAAATGTCTCGTCACTTCTGTGGGATATTTTGTCTGACATTATGGGACAGCACTATATTGGGGCCTTTAATTTGCAGGTTCCGTTCACACAGACATTCAAATCCAGACGGTACAGTATGGTATTTACAAACGGGAAAAGGGTGGGGTCTAATCTTCACCTTTGACCTTAAACATTTTTAGTCAACCCATAGAAGCTGAAGTATGTGTATGACTAGTCTGTTCCGGTGAGTTCTCATGACTGATCTACTTTGCCGAAGTCAAAAACGGCTATTAATTATTGATTATTATTTAAAAATGTGAAGTGCAGCAGGTTCAAGATAATTAACTCATAAACAAACATTTTGGTTTAAAGTTTCTCTGAAATCTGTTTTTGTTTTCGGGTAAATCAATGCTGTTAATTAAAAGCAGTCAACTGAAAGAGAAACAAAAGTATACGACAGTTTGGTAGAAATATAACTGGTGTTTTTTTGAGAAATAGTGAATAATGAAAACGGGTTATAGGCTAAGGATCTATTGTTATTATATTGTACCAATCAACTTGAAACTATTGTTTGATGTTTTCGCATATTTTTGTAACGATGAGAGTAGCTGATACTTTTGTAAGAGTTTTATGTGTTCCTGGCAAAAAAGAATGCGTTTAGTTTTACTACAAAATGCTTATTATGTGCGATTTGGTATTAGACATTTGAAGTTTATTTTGTTATTCATAATCGATGCGAATATTTTTGCTGGGCGAAATTCTTGTTGCTGGAGCAATCGTCTTTGATTTCAAAAATCTTATCACCCAATCTGAGAATTTCGACACCTGTACAGTTATCTTTGATTAAAAAAAAGAACACAAAACTAGTCACAGCTTTTTGTTTATGCACTTTTCTTTATTTATCCTTAATCTTTTACATTATTTAATATATTATTGATGAAAGTAAGCAGGCAGACCTCAGTAACGTTATATACAAATAAATCCTGTTTAATTAGTGTGCATTACATTGAGGTTACAAGGGACCCGAACCACCGAACAAAATTGAAAAGGTCGAAGTGGTCCTTAACCGCACTTACCTGTTAAATTATCAGTAAATATTGATAAATAATGATTTTACAATCAATTTCCAATAATGTTTAATATTTCAAATTTCTCTTGATGTGGAACTTACTGTTTAGACGTCATAGAAAAGAGAAAGACAATGACACATTGTAATGCAGTTAAACTGTATATGATACTCGCTCCTAGTTACAGTATGATCAAACCGGACACGCTCTAGAATTCGAGGTTGTGGGTTCGAATCCTGCCCCAGCTGACTTTGGATTGTGTTTTTCCACATTTCTTGGAAAGCACTGAGTATTTTTTGTATCACACATCGATTTGAGGGCAAAATCACAGTAACGTTTTTTTTTCCATCAACTATTACAACATTTATATTATAAGGTTTGTTCTTTTCCGAAGATGGTAAGTTTTACAATTACCTGTTCTTTTTTTTATTCGTTCTGTTATATTACTGTTCAACGGTGCTTACTAAACACTTCACACAAAATGCAACTTTTGTGGGAACCATCAAATATTGTTTAACTTATGTTCAAATCAAAGAAGTTATTTTTGTATCCTGCACAAAAATACAAGAAGTAAACGTTCCACAAAGCGATTATCGTATTTTAGTACATCACACCATTTCAGGAGCAAGACAAATCTGAAGCTGGTTGCAGCACACCATGATCAATCAATCCCAGTATAAAAAAGATAAAACGAGAAGAAACCCCAAAACTAACGAGATAGACCTAAGTGCAGCATTTACTGTAATGGTTTGTTTGTCTGTTCTAATAATAAGTCAGCTAGTTTCAAATTATTTACAGAAGTATTAACAAAAAGTTGCTTTGGTCAAAACTTGCTTCGTCCAACTTTGTTAATATTAGGTGTTGTTTTTGCTTGAAGGCATTCTTTCGCAGCTTGTAGAAAGTGTCTCTTGTTGACCCTATGATGTTGTTGTTTTAGTTTTTTGCAGACTGCACAGTTCTCATCATTATTTAAAGTGCTTTCATTGAAAATTGATTATTCAAAGACACGCACAGCTTGCAGGGATAGAGTCATAGTCTGGTTAACATTGTCTTCAGGTTATTTGCGTTAATAAATTTATCTTGAGGTCCTATAGCTCGCTGCTAGCCTGACTGTAGAATCGCATGAAACCGTCTCTCTTCTTGTGGATTGCAAAGATGATACCGATGAATGCAACGGACACCAGGCCGAGCACTCCGATGGCAATGCCCACCGATTTCCCGGCACTGCCCGAGTGCAGCTTGGTATTGCCCTTCGGTTGTGCCTGGATTTTGGAGAGGAAGGATGGATCGGCCTGCAGCTTGGCGCCTCCTGGCGCCTGCTCCCCGCTGTCCTGATCGGTTGACCCGGCATTACCACCTCTTCCTCCTTGGCCGCCACCCTGCGCACCGCCTCCCTGTACCCCCGCACCGGCTGCATTCCCACCTGTAGCTTCACCACCGACGACGGGACTTCCGCCAGGGCCTACCGTACCGGAGGGGACGCTACCACCGACAGAGTCTGTGTCGATTTCACTCTCCTCGCTGCTACTGGAGCTGCTGGAGCCGGCTTCTCCAGTGGAGACGAAGTACGAGCTACCCTGAGGGTTACCCTGGGGGTTGGCGTTGCCACCTTGGCCATCATCCTGGTCATCTGGGGTGTCAATATTCTGAGGGAGGTTGTCCATTGTGCCTTGCGGGAAGCCCGTTGCCATGACAACTAGGCATTTCAAATGAATGAGATCAAAACAATGTGTTACACAAATTTATAAATCAATCTGTCAGACCCATATTAATACTAAATCCAAAGCAGGGAAATTACTGTTAATAAACTAATGGATTTGGAGTTAGTAGCAAACACCGTAACACTGATTAGTTTAAAGCGCTGTGAACAAAACTTGTGGTAAAACAAAGACAAGAACAAAAACAAACAACAACAGCAACAACAGCAACACTACCAACAACAATAACAACAAGAAACAAGAACAACAAGAACAACAACAAGAACAAGAACAACAAGAACAACAAGAACAACAAGAACAACAAGAACAACAAGAACAACAAAAACAACAAGAACAACAAGAACAACAAGAACAACAAACAACAACAACAACAACAACAACAACAACAACAACAACATCAAGAAAGAAGAAGAAGAAGAAGAAAGAAGAAGGAAGAAGAAGAAGAAAGAAAACAACAACAGCAACAACAACACAAAAACCACACCCAAACAAACCACAGCACAGCAACAGCAACAACACAGCAACAGCAACAGCAAAAGCAACATCAGCACAAAAGAACAGAACAACAAACACACAGCAGCACAACACACACCTAACAGCAACAGCAGCAGCACAGCAACAGCACCATAACAGCAACAGCAGCAGCAGCAGCAGCAGCAGCAGAGCAGACAGACATTAACAGCAACAGCAGCAGCAGCAAACAGCACATTAACAGCAACAGCAGCAGCAGCAGCAGCAGCAGAGCGAGCAGCAACAGCACCATTAATAGCAACAGCAGCAGCAGCAGCAACAGCACCATTAACAGCAACAGCAGCACAGCACCATTACAGCAACAGCAGCAGCAGCAGCAACGGCACCATTAACAGCAACAGCAGCCAGCAGCAGCAACAGCACCATTAACAGCAACAGCAGCAGCAGCAGCAACAGCACCATTAACAGCCAGCAGCAGCAGCAACAGCACCATTAACAGCAACAGCACAGCAGCAACAACAGCACATAACAGCAACAGCGGCAGCACACAGCACCATTAACAGCAACAGCAGCAACAGCACCATTACAGCAACAGCAGCAGCAACAGCAAATCAACAAAACAGCAACAACAACAGCAGCAGCAACAACAGCAACAGCAACAACAACAGCAACAGAAACAGAAACAGCAACAGCAACAACAACAGCAACAGAAACAGAAACAGCAACACAACAACAACAGCAAAAACAACAAAAGGACCACCACCACATCACCAACCACAACACCAACAACTGGACCATTACTTTTTAAAGAGCCATTTCATTTTTCAACCATTAGGTTTACTAAAAGAAAACACTTGTCTGCCAAACCGAGTCTCTGTATTGGAATAGTATGGCCCCTTTTAACAAGTCGTGCTTGAATTGCCTTTACGTTCGCAATCGCAGGGTATCAGACAAAATGTCAGCAAACGTGTTTAATTTAACTTAAATCTCAGCACGCAGGATCCCATTTTCGCGATTTTGCCTTACATTGACTCATAGAGTTGAACAGACCCTCGCGACCCTTCAACTCTTGTGGCGCATGCGCATTGCATTTCCATGGCGCAGCTCTTTTTGTTTTGTTTTACTGCGCCATTGGTAATAATAATAAACTTGAAATTCTCTAATTGCAAGTAAACAAAATTCTTAGCTCTATTTTAAATGTTTAGGAAATGTATCAAAGCTTTACCCAAAAATCTTCTGTGAATTTAAAAACTGTTTTTTTTAAACCGTGCACAGAATGAGTTAGAGAGCTTTATTCTGAAACCAAACAATACGGGTGCAATTGACAACATAATTATGACATTTACAGCTTAGGATCTTTTTTATGCAAAGAAGTATGCTTGGCAGGACAAACGCGGCAAAACACACCCGAAGGAGTGGGCGGGCAATCATTACATCAAAAGTGTGGACCTTGGAGCAAAAGAGGTCCACACAATGTCGGGACTTGAAACACTATGTGGACTTACACCCGTCCACACAGTGTTTTTTTATACCAGTGTTGTGTGTACAGAAGTGTTTAGGCATAGGAATAGCACCAGGTTGGGATTCCAGAAACTGTTGGAATTAAGGAGAATACAGGAAGAAAAAATAATAGTTATAAAGCTCTTTCCACTAACACCTGCTCTCGCCTTGTTTGGGGAAAGCTAATTGTAATGGACACACAGGAAGGGTTCTGCCTAACCAGAGGAAGCTTGAAACGGCCTGTGATAAAACTGCAAATTCAAAGCGGAGATATTCAACAAGAAACATGCAAATGAGAACATCTTTTGCTACGGTTAATTCCAACCCCATTTGTTGAAGACAAGTACAAGCAAATATGAATTTACAATCAAAACAATAAACGATAAACCTAGTATACAAGACGACGGTAAACGCATTCATTTTTCATATTTTAACTCAAATATTTGAGTTTGTGAAAATAATATATTTTTTTTAGTCGAATGATAAAATGACTATCAATACATGGTCGCCGATTCATCCATTTACCCCCGAATTTTTATCTTCCCCCCTTTTTAACCCACTGGGGGGGGGGGGGCTTTCAGAGGTCTGGGGCCAATTTTATAGAGCTGCTTAAGGTTACCAGCCAAACCACCATACCACATGTACAATTTGTGACTGGTATCCTGCTCATTTCTGCTTAGCAGGCAATTGTTAAGCAACATTTTCTGCTTAAGCAGCTCTATGAAATTGGGCCCAGCCTATAGTTACATTCACAACCCTAAAAGCCAGGAGCATAAGGTGACAAGTAAATCCAGAAAATAAATATCGCCGTCTTTTAAAAGTAGAGGAAAGCATGAAATCATCGGCACTTTACAGATGAACGAGCGGTTGTTTTCTAGTAGTACAAAATGTCAACCGTACCAAATCAGAACAGCTGTGACATGTTAATAATGTGCAATGGAGTTTGTCGTGCTCACACTTTGAATGTAATTAATCTGAAAAATTTAATAGATCGACTGTGAGCAATTGCATTAATTATGTTCTTCTGCGGATGGAAAATTTCTAATTTGAATTCTTAAAAAAAAAAATGCAAGCAAGGCAGAATGAAGTAATGTTTAGTATTGACTGTTCGTAACATATGGAAGTGCATCAATTACAGTGAACATTCAGACACATGCGCAAAGCATAGAACCAAGGGAAGTAAGTTAATGTGCTTGTCTTTATCATTCGCGTTTTTTCTAACTTGTCATTGTGAAAGAAAAAGTCTATGCAAAATTGAGCTGAATTCGCTGGAAAACATCACCCTGAAAGCATCAAATGCTTGTACGATCCCACATCAGGGCATTTTGCAAGAAACACAGATACATATTTTGGTTAAACATTATTTGATTGCAATGCCCAGTTTCTAATTTGCGATCAAAATTGACCAAAACTTTTTCGTTTTCGTGGTCTAAAATGACAACGGTTTTGTACTGGGATGAACAAAGGAAATGCACCTCTACCGCAAAAAAGTCGTACGTGAAAACCGCTTCTTTCTCCGCAAACGTACTGCACCAAAGTTCAGTTTAGAAGTTTTACCTACCCATAGACAGGATGCAGCACCACAGTAGTCTCATTTTTGGTCAATCTTTTACAAGTCCAGGAGGAAATAGGAGAGAAAATTGTAGCACAGAAGCTGCAGTTGTGCGATACTCCTCACCAGAAACACTGTTTAAACTGAGTTAGTTGAGAGTAGTTTTTATAAGTGAGTGCTGGATACAGTAATGCAGTAAGGGGTTATTTACTCAGACGTCATACCTCTCGAGACCTTCGGGATGCACTATTTGGCTAGCTCGCCCAGGGTCGTCATAAAAGGAACTTGTCAGTTTTTTTTTCTTTTACTATCGTTGGGGATTACAGCGAACAAAACCCCCGAAATACTTATACAATTGCTCATTTTTGTTAATGCGCAACCCAGATTGTGCTACAAGAAGTCACAAATCAGGGGAGATGTTCGACAGCCAACAATTTCTTTACTACCTGCTTAGTTGATTTCAGTGATCATTCTTGTTTTTTTTTTGTTACGGGTCGTCTTCAAAATGTGTGACTTTCAGAGGGAAAGTGGGTCAAAACTTTTGAGGTCGTAGTTCAAAGGTGACCTTGGGAAAACTCTTCTTGAACTTAGTAATAGTAAAAGAGTCAAGCCAGTGCATTGTAAAAAATATTTTATTTTAATTTTAATAAACGCCTTAATCTTAGAGAGATATGATTTAAAAACTGTAAAGACCAATAAAAGCTGAGCTAACCTTGAAGTTTGTGCGCAGGTCTTTTGAAACAAATCAGCATAATAGACAATTTTAAGTGTCTGGCGACCATTTTGGGTTTTGGCCGTCTTCCCGAAAAAAAATCGAACTTGGCTTGACATCCAGATCTTTGTAGAAGGTCAGACCGTACAATCGTGCCAAACTTCCTGCGTCTACTGCTAAAAAAGTACAATCCCACTATAATGTTCAGTATTCTGCAGGATTTGAGTTTAAGTTTTTTTTCAGGAAAACACCACAGATATTTAGGTTTTCAAAAACCTTTCTCATCCTGTTTTGTTGTCATGAATAAAAAGTAAATTCATCATCTTTGCTAACACCATATTACTGCTCCTAATGATGTTTGCAGTACAACTCTTGCCCCCCCCCCGAAAAATATATAGCTAAATTATCAATTGGTACCTCATGATTAACACCAGGAGCCTCATAATCAACACGAAGAGCCCCACAATCAACACAAAGAGCTTCATGATTTATAACGACAAGAGCCTCATGATCAACACCAAGAGCCTCGTGATAAAATACTAAGAGCCTCATAATAAACACCACGAGCCTCGAGATCAACACCAAGAGCCTCATGATAAACACCACGAGCCTTGTGATCAACACCGGGAGCCTCGTGATCAACACCAAGAGCCTCATAATAAACACCACGAGCCTTGTGATCAACACCAGGAGCCTCAGGATCAACACTAAGAGCCTTGTGATCAACACCAGGAGCCTCATAATAAACACCAGGAGCCTTGTGATCAACACCAGGAGCCTCAGGATCAACACTAAGAGCTTGTGATCAACACCAAGAGCCTCATGTAACACCAATAGCTTCACTATCAACACAGAGCCTCATTATCAACATCAAGAGCCTTGATCAACACCGAGATCACAGCAACACCAAACACACTACACCACAGCTTTCAACACTACCCCAAACTCACACACACCACGCTTCAACACAGAGGACAACCACCGGTAAAACACCATCAAACACCACTCTATCAACACAGAGGACAACCACCGGCATTAATAACATCAGCCCCACAACTACCAGACTCAGCACCATCAATACAACCACACCATCAGCAACCCCACCAGGAAAACAACCAGCAACATCAATGCCCATTCTACCAGTCACAGTACCATTAGCACCACCACTATCGGCATTATCAGCAGGCCCAACAACATTACTACAACAACTATCAAAAACCCACAACCATAGCTGCATAGTTCATCGCTGCAACCACATGGAGGAGCTCCGTTGACCAAGGTACATCCAGTGCCATCATCGGCCCCCATCACCAAGCACGAAAATATGCTTAGCATGAAATTTCTTCCTTGATAAAAACAGTATTACCAACCAAATTTCCATTTGTTGCATTTTGCTTGGTAATGGTATTCAGCTGTTGTTTGCTTATCCTGAAAATCACGTGGAAATTTGGCTGGCAATCCTGTTTTTATCGAGGCAAAATTTCATGCTAAGCAAATTTTTGTGCTGAGCAGCTCTATGAATTTGGGCCCAGACCATACCACCAGTACCAAAATACCAACTCTGCCACAACAGCAAAGGCCTGCAACCCAATGCACTAAAAACGCAACCACCACCTCATAGCTACCCCAATCATTACTACCACAATGCCAAAACCAATGATTACACTTTCCTTTAACTTTAACTGCCACCACTGGTTTCACCAAGTCCTATAACTTTTGCATCCTCCACATGAAAAATCATTGTCGCCATTGTCATCATTGTCATCCCCACCATCCCCACCATCCCCATCCCATCCCTGTCATCCCTATCATCCACATAATCATCATCACCCTCAACATCACCATCAACGTCACTGCTGCATCAACCATAACCGCGATCACCACTACAAACACCACACCTCCTCCTCTACAACACCATCCTCTTCAAGTTTAGAAGACAACCTCATCCCACAATTCTGACAAGCCGTTACACAGACCTAAACCAATTACTCATGCTGCCTCATCCACCATACTTTCCTTCAAATTCCTTTGATATTGCTCCTGCTAAAGATCTTAGATAACACATTATGTTCTTGACTTTCTCTCCCTTGATCTTGACCTCTACGTCACTCCCTCATTCGTTGGTAGCGAGTCTAGTCATGTTTCCGTCGCATTTGGATCCAATCCCTAGAGAGGGTTCAAATATTTCATGCTACAATCGTTCACATCAAAAGAACCCAGATATATTCTCAGTAAATATATAATATATACAACGCAGACTTTATTGCACAAAGGGTTAAACAAATAATATTATTCATTATGATGGTAAATATCTATAGTTATGCCGGCAAAATTTTTGCAAATGGCCTGAACAGAGTATAGACGATGTGACCTGTGACATCACATGTTTACAAAAGAGCCACAGAGCCTGGACTTCCGGCGGGCACAATTGTACACAGCTCAATGGAAGAATACAACAAATCTTATGTTTTATGGAGATCGCACTGTCTGATTTTCCTCAACTTTTGATATGAAGAAAGGGGGGGGGGACATCTCAAAAGCTGTACAGCTGTTGCTTTTGTAATTTGAATTTATGTGAAATTATGACACAAAATATATTTTCCCATTGAGCCTGCGTAGCATCTTGCCCGTCAGGAATAGCATTATAATGTACGAGGTCACCACTCTGTAAACAAATGTAACATGGTATATAACTCCTGTCATGATTGTGAGGCTGTCCGGCAGACAACCACAATGCTCCAGCTCAAATCTATTACATGGGTGATTCTAAATTTGTAAAAAGCAGTAACAACAACAAAGCCCCTCCCTCAAAAAATTAATAAATAAAATAAATAAGTAGATAATATATTAACTAAATGAATACATATATATACAAAAATCTAATAATGACACAAAAGAAAAGTTTACAGATAACAGATTACAGGCAAAAAAGTAGTAATATTTTGTGAGTGGCTCTGGGTGATTTATACACTTGTTAAGCAATGGAAGTAAAGCTTATACCTTAATCCGGAGGTGAGAGTGGGGGTAAACCACCCCTGATACACACCCTTATTGGACAGGGATATTGCCCATTAAGGTTCTCCCCACAGATACCCAAATTGTCATGTTTCCTTCCCCCAAGAAGTTAAGGATAGAGCCTAAAAAAGAAAATCGAACAAATTTATATCGAGTTGTCGCCAGTTGACGGGATAACGGGATTGACTTTGTTAGCTGTAAAAATTGGTATAGGGATTGCACAATTACCTGTACATTATTGTTAAGTGTGACTAAAGTTTCAAAATCCTCTCCAAAACTTGTTTTAAATGTGATATACCGGTTCCTGTATAAAAGGCAGTTTTATGAAACATGGTCGAAGTGGAATCAAATACGAACAGCTGTTTAGTGTCATGACGACAGAAGACTTTCATGAACTCCCACCTAACGAGAATCACTTATCTCTTTGGAACAAGATTCTTTCCTGAAAAAAAAAATCATGTTGGTGTACGTACTCTTCATAATATGGCACTATAGAACTCACAGCATAATCAAAATTACGATTTTTTCCCCGTTGTAGCTCGGCTAAAATCAGGTCAATCTCTGTATGCCTATTGCTTTAATAAGACGCAAATGACAAATACTTTATTTCCTGAGGTATTATAGGTAATTTTGTATCTACAGCCCATGCTAAACTATCGTTATCGTGTTTCGGGAATAAATTAATACCAATAATTGAATTCGATTGAATTGCACCAGAACTAATAGTTGAGAGTACAAGAGCAACGCCACTGGATATCTAGGTCGGGCATTAAAACCGTATTTTTTTCCCGAAAGCAAAAGGGGAAAAAACACAAGTTTCTTAACCATAACAGCCAACCACATTTACAACTCTATAAGATCCAATATAGATGAAGTCAAGCAAGATTGTGGCTACCTTTTACATTTTAGAGTTTAACTTGGCCAATTAGATTGTCATAGTCTTTGAAATTAGCATAAAATGTGAGTTCAGGTGAACTTAAAAAATACTTAACTTAAATCAAGCTTACAATTATCTCCAATTTTAGGTAAACAAAATAGAGATCCAGATTGTGTGAAGTGCTGATTTGGTTTGATGACCAATTAACAGTATGAAGAGTTCCTTTAAAAATGTTCCTTTGTTATAAAATCATTTCAGTTTGTGTACAAAAACAGAAATTTGAATTGTGGATAAAAACAATAATAAAGTTTATTTCCCATCGACACCGTTTTTTATAATAAGCATTGTCATTTCGCTTTTTATAAAATCAGTTCAGTTTGCGTACAAATACCCTTAATATTTCACATGTTTGATGGATAGAAATATTTAATTGTAAACAAAGAACAGTTTACGATTGGTGCAAACAAGAAAATAAATTGAATTAAAATAAATATTGTTTTGTTTTGCATGCATCCAGTAAGAGTGTTAAGGACCAAAGGTATCGTGATCATAAACTGTCACTGCAGATAATTCGTAGAATCTTTGTAACTTAATTAAAAGTTTTTTGTTTTTTCTGTTAATGCACTGGCAGCCAATCCATTATGTCAACCTTCATCATCGGGATTAGAAATCATCCCCAGGCTCAGGTAAATTAATAATAAAGGACGTTTGAATTTACAAGAGCAGCTGGACTGACCTCTGACCTGAAAAAGAAGATGTTAAAGCCAATAGTCAGTGTGGCGACTAGATGTTGGCCGTGAGAGACTTTACGGCTGTAACTGCGGCTGTTGCTAAAAGATGTCGATATTAAGCCGCAGCCGTAGCTCTAGCCAGAGCCGCTTATTATAAAACGGCCTTCGTCTTTGGTTAACACATTTTTTATTTTGCGTGGTTGCATACCACACTGGTGTTTCAGAAACTGAAAACGACGCATTTATTTTCTTCCAAAAGCACATACGAACAATCTTGCTTGCACCACCATTTGGGAAGGGGATGCCCCCGTGCTGTTGTGTAGGGGTGCACCCCACTAACTAAACCTCCATGACATACAGTACAAACGCTCAATATTCAAAAATACTATAACAAACTTTCAAGATTCACAACTTTTTATAGTAAAGGAAAAACTTTCCATTGACTCCTCAAATTGTATCCTCTGCTCAGTTTGATAAGGGGAGTCCCAAGGCCCTCAATATTAAACTACCCCAACACTTCATTATTCAAACGTCCGAGCATCAACCTTGATTTTTTTCTCTCACACCTCTTATCAAATAGAACCATTTTTAAGGCATCCAAGATACCTCAAGATGGATGTAAACAACCCACAGATTACAATTTGGCTAAATGTTTGCACTGTACTCCTTTAACTTGGCTCAAATCTATCTTGTATATAATATTTTGAGGACCTACATAATATTAATGAGGCTGTGGCTCTGTGTTCTTCCTATTTGATGGGGTGCACCGGTAGGGCGCATGTAGGTGAAACCATGTTGAGACCAGCGCCATCAATCTTTACATGCAACTTGACTTCACAAATTGCAGACCTCGGGCAGAAAGTAGCCAAGCATGACGTCAGTGCAAGGGGTCAATAGACCACGTGATTTTTTTTTAAAACATCCAAACCGCCCTCTTGTGAAATTATTTGAAGACATTTTGTAGTCTGGTCCGTGACGAGGGTCCTTATCCAGATGCATGCAAAACAAATTGCATGCGCGCAGGCAGGAACTTGGTTTTGCGATGACCTACGAGAGTACATCGTCTATTGACCCCGTTCACTGACGTCACACGCGACTACTACCTGTCCATGGTAAAAATGCATGACAAGATTAATGGTGCGCGTCCATAAATGCAAGTGCGTCACCTAATATGTGCACCGCAAATAGGGCCATGTCCGAATTGGAGGCGACAGTTACGGCTACGGCTTAATGTTTGCGTCATCATGTGCTGAAGTGTAGGGCTAAGACTGTCCTTAGTTACAGTCGTAGCTCTAGCTGTAGCCGCCAATTCGGATACGTCTTATGCGCAGCCGATACTTATCGTATGGTGACGTCAGGTTAATTGGGTCTTTACATCTGTAGGGTAAACGCAGGGACAATTCCATGAGAAACCGTTGGGTCCAATACACCGTTATCATGTTGCATTCAAATTGTTGCGACCAAACCGAGACTTGACGTTTGTGCATAAATTAGATATCAACCTATTAACGTATCGGTCGTTTTCGGCAAATAAGTGGCCAATTTAAAACGTCGAGTTGTACTAATGCAATAAGTGGCCAATTTAAAACGTCGAGTTGTACTAATTCGCGCGAAATTGAAAGCTCCTCAAAACAGTCATTCCATTTTATGTACCGTGTATGTAGGCAAACATGTTATTTAGCTATATGAATTATTATGCCTCTAAGTGACATCGAATGGCGGCTTCAACATTAGAGGCAAATTGCTTTGATACAAATGAATAAAAGTGATTAGGTTGCAGGTTTTTGTTTTTGTTTTTGCCAAAAAATGACTAGGAAAATTTACATTACTCTGAACCTGGTCATACTTTTCATTCTATCGGTCTGATGGTTGATAATAAATGGACTTGAGAAACAAAGATCGACAGTTCGGCAACACAATGGTAATAGGTACATTAGTTGTGACCAGTCTTTACACGTGTTGCGACACCAGCAATCTAGATATCTACCATTGATGTCTTCAGTCGAGACATCCGTTTTCATTATTCGATCATGACCTAGCTTTTGAAGGGTAATCAAGATTAGTAACCGTGACGACTGTGACGAATTAAACAGATTTGTATGATTCACGATGACCCCGTTTGGTCAGGTCGAAAGGATGACCTTGTTACAGGTCAAGACCAGCAGACCTGACGACTAAAAACAATGAGTCAATGAAAAAGAGCCGTCATCTCAGTCATAACATAATAACCAAGAGAATTATTAAGGTCAGTTTGAAGGCTATAAGACAAAAGTGAAGAAGCAGCCAGACTCGGAGATTAATTGGCTATCTGCTCGCGTGACCTCTTGATAACCACAAGTCAGAATCGTTAAATTTCCCCAACGGTTCACGTTTTTTTAATGAGATATCGCCTAACACACAAGGCCGAACGGCCACTCAAGGTGAGGGCTACACTTAACTGATTTGGGCTGTCGACCCAAATCAACTGACACCAGGGGCACGTTGCCACCTACTCCTGGGGGCTGAAACAGGGTTACTCCCTTCACAGTCCGTAAGGATGTAGGCATGGGTATCATCCACTGGGAGCCTGGCTGGTAGAGCAGAATGCTTTCTACGAAGCAGTTATGGTTAAGTGCCCTAGTCAAGGGCTTTAGTGTCATGACCGGGATTCGAACCCACACTGTGCTGCTGACAACACCAGAGCTTGGGTCCGGTGAACTAGAACTAAAAGAGTAACCTTGTACATTCCATGGAATTTCCTGGCAGACAAAGACTAACATTTAGGCCATGCAAGAAAATTAATATTTTGTATTTTGTATAATTAATATTTTGTAGGATAGAGGGAAACATGCACCAGGCAAGAAGTTCCAAAGAGATGTAGTACGTTGGAAAAATCTTTTGGGATGGGTCTTTGTTCCTACATTGCAGCAAAGCGAGAATGTATTGCAAGCAGAAAGCCTGGTTTCACGCTCCAACATCCTGATAGCGGGAACCAGGTCAAGCACACTGGTGGCAAATTTACCATGAAAACATCTGTGGGAAAAAAAGCAGAGGCCGGCTTCAGACTTACTGTGGGAAAGAGGTTGTAACATTGTCAACAAAGATTTGGTACTCATTGAAAGAAAAGAATGCCCTCGATGTACATTATGACTTTTTCAAAGGCAGTCAAACTTGACATAAACCAAGTAATTTGGAGGGCAAAACAAATCCCCCGTCAGCTGTGTCATCATGTTATTTTCATTAAAATACCTTTCTCAGAAAAACAAGACAACAAAGTCAATTTAGCTTTATCTAATTAACTGTTGAAATTCATCCCAAAGCATCTTTTTCGGACACTGACACATTTCGTTTGATTGACAGCGACAGTATGGTTGGTTGTTACTGTTTAATAATGCTACATCTTGGCGCTGGCACTCTGACCAATCGTAAGCTCAGAATTTTGACCCTTGACCCCTTCTAGATCAATCTGCATAAAAAGCTGTATACATTGCTTCATTACATTGAGCGTGTTGTTTCGATACACCGACTTGTTATTTGAAATCCCTACGCGTACAAAACCAAAATATTTCGTATCTATTTTAATCGTTTGAATCTTGTTTTTTTAGTGATATAGCCTAAATATCATTCGGAATTGTGTGAGTTATTCTTTAACCAAGAACATGGTACTGGTTTTGCATACACGTTGCCTACTGGCATACAGGATTCCCTTCTCTATAGGAAAACCAACACGCCAGGATCCAACCATTTTGAGATAATCGTAGAGGGCGCTCTTCACCGCATTTTCCAAAGAGTCATGTGACCAGTCATCTCATGTTCTGGGCTCTTAAATTGTGACACACGATATTCAAAGCATTTTTTGTGTTGCCCTACAGGTTTATTTCAATTCTCATCAATTCCTGCAACTCTCTTGCCACATTTCAGGGTCTATACAGCATTTAGAAACGGTTTTTGTGAGTGTGACAGTTAGTTGAACACTGCATGGAAAGTAGTCGTTGGTGATTTCAGTGGTTAGGTTATTTTTCTGAAACTGACTTTTGCGAAGAACTTGTTTTTTGGTTTGTTCAGTCAAAGCCGCCACAAAACGTGACTGATTTCACGCAAACGTACGTTCCACGAATTTGTTAACAAACCAACATGTGATTGTTTGCGTTTGTTTACTTCTTAATGTCGGTACGTATTAACGTTGAGGGCCAACTGAGAGCAACTTGTAATCAACTTTATTCGCCATTTGACTGTTCTAGAGCGCATTTTGATTTATTATACCTTTACTTGCGGTGAAATCGCATTTGTCAGTGTTCTCTCGTTGGTTGTCTTGTCCACCCACGCTAAAAAACTAAAAAGACAAAACGGCTAGATGATCATTAACCCTTTTAACAAATCAGTACTTGAACATTCCTCGTAGTTAATAGTTAGTATAAAAACGAATGCCAGTTACATAACAAACTCATTAATATATACCAGTGCTTATTGAATATCAGTGCTTTTTAATTTGAAAAGTGTTCACTGAGAGTAAAACAACAAACCCGTTTCGATTGCGTAAACAAACTTAGTCAGTTTGAAATCGTTATTTCTGTACGAACTGAAAAGATGAGAACTTGAGGCGACCGGGTGGTCGTTGTCAAGAATAAAATGACGACGACAAAACTGACTGCAATCCTTCCTGAAGGAGCATTCATACAACTGAGCTATTCCAGCGGGTCACATGTTCCACGCTATCTTAATCAAAATATCAGCCAATCGGGAAACCGTATTACAAATAACTGCACATGCGCTCTGTAGGCAACACCACCCGAACTATAAATAGCCCCCGGCAACGGTATCTAAAAATAGCCTTAACTCTGTTGTCTTTCAGTCTGCGCATGGCATAGTGCTCTAGCTAAGATGTTCGAATCTCTAATCGATAGTTGCTAGATATCGAAACCTGATGGCACTTCGTAGTTTAAGTTATTGATTTGTCGTCGAAGTCTTGCAAGAGAATCAGCTTAAGTGAACACTCACCATGTCTCATCAACCGCCTCCCCGTTCTGAGCCCCGCCCACCCCGACCGTTCCATCCCGTCCTGGTACGGAGAGTCGATTCATAGGCATGCGCTTAGTCATTAATTCAACCTGCTTCCGTTCAATTAAAGACAGCATTACCCCATCCTTGAAGACACAAGGCATGATTGAGCTCCGAGCCTAAGCAGGGTACCCGCGAGTGCCCGGGTCAAGGGAGAGAGAAAGGTTAGAGGGGGGGGGGTGTCAAAGGTCATGGTTTGAACACGTTCCTGTATTTCTTGTGATACATTTACTTTTAGTGTTGCTAGATTTTTGATTACATAATTTACTGTTTTGCGTACTGGATGTGACGTGCAGTCAATCGAGGGTATGAATGACTGGGAACGATGCGTGGTTGAGTCACAAATTGTGGTGACACGCCCATCATCATGGTCACGTATCGATGCGCTCTCTACATCTCTTTTTAGCTGGTTTTGCGCATTTTTTTCACACAAACGTGATGCTATTGCGAAATGTTTTTTCTCTTTTCTTTGTGATCCACGAAGTTCGGTGACCAATCTTTCCCTTAATTAAACAAGCCTGGCTCTCAGACCACCGTATAGGCCTATGCTTGAAGTGCCCAGGAGAAGCTAGCAGGGCGCCCTCTTTGAGAAAGTGCAATTTTACCTAAATTAACCCGCAAACAAGACTAGCAGATCAACCGAGCTACCTGTTTGTGCGAAGTAACAGTTGCTAAAATAGCAAAGTTGACTTCTTCGTGGCTTTTAAAAGCATAAGTAAAACCTATACAATAATTGTATATTTATATATAGAGAGAAAAAGAGAGATTTCAAGAAAGTAATAGGGAGTCCCTATTCTCAACCCCTCCCACTACCCTCTCTGCCAGTTCCACCAACCACGTTAATTACTGTACTGCACAAAATAACTTTTAGTTCTGCATTCGCCCATGGATATAACAGACGGTACGAAAAAGCGATTCAGTCATTCTTGTCTAGTCAATGACATTGCTTCTTGGTTTGACATACATCATTCGTACGTACACAATGAGCATCATCATGGTCGTCACTAATCGATGCGCACTCTGCATCTCTTTTTAGCTGGTTTTGCGCATTTTTTTATCACAAACACTTCTGGGCCTAACTTCATGGCTTCTGCTTACCGTAAGCAAAGAATCGGCGCTTACGGAAGCAGGGAATTCTGCGCTTACGCCAAGAGTACTCCATGTCACAAGGCATTCTTCGCTTACACAGCTAGTGCAGAAATTCGGTACTTGCACAGTTACAAAGCCATGTACGTGGGAGCCAAAGGTTCCACAATGTTTTTTGAATTATTATCGTTACATATATATCTTTTTGGTAATGAAACCAAGGGATCCTCAAAAGCTACTAAAACTGTGTCCCGTGGTCTGAAACTACGTGCGTGGAGAAGATGTTGAAGCAATGCCCAAAATCAGAAAAAAATACATACGCAATCAGGTAGGGACGGAAACCCAATCCACAGGCAAGGCTCCGGGGCCGATTTCACAAAGAGATAAAACTAGTCTTATCTGAAGTTAGGACCAGTAAAAAACTGGTCTTATCTTAAGACTAGTCCTATCTCTTAGCATTGCCTAGGACTTGTCCTAAGTTAAGAAGAGTTTTGTGAAATCGACACCCCCGGTCCGAGATTCGAACCGGGTTCGCAGTTAGTGAAAGGCTGGGAAGAAACCACTGAGCCAGCCCGAATGCCAAATACTTGCGATACTTGCATAGCCCTCTGCTTTGAAGTACCATTTCAGTAGGAGTAACCAACAAACAACAAGATAGCAACTAAAATAATATATATTGATGACTAGACATCTTCACAGTTTTTAAAATGTTTTAATACATTAATATTTAACAAAGTGGTACTAGCATAATTAAAAAATTGTGAACAATTTTCACCATCGTTAATATAATCCCTTGTTACCCGGTTACGTGATTTCAGTATCGGTTGACTGTTCAAAATCCCAAATAATTCGCAAAGGTGAAAAGAAGCACATGACTTTTGGCTCGGAGTAAAATCTGATAGAAAGTGATCCGAGGGAACGGCGCCCTCGCTCGTCGGAAGTTATACAGCTACATCAATTCATTCATTCAAGTTCTTCACCAAAGAACTCTCAAACGTCATCAGCCGATTTGTGTTCAAGTAATAAAGAGAAGAACCAAGTTCTTAAATAACAAAATGTAGTTCTTGATTGCATTAAAAACACAAATAGAACAAAGTATACTTTTATAAAGCCCTACTCGACAAATCTGTTTCAACAGTTCGACTATCAACTTTCTCAAAATAACAAAGGCGGGATTGTAACCGCCAATTATACATTTCCTTTCCAATTTGATATCAGTCTTAAAAACAATGCAGGAAAAGGGACACGTTGAAAAGATAGCATGCATCCTTGAAGAGAGACTACCATGAGGAGGCTCGCCCGCAAGCAGTCACGGTAGTCTCTTTTCGAGTGTCTCGTATGCAATCTTAAAAAGGTTTCCCTTAAAAAGCAAAGTCGGAAGACAGATTTCAATCAATCAATCAAACTTTATAAAGTGCCTCAACCCCCCAAAATGGCTTAATGAAGGTGCTGAGGCACAGAAGACTAAATAAGTCATTGATGGTAGGCCTCTTGACACAAGTTGGCGTCAGAGGTGTCTTAGTTTAATGTGTTGCAAGATGTTGTGTTCCAGAGATGAATTGAGAAACAAGAAACAAAAGGGGGTTTGGTTTATGACAACCTTCAAAGCAAAATAATGTTTTGCCCATCTGAGTCTGCCTTTAAAAACCCACTCAGAAGTGACATGGGAACGATCACAAACAGGTGTTTGCCTCTTGTGGTGTCACGGCTGATCCAACATGGGTGTCTAATTATTCCAAGTGATGGGTGAAACTGCCTCTTGTTGCGAGTCGTTTTGACCCTGACTTTAAAAGAGCACCAGTCTATTCCCTTGAATAAACGTTCATTGTCTACCGTAATGAAGTTGGAAGCCAATGAAGTAAAAGGTTTTCAAACCATTGTATAAACATTGCTATAATACAAGCAATACAATCAACAATATTTATATTCATTTGTATTATAAATGTACTCTATAACCGAATATAAATACAAAAGTGTTACAACTCTAAGGAGTAAGAATCTGATTAACAGTAGAAATGTCAGTCCACTCTGGCTCTTAAACATTAGGATCTGAAGCGCCGCCCCTGCTTCTCTGTTGCCTTTTGTAAAAAATGTACATACCACCTCCGACAAGGAGGCCTCCGACGACGATACAGGCAACGGTGACTGACGCTGTTTTTGCCGGGCTGTTCAAGAGACCGATCCCGCTTCCACCACCGGCCCCGTAGTCATACGAAGAGTACATGGCGTTGCCTCCATCCCCTCCAGACCCGGAGCCATCATCATCGTCCATGTCGTCGTCGTTGCTGTCATCGGCCGTTGAGCCTCCCGCTGCTTGTCCGGCTCCTCCGGCTCCTACGCTACCACTGATACCGCTAGTACCACCCGGCGCAGAGGCACCGCCCGCACCACCTACTCCGCCGGGGTTGATGCCACCCATGCCCGGGCCGCCCGGGCCACCCATGCCCTGACCACCACCGAAGGGCGGTACCTGGGGTTGTGTCGTCGATGGAGGTTGTGTGAATTCTTGATTGGGTACGTTCACGGGCGGGAACTGGCAAAGCACTGAAAAATCACATATTAAAATTTGATTAATTCATCACCATTAATACCTAATCTTCTATAGTAATGTCCAATTCAACCTCACCCATAATTAAGACATCAACATTTCAGTTGTTAGCATTACGTCATGAAGTTCAAAGGTCAACGACACGGTTAAGGGTCTAAGTTATGAACTTCTTCGTAAATGTCAACGACTAGGTTGCATGATGTTTGGATAAAGCCATTTTGTTTCACTTTTGCTGATACTTGACATTCTAACAGGTTTGTTTAATTGTTTTTTTTGTTGATAATAACTTACATGCGTAATTTTAAAGTATTCCCCTCAGACAGTGTGTTAATCCATTTTAAAAATTGATTGTATTTTTATTGTTGACAGGGATCTGGTTTTACACATCTTTTGAAGACAGATGTACTTTTGTATTTCTTTAACAGCCTCTGTTCAACTTTCATTCATTGTATGTCTTAAGATTTAAAATATATAAAATAAATAAAATACATACATTCCTTTGGTAGACAAACAAACGTCTATGGCAATAGTACATTTTCAATTTGTATTTCAACTGAAAACGCTGGAGAAATGACATGATATTCAATATGACCTTAAAAACTGAAAATAACTAAAATCAGCACCATGCACACATTGGTCACAAAAATTATAATAGACTACCGCGTCGTGGGCCTAATTTTCAAATTGAACCGTCTCGTGAAATAATCGTTAGGAACAAGTCCATCTTCTTATAAAAAAAAAATCCATCTCACAAATAAATCCTCTCTGCTGTTCAATTTGTTTTACAATCCTGCTCTTGGAAGAACGAAAACAATCCGATCAACTCGATAATCTCATCTCAACATCAATCGATAAGAAGTGTCTATAATGTATTGCCACTTTGCATAAAAAGATTAAAAAAACCAGTCAGTATTTTTAATTTAGATAAACTGAGATTTCTTACCGGAGAGTGGGCACAAAGCCAGGAGTAGTAATAAGTATGTCATGTTTCACTGCTTGTAGATTCTGTCTGACGTGGAAGTGAAATGAAATTTAGGAGTTGGTACTTCTGCTCCCGATGGTAGAATGAAACCGAATGCAGCATCTATCGCTGGTTTTTGGAGAGCATGGCCATATTAGGGGATTACTTTGTTAAGCCCCTGTGGCCCGATCGGTACCCTATTACACCGTGGCTGAACTGTGGAAACCGGCTAATTGGATTATTCCGCCGCCAGTCTGCTAACCGTGAATGGTAGGCCTTGGGATCGCTAAATCTGGAACGTGAACTCTAAAAATAGCGTCGTGACTCCAGACATCTGAGCCCAATGAGTTGACCCCCCCGTTGACGTCATTTGGTGAACTGCTCTTAATTGATGCTAACAAATTCCATCCGTGAACACAATGGTCGATTAACTACGGTGTTTAAAGTAATTACTCCATTTTGTTTTTTTTCCGATTCACATTAAAGACGCACCGGTGCTCCGTGGATTCTCATCGACTGGTGGAAACGACTCACAACTCGGTAAAAATAGTTTCATAAACTATATGTTTTTTTTCCCCAATAGTATAGTTTAAGAGGAACATGCTTTACTGTTAAGATACTGTCATAGTGATCAGTCATATCATCCTGGCTTTCCCCCGATTTGCTGCACTTTGGAACTCCCTGCCCGCATCTTGCTTTCGACCAACTTAAAATCTGCCACAGTTCAATGGGAGTATGTTGTGACATATTCTCGCAATTTAAAGATGCCCTTTTCCCCATCAGTAGCCTCACCTAATGAACGGCGTTTTTGCCTTGTGCTGGCAATTTTTCACACACACACACACACACACACACACATCCTTACGGATCCGGTTTGTGGGGTACTGCTATTGTTGTTCTATTATTCCCTTTTCTGAAGAATTCCCTTGTGGGGCCCAATTGTTCCTATTGAAATGACCTTGTGGGGTCCATTGTTCCATTGTTGTCAGGACCCCACATATGCCCTTCTGTGTGTACACACACACACACACCTCACACATTCTCAAAAATGCATCCACGTGAAGCACTCTTTTGTTCTTTCCTTTGTCCCTGCACTGACGTTGTACACAAATTTCTTTGTGGAGCACCCCGGTCTTTAGAAATTCCATGTGAAGACCTTTTGTTTTCCCTTTTTTGTTTTGTCCTTGGTCTTCATAAGGTACCGAAAGTGAGAGCACACACACACACACACCCTCACAGCTCTGTGTTGCTTTTACTCTGTGAACATTCCTTTGTTCTGTACACTTAGAGAAAATCCTATTCTTCAACACTGTAAAAAAAAAACTGTATGGATGTGTGTAAGTCCACATAGTGTTTCAAGTCCCTACGGTATGTGGACCTCTTTTGTTCTCTGTTCCACATTTCGCATGTAGCGTTCAAACACACAGAATAAATGGAGTTGCTCAAACCATGGTTCGTTATTTTGTACTTTATTTCAAAGAACTACATCGGTAACTTTGCAGGAAGATGATAACCCGTTGAAAGCGAGAGAAATGTAGAGAGCAAAACCATTTGGATTTCGAAAAGAAACTTTATCACAGTAAATCTTCATTAACAAATTTCAGATATTAAACTACCGATAGCAGTTGTGCTCATATTATGGTGTAGTGCTTATAGGTTACATGGCTGTGGTAACATAATCGGGACGGAAATGTTACTGAGAATGATTGGTAACATCTGAAGTAACTTGTCTGTTATGGATGGAGTCCTCATCAACCCTCACCATTAAAAAAACAAGAACATCTTTACTGCACCATGGATTTCGTAACTCCTGAAGGATCACCTTAAGAACCAGCCTCGACTTTGTGAATGTCTCTGCCATGGTCAAAACATGAAGCAACTACCGCTTATTGTAGCTTATTAACAAATTAGTTCTTCATTGAAACTATTTGTGAAGCCAATTAGTCTGAGTTCCGATTGTCCAACAGTTTTTGAGTTTTTGACGATAGTTGTAGATAATTTCCATCAATTAGTTCAATCATACACATCATCATAACATTGTATAGCAAGTGATGACAGTGAAGATTTGAACCAGAATCACGGTCCTGAGGCATCCAAGCATGATGGAAGAAGCGGAGTTTACGGGGACGATCTTATCAGTGGTGGCTCTGAAGTAAGGATTAAAATGTACGTAGGTCTGCGATCCCGTGCCCTGGCTGCCTCCTTGGCTCCCGCCCTGGCTTCCACCCATGCCTCCACCCTGGCTCCAGCCCTGGCTGCCGCCCTGGCTGCCGCCCTGGCTCCAGCCCTGGCTCCAGCCCTGGCTCCAGCCCTGAACGCCGCCCTGGCCGCCGCCCTGGCCGCCACCCTGGCCGCCGCCCTGACCACCACCACCCTGGCCCTGGCTACCACCACCTCCGCCTCCCGTAGTTCCACTCTCGCTTTCGCTCCCTCCTTCGGGTGCCTCGACTTCCTCCGATGAATCTCTCCGGACACGGTGGATTCTGTGCTCGTATTTCTCCACCAAGTCCTCTCGGAGACTCCGGAGATTCATGCTGTTCTCGCCCCCGTTGTGCCGTAATTCGCTTTTGTGTCGGCATCCGAAAGCCGAGCATTGGCTGATCCAAACGTACACACGAATAGGAGATACACTACACGCAGAAATAATTAACAATATGGACATTAAAGCAAGTAATAAAAAGACACCATTATAAATAATTATTGAAACAGATTTAAAACCACAGATAGTACTCACCAGAACAGAGAACAAACCCAGCTTTTTCTGGACCCATATTTCCGAATTCGACTCTTTCCAAACGCCAAAGTGACAATGGCCTTTGGAGATGTCGATTTTGTTTTGAGTTGGTCTTAGGTGTGGCACTTTAAGACGGAAAAGTTGAGTTATCTAGTTAGGTTATGGTCATGAAATCCCGGCCATTGTATCAGCAACTTTAGCTACAGGGAAGCAGTTTTTCTATCTAAACCTGATTGTATGCTTATTATTTTGTAAAAAGTGCGTATGTATAATATGATTATACTAAAAAAAATCAATGTCACTCCAAAATGATGATGATAACAATAATATTTTATTGTGCACCTTTTCAAGCCAAGTGGCTCCTCAGATTGTCTTACATCATCCCTGTCCATCGGTCAGTGAGCTTTCCAGAAAACCATCTCAACTCCTTGGGAGTAGGCAGCACCGGCAGCCGGGGTAGATGCACAGTGTTGCTAACCATTCCCAGCCTTGCAATCGGTAAAGGAGATTCAAACCGAGTGCAAGACCCATATTTATCGAAAGTGAGCAAGTAGTGGGAGAAAGCCGAACTGGGCATGAACCTACAGATTTCACACACAGGTCAAAGGTTAATTGAGTTTTTAGCGTCCTTCACGACGAATACTTTAACAGTATAATTATAGAGACTTAAGATGTTCCTCGCCATGGTCAAGCATGCTATTTATATTCTACATATCAAAGAATCACGTGGCACAATAAATCTTTTGCCGGAGATGTGTACATAATTTCAAAGGCCATACTTCTAAAATTACCAAGGAATACACAGTAAGTAAATTGGTGCGATTTCCTCCTTAAGTTAAGGTTAACATGATGCTTAGTCATGAAGCTATATACAGTAATACTGACTCGTGGGTAGTCATGTTTGGTAGCGTGAACCTACACTTGATTTTGTCATGCTTAGTTCTTTCATTTTCAAAATTCGATGTTCTCATCTTTGTTATTTGTTACTTGTGATTTAATGTTAATTTGTCTTGAAAGCAATCCAGGGAGACATTTAACTCCATTACATACTTGGGGATATAGAAATAGTCACCATGATTACATAACACAAGTTTTGTTTATAGACGATTTGACCTGTGACATCACATGTTTACAAAAGAGCCACAGTGCCTGGACTTCCGGCGGGCACATTTGTACACAGCTCAATGGAAGAATACAACAAATCTTATGTTGTATGGAGGATTCGCACTGGGGGGGGGACATCTCAAAAGCTGTACAGCTGTTGCTTTTGTAAATTTTGAATTTATGTGAAAATTATGACACAAAATTTAAATTTTCCCTTTGAGCCTGTGTAGCATCTTGCCCGTCAGGAATAGCATTATAATGCACGAGGTCACCACTCTGTAAACAAATGTAACATGGTCTATATAAACACTAAGTAACTAACCATCATCTATCATAAGCATTGTTTATTTGTAATGTTTATTTATATGAACTACAAATAATTGTTATTTATATGTAATCTTTCAAATATTATATGTTTAAAAGATTAAATAAAAATAATCATTTTTTAATGATCATTTATATTTAATCAATATTTATATACAATAATTTTATATGAATAATCATTATTTATAATCAGTCACTCATTAGTTTTGTACGTGCTTTGGACTTCCGATTGACATGTTAAGGATCTCTGAAGTTTGTATTTATAATAGAAAGTATAGTGATCTCGACAGACTAGTCCTATATACATGTACATTACAACATCACGTAGCCGAACAGCCCAATCGGTCTATTAATATTGATTTTGTCGGACAATACTTTTACACAGCGCCCTCTGCTAGTTTGAGACAGTTCACGTCGTGCATTAACCAGTGTTGACCTTTGACATTCATGACGTCAGATGTTGTTGCGTTTAAGAAGGTTCTTCCAGAACACACGTCATTTTTAACAGCAAAAAGTTAAACAGTTATTGCAGCCATTGATCTGTAATGGAGTTTACAGTGCCCCATCCAAGGGAAACAATGTTTAAACTGTTTGGTCTTTTGTTGCCGTTTAAGAAGGCGTACGTAAGCTCTACGCCCTGCTTGCAGGCACCCACGGTGCTTCCCCCCGAATAAAATGCCGTAAACAAGAAAAATGGCTCAATTTTTTCGCTATATCTTACCCCATTCCCATGTACAAATAAACCTTCTAACAATGACTACTAAACGGCAGAAAACCGACCCAACGTTCACGCTCAGTAGTCTTGTAACAAAGGTTCGAGCGTTAATTGCCGACGCCCTTTCTCCGGGGCTTTTAGCTACGCCCTTCTTCCGGCACTCGACAAGTTGTAACTGTCATTGTTTTTTGATTAAATATTTGGGCTGATGGTTAACCACTTAATTAGGACCTATTTGCAGATTCATGACAGATGAAGACTATGATGAACTACAATAACAACCGCAGGTAGTATCTGCATGGCAATGGTGGAACCGCAGTACAATACCACTGTTCTAAGTTACCATTCAGTTTTAAACTGTTAATGATTTTGTCACTGCTTTTTTGCAGGGCACACATGCAACAGTCGTCCGAACTTTCTGAGGTCACGCTCATTACTTAACCTCACCGGAAGTATTTAGCCACCTCTGACCTCGCAGGGCATTACCCCAAGATGGCCTTGTACATAAAACCGGCAGCAATTTGCACACTCATGAACCATTCTTCTTTCTATTCTAAATGAATCGGTTCTAAGTTAACTTCCTCACGGTATCTAGATACACGTACGACCATAGGAAGAGCTTCGTAAGGCTCACAAATATAGTGACTAGCTATCCCGCAACTCTAATGAGTGAACTAAAGCTCAAGGCTGTTTATTTTAAGCCTGTGAAGTTATGTTACATCTTTTTACTTTAAATTACAACAATTAAATTAATTCATTCATCAGTTTCACATGTCAACTGCCCTTTTGAAGAAAAGAAAATGTATACATATATATTTAGATGTGAAAGTAAGTTATTTAAATCAAGCAAAATGAAGCGATTAAAACTTATGACTCAAGGGAACGCCAACCAAAATAGCCACGAGCATCGCCTTTCTTAATCTTATGTGATTAATAAACTGGATACATTTAGATTGTAAAGACTATACACACAATTTTGTTCCAAAAGAATAATTTTGTAATTTGATATCATTATTTTGATTATTTATTGTGAAACGAGTGAACATTCTCCTGTTGTACCATGGCATAAGCTTCAGTTTATGAACTGCCAGCTAACCCCCCTCTGCCATAACCACACACCCCTCTGCCGGTATGGGACCTAGACGACAATGACGTAAATCCGTCTCATCTAATGAGAAAGGGATAATGTTGGAAACGTGAGTGTCTTTTGAGAATGTAAAAACGAAGGAAACAAGTGGGTTAGGTGGTGTGTATATTCACAAAAGGATTCTTAAAGACAAAATTGTCATGCGTCTTGTATCACCGCTCGATGTTCGTAATTTGTTTTGCTTGGTAGCAAATGTGGTGTAAGAAATTAAAAAATCGACTTCCTTTCAGGAATTAAAAAGTCATAATGTGAATGGATAGCTTGAATGTTTTGCAGATGAACCGATGTCCCTTCCTGGACACCATGCTAAAGTAATGTAGTATACACAATCAATCCAAGCTCTTGATTTCCCGCCCTTCCTTCTAACCCTATGTTGTTCTTATGATGTTTATTGTCTGCAGCGGATTTCCACCAATCCCCTGCATATGTTATCTGGTGAGCCTTTGCAATGTGTACCTGATGATTTGTAGGAAGGGGAAGGGGAAGCTCATTGGTTTGCCTTGATTGTGTTAAATTGTAAAGACAGTTACCCCCCCCCCCCACCACCACCACCACCACAGCCACAAGGGGTGTAGCGACCGGGTGTGTGTATGCCTCTGCTGGCAAATAAAGCGCTGGATCAAGTAGTGCATTGGAATCTAGACTATAGTTAAGTCGTTTTGCCGACCCAAAATCGTTTTTTCCCTGTAAGCACACTAATTTGCAAGCAGGGTGCAAAGACATAATTGGAGGAGGATCGAACCATTCATCTGTGCATCTCATTTGGGAAGGGGGTAATGGGGAAACGAAGCAAGGGTTCTAAGCAGGGGTTGGGGGTTGAGGGTTGGGGCTGGGTGGGTTGCCCACTCCCTTGCCCCCCCCCTGACATTATTGAATACATTAGGGTTGCGTGCTGGCTGCACTAGTATTTCTTGTCATTTGGAGAAGTCTTGTAAATCGCAGGTTTGCAAACTGGCTTTATACACACCCTCTAAACAATTCACAAATCCCTGAGAAACTGTCAACTTTATCGGTTATTCATTAAACCTGGGTTGAACAATCAAGGTACAAACGATATATGCAGAAGTTTGGAACATTTCAATATCTCTCGGAGAATTTATTTCAGTAAAAATCAGGTAAATGATAGATTAATACAAAACAACCAGCCTATAAATAATTCCTTCTGATTCTGAAGTCCCTAAAGAAAATGTTAACCCCTTACCCCCACCCCGCCCCAACACATTTAAAAGAAACACTACCCTGTTCGTATGAGTGACGTAGTTTCACTGCCACGCCCACTTCACACAAACTGACTACACTGATTACCAGAAGCCTATAGGAGTTGCATTGATCTACTTTGATATTAGAACATTGATTTTATATAAGTTCTTCAAAGACTGAGATCTTCTCAGAAATAGAAGTTTCTTTCATAAGAAATGCTTTTGAACGATGCAATGGTTGTTTTGGAGTACAGTTACCCACAAACGTATGCCAGCTATGGAGCCAGAGGTATAGCGCAAATGGTGCAACCAAACTCTGAGAAAATAACGAAAGATGAATACATTTTTGTATAGGGCCTAAGGGCCCTAGATAATTTTGTCAAAGGCGTGAAAAAGATTTGCAAGCGAAAGATTTTTTATTCAATGATTTGATGAGTTTTTGTACACCATTTAGATAAATGAAAGCAATCTATGTTGTCTTTACTCCACAGTAACAGACAACACTAACATCAAATGTTGCCGGTTGCATTATATTTTGTTATTGTACCGCGCAAGTCCCATGTGCATTCAAGCGTCTTTGGGGAACCTTGAGTTCTATGGGAACTTTGGGTTCTTTTGGAGCATTTGGTTCTTTGGTAACATTTGGTTCTTTAGAAACCTTGTCTCCTTTGAAAACCTTGGGTTCTTTTTTAACCTTGGGTTCTTTTTTAACCTTTGGTTCCGAACGAACATCGCTCACGTACTTTTAAAGTTAAAAAGCGTGCAAAAACACACACGAGACTTGACTAAGCTATTTTAATTTGCATGATAGAACCTTATTTGGGAAACAAACAAAAAGTACGAAACTACGATTATAGATACACATACATGTCAATTTAATATATACAATTTAAAAAGTATCTAAAATGTCATCCGTGCTGAACAGATCTATTGAAATGCGTTCGAGTGAACTACTTTGAAATTTAGTTCAAACAACTGGTTATATTGAAAGTATAGTGCACTCAGACTCTGAGAAAACATCGAAACATGAAGACGATTTTGTAGAGGGCCATAAACAATAATTTTGTCAAAGGCGTGGGAAAGCTTTGCAAGCGAAAGAACTTCTATAAAATGATTTGATGAGTTTTGTAAATGTTTACGTCAACAAAGTTTGTGTACACCATTCAGATTAATAATGAAAGCAATCTATGCTATATTTACTCGTCAGTGACAAACAAAACTATTATCATATATTGTCGGTTACATTGCACTATATTTTGTAATTGTGGCGTGCAAGTTCCATGCGCATTCAAAACTTCTCTGGGAACCTTGAGTTATTTTGGGAACCTTTGGTTCTGTGTGAACCTTGGGTTCCCCGCATACATTGCTTCATGATAAGGAAACAGAATCACGTCCTTCAAAAAAGTTCAAAAAAGTTCCAATACATAGGCTATGAGACTTTCGCAAGCTTGTATAATTTGCACGGTTGAATCTTATAAACTGGGAAACACAAACAAGTACGAAACTAAGATTATAGATGCATATACATTATGTCAATTTATTATATACAATTTAAAACTTATCTGAAATATCATCCGTGCTGAACGGATCTGATGCGTCCGAGTGAACTACTTTATGACATAAATTTACTTCAAACAACTAATATATAAATTGTGTAACTTCTTTATGACATAAATTTACTTCAAACAACTGATTAAATTCAATTTTGTTTTACAAATTGAATATAAGTTTTTAAAATAAATGAGATAAACAATAAACTGAAATCCACATTTCAAGTATTAATATTTAAATCAAGTTCATATAATTGTTCAAGAGATCCGTACCCTTGTTGCTACGTAATAAGCCACGCCCCCAACGGCTGTGACGACGACAACCCCACCAATAACAACAACGGTGATTATTGCTGGGAAGGGTATAGGCTGTCTCCGTGGGGCGTTGGGTTTGTCTTGTGAGATATGAGCAATGTTATTGGAGATCGTTGGGGCCTTTGCTCGGGGCTTAACATCGGGTCTTGGTTTAGCTCCTGCCCCATTCATCCTGGGGTTGAACGACCCTAAACCACCGTCACCCCTCTGGCGGGTGGTCAGGGGTACAGCGGCAGGCCACTCGGTGGGTGCGGGTGGTGGGATAAGCGGTGGGTTCAATGGGTTGCCCACGGGGTTGGCCGGCCCAATATCTGGGTACTTTGGTACCTCAACAGGGTGATACTTCGGGATATCAGCCGGGGCTCCTCGGCCAGGGCCGACCGGACCTGGCGGTGCCGGGTTGACCGGGAAACCAGCGACACTGGACCCAGTGTTTCCTGCGTCTATCACGACCTCCTCAGAGCTATCGGTATTCTGTTCGGCACCATCGGTCTGGCCTGCTATCTCCTCGCTCTCCTGGTTGCCTAAGTCGTTGGTTTGTTGGTGTCCTACTGCATCGTCTTCCGCACTCAATGGGAGTGACTCAATAACAGATGGAAGGACAACGAAACCTGTAAATAGGTCAGAGACAAAAGGAACAGGAAACGAATCTTTCAATGTAAACACAACAGGTGGATCAATTAAATCGATCAACAATAAAATAAATTTGCTTGTTTTTTTCCTGACAATTAGCCATGACTCATGCTTGTTTATGCTTGTCAAAATAAACACCAACAATTGTTTGTATCTAAATAAAAGTAATTAGGAAGCAAATAATAATGCAGTATAATCGCGGTCAGTTATTTTTAAATTTGCGACAAGAACTATTTGTAGAAATGTAAAGTGTTAAATTACATTATGTGTAAAATGCATAGGATTAGTCGGGTCCCTCAGTCCATGTAAGTACGGTTCCAACCTTATGAACTGCAACCTTTACACCAACTATCAAAGTACATTATGTCATTTTAACCCCTGTTGATTGGGCCTTTGGCAATCCCGAAACTCTCTGAACTCTTTAAGAGTATAAAGCACCAGTAACGTAATCGATAACCATGTAGCTAGTTATAATATAGCATCTCTACACTCGCAAGTGACCATTTACTCCTGGGTGATGAGAAGTAATTATGGTAAAATATAATGCTAACACAGTTATCGTGGACCAGGATTTGAACCCACAGTTTAACTATTGTGCCACCAGTCCTTATAGCTTGATTTACTCGACCAATCAGCCACGACTTCCTATCTTTAAATGCAAACCTTGGAAATCAAGAACCACGTGACCAGCCTCAATTTAGTATCCGCGTTGAAGTAAACTGTACCACGTGGTTAGACACAGACAAACAATACACTCTGCACAAGTTGATACTAGTGTGCTGTACGGTTAATAAGGTCAACCAAGGTTTTCGTTATTTGAAAAAGTAATGCTGTATTTCAACAAAAGAGAAAGTTAGATATGTACTTATTTGGTAATAACGTAACATTTGCAACGCCCCATTTAAAATCAGCCATCTCGTAAAATAATAGGCATGACAAGTGAAGAATGCCAAATTTCAGCCATTATACAAATGTGTAGCCTTTAACATGTTGAGAAATACTTTAACTCACAGTTTTATCATAATGAGGTATTACTTGAAAGCTATCAAATAAACTGAGCAAGTAAGTCCAGTTTTGAGTTTGGACAGGAGGTGCATGGTTTTGGAAGTGTGTTCGAGGAGTTAATGCAACATTTCAACAGAAGCCGGGTTTGATTTCACAAAGAACTAGGATTTATCTTAAGACGTGTACCAATCCTAAGTGTTAAGAAGAGCTAAGATGTCTTAGATACAAATCACTATGGTGATACTGACAACCCATCTTAAGATGAATCTTAGTGCTTTGTGAAATTGTGATAAGAACTCATTGAAACTGACTGTTAGTTGTCATGACAAAAATGTGTATCATGGTGAATCAATCAAGTTTGAACGCTTTGGGCTTTCAGAACTTCTAAGTCGTAGTATTATATTTTTTGGATTATTTCCAATAATCGACCTGTCATTACCCTCGCTGATCATTCACAAAACAATTTGGAAAATAATTCATTTTGGAAACCAGTTTTAAGGCTAGAAATTAAATGCAGAGATGGGAAGGGGTGGTATAGAAGCATGTGATAACTATGTCCTTTTGCCATAAGCCACAACTTATCACTAATGGAAACAGAAACTCCTTTGTGTCCAATACAGAGATTAGCAATATGGCAATTTAAAGTCATATTTAATGAACATATTAGCAACCACAATCATACATGCCGGGAGTGAGTCAGAGTGCCGGTAAATCTCCCGACTCGCTTCAAATCAGCACATGTGGCTAGTTATTTAACAGAAAACATATATATAATACTTACCAATCACGACCACGAAGAAAAGGCTTGCTGTCGACGCCATCTTGGATTCAACTACAAATGGTTTCCTCAAGTTCGTGTGACAGAAATCTTGAGTCGGATTGTGAAGAAAAAAAAAAGTCCAACCTCTTTCCCTCAGGCATGAATGACTCTCACAAGAAAGTCATGTTGAATTGGACGTCAGATATGCACGTTCAACTACCGGTCCAAGGGTTCGCAAACGGATGAATTGATTAACATTTTGGAGAAGGACGCGGGAAGATTTCTGATTGGTTGCTAGTTAAGTGCAACTTAAGGGCATTCAGCGTTTATCCCCTCTATATGTGAGTCAAAATGGCAACCCAGAATCTCTAATCATGTCAGCTGTTTACGCTAAGAAAGATAAACGGTAAACTAACTGAAACAAACACACGTCTATAGTTGTGTGTTTAGGAGAACAGGGTGAATGAAAAAGACTTCGTAAGTTCTAAACTGTGAAATGCTGTTTGATGATCGTCATGCATGACGTCATTGCTATACACGAGAAGGGCCTCAATCCGTTCCTCATACGTCATTTCTTCTGCTTGTGGCTTTTTAGTCTAATCAAGACTTCCTTTGACGTTGGGATAACAAAAAAAAGTAAAAAGGGTCGATCCAACACCTCATTGTTTTTGTTAAAGTAAATATCTTTTGGGTACATGAGGCCTCTGTGATTTGAGGGAGATAGGGGACGCCGGCAAAGCTTGGCTCTGGGGGTGGGTGAATGAGGGTGGATTGGGGGTAGGTGGAGTCGGAACCACATCCGCGTCTCTTCCTGGCCTTACAGGTGTTTGCCAAGTTTTTGTGTTTACACATTTGCCAGTATTTCAGTTCATTTATTGCAGTTAACTAGTTTCGTTGCCTTTTCACTATTTCGCTCAGCCTTATAAGCTAAAATATCACAAGTGTAATATGTCTGGTTTAAAGACAGGAACCAGGAACCAAAGTCAAAACTCAACAAACCGTTTTTTGTGACTGAGAGGAACCGCCATAACGATGTTTGTTCTTATAGACAACTTCAAAATTATTCAGGCTTCTGTTGAAACCTCAACAAAATTGTTTTTGTACATCTTCGATTTTTTTGATATTTATTTCAATCTTAGTATCAAAAGCTATGTTTTCCTAAATGCGAAAACGTACCATTTATTTGGGGGAAAAACCTTGTTGAGGACGATTAAGAGTTGTGATAATTTGAACAGCTTTCACTTTTTTAGGCTATTGCTGTACCGTCTGTGCACTTCTCACTGTAATCACCCCATAGCTGTTTTTTTTCTTACTATTTTGATCTGCATTCGAGCAGTCTTCTTCAATTTCCTTTGCTCTTTGTTCGCATGTCTCGCTTTTTTTGTTTACATGCGAAGGTAAGATGTTAGACCTACCACACCCAAAATGTTCTTTAGGCACTTCGATTTGCTCGATCAACCGCCTTAATACTTCCTGTTAAAATAGAAACCAGCCCTTTAAAATATTGTTTCAATAAGAATTATATTTTGTACGTATTGCATCGCGTCAACTGTTTTAGAATGTGAGAATAAAGTGTGATGTCATATTTAATTTAGCTGAAATAAACTCAGGTGTGTTTTTCAAACGAGTGTCATTTTCAATTTACAGCATCATGCCGTGCATTCAACGCGTGCGTGGCCGGCACGGGCTATAACCAGAAACCCACTTATAGACGAATTGAATTAGACGCCCAAAATAACGATAACTCGGCTGTTTTGGGGTATGAGTGAAGGAAGATGAAGACATGGTTTGAGTTGTCAATTAGAGTCTATTATTTTGTTACTCTATTATTGATCAGTTTTATTATATCACCAGCCGGTCATCGGTTAATTAGATAAAGGCCCTCTCGGGTCGGGCAATCCACGGATTTGTTTTTTACAGTTTGTACAAAATTATTCAAATAGGAAGAGTTGACTTATGCCTTATCGACATCAAAGTGCTTTAAGTATTTGTCCAACCTTTTCCAGGAATTCCTGAACATTACGTTATCACAACCAATCATCCTAACATCCTCAGCAATGCAAAGAATTGTCAATTTGTAACACGTCCTCGAAATTGTTTCAAAAGATAAAGTTTGCTCCGTAATGTTATCACCTCTTTGCACAGTTCCTTCATTCATTCAACTAGGTAATAAGGGACTAGGGACAAGTTTAGGAATTCTTAGTCACTCGTTGATTATCTGCAGCAGATAAAGACCTAATAATAAAAATGCTCACACACTTAAAATTATTTTGAATTATTTAACGTTGATTTAATAAACTTCCAGCCAATATATGGCGGTTCTTAATTTGGTGCAAAAGTAGTCCTCCTTCGGTCAAATCTTCTGCCAGTTAAAATATTAGTCCGCAGTTCATTGTATTAGGCTTTTCAATTGGACAATTTAAATGAAGCAAAAGCTTTGTTAGTGGCTGATTTAAGTGTAAACATTAACACTTCCAATATTACGAAAATAATTCTACAACTGCACATCTTAGATGAAGCCTATTATGGAACGAGTATTGACAGTTAGTGTAATGGGACCTTTTCTTCAAGGACAATACCATTTAAGCAAAACTGACTAACAATATTTCAAGATGCATTAAATGAGGCAATATCAAGCTGATTGTACCTCCATTTGAATTGTTGCTTTATCGTGAACTGGGGAGAACCCCCCACCAACAAAATTATTAAAGTAATACTAATAATGGACCTTTGTGGTGCAAGCTGCCTGAGGTAGCTTTTGACTCCAGTGGACGGATGCAGAAGGCAATGATACATAGTTTTTTGATATTTTGAAGTATCCATCACTTAAGGTCACACAGAGAGAACTACTTTCAGACCTTCTGACCCCTCTGTCATCATAAATATGCAAAAATATACAGTTCACAGTGTCCCCCAAACAAAACAGGCGTTTACGATCATCCTGAATGCTTGCGGCTTTTTAGTAACCATTAACCCTGGGGTCGGCGAAGGTGCTTTTTTTATAATTTTGTTAATTACAACACTTTTTTGTGTTCAATTTCGCTAAAATTAATTTTCATCCAACCCTGAACAGTCCTTAAAAAAGTGGCTGAACCGATTTTGCCCTAGAGGTCATTCACCGGGTAGGCCAGTTGTCACAAAATGTGGGTGGAGCCAAGGCGGCATTCATTTGTACTATTTTTGGCAAAATCGTGGATTTCTACATGCTTTTGGCGAATCAGTTGTGAACCAATATGCAATTGCCAGAATGTTAAAATCTTTGGTGTGTGTGTTCAGTGAACTTAGATTCATCTGTTCAAACCATTAGAACAAGATTTGTGCCCCAAACACAGTTATTTACACCCCAACATAAAAACGCCTACCGCGTGAGCACCCTGGGGGACGCGCGTAAATATTCTAAGCTGGCTGCTTGCAGGGTTTTAACCCATTATATTAGTTTTTTTCTCCGTTGATACTTTATCATTTTTAAAGTCAGCCTCTGACGTCCTGTGTACAATCTCCCATACCCTTCAACTTGCAGTTATATTGCATAGTGTGATTACTCAATAGTTCAGCCTCATTTGATCACAAAGGGAATTTGTGATTAAAGTAATACTGCAAATGCAGCAGGAGAACATGGCCCAATTTCAGAATAACGTTACAGGCGAAACTACCATGTCACATGTGCAATTTGTGAAAATTGTTAAGCAAAATTTTTTGCTTAACCAGCTCACGTCCACCATCTATGTACATATATACACTTCTATATCAGTCAAAAACAAAATTCCTTCATACAGGCTAATTTGTAAGTTAAAGCTCTTTCACACACTATTTTTTGTCTTAAACTTGTACTTGGCTTCAGAGCAGGAGCATGCGCAACACACAAATGTTAAACACAATTTATAATTTAAAACAAGCAGTTCGTGTCAAAACACGATAAACATGCAACGTGAGCGTACATCGCATACAACTATTGCCACTTGGTGTTAGAGATTGGTTTAAAGCAAAACCGCAGGGAACTTCTTACAGGAACTGATTCCATCGTCTCCATGAAGTCAAGGTTTCTTGAGCTAACAAAAATGTATGAAGTGATATCGTAAAGTTTGCATAAACTGTTCAGTAAAAGTGTCTATGCCGTTCCATCGCCTCTCAAAGTTCTGCCTGTCGGCGTTGCAGTCATGGCTTGCGTTGTGATCGTCGCTGTGGTCGTCCCCGCTGTCGTGGTAGGAATCGGGGGTACGGTCGTGGGCCTGATCGCTGTGGTGGCTTGAGTCGTGGTCGTTGCTTGAGTCGTGGTCGGCGATGTTGTGATCGCCGGAGGGGGAGTCGTTGTGTATGGACATAGATTCTCGTTGCTGTCGTCATCGCTGCTGTCATCGTCGCTGTCATTACGCTGCACACATTCTTCAGAACTGCTGTCGTCGTTATTTTGGCTTTTTCGCTGCCGGTTCCTCCTGGCGCGACGTAAATTTTTAAGGGGGCGACAGTCAGAGATCTGTGCTAAGAAGAGTGCTGTAAAATAGGAAGAACAAAAAAGGAATGTGATAGTTATTACAAGACAAAATTCGTAATAGTGAGCGTGTCGCATGCCTTTGTCACACCAAGGACTTTTAAAAAATTGATGCATGTGGTTTGAGTTTGTCTACAAAACAAACAGGGATGTCGCTAGAAAACCAAACAATACTGTGAGAAAGTTGTTTTACGGTTTTTACTGTGTAATGAACTCTAAAAAAACCAATGTGCATGGACCAGTACAGCACAGTTTTCAAATAGATATATTTTAAAATTAGTTTTCTAAATCATAAAGAAAACTACTCAATAGTTTTATGAACAAAAATGAATATTTTGAAAGTACACTGATTATAAAGTTCATACTATTAACGATACAAAATCTTCAGAGCAATATGTACGTCTGGGCTACTGTCAAAGTCTAGAAAAGAGCTTTTTAAGGGGACTTGAAAAATCTTTGTTGCTTATTTCAATTGCCACAAATGAAATAAGCCCACTATGACTGAGTCAAAAAAACATTTTCACAAAATGTAACCAATGAATGTGGTGCAATCTTCACAAGTTCTTTGTTGGGATAGGAGTTACCCCATGACCGACAGGATAGGGATTAATTTTCTTTTCAGGAACAAGAACAAAAATAAGAACAAGAACAAGAACAAGAACAAGAACAACATCAACAACAAACAAAAACCCTGACAACAACAACAACAACAACAACAACACAATGTACTGTCTCTCTTTAAAATAAAGGTAATATAGGTTTGGTTGAACTTATGTTCTAAATAACTTCTCTTTTTTCCCCTTTTTTCAGTCCGACAGTTTGTTCAAAATTGCATTCGTTTTTTAAATATATATTTATATCGATATATTTTAAATATATATATATCGATATATTTTAAATAAATCTATAGAGAAATATATATATATTTTAATTTACAAAACAAAGTGAATAAGATTTGTCACCGGGCGATTAACAAATCACAGATGGCATAATATTTAGGCTTGAACTTATAGTCAACCTAAAGTATAGTAAGATAACAGATGCATGGTTGACTGGCGGATTCGTCGTTCCGGCCTTGAAGAACAGTATTCCATACGGGAAGTTCCAGAATTCCGATGGTATTCAATTCAGTTGCAGAAGATCACAGTTATCATGAGAAACTTGTCACGGTGTTTCCTTGTATGTTTCGATGAAAACTGTACCACCTCTACGAAAGCATTGTACAACATCATTTAAAGTCATACATTTTGTGTAATATATGTATTTTTTTCATAAGGGAAATAGTGCACAGCATCGCTTATTGGAAGAGTATACATTGAATCCCCAAGTGTTCAAGAAACTGCGGGAATATTTACTGTGGAAAGTTTACCCGCATCATTTTGTCAATTTACAACGTGTAGGAATGTTCGAGCAGAATAAACATCATGGCAGTGTGGTACAGTCTCTCTACCAGTTGCGCTCTTCTCTGCATGCTTTCAAATCAGCAGTAAAAACCCTTTTTTTTGGGGGGGGGGGGTAACCTTCAAGCTGTAGACCTTTCCCCCGCCCCCTTTTTTCTTCTTTTTTTGCAACTTACTGTAATGACTGCGTTTCACACTGCAGTGGTTTTTAGAACTTTGAAAGGCCCCGTTATTGTTATTACTTATGACACGGATCCTCAGTTTCATAAAGCTGTTTAGATTAAGTTGGTGGTATCTTGCTCTGACTTTCACCTCTGTGGTCCTCGGTTTGAATCCCACCTGTTATACCTGGCTTTTTCTATAAGGTTTCCCACCCTCATCTAAAACCAATATATCTTCGTTATCATCTCGACACAGGTAAATTCATGGCAAGGCTTACAGTGCAAACGGCTATTGTACATTGGTTCATAAACTAAACCATTTTTGAAAGTTACAAAATAGTATTAAAGAAAATAAGCAGAAATTGCGTAAGACTTGTATACTTGCAACACAAACATTTATGGGAAGACTTTCACAAGTTGAGTACACCGGTATTTTGGCTGATAAGCTGCAGTGATATTTTGTCCATGCTTAGCATATTTATTGAGCAACAAACTTTTCCTAAGGGATTCATCTTCAGTTACCGATTTGGATATATCTTGTGCACTAGGAAGGCTGTTTTGAAAGCAACTGTTTGAATTTCTTCAATTTAAATCACCACTTCCGTAAAACAAATGACAACGTTAAGCGGAAATAGTTATCGGGGGGGGGGGGTTCTGGTGTTCGTGGCAGGATGACATGCTGATGTAAACTTCTAGAAGTTTTTACAAACTTTTTAAGTCGTCACGAAAATATGTTCATATGAAAAGGTTTGCATGCACTATTGCATCGATCTTTCTGGACAGTAAATTGTTTGCAAACACTCATAAAATTAGGTCAATTTGTTTCTTCTTATGCGATCCAACTTAACTTCATTGTTTGAATACTCTTTCAGAATATACGTTTCTTGTTTTCAGCAAAAAAGCTGAGCGTCAACAAATTCGGACCTTTACTCATCTGATCATTTGAATCATGCCGATAACGTTGGTCATCTGTATAATCTACACTTACTTTACTCAAAACAGGGCCCCATTGATTGCCCAAAAGCTTCGGTTCTAATTTGGATTTGGCATATTATTCAAATAAGCACAATAACTGAAAAGTCCACAAATCCCCAAGAGGGGGAAAAAAACAACAACAAAAAACAACACCTTAATCTTGTCATTGATTATGGTCTCAAAAGCATGAAGATTGTCCACTGTTTCTGATGTATTTGTTGAAAGACGGGTCTGGGATGTATTAAAGGAACATTACAGAATTGGTTTTTGCTAACAAAACAGTTGCTGGCAGTGTAAGCACTTTATGTAATCCACCATATACATAAACTGACAAACCTGAAGAAGTTTGAGATCGATCGGCCATCTGGGTCACGAGAAAATAGTGAAAATCCGATTACACATTTGCATGAAATCATATAGATTCAACAAATGAATAAAACGCTAACTGAGCGATAAACTCCAATCGGAAAATTAGTTTATTCATTTCTCATCAAATATGGCATTTCGGACAGAAATATTTTAAGTGATGTTTTCTACTATCATCATCATTAGACCGTGTAAGTTTTATGTAAATCTGTGATCAAAAAGTTTTTTCTTCTTACCAATTCTGTAATGTTCCTTTAAGTATTCCGTAAATAAACTGCTGAAACTTACAAATAATTCTTACTGTACTTACTCAAAGCTGCAACCAGCAAGAATGTGGTGATGATCTTAGCGGAAGCCATTCTCCGTAAGTAAGTTTATCTCAAATTTAGTCTCGTTGACACCTCACAAAAAACTCGGAAAGATAAATTTCCACACGTTCTGTTGTTACCTAATCTCATTAATAATTGAAATCACACGAATTGTTGTTCTTCTTTTTATGCTCGGCTGGTTGTTCACGAATTATTTTAAATATATTTCTGACATAACGGTGGAGTCAACCGAAACTGGAATACGTCACCGTGTAAGGTTGTTCCGTTCACGGTAAAGAGCTGCCAAGGCGGACGTTCCCGGACAGGATGTGCGATTCAAGTTCACTGGTACAAGTTAATGGACATGTCAGATGTGCATAACTGATTCACGACTGATTACGTCAGTATTAAAAGCAAAAAGCATTAGTTTTCCGATGTTAACACAGTAGTCGTTTAATAAATCTTAGTTTTTTAACAACGTACCAAGAAAATCCACAAGCATTTTGCTGGAATTGTTTGGTAAAAATAGGCTATGAAGTGAAACGAAACAGTCAATTTAATGATACTCCTCTTAAACTATTTTGTCTTTTGTATGTCTTTCAATGCATCAACTAAATGACAACTTCATGAAAACAATTAAACTTTTAATGATACAGTTTATTAAAAATCAAGAACATAACGGTTACACTGATAAATATCGCAATATAATTAATATTAATTCTGCTAATAACTATAAACATCAGATGTTTAAGCCAGCTGGTATATAATTTTGAGAAGTTCAACAAAATAACAATTCATGACGGATGTGTCTCATTATTTGTTCTCTTTTAAAATCTGTTTATTTAACCTTTTTTAATGTGTTACGAATACAAGACTGACTAAAAAAAAATTAAAATAACGAAACAAAAACCTCATATCTTAGGAGACTTAACAATTTGATTGTGTGAACATCTTTTTTTGAATTTTATTTTGAATACATGATTCTGTACAAACAATTTGTATTCTTTCAACAGTTGTAGAGAATTGCATTCTCGTTGTTCATAAACTTGACATCAGTTATTAAAGAGGTAACTGTCGCCATGAACTAAGCAGGCCTGTGGCTCTACATGGAATTATGAACTCTCACCCAATTACTACAAGCGCATGCGCCCTCCATTTCCGGAAGTAACTAGATGAGAGTACATAATTCCATGTAAGGCCGGCCTCATGCCTGCTGTGATCATGACGACAGTGCCCTTTTAAAAGTGTTCAACTTTACGATTACTTCACTTATTAAAACTGTAAACACCCCAACATGTCACCTACATGATACTATAAAGAGTAACAAGGCAAAGGCTGTTTTATAATTTAAACCTCTTATTTATCATCCTTAATGTTTTAGTCATGTGTTGTGGGCGGAGAGGTGGGAGGGGTGGTGCGGGTGGGGGTGGTGCGGGTGGGTGGGGGGGGGGGCTTATGGTTAAAAGACACATTGTTTCTTATAGGGTGCCTCACTTTATATTTATTGAGTAACAATTATAAGGAAATAGTTTGAGATTTGCAGATAAAGAGAATGTGTGTCTTCAGAGTGCGAGGTGGTAGTAGGCTTACCGGAAAAATGTACTTTGTTATGACGTAGTTCTGAGCATGCGCACACTTCTAAGAACGTTAAGGCCTTATTCAAATTGGCGGCTACGGTTACGCCTTCGACTATTGCTAAGGGTGTTGCTAAGGACGACCTATACTTCAACACACGATGACAAGGAAATCTAGCGGTAGCTGTAGCCGCTATCAGGCACGGCCTTAGAATTAAATGGTAAGTCTGCTGCCACCTCGCGTCCCAATCGTTCTACAATTTTATATGTCTTTTCATCATAGGCCGTGTCCGAATTTGCGGCTACGGCTATGGCTACGGCGACAGCTTGATCACAGCGTCATCATGCGTTGAAGTATATGACGTCCATAGCAACACCCTTAGCAACAGTCGTAGCTGTAGCCGTAGCCGCCAGTTCATTAATGAGACTGGAAGTAGACAGTAGTCTGGTTACTTTTTAGTTGGGTATGATTTTCTTTATAGCCCCGTGGAAAGAAATTGACAGAAATGGCCAGGGTTTGACAGATGCCTATTGCATCAGTTTTATGCTCCGACGTGAGATTGTCGTTGTGTACGCTTTCCAATTAACAAAGCGATCATACCCACCAGTACTACGGCCCCGATGGACGACACTGAAATTGCAATACGGGTCTTGGTTGCGTCACTCAGCCCTTCTGATGTTTTACCCCCTTCGTCTTCTTCCTTTGGAAGGGGCGTGGTGGGTGCCGGCTGCTTGGTCGTTTCCGCGTCAGCAAGCTGTTTTGCCTTCGCAGCAAGCTGGTTCACCTTGAGGTCAGGTGACTCGGTTTCTTCCGGTGCCTCGGTTTCTTCTGGTGCCTCGGCTTCTTCTGGTCCCTCGTTATCCCCTGGTTGCATCCCCAGAAGAACCCCTCCACCAGTGGTCATCACGCTTGAGGTATCCATGTCACTCCCCTCGATGTTTTCTGACCCCAAAAAGGTTCCGGCGGTTACCGACGCTCCATCTGCAACCTCGGCGCTCTCTACATCAGCATCACCCTGCTGCCCGATTGCCGCTCCCTGCTCTCCACTCTCGGTGGTACCTCCGGCTGTCTGTGCGGCCCCACCCTGCTGCCCGGTTGCCGCTCCCTGCTCCTGACTCTCGGTGTTACCTCCGGTTGTCTGTGCGCCCCCAACTCCCCCGATCTGGGATGCTTCTCCGCTCTCATCACCAGCTGCGCCAATTTCGGCTCCCTCCCCGTCACTGCCAACCATCTCAGGAGCGTCCACTGTTTCACCCTCACCCTCAGGCTCCTCGCCATTCATAGCGACGAAGGGATTGTCGCTGCCTGTTCCTGTGGCAGACTCCTCTTGATCCTCGCTGCCCATAACTGGCATGCCTCCTTGTGTCTCCTCAGTATCAGCCTCCTCTCCTTCCATCTCTTCATTCTGCTCTCCAACCTCAGATTCCTCCGTCTCTTCTGGCTCGTTTTGCTCGCCCACGTCAGACTCCTGCCCTTCCTCGTTCTGCTCAGCGACCGCACCGGCTTCCATGGCGGCGCCTCCAGCCTCGGTGCTCTCCACATCGGTATCCCCCTCGCCGGTCACTTGCGGCTTGGGCTCGACCTTCCCGGGGCTACCGAAGAATACTCCGTCCCCCTGCGGCTGCCGACCGACCTCACCTGCCGTTCCACCGGCTGCGTTGCCGGTACCCATCTGAGCAGCTGTCTGTTCGTTACTCTCGGCATCGCCATCTTTCTGGTTATTGGGCTTCGGGCCGCCAGCAAGGTTTGCTGCCCCAGCTTGCTCGTTGCTTTCGTCGTCCTTGGCAAGGGCTGTGCCTGGGGAGTAGTAACAATAGTATAAAGATGAAAATAAAACCATAAATAATGGGATTAACATTATAACATGGAAAACACAAATTCATGGTCTAGCCAATTCATAATCTTTTTAAATACAAAATTGAATTATTATATTAAAATAATGTAGTTTTACAAAAATTCAGAACTCAGGGAGACGACTGAGTATGCATGTGCCCAGCACATCGGTGTGTGATCAACCCAAAAATGTTACTAGCTATCCCTGATGCAACTATTCAGTCACAATTTTCTTCTCTTTCAACAAATTTTACCATCAGAAATGTTTTTAATGTAATTACTTTTTTTTATTGGCATGTGTGTTTATTTATAATTGACTGCACAAACCAATTGAAGACAAAACCAAAACAGCATTTTATATAAAGAACAAAAATTACACTTTTATGAAAATTTGAGTTGATTGAATTCGCGATGATTATGGTTACTGATTAATGCTTCAACATTTTTACCAGAAGCACCTTCATCTTTGTACAAATGGATTTAAGAACCAACTTCAAAATAACACGTCAAAGAAAACACCTCTTGCTCCAATGTCAGAGCTTAACGAAATCCGGGGGCAGTAGCAGCTGTGCCACTATGTCATGTGACTCATTGTCATGTGACTTTTATCTAAAATGATGCGATAATATGGCGCCGATGATGATCGACAACAATAATTGTTCTTATTTCGTTCTTCCTCGATTGCAGATTAAAGCTGTTCATGACTACACGTAAATCAGCAGAAAACAATAATGAAAACAAAACTGAAAAAGTATGTAAAATAATAATGAAGCCTCGGTCTAAAAGAAACCAATCAAAATTGTTGTTAAATCATTCTGCAAAATGATAACAAACAAATATATACACACAGAAGTAACAGCACTTAGATCAAATTCGCTCACAACAACAACAACAACAACATTATTTTCAACTCTGGAAGCTTCCTTCATTTATGAAGTGAACATCTCCCTTAATCAACAAAAATGACATGATTTCATGCACTTTAGTATTTAATTTTTAAATCAAGATTTTATACTTTTTTCAGTGGTTTCAAAACATCAGTTGAGAGGTTTGTTTCCGAAATACTTGAGCAGTCACCCTATTTCGTGGCTCTGCTAATTACTGTGGAATTCTGCGCGACATTGGGTCCCGTGCTTATAATGATAGTGTGGGAACCCGGCTTTTTCTTCCTAGTTTGACCAGTTGCCAAGATGTACAGCTAACTTAATTGTTTCCTTACCCAAAACAGACTAAAAGCCGGGAAGGTTGTGGTGGAGAGATGACTTGAAGACAAGACTCAATCAAGAAAACAAGCTTTCATCTCAGTCTCGGAGAGCTTTGTTTCTTAAAACATGTTTTTATTTTAAGAAACGCTAACAATGACACTGAAATGCCCACTCAAGGGGGACGAGAAATCTTACATTTCCAAGATGGCTGCCAATTTCAAATAATCTTGCGTCCACACTCGCAATCGGACGATATTTACAATCCACTCAACCAATCCTAAACCGTAAACTGAATTTTCAATATACATTTGAATTCATGACCGACTTACCGATGAGAAGAACGACGATAAGGAAAGATAATGTCTTAATCTTGGACGCCATTGTTGCAGATCTTGAGATGTTTCTTACGCGGTGCGAGGGAGTAAAAAGATCGAGAAATGCGGATGTCTCACACAAGCAGAGACTGTCGCGTGCCAGAGGATGTAGATTCACGGTATAGTATCGGCTGACTCACCACAACGTGTTCCAGACCCCTTCACGTGAGCTTCTGTTTACCCCGTTTACCACAGATCGCGGTGGTGGTTCATTCATACAACGCTATAAAAAGCACACTGCAACTTTCATTTTTACTGTGAAAAATAAGGCAAGCCTACATCATGTTGTACGTTACGGCGACGTGTTGACTGACGTCAAAATGATGTTTCATGTTGAACCCCCGGCACGAACCGGAAGTGATTGTTTTTTAAATGTTTATTAATTTGGACTTGTGTTTGCGTTTAGCGTCAGGCTTTACAGTGGTATTAAGACCAGACTGTTGTGTGAGATAAAATATCTTGGCAAAAAAATTGGCTTCCTGTTGTTAACAAAGACGTTGTTGATAGAATACCGGCAAAGGTCAAAAAACCAAATTGTGATGGTAAATTAAGGCTGTACTCGAAGAAAACAACAAGTTTCATACTGGTGGGGGAGAGAGCTCAATCATAATCATTTTCTCAAGGGGAGGGAAATGGTTAATTTAACCAGCTAACAAATAATGTTGATTTAAACAGATCGTCAAACGACTTGCAAACAGGATTCCTTCTAAAATGTTTCAGCAAAAAGATGGGCACAAAATATCTGAGCTCATGTATAGAGGTGTGCTTGAGCGACGCCAGCACAACGAGCCTTTGCATAAAATAATTTGTTTAAATTAATGGTTACAATGATGATAAAACATCTAGCTAATTACAGCTGTTGATTAGATTAAGCTTAATATTATTTAAGTTTTGTTTTTGTGATTGTGGGTGTGGGTGTGTATTTAAACTAGTTTAGACATTTCCAAAATAAATTTCGATTCAAATCATTGCAAATTCATCATCAGAAAAAAAAAAAACTGAAAAGAAAAAATTCATATCAGAAGGTTTTCACCTGGTGTAGATTTGCCTGGTATTAATTAGCCCCCACCCTATGTCTTTGCCCCCCCCCCCTCCAAATGAAAATGTATGGTTACGCCATTTGCTATTGTCCTGACTTTTACTTTAATTACTAAACATTACTGCGGATGATGGGTGCGTGTGTGAACTTTCACAGCCGGCAAGCCGATTGAAAAGTAATATAATAACTTTCCTCCAAGTTTCCATGTTACCAAGCCTGTACGTCGTCTTCCAAGTTATGTTGACTTAATATCTTCAGCCACAAAAACTAACTCATAAACAAACAAACAAACAAACACCCCAACACCCCCATCATACAAACATCGTTTCAACCAGCTTCTATAGGTTAGACTTTCAGTAAACAGATGAAAAAAAAAGACAAAATGAGCCATCGTTTGAATCAGTATAAGTTTCTAAAATTATAAATTCTGGAATGAAGTTGGGGCTTCCTGGAAGCACTGCTTTCGATTATTCCTGAAATATGACGAAATGATAGGAAAACATAGATCTCGTGATCACTTTCAAATTACTATTTTTAATTGAATTACATTGACGGAAATTGTTCATTCCGTTTGGCTGCAACATTTAAAATGTCTCAAATAAATTGGCAAAGTCCATGGGTATTGAGTTTTAGGTAAAAATGTATGCAATATTTCTGTTGTAATGTGTTTTCCCTTTAGAATCAGTTTATTTTAAAGCACAACTATAGAGATTCCAACTTGTAGGTTTAGGAAACAAACATAAAAACAACAGCTAGACCTCTTGTTAAAAATGAGGTTAGGCAAAGTTCCGGTCATATTTACTGTCTGACCCGACTTCCGGTCACTCGAGGTCAAGAGGTCAGATTCTGTAAGGGACAGTCTCCCGAAGACGTTTTGCTACTCTCAACTATTAGAGTGGCTTAGCAAGGGCCCGTTGACTTCGGTTTTGTGGGGTTTTAGGCTATAAAAAGCGTCGTCATTTTGAACTGAGTATGGTTTGAAAGATATTTCAAAAGTAGGGCATGATGGTTCACATAAATATCCCTTGAAATTGTATGGTTGTTGTGCAAATTTTTTAACTCAGTAAAACGGCGGACCGTTATGTTCTGCTGATTGGATTTCAAGAGGCAAGTTTATGTTTTGTTAAAACTACTCGTAATTACAAAAAAAACACCGTAGGACTGGTGTTTTTTTGCAAGAACAACTCTTGAAAAGAATAAGGAGCGATTTAAAAAAAAAAAACGATTTTTGAAAGATTTGAAGGCAATGTGCCCATTTATAGGAAAGTCACAAAGGAACACCAAGAGGACACTCAATGTAATGTAATGCAACAATTCTTAAAGGGACATTGCCCTGAATTGGGCGCTTTGGGCTATAATAAGTGTTTGTTATGAAATAAATATGGTTGGAAAGATGTTTGAGTAGAGTATAATGATCCACCAAAATACCCTTCGAAATTGTGTGGTTTTCCTTTTCCTTTCTGAAATAACACGGTCTGCCATTTTGTTGAACCAACTTTTTGACTCCACAAAAAGTTCACGGAGTAAAAGGAAAACCACACAATTTCGAGGAATATTTGCGTGGCTCTTTATATTCTACTTTAAAAACATCTGTCCAACCATATTCAATTCAAAAACAAACGCTTTTTAGATCCCAAATGGGAAATTTTTTTTTTGCTGTTGTACTCATTCAAATCTAAACAAATTCAAACTAAACTCTTATAGGAAATTAATTCCACTAGAAACCTTTGAATTCTGATCGAAATGAATCTCAAAGAGCAGACGTTTGTAATTTCGAATTTTCCCCCCAAATTTGAATTTGAGAAAGGCTTTATAGGCATGAAGCATTTCTCAGGCATCTCAAAGCTCACAATTCTGTGCAAGAAGGGTGTTTTTTCTCTTTCGTTATTTTCTTGCAACTTCGACGACCAATGAGCCCAACATGTTCACAGGTTTGTTATTTTATCAGGGTGGGATACACCAAGTGAGGATACTTGTCTTTGACTGTTACCAAAAGTAATACCCTGCCTTTATTGATTAGTAATGGATCTTGTCATGTTCTCCAATTTTGTGTTTCTCCCATTCATACAGTCAATGAAGCCAAAGAGAGGCTGAATGATAAATTAGTCTGGAGCCATTCTAGATGTGCTATAATTGCCATAACATATACAGGGAGCATGACCAGATTGTGCAACGCGATCAAATCTGCCTTTTCTATCCTGTACGTCAGAGCTTCTATTTATACAAACAAAGATGAGCAACTGTTAACATTTTGTTGTACGTAAAACTAACCATCCATGTGAATGTCTGCAGTGTTTCGTTCCCAGACCAAAATAGGAAGACCTAATTATGGCTCTCTGCCTTCGGTTGACGCAGGCAGTGAGTCAGTTTCCGCAAGTTAACAAACTCAATTCATCCGCCACAGGTTGCAACTGTCTCTCTGGGAGTCTCTGAAAGGGTGGACGACTGGGTTATGCGACTCTTTATGCAAAACGAGCACAAATTCGCCCAGCGAATAATTTGCCGAATGTATATTGTTCCATCCAATCGTTAATGGTTCTCGTGAATATTCTTCTTCCTTTTATTATTTTTTTTTCAGGTTTAGATTAGATTTTACAGTATAAACCAGGTTTAAGATGGAATGGAAGTGCTTCAATTTCAGACAAAAGCTACCCTTGTGGTTTATTACTTGATAAATTATTTGAAATACTTGATATTTGAAATAACGAATCGCATCCCCTTTCAAGGTGATCCCTCTGCTGCCGCTTCCCAGGTTGTATCGTAATCTTGGGTGTGATCCCTGGCTAAGAAGTTTTACAGTCACGTGATGTTATCACGTGACATGTGTGTTTGAGACTTCATAATATTGCCGGTCAATGACCAGAGGCAAGATCACAGTTCATTACCGTAACCATGACCAGCAAGATGGCTGCCGTTGCGGTAGCCGGGGCCAGTGACGTCAGCTGAAAAACCTCTATAAGTTACAGGTTGTGAATGGCTTCTGAGTGGCACCCCGATTAAAGATATTTGGGAAAAGGAAGACCGCCAAAATAAGGGCACGGTAGCTTAGTTGTTAGTAGCGCCGGCATGTTAATCCAGAGGTTGCAGGATCAAATCCTGCTTTAGTAAAGTTTTCTTTGTTCAACCCCAAATTAATAAAAAAATTACCCAGTTAGTTTTCCTTGAGGTTTATTACTGATATTAAAACAGAGACACATTTTAAGAGTAGTTGAACATAAACATTTCATTTTATTTAATAATTTGTTTGTTATTAATGTGATACAATGATGCATATTCCTTGACGTTAGAGGTTGCGTTTATCCCACGTATTGAGTACGGAAGCTTTCTTCGGTTTCTCGAAGTAGTCGATTAAATTACCGTCTTTTCCAGCCAAGGAAGGGGGTGGGGAGATGGGCTACGATAATGTTGTTTAAAGTTGCACATTTTGTCAAAGGTTTCACATTTTGTCAAAGGTTTCACATTTTGTCAAAGGTTTCACATTTTGTCAAAGGTTTCACATTTTGTCAAAGGTTTCGCATTTTGTCAAAGGTTTCACATTTTGTCAAAGGTTTCACATTTTGTCAAAGGTGTCACATTTTGTCAAAGGTTTCACATTTTGTCAAAGGTTTCACATTTTGTCAAAGGTTTCACATTTTGTCAAAGGTGTCACATTTTGTCAAAGGTTTCACATTTTGTCAAAGGTTTCACATTTTGTCAAAGGTTTCACATTTTGTCAAAGGTTTCACATTTTGTTAAAGGCTTCACATTTTGTCCCAGTTTGGTTTCCTCCTCCCCCCACATCACCCGCCTCATTAACCTTGTTTCGCTGTGTGTTTCAGCTAATGGTCGACCATGAATGGAACTGCAGTTCAGAAGTGACGGTTCGGCTCCGTACCTTGCTTCTGTTTTAAGGACACAACCGTAAACCGAAGTCTGCTACTTCCATAAATGTTCCATTTTCACACCTGATTACATTATTATCCCCATCCAGTAGTATCAAACACTGTTTTTCTGTTATTTACAATTCTTCAGTGTTTGCTTTCACTGACGAGGAAATATGGGTACAATTCCAAAATGATTTGAAACAAATAAATAAAATATGTATCACATCGCTTTCAATTTTTATGTTTAAATTTTTTACCAGAGTGGTATTTTTTCGTAAAATGAAAAAATCCCAAACACTATTATTTACACACTGTCATGAAGCATGACAATCTATACATTGATGTTAGCGAAAATAGTCTGAGTTTTACATTCCTTGTTGTTCCATGCATCAAAATAGCAGAATATTCCACTCAAGTTTCTAACCATTACCATCCTGCACGAATTGTCACGTGATACAGTTAGTTCATGCACGGGCAGTTGAATTAGACCCTCGTTTTCAAATTATAAACTCACATCAAAAAGGATTTTGAAGGGATCTTAATATTCCAATTAACAAATCAACTGTATGAATTTGTTGAAAACAAAGGATCACGTTTTTAATGTGATGCATAGTTCAGTGGCAATGCTTTTCGGAACATCAAATCTTAACCTTTGACTCAACCTAATTGTGGCCCCAACCATGCACCTCAATCTAGCTTGGATTTGTCCCCAGTCACATTTAGCTGAAAGCAGGGGGGTACATAACTAGTTAGGTCCGGTCTACAGTTCCAATTAGGGGCTGATTATACATCCTCATGCCTAACGTAAAAACTTGCCTCATCAAGAGGTCAAAGGTTATAGTTTACTGAAGCGAACGGTCGATGAGATATTACCTTGCTCAGTCTCTTAAATAAAAAGCGACAGAAAAAATGGAAATCGTTCAGACGTTAATCACCACAGAAAGGAAAGGTGAAAGTTTAAAGGTTTTAAACAAAACATTTGAGGTTTTGGTGTGTTTGGACAACCAGAAATTCCAAATATATATATTTTTTTGAGCGAATGATGCTGACTTATTTCCATTGATCTACACCATTAAAATGTGGCGTTAAAAGAAAAATATACCGGTGGCCTTTTTACTGATTTGTTATAGCAAGAAAATAGGTCTGTTAGTAGAATTGTTTTGCTACTGTTCGTTGATGAGCCTTTTTTACAAATAATCTTGATAATTTGAAAAGAAAGTCACATCATGTAAACATCCCTTCTCGCTTTAAAAAATAGTATACTTTAAAAGATAAAAAATGTACAACAATTTTGTGAAATGCATTCAAATGAATGCACCTTGATCGAAGTAATTGTTCATATAGAAAGGCAACCAATTCAACGTCTGGTATAGTACTCTAACTAACGCTCGCCGAGTCTTTCCTAATTACTTGGGGTCATTGTTACTGGAGGTAGTTAGTTTCTTGAAGACTTTAGACACGCTAAACAAGATGAAGCTTATCAAGGCACCAACTCCAATTGCTGCAGCAAACATAACAACCGCCATGACACCTGAGCCTGGTATGCCGCTGCTTTCACTGGTCCCATTCGGCTCGTCTGGCGTCTTGACGCCCCCCTCGACACGACCTTCGTGATCCCCAACCTCGTTCCCGAGCACGGAAGAGATGATGTTCAAGTTGTTACTGTCCGGTTCGCCAGGCTCCAGCAGGCTGTTGCGTACATCACCGGGGATGAGGTTTCCGTCGACTGACATTGTTGTCTCGGATTCTGTTGGTGTGACGTTCATGATTTCATTGTCCAAGTTATTCCCCTCCTCCTGGTCGGCTCCAGGGTCCTCCCTCCTCCTTGACCGACTTCGTTTCCGCCTCCTTCCAGTTCGAAATCGTTATCATCCATCTGCTGCCCATCCGTTGTCGTCTCAACCGGTATCGATTCCTCGTTATCGGCAGCTCGTCGACGATCATAAAATCAGAATCGCCCTCAATGGATTCGTTGTTAGACTCAGGATTGGAACTGCTGGACGGTTCCATACTACTCGATACGATATCCGAAGTCGAGGAGAATTGAGAAGCCTCGGATTCACCACCGCTTCCCTCTTGATCGATTACTATTTCGGACCATCTCGGACTGAGGGCCACTCCATTCGATAACAGAGGACTTGACCCCCCGAACCCTCAGCCAAAGGGGCGGCGTGAAAACTTTGCAGCCGCACTGTGAAGGAAAACAAAGAACAGATTGTGAAAATAAGTGTATGTTTTAGTTTGGTACAATCAAACACAATGTACATGCAGATATAATGAACATATTGTTCACGCAGTGTTGTTGTTGTTGTTGGTGGTGTGTTGTTGTTGTTGTTGTTGTTGTTCTTGTTGTTGTTGTTGCTGCTGTTTTTGTTGTTGTTGCTGCTGCTGTGTTGTTGTTGTTTTTGATTTGTTTTTGAACCAGGGCAGGTGCTCTGTTGCAAGGCCTGTCATTCTTTGACACCAATCCCCAACGGAAATAAATAAGAAATAATAATGGAAGGGTAATGTTTTAAAAGAAAGAATCTTAATTGTTCAAAGCAATACCAATAGAAACACAAATCAAATTAATGTAATAAATCAGGGATAACGAATGTTATTTTAATTGACCCAGTTCTGGCGCATTTTGAAGCGGAGTGTTTAGAGCGTCAGTGTTTTCGAATCCAGTGGGGGAACGCACAGAGTATACATTGAATATCATAATATATCGTGTATATTATACCCTAATCATAGCAACACACACGGTAAACCAGTTTGTATGGTCTTGGGTTTTATCGTCCACTTAGAAAGCCAGAAATGATATTTCTCAAGTTTTATTTTCAACTAATGTCAAGACTTTTCGTTTCCGGTCTAGGGAACTATAAGGAAAATCCAGAGTGTTCCTTCCGCAGATCGACCCGGTCTAAACACTCTTATGTAGGCCATCCAAAGTAGGGGAGGAAATTAGCCGTGTAAATGGGGTCATTAACTTATCAATGCGGGATGTTGCAATTATTTTCATGGTGGATCTTTCAGGCCACTTCCATTGTTTGCAGTCCTGTCAAAGGATGAACCTAATTGTGGTCTAGCTTTTAGGTAAAAACATTGAAAAGCGAGTTTTTTTTATATACACTGAGCATTGTTTGGTTTGGAGCAAACATAATAATATTTGTAATAATGAAAACGATGGCCAGTAAAAAACATGCCTGGGCTGATTGTTTTCAAAATTGTTGTTAATAATTTGAAGTAACGTGGCTACTTTCCTTCAGTCGAGGAAGATCTAAACACTATCTTGAGATATCGAACGAAAACAAAAAATCCGTATCGATTAGTAACAAAGAGTTAAATGAACAAACATTGGGATTGATGTCACAAAGCACTATAGAATAGGATAAGTCAATATCACCATTTTGTATTGTGGCGTCACACTGTGTTTAGCAGTCATTGAGATTTGTACATATCTTAAGAACAAGTTTAGCTCTTTGTGAATTCGAGCACTGGAGCCACGCACACATACTTCGTCCTTTTTGAAAAGGGCAGGGGGGGGGGTCAATATTAATATAAACGTATTGCTTTGAACGAAAATTACTTTACAAAATGCGCCAACAGGACACCAATGGAGCAGATCAAATATATGTTGTTGTTGTTGGGTTTTTTTTTTTTGGGGGGGGGGCGGGGGATTGATGTTATAGTCATATGTTAGGCAAAACAATTTTTTAGCGTCCCTACCTGCTTACTTTTAAGAGGCCGCCTCCTCTCCCCCCCCCCCCCCCTTTTTCACGAAAAAAGACATAAGTTTTAACGATCTCTGACGAAAAAAAAGGGATTTTTTAATAAATAAGATCGTATACTAGACTTTAGCACACCGAAAAAACACACCGAAAAAGCTGGCAACCATATTGAAAAATAGCCCGGCCAGTTGTCTTTAAAAACGTGTCAGGTGGCCATTAAAAAAAAAACAAGAAAAACACCTCCTCCTTCCTTTTTTCAAAAAGGCAGGACGCTAAACATGTTTTTTATTTTGCCTTATAGAACGTTTGTGTAGATTCGGCTCGCATACTTTCCCTAGCAGAGCCTTTTCGCACTTGCTTGAATCGTATGGCCTCATATAGAAACCAATATCAACAGAGGGCGCTTATCATGCCAATCAAAGCCTGGGGGTGTCTCCCCCCACCCCGACACCTCATAACTAATGACCTCGTTAATAACAGGAAGGAAATAACAATGAGGCATCGAATGGGTTTTTCAAGGTCTTGTGTCTGTGCTGGTAGCTTTTGCAGATGTTTGGGACACATTAAAAAACAAAATTGGCTGTCGTCTTCACTGGTACTTTTTCTTTGTTTGTAAAATTTCATAATTCATAAACTTCAAAACCTGTCTGAAAAGTGTTACTCTTTGTTCGCTATAAAAGACTCCGGTCAGTAATTTTATGTCAGGTTGAACTAACATTATGAGGGAGAATCACTCTTTCTGAAAAGTAAAGCTTAATTTTAAGATTTGTTATTGTTCTTGGTTATTATTGTTTTGTTTTTTGTAATAACAAACTATGATACTCTAATCACAACATTTTGTAGATTTCCATATTATACCGATAACAGTATTAAACTACCGGGCCTGTTTTTTATATGGCCAGTTTATTATAATTGTCACCTTTCTAATAACTGTGAGAATTTCTGACGGGGGCATTTCTCATGATTTCTGGCATACCAATTAATGGTATCACGTGCCCAGAAGGTCGCTCACTCGCTGCCTCTTCTGTTCGCACCTTTATTCTCAGAACACGCCTTGCCGCACCGTCCCATCTCTCACTGTAACTAATCCAAAATGCCACTACACTGTACTGTGGGAAATATTCTACCAGCCTTTTTCCTCGTACTGTAGCTCTTTGGAAATTCTTAACTGTATCTTGTTTCCCCACCAAATTGTTGAATCTATTTCAGTTCAAGACATATGTGGATACTTAATTCAGATATTCCTCTTAAACTTTCTATATTTTCCGTTGGTAACCATAGACTAGCACTCTGGCCTGGTGTTCAGCAATTTTGTTTTTAAATAAGTACAATATATTACTCATTTCAATGGGTGACAGCAAAATAAATTCATCGCCAAAATATGTATGTATATATATATACATTTCTGAAAATAAAACAACATCTTGATATTTGAGTTGAAGGAGACCTGAGCAACATTCCAATAGCAGAAGATGAACATTTCCATGTGTAGATAGAGCTTTAGCACATTTGTTATATCGCTTAAAGAGGCAGACCACACTCTCCGTTAAAGGTCACCCAGCGTTCGTATTAGACAGATCACACAATAATACGTGACGAGTTTAACTGCTCTTATTTGTATTATAATATACTTCATTAAATATCTGCAGGTCGCACAGACAGTGATTCGTGTCCTCATCCTTACCTCCAATAGTTGCAATAATAATTTCGTGTTTTGTTCCCATCTGAAAAGAATAACGATCAATGTATGTGCAGAATGTTTAAACCATTATTAGGCCCCCTGCTCTGCGTAGTATTTTGAAACTGATACAGATTGGGGCTGGTACATTAATGTTGCAAGTTTCAACGCAATATTGATGGCCTTTCACTAACCTTGGATACAAACGTCTTGGCTATAAACGTAAAGCATGCGGACATCATTGGTAATTGTCCAAAGACCATTATATCTGCACTTTATGTGACCCAACATACCCATAAATAACAAACCTGACTCAATCAGATATCAAAGCCTCTGAGAAAGAGTGAAAACACCAGTGTATGTTTTCATTGTTTAAAACGTCTGGATTTTCGACTCGCTTTTTATTGTTCAAAAACTGCAGCATTTCAAGCGACATCAACCAATATTAATAATGAAATAAAATAAACCAATCAAGGGATGTTCTCCACCATGACCATCTACAGTACCAGTTCAGTTGTGCGCAAATCTGTGAAGAGTTATGATATACCAACCTTTATACTCTTTAAAGGTATTATACAGGATTGATAGAGCTGACAAAACAGTCGCAAACAAAGTTCATGTTTTGTGTGATTAAACATATACATGGATTAACAAACCTGTGAAAATTTGAGCTCAATTGGTCATCGAGGTCACGAGAAAATAGTGAAAAGAGACCTTATATGTTTTCTGTTTTTCAAACATCGAGTTTATTATCGCGCGCGATAAAAACTACTGTTTTATTCATTTCTCAGAAACGATAGCATTTTAGGCAGAAATATTTTAAGGAACCCTTTCTACCATTACTTACTTTAAGTCATGTAAGTTATGTGTGAATCTGTGAACATTTGTGTTTTTTGATCTTACCAATAGTGTACAGGGCCTTTAAGATCGTATGAGCTATTGTCTTGTTTTTGTATTTTGCTTTGATATGAAAATCATATTAAACACAATAATTTTAATCTTGAACTTGGGACGGGGCAAGTTACATTATAAAATGTGTGACGTCATAATTTATTGAATGATCTCAAAAGATCAGCTTGTTACGATATAGCTTCCTCAAACGTAATGCATATTAAAAGCAAAAACACAAATTATACAATGTTCATCGGACGATTATTTGTTGATATTCCTATTAAATCCGATAATGGTTTGAATAATAAAAAATGGTGTATTGTGAAATACAACATCTCCTACATGAAATATAGTGTGGTTATAAATTTAGACCTAACAAATGTTGCCTTATTTAATTTGAATTATGGGTGAATGAACAAAAGTATTCTATTTTGTTTTTTAGTCATAGATAACAAAGATATTGACAAAACATGGAGACCGCCAAAATGAGCATAGGGCAAGAGATTACTCAGTTTGTAGAGCAACGGCACAATAGTCCGGAGGTCACAGGTTCAAGTCCAGCTCTAATTTGTCATTGTTCAACCCGCAATTATTTAAATATCATTCCTGTCGTCTTGTGCGGTTTAGTTGGCTATAAGTCTTTTCACTCCCTTCCTGGGGTTCTGAATCAGACTCACGTGTCGTGTACTCGTACCCAGACATTTCCCCTTTTGCGTCATTCACTTAAATTTAACCCTACCCGGTACGCCCAATGGCGTCGGCCGGGAATGACTGTGTACAGCATGGGAATGCATCGCTACAAAGAAAACGGTCAGCGGTGTTGGCTGATAAACACGCCAGACTTACCCATCAAAATCACCGTCACGAGAAGAGCGGTCCATCCATGGGAAGACATGTCGGCTTGATCCCTGTCCTATGTCTGGACCTCCCGAAGCTGGATTAACAAAAGGGAGTCTATGTGGGGTCTCTACCACACCAAGTGGGGTTAACGGTTGTGGTTTGTCCACTTGACAACAAAGACGGTCCTTCCGATCCGCAGCTCGTAGTTTCCCCGAGCGCCTCACTGTACTCGAGACCTAATCGAATTAAGCAGTCCCTCTATCATTGGGAGTAGTTAGCTTCTGTTTGCTTGCTGGCCAGAAGGCCCCTGAGTTAGGGTCCCACATCCGCTGTTTTTTTTCTTCCTTCTTTTTTCCCCCTCTCTGTCAGTTGATCTTGTCTTGCAGGCAGGCAGGAGTTCCCACACAGTTAGAAAGAGAGTCGGACGATAGATAGAGAAAGGGGGTCCGTGTTCAATGCTGAGCACCCAGGGAGCCGTCACGTCTTAAGACACGCTTCGGGAAAGTGTTAAAGGCCAAGGAGCAAACTTATATATCCGCCATCTGTTTCTGTCTTCCCCGATCACTCTCAACGGGGTTGAAGAAGAGGGGGAAAAAAATAGAGGGAGATGTATAACAAGACGACTGTGACTTGAATATTACATGATGTGACCGCTAGCTATGCATTATTTACCCGTCGGTTTTTAAAGTCAGTTTGTTGAAACATCTAACGGGGTTTTGCAATCAAAGTTGACATTTCCCCTTATCTGTTTCAAAATGATCGATGGACAATCGTCGGGCTTTTTATGCGTCATTTCGAATCTTTGCTTCATGTCAATTGCTTATCAGAATTTTTTCGAAGTTCTGAAGTATTTATGTATAATAGTGAACCCCGGATTAAACTTAAAGCCATGTGCTATTACGACGTTTGTGCGTAAATGGTCGTAAGTTTTCTGTGTATATATGACAATTTCCCTTTTTGTTTTATTTCTGTTCGAATTATTTTGCACATTGGTCGTCGGGTCAAGTCAATACACCTCGTTACAGAGTTTTACTATTGGTTTGTCGCAACAACATTTTTGTTTCTGTTCAGTGCCCATAGCAGTTACGGTAGACTTCTTGTAACAGTTTGACCTTTCATTTTTCTCTGAGGAAAGGTCAAAGTGTTACAAGTAGTCTACCGTATAAACTACTGCCCATTCTGTCTTTAAAAAAAAATATATATCCATTAGTTAATTCGAGATTCATTTGGTTTAGTTTGTTGTTAATTTATTGTGAGCTCTTTGGGGCGGGATGTTTAGGATGGATTAAACTGGTTTATCCCTCAATCTATTTGAAGGGTGTGTTAATCTTTGCTTTAATTAAAGGTGCTTCCCCTAAATTACAAGAGTCCACTTGGAACCAGATATAATTTTTTTTTACTGAGCTATGTTCTAGAATACAAATCTTCTTTTTGAGCGGCACTTAAATGCTGACTGGAGCTACATTTGGGTACATAGTCTGAACGGAGCAACATTTAGGCCCGGGTTGTGTTTCGGGCTATAATTAGGCACCGCGTAAAAACTAGTCCTGGTGATAATAAACAATTACAATCTATCTTTCAAGGGTTTACTAGCAAATGTTTGCGTAGGGAGTACCGGCTCTTATGGGGAAAATTTCAAAAAGGGCGTGGTTCCTTGTTACTTGGGCGTGGTTTTGTATCATTAATAGGTACTGAGCGCACTTTTTCTAATATTGTTGATTCTATAATTTTCCTTATTAACACTTTATTTTGAACAGAAAAGAAGCTGATCATAGAATTTCACTCGTTTTGCAAACAATAAACCATCTCTATAATCACAAACAAAACCCCATAGTTTAAATTATACAAATAAGCGCAACTACGTCGGAACAGTTCCTGAGACTGTTCATTAGATTGTTTATATAAATGGTACGTTTGTTGTAGGGCCTAATGTTACTTTTGTCATTTGTTTGTTTTCAAAACTTACAAGTATGTCCTCATGCACGGACAAATTTTGCTGTTTTTTTTTTACAAACAAAATGATTCACTATATCAAAATGTTCTACTTGACCTTTTTTTAGTTTTGACTTTGTCTGAACCTTAATTGTTATTCTATCTAATAAGGTTTCAGGTAATACGAACATGAACCATCTCTCTATGACAGAAGTACAGAGCCGGTGGCGTAACAAACTCGACTTTTGATCAGATATGCTTTGATCGTCTGTAGAAGAAAGCTGTATTTTAACAAGCCTACTTGAACAATATTATTAGCAAACAGTTCACGTTGAATGCCTGTCTGCTTTTATCAAGGCACACTATGAGAGAAAATGTTGCCTTCAACAGAATCCGAAAACCAGCCACAACTCCAACTTGAAAATGAATGACATATCAACAAGAGGTGGGGGGAGGGTCGGAGGCAAGAAGCTGGGATAAAAAAAGCTTATCATCTTAACCAAGCCCATATGCCTCGAACAAAAGCCTGGATATGGTTATGATGCTAATATTTTTGCCAAATATCAATTTGTCTGGGAAAATTGGATAAATAACATTTAGGAATACCCTTGAGTCGACTGCAACAAACGCAAATGTTTACTAGATATATTAGGCTGAAAAAATAGTTTTTTCCAGATAATATTCAATCGCCATAATCGATACAACATTCTAAGTAAAACGAGTCAACGTATTTGAAAACAATCGTTTAATTCCACTTGCACTTGAACTAATCTCTATGGACATCATAAGTAGATATTGTTACATATTTATATTCGTTTTTCATTTGTTTACATTTTACACAAGCGCTGGTAAGAACTGTAGACTAGGTACTTTCTCATTCCTGAAGGGCACACAAAGACAGACTGTTCGGGTGGGATTGCTGTAGCTGCTGCTACACTTTAAAACTTCCCGGGGTCAGAATTTGACCCGGATTCTGGATCCCTTGGGAGAGTCTGACGCATTTCCGGGCCAGGTTGACCCAGAAAGTGGTCAAGTTGGGATTGAACTCGGATTCTGCGGGTTTTTGTGGTTTCTTCTTCTTTCTTTCTTTTTTTGGACACAGATTCAGATTCAGAAATGGGTCAGGACCCACGGGACCCACGGATGATTGATAATATTATTATGATTCAACTGGTCTCTCTCGTCAGGCGCGCTACCCGCGTCTAGCAATTAAGACTGCTCCTCTAGACAGCGGAGGTCGATGTGTACGGACTCCACCCGAATGGTCGGTGAAATTGTGTACACTCCGGTCTCAGAAAGTACGGAGTATACAATGCTTATTACATTAAACGTTTAAAATAACATTATTTATCCGCAATGAAATATTATTACATAAACAAAATTCCAACTGATATCTTGATATTTATTGCTGTAGAATAACGACAAGATGTTAAAACCGGCAACATCTGTCAACTTTTTCACCATTAAGCTCAGTTCTTCGATAAAATACCGTCATCAAAAATATATCAGGTATTCTATCGGTAAAAGTGTGACCATGCATAACGAAATGTTAGAAAAATTCTGCTCATTTCTTTATCAGGTTGATGTCACAAACAGATTCATTATTAACTTCTTCCCTTAAAATTGACAAAATTGTGTCTTACAGTTCCACGTTTATGCCGTCATTGTTTTAACAGTACAAGTATAATTCGTATAAAACCAAGAATAGAACCCATTTTGGTTCCCAAATACGTTGCATTAACGTTTGAAAGAAACAAATCCCGCACTTTCACGAGCACCAGCGTTCGATTTGAGTGAGATTTGCAAAGTCTATTCTTATTATAATACCTCGATGGCATGTAACCTGAAACAAGCTTTGTACAAAATCAATTAAGAATTTGCAACAAATTGAACTTCATACTTTGTGTTTTCATCTATAACATAGGATAAGCTAATCGTTGATTTAAAAAAAACGGGGGCAAAAAGTGCCCCTCTATAATTTCTCCATTAGACCTAAGGTATACTTGTTACGTGTTATAAAAAAGGGTTCCTGCTTATGCATTCTATTTATAGCAATTTCCTTTTCTTCATATTTAAGAAATCTCAACTATTTTGTTTCATTACGTAAAATATACAAGTTTACTTTGTTCTGTCAGTAACAATCTCATTTCGCCCTGCGATTTCCGAAGCCTGACCATATCGGTTCAGTGGGTTTGGCGAGGTTCCCATGCTAAATATTTATCGTGGTTCCCTAGTTAAATATTTATCGTGGTTCCCAAGCTAAATAAATATCGTGGTTCCCAAGCTAAATATTTATCGTGGTTCCCTAGTTAAATATTTATCGTGGTTCCCTAGCTAAATATCTATCGTGGTTCCCATGCTCAATATTCATTGTGGTTCCCATGCTAAATATTTATCACACAGTTAAGAATGCATGTAGTTGTAAAGACTTTACAACGTAACCTAACCTTGTATGTATGCCGGGGTAACCAAGCTAGGTATTATACAGGATTGGTAGAGCTGAACATGTCGCAGACAGTGTTCACGTTTTGTGTGATCCACTACTGACATGAAATAACAAACCGGTGCCACTTTGGGCTTAATCCTTTGTGTGAGTCAGATGAGATAGTGAAAACCATGCTAAGTTTTCAGCATGTAAACACACTGTCATTAATGATGTACGGTTGTAACAACCGAATTCAGCTGTTGCGTTTTTGTTCTTGTTTTGTTTTCAGACACGTAATTTTCTCTAGTATGGCTTCATTTCGAAGGAAAATATTTCACAGAAAAGAAGGTTCTAGTGTAAACTTCTTAAATCAGTAAGCTTTCAGACTAAAATTAAACAGTTATGTTTTGTGTCCATATACCAATCCCGTATTACCTTTAAAGTTATCAAATAGTTTGGGTAGGAAAAAGTGATGAAGCTGCATAATTTGTTTGTTTTAGAACCGTACTCAGCCGGGCTTGTTTGAGTAAGGAAAGATTCTAATAAATAGCCCATTAGTAAAATGCATAATAAACGTTACATTAAAATTTCACAAACAAAACAATATATAGGTACAATCCTTTCTACCTTTGTTTTTTCTTGCGTCAAGCATTTCTACTAATTTCATATTCAGTAAATATTGACCCAATTCATGGGTATGTGACGTCATCACCCACGATCCTGCAATCTAGGAAGTCAGATTTCCCTGTTAAAGGAACATTACAGAATTGGTAAGAAAACAACTTGTAAAAAATACTTTTTTGATCACAGATGTACATAAAACTTACACGGTCTAATGATGATGATAGTAGAAAACATCCCTTGAAATATTTCCGTCTGAAGTGCCATATTTGATGAGAAATGAATAAACTAAATTTTCCGATTGGAGTTTATCGCTCAGTGAGCGTTTTATTCATTTTGTTGAATCTATATGATTTCATGCAAATGTGTTATCGGTTTTCACTATTTTCTCGTTACCCAGATGGCCGATCGATCTCAAACTTCTACAGGTTTGTCAGTTTATGTATATGGTGGATTACATAAAGTGCTTACACTGCCAGCAACTGTTTTGTTAGCAAAAACCAATTCTGTAATGTTCCTTTAATTTGATGCTGTACAGTGCTCAATGGGCGATTGATGCCCCATTGCTTGTTCCTAAACATGAAATCAATTATACTAAAAGAATTGCAGATTCCGTGCAGAATGTAGCCGCTATTTAAGTCAGTGAAAGGGGTCTAAACAAATTAAAAGATGAGCTGGATTTGTTTGTTAGCCTTGAAAACGCTGAGCACTAAGTTGTTGCAACCAAATTTGTGTACAAAAAACTAAACAATTATACGTTTGATCAAGTTTTGAATGGGTGGGTCAATTTAATCAACCTTTAAGGCGTAAGGACAGACTACCCTTCGGCTGTTTCCTGTGGTAGGCCATCAACCACCATTGAATCTCTTTGAGTGCTCATTTCGATTGTTTCATACGTTCCTGGTTTGATCAGGGGTGGAGTAGTACGTTTCTTCTTGATGAAGTAAACTCCGGCAGCCGTTCCGGCTATCAACGCAAGACCTCCGACCACGCCCCCTATGGCTCCACCGGTAACCCTCCCGGAGTCGTGCTGTCCATTGACGTGATTAACGATACCTCCCACTGTAACACTGGGAAATGTTTCGTGGTGGACACCCGCAGTACCAGGTTCGACACCTACCGATCCCTTTCCCCCACCGATAGCTGGCTGGTTTTGCCCGGGCACGTTCTGCCTCGGTCCCGATGGGTTCTTACCGTTCCCGTCAACTGGAAGAAGTGTCAGTCGATCGTTCGGGTTTGGAGTTGGCCTTCCAACAGCGGTCCCCCGTCCACCTGGAATACCAAAGCCTGGTCTTCCGCCAGAGCTAGCAGTCCCAGTTCCTGATCCACTGGAGCCTGAGGTTCCGGTTCCTGTAGAAGCTCCGGTTCCTTGCCCTGTTCCAGTACCACCACCAGTACCGGTGCCCCCTGAACCGCCCGTCTTGCCAAACGTACCTTCATTGCCAAACGTATCTTCTCCGGCAACTGATCCCTCTGACCCAAAATCAACACCGGGCACAAAAGGCCCAATTGAGCCTTCACCTTCTGCTGTTCCACCAGCTTCAGCCCCTCCAGTCCCCGTACCACCTGCTCCTCCTGCAGCTCCTGTGCCACCTCCCGAACTTCCAGTGCCACCTTGCCCTACACTGCCCGTTCCACCAGCTCCTGCACCCCCCGTTCCACCAGTTCCTCCAGTCCCACTCGGGGTTCCAGTTCCCCCAGTCCCACCCGATGTTCCAGAGCCTCCAACACCACCGGAGCCCCCCGTACCACCGGAGCCCCCCGGCCTACTAGATTCTGTACTGCCTGAAGTACCAGTGTTGCCGGTTCCCCCGGAAGTTCCTGGTCCGCCCTTTTTCCTTTTGTTCGTTTCTGACTCCTCGGAACTCCTGCTAGTTTCGTCTCCTTGTTGAGGAGCAAAAGGATGGATTTCGAATTTAACAGGTTCGGGCAGAAGAGGTTTGGGCATTTTAGTCACAACAAGTGGCGGATTGGCATTGCTGCCGCCATTACCTCCATTGGACGGGCTGCCCGGAAGCCCGGAGCTCGGATTTCCATTAGCAGTGTTTACTGTTGGGTTTCCTGCTGCAGGCCCATTCCCTGGGACTCCCGGACCGTTGGGTGATCCAGAACCCGGTTTTCCATTCGGTGATCCCGATCCTGGAACGCTGCTTCCTGACCTGCCACTCGGAGTAGTTGGTTGTCCGGTAATTCCTGGATTCGGAACCCCAATAGCCGTTCCCCCACCAGGGTTCCCATTTGTAACTTTAGGGTCACTTGCACTAGTATTTGTGTTTGGCTTCCCAGAGTTCGGATTTCCGTTCACGCCGGTACCCGAACCCCCATTCGTCGTTCCGCCACTTGGATTATTTACACCTGGATTATTCGGGGTATTTGGTTGCCCGGTAATTCCTGGATTCGGAACCCCATTCGTCGTTCCGCCACTTGGATTATTTACACCTGGATTATTCGGAGTATTTGGTTGTCCGGTAATTCCTGGATTCGGAACCCCAATAGACGTTCCCCCACCAGGGTTCCCATTTGTAACCCTAGGGTTACTTGCACTAGTATTTGTGTTTGACGTCCCAGAATTCGGATTTCCGTTCACGCCGGTACCCGAACCCCCATTCGTCGTTCCGCCACTTGGATTATTTACACCTGGATTATTCGGGGTATTTGGTTGTCCGGTAATTCCTGGATTCGGAACCCCAATAGACGTTCCCCCACCAGGGTTTCCGTTTACCCCAGAATCTGGAACTCCGGCTGTTGTTCCGCCACCTGGGCTTGAGTTCGCAGTTCCCGTACCTGTATTTCCTGTCACCCCTGAGTCCGTTGCTCCTCTAACGATTGGTGTATCTGGGTTCCCAGCTGGGACTATAGCGCCACCCTTTGACCTTCCTGTATCCGGAGCTCCATTTGTCCCCGTTTTCCCGCCATTTTGTGCAACGCCAGCTTCGGCACGTCCGACTGGCTGTGTATCAACCGGCACTGGTCTTTTTGTAACCCTTGACCTCAAAGTCGCCAAAACTATCGGTGTTGTTAGGTGAGCGCCACCAGCGTTAGCCTTAGGAACGTTTATAATAGGGATTCTCGGTAGATAGCCTGTCTCTGGGTCGACATGTCCGACCGGCAGACCTAAGCTTTGTGTTCTTCTTGGTGATAGGGTGGGTGGCCCGGTGTAGTCACTTGAACCTGCTGATGCGACTGTAATCAAAATTTTAAAAAAGCAATTATAATTTTAATACATAATTTAAAGAAAATGACAGGTAGAATGAGTTTAAACAGAGATGCCTTTTTGTCAGAGACCTATCAAATGGCCCCATCCTCACCCAAAGAGACCTAAAAATATAATCCGTCAACTAGAACATGAATATATAGTTCAAATAGACCCATCATCCATTCGCGACGTGATTTTCAGAAAAAAACATCAATTATAGTTTCCTTGTATTATAAAAACAATTTGAAGAAAATTTCTTAGTACGGAAACAACGTAAAAGGCCTAATTTACACTCATTAACTTGTCACAAGTATATAAAACACTAGGAATAATTGAAAGTGCGATTATTGAAAATGTCCATAAACAACGTTTCCCTACATTCCACCGCTATCATAAGGTACGAGCAACCCCGCTGGTAGCAGGTGTCTCATTTCATTCACGATTCAACCCCTAAAGTCATCCACTCAATTAATACCTTTTCTCAATAATTCACACTCAACAATAAAATACAAAAAAAAAAAGATAATTTCTCTTACCAGCCGTCAGACTGCAGACAAGCAGCAACTTCAGGAACCGACCTGCCGCCATCTTGGGTTTATGACTCGTCCGTGTTCCTTTTTTTTTTTAATGTCAATGTTAAAGTATCAAGACATGGAGCCCATTCAGCTTACACTGCCCTGCCTAATTGCTAGCTTGATACAGAGGTTTGTGCTCTAAGAAGGACCGTATGACAGCAGCAGGCCGTGCTGGCTTCGCCTGTCTTCCGTTTTGGGCTTTTTACAGAGTGTTGCTTGATCGTGAGCCACAGACGCATGATTCACAATCTCCTTTTTTTAAGGTCAAGGAATGACTCGTCTTATCCGTGCCAGCTTTTTCTCTCTCCTTTTTTCCTCCCTCAACAACGCCAGCTTGACCCGTTAATTTTATATTTTGTCGTATCTTGTCATATCCAGATGAGACAGGTGGTAATTAATTGAGGATTGAGGATATGCTGAGCGCTTGTAATTATTTCCGACAACTGGATATGATGTAGAAATTGGCGTTTAATATGAAATGGAGAAATAGTTTTTATGTGTGTTTTAGCGGTGACTAATTTGTCCCGCAATCATCAGTGTGTTTCCTGGAGAAACAGTTGAGGAGCAAATGTTGTCCGTTTTAAATACCACCTTAATGAAAAAAAAACAAAATGAGAAGTATCCGCTGCAATTAAACATTGTGGACAGAATTTTAGAATGTACGTCAGGGTGCTAATTTAACAAGGTCAAACTAAAGAAAACATTCTTTGCTGGGAAACATTCATGGCTACTTGAAAATTCTTGCTTATTTCAAACACGGTTGGTACAGCTGAATGCCAGGTTAGTTATTAGATAATGAACATTGTGTATTTTAATGGTACAAAACAAAGAGCTGAAGGATGTATATTGGAGAAAACAATATTTCAATTTATTAACATAATTTAGTTAGGGTACCAGGGATACGCTTTGCGACGTTCGGGAAGGGGAACTTCCAACCGAGTGCCAGCCAAGGTGTTCAAGGTTTAACATTGAATTGGCATCGAGACAACCGTGATGTGATGACGTCATTCAGAGCCCGATCAAAACAGAAGGTACTGATACATTTTTACGAAAACCCTAACTTGCCATGACATCAGTAATTGCAATGATTAGATCAGGTTATGATGTTGCAATGACTCTCCAAGTTAAACACATAGCATAATGTAAAACTAATTACAGAAACAATGGAATTGGATAAGTCCGTAGTACAAACAAATAAAGACACGTCGGATCGAGTAAAATTTCTGATTTTGAGGTAGCCCATCAAAGTACACTTGGAATTCGAGTTTTTATGGGTCGTAAAAAAGAAATCTGGAAAAAACTTAAAGTACTACTTCTATCATCGCATGGGCATGGCGATAACATTTTCGTGGGGTAGTTGTGGAAGTTTGTGTCGAACTTATTTCTTCAATTGTCCCTTAACACCCCCTGACTCTTGCCAGTGATGATGACCTCTATACCCCCGTTCCTCAACCCCACCATCACCCCTTCGCCACGCCACTTAAATAACGTCTTATTGGCAATGCTGCGGGAGTGGCTATTTATACGAGCTTATATCAAATTCTAACAACATCCCCCGGCGTCTTAGCACACATTATTTCGCTTTCTATGGCATTTAGATTGATCCGGTAAAAACCTTAAAGCTAGTCCCTTGACGCACATGATTCAAACTTCTCCTCCAAAAAGTCCTTAGGTTCTAATAAGTTAAAGAGATAAAACATTCCCTGTTTCCGCATTCCTGGACAACTACTAGAACACAGACATTTCTGTTTGTAACAAATAGGTTTGTACCGACGCGTTGCTTATTTTTATTTTATAGACTTCGAGAAAGCATTGCAACTTATTTGTAATGGTGATATCTAAATATAAACTACAGGTCTGTACATTCCACTTAAACATTATCCAAGCAGTCATTCTCGCCTTGTATAAAGTGAAACCTTTTTGAGTTGCTCGAAAATAAAATTCGCATAGTTAAACATTTTAAAAACGAAAGAAATCAGTACATCTTCAAAACATGATCCTAATTATTGTCCCATGTTTTGCTGCGCAATGCAGTTACAGTTGGATAAATGTTTTAAATATAAACAAGTTGTAGCAATATTGTTTTGTTCCTTTATATAAAAAAAAAGGTGTAGCAACGTTCACGACGTTGTCAGCACGAAAGTGTCTTCAGCATCGAGAAAAGATGAATACTTCCTCATTTTGTTTTCCAGGGTTCGGGGGATTGGTGGTATTTTGCTCTGAGACACAAATATCTGCCGTCCCCGGTTCGAATCTCGCCTCAGACCGGAGCCTCACATGTGGATTGGGTTTTCAGTTCCTACATCATTACGTGGGCTCAGTAATGGGGGTTTTCTTCAAAATCCAAAACTGTAAATTTCTAAGTCGTCTTCTTTAATTGAACACTGTGAAAAAAACACACGAAAAAACACGATGCTATAGTCAAGTGCTTTTCAGTCGTGTATCATGTACTTTCGAGTACTATAAGATGGCCGAGTGGTACTCGAGTCCTAGCACTTGGACCATCGTGTACGAGTACAATTAGCGGCATAACGAGACTTTTTTATTGGAGGGCAAATGCGTAACTGGTGTTGGGATGAGGGATATTTAATGTGTCTAACCATTCATTTGTGATTTTGATTTTCGTTCACTTGGGGAAAGAGGTGAACGATTTTACTGAGCCTGGGGGGGGGGGGACTACTGCCCCCTGCCCCCTGCCCCCTGCCCCCCACCATCCGATTACGCCACCGAGAAAAAAAGCGTCTAAGTCGAGTATTCAGATATCCGAGTATAACGAGTCCAGCATCAGCTGAGACCAAGTACGTAGGTCTTCACGTTACTTTATAAGGACATATACTGCAAAATGAGATCAATACATTGTGTTGTTGTTGTAGTTGTTGTTGTAGTTGTTGTTGTTGTTGTTGCGGTTTTGTTGTTGTTCTAAACTGACATAATACTTTCATGTCTACATGCAAAACTGCCAAAATGTCTACCATTTCTATTGCTGACAGTTTTTGCTCATTATAATTATCATAACAATATTGCCGAGGGCTGCTTTTCATTTTAAGAGTAACCTACAACATTTTTGGATTTAATATTTTGATAGCCATTTTTAAAATTATGCCCAACTTGTGTCCATATTATTCATTTCATGTAATTGCGTAGAATGCTCGAAATAAGGATCTAAACAAAGCAATCGTGCTCTTAAGCAAGTGCGTAAAACTGTGTTTCGAGAATACTGAAATGCATAATGAGACAATTTTCTTTCTTTTGGGTTTATTTATTAAAGATTTGTTATAAATTCAAGGCAGCAATTGAATACTTCGTTCAACAAACACGACACAGTAATGCGTTATTTTCATACACCATTATTATGTGTGTAGTTTTATAAACGACGTTTTTTGCAAAATTCGAGATTCAAAATTCAACTTTGAGGTTGAACAAAAAATCTTTGGATGAATAATCCCACCGAGGTCAAATTGGTTAAATTTTTTAAGTCACTTGCAACATTACTAGAGATACACTGACCAAGGTCAGCAATTTGTCATCGACGTGAAATCCAGGGGCTTTGTATCACCCTCTCAACCAGTACATTAATACAAGTGTGTTCTTTGCTTACATCCAGTCATCCTTATCTATACAAATATGTTGTTGTGACACCATTTGTTAAGTGAACGTCCGACAAAACGGTTAATGGTAATGGTCAGCAACTTCTGTATAATGGAAGTCACTCCTGACCATTGAACAGATACCAATTCGGTGATCTCCAGAGTTCGGCTTGTGGAACCGTAAGAGTAGTTCACAGATTTTAATATGAGTTTGATTGCTATCAGTTCAACCCCAGCTGACATGATGGGAAATACTACGTCTGAAGCATTCTGTTTGAGGATGTACCTGGAACGCTGGTTCAAGCTCGGTCGTCAATTCATCATCATGGCAAATCGTGGTCACATTACTCTTAGCAACTCACGACCTAATGACTGGATGGAACGAAATCACGGGTACAGTTTTTTATTTATTTTTAAGTGAAACAGGACTCGGCAAATTAAGGCCCTTGACCAGAGGTAAGCCACAAGTCCTTCCAGAATCTATTTTAGAAAAGTGTTCACGGTCTATTTTTGAACGGAGGAAATTGCTTTTAATTTTTGATGGTTTTTGTAGAGTTCATGTAACAGTCGGATCGCTCGTGGCAGAACACGCGCTTCAACGGGGTGGGGTGATGCTCGAGGAAACACCAATTTACATGTTAAAGCTAGCAAATGTTTGCCAACAACATTATTTAGAAGAAAGCAGGTGCAGCTCTGATAATGTATCTTGTAATCGACTGATCGGAAAACTCACATAATGTTAACAACAACAACAACAACAACAACAACAACAACAACAACAACAACAACAACAACAACAACAACAACAACAGCAACAAAACAGCAGTAGCAACAGCAGCAGCAGCAGTAGCATCATCATCAGCAGCAGCAACAGCAACATCAACAGCAATAGCAATATCTACAGCAACAGCAGCAACAGCAACATCATCAGCAACAGCAACAGCAACAGCAACAACAACAGCAGTAGCAGCAGCAACAGCAGTAGCAACAGCAGCAGCAACAGCAACAGCAACAGCAACAGCAATAGCAACAGCAACAACAACAGCAGTGGCAGCAGCAACAGCAACAGCAGCAGCAGCAGCAACAGCAACAGAAACAGCAATAGCAACAGCAACAACAACAGCAGTGGCAGCAGCAACAGCAGTAGCAACAGCAGCAGCAACAGCAACAGCAACAGCAACAGCAATAGCAACAGCAACAACAACAGCAGTGGCAGTAGCAACAGCAGCAGCAACAGCAGCAGCAACAGCAACAGCAACAGCAACAGCAACAGCAACAGCAACAGCAACATCAATAGCAACAGCAACATCATAGCAGCAGCAACAGCAACAACAACAACAACAACAACAACAACAACAACGACGAAAACGATGCAACAACAACACGAATAAGAACAACAAGAAAAACAACAACATAGGGATGCTTATTTAAACACAATTAGCACTCACTTGAGTAAAGGACTTGATGATTCTTGGACGGTGAAAAGAAAAACTTGAATCTGAAAGCTCTAAATTTGTGACTAATCCAACCTGTCCGTAGACCACTAATATCTGGAAATTATCATTGAGTATCGCCATTGAAGAAAACAGTGTATTGCAAATCCAATTTTATTTCAATCTTCGGCTGTTCAACAGAAATGGTCACAATAACAAGAGTCCACAACATGACAACATTCTGTATTTTACTATATATTTGTTACTGTTTGTACACAGGACCCTTAGGGATAGCAGTTGGTACACTGATAACCCTGTCTAAATAAATTAATAAATAAATGACGTTTTCTCATCAAATTGAGGTGCCTAGGTAGATTCTGGTTGAACTATGTCCCTTTTCAAAACCACGTTGATTCGACTTCGAATCCGGCTAAGGCTCCGGCTGCCTGTTTAAAGCCCGAACCGAAAGCGCACGTTTTTAAAATAGCCGACGGAGTCTATGCCCGAGTATGAGCGGAAGGCTTGCTTTCGAAAAGGGTCTATGTCCCGTAAAGTCTTGGCTGTTCCAATGACGTGCACTCCCCAGCAGGCCCGTAACCAGGATTTGTTTTATATATATATATATATATTTTTTTTTGGGGGGGGGGGGGCGAATGTGAAAGAAAAAGTACATCGGCGGGTTAGCACCGCCCGCCGCGCAGCAACGCACGGGGGAGTCTGAGCGGGTGATGTGCCTCCCTCAGAAGTTGGATTTTTTTGGTGGGGGGGGGGGGGCGTCCGCCCCTGATTACGGGCCTGCTCCCCAGATTCTGTTAGTTTACCTTCCTGGGAAGGGTCTTAATTGCGTGAGAGTTCAGAGTCTTTCTTGGCCTTAATGTTTCGCTAAGTCTTCCTCAAACCCGAAACCCCCTTTAGTTTGTCAAAAAGTCGTGTTGAATTATCCAGTCAACTTGTTCATGTTTAATAAGTACTGACAGCGACGGTCAAATAAAGTTTAGCGGTTTTGTAAGTTGTCCAGTGGGCCCAATTTCATAGATCTGCTTAGCACAAAAATTTGCTTAGCATGACATTTTTGCCTCGATAAAAACAGGATTACAGGATTTTCAGGATAAGCAAACAACAGCTGAATATCATTAACAAGCAATATGCAACAAATGGAAATTTGGTTGGTAATCCTGTTTTTATCAAAGAAGAAATTTCATGCTAAACATATTTTCGTGCTTAGCAGCTCTATGAAATTGAGCCCAGGATGGGCGTAATGGTTTTTCATTGGGAGGGTTTTAAAGGACTACTAAATATAGACCTAGTCTTTTCTAGATTCATGAAGAACCACACTTTCAATAATTCTTCCTAAATATTCACCACGTATCCAATGTGAGTGTCATTTGCGTTTATTTAAGCACACCTTTATTTTTCTCTTTTTGACAATTGATTTGCACGCTACACACAGGATTTTCATGATATTACAGAAGAAATTAGAGCAAAAGTTGTCTCTAGAGGGCGTGCTGTTCACCGGCTGTAAACCACCAGATATTGTCAGTGGCAGCTATTTTTGATTATCCCCTTTCAATTCAAATCAATGTAAAAGTTGAAATTGCTGGTCCAGTTTTAGTGAAAACGAACAAAAAAAGAAGTTTATGCTCAAGTTTCGCTTATTTTGATTGTGGCAATCGATGTAAGCATGGATGAATCTGCAAAAAGCTATTTTTGTTTGCCAGGGGAACAGTTTTTCTGAAGGAAACATTTATTTGGAGTGTTGGTTCTTGTATTGAGCCCTTCCGCTGACGTCACACGCAGCTGCAGCAGCCACTGTCTGACCATGGTCTGCCGCTATAGGGGTCAAATTGCACAAATATAACGACAATGGCTTAGCATGTCGCCTAAAATGGTGATGACGTCAAGGTCAACACGGGGGTCAATATGAAGCTAAGCTTTCGATCGACACTTATAAATCCCCATGACAACTATCAATACTTTACTTAAAGCGTGTTTTGTGAAAACGAATACACTTGTTTGTGATAAACACTCAATGGTATATACATATCAACATTCGTAATCTATTCAGGATAATTAAATATCCTGCTTCACGAGTGAAACAAATTAAGAAGCATGTTTCAAATCTATCTAAATATAACAGTATATCATTCCTCCTGAACAGTTGGGAAAATCTATAATGTTTTATTTAACTATTCAAAACTGCTGTGATAATGAAACCAAGGGACCCTCAAAGTTGCCTTGAACTGTAGCCTGTAGGCCTGTTTGAACGCTACATACGAAGTGTGGACCTTAGAAAAAAGAGGTCCACATAATAATAATAGCTTGAAACACTATGTGGACTTACACACATCCACACAGTGTTTTTTTACAGTGTTGAAGAGTGGGATTTTCTCTAAGTGTACAGAACAAAGGAATGTTCACAGAGTAAATGCAACTCAGGTACTATCACAAGAGAGGGGATTGCTGAACAAAGGAACACAAAGGGACCATTGTTGTCCTCCCATCCTTTGTATTTTTGTGTTCTCACATTTTTTTTCGTGTGCTAAGTCTTTGGAGAGTGTTAAGTTAAACGAACAAAGGAAAGTCTCCACATTGACAGCAATGTAAGAATAGCTGTATTGGAAGATGTCGGGAGAAATGGTCAGTTTTAGATAAGGTAGTGAACCATGGATGGGAACAACCGACAAAACCAAGTAGCGGGGACTGAAAACCCCAAATACAAGGTTCCGGTCCGAGGCAAGACTCGAACCAGGCAAAAGCACTCCAGCCAGCCTTTGTTCCTCCCAGGCACTAGTGGTGTTGTTGCTTCCTTTGATACTAGTCATAAACCCGTGTAACGGTGTAGATTTTGTAACGCACTTTCTTTGTTTGGGTAACATCGTCAGAGGCAGCTCATTTGAATTACATTCGTACATTATTACTCCATGACCTTTATATATTTTGAAGGTAAACAAAAATAAGGTATGTATCTTTGGTATGTACCAATACCTCCTGCTTAACTTAACGAAACAATTTGCAATATTATTTACAATGTGGAACAAAACACCTTCATCTGTAGTGAAAAAATCCACTTTATTTTACTCGCGAGTATTGCTAGTTAGAGCGACAAGAAACAAGTAATTATTAATTATAAAACACGAGTCACAGGTGCTTGTTTCAAACAATCACTTGTTAGTTTTAGTTTTAATGCATTCATTATCGGCGTCTATAATACACACAATAAGGAGATGAATTATTTATAACAAAACAGTGTATAAACCAACGTCCGGATACTGCTACACGGAGCCTATGACGAATCTAGATTGCATGTGACGTCGTTGACGCACAAGAAACACAGCAACAAGTGCAAAGACACCTACAACAATAATGACAGCAACGAACACACCGACTGCAGTGCTCGCAGTAGTTCCGAAACTTGACCCTTTGTTTGCGTTCAGTATCTTTTTAAACTCAAGGGGATCGAACGCTCCACCAGCGATAAGTCCAGGGGCAATATTACCATCCAAATCGAAGAATCCGTTGTTTCGCCCACCTGATTTCGTCCCCTTGTTACCGCCTCCAGCTGTAGGGGCTCGCGGTGATTGGACACCGGTTGAATAGTCGTGGCCGCCGAAGCCTGCCATACCACCTGATGAACCACCTGATTTACCCGGGTCGGCATTGGCTCCCGCCGCGGCTGGAAGTTGAGGGCCAGCGATCGGCGCAGCGCCACCAGGAGGCTTGGTGCTCGAGGGAGACCCGCCGATGGGTACGGGTCCCATGGCACTCTTTCCGGTCATGAGGGAGTTCGGCGGCCCAGACCACGGTGGTGAAGTGTCATATGCGTGCTCAATATCATTGAAGAATCGTTCGTTCTTATTATCGGGTAGTGGACCATTCATTTGTCCTGTGATCAACCCTAGAAAGGTAGAAAAAAATCACACTTTTTAACCTGAGATTCAAATGTTGCTTCACCACACCGTGGTCATCTTGAATACGAAGTAAGCCGATATTTCTACATCGAAACCATCTCCCAGTCCAGCAACAACTTCATCACATTCAGTTTTCTTTTACGCGTGATATTGTGGATATTCTAGTTTTTACCCTTACTTCGATATATAACATGTGCTAATTACAGGATTTGAATTGGCTTGTGTAACCAAGAACGCTCAGTGGGCCATGCAGGGCTCGAAAAGCACTGCGTATCAAGTGCGTATCAAACTGTTGGTTTTTCAGTAATTTTTATTTTTATTGTCCGTTTAATTTTTACACCAAAGGCTCTATTTTTTAGTTTGTTGTTTTTCTTACAAAGATTTGATCTCTTTTTAAAAAGAAAAAGAAAAACAACAGCAAATTTAACAATTCATTTCCCTAATCGTTGTTGATGTTTTGCTTTTATAGAAAAAAAACATAGGTGGCAGCAAATAAGGGAACAACTTCAAGCTCAAAGTTCATTTTACTTTATATAATTCACTTATGACGGGGAAACGGAGCGAATGTTCTTGACCATAATAGGTAAACATTTAAAATAAAAGAAGAGACTAGCAACTGATTAAAAAAAAGTTATCACAGTATTGAGGAAATGTGAAAAAGGTAAAAAATGTGAAAAGGTATGAATTGCACACTTCCTTTATTTGTTTTAGCATCTATGTTGCGTTATACGGAAGTTTAGAGTGGCCATCAGCATTTCTATATTTCAGAGATAAAGTATAGCAGAAAGACTGTACACTTAGCTAAATACTTAATTATTAGATGAATGAGATCTCTTTTTGAGTTCGAATATCAGAAAGAAAGAAAAATACGTCTTTTCGATTTGCTGTTAACGGTTTCCGAGATCCACTGCCGCATATCATGAACACCAGGGGCTCGGTTTCAAAAAGCAGTAAAATTCATTTTTAGATGATTTGTCAGTGTTACTACAATGGTTTATATTATGACATCACATTTTGCTTAGCAGTTAAGATTGATTCACTTCATAAGATCAGTCGTTAGTCTTTGTGAAATCAAGCCCCTCGGTACAGCAAACCGCCATGACGTCTTTGTATGGTATGATAACTTTGAAAGGCTTCTTAATAATCTCCTGAAGACAATCAGGACGAAACGTCGAGTTGTTTCCCCACCGGTACCACTATATCACTACATCTGTGCCACTACATCTCAAAAGAGAGATTTTCCATGTATATAATAACCGCAAATCTTACTAGATTATATCTAAAAGTAGTTTTATTTACCAAAGTGAGGCAGAACTTACCCAACAGTGGAAAAAATACAAGAAACACCTTCATCTTGAGTTGCTGTGTTCTTTGGAGTTAAACAACCGCAAGCTGAGATTAAGTTAAAGTAATGTTTGTCCTACAAGTCAAAATGAATATAGTAATGAGGAGACACTAATTCAATCCATTTATATATAAATGTCACGACAAAGACAACGACTCTAATGCCTGGCTTGTCGGTATAGAGGTAAGGAATGTGTGATTCAAAGTTCCACACCCTTTTACTCCATCAAATTAAAGTAAATTTGAAATCATCTGTGTCACATCCCAATTTCAATCAATTAAAAGTTTAAGAACGGTAGCAACTGACAAAGACTCAAGTTTAGGTAGGCCCATTTTTGTGTAAGTTAATCATATATATTTTTTACCTCCTGTACATTTCAGAATTATGCCTCATTAAAAATGCCTAATATAAGTAAAGCTTAAAGTAAAGTTTGTTTGATTTCACCTGGCACATGTTAATTCAAATCAATTACAGTTTAAAGAAGATCGGCAACTGGAGAATGCTTACGAAAGGTAGGTCCATTTTCGATCTAATTGGGCTTTTAGTTTGTCACCTCCAGTACTTAGATTTTTTCTAAAGTTAGACCAATCAGTAGCTATTTATATAGCATCTATCCCAAATTCAAGCCGTTTGCATAACAATTATCGGTGACAGTGTCGTCTAGAGTAAAATTATGAGCACTTGGTGACCTGTTTTACTAACTATCAGTCCGTTTAGGTTGACCTGGGGATAAATCATGCCACTTGCTCAGATTGTGATCGATCTTCCTAGAACACAACTCATTTAGACATTTTCACCAGAGGCTTGCTACTTTTTCGCTTCAGGTAACTGTTGTGATTTTCGGAATTTGAAAGGCCCTTGACCACAGGTAAGCTGTTGAAACATTAAACAGTTATACCCCCCCCCACACACACACCCCCCGTGTCTTCAAGAACTCACTAAGGATCCCATCACTTGCTCACTTTATCTCAAAGCTCAAGCTGTTAAATTTTTGTTTTGTTTATGTTGGTTGTTGTTGTTGTTGTTGTTGTTGTCGTCGTCGTCGTCTTGGTCGTTGTTGTTCTTGTTCTTGTTGTTGTTCTTGTTGTTGTTCTTGTTGTTCTTGTTGTTGACAGAGCGAGGATGTTTTCTTTTAACTTCCGTTTACAAACCATTGGGGACGTCGCTAAACAAAACTTAGTCCAAACAAGGAGGGTCCACGATTGGAGGTCATTACACACTTGGGTGTGTGTTTGTGTGCGTGTGTGGGGGGGGGGGGGAGGGTGAATACCAGTTGAATCAGAGGACTTAAAAAAGTGATCAGGGTGTTTTCACAAAGCGAGAGCGTCCTTGCTTTACTTTCATGTACAAAACCGATTGGGACGTCGCTAACAGAGCACAAAGTCTAAACAATCGGAAAACAATGAGAAGTGCTCTATTACCCTGGAATCTTTGTCAAAAACAAAACAAAACGTATTTGCAGAGAAAACGAGACAACCCCCCTCTTTTTTAAAACCAGTTTCCGGGTCAGCCTGGCCCAGAGTTTGGTCAGGTCCCCTGTGATCCAGGATCCGGATCCAGGATCCGGATTCAGGATCCGGATCCATTCTGACCCCGGAGATTTTAGAGTAAATCCCCCTCTTTAGAATTTCTATGTGAACAGATTTTTGCCTGTGTCCATGTTATAGAACTAGGCACAGACATAATGGTTAAGCACTAGCACAGGTAAATTTGTGAGGACACTTTCAAAGAAAACTTGTTTTCCTTTTTTTTAATCGAAGCACATTAAGACAAAAGTAGGACGACAACGTTTTTACTCTCTTTGGAAATGTGGTTTATTTTCCAACTAATGCAACTAATTTCTAAATTTACAAATAAAATGAGACTAATTTTTGAAATTAAGACAATACTTGAAATGCTTTAAAACTCAATAAATACTTTAAAAAACCGTTTGGAATGACAATAATATTGTTCTTAAATTAAGTCATGTTTCGGTCAACGAGACAAATTTTCACATAATATTGCTAAAAATTGATCTTCTTCTTTTTTCGCGTTCGTTACATTCTGACGGCATGGTATAACACTTGTTGTATGACTGAAGTTCAAATATAATATTCGGCCTAGACTGTTCCCCTGTCTTTATCCGCAAGATATGCAATGGTCTTACAAACCCAATGTTTTCATTGGATAGACATATGCATGCAATGACGCTTATGTACCAGACTTAAACACACACAGTGGCATGCAAGGTCAAAGGTAAATATGGCAGGTAATCTGCCAGGTTCTTTACGCCGGTATCTGGCGTTACTCACGAACCTCAGGGTGATGTCAGATGTTCGGGCTACCTTTGGCCTACCCCGAACATCTGACGCCAGATACCGTCCTTTATAACTTGGCAGTTACTGGCCATTTACCTTTGACCTTGCTGTGTGTACCTTTCTATTGAAACGTCACAGCCCGAGTTTTTGCCCACCAAGGGTGGAAACTATGGGAAGCCTTAAATGCAAATCAAAAACAGATTCAACAGTTTGTAATAATGTTACACAAATATTCAAAAATAGTGTTAAACTTGTTGTAAATCAAGTAACCAATCACTGGATGTGTTATTATTTAACAAAATTTATTAAAAGCTTGCAGCAATTGTGAATTTGGTCACAACATTAAGTTAACACGATTGTATGTTTTGCTAACATTCAGTCTGGTAGTTAAACGTCAATGCGTGTGTTATGTAAGAGTGCCTGTCTTTATCATTGCGGTTTAAGACGGGGGACCAGTCTACCTTCGGCCCACATGAGTCGCTAGGTGTGGACGCTAGGTGGCAGTTACAACGTATTTTTTTCCATTGTTTTACGTAATTATAAGCATGTGCGTATTTTCCCAGAACATAATTCATTTGAGTAGAATTCTGGTTATTTAGCTACAAATCCAGCCCATTTAGGGATGTTCGTTTGTTTAATTGTTTCTTGGTTCGTTGGGGTGTTTGTTTGTTTGTTTATTGATTTCAGATATTGATGCAAGATCAAAGTGGATTGTTTCAATATGTTACAATTGTTGTATGACGAGCTCTAACGAGCCTATTGTTTAAAGCGATAATGAACAAGCTATCAAAATCTGTGTTTCCTAGATTATTTTGGTGGTGATGTATTTCTTTTTTATGCAGAGTTGAACAGTCTAGAGTGTTTTCTTTTCCTAACTATGATAAAAGCGACACCACCCACTGCAGCAGCAACAATTAAAGCACCCGCTGCGATGCCAGCTGCAGTTGCTGTACCCGAGTTACCTGATTTTTCGTCTTCACCCCCTAAAAGATTATTAAACCTCCCACCACCACCACCTGCACCCATATTCCCAGGATTGTGGTGCATTCCCCCACCCACCCCAGCATCAAATTGGTTGGTACCAAAGTGATGGATCTCGCCGGACGATCTACCAGGGGCTTGGGGTCCGACGCCGCCCATACCGGCGGTGTCATGGCCTGGGTTGTACCCGCCGCCATGTGTCATGCCGCCATTTGCCATGCCGCCATTTGCCCTCCCGCCATTTGCCCTGCCGCCATTTCCAGTGCTTGGTACCTGTCCTGCCCCCATCATGCCCTGGTTTCCGCCATTGGGGCCATGGTTTGCCCCCCGACCGCCACCTACTCCAGCACCACCACCGATGCCGAAATAGTCCGGGTTGATCTTCTCACCCGAGGTTTTTCCAGGCACCGAGCCGGGTCCAGCGCCGATGCCGATGCCGCCGCCCAGCTCTCCTGGTAGAATCTGCCCGTTGTGCATGGTCTGCTGCATCAGATTGTAGGCGGCTTCGTACATACCGCCTGGGATATCACTCTCATCTAAGCCAAAAGGACCTGATAAGAAACAAACATGTAAGAATAACTAGGATTTTCCAGTTTGAGTTTGTTAATAGGCAATTAGGATGGGGTCCGGAGCTATGGGAATAATCCTAACTGAGCTGTATTTATCTTGATTGAGTAGTTATTTTTTATTTTTTTATTTATTCATTTTTACTTTTATATACATACATTTATGCATTTTATTTTTAAAAAGATTTTTGGGGCACTTTTTTTGTATCGAACCAATCATTTGACTTTGCTTCGTAATCACATGGCGGGCAAGGGTTCTGACCGGTGTGGCAGCCAACGGGGCAAGGGTTCTGACCGGTGTGGCAGCCAACGGGGGCAAGGGTTCTGACCGGGGGTGGGCAGCCAACGGGGGCAAGGGTTCTGAACAGGGAAAGCCCATGGGGGTCAAGGGTTCTGACCGGTGGTGGGCAACCAACGGGGGCAAGGGTTCTGATCGGGGTGGGCAGCCAACGGGGGCAAGCGTTCTGATCGGGGGTGGGCAGCCAACGGGGGCAAGGGTTCTGACCGTGCTAGGCAGCCAACGGGGGCAATGGTTCTGAACAGGGACAGCCCATGGGGGTCAAGGGCTCTGACCGGGGGTGGGCAGCCAACGGGGGCAAGGGTTCTAAACAGGGACAGCCCATGGGGGTCAAGGGCTCTGACCGTTGGGTGGGCAGCCAACGGGGTCAGGAGTTCTGAACAGGGACAGCCCATGGGGGTCAATGGTTCTCAACGGGGCTGGGCAGCCAACGGGGCAAAGGTTCTGACCGGGGTTGGCAGCCAACGGGGGCAATGATTCTGAACAGGGACAGCCCATGGGGGTCAAGGGTTCTGACCGGGATGGGAAGCCAACGGGGGGCAAGGGTTCTGACCGGGGTGGGCAGCCAACGGGGGCAAGGGTTCTGACCGGGGGTGGGCAGCCAACGGGGGCAAGGGTTCTAAACAGGGACAGCCCATGGGGGTCAAGGGCTCTGACCGTTGGGTGGGCAGCCAACGGGGTCAGGAGTTCTGAACAGGGACAGCCCATGGGGGTCAATGGTTCTCAACGGGGCTGGGCAGCCAACGGGGGCAAGGGTGCTGAACAGGGATAGCCCATGGGGTCAAGGGTTCTCAACGGGGCTGGGCAGCCAACGGGGGCAAGGGTTCTGACCGGTGTGGCAGCCAACGGGGGCAAGGGTTCTGACCGGGGGTGGGCAGCCAACGGGGGCAAGGGTTCTAAACAGGGACAGCCCATGGGGGTCAAGGGCTCTGACCGTTGGGTGGGCAGCCAACGGGGGCAAGGGTTCTGACCGGGAACAGCCCAGGGGGTCAAGGGCTCTGACCGGGGGTGGGCAGCCAACGGGGGCAAGGGTTCTGAACAGGGACAGCCCATTTACATCAGCTTAGGCCTTAGCGATACAACTAAAGCTGCAGGCTAATTTCAGCAAAAGCCGGCCATTGGACTTTGACTTGAACGATTCTATGGAACAGCGCCCTCAACTGGCTTAAATGCAAACTGCCCATGTCAGTTCACAGGGCTCGATTTCACAAAGCACTAAGATTCATCTTAAGATGAGTTGCCAATATCACTAAAGCAGTTTAAATTCTGACGTCACAGGTTGCTTAAGATTGAAAACAACCCTCCGATTGCCTCCAATCTGAAAAGATATTTTCCTTAATGACTTGTTCATTTCTTAGCAAAAAATAGGTGAAACCCTTTAAGTTCTATCCCCAGACAGGCCCGATTGACATGGTCTATGACCCCTTTAGGCAGTATGACCCATGGACTCCGGATCCCCAGTTATAAAACACTTTTTGCATAGGGTAGTGTACAACAAAAATCGCGGTTTTGCAGTGTAAAAACATAAGAATTCGCAAAAAAAAGTAAAACAAAAATGTCTTTCTCATTATTTGTTTTTGGCCAAAATTATCTCTTCAACGTTTTGAAAGGTGATTATAGCTTTGAAAAAAATTATGAAATCAATATTTAAAGGAGGTATACACATTTTCCCAGCGTAGTGCATGCTGCTGTCATGTAGGGCGTCCGAAGACAAAATTAACAATTAATGACATCGCAGGGTTTTAAGGTCAATCCTAGCTCTTTGTGAAATCGGTCCCGGTACAGGTACGTCATGGGTTAAAATTTAACGTCTTAGATCCTCAAACACATTCCTCAATTTGATGCCTTCATTAATGTATGAATAAACATGAGGTTGAAGGTCAATATTGGCGACCAAGGGCTTATACCTAGGAAACAGGTGTGGATGGAGTCTGGGTGGAGTCTGTGTGTTGTTGTGGTGTGGGTTTATGGAGAGGAGGGTGGCTAGTCGGTGGTTATGATTAAGTATAATGAGTACTAAAAGCAGGAAAAACTATAGAAATATTTTGAGTCTCCTGGATATCAGTTATCAAATTTAACATTTCTCACTGTGTTTGACCATCTACACAGTTGTTGGACATGAGGTATTAAGTACTGGTAACATTTGTACTTAATACACAGGAAAGTCATTTTCTATCGTTTCAATTTTTATCAAATGATTGACAATTTCGTCTTGAAGGCAGGAATATTATGCTTCGTTATAGATTTTTGTAATTGTTGTTATTATTATTTATATGTCCGGCCAGAGAATCAAAAGTGACATAAAAACAGTGAAAAAGTATAAAATGTATCTTAAAACATTCAAGTTGTACAGCTGTGCATAGGACATTTGGGTAAATATTTTGGAGTGAAAACTGGGGGAGCTGTTAGAGGGGCGGGGGGAGGGGGGAGGGGGAGATGGAAGGAAACTGTATAAAAAAAAATATGGATCAACAAACTGAAAGGTGCGGTCATAAATTGGCTTCTGTCAACGTAATGCTTAGGCAACATTATAAAGAAAGATAATTAGCTTGAAAGTTTGAGCTGAATACAATGTCTGCTTGCTGAGAAAACAGCAAGAAACCGTCACAGTATTTTTCACAAGAGCGTCAGATCCAATCCGCGTTTCTAGAGAGGTGACAGCGGGTACCAACCACATCTCTGGCCGCAACATCCGCGAACGGACACCAACCCTCAGGAATTCAGATTCAAATGTTTTTGGGTGAAAATTGTCAAAAACATTTTACTTCGAAGGGAATCTTTTCTCAAAATAGTTCATACTATCAACAGCTGCAGTGCTTCACACCGCGTAAGTTTTTCTTGGCAGTCACTTTTTGCGTATTTTTAAAACCATTCTATGACCCTACCGCTAAACACTGTGACTCGAAAGCCTGCTCATCAAATCTTGTTTAGGGGTAACAATTTCTAAATTATTTTCAAACAAACACAGATGAAATAGAAATCCATGGAATATGACATTTTTACGTTTTATGCCCAGTGTGTGCCTTGGGGTTGTGTTGGAACCAACGATATTCCCCTTACCCAAAGCAGATAATTTATGGACCACCGAACCACAGCAGCAGCAGAACGAGAGTGTCAAGGGTCAACTTATAAAACAAAAATGGCAAGATAAATTCTGTTGATTTGTTGATGCAAAAATCAAAAAACATAAAAACACACAAAAAAGAAAAACAGAGAACAAAGCAGAGTAAAATACTAATCTTGTAAGGCGTAGATAACCATAAAACGAACAAAGTTTACAAACAATAATATAAAACAAGCAGATGTTTCGAAATGCTGGCGATGGTGGCGTTGGGGTGTGGTGACGGTGGTTCGTTGGCGGCGCCCTTCTGGTGAAAGGGAATTGAAAAGAACCCATTTACACATTGCTAAGAATACTTCCACATTTTTTATTCAATCAACACAGATGTTAGTACAAAACCTACTTCCAATCTCAAATAAAACACGCTGTTTTCTTATCTTTTCTTCGTGCCATCAAACAAATTAATGTATTTACAATTCACACTCCTTGGTTGCACCCCTCTAATCTGTTTCTCACCCGACTGATCTTTTTATGTGTCGTACTTTATTGGGGAGGTAAAATTATTGCTGAATAAAAAAAATAACAAAATAAAACCGAAATAGCTGGTTGTATTATAGTATACTATTTTAGTTATATAATTAACCTCGACTGGTTCCACTATTAATACTTTTATAAGAACATTGCCTCTGGACTAGCCAGTGGATTTTCAAATTGCTTGATTAAGATACTTACAATTATTTAAAAGGAAACATGAAACAGCCGCAGGCTGGCAAGAAGTGCTTGAAAATGTCGACTACACAATATTTGGAACAACAAATACTAAGGAGAAATGTTGATATCGTTAACGCTCAGTAATCTTCGAAACAGGCATTGTCTTTTTCCCTGACGTCTTTCAAAATGTGTGATACGGTGAGGACTGTGGATTGTACTTAGTTTTGTCTTTCAACTTTCTTTGTTTATTATTCATTTTGAACAATGTGTAGAGAAAAACAAGTGTATATGAAGACTACTTGAATTTACCAGACACAACTCATTAGGCGACTTCACGCTACTAAAACAAGACTGCCGCGGAATAAACCCTTTTTCAAACAGCAGGTTTTTTCCTCTATGGTTTGTAAGGAAGCTCTTTAATTGCAGAGCTTACTGAAGCCTCATGCCTCTGAAATTACTGAGAGAAAGACAATAATGAAGTAGATTATTAGAGAGACATCTGCACAAATAATTAACAACTTTTATTGCACACATCATGTGGATGTCACGGAAGATATTTCAGAGGGAAAAAAAGCAAGACAGAGTTCAGATATTGTTCGTTGGTTTTACACGGAGCCGATGACCACTCTAGACTGGCGCCGTTGCCGAACGAGGAAGACAGCGACCAGTGCAAAGATACCTATCACGATAAGTACAGCGATGATCACACCGACTATAGTGCTTGCAGCAGCGCCGGCATTGACTACTTCATTGGCATTAGATTTCTCCTGCATGTCTTTAGAGTCGAATCCTCCACCAGCGATGAGTCCAGGTCCCATGTCAAAACCACCGCCACCACCACCGTAAAAGCCATCATTCTTTTGCTCACCTGAGTTTTGATTCGTGTTTCGGCCCCCGCCGGGAGCGGGTGCAGCGGCTTGTGGGGACAGAACATCAGGGCCACCTCCATTGTAATAGTCGTGGGCTCCGAAGCCTGTCAAACCACCCGATGAACCACCTGATTTACCCGGGTCGGCATTGGCTCCCACCGCGGCTGGAAGTTGAGGGTTACCGATCGGTGCAGCGGCATGTACGGGAGGGCTGGTGCTGGACTGGGATCCGCCAACGTTCCCGCCAAGTGCAGCGTTTTGTCCTCTACCAGCACCGCCGGCTTGCGGTGCTGGTTCGGCCCACGGTGGTAAAGTGCTGGTTGACTGGCCCATGTCATTGAAGAACCCACCCTTAGCAGGACGGCCCGGCTGATTCATCTGAGCAGCGACAAACCCTGCATCAAGAAAATGGGAAAAACATCGAGTTTTTTTTTAAACTGCCATTCAGTTGTGTACGATTGATCTGATAAAGATAGAAGTATTGTACACGCACAAAACAAAGCCCAATACACTCAAAGTCACCTTATGCTGATATTTCAAAACACACTTTGCATAACAACGCGGGAAAAGGGGACGCAAACATTAGTTTTGCTGAAGAAGATAAACAACAGGATTGTATTGGCAGGTATTACATAAATCAACTTCAATTTGTGTATGAAGCAAGTCATAATGGGATGAACGACAATTGACTCGTCTAAACCAAATCAAGAAATGGCTCCTAAATTCAATATCCTAACCGGAATAAGCTTCTGATTAGTTCAAATCTCCTAAAGTGAAAATACTCCTGTATAATTGTTATTTACATCTTCATAATGGCTGAAAGGTTTGATGGTAATCGGTTTCAGGCGGAGAACAAAGACTTCACAGTGTCAGAACTAGTACAGAATTGTCTGCCGAAGAAAGAGACAACCATATCCGAGTGTCTCGACTCGTGAATCAATCGAGTGTCCTTCGGCCGATCACAGTCGCGTCTAGTATGGGAGGGGCCGCATATAACATGAACACATACTAATATTACTCTCGGTTAGAGCTTTATAACATGATTAGTACATCATTGTAAATTGTTCCATTGAAAAACTACTGCGTGTTTTTCTGAAGTGGAGACAGAATTGGGGAACACAAGTTAGCAATACACCGTATCGGGGTTACAATTTAAAATTGTGGGGAAGGTACGGTATGAGTTCAAAGGTGTTTCAAACAAGCAGCTGGAAATAAATAACAATCATTTGATATTAAGTGTAAAAAAAAAACTTACCCAACAGGGGGAGTAAAGCAAGCAGCATTCTCATCTTGAAGTAGTCTTCGGAGTCTTGTGATTTCGAGCTGGGATGATTGTGTTGGTTTTTCAGAGTTGACGTGTGTTCTGCAGCTCAAATCAAACGTCTACTGACGGCAACAGGACTCACTGCGTCTACTTATAATTAAACGCAGTGGCGCAACAAAGTAGATCGTCCCCATAGCCTGGGTGGGCGCTGATCCGTCTGAGGGCCTGATTGGCGTTGTCTTTCCGGAAGTTACTCGATGACGAGGGGGTAATATCACTCCGCCCTATGAGGCATGCGTAAGCGATACTGACCTACACGTAGAACCTGTTACATTGACGTATGCTGTCATGCTCATCTTGTTAAAGCTCACGTCAATGCGGTTACAAACTTTTAACCCCCGCTAAACATATTAGTTATAATAACTTCATACATGTATAAAATATTACACGAGTGACATAATTAGGGAGAAAAAATTATGATAATTCTGAAGTTCTACACTAACCATTTCCAGCTATTGTGGATTTTATAATAATTCCTTTTTAAAGAATTATTGTTTTTGTTGAACATGTTTTGGTTCTTTAAAGTGTCTTTAAAGTGTTCTTTAAAGTGTCGATATTGATTAATTTAAATTTTTAGACAGATGGCGCCTAAATGAAGTCTGAGACCCAAAAGCATGTCCTAAAATGTAGCCCCGTATTATGAAACCTAACTTAAACCTGGACTTACATGTAGCCCCGGGCTACCGTAAGGCTACAATTAGCCCGGGCCTAAGTGTAGCAAAAACTGAGTACCCTAAATGTAATCTAGACCTAAGTTACATTTAGGAAATACACGGTTTGTGCTACACTTAGGCCCGGGCTTCATTAAAGGTGTATGATATGTTTCGAATCTAGGTCGTGGGTTACGTTGTGGTGCCGCACATAGGGGTATCAATGAGACCACAGCGAGGCTGGGAAGACACAAAAATACTCTCTGAATCGCAATAGATGTACACAGTCATTTCACTCCTGTAACTGACCGAGCTAAAAGGGGGGTCCGGGAGTAAATCTAGCCGGATCAAAGCAAAGGTCAAACACTCAAGATCACCACAAAAAACAAAATTGATCTGACATTATGGACACCTTATCTAGGTCATAAGATGAGTTTCAATCATTCCGAAGATGACTGAACATTATTGTGTTTTTCATTTCTGTGGTGTTGTGCAAGAAGACCCCAAAAGTGGAATGGACAACAACAAAAAATAACGAGGGAAAATGCAAGTTCACTCTTTATGGTGACACGCACCCTCGTCAGGTGTCATTGATAACGAGTTTATAGGCTGGGAACGATCAGCGTCTCTTGGGATGTCATGAAGCGCTAACCCCGGGCCATATAAGTCTTGATTTTACCTCACTGTCTTTCCTTTGAGGAATGACTTTTTTCTTATCAAGGCAAGGCCATGATGTCATTTTGTTTTCTAAATTGAGGGAGTATGATTTTACTTCGATCCCTAGATAATTGATTTACTCTGGGTACACAATTGAGAGAGGAAACTCCCCCAAACCCAAAACAAAAAGAAAACGGATGCTTGTCTTGGGACTTGGAACACTTCGACCCATCACAGTCACCATGTGAGGAGGAGGAGGTCAGGGAGACATCAATGGCAACACTCAACATGTCCAGTCAAACACCTTTGTCGAAACATGGGGATCTCAGGATGAACAATCAACAAAAGGAAATAAAAACTACCTTTATAATAAGAAACAAATATATATAAAAACAAAATTGAAAAACTCGAAAACAATTTTAAAGCTGTGTTCGCATTGGACTTTTGGAAAGGTAAACAACGACAACGAAAATGAGCAATGGTTTACTTGACCATATTATTTCCAGTGCGAACAGCAAGCACAATTCCACCTTGTTAAACTTAATGGAGTCCCACGAGGAGCTTAACCGGCCACCTTCTCATGCCCTTTTTAGATTTGAAATTAGTCTAATCCGTTGTGGCTTAGCGGGGAGCGTGTCGCGGCTGGGAAGGTCTGTTGAACTCAAGGTCCGCCGGCTGAATCATCAGAGCGTGGGTTCGAATCCCGGCCGTGTATATTTGTCCTTGAGCATGACACTTCACTTGTAATTACCTCACACCATCTAGGAGTAAATGGGTACCTGTGAAAACTTAACGACCCATCTGGCTGCCTGTGGTGCATACTGCATGTGAATGTGTTTTAATGCTTTGGGGTAAGAGATTGACGAGCTTACCTGGCCTGGCAAGGTGCACACTGAGTACATTTTGATTTAACTACTATTGTGCTCATCAGCCTCAATCGGAAGGTTCACTTCTAATCTTGAAAGTTAATCCTTTTCTACACATTCTTTTAAAGACGGTAAATAAAGAACCATCCAAGCCTCTGACCTAATTATAGCGAAACAAAAGCAATAAACAAGAATAGAGCAACTTCTAGTCGCATATAACTGACTATAAATAATTGTGTATTTTTTGCCAAATCAGGATGTGTCATGCAATAGGCCCACGTGCGGCGGAAACACAATGATATTCCGGGGAAGGATTAAGGGGGTCGACTGGCATTTCTCGTACCCCCTGTTTAACCTGTGACGCAACAGGTATCCCATTTAAGCACACTGCTTTCCTGCATCATTTCCCCCTATCGATATTTAATTGAGATGAATTGTTAGTCTGTGGATGCTTGACAGAAGGGGGTGAACTTTACGACCTCCTTCCGGTCATTGTCCAAGTATGAGAATTGCGTGTGCACTAAACCTAAAGGAACATGACAGCTTTGGTTTTTGCTAACAAAACAGTTGCTGGCAGTGTAAGCACTATATGTAATCCACCATATACATAGACTGACAAACCTGTAGAAGTTTGAGATCGATCGGCCATCTGGGTCACGAGAAAATAGTGAAAAACCGATTACAAATTTGCATGAAATCATGTAGATTCAACAAATGAATAAAACGCTCACTGAGCGATAAACTCCAACCGGAAAATTAGTTTATTCATTTCTCATCAAATATGGCATTTCAAATAGAAATATTTCAAGGGATGTTTTCTACTATCATCATCATTAGACCGTGTAAGTTTTATGTAAATATGTGATCAAAAAGTATATTTTACAAGTTTTTCTTACCAATTCTGTAATGTTCCTTTAATTGTTATTCCTGTCTACATTCAGAGAGGCAGTATTTTGATGTAATTTGTGCAGAAACCTCTGTATGTTACTACTATTTGATTGTGCTATTAATTATTTACCTTTATTTGATTATTCTGTTCTTTTTCCATGTTGAGAGTAACTCTAGATGATATGCAATTGTAGGCATCAGTTTTGGGTGCTCCTACCACAGAAGTCCAGTCCTTCTCAGGATGACACCTCCATTCATACTGTTGTTATTTATTATTACATTATATAACAAATTTTTAAAAACATGTTCTCCTACCCTGTATTGATTCGTTCGGATTCACTAATCAGTGTATGTATGTATGAATGGAAATAAAACAAACAAACAAACAAAATGTAAAAACAAATCAACAGCAGAAGGTCGTAAGAAATCAAATACCTTAAAGGAACATTACAGAATTGGTAAGAATGTTTTTGTAAAATATACTTTTTGATCACAGATTTACATAAAACTTACACGGTCTAATGATGATGATAGTAGAAAACATCCCTTGAAATATTACTGTCTGGAATGCCATATTTGATGAGAAATGAATAAACTAATTTTCCGATTGGAGTTTATCGCTCAGTGAGCGTTTTATTCCGTGTTGAAGCTATATGATTTCATGCAAATGTGTAATCGGTTTTTCACTATTTTCTCGTGACCCAGATGGCCGATCGATCTCAAACTTCTACAGGTTTGTCAGTTTATGTATATGGTGGATTACATAAAGTGCTTACACTGCCAGCAACTGTTTTGTTAGCAAAAACCAATTCTGTAATGTTCCTTTAAACAAGGAAAAGTGGCTATGACTTTCTCAGAAGATAACTATGTTTTTCTAGTCCCATGTGGACTTTACCTTTCCTACAATGAATTGTGATTGGCAGTGCAGCGATCAAAACTTGCAAACTCATTTTTGTTTTTTTTTGAGACACAGTTTTACGAGTTAATTGCTTTGACGACCTTTTGCTAGCTTGGCACAGGTTGGTCATTTCCTTCTGTCCAGCACATGGCGGTCTATTTTCATCCTTCTATTTTTATTTGCATCCTTTCATTTTTATTTTCGTCCTTCCATTTTAGAGGCAAATGTCAAATCAAGCTTTTTACATATCTTTATCCCATAAGCCATTTTGAGATATGGCGGATACCATACTATGACACTATTTGGCTTGGGCATATCTGTCTGTATACACCCACACCCAACAGTGTACTCATACAGTGTCCACCATACCTCAAAAAGGCTAATGGTGTAAGCCCAAACAGTTAAAATTATTTATCATTGCGGACCTGTATACATATACAACAAATTTGTATTATTATTATTTATGAATTTTCAAACTTTCTGGTAGTGGAACAAAAGGACACTCAAAAGTGCCTGGCATGTGAGCCGTTTGCCTGAAGATACCTGTGTACAGAGAAGATGTCAGTTTCAGATGTGGGTGGAAACCCCAAATAGGGGAAACCCATGCAATCGGGTAGGGACTGAAAACCCAATCCACATGCAAGGCTTCACTCCGGGATTCGAACCATGGTCCATAGAGGGAAAGGCAGGAAGGGAACCTCTGAGTCACCTTATTATTTACTCTTCACATAATTTTCTACAAATTTTCTACAAAGATAGATTGGCGTTAGAAACAAATGTAAATTCAACAACAAACAATATTAACAAAGAAGTTGAGGTCGTTTTTGTCTCGAAAGCCGTCTTTTATTTTCTTTGTTTTTCTTTGCTATAACTTGTTGTAAATCATTTTAACAGTAAAGGAAAAGAAATTTAAATTGTGCAACCACCTGTTTATGTGTGAGTAGGATAACCAGGTCGGAAAGAAAAGTTCAGCTCTTGCGGTTTCTGTGAGTGATTTGACTTATATAAAAAAAAAAAAGATATTTAGATGCACTGAGCAAGTCTGACTGTACCGGTGATGACGTTGATGACGCATGAATATTAAACATAGCCGTCAATGACCTAGACGTGAACCTTCCATAACTGTGACACTTCTTGTTCGTACCGTCATGCTGACAAACTTGCAGAATTATTTTTTTTTTTTTTTTGCTTTTTTAAATTAATCTTTAGTGTTGTTTCGCGAGAAGAATTTGGTAATGAATGTTTCTTGTTCACACTAGTCCCCTGCACTTCCATTTAAGATTGTAGTGTTTGACGACAAAACAAGGGATCCAACCATTTTTCTTCCCAGTCTCGGTTTGGGTACAATGCTTTGACTGAAAAAATACGTCCTGGATTATCATCTATGCTCCATACAACCTTCAGACTTTTAGATTGAAAAAAGTGCCTATTTATATATAATCATTATTTATAAACAATTATTATTTATATATAACTATTATTTATATATAACCATTATTTATATATAATCATTACTTATATATAATAATTATTTATATGTATCATTATTTATTTATAGTCATTATTTATATATAATAATTATTTGTATGTAATCATTATTTATATATAATCACTATTTATACTTAATTATTATTTATATATAATCATTATTTATATGTAATCATTATTTATATATAATCATAATTTATATATAATCATTATTCATAAATAACCATTATTTATGTTTATTCGTTATTTATATAAATCAATACGTATATTTAATCAGTATTCATAAATGATCAGTATTATATCCAGACCCCTAACCAATATTTATAATTAGTACCCACGGATCCCAAGAGTACACTTGATCAACAATTATAATAACACGCAGTTCTTATAGTTCTTATAACTATTAGAAGAACCACGTGTTGTTTGTGTTGTTATCTGGACAGTCATTGCAAAACAAAAAAAAACCTTAAACCGTCCCTCTTAACAATGCCTTAATGGTTTCTCGAAATTCGTTCCCGTCTTCTAATCCATCTTTTATTGTTTGATCACAATGGATCTTATACCACCACCTGTCCTAAAAACTTCCATTAATAGTTATAACCTTAATCGGAGATGCAATTTTTTCAATGAAAACAACGTGACACACTTCTCCTTGTGCATTTATTTTGGGAGATTGTCGGTCGTCTCCCTGGAGAATGACACACATTTAAGACCTCCTTTGGTCAGGGCCGACAGGATCAATAATTTAACGTTACCTTGGTAATACAGCATGACTGGGCCTCCGTGTGGGACGTCTTTAGCTAGGTCTTGAATCGACTTTTGGTTTACTTTGCGATATTGTGATCGTCACATACACTTCTTCTTGGTAATCTGCCAGGTTTTTTAAAATTTTGGTTATACAAGTGCCTGGAAGACATTTTTTCCAGCCGTACTTGATTAGAGTATCTTTAATGTTTACGAGTTCAAAAGTTCGACTCTCATTTTGTATTGAAAACCAAGAGACTGGCATTGTGACTTGTGGTCTTGATTCTGCCCAGAGAAAACAAGGAAGACAACAACAATTTCTTTTTTTTCCCCCTTTTTTTTAAAGGAAAAATCCCTAGAGAAAACCAACGCAATCTGAGTGGGACTGAAAACCCAAACCCCCATGCAAGACCTCTGTTCAGGTTGGGATTCAAAATGGTTTCACTGAGGCGGCAGGCAGAACGAAATACCATCAATTTAACATGGCCCTTTAAAATGAAGTTGTTACAGATGAAAACCGTCTCGCAAAAACTACGACTAAAAGATGCATTTTTGATAAGTTTGTATTCTGACGCGTATCCTTAGCCGAGTGTATTATATCACATTCATTATATTGAAAATGAATAAATGCATTCTCAACACTCCAATCCTCTACAAAAACACCCTCAAACTGTGAATACATCGTCACTGTTAACAAAATATAGGCATATTACCAGGGAGCATTGCATGACGATTTTACAGACGTAAGACTGTGAGGGTTGACCAATCCACTTTACTTATTATTGTACGTTTGTTACGCACCGTAATCTCGGACATGGACCATTATATGGACCAGATTTGTCGGACAAAATGGATCTGACATAATGGTATGTCGATCAAATCATTTGAGCAAAATGGTAAATGGTTTGTCGGAAACTATGGGTCAGACATAATCTTCTCAATCGGTTGTCGGAAAAATGGTCAATGTCGGACATGATGGTTGGTAAACATACGTTACACACGGACATATATTTCATTTTAATAAATAACTATTGCAATGAGCTAAATAGCATTATGGACATCTCTTAATCGTCAGAAATGATATGGGTTGAACCTGATTGTGAGACTCTGCTCTACTTTCTTCAAATGGTGGTTTTCAAGTCCAGTTTGATACAATAGTCAGATTAATCTCGCAAAGAATCAAAAGTGCAACAGTTTGCAAAACAGAAATGCAACTGCACCAAACTTTACAGAGAAAACAAACCGAAAATACGGATAACTAACTTTTTCATCAAACTTAAAAAGTCAATAAACAATCCATAGTTTAAAGAAATCAATCGAAAATTTAAAACATGTCGTGTACCGATCTTTAGGGTGCTTCTTTTAGATGTGCCCTTTCGGAGTTGCTCGTCGAGGGGGACTTGTTTTCTTCAAGGAACGTATGAAGGTGATCGAGGTCAGTCTAGGGGGGATAGAGAGTAAGGCTGCGCTCACATCTTCATATTGAAACAGTCAGAGAAATGTCCCCTCTGTGGAAATGAAACACAGTGAGTAACTATTCCCCAAACCAATCCATCTTCTATCAACGGGTCTCTCCCACAGCGATGATTCAAATGAAACATGTGCTACCTTTCCCCAACAAGTTCATTCCTACATCCACCCCCCCCCCCCCCACACACACACACACACACACACACACATCCTTACGGATCCGGTTTGTGGGGTACTGCTATTGTTGTTCTGTTATTCCCTTTTCTGAAGAATTCCCTTGTGGGGCCCAATTGTTCCTATTGAAACGACCTTGTGGGGTCCATTGTTCCATTGTTGTCAGGACCCCACATATGCCCTTCTATGTGTCCACACACACACACACACACACACACAAGTGTGTAATGACCTCCAATCGTGGACCCTCCTTTGTTCAACTCTTTGTCCTGACAAACGTGTCCCTTTTGTTGTAAGTCCACGGTTTGAATGTCACTACAAACTCACACACACACACACACACACACACACACACATCCTTACGGATCCGGTTTGTGGGGTACTGCTATTGTTGTTCTATTATTCCCTTTTCTGAAGAATTCCCTTGTGGGGCCCAATTGTTCCTATTGAAATGACCTTGTGGGGTCCATTGTTCCATTGTTGTCAGGACCCCACATATGCCCTTGTGTGTGTCCACACACACACACACACACACACACACACATCCTTACGGATCCGGTTTGTGGGGTACTGCTATTGTTGTTCTATTATTCCCTTTTCTGAAGAATTCCCTTGTGGGGCCCAATTGTTCCTATTGAAATGACCTTGTGGGGTCCATTGTTCCATTGTTGTCAGGACCCCACATATGCCCTTGTGTGTGTCCACACACACACACACACACACACACACACACACACACACAATCTATTTTTTGTATCCCTGTGGAGACATCTGTTCTTTCCTTTGTCCCTGTAGTTAAGAACCTCCCATAGACTTTGTACACAAAATTCTTTGTGGAGCAACCCAGTCTTTAGAATTTCCCTATGGAGACTCTTTGTTATCCCTTTTCTGTTTTGTTCTTGGTCTCCATAAGGTAGTGAAAATGAAATCAGCCGTACGAATCCGATTTGTGGGGTACTGCTATTGTTGTTCTATTATTCACTTTTCAAGAATTCCCTTGTGGGGTCCAATAATTGTTCCATTGTTGTCATGACCCCACATACGCCCTTCCGTCAGCCCCCCCCCCCCACACACACACACACACCCTCCTCAACTTCAAACAATTAATTGATGCACACCAGTCTATATGGTAACAGTATCTTAGTCAATTTTTCTTTGTTCAACCCCAAAGTATCTTAGAAACAATGATATCTCTACTTTAGAAAGTGTATAAGCCTGTGGCATTGTTTATACTCAGAGCGATGAATCATCGATGGTTACTATCTCCAACCTTTGTACTGAACAAAGATACTACAGGTTTCTCCGCTCTTTTTCGGCCAATAAGCGCCCATTTTAAACGTTGTGTTATTCTATTTAGCGCGAATTTGAAAGCTCCTTAAAACAGTAATTCGATTTCACTATATGTGTCAGCAGTTCTTCTTGTGCGTCCGTTCAATTTAATAAACCCACTCGAACAGCCGAACTCGCGTCTGTTTTTAGCAGAAATCTCCAGTTGCTCCTAAATTGAATTCCGATTTCGCCTGCCTGAAGTGAACGCCTTCAAGTTAAATAGAATATAAGTAGGATTTGAAACTTTGCATGGTGGAAGTAAAACTAAGAAAGGTTTGCGGTGACACATGTTAAAATCTCTTTGAGTAGTGTTGGTTCTGAAAAGAACCGGTGGTTAAATGACTCAACGTTTCGATCAGTATGCTCTGATCGTCTTCAGGAAAATGCTGGACTCTGTTGCTGGATGCTGCCTCTGTACTGCCTTGTAGGGGATTAGAATATAATATCAAATACGGACCGGTGAACAAGCCGATGCATGGACTAGTAATAACAACAAGGTCCTGCTGCAAGTCACCGAAAACGAAAATGTGAAGGGCAAACCCTGCAAGTGCTTACAAAGGGCCCCTTAATGCGGGGTCGTCAAAGTAACGCAACAATGCTTTCTTACTGGGTTTTGTTTGTTCAAGAAATTGTTGAGACCAGTTATTGTGAAAAGGGAACGATTGGGCAACAATGAGAGACCCTGCTCAAACCTCACCCGTACGATTGCACGGCTGTGCTCCTAACAGGATTCAAGTTTATTCCATGAAACAAAAAATCGTGACAAAAACACAACCAATTTTAACTTAAATTTGGTATAAAATTAACTGATTCTTTATTCACCACACTGACAGAACAGATATCCACACATCATTGCCTACGTTCTCTCTGTTTATAGCCTGACTTCTATACACTCATTAATGGAAAGGTACACTTTCTGTAATTTTTTTGTGAATTCATAATTGCCTTCATGGAAGACATTTACATAATCTGACCTGGGCCCAACTTCACAGAGCTGCTTCACAGCCAAAATACAGTATAACTCGTACCATCTACGACTGGTTTCCTGCTTATGTTTTTGCTTTGCAGAAAATTGTCCGGCACAATGCAGCTCTTATTGGACAGCACCTAGGCAACGCAACCTTGGAGGTAGGAGCTCACTGGAATTACCCAACCTTGTTATGTAGCCCAAATAGTGCGTATTGAATTTAAAGGTATTATACAGGATTGGTAGAGCTGGAAAAAATAGTCGCAGACAGTGTTCGTGATTTGTGTCTGATCAAACATTTACATGAAATAACAAACCTGTGAAACTTTGGACTGAATCCGTTGTGTGGGTCAGGAGAAATTAGTGGAAAACAGTGCACAGTTTTCAGCATGTAAACACATTGTCCTTAATTTAGGTTGTAACAACCGAAATCGATTGCGTTTTTTAAGGTTTGCAGATACAGTTATCTCAAATATGACCTCATTTTGGAGGGAAAATAGTTTACAGAAAACAAATTTGTTCTGTATAAACTCCATAATCAGTAAGCTTCCAGACTAAAATTAGACGACGGTGCCTTTATCCTTACCAAACCTGTATAATACCTTTAAGTTAAACATAGTATTTGGGATCCAGTCACAACGCACATTACATAATCATTTCGGCCGTTGTCTTAAGTATTTTCCCCATGAATTTTCCTCGTACAATTTGAAAAGTTGTGTCTACCAAACGTGTACCTATCCTATTAGTTAAACAAAAGAAGAAAGCTCAATTCAACGTAAAAATATCTGATACAAAATAATGTTATATACAATATTGTTGCCATGTAAACCTTTAATTAAAAATATAAGTTTTCCCAACATTTATTATATAAAACTGTTGCACAACCAGTAGGATTTGTTTTACACGTCATTGCGTATGCACAATATTGCATATTCCTTAATCATAATTATGTAAACCTTTAAACTAGCCAAGAACTATTTTAGCTGATAATGAACTCGAACCTGTGATGTGTCACTTGGTAATCAATTAATACGATGTTCTGCCCGTAAGACCAGAGATTATGACTACTTGACCAGCAAGCATACCCAAAGTCACCGAAGGGGCGGTTCTCCCCCTTCTTGGTTTTATATTCTCGATGCAAAAGGCAACATTATGGGTAAAGTAAAATAACTTCGTCTTTAACAAACGTTTCAGTTCAGAATGAAAAATGGTTTTAGCAATATAACACGTGGATATCACATGGATAGTCGCTAAAAGAAGTATCCCCGTTGTACATACTCTACAAACCGTAGCGATAAAACACAATGGCTATGCTAAGCTACACGAAAATTAAATTTTTTAAGATTGGCACATTTCAGATATCCCTTTGTTAAGTTGAAAAAGGTTTTCAACTATACAGTTATTAACAAAAATATACTTTACAAATACACCTTAAAGGTTTAACCTTTTCATTTTCTTAGAGATCGACCAAATATTTTGTTTGTTGGTTCAAAACTGTACCCTCTTTTCAGAAGGAACATTTAATATTCACTGTGCAATTGTGAAAACTCTATAGCTTGATTTTGCATCTTGCTGAGGTAAACACGACTCACCATAACAAAACCACACGCTTATACACGTCACATATTATCAACTTCTTTCATATAAATCTTAAGTTTCCATGTTCACATTTTGTTAAAAACATTACACAATGATCATAACATACTTTAACTCTCGTTGATTGTTAATAACTTCTGTATATATAACATTATGTACAAGAGGGGGAAAAGCATAATAATACAAATATACACAGTGGTATTATCAACCAGATATGGTGTTACTGAGCGGTCACGAAGTAAGATTATACCAAAACCACTGTAATATCATTTAAAAAAATGTAGTTATATACTGAGGTATCTCTTTACCTCCTTAATGTTAGCGAACATTGATCAAATTGCCCAAGATGTGTCTGTGCACTTTAGGTGACCCAACATGTACACGAAATGACAAACATGCAAAAGTTTCAGCTCAATCGATCAAAGGAATCACGAGAAAATAGTGGGGGAAGGCTTATCAAACATTGGGTTTTCCACTCGCGAGATCAAGTTTTATTTTGTTTCCTATTTTCTCATAAAACTATAGCCTTTTATGCAAAACTTTTATTAAGGGAAGATTTCCACCATGACCATTTTTATACCGTGTAAGATATGTTGAAATCTGTGAACAAATTAATTTTAGCTTTTCGGATTGAGGTATTTATTGGCAATATTTTGCTTCATATACTTTTTTTGTGTATATATAAAGTTAACACTTGTTGACTTGACAAAACATAATTTCGTTTCGTTATAAAAATCATTTTTAAAATGCAGACTCAGTGATGTAACCAGGGAGCGGATACCTCCCTTTTAGAACCCCTCCTCTTGTCCCCACCCCGAAAAAACGTTGATGCCCCGCCCCCTCTTACCCATCGTATTGCCCCCCCCCACCCTCCCCTCTTACCCATTGCCCACCAAAATGAAAATGACTGGTTATGGGTTATGCCATCGAGCAGATAGCCACCGGGCGTTTGTGCAGTACAAGACAAGACAACACGATATCTGACCAGGGCTTATAGTTCAATATAGCTTCTTGTTAAACAGACAATATTGCTTAACATTTTTCTGCTCATCAAAATTAAACAGGAAACCAGTCGCAAATAGTACATAAGACATGTCATTTTGGCTAGTAACCCTCTTCTGGTAGGCACAACTGTTTTGTGTGTTGCTTGTTGTTGTTATGTAATTGAACCTGGGCACTAACTAGTAAGGTTCGAATCCCATATAGGTCAACTCTCATCGTTTTTGACATCCATTTTGACAGAGTGCTTCCCATCTGAACCTTTTAGTGTCGAGTCGATCTCGTACGCATTCTCAAAACACCCGGGTCAGAATTGAGCTGGTCTCCAGGCTCCCAGGGTGACCAGGACACTGGTTAAAATCGGGAACTTTTAATTCGATTCTTCATCAGTTTGAGACATGGTTTCGGGTCAGTTTGACACAGACTCCAGAACATACTGACCCGGAAATGGGTCAAACCCCCCTTTTGACCCGGAACCCGGGGTCAATGCTGACCCCGGGGTCAATGCTGACCCCGGAGTTTTGTTTAGTGTAATACCTTGAGTTTCATCCAAGTGCTTTCAACTACAGAATGGAACTGTTCCAAACTATTTTGAAAGTTAGATCAAAGTCAATCCTGAAGCCTTTGGGTACTAACTTCCATGTTTCAGTGCACTTTTGACATTTCCATGTACTACACTGGAAATAAAATCTGGGACAAGTAATAGGCTGTACACATTACTGGTTGATCTATGACACATATCCGGGGCTGCAGAACTGTTGAAAACAGGGTTTTTTCTAGATCCTATCAGCCCCGAAATAATTTTTACATGAACGTAGTAGTATGGAATTGACGGGGTCGTTAGCCTCCTTACATGTTAGAACTCTCTGTAGTAATCGAATCATTGAATGATCTAGAGTCCATTTCTTTCCAGGCCACTGCGTCCTTACCGTCCATACTGAAGTGTTCGTACTTGCCGATGCGAGACTTTCGCCTCTGCCGCACCACGACGATGACCAAGAAGGCGACAAATGCGACGAACATCAGCCCGCCGAACACCACGGCGACGATGTGTCCCGTGGCAGGGGGAGCCGGTTTCGATTTACTCTTGTCCGCAGGGTTTATGACGTTAGTGATGGTCGTAGTCTGCCCCTTGGTCTTAACCTCGGGTAAATTGTTATCTTCCACTGGGCTAGTAGTCTTGGGCAGCGCGGGTGCAGCACTAGCTTTCATGGTAGTCGCACTCACATCTGTATTGGTGATCGTAGTCTCGACCACCTCCAGACCGTCGGTGATGACGACGGCCGGCCTGGTCTTAGGGGTACCTGGCTCGTCGGTGCCACCGCCGGACGGGCCTTCGTAGTCGGTGGTGTCCGGTTCTTCGTCCACGGGGGTGGTGAAGTCATGACTGCTCCCCCCGAATGAAGAATCGACTGAGAAGATGTCAATCTCGGGCCAAGAGTATTCGACTTCCGGAATTTCCGTCTGCAATTTCGGTGGGGTCGTCCGTTGGGGAGTTGTGGGAAGCGGGGTGGTTACAACTAGCGGGGGAAAGAAAATTAAACGATTAAAACTTCAATACGTGAACGTTATTTTTATGGATAGTCCTCTTGTCATTGTTGGTATCTCTTGTAAAATTCAACTCTCTCATAAATCATGATGTGCACTCATGATGATTTGTTATACATCTTTTTAAAAGAATAATTTCACACGATCTTCTTTCCACGTTTTCTTCGGCAAGAAGTTACTAAACACTTAAATAAGATCTATTGTAATATTACATTTAAAACGTTGTCTACTGCGATGACAAAACTGTGGTTCAAAACCCTTTGTGTGACCTTTTTGTCAACCTTTACCGGTATCTGGGTATTTCTGAGCTGTATTATTATTTGAATGCTCCTTTAATTTGTGGGCGGACAATGGTCAACCAATCCGCATCCCACATAATGAGTTTGGAACAATATTGATTCTTTGTATGATATTATATATAATGTTTACCAGATCTTATTGATACAACCACAGCCTGTGGTATCGCTAATTCCGGAGTCTAACATCTCGGCCACAAATTGAAAGGTCCAACTTTAGGTCACACATTCCATCCTTTTCCCGTGAATAATTTCCCCATGACGGTTTTTTGTCCACCAAAATTTCCCTTCTCCCAGTTTCGCCATACACATTGAGGTAAACTATGCACCGCTACCCCCGGGTGTCTAACAGGGTCACCCTCGTATAAAAATACACCCCTACCCCCTCTCCTAGAGAATCACTGAGGGCAGGATATCCGGACTGGGTCTAGTCAACATGACTCATCGACCAACAAGGCTCGAAATAAAAACGTGACTGGGTTTAGTCATACGAGACCAGTGCCTTGGTACAGCCCGACACCGTCTCAAGGGGAAGTATTTATAAACCCCCGTAATTGAGTGGTCTTGATTGGCTAGTGGTTCGGGAAATTCACCGGGTTACCCTGTTGCGGTTTTGGAACGGGCAGGTGTCCAGATGTGTTTTTATCGGTTAAAAATAACATTTAGAAAATGTCTGGAAAGAGCAGTAAATTTTTAGGAATTTGTTTGTTCTAACTTTTTATCGTCGTACGTTTCACATCATTAGGTGAACTAAAAAAAAACTATATAAATTTAACAATATAAAACACTTTTTGAATGGCTCCTTAAAAAATACATATTAAGTTTAACAATGTCCGGCATAATTTATTAATTAGTTAATTAATGTATTTAATTTTTTAGAAAGAAGGTAATACAGAATAGGTCCACGTTGTTACTTGTTCGAAATCAAGGCTCGTTTTTGCTTCAATTTCGATAGCCTCGTGAAGTGACTCACGTAAATGTCAAAGCGTTGTCGAGGCAAGCACATAAACGCTTCGGATTCTGACAATTTTAAATATTGTATCTTGAGAAGGTCAGACTCTCGACACATATGCCATTGATTGGCGGACCAACCAGCCTTTACGATTGATGACGCAATATTTGGTGCTATGCGCATGTGCCTCAAACACGCACATCCGAAGCAGTTGAAGTATAGACTTCGTCTTCAGCCGAAGTTGCGGATGTGGCTGTCGCAAAGGGGCAACCTATGCTTCAACGATTGTTAACGGGGTGATCAAGCCGCAGCCGAAGCCGCAACCGCACATTTAGATTATTTAAAGATTATATCACAACGACTGTCTTTGCTGAAGATGATAATGGGTTCTTAAAGTCGCATGAGGGCGCTGTTAAAGATTCATGACATTTGTTTAGCTCCTGTGTGTGTTCGCTCGGTCCCAGCGTCTCATCCGAAGGAGCTGGGATGGGTTGACGTAAACACACTGCACATAACACCGTTCCCCCATCACCTCTTCCTGCTTACTAATGATTCGACTATCATTAATAATGTAGCTCTGTTGTGTAATCCATTAGCCATGGAGCCTCATCAGGTGTGTACATGAGACTGCGCACATTTCACATGCAGTACAAATTGTTCCCATCATGCATCATTACATCATGAACAAGAATGTGTACAAGTTCATCAGCCCATCCCAGCGATCTTGTATGAGACCGGTGTGGCCGAGTGAATAGTGTGTGTCGTTACTACTTTACAAATGTTCGCGTTGGTGGCGCTCTGTCAAGGCACCATGGCCCTTTTCGAAATCACGGGTTCGGCTTGGGCTTCGGGCCTAGGCTCTGTCCGCTTGCTTGAATCCCCGTGCAAAAAACAGCTGATGTAGCCTAAGCCGGTGCCCAAGGTGAATCAGTAGCTTTGAAAAGGGCCTATGGTCAAACTATAGACCGGTCTGTTTAAACGCCACAGCCCGAGGTTTTGCCAACCAATGTTGGAAACTATGGAAAGCCATAAAGGCATAGCAAAAAAAGATTTGTAACAATGTTACACAATATTCAAAAACTGTATTAAATTTGTTGGAAACAAAGGAACCAATCACGTGACGCGTTTGTTTTATTTGAAAGTTTTATTTGCAGAAACGTTGAGCTTGGTCACAACATCTGTTAATACGATTGAATGTTTTGTTAAGTCGCCAACCAGCGCGGTTTGTTTATCAACACAAAAGAAATGTCTTTAATGTGAATAATGATGTGTATTCTATCTAATGGTCAAAGATCACTCATTAGGAATTAGGCAAAGTTGCGATTCTGCTGTCGTGAAGGAAGTTGACTCAAAAGAGGGCGCTATCAGACGAAATTTCTACCTAAAGCGCAGTATGGGGACAGAATCTCCAGGGGGGGTGGTGGAGACACAGAATCTCCGGGGGGGGGGGGGACACACACAGAATCTCCGGCAGGTCTTGTCGGAATGTACGCAATGCTCGCTGGAGCTACAAGGGTCCTAAACATGTTTTGAATAATTTGCCTAAATATTTACCTCGTTCACAATACCGTCCTTCGAATCCTAGTAGGCAGACACACAAATGATCGTTCACCAAATTTACGCAGGTTCCACTGTTAACACACGGGCCGCTTGCACATTCATCAATGTCTGAAAGAAACACATTTGTTTGTTAAAAAACAAAACATAACTTCGACCGTGACTATATGACGTCTGCAGGAATTAAATATATAATTGAACTTCAAAAATAAGTATCTGGTATTCAGTTTAGGCAAACAGAAAAGTCAATATAAGTGTTCTTCGATGAATTATATTCTTTATAACACGTACAACTTATTCTATTTTTGGCCCCAGAATGAAGACAAAAAATATATCTAGTAGATTATACACGGCGCCCTCTAGCGGTAAAGAATATATTGAGGATCAGTATTTGGAGCTTACCCATTTCGCAGAAAATGCCTGTGTACCCTTCGTTACATAAGCATACAAACTCGTTCTGTCCTTCAACGCATGCGCCGTTGGCACATGGATTGCTTGCACATTCCAAAATGTCTGAAATGAAAACGATAGATTATGTTTTTAAAACGTTGAACGTGTTGAACATAATTATTGTTTCCACCGGGTGGCTCTCTCATTGTGTGCGCAAAGCGTCAATTAGAGGCCAGGGGACGCCTGAGGGCAGCAGTGATAATGACCGGAACATTTGGTGACGTCACACCCGGGAGGCTCGTGAATACCGCCAGATACCGGCCTGTGGAACATGCTGGTTGTGGGGCACCCCGGTCTTTAAAATTCCCTTTTCCCTGTACTTAACATCCCCCAATAGACTGTGTACACAACTTTTCTAGTGGAGCACCCCGGTTTTTAAAATTTCCATATGGAAACCTCTCGTTTTCCCTGGTCTCAATAAGGTGCTGAATATAGTATTAACCATACACTTTGACCAAATTCAACATTTCTGCAAACTTTTAAATAAAAAGAATACATCCCGTGAACGGTTGTTTTGTTTCCAGCAAATTCAACAGTATTTTTTCAAAGTTGTGTGACATCGTTACAAACTGTGGCTATCTGTTTTTGTGGCGTTCCATGGTTTTCCAATCTTTGATGTTGCAATGGACAGGTCTATAGGGGAACATACCAGTGCCCCGGGCATTCTGTCCCCCGTCTATTATGGCGGCTTGTGTAGAAAAAAAATCGTCTGATAGCGCCCTCTTTACTCAATTGGCCAATGTTAATTTTACCATGGGGGACATGGGTGGAAATAGTAATAGTATTTACAGGTTATAGTTACCTTGTTGACACCGTGGCCCTGTCCATCCTGCCGTGCAAGAGCAGTTAAATCCACCCATCATATCCTGACAGGTGGCGCCATTCATACAGGGTGTGCTGGCACACTCGTTTATCTCTTAAATACAGAAAAACAAATCTCATATTTTTATTTGTCATTTAAAGAATTTGACCCCTAAACTATTTGCAAAATGTAATCTAGTTGAAATTGGAAGCTTTATTTTGGTGTAGCGCCAAGCGGCTTGGCAGACGTTCAAAGCTGTGTTTGAACAAAAAATACATCAGTTATCAATACATAACTGTAACTCAAAATTTGCTTTTAGGGAAGAGTCGTTCAGGACTATGTTGTCATCAAGGGTTTACGGCGTTTCGCTGGACAGTATATGTAGGGTTTTTCGTGTTTTTTTTCATGGCAGTTAAAAGCCTTTCAGGCAAACATAGACAGGAGACACGACGGTGGGTTATGTGGGTCTTGTCTATGTTTACCTCTGACCCGCCCTCTATTGAAATATGCCCGACAGTAAGTGCGCAATCTTGTTCTGCTTTAATTTAGTCAAGGAGTGACGTCAAGTCGATCTGAAACGTGACATTTGTCCTAAACAATTAATTGGAGAAACATGATGTGTTTGCAAACCGACGTCAAGGTAAAATAAAATGCACAATGGTGTATGACTAGCTTATTTACTGTAGGAGACATTCAAGATTCTATCTGACTGACCGACGTCTGCCAACAGATTGAGATAATATCTTTGTTCCACGTTTACTTTATCCAAAGAAAAGTAACAGTCGGTATGATCCACCAAGAGAACAATATGTTGGTTTCTAATGTCGTTTGCAAAGCATTGTAAAAGTAATTCTCCTTTAAATATGTGCATGACACTGAAACATGGGCTCTCACGCACTACCAATTACATTCGATTGGGGCTCACCTAGTTCACAGTGCGTTCCCTGCCATCCTGGTGGGCAATTGCATATGTAGAGCCGTTGACCAACGCCATGATAGCATGACCCTTGATTCAAACACGGGTTGCTCTTACATTCGTCAAAATCTACGGGAAGAATCATTGCATACGCTAAATCAAACTAATACTAAAGCAAGGTTATAGTATGGAAGGAAAAGATACTCATTTTAGAAACCTGTTTACCGGTAAGGAAAGTTTTTGTGCTTACCGTCTAGGAAAATGGGCCATTTCAAAATTATGTTTATAGGTACTGTCTGAAACTATCTGCAAGAGGGTGCTAGAGACATTCAACACAATGCAATCAAACTATTTTATATAGGCTTGATGTACTCAAAGCGAGGCCGGGGTCTAGAAACCTAGGAAACAGTCTGGTCCTATTTGTATCATAAATATCAGTATTCCTCGCCGTTTAAGTGCACACTGGCACTAAGACTAAAAACGGGCAACATGTTGGCACGGTTGTTCTTCACAATATAAGATCACAAACTAAGTCTACATCCTTATTACATTTTTAATATAAATAGAGTTGAATATATACAATCAAATAAAGTCACAGAGACGTATCCAATACCCTACCGAATTGGCACTCTGCACCCGTCCATTCCTGCGGGCAGTGACATGTATACCCATTGGCCACATCTTCGCATCGTCCGTTATGCTGACATGGGTTGGAGGCACATTCGTCAATATCTGTGCAATTAGAGATACCAATAAAGTCACAAGTTGAAGGGAGGTGTCTTGATGACATCAAAGTAACATCAGACGTCATTAAAACGTGTGAAATTTACACGCAAATGTTGGTACAATTATAAAGCACTGTTTATTTGATAAGCCAGCTTACTTGTTTCGCAGAGGGTTCCTTCGAAACCAGCGAGGCACGTGCAGTTGTATCCGTGGAGATCGGCTAAACAGGTCCCATTGTTCAGACAGGGGTTGCTTGTGCAGATATCCACATCTTGAGGACAAAGCAGTCGAATCAAAACACATTTTGTTAATTAAATAAGAATTGGTGTGACACAGAAAAAAAGGGTTATGCGGTGAAAAAACAAGAATAGGTCTAAAAAAAAAAAAAAAAACGTTGCAGTTTACTTGAAATGCTCGATTGGAAAGTGTGGTTCTGATCATGGTTGTGTGGGATAACTACCCATGAACGTTTGGGTTTTACAATATGATATTTCGGGGAAGTTAAAACTCTTGTACAGTATGGGTAAATATTGATAGCAACACGGAGAGCCATGGTAAGGAGAATGCATCATTACGGTTCACAACAACATGAGACAAAATAAAGGTCAAATATACCATAGAGAAGATCAAGGAAATGACATGGAGATGGGCAGGACACTTAGCAAGAAGGCAAGACAACAGATGGGCCAAGATACTCCACAAAATGGCCACCACGGACAGGCGGGAGAAGACGAGATAGACAAAGAAGAAGACGCGAGATGGAAATCATCACATAACGATAAGAATATGATAAGTCGGGTTGGCGAAGTGGTATCTTTCCTCGCCCTCAAATCGTACCGAGTGCACTATGTGAATTGGGTTTTCAGTCCCTACTAATTAGGTGGTTTTCCCCAGGAATAATTGTCCGGGTTTTTTTCTGCCACATCTAAAACCGAAAATTCCATGGTAAATTCTCTCCATGGGGATCTCTCCACCGGCCGGAGCAGGGGGCAACCTTTGACCCTCAGCTTTACCTGCTTCACATAGGTCGCCTCTGAAATACGTTGTACAAACACACTCGAATCCGTTGGGTCTGTCTACGCATGTGCCGTTATTTAGACAAGGACTGCTTGTGCATTCGTTTATATCTATACAAAGAAAATTAAAAAAATACAGACAAAACTGAATCAATGTTTGCAATATGAAAATTATCATTTGGAATATTAATTTCGGATATGATCAATAATTATATAATACTAATAATTTGGGAGGCTAACCATCCGTACTCGCAGCTGAGAAGCTGAATTTTGATGGACGCGGCTACAAAGTGTTCGAGACGCATGCAGGCATGCAAGGGCGCATTTGGCAGCCAGCCACATCGACCCATATTTGTGTATGACCACACACTGCAAAAACTGGGGTCTTAAAATTGAGATCATGGGTGTTGTCACATTATAGATACCCAAGAGAAAATCAAAATTAACATCACAGGGTTTCAAAACAACAGCCATGTAACTGTGTTGGTAGAAGGTAGTTTTATTTCAACACCATATGATGTAAACTTTGATTTTTTTGTTGAGTTTTTTAAAACTCTCGATCAAACAAAATACTTTATTTAAGTAAGTGTATTTTGAAGGAAATGTTTGGCTATACTTGCGTTTCAGTTAGAATTCTGTTAAAGTTGAAATCTTAGTAGCATTTCTGACAAATCGTGCTTACAATTCCAAGTAACAGCATCCTCGCCCTTAACAAAAATAATCTATAAGACTGAAGTAATTCTGGCCACACGAAAAAAAAAAAAAATCCAAACATCACCACAACAGTCTCACACTCTTACCTATTTCACAGTTGATACCCTCGAAGCCCGCTGCACACGTACACGTAAAGGAATCCACTCCGTCCACGCAGGTTGCGCCATTCTGGCACGGACTGCTAGAACATTCATCTGTAAAATTAAAGAAAATAGATTGGTTTATTTTAAGGGTGATTTAGTTCCCACCTATACAAAGAACAGTTTGTCCTCAGTATGTTGTACAGGAATTACATTGAAATCTGCTTCCTATATTGAATAACTCTTATTGATGTCCAATAAAGATATTAGCTCTACTGACCGCAAAAGAATTGAATACCCCAAAAATAAAAAATAGAGACATCAGAACGCGTTTCCGTTGCTGCATGCTGATAATAGATAATATGTATGCCCGTTTCATTTCATCACTGCTGGTGTTTTTATTACCATCTGACGTTATAAATAAAAAAAGTGATGTTTGAAGCTATGCATGTAGTGGATATTAGCAAATTACTAGTAGCACACTTTTTGGTACAACCATGTATCCCATCTCTTTTGGGATCTAAGTGTTGGCTCTGAAAAGAGCCGTAGCGGTCTCAGCTTCTTTTTCCAGCGTCTCTTTTCAAAGCAAACACACCTCCAAAAAGAGAATTACACATGGTTGTACCCGTATGTTTACTAGTAATAGTTAATTCTTATTACAGATTATGAATATTTTAATTTTCAAGTCAAAGTAATGGTCTTTTGGTAAAAGTAAATTTACGGAATGACAAAGACCAAGTATGTGTCTGACTGGACGAAACTTGAAAGGTTTTCATTAGAGGCCGAAAGTCTAAGCAGAACGAACGCATGGATCGAAGAAAAAGTACGGGTTGGATTTTAGATCCGGGAGATTGGAGTCCGGGTGGACGAGCGTTTTGTCTTCAAAGCCTAGGAACAACTCACACGTACTGAAGATGAAGTTTCCACCTCACGAGGGTTTCCAAGACTTTTGTCTTGGTACGGACGCCAAGAGGGCACTATTTCTGATTGATTCCAAATGGTTGAAGGAACTTGTATCGCTAATGATACGTTCGATAAGGCCTTAATTTGAACTGACGAGGGGCATACGTGTCGGACGTGCTCAAACGGTCATGAACTTTTAAACTTCCTGCTGCGTTCAAATATTTGAAAGGTCTCAGACTATAGGAAAAATAAGTACAGGTAACAAACCACAGGGGTAAGTTTCTAAATTATTTGGGGTTGAACAAAGACAAATTGACTAGAGCGGAATTCGAACCAAAGACCACCGGATTAACCTCTACAAACTGAGCTATCTAGCCCCATGTTGGTGGTCTTCTTATTTTGTCAATATCTTTGTTCGGGAAAACCACTCAAAAGCCATTCATTGAAGTTGTTGGCTGTCTTGACTATCATATTGGATTTTTTTACAAGCCAAACTGCTGACAGATAACTGAGGCTGGGAAGCATTCTTCTGTAAAACGAGCATTGTGTTCATACCTATCATGGCATGCATCGAACAGGACCAAAGTGACTGCTGTGTGCTAACGGTTTATAGATAGAGAGGTGTGGCAGTTTTTTTTTCATCATTATGGACTTGGCCTAAAGCTCACCAATATTGATCGGTCTAAACAGAAGCCACGCCTTTTCCGATCATTATCAGCATGGGACTCCAGCGTTCCACGCCCTTAATCACAAAACACCACAAACTTTGCAGGTCGAAACTACTAATCGCTTCATTTCCCGCCGGTGATCTGTTTGAGTAGATTGAAAAGCTGGGAAATTGAGTACTTGCTCCTGTACTGACTTGCGTTGACCTGATAACTTCGCATAGGAAATTAATAGTTCCGAAGAAGAAATTACGCCGGATGAGCGCATCTTCAGTGTTGATGATCGTCAACAGAGGGCCTGCTTCATACTCACCATCGATACAGACGCCACAGCTCATGTGGCAGTTGGCCATCATGTAGTATGGGTTCTTTTTGCATTCTCCCAGCTGCTCCCATTTTGGACAACTTTCATGTGTGTCTTCGCAAACTAAAATAAAATAGAAGATAACCGAGCGGGTATTTGTATAAAAAAGTAATTTTTGCATTCCGAAATACATTCGAGAGACTAATTAACACAAGAGAAATCATATGGAATGTGAGGCAATTTGTTTCCTCTTTCTCCATCAATAGAAATGAAACCAAATTGAGAATGGAAGGATAAACGAGGCCCAATTTCATAGAGCTGCTTCAAGGCACAACAATTAGCAATATTGTGCTATACCAGAAATAGGTTAACAGCCAAAACACAATCTCATATCTACCATTTAAGACTGATTTCCTGCTCAGTTTTGCTCAGCAGAACTTTGATATGTTTGAGCATTACTTTCTGCTTGAGCACTACGTTCTGCTTGAGAAGCTCTACGAAATTGGGTAAGCACTCCTCCTATACTAATTGGTGGGAGGCTAATCATCCTCACTCATAGCTGAAAGCTGAATTGCGAAGGGCGCGGCTACAACGTCTTCGAGCCGTAGGCATGTATACGGAGCCTTTGACAGCCATGCAGCCACATCCACTAATAAAATGACCAAGGAGCACGGCCAGGGTTGCTTGCTTATTGCTGAGGGCCCGTAGAAAAATTTCGTGGCATAAGAGTGACCCAACGAACAGCTCTACTCACATTATGGATCAAGCCAGGAATCGAACTAGGGCCAGAGTGCTAGGGAGAAAGAGCGCTGGCAGCTCATTCCACCCATGTGAATGGAAGTCTTTAGCCATGTCGACGGTTGATGGCATGGTAGTTTGGTACAGCACTACAGGGCAACACGGAACAGTTTATTATGTTGCAAGATAAACTCCTTGAATGTCAAAGGAGACACTTGAAGGTTTATAACTTACTGTATTGTTGGCAGATTCCACAAGATTTTTGGCAGTAGAACAGCATATAGTTGGGGTTGACTTTGCATTCTCCAACAGCGGCCCAGTACATACAGTTTTTATTGCTATCCAGACACTCTGCAAAAGAATGAGTTAAATACAGACATATCTGTCTAAAATGAATTGCAATTGAAAATCATGGGTTCTTTATTCACAATGTATTTTTTATTTCTTTTTATTTGCGTATGTGTGTATTTATTTGTCTTTTTGTTTTCTTTTGTTTTTTAACAGGACAACATCAACGCATGAATCATATTTAACATCGTCGAAAAAGAAAACGTTTAAAATTTAAATTATAAAACAAAAAACAGGATTCCTGCTTTGTTGTTGGTGTTGGTGCTGTTGGTGTTGATTGTATGGGGTTTGCGTGTGCGCGTGTGTGTGTGTGTGGGGGGGGGGGGGGTGGGTATACACATTCAAACCGGGGACCTATAACAAAAGAGGACAATAGGGTCCCCGTTTGGGGAAAGGTCCCCAGTTGGAAAACGTGTACAAAACCAATGAGAGCTGTTGCCAAAAAGTGAGTAAAAACAAAAGAGGGACAATAGGAGGTCCCCGATTGCAGGTGTTTACACACTTGTGTGTGTGTGTGTGGGGGGGGGGGTCTTCTCCCCTTTGTATCATTTTGTGGAGACTTCCTATAAAATGTTCCCTGACTAGGAGCTTACCCATTTCACAGTTCTCACTGTGCCAGCCATGTGGACAGGTACAATTATGGCCTCCTTCCGTGTTGAGACACGTTCCACCATTCAGACATGGGTTAATGACCTCTAAGCACTCATCAATATCTGCAATAAAAAAAAACATCATTATGAGAACGATCAAAATCATAACAAAAACCACAGATTGCTTGGATTTCTTGATACATATTGGTTATGCTTTCCCACATTAAACTGAAATGTATACCAAAATACAGATCTTAAATTTGCGATATCAATTTTTAGATGAGAATAACACTCAAACAATTTTAGCACACCAATTTTGTGGCTCAATTTTAATTAGAAAACATAATTACTTTGCTGTTGCAAACTGTGCTTACCAACCTATGGTATAATTGCAAAAAAAATGTTTTAATGGCCTGGCGGTTCAGCCCTAGCAGATACTTTCTAAGTTTGAGAAGACTCTGCTAGGGTCGAAACGTCAGGCCATTAACTATGTTTTAAATTTTAAATAGTAAGGATGAAAATGAAAAAGATTGAAAAAACAGTTGCTCAAATAGTGGTATGTGGATAAGGTTAACAAAAACATGCATGCACTTAAAACTATTTCACTGCTTCACATGCGAGCAAGCTAAGCACCCCCCGATAAATAGTTAATAGCGATGTGAAACTGTCGATCAAACGTATCGTCAAAAAAATATTTATTTGAGCCAATTAAAAAGTTTTTGTTTTCTTTTCCTTTTTCGTATTGTTATTCAACAGGGGGCGCCCCACACGTAACATCATTCAAGCATGCCACATGCCCTAGAACCGAAGACGATTTCTAAAAAGGCATGGTGAAGGCGTCGTGCTCCGGAAAAGACATAGACACAAGGAACCAGACTAGAGCATGCTACAAGCAAACACTTTCCAGGTGTGCATGGAGTTCATTTAAACTAACATTTCTTTTAACAAGCAAGGGCACCTAAACCTAACACACACACAAGAGCAGTTCTCATAAAACAACTTGGAATTCGAAAACATGTACATGTTATGAAATGTTGTCATCGCTGCAGGGAGGGGGTTACTTGACTGGAAGTTCAAGGCCAGCGTTCCACGCCGTAATTTTTGTGTAGAACCGCGGACGCTGGACACGAGAAACGGAATCATTACAAGTTAGTCATAAAACAAATCAACACATTCTGTTATTTGGTGTTGCTGTTATCAATACTCATGCCCTGGACAACCACCACTTCCGGAGAGCAAGCGAAATTGGTGCAAGAGATATCTATATAAATCCTAGAAGAAGAAAAAATCAGTTGGTGAAAACTATAATAAACTGCAGATTTGGATTCGTTACATTTGGATCTGAGCCTGATTTTGTGTATCGAACCTAACAAAATCAGGTTTGCGCGAACAGAACACGTATAGGTAGATAGGTAAACTGATAGCAAACGGAAGTGGCCTTGAATTTTATTAGAGTTATGAAGACTTTAAAATAACAAACTGGTAAGTGGACAATCTTCGAAATGACTTAATAGAGGAAGGTGATGAATTTGATGAATAGCTTTCACCTTTGGTGCCCTTTGTTGGGTTCCGTAGATTTTTAGTAGATGTGGTTACGGCTAGAGGTTGAAGACCGTTGCCCAACAGAGCATCTTTGGCTACGGCTGTTGTCTTAATGGCTGTAATGGCAGAATAGGCGTGCCGTGATACAGCCGCAGCCACACCATAATCCATAACGTTTGGTATCGTCTGGTCCGTTTTAAGCTTCCATATGACATGACAGATCACAACGGGAGTTAAGGTCAACATTTTGTCTGCGTTGTGACTGATGACGGAGCGAGTTAAATGATTGATGAAGGCGAGTTGGTACAACGTCTTTTGTTCAGGATGTATTGTAAAATATCGAGTATTTAGAAAGTTGAAATACGAAGATGGTTGAACGAGCTTCTTCAAGGTCCAGACAGTACCACTGCCCACAAAGTTGACCTCTGAGGACATTGCACTCACTGTTTTGTTTGTTAAGAAACTGCTGCATCATTCGCTGATATCACTTACTGATTTCCCAGAAGGCGTTGCCTGTGCAATGATTTAAGCAAGATAATGACTGGCTTGCTTGTTTGTATCACAAGAAATCACATGTTAGTTGTAAAACAAAACATCTGCTATCTGTCGAAATTCGCCGGTATTTGTTATGAGGATAACGGCACTTAAGGAAACTTCGATTAATCAGCAAAAGTAAAAGTAGGTTATTCATTTGTCAGTTTGTTAGTTTAACAATGACTGTAGGACCTGATACAAAATAATTACTAAAAACAACAGCAATTTGCCTGAAGTCTTTATAAAAAATATTTTTAAAATGCGCACAACGGGAGATACTCTGTGCTAAGTTGTGAATGCAGTTTTGCTAATCGCTAGTTAGTCTGTAAAAACTATGGTAAATTAAATTAATGGAGGAAAACTTAATTAGTGAATGAGTTGTATGCAATCCATCCTAGTAGTACATCGAAACGTTGTTTGCAAATTATGTGCCACATCATGAGGGCCACTTTGAACGACTCACTCTGTATACTCCCGGGTAAGAAAGACCCAAAATCTGTGTCAGAATTATCTGAAATGGGTCATTACTGACGCAGAATCCGAAATAAAATCCCATTTGTAACCACTTTCCGGGTCAGCCTGACCCCAGAAAGGGTTAGGCTCTCTGGGACCCGGAATCCCGGTCAGTTCTGTCTTGCAGTTTTTAGAGCATTCCTTTTTTTTTTTTTTTTTTTTTACAATCAAAAAGATATCACAAATTGCGTTGGTTATGTTGCGTACATATTGTATAATGGGTTAATACTGAATCTTGGCTTCGATGAAATGAATCCTGTTTTTAAATAGAAAGTAACTTTTCAGTTTGATTGTAGCCCCAACCTTCTTCGCAGTGTTCGCCTGTCCATTGCTCAGTACAGACACACTCATAGTGGTCGAAGAAGCTTGTACAGCGGGCCGAGTTCTGGCACGGCGAACTCTCGCACTTGTCGATGGAATTACGATCTGAGAGAGAAGGGAAAAACACCAGTAGATTTAAGAATTACCTTTGAGCTTGTTTCCTGACATTAACTTTGTCTCATGACTATTATTGGTAAAATGAACACCATGTCGGTCATACAACGAGAATCAATTTAACACCGGCGTTTTTGCAGTGTACAATATTGTCAGTGTTTTAACTTCATGTTTCGATGCAATTTTGAAGGGTGCACTTTTGCAGTATCGTGGTTTCGTTGTAGAGTCGGTTGTTTAAATTTCGCTGTAACTGTTATTCTGTATAAATCTTCGTTAAACAAAAATTCCCTACAGGTTTTTAATTGTTTGATTATCATCGACAAAAACCACCACATTGACATGAGAGTGTATATAGCAGGGAGAATGTACTGTACTAAACATAGGCTTAGTGTCGTCAGCTACTAACAATAACAGAAACACAACTTGAGTTTCGGGTGCTTTATTTTTACAGCCATAACTCAATAATTTGTGAGCGAGTCAATATTATTTTACCTCTGCTATGGGTTAGAAAGTCTCATAATAACTATATAGGGGCAGGATGTGTAGTCAACTATCGGAATCCATGGTCTGCCAAGAAAAACATACTTAACCGATGGACAAGATTACACTAAGGCATTTCAGAAATTGTGGATTAGAAATGGTTTATCAAGAGAATTACCCAAGGATTATCAAAGAATTACCGAGATGCATTTATACCTATTTCGCAGTCTCCCCGGTCCACTGCGGGGCACACAGGCACTCATACCGGTCCGGGAAAGTGACGCAAGTTGCTTCGTTCAGGCACGGGTTACTCAGGCATTTGTCTAGCGTCCGCACGTCTAAGATAATTACACACAATTACAGACAATCTGGTTATTTTCAAACCGGGCAAAACAATATCCTCTATTTCACTCGTTTTGCAAGATGTGGTTTTAGCTCTCCCCAATGAAATCTTTTCTTCGTCGATCAAACATAGAAGAAGGTAAAGATTTTGAGATAACGATTCTGTATACGGAGATGACCAAGACAGGTGCTGCAACAGACATGTAGACAGTCAGTGAAGATCTAGAGTCAGATAGTGGGAATCGAGAGAATGCACGGTTCTGAATTTACTTCTTGATTTGATTAAGAGGATTTTATGATTAACACAGCTGGCTGTCATGTGCCTTAGCTGGGTTGATTGAACCACCTGCTAAACTCAAAGTTCAAGATGTACGTCCAAGAGGACAAGATCGTTGGATGATAAGAACAAGTATCGATAGTGGCTAGGCAGAGACATCAGACGAGTTGGGTACACCAATTGAAGAAAATGACCCTCGAGTTAACCCTACATTATAAAGAAATACAAAAACTTCTTAAACAATTTCTACAATCGTTCGGCTGGGATAGGTGGCTATGCGCAAAGCGCTTGCCTTTCACCACAGTGACCCTGGTTCGATTCCCGGCTAAGGCTATGAGTATAGAGTTGTGCGTTGGTTCTCCCCTATGCCACGACGGTTTCTCTCCGGGCCCTCTGACTTTCCTCCCTCTGCCAATTAGGCGCCCTTGCATTCATGCGGCTCGAACCCGTTGTAGTCGCGCGTTTCACAGTTTAGCCTCTCAGGTGCGGTTAGTTTATCAAGTCTTCGAATTAATATACTTTGTAATATTGAATAGTGATTGCCAACCATCCTTGCAGTTCGGTTGGATATAGACTGCATAACTATTGATGAACGGAAAAATGTTCAGGAAGTTTATACCGTGTACGTACAGGTGAAAGTCGCACAGCATTAAAATACCGGTAACAACAAAAGGTGTTTCAAAACCGTTAGATTGTAATCTGCAGATGTATCTCTGATGATGATATATGACTACAAAGAATACCCTCGAAACTATGACCAAATCTTACTTACCGATTTCGCACTCGTCGCCGGTCCACGGTTCGGAACATAAACAAGTATAGTTGCCGCTGTTGTCGGCAGTAGGGACGCAAGTTCCGCCATTCGGACACGGAGCACTCTCACACGGATCAATGATAACTACCACAGTATTGGGGAAACACAAATAAGAACACTTCATTTGAACGCCCAATTTTATATGAGTTAAATTTTTCTTACAAAAGTTGTGTAATTTATAGAAGAAGTTGACAAAAATAGTCATAAAGGTAACCTATTTATGGACAGAAAGTGTTATTTCCCTTAAGCTTCCAATATGATGATCTTGTTTACCGGGCCATTAAACCTACATTTGACCTTTCGTGCGTGCATAATTGTAGATGTAAACCAATTAATCAATCAACTCTAAGCTGAAAATGGCGTTGATTCTGAGAGTTTCCCTGAAGTGGTTGTGGTTATAATCACCTGTTTCGCAGCGAGCACCAGTAAACTGCTCAGTACACCGACACCTGTAGCGGCCGTCTGGTGTCCCTCGACACAAACCATCGTTCATACATGGGTTGACCCGGCATGGATCTGGGATGTCCTCTGGGGTAAAGACAAACAGCAACCATGGTGGCAGTAATAACCAATATTCAGTCAACGTGTATGTTTTAATATTTAAACAAATTGACCCATTTTCCGCCACAAAAAATATATTCAAAATCGCTACTGTGATTAAGAACCCTTCAAATTTGTTGTATACTGAGTTGCAGAGATTGTCCTTATTTCGTATTATTAGAAGGCTCGTGTTCTTAGCACACATTGCAATCCTGGCCGTTAATTTGAGTCTACGTCTGAGACGTTTACCAGGAATACATTTGACAAATATCTCTGTCATTGTAAACGTGACAGCGGGTTTTGCGACACCTGTTTGGACAGAGTGTGTTTTTTAGCATCAAGTGTTTCGACGAGCAAGAGGGGGACAAGTTGCTGTACGGCGGTAACTTTCCAGTCTGAGATATCCGTGTCCAATAACCACCGTTATGTAAAGTGAGCATTGAAGTGCAAATAGAAACATAATAAGCTGTTCATCTACAATGTGACAAATCATCCACACATACCAGTGCGGGTTTGACGCTCGCTAATTGACCATTTTGTCCAGGATGGTGGCGCACCCAACCCACACCTTACAGAGCCGTATATAATATTAAAGAGATGCCACAACTTTCAACAAAGAATCCATTTTCGGTCCCAAAAAACCCATGTGGCGCACATAAAGTCCCGGTCTAGACTGCACATTGGGTTATGCTTCATTAAGACAGCAAATGGTGTTCAGCAAACGAGTAACCGCAGAAACATTGTCCCTCTATGTCGCAACTCTCTCAACACACAGCTCTGTCACCTTCAAAAGACTGATTGTGGTTCACGATAGCATGAATATTACCAGTACGTTTTTTATGTGTCCTTGTGGCACTTAGCCCACAGCGTCTCCCACCTCCGTGGACCCCGTTCGAATCTCCCTCTCGCAAGAGCCGTGCATGTTGCTTTACTTCCAAACTATTCAATCTCCCTCCAAGTCCAAGGCATTTAAGAAACTTAAAAGATTTCTTCGTGTCGTTCTCTACAAAAGCTTCTTCAAAGCCGGAGGGCCAAAAGACGCATCACTATACAGATCCTGGGTTTTTGAACAATGGTTTTTGTAAATATTTATGTTAAACTTCTGTTATTATTATCGACGACTACCACTCACCGATATCGCAGTGTTCTCCCGTCCAGCCTTCTTTACAGTTACACTCCATATACGCAGTGAAGTTGTAACACGTGGAGTTATTCTGGCAGGGATCCGGCACACACATTGAGGCGGAATTCTCCTGTTCTGTAAATCACAAGCCATGCACATGCAGAATTTAAAACAATCAAAAACATGAAAAAAAGTCCGAGCCAATGAGCCATTTTGAGATATGGGGGGACACAATACAATGACACTGTAAGGTTTGGGTTAAAGTTGTCTGTAAACACCCAACTAAACATGCATCCTTAATAGTGCAACCATACCGAATAATGGTGGACACAATACAATGACACATGTAAAGGTTTCGGTAAAGTTGTCTGTAAACACCCAAACAACAGATGCATCCTTAAAAGTGTCAACCATACCTCATTAATGGTGGACACAATACAATGACACTGTAAGGTTTGGGTAAAGTTGTCTGTAAACACCCAAACCAAACAGTGCACTCCTTAATAGTGTCAACCATACCTCAAAAAGGTTAATGTAGAAACAATGCTTCATTAAATTAACACACTCTTGCATGTTCACAGATTGTTCAAATGCAACATTCTGTGCAAAGCTTCCGGTAAGATATTTAAAGAACAACTTGTTATATGCCAATTTTTATTAAGACATCTTCCGAAAAGAAAACAACATTTATTATTTTTGCTGTATCCTCTTACTTGTCAAAAATATGAATATTATATGACTTGCGTATATTCCATATTGACGGGTAAATTAAACCTAACCCAGCATTCATGCTCAACGAGAATTGACCTACTGATTCAATGCACATGACGTCATCATTACAATGATCTTGGTGTCCCTGCGTGTTATACAGTTTATTCAAATTAATTAGAGGACGCGACGTGTACACGTTTACAAGTTGTCCCTAAAAGTTGCGAGCGTGGCACAATCACCGCGAGTCAATGTCCTTTTAAAAGAAATCGACCTTTTGCTTCATGACAAAAATACCATGTAATATGCAAAACCATGCGATGCAATGCCGAAAACAGAAGTCAAGTCAGGTGTCCAATGCCTCACCACTTTCACAGTTTTCCCCGGTCCAACCCAGAGGGCACTCGCAGGAATAGGTTGTGCTGTTTACGACCACGCAGTGTCCGTCATTCCTGCATGGTCTACTTGAGCATGAACTCGTTAGATGTTCTTCGAAACAAAACAGAACAAAGACAAAATAGTTAGAGCCAGGTAATCGTATGGTGGTATGGTATCGTTCTCTACATTTCAAAAGACCCCGGTTCGAACCCTCCCTCGAACCAGAACATCGCATGTTAAAAGTGCTGACTCCTTCATGAGTATGTAGGGATCCCTCTTTTATCTCAGACCGACATTTCTTAGTATCTTCCCTCTTCGTCGGCTGCGAAGGGCACGGTAGGGGGCGGGCGCGTGCCCACAGTTTGATGTGCATGTACGTGTCCCTATTTTATTATATCTTGCAATTATTTCGATGTTTTTAAAACAATTTCAATATTACACGCAAACAATTTTTTTTTTCCCTTTACAATTATCTGTATCAAAAAACAGTGTCAAGTTATAAACAAAAAAAAATAAGTAGAACCTGCGATCTCTACTAAATGAGCTATCTAGCCGTAATGTTGCGGTCTTCCTATTTTGTCAATATCTTTATTCGAGTGCCAGTCAAAAGCCATACAACTCAAAGTTGAAATAAACAAATAGTAAACGACATAACAAGAAAGGGGGCTTATTTAGGTAAAATGCAAACGCAAACTACAGTTTTCAATTGCCAGAAGTGCCCCTCAAAAAAATGTTCACACTCCCTTGTGCCCTCAAAAATTGTACCCCACTTTTGCCGCTGCTTTTCGTACACGTTAATTACAGTTCAAGTCACTTTATTAATGATCGTCTGTTATTTTGTACCCCTGGAAATGTAAAGCCAAATAATAAAACATAACAAAAGTATGTATCTAAATAAATAGCTTCCAGTCCAAATGTTGCTATTAAAAATAGAAAAGGCAAAATAGAAAGAGCACACATGAGCCCGAAGACATGTACCTCTATTACAACTGACTCCGCCCCATCCTTCCGTGCAGTTACATCTGAATCCACCGATAACAGGCAGACACGTCCCTCCGTGGGTGCATGGGTTTGGACTGCAATGGTCCCGTCTTGTTTCGTTTCGTTGCACTGTCAGTAAGAACATAGGTTTCTGAATTACTATACATTTCTTATTGGGTGTTCTTCGATGAATACGGTTAAGGAAACGTTGTGGAGACAAGGCTTTGGGGGATAGCTAAACTCTGCCCCGTTAACCGAACCGCACATGAACTCATCAAATGCAGTCAAAAACACAGAATTTTAGATTATTTGACGGGGATACCACAATTATCATGATGTATTTTGATGTAACAGAGATGTGGGAAAGCATTAGAAATCTCGTTGGTTTTGTGGTAACTTGCCCTGCCTTTCACCTATGTGGACCTCAGTTTGAGTCCCATCTTGAATGGAGCCTACCTGTGAGTTGGGTTTTTATACTGACTGATTCCCTGTTTGGGGTTTTCCTCCCACATCTAAAGACTGAAGATCGTCTGCTCTATACACGGGTATCTTTAGCTTTACGGGTTACGAGGATCCCGTGGTTTCATTACCAGAAATATTTAGAACTAACTAAGTTATTGTCTAACTAACTAACTAACTCACTGACTATAACTAACCAAATAAATAACTAAAGAAATTAGCAAAATTACAATATGATCTGATATTATTCAGGAATTCATAGATACTTCTTTAGTGCTACAAAACTATTTCCCAAAGTTAAATGCCTGTTTAATGATGATTTTAATTCATATCATATAGGGTCCAAGTTTACGATGTCGCGAAGGGGGGGGGGGGGTGTATGACAGTATGGTCCCAGCTACCATCTGCTTAATACGTTGTTCTACAATACGAGATGAGACATAACCTAATCACAAACTGACTTTGGATTGCTGAACTAGTATAGGCTTGCTGACTCCGCAGCATCTGCTCAAATCCAGCCCGGCGAGACACTGAATCTAAGGCGGATGCTAGGAGCAGACGCGGTGTCCACTCGATCACCAGCCCCCACTCCCAACCCCCCCCCCAACCAACCCTCACCATCCCCTCAACCAAAGAAACATTGACGCAACAAATTGGGAGTAGAAAATGGAAATAAGGGGCATGGCTATAGTAGATGAAATTCATTTTAAAGGTTAGCTGACTTCAGAAGAAAACATGTTTACATACATTGCCCAATAGGGGGTCACCATTTGCATCATTTTGTAAAAATCACTCCTCACAGAATATTCCCGTCACGTTAAAGGGAAAGTCCCCTTTTTCCTCTTTAAAGATTGCAATAATTCCGATCCTCTTGTTTTGAACAACCACACCATGATATTAACTGGTGGAATTGTTTTTTATCGAATTCGTTAGCGTTTTAGTGAACTTTCATTTCATGTTTGCTTGCGGCAATCGAAATAAGCAATGGTAATTTTTGAGGTCTTCAAATGGTATCTGCTCAGTTTTGACAGTATTTTAGACGGACCTATTTTCTTTGAGGGCTTGGTACTGGTATGAACTTGATAATCAGTGAACTTTAAGATTGCAGCTATTCAATTTGAATCCCTGGTGACTTGCTGATTATTAGCAATGTTGGGTCTTGTCTTTCCAAGGTGTACAGCAATGTATGTCCAATTCTCAGAACGAAGTACTCTTTTTTTTAGATTAATTCCTTATAGAGACTAAAGTGTTTCTAGACATGACGCTTGGTGAGAAACGATGTGAGAGATTAGTCACCTTAGTTCAGGCTGACTTAAATCGTTTTTCAACTCATTTTTAACTGCCTTGGAACCCGGTTTTCAATCCCGCTTGGGATCGGAGCCTTGCATGCGGTATGGATTGTGTTTCGGTTGCTACCTGGTTGCGGTGCCCCCCCCCCACCTCCCCGGGAGGAGGTTCTTCCCTAATTTAAACTGAGATTTCTTCAGCATCCTCTCTTCATAATGTTTATCCATGACTACTGGTTAGAGTACAAGGCACTTTTGCTTATTCCTTGCTTTCATTACCAGAAAGACAATAACTATTAAACATCTAAACTGGAATACATTCCTTCATTTATACTGCTAGGTTTATTCACTGGCTAGATAACCTAAAAGCGTTAGACTTGATTCTCGGATGTAAAAGTGGTAAAAACTTGTGTCTTGTTGATAATTTAAAAACTAAGCATTTACCACTAGACCATGGGCTTGATGGGTCTTTTCCAAACCATGACTCAGTAGTGTCCGGCTTTGGCTCTGTCTTCACATTTGAAGCAGTGTGCATTCTGCACAGTGCTACAACATCCGATGGAACCCGAAGCCGGAGCCGTAGCCGAGGTTTGGTATATTGCTCGGTTTATTCAGAGACTATTAAAAAGAGTTTCCGGACTTGGAGAGGTAAACAAGGATATGAGTGAAATTATGACGATTAAAAAACAGATCTGAGTGATAAGTGAGGAGGACTAATATCGTGTTTGGAACCTACATTCTCGTAAGGACTCAGCCGTGACGCAATCAGAGCCAATAAGCTTGAAGTCATCGATGGCGATATCTCCTGACGACCCGTCACCGCGGATACCTTCAAAGACAACCTTCAAACAGCAAAATAAGACACCAGAAAATTAATCTTATAATTATCTTATCATCAAACTGAGTCAGATGGACGACAAGGGGACAGGTGTTTGGACGGGTGTTTGGGCATTCATAATCAGTGTCGAAATAAAGCACATCAGTCACCACCCCTCCGGCCGGTTGCTTGCTCTGTCCATTTTAGCTCTATACCCTTTCACTAGTTCAATGAAAACTTTCCTTAAAACTTTCCGTAAAGTGCAACTCGTTAAGGCTCGTATATAAACTCATGCAATCAGTTCACTGATCAAGATTTTATCCACATGTGAAAAAGATCAATTTCAAAGAGTCACTATTTGTGGAGTTCAGTCGTATAACATTTTATACGGATACCCTCAGCTCTACTAATCGCAGAGTTTAATTAATTGATTGGAAACATTACACACTGTCGAATGACAACCGAAACATGATCTTTACTCAGAAGTTACTTCAATATTGGATACGAATATCAGTCGTACTGTGAAGAAAACTATGACGTCAAGTCTAAAGGCTGAAATCAATAGAGGGGGTACACGTTGGCAAAACTGATGGGAAAATGCACGAGGGATAGACAGGATGGTTCCAGGCAATCCTCTTATGTTGGTTTTGGGCAATCAGTTTTAATGAACTATCTCCTCCAACCTTGGGGGAACACCTGTCACCTGTCTGGTCACGTGCTTCCACATTCCATAATTCCTGACTTAATAGAGGTAGATTTCAGACGTGGTATCCATTGATTAGAGAGTTGAGTGATTGAATTTAACGAAATCATTACTCGAGGGTTAATCACCCTTAATGTGTAAAGCTTTGGAAGTTTACTAAGATCGTTTAAGGGAAAGTAAATCATTAGTTTTTGGAAGGAGTAATTGAATTCAAATCCTATAGTTTCGACAAAACACCGTATATGATAATCCACATCAACAGTCTCAACCGGGGTTCGAATCTGTTGACTAGGCAAGGCCACTGAAACTTGAGTACGACGTGCTGGACCGCTCGGTCACGAGCTTGCTTTGGTAAAATGATACTATGACAATATTATATATGTTCTAGTAAAGAAACCAAGGATGCCACGTAAGTGAACTTTACTGTAGCTCACCAGCCTGAGGAAATCTGTTAAAAGGGATGCTTGTAAACGTGAACCAGAAACACCGAGGTTAACCACTTCTCTTCCACGAGGTGATAAGGATTCGTTTACGTGCACTACCAACTTTATACAGGGGACCTAAAATGGCTAAAATGTCCAATCCGAAGGACAAAGTAATCATGGTGAAGCACCTTGCTCACGGAGCACGAGTGCCACTACTTGGAATCGAACCCACACTCTGCATGCTGATAAGAAACACCAGAGCTTCAGTCCGGTCCGGTGCTCTTAACCACTCGGCCACGACACGACACGGGGGGTTGGGGTTGGCTGCAGGATTAATCTGGTGTTCTATTAAAAAAAACTGAACACCTTGAGCAACCTTCCTGGTGGTGTATGGTACAATTTCTTGGGTGTTGAAGAAACGGAATGCGGCATCCGAAAATCAATCATGAACATGCCTTTGAAAATGTCGTGCCCTTTATGGACGGGGGTTCACCGGGCTGCATTTTTTTTTTTTGCCCAATCCCTTGCCATGAAATAAAGACCAAGCCTCGTGATGGTTAGACCAGGCAGGCCATTCACCCATTTCTATCTGTGTGAGGTTTGTCTTATTGTGATGGATGTTTCGCGAGATCCAAGTTATAGGTACTTCCAGCGAGCGGAGCCGACGGGGGACCTTGGTAGCACTCTCTCTGAGCCAATCCCAGTCAGTTATCTTGTCTTCGGAAGGATCCAATTACGCTACGAGGGACATCAACAAGGAACTCTATGCCGATAATAAGCATGACTCGGTTAAGGTCACAGCCATTTATGAGTGGGCGGGGTCGGGGTGGAGGTGCTAGGGTCATTAAATCTCTAGCCTCTGCTCTATATTGATACTAAAAAACTGTGTAGTAAAAGCAAAATGGTATCCATAAACATAGGATCTGAAAGCCTCCATAGTGCCGTAATTAAGACCATGTAAATATGTCTTTGGTAGACGGTGGTAACTACTCTGTCTTTTCTCTTGAAACGATTAGAGCATACTAAATGAAACGTCAAGTTGTTACACTTGTTCTTTTCAGAATCACCACAGCTGCAGCAGCTCATTAAAAGAGATAAATGCATTGGTTAAATACTTCAAGTTGTCAAAAGGAAAGTTGCCAGTGGTTTTCCCTGGCAGGTGAACGGTTTTAGATAACTATACAATAATATGGTGAACCAGTCGAACAGAGCTTCTTGTGTATAAGTCAAAGGTAGAAAGCATGCAGTGTAAAATGAATACTGTCCAACCTGGTAACTGCCGACGATATCAGTTATGTTGAATTTGCCTTCAAACCACAAGTTGCCATGTCCCCCGGCTCGGGTGAAGAGCGGTTGACCCAGATGGCCAGCACGCTGCATGATATGCACCTGTATTATAAGGAAATTTCAATTAATCAAACGCAAAAATCAAGCTCGACATGAACCTAAATTGTCCGACAAACCACTGTGTCCAAACAAAATGTATCCTACAAAACCATTATGTCCGACCTATTGTGTCGACAAACCATTATGGCCTATATATTATCTATTGTATCCAACAAAACATTATGTCTGACCAATTGTAGACAAAAAAACTTGTCGGACATCATTGTTCATGTCGGACATCATTGTCAAAGTATACTTAAAATTCATGTCAAGTAGGATTCCTGTGTCGTATACTCTGAACTTTAATTCGACAAAGGAGATGTTTGTAATACGAGTGTACAAAGATATCAAGTATTTACTTTAATGGGATACTTCTATTGCTACTCTATTGCCGGATTGAACCTTAGGCTGTGTGTCCGAATTGGCGGCTGCGGCTACGGCTACGGCTACGGCTAGATTTCCGCGTCGTCACGCGATGAAATGTGGTTAATTCGTCCTTAGCAACACCTCCAGCAATAGTCGTAGCCGTAGCTGTAGCCGCCAGTTCCGATACGGTGTAAAGAATGTACGCTATAAAAGCCAACATAAGCTTTACACCGGGGGCCAGAAAAAAAAATTGCTTCAAAAATTCCTGCTAAGCACAAAATTATGAGCAGGGTACCAGTCACATGTGAAATGGTATTTTGGCAGGTAGCCTTATAATTTTAAGCATAATTTTGTGTGCTTGGATACTTTTTTGTGCTAAGCAGCTCTATAAAATTGGGCCCAGGTATAAGACCACTGTAAAGTGAATTTTTACTAATCCAAGTAAGTACTGAATTGAGACCAGTTTTAACTGTTTTGGCACATCTTAGGTAACGAAATGCAACACAATAAAGAAAGAAAGAACTCAGTGACGGTATGAACAATGTTTCTTCTGTTTTCAACCTTATCACAGTTGAATAATTCATTTCTTACCACTATATCAAACAAATACAACATGGTTTGAGGGTCGGATATGTTAACTTCCCCAGGTTCTGAAAGTTGACAAACCACTTCCCACAAAAAGAGAAGCCATGGGGGGAAGTTGTTTATCAAGCTTCCATTACACCGAAGGAAAGTCAATTCGTCTCTCGGGAAATCCTATACCGAAATAAACTAAATGCTGTGTTTGTTTATACCTGTACTTCTTGCGATATTATGATCTTATAGTTTGTTCATGGGTGGGTCGAGGCAGGTTTCCCAGAGTTTTCCCTTATTGTACGGTCGTAAGAAAAATTAAAGCTAGAATTAGCTGTTGTAAACAGCCGAACAACCAAAACGACCAAATGTTATAAGTGCCCAAATGGTTAAACGGCCTCACATTTTGACCCATAGCAGCCTTTCTCAAAGGCTCAATGACAACACAAAACACACATTAGTGAAATAAAGGTATTTAGGTGGGACTAAGAAGTAAAACGACGAAGGACAAATTCTGCCAGGGGTGCCAAGAGGGGGAAGCATAACAGCAATGTGATTGAGACACTGGTCGTAGGAAGATAGTATGCAAAACCTGACAATGTGATTGCAAAAATTGACAATGATGAGATATCGATTGACAACATTTGTATCTCACCTCGTCAAAAATATGGTTAAATTATCTTGTTTTATAATTATTTCAATTGTAGCTTTATCTGTTCAATGTTTCTTCCCAAAAACTGCTATTGGTATAAATAAGACTGTTCCAATAAACATTGAAGTCTTTGATTTTCTTGCAAAGATTTTTCTTATTTTGTGCAAGGCTAAATTGTGGAATTGTTTTGGAAGAGAAAAACAAACAAACATACTCTTGATCCAAGTAAATGGTTTTCACAATTCAAATTACCTTGAGATGGCCGACATGTTCTCCATACATGTGATACCAGAAAGACACATCGCATTCTCCAGCAATCTTAGTGTACCTTGGGCTGATCAGATGAGCTTTCTCGGCTATATTTGGACCCGTGGCCTCGATGTACATATAGGTCCCTGACAAGACAAAAATCATAAGCGTTGAAAAAAAAACTAGAAATGCTGCTTCGTATCACGATAGGTATTGATTACATATCTGTCTGAATTGTTTGTTATGTCCAAAGTTCAGATATTATTATTTCTTTTTTAATTGGGGTTTAAATTTTGACAAACCTCGCCTTTTTTATAAATCGAGATGTCAGAAACAAAACACTTGAAAGAGACAATTGAAAGATATTTCGGAATGGATAAAGATAAAAACGGCCCTATGCATCATTTAATGAATTCATGATGGGAAAATGAACTTTCGGAGACGATAAAAATAATAATTTGGAAACCAATACTGTTTTAAAGGAGTGTTTTTAGTTTTATTTATTTTATTTTTTTTTTTTTTTAAGAGTGGAAATTGAGCATCAATGCCTTTTTTTGATGTGTAAATCTTCACATGATCAGCTCATAAAGTTCAATGAGATGGAACTGAATATGTTCGTGGCTCGTTTATAATTATCATTTGAAGTTTGAAAGGTTCTCAGGGTCAAGACATGACCGAGCCGAGTAAAAATAATCCGTTTAGGGCACTTTTAGGACAGACTACTTTTTGTACTACATTGTTAATATCACATATTGTATGTGCAATATAAACATATTTCAAAATAACATTTGAATTCCATTTCCGATAGTGGTTATTCCGACCACACAAATTCTCATCGATTCAGCCATGTGGGGGTTTACAAGGGACCTTGAGTCACAGCTAGGTGACAGGTGACAAACCCACTACTTGGGCCAAGTTCGCACAAGGACCATTTGTTGACTAAAGGCTGACTTTAACTGGTACCCAAAACGGTAATTTTTGAGCATGAGTACCAGTTAAATATCGGCCAATTGTAGACAAATGGTCCGGACCATTTGTCGACTAAAGGCTGACTTGGCCTGGTACCCAACACATATTTTTGCGAATGAGTGCCAGTTAACATCGGCCATTAGTCGACATATTGTTGTATGCGAACTTGGCCTTGGTAAATCCATTGTTATACAACATGCAAATGTCCTTGTACGTCTGCATCCATGGTGTTCAATTGCACACAAACTTCTGCTGCTCCCAAAGAATTTCAAGGGCAAAAACAGGCAGGATTTCCTTCCCAGTTAAATTATTATTAATATTCGTTATGCTTCATTTTCTGGTGGTCTTTCAACTAAAACTTGAACATTCATTTTTTGGCGCCAGTGCCACTGAAATGTAAGCCAGACGGAGATTTCCGATATGCGAAAAAAAGGAAATGACAATTGTGACATCAAAAATAGTTTCGTATTTTTCTACCGGTGGATGCACTTTTTTCAACGACGGGGGTTCACAGGTAAAACAATTTCCGCTATTATGAATCATGCACTGAGTTGTACCAACCTATGCATAACTTTCCCCCAAACACCTCAGAATGTTTACACCCATCCCAATGGTTTCAACCTCTATTTGGGGGGGGGGGTCCTAAATAAGTCTAAGGTCACACCGAGGAACACAACCTAAATGCTCATTTCCAGGTTTGTGTTTAAGGGAAAATAGAAACATGTCAGCAATAGCGCTATGTCAAACATGAGGCAAACCTGTCATGCCGTCCAACTGAGTTTGATCGCGTTGAGGTAACACAGTGAATCGAATACCATTACATGTAACTTCAACTCTTTACTACGGAGCTTCAGAGGTACCACACCTCTTATCGTATTTCTTTCACCAAGTAGACTTATTTTATGACATAGGTCGACTTGTCCTCATCTCGCCAATGCGACTTTCAGAAACTAGTGAGTCGACTAAACTTCGTCGTCTTGGTGTGAAGATTACCACGGTAAGTCGACTTATCTGGTCGTTTTGGCAAGATATATTACCCGGACAAGTCGACACCTTTGTTTCAGTAAGTCGACTACTCGTTATCTGGATAGTGGTATGGCACCACTAGAGCTCCGTACTTTACTACCAGCGTGGTGTGTTTTGTTTACTTTGAGTGATATCTCAAGCATTTTTGTTCTGCAGCCTGGATAATGAGTATTAGTTCCTACAACGGACCGGTTTTTATTCTAGTCTTTGATTCTTTGACGGCGACACATTAGGCCTATTTAAGTTGCTGATAAATAAGATCAAATTTCACTTTCTAGTCTTTGAAAAACCTTTCCAGAGTATAATCTTTGACCATTTCATTCCGAAAGGCTGATCCCTTTTCTGAGACCACAGGAAAATATCGTTCCCATACTTTGGAAAGTTTAAACTGCAAGGTGGATAAAATAAACATTATTAACAATTATAAAACGAAATTCATAAACAATGTATAAAAACCACAGCATTTCAGACGAAATTATGCTTTCAGCAATAATTGATACCAATATCGACACCAAACCCTAATTATCAACATGCATTTATGTCTACAAGCCACCATGACTTACAGGAGACATGTTTTTGTTTGGCAACTTTACGCAAGAGCCAATTCGTTTACCTCTTGATTGTTCCAGGGTGTGGTCGATCGCAGGCCCCGTTCGTCTCGTCGGTGTTTTGCCGGTGTTCTCTTGCCAGTCGAAATGGTCCTCGCTGGCCTGCTCGAATCGACACGCCGGAGAGACGGGTACCATCCCACCGCCGTTCTCAAACGTGCAGTCAACGTCCAGATCTAATCAGATATGTTTATAAGGGAATAGAGTGGCATTAATATAACTGGTATTTCAACGGGCGATACTTTCTTTCAAAATAATCTACAAAATTGGTCATACCTTTAGTGATCAACACGTTTATCAAAAACATCATTGTATAGTTTTTTTTAGTTTTTTTTAAATGAGATATCGCCTAACTCACAAGGCCGAACGGCCACTTCAAGGTGAGGGCTACACTTAACTGATTTGGGCTGTTGACCCAAATCAACTGACACCAGAGGCACGTTGCCACCTACTCCTGGGGTTGAAACAGGGTTACCCCCTTCACAGTCCGTACGGATGTAGGCATGGGTGTCATCTACTGGGAGCCTGGCTGGTAGAGCAGAATGCACTACCTTCCCAACTTGTTACGAAGCAATTAAGGTTAAGTGCCTTGCTCAAGAGCACAAGTGTCATGACCGGGATTCGAACCCACACTGTGCTGCTGAACTAGACCACTCGGCCACGACACGCCACGTTTACCCGAATGTGTCTCGTAGAGCAAATAATTCTAGATATAGAGATAACATTATTCTTATATATTATTTCTGGTAATGTGAACTTAATCCGTGTAGCTCGAAGGCCTGCGGAAACCTGAAACAATGGTAATTGCTGTTTGGACCAGAAACACCGGGGATCTCCACGATAAGTGTTCTGGGTTCTTTTACGTGCACTACCAATCCTAGTAGACGGGACCTATGGCCCAATGGCCGAAGGACAAAGCAATTATGTTAAAGTGTATCTTGCTCAAGGACACAAGTGCCTCGACTGGGACTCGAACCCACAGTGTGCTGATCAGGAACACCAGAGCTTGAGTTCGGTGCTCTTAACCGCTCAGCCACGACATGCCACAAAATAGTGGATAGCCTTTGCCCAGCGATATCTCACTTAAGCTTGTATTATGTACATACTTTTACTAAAGTAGCAAAATATAACTTTTTTCAAATGAAATAAGAGGTGCTTTCAGGTAAAAACAGATGTAGTGGTGACAGGATTTCGGACAACTTCAACATCGGTTTGTTTTTCCCTTTGTTTCCTTTTGGCAAATACATGCATTAGGTATCAACATTTATGGCCAGTCGGAATTAGTGTCACATGCTGTTTCACTCCTTTCTGTTTCCCATAAAGATCTCGATTGCAGTTTTCCATTTAATGTTAGGTTGATGCAACAATTAAAGGTGTACATGATATCATTGATCATATTGTAATTTTGTAATGCACTGCAGTGTTTTAATGTTTTGCAGTTGTCAGCCATCAGCTGCACAGCACAATGGCTTGCAAGTTACAGGGTACAACACAGCGAACGAAAGACTAATAAAAGACGTTCATTACAACATTCATTGGCAGTTGTCATCGTGTAAGTATAAAGCAATCAGCGTGTACACAAAACCCACCCAACAGCCAGCCACCTCCTTCCTTTGAGGTGGACAATAACATCATCAGTCATTATAGTTCAGCCATGATTAGTTCATTTGAAACCACAGACCTTCACCGTTACAACTGGTCTAGACTTCATGGTTAGTTTTATAATTGATTTGTTCGCGAATAAATTAAGGGCTACCCTCCCATGTGGGCCAAAGCCACACTTTGGCCCTCTACGCTTTCTTGCAATGTCATGAAAATTAAACAGAAGGAGAAGCGCACGTTCTGTTCTCGTTACCGTTGGAGATCTAGATAGAGGAAGAAATGCATAAATTAAGCAATATTGTTTAATAAGTTTGCATTGGATTTTAGGAAGGTCACTGCGCGTTCCGGTGCTTTATCAGTCATCGATTATTTGCAAAGTCATAATTACAATGTTGAAAAAGTTGGACAGTGACAATAAAATACAGTTCTCCATCGAGAGTATTCTGGACAATACAAATATCAAAATTCAGGAATGATTTCATTTCCCGCTCTCGTTTTTCCGGAAACATCTGAGAACAGACGTCCACATAATGTAGGGACGTGGAACACAATGTGGACTAACCACACGTCCACACAGTGTTGAATAATATAGTTTATCTTGAAGTGCACAATAACAAACAACATGCCAGCAGAGTGTATACGCAACACAGAGCTGTATGTGTGGGGGCGTGGCAACGAAGCCAAGTAAGCAAAATGGGGGCCGGTTAAACATCTCTCTTTCTCCTGGAGACATACAGAGTTAACAGATCGACACGTCGAGTTGTTACACCACTGGATAGTCTTTTGAACCACCACAAATCGTCAACTAAAGAAAGATAACAGCACAATGTCACTGCAACCCTTGCAAATAAAACTTTTCGGTTGATTCAAACATTTGACAAAACTTGTCATACGTAAGTTGTCAGCGCCACTGTCCCTTCAGGTGAAAGGTTTGTTAATTACAACATGAGCAGTAAGCATCTCGCGTGCGGAAACAGATGGAATACTAAACCCGTATTTCCTCACTTTAGTATATTAAGCCACGTCAAAAGAGAGCATCCCGCGTGGTAATTTACTCTTGAAAATATTGCGCAAAGCTGTTACGATGCTTCCTCACTTTGCAATAATTGATCCATAAAATAATCGACACCAATTACTATCTAAACGTCACAATATCCGCAGACCGTATTAAAGGTCACGTTCAACTCTGTGTCTGTGTTTTCGATGGGCCTTTCTATCCATGCACTTTGACAAAGACGCTCAAAATTTAGAAAAGTGTGCATGAATTCACTTTTAGAAGTAGACAGTACAAATATTATCCACATTATTTACTTCAAAAAAATATGACAAACTTCAGACACTTCCGCAAGAACACAGAGAGCTCTTTTGACAGGTTCTGATCTCACGTGTTTACCCGAAGGAAACCCCTAGGCAACAAACAGTTCTCACCATTTTCTTCTTCTACCAACCCTAACCACATTAAGTCCCCATCCGTCCTGCCTTAATCTCGTTAACAAATTTTTCCCGGGCGGTTCAACTTGACAAAATCTCAAACTAACCGTTGACACTTTTTCTCGGCAACCGAGGTTTTGAACATTGCCCCGGGGGTGCGATCAGCTTGCACGTAATAAATGGGCAGTAACTTATGGTTTGAAAGGTGTTTCCCTTTTCCCAAGAAGTGAATGGATTTCTAATTGGCGTGCATCTACCGAGAGGAGGACATGGAGGTGAGAAAGTGAATATGGCGCACAGAGTGAGCAGGTTGCAAGCCTACACAAACTAGAAGCCGTAGTGATTATGGCGCAAAGAGTGAGCAGGTTTCAAGCCTACACAAACTAGAAGCCGTAGTGATTATGGCGCACAGAGTGAGCAGGTTTCAAGCCTACACAAACTAGAAGCCGTAGTGAATATGGCGCACAAGGACAGTTTAAGCAGGTTTCAAAGCCTACACAACAGAGCCTAGATAATTGCGACAGGTGACAGTGGCTACCGAACGCATTCAACAAGGGACATCGGCTGCGGCTAGGACGCTGCAAGGTAGCCCGAAAATCTGACGTCACACTTCGAGGCTCGTGATAACGCCAGAGACCGGCTTCGAGCGTTTGGATGAATCCTGACAAACGCACCTTTGACCTCGCATCCATTGCGGTCTTTCAGATAAGACAGGGGGCAGTCTAGCAGTGACCATCATTTTGATTAATAGACCGGTGCCTGTCCTTATTCTTACGGATAAGAACAGGGGAACAGTCTGGCTGCAAGGCAGCTTCGACAACGTTTAACAGCTACTTGAGCGAAAACGATTGTTAACGGGGATGCTATTTAAAACTTGTTTTTAATGTGTGTGATTATTGTTTAATTGTAATTTGATATTTTACACTTTTTAATTTTTTCATAATTATAAATCTAAAAAATGTGGCCCAACATCAAGGTCAGAAACTATAGCTACACTTCTGCCGTTGACGGCGTGCGTCAAAATGGCAATACGTTGACGTCACCTGTGGGATGTTGCTTTGTTATTGCAACAAAGCGGCCATACAAAACGGAGCTCCCACACTATTGACTTTACATGAGTGATGACGTAACGGGCTTTTTCGCGAATCTAAAATCTTTAAAAGAATAGACTCACTCAGTGATCTGGCCATAAGTCATAGCCAAAGCCACCAACTCAGACACAGTTATCATCTTATCTTAAAACTGTCACACCTCTCATAGATAAATTCACGTCATACCAAATAAACATACCTTCAATAGGATATTGCAACTATCTGATTTTCAAAATGGAGTCTGTCTTATAAAAACCCACACGAGAGGCATTTTGAAACGATATCTCGCACTTTTACAACAAATCAATCGTAATTTCTACACGATTATAATTCTGAATGTTTAACAGAATTTTACCTCGTCTTGACCCCCCCTACCACCCCCTTATCTGTCAGCATGTCAAGATATTCCTCATTTTCCTTGTGATATCCGCACAATGCAAACACTCCCCCGAAACGGCTGGGTTCATCCAAAGGTCAAGCCATGTATATGAGTAATCTAGTTCAACAGCTGTGACATGCCAAGTCATGAAACATCACTTCGTCATTCTAAAAAACAAACCTAAACTAAAACTGTCCAGAAGATAGGTGGCCCCGTTGTGTTACGTTCCAAGACAACGAACAGGTGGGGGCTATCCAGGAACGCACTGAGCAAGCGTCACCTAAAGGTTGGGACGCCCCAGACAGCCAAGATTTAATGCTTCACTACAAACCCCTCGATACAATCTGCGTAACATTTATCACAATTAATTCTGACAACAGACGATAATGCAGCTGCAGTAGCACTGAGGTTCAAATATGTCTTGCGTTAGAGCAGAGAAAACAAACAGGAAGTTTCGTATCTCGTGGGTCTATATAATATGACGTTACCCCCATTGTGTTCATCTATTGTAAAGTCTTGGGTTCACGTAAACTCAACATTTGTCAGAAGGGAGCATTTCTTCTCTGGAAATTGATTTAAGATTTAGGCCGTGTCCGAATTGGCGGCTGCAGCTACGGCTACGGCTAGATTTCCGCGTCATCATGCGTTAAAGTATAGGACGGCCTTAGGAACACCCATAGCAACAGTCGTAGCCCTAGCCGTAGCCGTCATTTCGGATACGGCCTTACCTTACTGTACATTTTGGAATGACGTCACGGGCTTGGGCATGGGACTGATTTTATCAACCTGAGCAGCACGAAATTGCTTCAAAATTCGGCTCTGCGGAAACAGGATACCAGCCGAAGTTTGTCACTGGTTCCCCGCTAACTTTGCATTGCCGATACATTTGGTTTGCAATATGCTAAACGACTTTGTGAAAATTGGGCACGTATAAGAGATAGTCACACTGGTTTCCTCGCAGGAAGAGTTTCCAATTTAAATGCAAGTTGTACACCAGCTTGATTGAATCAAGATATTTTGCAGGCGATTACCGAGAAACAGGCGTTTAAAAAAAATGTGGCGTTTGATGAGAACGCCTAGTTGCCGTTTCATTATCATTTGCTGTTTGCTGTTAATGTTCGTGAAGGCCAACTTTCTCATGTGTTGTACATAACAAACTGAATAAAACGGAAAACTCCGTGTTTTTGACAGTCATGATAGCATGTAGCTGTTTCCAAAGTCTAATGAACTTCTTCCATGTTATTCTATTATGTCACCATAAGCTGCGTATATCGATACGTTCTTTATTACACGACGGATCTGCTGCTGGATTAGCGTTAAGCTACTGATGACTGGCTTATGGATAACTAATTATTAAACACGTTGGCATAAAGACTAGATAATATTTTGTGTGTTTTTTGTTACATGCCTTATTGAACAATATTCTCGATTATTATTATTTTATACCTTTCTGGTAAATAAACCATGCATATGTGTGAACTTAATCGCTGTAGCTCGCAAGCCTGAGAAGGCCTGTAAACAATGGTGCTTGCTTTGTGAACCAAAAACACAGCGGTTGACACCTATACTCGTCCATGATAAATGTTCTTGGTTCTTTTACGTGCACTATCAATCCAATCTTAGTACATGGGACATACGGCTTAATGTCCCATCCGAAGGTCAAATCAATGGTAACGTCTTGCTCAAGGACACACATGCCACAGCCGGGACTCGAACCCAAACTCTGCTGATCAGAAACACCAGAGCTTGGGTCCGGTGCTCTTAAAACTGCTCGACTACGACACTCCACAACAACAAGCCAAACTGTGACGAATGTTAATAGCTGATAACATTGTCCGCCAAAGACCCCGTCCGCCATTTTGAATTTCAGTACTGACAGGGTGTAAGAATAGCTAATGGAGCTTAAAGCTAGGTTGAACCAGTGTTGCCCTACATATTCCAATGATCTAGTTCAAGCAGTTGGCAGGAGATGATTGTACTGTAAAGGATGCCAATGTTTTGCTGCTTGCTTGAGGGAGTTTCATTTGTGAAGATACATGTTGATATATAACAGCAGCAGCGTACTAATTGACCCAATGAATTGACGTCACACGCGGGTACTGTCTGCCCATGGTCTAGCCATTTGGAAGTCAAATTGTGTGTAAAGATATGGTGTGCGTTCAACTGCGCCATTGCCTAAAATGCGCATTGCGCACAGTAATAACAAAATGGGGAGTCTGTCTCCCTAAATGGCGCCACCAAGACTTATAGGGCAATGACGTAGAGTGAATTGAGTATATGATATATCATGGTGTAGTCATTTTTCCCCATTCCCTGGCTGTTATATTCAAACTGAGGCAGGAAGGGAAATAGTCTGTTTCGGTAGTGAGTTAGAGACAATTAAGCTATCAATGGCAAGTGTTACAGTCGGGGGAAACACGCCAATCATCCTGCACTGAGCAGAGAGCGGCTGTATTTTAGGCCCTTTTCGAAACCTCGGCTTTGTTTTGGGCTAAGGCTCCCTTGGTTATTTAGAATACATGCGCTACCCTCAAGGTGATTCAAATAGGCAGACGGAGCCCAAGCCGAAGCCCAAGCTGAAGCCCAAGCTGAGGCCGTGGTTTCGAATAGGGCCTTAGACTACGGTACACTTACCATGCATGGTGATGTCATCAATGGCGATATCGCTTGCTACGCCTTTACCAACAACCGACTCGAACACGATCTGAAATTGAGAAGAAATATACGATAGTCAATCAGTCATCACTACCATCCACAACCATCGCCCCTCTCGATCGGTAACTGACTTTCAAAACTCCCGCCACAACAACAAACCGTCCATGATGAACTGTCCGTAACAAAAACATCGTTCGTACAACAGAGAGTTAGAATTGATCCGGATTACGGGTTCCCGTGGGGCCTGTCCATTTCTGGGTCAGTGTGACCCAGAATCCGTGACCCAGAAAATGAGTCAATGCTAATTAAGCGGAATCCAAGTTTAAAAACCCCATTTTAACCAGTTTGCGAGTCAGCCTTACCATTTAATGGATTAGTTTCGCCGTGACATCATGGCACAAAAAATGTGCCAAGTTCCATCATTTTACTAACCAGTAGAGTTAGTGCGCACGCGCGATGTGCAATGATAATTGCATCCATACATGCGTATACGCTATTGGTTTGCAAACGCCATATAGTAAAGTACACTGCAAAGACGCACAAACGTGTATGCGTCACGTCCCTTAAAAGAGAAGCGATGTACCTTCAACTTGCCGACCAGTAGGTTACTGTTAGTGCGCACACATAACAACATGAGGGAAACTAGGCCACTGGTCAGCTAGAAGGTCTCAATTACTGAACACCCGTTGTGGATCATGCCCATCCTTCTTTAACCGGATGGGATATACCTCGCCTTATAGCAAGCGATGCATGTAGACAGCATATCGAGCTAAATACAAAACAATCCCTCTTCAATTTAGTCGTGGATTATTAACTTTATGAGCAATATAATTTCAATTGTGTCCGACAAACCAATGTCCGACCCATTATGTCCAATGGGTTGGACATAATGGTCTGTCGGATATATTGGGTTGGACACAATGGTCTGTCGGATACAATGAGACGGACAGATGTTTGTCGGACATCATGGTTTGTAGGACATACTGGTCGGACGTAATGGTTTGTCGCATAATGTGGGTCGGACATAATGGTTAAAAATTTTCGTCGGACATAATGGTCCACATCGGACTTAATGGTGCGTAACACACGTGGGACATACGGGATGTACAGAAACACGAAGACTCAAAGTTCCTCTGTGGTATTATTTAATTGCTACAATTGCCGGCGGTGGTCTCCTTTTTCCCAGTTCCAGTTAGCATTATCCAGGGGCGACCTTTATGGAAATGCCATACGAACAAAAAACTTTTCTGGACACGGTAAACAGTCTCGCTAACCGAAAAAGTCCACTAACCAAAATATATGTGCTATAAATGAACTCTCTTCGCTGCAGCTGACAGCGAGTAAGGTTCGAAGCTTTGCATGGTGTTGACAGTGAGATTTCAACTAGTTTACGGGCTACCGTGTAACGATCTCTTCTTGAAAGTCGTGGTTCTGGGAAGAACCAAAGGTGAGATGAGTCTCGACGTTTCGAACGGCGCACTTTGTTTGTCTTCAGGAAAATGCTTCCAGCAACGTTTTGCTCTTATACTAACATTTTGCTCAGCATTGTCTAAGTGGTTTAAAGCGTCCCTGGATTTGTTTAACCCTGTCCTGCTTGGTGCTGTACACTATTTCAAACAAAATATATGATCGGATGTTGGTAAAAACGAAACTTTCAAACCGGAAGAATGGTCCTGTTTTTGAATCAATCACCTCCTTATCTTTGGTCAGAATCAAAACAATGACTCACCAAAGACTCTGAGACCAATCAAAACAGCATTGTTTTGACAGTAGCTAAGGATCAAACGGTGTTTGCCGTACTCGGGAGCTAAGCTATCCGACACCTCAGTGGATACGGCAAAGCACAAACCACCTACTGCAACATATATCGTGTTCCTCATGGTTTCGAATGTATCATGCAACACAATCCCTCTTCAATTTAGTCGTGGATTATTAACTTTATGAGCAATATAATTTCAATTGTGTCCGACAAACCAATGTCCGACCCATTATGTCCAATGGGTTGGACATAATGGTCTGTCGGATATATTGGGTTGGACACAATGGTCTGTCGGATATAATGAGACGGACAGATGTTTGTCGGACATCATGGTTTGTAGGACATACTGGTCGGACGTAATGGTTTGTCGCATAATGTGGGTCGGACATAATGGTTAAAAATTTTCGTCGGACATAATGGTCCACATCGGACTTAATGGTGCGTAACACACGTGGGACATACGGGATGTACAGAAACACGAGATGATACAGAAGCTGGCTTTCTTCCAGCCTACCCATTTGGATCACCAATCTTGAACTTAGCTGGGTACCACATGCACAGACATTTAATGTCATCGACAATGTCTGGGAAAAGCAAACAGGGACCATGCATAAAAAGCCCAATCAATGGGGGAAATAATAAAGTCCTCAATTTACCAGTCGACAAATTAGTGTGTCTGACAGTGTAGACCGCAAACTACACCAATAGGGATCCGGGTTGTTTGACGGAGGACGTCCTCGGCTAGCTTCTATGCACAAAAGCAACGGCCTCGTTGCATAAATACTATAAGTCCCAAAAATCCAAACAATGGGGGGGGGGGAATGAAGTTCTCAATTTACCAGTCGACAAAATTAGCGTGTCTGACAGAGTAGAGCGCAAACTTTACCCATAGGGGTCCGGGTTGAGTGACTGAGGACATCCTCTTTTCGCTTCTATGCACAAACCAAATGGCCGCGTTACATAAAAATTAGTCCAAACATGAGGAAGCAAAGATTCCCCTCACTTTGCTTTCGTGTTCAAAACCATGTGGACGTCACTTAAAAATAATCTACACAAAGGGGAAACAAAGTCAAGTCCTCGGCTTACGGGGTCGACAAACATGTGTGTACGGCTGTGTGTTGTCATTATGTATGTGTGTAGGCCTATATACAATATTCAAAACATACACACATTATCTCGCCATCGTAAGCACGCTCCCAGCACACGGTGGACCCGATGCCAGAATTATCGACAAAGAACACTACTTCCATTACATACTTCCAGTCAGACTCAAATATAGACTTTCTCTTGGGATGGGGAGGGGTGGACAAAGAGATTATCAACAGACTGGCACACAAAGCGGAAACAATCTAATGTTTGAGTTAACCATGTGATGATACAAGCTATCATTCGGCTGATCTCACTGAGGGAAGTGGGGACGCCGGCAAGTGCGTTTCCACGTGAGGAGTGCTATTGTTTTTTGGGGAGGGCCGAATATCTATGGGGCTTGAGAGAACTCAGGACTGGTTGCGAGTTGAATCTTTGAGCAATGCTCCATTCAACCAGTCATGTTTTTAAGCAGTCAGATCCAGAAGAATTGGTAACTCAAGTCAAATTTAGTTTCATACTTAATTATGTAAAGTCCCGTTGTGTCTTTACTTTAACTATGTCAAGTCTAGTTGTGCCTTTAAGTCAAGTCTAGTTGTGCCTCTAACTATGTCAAGTCCAGTTGTGCCTCTAATTATTCCGAGTCTAGTTGTGCCTTGAAGTCAAGTCTAGTTGTGCCTTTAACTATGTCAAGTCTAGTTGTGCCTTTAAGTCAAGTCTAGTTGTGCCTCTAACTATGCCAAGTCTAGTTGTGCCTCTAACTATGCCAAGTCTAGTTGTGCCTCTATGTCTAGTCTAGTTGTGCCTCTAATTATTCCAAGTCTAGTTGTGCCTTGAAGTCAAGTCTAGTTTTGCCTTAAACTATGTCAAGTCTAGTTGTGCCTTTAAGTCAAGTCTAGTTGTGCCTCTAACTATGTCAAGTCTAGTTGTGCATCTAACTATGCCAAGTCTAGTTGTGCCTCTAACTATGTCTAGTCTAGTTGTGCCTCTAATTATTCCATTTCTAGTTGTGCCTTGAAGTCAAGTCTAGTTGTGCCTTTAAGTCAAGTCTAGTTGTGCCTCTAACTATGTCAAGTCTAGTTGTGCCTCTAACTATGTCAAGTCTAGTTGTGCCTCTAACTATGTCTAGTCTAGTGGTGCCTATAATTATTCCAAGTCTAGTTGTTCCTTGAAGTCAAGTCTAGTTTTGCCTTTAACTATGTCAAGTCTAGTTGTGCCTTTAAGTCAAGTCTAGCTGTGCATTTAAGTCAAGTCTAGTTGTGCTTCTAACTATGTCAAGTCTAGTTGTGCCTCTAACTATGTCAAGTCTAGTTGTGCCTTTAAGTCACGTCTAGTTTTGCCTGTAACTATGTCAAGTCTAGTTTTGCCTTTAACTATATTATGTCAAGTCTAGTTGTACTTTTGACTATAATGTCAAGTCTAGTTGTGCATATTACTATAATGTCAAGTCTAGTTGTTCCTATGACTATAATGTCAATTCTAGTTGTGCATAATATGTCAAGTGGGTTATACAAACAGAGGAGGTTCGAAACAGTCACTATCAAAACCTTCCGGTATAGCACGTAGGCCTATATTGCTACTGTCTCAGAAAAACCACTAATTAATGCACAACTCTCTCAAAAAATTGTATTTGCCCCATCCTTCCAGATAAACCACTTCCATTGCATTCTAAATCAGTTTAAAGGATCAACATTAAAAAAACAAATTAAGTCACTCTTACTGCAGCTGAAGTACGTGTGCTTCCTCCCAAGGAATCTGATTGAACCCTTCTCCGGAGGTTAAACAAAGTCGTTTTTCTCCAAACAAAATTAATGTTAATATATAGCGGCGGCGCAAGACTCAAAGACTTGGGGAAGGGCAAGTGGGAGGGGGGGTGCTGGTTCTGCCCAGGGGCGGGGGTATGGAATGTGTAATGTCGTACTGTCCAAAATATTAACTGCAAGTCTGATTAAACTAATCACCAATGACAGTCGAGAGAGTGTTGTCTTTTCAAAATTGGTTAAAAATCAAAAGAAGATAACGATTCGAGAGGCCAACTGCGCCCAAAGAACCAACATTCAATCTAATTAAAATTGAGTTCCCAAGTTACAGTGTGTCTGATTGGAGTAAACTTGGGGGCGGGGCAAAGACCCCCCATCCCCCTCCCTTCCAGCGCCCCCACTAGATGATTTTTTAAACAAGACTGTGTTTCATGGTCTTACCTTGACTGTACTATTAGCAGGTAGACGTATCTCTCCCATGTGCCACATCATACCGAGGTTGCCGCTCCGTCTCCAGACGGGCGACGGTGGACTCACATCGCCTCGTACGGCCACAAAGACGGCCAGCCCGCCCATCTGCTTCCCGAACATGTGATAGAAGAAGCGAACAAGCTTCCGCTTGGGTCCCACCGCGAGCGTTGGGCTGGTCAGCCTCGCTCTAGATCGCTTGGGGAGGCGCTGTAGACCCTTTTTAGTTTCCAGTGAGGCTCTGGCGTATATATAGGCTCTACCTGAAAAAAAATGTAATCACAATGCATACGGTCAGGCATGGGTAGTTTCAACTATTGTTTTCTGTTTTATTATAAAGTGCTTATTCGAACCCTGCGTGCGGCACTTCACAAACGCTTTAAATACTATTACTCGATATGAAAAGGAGTCTCGATCTCATTTCATTCGTGTTGCCGATTGGTGTAACTATTCAAGGTTTGATTACCTAATCGTTATTTGAAGAAATAAATAATTTTTAAACATTATTATTTGATGGCCTTTAAGTTATCAATGAAATCACAGAAAAGTTGTTGTACACGTTGTTCCCGACATTTCTGATCAATCCAACTCGGTTTTTGTTGTTTTCAGCATTATTAGTGTCTGGCTGTTTCGGTTCACGCAGTGAAATAACTGAGGGAAATTGCTATGCTCGTACTTTCCGGCATTCTTTTCCGACACTCCATTCCCCTCTTCCCCGCCCTGTTATTTGATCTTCTAAACTCAATAACTCGTTGTCATTATTGTTTTAAGAGCACATCATACAACCAAGCTCTGAAAGTGTCGTCAAGGTGATTACTATTCCAAGAAAACTAAATAACTACGGGGGAGAAAAACCTTTATGTATTGTCACGTGTTTTATGTTTTTTTTTGTAACATTGTGCATATTTTTGGCTAATGGAAACAAGAACCGAAAATTTACAAATATGTATATAGAATCAAATTTATAACAAATATAGGTCAAGTCTTTAATAAGGGCCAATTTAATTGTCGAACCCACTATACAATTCCTTTAAAAAGAATGCATTCCTAGATTTGGTATTATCAAAAACACGGTTAGAATTATTTGTTCTCAATGTGCTTATTCATTTGCTGACATTAGATACCCCCAAAAAGTTTGTGGTAGCAGAGGTTGCGGTTTTGCATTTCGCAACCGGTCTAAGGAAGTTAGCGTTTGACCGTTGGTTAACCACAGGAACTACGCTATCCTGAAACGGTTTACCACTGACAGCAGAAACCGGGTATTGGAAAGGTCAACCGTTTGAACACACATTATCTCCACTGCAATTGCCTCTTTATACTCAGCATCTTCGGGGATTTAAATATTAAGACTTGGAACAGTCGATATGATTCCATTTTGACAGTTGATGCGCCCTCTGTTGAAGTTGTGCTTTTCATATTCTTCTGTGCACAGCCACAATCATGGATACACTTTTTGTTATGTTACGAAGACATTAAATGAACAACACATAAATATTGAGTAACTCTTTGCAGATCTTGAATTCCACAAACTCAAGTACTTTCTTCTCTTCATTTTACATTTCTACATTCTCTTCATTTTAATTTACAAACAACATTGAGATAACTGTTACATCACTGGTTTCCAAACTGTTGTTCTTAACATGGACACGAAAACAAATGTGTGCCCATGATTGTGGCTGTGCACTTCTTCAGTTCATTTGCACCATGTAAGAGTTGCTGGACTTATGTTATTTACATTTACCATGGTTTGTTCTTTGCCATCTGTACATCACCAATGAAATAAACAGGTGTATAATACTGTGCTTGATTTTGGGTAAGATATCCGTTGACGAAGATCCTAAAATGATATTTGTATCTGAAAATGACATGAAATCATCAGAATATATATATTTTGCCATTGACTTTATTCAATGATGCTTTGCCCGTTCGAAGTCAGCACTTTGTAAAACTGAGCATTAGGGAATGGAATAACATTTCAAACCTGAGCTGGATTTCACAAACCAATAAGCTTCACCTTATGGTGAGTTGTCAGTATTACCAAAGTGATTTGTATTGTGACATCACACTTTGCTTACCAGTTAAGATCGATTCGCACTTAAGATCAATCTTGAGCTCTATGTGAAATCGAGCCGCTCACCGGTGTGTTGTATTTCAATTTAAGCGTGAACTTCAATCCACCCAAAAGATGTCGCACTATCTTTTATCAAAAACACAGTCACGGGATATTTCACCCCACAAGAAAAAAAGGATCGTAATGAAAACTTAAGTATAGAACGAAGATATTGGATTGTTAAATACACCTAGTAGTAGTGCAAGCTGTCAAAATAGCTCTCGTGGTTCCCTGAGGGGATTCCCCGTGAGTTGCAGAGCATGTGACTTTCATTAACATGAAATGTCCTCGAGTAGAATTCTCCGAAGCACGACTGTGTGGAAAAAACCTCCACACAAAAATGAATATTCATGGTTATGTTACCTTCCACATGGTCCCGCGTCACCATCAGCTAGATTGTCTTTCATTGTGATTAGTTGAATAAAGTAGTAAGTTTGGAAGTGGATCGGAGAGTTTGTTCACCTTTATTTCACAAGGGAAGGTTTGCTTTTCGCGCTACAATACTGCTTGCATTGAGATTAGGCCTTTGATGATGCGTTGGGTGTCATGGGACACATGACTGTAGTGTGGCCATAATCATGCAGGTTTACCCTTTGATTTTCTCTACCAAAATGGTGTATCAGACGGGGGTAACAATAATATGGGAACATAATTGGGGGCTTATTACCACTAATTGTACGGGTGGGGGTTCTTCCGCACACGTATGCATTTTGAAAATGTTCGTACCATGCACTCATAGCTTGATGGGATAATATCTCTTCCGTTATTAAAATGAATCATTTTTATGGAAAGGTGCAGCATTTGGGTGAAATTCGTGAAATGTCTTCTGCTGGTAAGCTTTTTCCTTATGGTCATATACGGGTGCACTATGCAACCAGCTTTTGGGTTTTATTTGTTTTCTTCTTCTTGTATAGAGCCCTTTCATGTTGGGAATTCACCTTTTTGTGCCTGAAGAAATTAGAAGAGTAAACCGGTAATGAGCCTGGGGTCGATTTCACAAAACTCTTCCTAACTTAGGACTAGTCCTAGGCAATGCTACGAGATAGGACTAGTCCTAAGTATTGGTCCTAACTTAGGACTAGTCCTATCTCTTAGCATTGCCTAGGACTAGTCCTAAGTTAGGAGGAGTTTTGTGAAATCGACCCCTGGCATCCCATGCATGACGTCACGACGTTGCAAACTGTAGTAAACCGTGTCCAAATAAGAAAAAGTTCAATGAACTTGTGATTATGACTATAATCTAACTAACAATTTGCACTCAGCTGACTAAAAAATACGTTGACTTTTGCATGAGAACTATACCATCAGCATATATATGCATCAGCATTTTAAACGCTACAACAATGACGAGTTCCCTTGGTGAATTAGGAATCCGTGAACGGGGCAGTCTTACCTCTTGTATGAGGTGCCTGGCTGATAGCCTCATAGCCGGTGGAAATTCCCAAGAGTAAAGCTCCCATAAAACTAAAAGTTAGTTTTGATTCAAATAATGATAACAGTCTCCAGCTATTTACTGTGTCAGATTGACATGAAGAGAAACCAATACCGTGTCATCCACGCTGTACAGTGGCATCCCCACTGATGCTGCCTGACGCTAAGAATATACCCACTGTGAGCCTCGTTATCATTTCCTTTCCTTCTAATTCAAACTCATACCGCTTCCAAAATAGTTTGGATCACAGAGTCATTGTGGAAAAAGAGACTGGCGCCAAAGTGGCATGCCCTACTTCTTGTCATGTCACGCCTTTGGTTTACCGGCGGGTTTGCCGCCAAAGAGTCGAATGCGCCAAGTCTATATTTAGTATTTGCAAAGAAATTACACGGTTTTTGCATTCAAAAGGGGAATGGTTTGTTAGAACACAAAGGTATTGTAAACTGAAAACGTTGACCAATCAGCTCGATACTGCATTTTCAGCAAACTCTAAATGTTAACATTTCATTTTGGTGCTCTTTCTTATAAAAATAACAAAATACATGCCATTTTGAAAAAAATATCAATGTAACTGCGTTCATATTTTTGAACATTATACCTGACCTTGATAATTTTGTCATCAAAAACGCAAATTAATTTCTGCGGAGAATGTAGTCAGATTTTGTACACTCATGTCGACGTGAGGTGATTCATCATCAGCACGGGACCAATTTCAGTTGCCAGAGTTCTACCGAATAAGGCATCGGGGAGCGACTTGCCCGATTGGGGTATATAAAATGTATGAAGAATCCCGATCGCATTACAGACAAGAAATCTCGAAGAATTACCAGAGAGCTTATTTCATTCTACGGTAATTATTCGCAGTGAGCACCTTTCTCAAACATCGCATGCCACTCTGCGTCCCCTCCCAATACTTAATACCTATAAGAGTTCAAGACAGACAATATCCCTAGACTGGGCCTTCCGGAGAGGCACCCAACCCCCCACTTCCCAACATCCAAGGTTGATGTAAGAACAACTGTGTTACATCGTGCCCCCAGACTGATTTGGCTAAAAAGGACACACTTCAACTACTAAGGTGACGTACAGTAATGGGAGAGGTCTGTCCATACAACTAAACTGTCTCTAGAAATCATGTACGCCCTTTGTCTGTATAGGGTAAGACCACATCAAATACACGCCCACAAAGGGGGGCCGAACGGAGACTCTGGGATCCCATTACTCGACACTCGTTGCTTAACCTCCCAAACCAGAACAACATTTTGGGGGACGGTGGGTTCAAAGTCAAGACTGATTTGGTTTAACTCCATAATGCAGGAAAGCGGGTAATCCTATAGGATTAGCATAAATCCTCCAATGTCAGAATGGCTTGCTGAACTTAGTGACCGAAGAGATTATTCAATCCGCATGGTGGGCTTCAAACGCTGGTATCTGATACTAAGAATCTGTATTTTAAAGGGAAGATGGGGAAAATATGTTTCTGTTTGTTGTTTTTTGTTTGTTTGTTGTCTTTGTTTGTTTGTTGTTGGTGTTTTTTGTTTTTTATTGTTTTGTGTGTGTGGTTTTTTTTTTTCGTTGTTGTTGTTTTTGTGTGGGTTTTTTGGGGGGGAGGGGTAAGGGGACTGTTATTATCATTCTTTATTCTTTACTTATTTATTTATTTTGTTTTATTAAGTTTACAAGACATTAAAATTCATCTCTGTCAAATCACGTATCAAGTTATTTGAGGTTGTTCAAACTCTTTTGTTTTGCTTTGATGTATAGCCACTTTAATTTAATGTGTTTTCTATACAAGTATTACAAACTTGCAGTTACCTTCACTGACATAATGTTTACTTAATTGTTAGTAGTTTTTTATTTAATATTTATAACAGGGCTGTAAGGACACCAATATCTAATGTGCGTAGGGGGACCCTGATAAAAAAATACAACAATAGATAAATAAATAAATAAATAAATAACCATTATTTTGTTATAACATTGCTACGAGATGACATACTTTATTAGCGATGTACTGCTCGAGGTACCATTTTGATGGTACTCATACCCATACTCGTACTCTGCTAGCAAACTACTCCCCCTCGAAGTTCATACTCGATACTCGACTTAAAGAAATTACCGAAAAATGTATACTCGGACGCGATTTAAAGTACTCGTGGTCATATTATACCAACTTCCTTTCTGCTTTTCTAAACGTGCGTTAATTGTTCGATACCTTGTTATCTCAATGTGCCGAGAGAATCGATATTAGTAAATTGAAGTTGTCTAGAAATTACTCATAAACAATAAATGTGTTTAAATCTCATTCTTCAGTACTTTTTCTATATGAAATGCTCGTACACGTACTCGGAGATCCAAGTATTGAGTACTCGGTTGTTAGACTCGGAGATAAGAAGGCACCTTTCAAAGATTGTTGCTGGAGAGTACCTTTAAAACGCAACGCCAAGATTGATTTAGATCGAGACTTTCTGCTTTAAATAGTCCTAAACCATGCACTGTTTGCCTTGTCATGCCTGAAAAGTGTCAAATATACGGGGTCTGAGGCCTTTTCGAAACCACGGCTGCGGCTGCGGCTGCGGCAGCAACTCCTGCTTAGACCCCGTTCTCCTCTTTTGAAGAACCGTCTAAAATTATAAGTGTACGTTTTCAAAACTACAGACGGAACCTACAAGCCGTATAGTCAAAAACCGTGGTTTAGAAAAGGCCCACGCTATGGGTCACCACAAGTAGGCCACCCACGCTATGGGTCACCACAAGTAGGCCTATAGTTAATCTTTCTCTTAGCTAAATTGTAGCGATATGGTAATGGTCAGTTGGCGCGATTGGGGGTGTCACATGACCGCATGATCTGCTTCGTCATCCTGCTGATGAAATCAGCACTATCGGTCGAAATTTGAAAACTAACTTGTGTAGTTTAAACGCTCTTGGTTCTGTCATTGCTCAAGGGAAACACGGTAGCAAAAATAATCGCTAACAATAACGAATATTACTTCAATTACATCTTTTACATCAATGTGTGATAAGCATTGTGTCCGTTCTTTTCCGAGATCTCGGGGGAAATCCTGGCTACTACTATCAGGAGGGATTCGAACCAACGACCCACGCATTATAACAGTTGTCTTAACTACTGGACCACCAAGTTTACCCGGCGGCAAGAATCAAGTTTGGATGCTGTACTAGCTAGTCAAAACCTTTTAATATAGATTTCGCACTATGTATTAACATAACTACCAATTTCGTATTCATCAATGTTCGTTTTCACTGCTTCACATCTTAATACACAATGGTTGGTATAGGCTGTTTTCATGGGTTAGTTGCATTTTTGTATAGTTTCTGTTAGTCTTTCCTAAAAGTTGTCAACAAGAATTGTATTACAACCGATAACCCCATTCTACTCAAAAGAATGCAGAAACATCTTTTCTAGCATGTAGAACGGGCTTCAAATTCAAGCCCAGTTCGGTATTCAATGAAAAGTTAATCAAAGTGCAAACTTCAAAACATTGACACGTGAGTCAGATCACAATGTGCGTTTTGGGTTTGTTTTTTTACTCAAAAAAGTAACACAACAGGGAAACCAAAAGAGTTGCTATATAGATGTGTGTACATACCCCCGCTGTGGTCTGTGTCTGGACCCGTGTTCTTCGCCGGCGTGGTCCCCCGACGGAGCCGCCATGTGTAGTCGCCACTGTCGGATACCAACCAACCGCATAATGGGTTAACGGTGTTGTCGAAAGTACATTCTTGCGATAGGGTACCAGCTAAAAAAATGGAGGAAACAAGAAAGTTTGATTACAGCTTGAAAACTCTTCTCTCGGGGGCCTGAGTGATAGGGTTAAAAACAACCCAGTCCCACCGCCTCCGTACGCCCCAACAATCCATACACAGCATCTAGTTCAAATTGTTGAACTATATTTTGTATTGCCATTATGAACTTGGGCCTTGGGCCAAAAAGGATCGGCGGTTGACGAGTCCAATGGCAGAATCCCCACCCCACCCTACCCCGATATCTACATCGATATTCACAGCAAATGTACAGGCCTAGAATTTTATCTTTAAAGAGGTCAGGTCATCTTGCAAAGGAGGGTACTTTCGGTTGAAAACCTCAAAGCCCATGCACGCGGGTATGTTGAGTACAGATACCAAGGCCATGAAGACCAGCGGCCAAGGCAGCCGTGTAATAGCGATCCCGAATGCCATTTGTTTCCTACCACACGCGGCTATTGTACACACGCATAATGTATGAGCGCCTCCCCTGATCCCTTCACTGTTGACCCCGTAGTAAGTGTGTGGTACAAAAATAAATTGCACACCGAATCTATGGCCCTTTTCGAAACCACGGATTGGGCTTGGGATTCGTCTGCCCGATTGAAACACATAAAGGGAAAGCGCACGTCTTCTAAATAACTGACGAAGCTGTAAGCCCAAGCCCAAGCCCAAGCCGAAACGACGCAAAGGCCTATAATTATGTGAGTACTTTAGTGTAACAAACCAGGGATGAATATCTTTCAAATGGGAACACGGAGTGGGCAACTAATCCCGTATAGCTGTGTATAGAATGTTCTCTAAACATTATCCTCTCCTCATCCATGTCAAGATGAGTCAATGCAATCCATTGCTACAATGTGCTTATTTACAATTGAATCGGAAGACGCCTATTTTTGAGGGAGGAAAAACAAATTAACAAATTGGAATATTGACGAATGGCTATCCAAAATAGTCCGCGATGCAAGTCGAGTAAAAGCAAATCGTGTTAACGATAGTAGAAGAATACATGTGTGCGCGTTTAATACAATATGTGGGAGTTGTATAAAGTAGATAAGGTCGATACCACAAACTTTACCGTTGCCAAGTTTGTTTCCTTTCTTTTTTACCATTAAAGTGAGTGTGTTTCGCAACAGAGGCACCACCTGAGGCAACAGCTTAAGCGTATCTTTGAATTTTAATATTGTCTTTTACCATGGAAAGAACTTTTTTCTGAAAAAAAGTTGAAGAGCTTGATGAGTGTAGAATGAAGTTCACCTCAGCGATGTTAAATACAAATGTTGTCAGAAAACAAGGTTCTTGGTTCCAAGATGAAATAAGACTATGTATACACATTTTTCAAACATGTTTTCATTATGAGATCACTTTCAATATATTCAAAAATACGTCAGCATGACATTAAATGACAGAAACATTTTCTCGTCAGTAATTGAGCGATGTTGGCAACATGCAATGATTTGGGGCTTGCGTACTGGAGTTATGTTGTTGTTTTTTATCATTATATATTCGGTTACACCATGAACTTATATTTTTCGGAAAAAGTGTTGGTTTTGTAAGAAATGTCGGTTGGTTTGTTCTCAACGTTTCGACCAGTGTGCTCTGTGGTCGTCATCAGAAGACTGAAAAGTGCGTTGCGCTTCTTTACATTGTATGCGGGGTGAAAATCTGTGATTTGTACTTTGTGAAGTGTCTGTACTCTCTTTACTGATGCTTGCTTGAACTGGCGTTTTTGGTGGGTGGTTGAACGTGCTGAAGTATTTTTTAAAACATATTTTATACGACCGTAATGTGACTTAACATATTAAGGCAATGGACACCTCACAGTGGATTATTCTTAGCGATAAAAGTTTGTGTATGATGAGTACATTTTCAAGCATATTCCATGCACCTCTTACACCATCGTCCAACCTACCCTTTAAACGAGTCCGCTGCACAATGGAGACCTATACAAAAATGTGCAAGATAAACGTCGATCCCCAAGAGTGGGATCGTGGGGGTGGGTGGGTGAAGGGGGGAAACGCTGACGGATAGACCTGACTGGGTCCAGCCTGGGGACGAGGAAGTGACTGATGATGTCAAACCCTATGTGAGTCGGAACTAAACAATTTCGCAACCTCTGGTTCGGGCTGTTTTTAATCTGGGGACCGGAACGGACCCCTTCTCTTTTGGAACCAAACCAGAACTGGAAACTTGCTGCTGAAACTTGTATCATCGTATCAAATGTTTTTCTATTAATCAATCATGTCATTTTTAAGCAATCAAAACGTCCATCATTTTGAGATTCACTGTATCAAAATGCTCCCAGATATGGACAAAACTTGTGACAGTGCGGTAACACAACATGCGATTCAGAAGCATAATTGCTCAATCAGTTCACGAACTTTAATAGTCAGGTGATGCCGGCAACTACAATCAATTTCCCCCGAGCAATCTGATAAAGACGTCACCTTGATTGCTTCAAATCGAAAAGCAACTAAATATCTAAACGATATGACACATCCACTCCATTGTCATGGAACGGATTTCCCTAACGGAAACTACTCACGGTAACAAATTCCATGCGATTCCCGACTGAACCGAGAATAAAACTGTTGAAATAGATATCCTATTTTGGAAAACCCCCCTGTAGGTTTGGAGAGCATGGCCCGTTCCGGAATGGGCAAAAAAGCTTTACAGAAACGTGGTGTTTAAATACCAAATCGCGATTAGGCGTTATGATGCTTCTTGTGCCCTTTTCGTAAGTTTAAGATTCCGACTTGGGTTCCGTTGGGAATTTTGAAAAAGTACACAGTCGGTACGGGACTTGGATCAGGCGGTATTCTCATATTTCAAAACGGGCATCAATAAAGTACTACAATATTGTTAGCTGACGGTCATTGGGATTTCATGTAAACCTGATATTGCCAAAAGAATCTGTATTCAAAAAATCAAGCTGGTTCGCGAATGGGCTCTGTGTACTGAAGCCGAAATGTGGATGTCTCCCCGGGCTATATTATTCTAAGCTGAGCCTATCTCCAAATGGGAGGGTGAGAAGTGTACCCCTTGGATTTAAAGAACACATAGAAGTTTCTAGGCGCGGAAGTCCAATCGGTAATGTGACATTTCCTTCAAAGATCTTGTTTTTCTTTAACTAAAGTCACGTGTTATCTCTCCCTATATCGATGATTTCAAGGAAAAGTGTAACACAGACAATGTACGTCGTTTATACAAGCTCCAAACCCACAGATATTATTGTAATTTATTTGCTGAGTAATGTTCGTCGAGGGATACCAATAAATCTAAAGCGGTATAATTAATTAAACCTGATGCAATCGAAAACCTCAACCAATCAAATTAACACGTCTGTCAAATATTTAACAAAGAAATTGAGGCTATGCCAACTGAAAACCCGTAAAGCATTATATATGGATTGACTTTAACCCTTGGCACATTCTGTGAATGACTAGAACATTTAAAATTGTCTTCTGTCTTTATCATTCATACAGTTACACCCGTTGTTAATCTCACTCGTCTGTTTTTCCAACGCTAGGATCATTCAAGAAGTCACAACCGGTGTCACCTGGGTGTCGTTGTGTATGACTGCGAGCAGACAGACGAACTTTGCAGACACCGTTGTATAAGAGGTTCCAAGAAAGTGCAGCGTGGCGAGACACCTTCACAAACGGCTCAAGAACATTAATTTCACTTATGGTTACAGGTGCGATGTGAGTGGGTGTTTTCCCTGAGACTTATCGTATCAACTAAAACCACACCAAGGAGCAAGTTCGGGTGAGCGACTAGAGTGACTATAGACTTACTAGAAACCATAGAGCAGAGGGAGATTGACTAGCTCGACCATGCACTGGAGCATGGTCGAGCTAGTCAAATCGAGAGCTACGTCACACACTGTCACACTGTCTAGTCACTCTAGTCGCCCACCCGAACTTGCTCCTGGCTAGACAAAAAATCTAACCGAAATACATATCATGGACGTTTTCATGCAATAAAACTCAGTCAACTTCATTTTAATTCTTATATATGCTCTGAAAAAGTATAGGATTTTTAAAATCTAGGTACGTACTAAGAAGAACCAGACTATCCCTAGTGAAATGCGAAAACAAAAACATTCTTAAAACTTCAACGGTTGAAGTTTTAACGGAGTACAAAAAATATATATATTTGGGAGATTCTTTAAAGAATTTTTTTCTTGAACACCAGAGGCACGGAACTCTTCTTAAATCGAAGTATATGCCATTTCTTTATGATATTTTTTTAAATATACTTTCATATCTTTCATGGCTAAATTGTTTTTTCCTAGAGGCTACATTTTAAATAGCTGCTTAAACACACACATTTTTCAAAGCACAAACGATTGTGCTTACCAGAAAGAGAGAGAAAAAATTCCATCCAAAATATCATGTTAAATGTTTTGTTTGCAACGGGTTGCGTCTTTAAAGGAACAGTACAGAATTGGTTTTTGCTAATAAAACAGTTGTTGGCAGTGTAAGCACTTCATGTAATCCACCATATACATAAACTGACAAACCTGTAGAAGTTTGAGATCGATCAGCCATCTGGGTCACGAGAAAATATTCATATGAAATCATATAGATTCAACAAATGAATAAAACGCTCACTGAGCGATAAACTCCAATCGGAAAATTAGTTTATTCATTTCTCATCAAATATGGCATTTCTGACAGAAATATTTCAAGGATGTTTTCTACTATTATCATCATTAGACCGTGTAAGTTTTACGTAAATTTGTGATCAAAAAGTATATTTTACAAGTTTTTTTCTTACCAATTCTGTAATGTTCCTTTAATGTTTTGCTTAGCAGATCTTTTCTTGGCATTATTGTCTGCTTAAGGAGCTGTAGGAAATCAGACCAAGCTGGATAAGGCTCCTTAATAATCACTCACCGGAGGAAATGCATCAAGAAATTACAAGGGCAGAGAAACGCCTCACAGCCCCCACTGCTCCAAATATGGTTAATATATACAGTGGTAGGAAATGAAGTATGTCAAGTAATTAGCAAAAGTCCAAAGGTAATTGGCAGTTAAAGGACATCACAAAGTCTACATGAAGTTACCTCGTAATGATTGGCACCTGCTTAACCTGTGATTTACATCAGTGTATTTTCATAAAGAATATATTATTCAAGTACATACAAAAAAGGTTTTTGTGTCAACTCTTTTTCCTTGAAACTATTTAGGTTTACTGAGTAGTTTCGTCGTGCTTTTCACCTCTATGGACCCCGGTTCGGATCCAGACCCGAGCCTTGCATGTACATTGGTATTTCAGTCCCTATAGAGGTTTTTCAGCTGACGTCACTGGCCGCAACGGCAGCCATCTTGCCGGTCATGGTTACGGTAATGAACTGTGATCTTGCCTCTGGTCATTGACCGGCAATATGGCGTCTCAAACACACAGTCACGTGATAACATCACGAGACTGTAAAACCTCTATACCTGACTGCATGGGTTTTCTCTATTTGGGGATTTCCTCTCCAGTCATCTAAAACTGATAATTCGTCTTGTTCTCATACACAAGTATAGTCGAACCTTACAGGTCACAGTGCGAGTCACATTATTTTGAAGGGCCCTAGGTTTCATTACCAGAAAAATATTGAAATAATAATGTAAGTCGGGAAAGCAGAAATAAATTTCGCGTACATCTCCTATTTTTGTAAAACAAAATGTATGTTATTATTGTATGCTTTTCAAAAATTAAGAAATGCTAAGAAATATACAATTTTGCAAGCAAACCAACATATTACAACAGTCTTCAAGATAGCTTAATTACATATAACCGTTCGATATAAATAACTGAGAGATCATAAGTGGTTTTGTATGAGGAGTAATTTGTACTGAACCCCGATACAAGCTGCCCACTCAATTCTTATAAATAGTAGGTCCCTCTGGTGAATGTCAGCTTCATTGTCAATTTCAATTAAGCTCAGACATTATATAACTGATATACCTGGCATCCAACTGTATGAGAAACGTTATTTCCTGACTGAATGGGGAGTATTAACAGACAAGGAGGAACCGAGGGGCTGACCCACCTGCCCATCACAATTAAGATCTCCCCCGGACTAACGCCAAACCAAACGGTCAATAATACGCAGTTCTTATATAGCGCCATTTTACACTCGAAGGCGTCTCAGAGCGCTCATTGTTTTGTCAGTAAGGTGAGCCATGTTCAAAAATTATAAGAGCTAGTCAATTAAAGCACCATGTTATGGTTGCTGTAGCGCAAACTGCAGCCAACCATTCCAGAAAACACCGAGACAAACCCTATCCTAACAATAAGTATACACTGGGATATTTTGCATGTTTTACACGACACGGGACCTACGGCTTTACGTCCCAACCCAAGGACGAAGCAAATACGTGTCTTACCCTCAAACGAGGCACTCTTTTGGTCTTAATACCAACGCCTTTACGTTTGCTCTGCACACTTCCAAAGGTTTTTCATAGGTTAAGAGAGTATGTTTTGCACTTTCTCGACGATTTGGATTTTACATGTCTAGGTCTTGCCTGAGACAATTTAATCTTTATCGTTTTTATAATTAATTAAGTCTTATCACTCGGTTGCATCTACCATTGACAGTAATTGAAAGTAATTGATTTACCGATTTTGTACACACAGGATACTAGAAGAGATGTTTTCCCTTCTCCTAACCAAATCACGGATCCCTGTTGATTGACATCCCCTCTATAGGATGCGTGGCATGGTCCAGCTCGGAGTGTCATGGCAGATGAGCTTACTGGTATGTACGATGTGGTTAAGACAATAGAAATATGAACAAGTGCCAGCAAGCGCTGACCACGTCCCTCGTGGGACACAAGTGTCAAGACCGGGACTCGAGCCCCCACTCTGTCGACCAGAAACACCAGGTACACTGGTACCCAGTACACTTAACCGCTCGGCCATCACACGCCACACATATTAATTTTGTTTTAAGCCGGAACGTGTATTCATGTCACTTCTAAAGACAGTTGCGGTGAAGCATTAATGGCCAATAGGAAACAGTACGGTAGAATCAAAGTTTTACAGTACTGAAATGCTAAAGGTTGGTTTCTTACGAGACTGCATGCAAAACTAAACTTTGTCATAAGCCGTTCAAAGTCATTGTAATTTACACATAACGGCTTCAGGGACCTTTATGTTTTTTTAACCATCTAATTCAAGGTTTTGCAAAAAGATCTCGCGAGGTGACCTTGTTTCATTCTTTTCCTTTCAATGTCCAGGATCCAGTTATCCTCCCCCAAGTCTCCAGGCTTCGTCTTTGCAGCCTCTATCCCCCTCCAGCAAGAATCTTGCCCACCTCACGTGCTTTTCATTCCATACCCCCGGAAACCCAAACCGGGAAGGGTTAACTTTCCCAATCACCTCCGGAGTGGAGACGTGCGTCGGCTCTGACAAGTGTTATCATGGTTCAATAGTCTCCAAGGAAGGGTGCTCCGTTTGCAGCTCCTGGTGAAGAAAAACCTGGTTTTCATAGAGTTTTTGCTCTTATCTTTTGAGTCCATCTTGGCTCAGATCATCGGTACTTGATTACCGAGATGATTTCCAATCCACCATAAGAGCCCATATACAAAATAAATGTTCATGCTTGCACTAGAACAAAATAGCTACACTCAGGAACTCCCTACCTGTATCTTGCTTTTCACAAACTTGCCACAGTTCGAAAGGAATGTAAAAAAGAAAAAACAAATTCTCTCACTTTAGATTGTCATTGTTTTCCTCGTGAGGGAATCCATAGGCATACCACTCAGGTGGGACTCGGACCTACGACCCCAGACTTTTAGAGCAGATGTTTTAACCATCAATACACCATCGAGGGTGTCAGGTGACGGGAGGGCGGTTCGAATCATGCAACTTGCAGTGGGTATACTGCAACAACAAATGATAGATGTAACAATTGCATCTTTGGGGAAAAGGGCATCTTTGGGGAAAAGGGTATCTTGGAAAAATTATTTCTAACATGTATGTACTCGATTTGACAGGGCCAACATTGCATGTCTGCAAGCCTTCGGGTATCAAGACCCATAACACTGCAACGCTCGTCTCCTAGTTTGCGACGACTGAAATGGAAGCTGCCGGTGCAGATATGAATACTTCAGGCTGCGCATCTTTAACGTCTGACAGAGACGTTGGAGCTGATGAAAGACATCTGCTGACAACGGAAGCACATCTTCCCTGGAAACAAATCCAGGAATTAGATCTTCCGAATCACACTGAAGACCTTGACTCATTGCCGTGCCTTAAAGGCATGACGCGTTGCTAAGGTCTTAGACACGAAATGGGAACAGAACTAAAGACCGCCTTTTATCAACACCTCGTACTGTTTTGAAGAGCATCGTACTTCTGTCTCAAAGAACTATCGTTCTTGTGAGCAAACAAACAAAAAGGCTCTTGGTCGTGCCTACTGGAGTAACAACAACAAATACTTACAGACAAGAGAAATCGTATAATTATAAGACCAACACCTCTACGCCTGTACTCAAAAACCTCTATGGTCATAATTGAACAAGATCCCTACTCCCAGGGTGCCTGACCGATTGCTGGATCAGGCTGACCCGGAAACTGATTTAAACTCTTGTAATCCAGTTTAATCCAGCATTTATGTGTTATTCTGACACAGATTACGGGTCACACTGACCCAGAAATGGGTTGGGCCTCCTATGATCTGGAACCCGAGTTCTCGAGTTTTTAGAGTGTGGTTATCAGGGCGAGATTTACTCTTTAAGTTACACAAGCTTGCCCGATTGCTGTCTGAACCCTATTGAAGAGTTAAAGTATCTAAGGTGCCGTGTCATCTTTCTTTTATCTATCATGAAATTGATCCTCGAGTAATGATTCATTTCCATGTCTTAGAAATGAATACCACAGATGAGACTGTAATACTTCCACTGTTACCATATCACACTACATGATGTGTAATAGAATGAGCTAAGGTGACAAGGTTCCTTGTCCATTCTATGCCACACCGTTCCAACTCATGCCCCTAGTGGAGTATCCTGAGCCCCATATTCTGTTACGCAAAATGAAGCATGATACCAGCCACAAATTGTACATTGTGACATGGTACATTCTGGCTGGTAATCTTACTCTGGTAAGTGTTATTTTGTTGGGCTGTCAGAGTGACGGACGAGATTAACCAACCATGCTTCGTCCTAAGGAGGTGACGTTAAGCCATAGGTCCTGTGTTGTATAATGCATATCACTTATCATAAAAAGGGGTTGTTTCTGGCAGCATGGTTGGCTGAATATTGTGCCACATACCCTTTTAAACCCAAGGTGCTACATAAATGAGTCTCGAGGTTCAAACCTACGCTATACCGCGGTAGATCTGCATATACCTGTTAAGATTGCTTAATCTGACCTGACGGTGGTGGTCTCGAAATGAAAAATTACAAAGGGTTTTTCAAAGGGTTCGTCTCAAACGAGTATTCAAACGAGGACTATACCTTTATTTTCAGTATATTTCTGGCAATGAAACCAATGATGCCTCATAAGTAACTTAATCAATGTAGCTCGCAAGCCTGAGGAAACCTGTAAACAAGGGTGCTTGCTATGTGAACAAGAAACACCGGTGTTAACCCTTACTCTTCCACGATAAGTGTTCTGGGTTATATACGTGCACTACCCCGCAGCTTAAAGTCCAATCCGAAGGACAAACTAAATTATGGTCACGCTTAAGGACACAAGCGCCACGACCGGGACTCGAACCCACACTCAGCTGATCAGAACCATCAGAACTCGAGTAACCGCTCAGTCACAACACGCCACAAACCTACTAACCAATGGCTTTGTGTTTAAATCAACAAAAAAGGCCAAAGTTTCAATGTCAAAGATGGCACACACGCGTGCATAACCAATCAACCATCACAAACAAAGTTAAGACATTTATCGTCGAAAGAAGAACAAGTCTCCTGATCCCTATTATAAACAAGGGCTCTCGTTAAAATCACGATGTACACCTAAATCATGTCAAGCCTACTGCATGGCAGTGATTTCCCAAAACTACATTGCATTATTGTGTGCCTACAAACACACGGAGCTAGACTCCCCATGCCATGCACACGGGGTACTGGGATTTCCCCCTATGGACCATGGTGGGGAAGGAAGTGCAACTTCCCCCTGCCCGGACATAACGTAATGTCATGCGCAATCTTTGCATGGCATGATCCCCTTTGCTTGCTGAGCCTATGAATACATTGACTGTCTGAAAATAATGAAGACCACATTCCTCAAATGGTATGGGCGAAATATGAAAAGTTCGACGAGAGATTTGGTATCATTTTTTTTTTTACAGTCGGTCTATCAGGACAACACGGTCCTGTTGAAAGACTGTATGTATGACCTTCTGTAGGTGAACATCATGATCTTCATCAAGTACAGGGAATACTACATCCTTGAAAAGAAGCCAGAGAAATTCAAGAAAGGAAGATGATGACTCCAACTAAAAAACATTACCCACTTGAGAAAACGGAACAACAAACATACATTCAATCACATTCACAGCTCACATTTGTCGACCCGTTAAATGGAGGACTCCTCTCTCTGCTCTCCCATTGTTTTAGGATGTCCTCAATCCCCCGAAACGTTCGTTAAAGTCCTCGGCTTCAACGTTACGGATAGACCACACGGAGAGCATCGGCGACACTAGTTTGCATATTGATCTCGTGCCCATGTTACAAACATTTTGCCTGTAGTGCTAATTGTATGAACTATTATTAACCCTCGAAGATGACAACTGGACCCATGTGCTAAAGGTGCTGGCGGAAAAAGACATAAAACCAGGCACGAGCAATGTTAAGTCTACTGTGTCTGTCTGTTTGGTTCTGCATGCATGGCTAGAATTTTCTGCACGTTCATTTAGTGAACCACGTTCAAGCATCCTCGTGAAAAACCACGGAGCTGAGAGTATTTTGCACTTAGAGATCCCGCAGTTTCTTCAACTTCTTATCTTTCTTTCGTTTATTTGCATGTTTTTCAGCAAGCCAGTGGGTGGTTCTTGTTCTGCACCGTCAAGCATCCCCAAACACAATTCATGCATGTCTACAAAACAACTTAAACCGGGGTTAAATTACTTCCTCCCAAAATTTTAATAATTACAAGTTTTAGTTGAAGATGACAACGTCAAAAAAATGTAGAAAGAGGAAAATCAGTGAGTCATTTTTGTTTAAAGACAGGGAGCGGTTCCATGCAGGGGACCCGGCCGAACGCACCAGAAATACAAACCGACGATTGACGCATATGCCCTGGGGGCAACTTTGCGAGGCGTAACTCCTTTCTACGCGAACTTCTCGCGTATATGTTATTTCAAGACACGAGACGAAACTGTCTGAAGTTCTCCCTTATTTTACCTCAGTTTTTTGTGGGTTGCCTTTTTGACGAGGGGAGTGAGTTTGTAGGTTTCCTAATTCAAAATGCGTGACAAGATTCCTAAATGAACCGTATTGGCGTACCTCGTGATATCCTGCTGATAAACGCTAACATTTCTCCCCTTTGTACTTCCTTTGTTTTGTTTAAGATACATTGCCCGATTTCAGGCCGGCTTGAAGATCAAAGAAGGAGAGTTAAAATTGCGATTTTTCCGGGATGGGGGAAAGTAATTAGCTTTCATTTGATACCTTGAACATGTCAACTTGACGCATGCAATAAGGAAACTATGTCACTCTATATAATGTATATGATCTGTTTCCACTATAAGCCAGAGTGTCTATTCCAAAATTCCAAATCCTAACCGAATACCATCATTTTGTGTGCATGGCTTACACCACACTACATTCGCACTTGCAACAAACAAATATGCAACGTAGCAAATACTGTGTGCAAATATTTACAGCAAAATGTGCAACATCACAAAAGAATAGGTGCAGATACGCGTGACAAATTTCACGAAGTCGCTTCTTTTTTAAATCTCGATTCGCCACAATAGTTGCCAATAGATTGTATACAAATAACACATTAAAACGCCATCAATGTCTTTAGGTCAAATTCGTTATGAACTAATCTAATATAAAAACTCGTTGAGGAGAAGACAACAGTTATTATCAAACAAGAGGATTAAATACAATCTAATGGAAACAGTCCCATCGGAATGCCGTACTGCGCCGCCTCACCAATACTAACATGATTTTCAATGATTCAATCAACTTCTCGTTATCGTTCGATGGTGCAAGACTATTACTGACGTAATCAAAACAAGTCCACCCTCAAAGCAAAATATCCTAAATGCTTATTACGTATGTATTTATAGTTGCACTTTTCTTCTAAGAGAAAGTACACCGAGCCCGCAGGAAACCGTCACTCACCATCATCTGCCGAATGATACTTCTAAACTTGTGTAAATTGAATAAACAGAACTTTGGAGCTGCATGAAGATCTACATCACCAATGCGTTTACACCCGCAGCCCAAGGCGCTGAACTGTTATGTTATTGTCAATGGTCATCCGGCTAATCAAGTCATTACTGAAAGACAGGAAGAGCTCCCACGGGAGTCTGCATTGAGCAGGTAGAGGCTTGTACATACTGGCCCGAGGTGGTTCAGACGCACACACGAGCTCTTTAGGATATCAGAAGAGAACGTTTTTTATGGGTGTGTTGTCCGGACGAATCCTGATTGAAGTGGACAGGATTCGAACCACAATGTGCCTATATAGACTTCAACCAGGGAGACAGCTCAACAACGTTTACAAGGCCAGTTGCCAAGGTGAAAAGATAATATTTGTAGAAAATACGGTAGCACTATAGTATTCCCGTGTTGTGTTCGAAAAAACCACGTAAAGGCTTCGAAAGTGGGTCAATACCTTGGAGGTTCCAATGACGCAATCATCCAGTGTGACCTTTCATATGATAAGAAACTCGACAAAGCATGCCCTATAACCAAGGGCAGACGGATCTCCAGGGTTGCCATACCGTGTATCCAACGTGAACATTTAGCTAGTCAAGTCGACTTAAAAAAACCTGATTTCGAATTGGCCTGGTAATACATGTCGCCAAGTTGACTTACTGAACCTGTCATGTCGAGTTGTCCTGGTAATACATGTCGTCAAGCCGACTTACTGAACCTGAAATGTCAAACTGTCCTGGTAATACAAGTTGCCAAGTTGACTTACTGAATCTGAGATGTCGAGTTGTCCTGGTAATACATGTCGTCAAGTCGACTTACTGAACCTGAGATGTCGAATTGTCCTAGTATACGCATCTCATCAAGACGACTCACTGACATTGAGATGGTAACTCTTTTACTGTAAGTCGTCTTGGCGAGATACAATTTAGAATTCTTAGGTTCTATAAACTGTCATGGCTATGACAAGTCGATAAAAATGTATAAAATAAACCAAACTACCACACACTTTTCTCGAAACATCACAGAACTTCAATGGAGCTATCGTTCCAAAATAGTTAGTGCAAAACACACCACACCAAATTTCTAATGGAAGCAACCGATATAGTCATCAATATAGACGGACTTGCCAGTTTTTCTACAAAGCTAAGGTACGTCACTCATGTTAGAGAGCACATGCTTTTCAGCAAGTGAGCTAACCTTTAAAACTTGAAGAATTGCTAAGGGGGGGGGGGAGCGACAGTCATTAAAACCAACCGTCCAAACTCTACCGGTTTCTACGGTACTTCCCTCCTCAGGGTACCCCAAGGTTCAGATCAAGGATACATGGGATTATGGGCTTCTTGCGCTACTCTTCTAAACCTAGGCTAAGAACATGAACATGTATTACAGTTTTCCTTTCACCTCAGTAAACTTGCACCGTCATGACTTGGTTAAGTGCCACATTAAGTACTTTGGGCAAAGACATTATATGCCTACCTTCTCGTCCTATAAATCAATTTCCTCGGAAGAATTGGGATTCGAAACGGATATTGGTAGTTATTGTATTTTTCCTTGAATTATCATCCTGTAAATTAATTTTGTATATGGTATACCTGTTACGATATTGGTTATTCCATAAACAACAGAAAGGTAACAGAGGTCTACATTTGGATAACATTGTAGTACTTCAATAATGGGTGGTGCAGGAACACAAGTCCTTAAAGACTTAAATCATTTGCAGCGCCTATGTAGGCCGAGAAATAAATGTAGCCCAAATCATGTAATTTCAAGGAACACGTTGCCAGCATGAAAATTCGTGAAAGATGTTTCAATAGTAAAATATAATGACTCACACCAATATCCCTGGAAATTGTGTGGTTTTCTTTTTACTTCTTGAACTAACACAGTCTGCCATTTTGTGGAGTCAAAAATTTGGCCTGTACCTAAATGTAACCTTATTTAGCCATCCATATCCTAGCTACTTGTAGGTACAATACTCGGGCTATATTTTAGGTACGGACTTTTTTTGGCTACACGGTTTGGGCTCCATTTGGAGCTGGGCTACATTTAGGCCATATTTCTTCATTCACAACGAGGTGTTCTACTCTTTTGCGTTCTTTCAAATCTAAAAGTGAACGTCAACTTCATAATCGCGGTGATTTCGTGCTAACTAGTTAATATGGTACTTAGACCTAAACTGAAGATGGTTAGAGGTACGGGTATGCCGAAATGTTTACTGAATTTTCAAAAGATTACCCGACCATTTGTTTAAGTTATCTTTTTCCCCACTATTTTAACTGTTTGATTTTGTGGTCTATGTTTTCCCCCTTTCGATCCATCTTTGTCTCTTTTTACCTGCGGTTGCAATTAGCATACTTATTATATCCCTTTACACGCTGTGTGCCTCCTTTCTGCTTCTGGCATGGTCTACAACCGGGTCAGAATTGACCCAGCTTCCAGGTCAGAAGGAGCCGACCCATTTGGGGATCAGACTGACCCGGTAACTAGATGTTAACTCGGCTTCTGCTTGCAGTGTGACCCATTTCTGGGTCCTTTTGACTAGGAATCCGGGTCACACTGTAAAACTGGCGGGTTTTTTTTTAGAGTGTACAACGTTCACCTTATTAGTGCTAAATCCCAAATACTCCATAAACTTTCCATGACGACTTTCAAATGATTTGGAAAAGCAGCCAGAGCAGGAAGGCCTTCGAGTTTGCCCCTCCCCGCTTTTACCATAAGACATCAATATCTTAATTTCTAATCGAGTGTAGGGTAATTCTTCTGCGGGACATTTCAGTAAGAATACCTCCCAAGAGAGATGTTGTTAGCGGCAATTACTCATAAGATGCCGGGATTAAAATTAACCCTTTTTTGAAAAGGTCAATTACTCCTGAAAGGCAAAGTTGCTCAAAGTGAGGGATTCTAGATGAACTGCAGAGTCAAGTTTTTCCTTGAGCATTTACAGGTTGAATATCACACTCCCCGTGATGCCCAGGGTAGTGGGTCCCCTGCCTTACAAATCTTGGGGAAAAAATGTTAGCAGTTCTTTGGCGCCCTGATATCTGAGCGGTGAACTATTAAACAGGTCAGCTTACATGATATATATTTATGTATTTCATATCAAGTTCAACGCTGGTCAATACATCAACAGTTATTATTTGTTTTATTTTACACCGATGTGTTATCTATTACAGGGCTGGGGGGGTCATTGCTGACAAAAGCTGAAACTAGAATCCAACTTTTATAGTTAAGTAACTCCTGATGTCTAGACACCACATAGCTTTCAGAAACAGATGCCCTCAGCACTAGATAAGTAGATCAAAGAGCAGGATTTGTTTGTGGACAAAGTAACAGCTGATTTTTATTCACCAGAGTCAGCTAAAAAGTCTGAATTCAAATTAAAGTACGACATTTCTCATCCCTGACACTCAGTGCTTAGGTTCCGTAAGTTAACTGGAAAACGTGCGCTTTTATTGCGGGGCTTCAAACAAGTGGCCGGAGCCCCGAAGACCTAGTTTCGAAAAGGTCCAATGTTCTCGCAATGGTTGCTTGGGTTCGAGTGGTGCCGGTGTTACGTCCACTATTTTCTCAGACCAGTTGTCATGTCAGTTGTTTGATGTCTATATTTACTCACAACTAAAGTTGTTAGTCACTGCAGGTGGTTGCAATGGCTCTACAATCCCCCCTAGAAATCGTCATGTCTACTGAGGTCGTGTCCGGGTTGGCAGCTGTAGCCGTGGCTGCGGCTGTTGCAAAGGTGTTTTTTAACTTGCTACAAGGGCAGCCCATGCTTCAACGCGTGTGAACGGGGTGATCAATCCGTAACCACAGCCGCAGTCGAAGCCACATTACTGTAGCCGCCGCCTATATGGGCATTTGCAAAACCACTGGTTTTGCCCGCGGGCTTCGGCTATACGCCACAGACCCTGTATCCCTTTTGCAGCCTTGTACACAAATCGCACAATCGCCGCAGCAGTCTGGCAAGCTGGATCCGAATCAGAAGCCGTGGTTTTCCAAATCTAAATTGTTCATGAGCACCAAGGGGGAAGGGGAGTGGCTCTCTTGGGGAAGTCGTCACAGAGGGAAGGGGGAGTGGGTCTGTCAGGATAAGATCACCTGAGGGGTACTCTTTTTCGCAGGCCCGGGAAAAATCGGCTACACATACCTGGCTCTGGACTGTTTTTCTACGGTATTGTTTTCTCAAAATATTAATTCTATTTCATTTACTGTGAATACGGTTTGGGGCGTGGAAGGGATAAGGGAGGGGGTGCAGTACCTGGGAAAGATACTTCCTTTGTTTAGTATCAATGATCAATGAAAAATCAAAAGTCAGATTGGCCTTAAGTTACAGAGGACTTTTAGCTCTTCATCTTGTTTATAACATCTTCTATTGCCCAATCCTTTACGTCTAGCTTGTTCGGCCACGATAATTAAAAGGTACCGTATGCTACTGCTGCCACCTGGAGATAACACAAATCATCTGCCCACCGTGCATTCATTACAACAAAATGAATTGAACACGTACTTCTGAACACGTGTTTCTGAACACGCATTTCTGTAACACGTACAACATTTCAGTCCTAATCATTGTTAAAAGTGTGGAAAACAATTTAACAAGAGAATCACTTCGGAAATCACATAATGGCGTGCATTGAAATCAATTATACCGACTTGGAGTCAAACGGACAAACAAATCCTCAATCTGAAAATATCAGAGTTTCTAAAAAAAATATGGGTCACCTCCTGCGATAAAACTCTCGACCTACACCCCCTTAATTTCCAAACACAAGGATAGTATACTAGTACTTAAACATCTTTTTCCCGTTACCGCTGCACGCAATAGAACACAGTGCAGTTTCGTCCCGGCGTGTCTAATTTTTTAAGTCTACCATAAGTCCAAAGTCAAGGCTCCTCGATCCAGTTTGATTCACGGGCAGCGCAACGAACATTATTACAAGTCAGTCATGACAGGTTGTTTCCATCCACAGAGTGATGAGGAGCGAACAGTGAGATGGATTGTGGGGAAATATATGCCATCCTGGATAGAGAGAGAATGTAGACATGTGAAGTCAAATGTGCTACTTCCGGGCTCCTTTCGTAACACTCAGTCTTTTAAAGATGTCTCGAAGCATTGGTGGTGGTTGTTGTCGTTTTCTTTCAAATTTGGGCAAACAAAAACTCACAATTATGTAAAGCTATGAGTTTAATATGTAGTGTTAAGCACTCTTGATTTGAAATTGCGTTAGGCTTTGTTGTACTGCATCGTAATCGTTGGAGTTCCTATGAGCAGTCATTTTATGTACGATGAAGTTATTCAAATCCCTACTAGTACATTCACCGAGGCACCAATGACAGACTCGAACACTGCACGTGGAACACTGCAAACAGAAAAGTGCGCCATTTTGTTTTCTGCACACGTTAAAGCAATGTTCTCACCCCAAAGGTTCTTAAAAAATAATGCAAATACGAAACATTGTGTTACTATTGTTGTAAATAACAGATTTAAAAGTCATTACTGTTTTAGGGATTGTTGAAATTAGGTCAAACAATGTACCGTGAGGTTAACTACTTTCACCGCTGGTTATTTGAGACAATAGGCTCAAAAAAGGAGTAAAAATGTTTGGCACCTTTTCTGTTTAGATTTTAACACACTTATATGTGGTGTTTTATTTAGGATGGGTGTAGGTCGGCGAATCTTTAGAAGAAAAAAAATGAAAAGAAAACTGAATTTGGGATGTCGCTGCACTGAAACTGCGGGTTTTGGGGGATTTGTGTTTTTTTTTTTTACTACCAAGCATTCAGTATAGGTTGCTATTGGACTTCTACTTAAAAGACACAGCCAAGACTAATTGAAGATATCTTCAATTAAACTCACTGTGGTAGTGTTCTCTTGCCAGCTTTAATCACCTAAGGCCGCCAAACAGAAACAGTGTTTAGCTTCAACAAATTCTTCTTTTTAGATGTACAATTTTTCCGACCACCAATACATACGGCTGATGAAACTTGTTGTACTCCTACTTGACTGAAGTGTACTCTTAATTGATCGATTCATTAGTACAACCAGGGACTCACCAGGTGAAGGAGTTACTTCTTCCGTTAGAAGATCAAGGGGCTAGAGTCAGGCATGTACAAACATAATACAGAAGACCTTGAACTTTGTGAAATCAATGCATTGCAAATTGTGTCTTAGTAATGTCATTATTTAAAACAGTTATCTTTTATAACAAATTCATGCAAAGGCGTGTGTACCAAAGGGCATCAAAAGTGGAGATACCAAAGTTTTCTGCTCGCGATGGCCTCGTTGTACACACGACGCAGACATGTCTCTGGAAGTTGAAAATATGTACAAACACAACTATGGAAGTCTACTGCTGTCTTACCTTTTGGCTTTCAAATAGCATTTCCGTACAAACCAAGCTTGTCGAATTTTTGAATTCATTCAATATAAATCAGGCTGAAAAATACACCTGTTTATATTGATTTTGAACAAAACGTGCTTTGTTTCTGCTTTTAAAGGAACATTACAGAATTGGTAAGAAAAAACCTTGTAAAATATACTTTTGATCACAGATTTACATAAAACTTACACGGTCTAATGATGATGATAGTAGAAAACATCCCTTGAAATATTTCTGTCTGAAATGATATATTTGATGAGAAATGAATAAACTAATTTTCTGATTGGAGTTTATCGCTCAGTGAGCGTTTTATTCATTTGTTGAATCTGTATGATTTCATGCAAAATGTGTAATCGGTTTTTTACTATTTTCTCGTGACCCAGATGGCCGATCGATCTCAAACTTCTACAGGTTTGTCAGTTTATGTATATGGTGGATTACATAAAGTGTTTACACTGCCAGCAACTGTTTTGTTAGCAAAAACCAATTCTGTAATGTTCCTTTAAATTAACTAATACACAGAATTTCAGAATCTGAAAAACACTAAATACTTAATATTGTGTTACGGTTTTTATTTTGAGTTTTAAATCACTAAAAAAAAAGAAATATATATGTATAATATAAAATTCATTTCTAAGAGTAAAAAAAAAATGCTTGATAATAATAATGCGGCTAATTTAATTGTAGAGATTCGTAGTTCTTTTCAATAAATATGTGTTTATAAAAGAGTCAATCTGTGAGGCTCCCATGATTTACAATATTGTGTTAAGATGCTCAGATCTCTGCCTCACTGGGCCCCGCCCTAATAAATCAAAACATTTTTTTATTGTGATTGATCAGTTCTTAATTAAGGAAAATATGTATATGGGTCGGGGAGAGAGAGAAATCATACAGGCTTAACTCACGTCCGAGGATGGGGTTGAGGAAACTGTAATCTATGTTCTATTCCTCTATATCTATGGGGAGATATGATTCATGTGCCTATCATCAACAATGTACACAGCTGTGGGGCTGCTTCTCTACACTTTGTCTTTAATTGGCTGCTCATGTGGATTAAAAAGTGTACATCCGCCGTATTAAGTTTTCTCTAAATTTGGCGCATCAATTTGCTCTAACAGATAACACAAAGCGATTGGGTGTAGATTTAATAGACCCATATACATCATGATTGTATACACAATAACTGCACAGGGATTTATAGCTGAGATGTGCGTGCGAGTTTACTTGCTTTGATCAAAATTGTTTACTTTTAGTGAAGTGTTTTTTATCATATTCTCACATAGACTCTCTTTGAGATCCATTGTGACTATCCCAATATGGAAATATCATTCAACTACTATCACTTTAATATTCAACATACTTTTCATTATTTCGTAACAGTAATCGTCAAAAATGACAAGACGAATGGGTCTTTTTAGTATATACAACCAGCCTCCCCCGAAAAGATTTTGTTTTTCTTTGATTGTGAGTGATTAACATGTTCGATATTTAGGTTAAAGAGAAACAATATCACAGAACCAGCCTCCCCCGAAAAGATTTTGTTTTTCTTTGATTGTGAGTGATTAACATGTTCGATATCTAGGTTAAAGAGGAACAAAATCACAGAAAATACTATGTTTTTCCTAGAAAAAGAGTTTCTAAATAGCATAGCTAAAACAATATCTGTACAAAACAAAGGAAAGGGTAGCATATAAAGAAAACAAGGAAGTAACATTAAAATGCAATTTAACATGGGCAAAAATGGATTCCAAAGAGTTTCTAAATAGCATAGCTAAAACAATATTTGTACAAAACAAAGGAAAGGGTAGCATATAAAGAAAACAAGGAAGTAACATTAAAATGCACTTTAACATGGGCAAAAATGGATTCCAAAGAGTTTCTAAATAGCATAGCTAAAACAATATCTGTACAAAACAAAGGAAAGGGTAGCATATAAAGAAAACAAGGAAGTAACATTAAAATGCAATTTGACATGGGCAAAAATGGATTCCAAAGAGTTTCTAAATAGCATAGGTAAAACAATATCCGTACAAAACAAAGGAAAGGGTAGCATATAAAGAAAACAAGGAAGTAACATTAAAATACAATTTAACATGGGCAAAAATGGATTCCAAAGAGTTTCTAAATAGCATAGCTAAAACAATATCTGTACAAAACAAAGGAAAGGGTAGCATATAAAGAAAACAAGGAAGTAACATTAAAATGCACTTAAACATGGGCAAAAATGGATTCCAAAGAGTTTCTAAATAGCATAGCTAAATCAATATTTGTACAAAACAAAGGAAAGGGTAGCATATAAAGAAAACAAGGAAGTAACATTAAAATGCACTTTAACATGGGCAAAAATGGATTCCAAAGAGTTTCTAAATAGCATAGCTATACTATTTAGAAACTCTTTGGAATCCATTTTTGCCCATGTTAAAGTGCATTTTAATGTTACTTCCTTGTTTTCTTATATGCTACCCTTTCCTTTGTTTTGTACAGATATTGTTTTAGCTATGCTATTTAGAAACTCTTTGGAATCCATTTTGCCCATGTTAAAGTGCATTTTAATGTTACTTCCTTGTTTTCTTTATATGCTACCCTTTCCTTTGTTTTGTACAGATATTGTTTTAGCTATGCTATTTAGAAACTCTTTGGAATCCATTTTTGCCCATGTTAAATTGCATTTTAATGTTACTTCCTTGTTTTCTTTATATGCTACCCTTTCCTTTGTTTTGTACGGATATTGTTTTACCTATGCTATTTAGAAACTCTTTGGAATCCATTTTTGCCCATGTTAAAGTGCATTTTAATGTTACTTCCTTGTTTTCTTTATATGCTACCCTTTCCTTTGTTTTGTACAAATATTGTTTTAGCTATGCTATTTAGAAACTCTTTGGAATCCATTTTTGCCCATGTCAAACTGCATTTAATGTTACTTCCTTGTTTTCTATATATGCTACCCTTTCCTTTGTTTTGTACAGATATTGTTTTAGCTATGCTATTTAGAAACTCTTTGGAATCCATTTTTGCCCATGTTAAATTGCATTTTAATGTTACTTTCTTGTTTTCTTTATATGCTACCCTTTCCTTTGTTTTGTACAGATATTGTTTTAGCTATGCTATTTAGAAACTCTTTGGAATCCATTTTTGCCCATGTTAGAGTGCATTTTAATGTTACTTCCTTGTTTTCTTTATATGCTACCCTTTCCTTTGTTTTGTACAGATATTGTTTTAGCTATGCTATTTAGAAACTCTTTGGAATCCATTTTTGCCCATGTCAAATTGCATTTAATGTTACTTCCTTGTTTTCTTTATATGCTACCCTTTCCTTTGTTTTGTACAGATATTGTTTTAGCTATGCTATTTAGAAACTCTTTGGAATCCATTTTTGCCCATGTTAAATTGCATTTTAATGTTACTTCCTTGTTTTCTTTATATGCTACCCTTTCCTTTGTTTTGTACGGATATTGTTTTACCTATGCTATTTAGAAACTCTTTGGAATCCATTTTTGCCCATGTCAAATTGCATTTTAATGTTACTTCCTTGTTTTCTTTATATGCTACCCTTTCCTTTGTTTTGTACAGATATTGTGTCTTTTTAGTATATACAACCAGCCTCCCCCGAAAAGATTTGGTTTTTCTTTGATTGTGAGTGATTAACATGTTCGATATCTAGGTTAAAGAGAAACAAAACACAGAAAATACTATGTTTTTCCTAGAAAAAGAGTTTCTAAATAGCATAGCTAAAACAATATCTGTACAAAACAAAGGAAAGGGTAGCATATAAAGAAAACAAGGAAGTAACATTAAAATGCAATTTAACATGGGCAAAAATGGATTCCAAAGAGTTTCTAAATAGCATAGCTAAAACAATATTTGTACAAAACAAAGGAAAGGGTAGCATATAAAGAAAACAAGGAAGTAACATTAAAATGCAATTTAACATGGGCAAAAATGGATTCCAAAGAGTTTCTAAATAGCATAGCTAAAACAATATTTTTACAAAACAAAGGAAAGGGTAGCATATAAAGAAAACAAGGAAGTAACATTAAAATGCAATTTAACATGGGCAAAAATGGATTCCAAAGAGTTTCTAAATAGCATAGCTAAAACAATATCTGTACAAAACAAAGGAAAGGGTAGCATATAAAGAAAACAAGAAAGTAACATTAAAATGCAATTTAACATGGGCAAAAATGGATTCCAAAGAGTTTCTAAATAGCATAGCTAAAACAATATTTGTACAAAACAAAGGAAAGGGTAGCATATAAAGAAAACAAGAAAGTAACATTAAAACGCACTTTAACATGGGCAAAAATGGATTCCAAAGAGTTTCTAAATAGCATAGCTAAAACAATATCTGTACAAAACAAAGGAAAGGGTAGCATATAAAGAAAACAAGGAAGTAACATTAAAATGCACTTTAACATGGGCAAAAATGGATTCCAAAGAGTTTCTAAATAGTATAGCTAAAACAATATCTGTACAAAACAAAGGAAAGGGTAGCATATAAAGAAAACAAGGAAGTAACATTAAAATGCACTTTAACATGGGCAAAAATGGATTCCAAAGAGTTTCTAAATAGCATAGCTAAAACAATATCTGTACAAAACAAAGGAAAGGGTAGCATATAAAGAAAACAAGAAAGTAACATTAAAACGCACTTTAACATGGGCAAAAATGGATTCCAAAGAGTTTCTAAATAGCATAGCTAAAACAATATCTGTACAAAACAAAGGAAAGGGTAGCATATAAAGAAAACAAGGAAGTAACATTAAAATGCACTTTAACATGGGCAAAAATGGATTCCAAAGAGTTTCTAAATAGTATAGCTAAAACAATATCTGTACAAAACAAAGGAAAGGGTAGCATATAAAGAAAACAAGGAAGTAACATTAAAATGCACTTTAACATGGGCAAAAATGGATTCCAAAGAGTTTCTAAATAGCATAGCTAAAACAATATCTGTACAAAACAAAGGAAAGGGTAGCATATAAAGAAAACAAGGAAGTAACATTAAAATGCAATTTAACATGGGCAAAAATGGATTCCAAAGAGTTTCTAAATAGCATAGCTAAAACAATATCTGTACAAAACAAAGGAAAGGGTAGCATATAAAGAAAACAAGGAAGTAACATTAAAATGCACTTTAACATGGGCAAAAATGGATTCCAAAGAGTTTCTAAATAGCATAGCTAAAACAATATCTGTACAAAACAAAGGAAAGGGTAGCATATAAAGAAAACAAGGAAGTAACATTAAAATGCAATTTAACATGGGCAAAAATGGATTCCAAAGAGTTTCTAAATAGCATAGGTAAAACAATATCCGTACAAAACAAAGGAAAGGGTAGCATATAAAGAAAACAAGGAAGTAACATTAAAATGCAATTTAACATGGGCAAAAATGGGTTCCAAAGAGTTTCTAAATAGCATAGCTAAAACAATATCTGTACAAAACAATTCTACACCTTACTTGTTTATCATAATATATGACAACACCACTAGTTCGACATTTAATCAGGAGTCTGTCTGTGCTGTATTTTACCTTAAAGGGAACGTAGATTCATTTATTTTTGAAAAGTAAATTATCAAGATTTAAAAAAAAATAATAAATTGGTCGCATTTGTGCAACAAAAAACAGGTTTGTCACGGAATGCTATGTCCGACGTGGACCACTATGTACGATTATGTATATACAATCATTATGTACGACCCGTTGTGTCCCACAAACCATTAAATCTGCCTTCTTTAGCACAACAGAACATTACATCAGACCCATTATGTCCGACAACCTTGTCGGACATAATGTTCCGTGTCGGACATAATTATTGTCGTGTAACACACATTCAAGTCGTGCTCACTGAAATACCAAACACTGACATTTCTTGATTTTTACAGTATTTCTTTATCAAACGGACATACTTCTCTAGATGATTGGTACTGATAGGCCCATGAACTTTAAAATCAGTGAGCTGTTATAGAAATGAATCAACTCTGTACTTTGTTCATGTATATCCCTCTCGATAAGTTTAGTGAACCGCCCTCCACGGGGTCTCATTTGTAGAGGTGTACTTCATGAACCCTTGCAAATGGTCCCATAAGGCTCTTGTTTAGAAAAACTGCGCCAAGAAAGTTTACCGTAAAATGTCAACCGGGAACATAGCTTTGCTAAGTTAACCTTACCACTTCCGGACTGTATGTTGAAAAAGAAATACAAACTTTAAATAAATCATTGACACTGCTCAAGCCGACGAGTTATAAACTGGCATTTGGCCAATTTTAGGGTTCATTTATATAAAACAAGAGTGAAGTTAGTCTCAGTTGTCAAGCCGGAATATTTCATATTCCTGTGTTCTAGAATTCTTGTCCATGTCTGCTGTACATCCCACTTGAGACTGTTAGATCGGGTTTATAATATTTCACTCCGGTCTGTTCTGAATCAGGAAGTGTACTTTGGGTAAAATATCCACAAATGCGTCATCACTCTGATTTATATTTTGTATTTATATTTTATGTGACGAAAAAGAAGGAAATCAACCGTTCAATGTCTCAAATTGAAGACAGCTGTGGGTATAAAAGTTTGGAAAATGAAAATTCTACTCCCTCTCTAAAAAAAGAGAGACACATATTAAAATTTGAAGTTGAAATTCACAGTCTTAAGGACTCCAGATTCCATTATAAATGCCTTATTGATAATAAATTGACCAAGGGACTGAGGACTCTATAAAAATCAAAACTTTAGATTCCTTTACTCCGTCGTGTGGACTTTTTCTTTCTTTCTTTTTTTCGTTTTTGATTTCCAAAGAACGAACACGTGTTTGAGGATTGGACTTGCCTTTGAATGACCTTTTGTTTGTAACTATTAAGGGTATACAAACAACTTCTACACAGATTTCTACCACCAGTGTACAGGCTAAGTCGCCGATACAATCAAAAGTCTTCGAGCGTTTTGTCTGTACCTGATGTAAGGGTTCATGAAAACATTATAAGAGCCTACGTTTGAATTATGTCAATTTTACTGATGGGATGATTGTCTGCAAAGCAGTATTCTGATTATGCAGTTGTTCATGTTGATATTAATCATTTATTTTTTCCTTTATTTATTTATTTGTTTATTTTTTCATATTTTTTCTTAAAGGAACATTACATAATTGATTTTTGCTAACAAAACAGTTGCTGGCAGTGTAAGCACTTTTTGTAATCCACCATATACATAAACTGACAAAGCTGTAGAAGTTTGAGATCGATCGTCCATCTGGGTCATACGAGAAAATAGTGAACAACCGATAGATTCAACAAATGAATAAAACGCTCACTGAGCGATAAACTCCAATCGGAAAATTAGTTCATTCATTTCTCATCAAATATGGCATTTCAGACAGAAATATTTCAAGGGATGTTTTCTACTATCATCATTATAGACCGTGTAAGTTTTATGTAAATCTGTTATCAAAAGTATATTTTACAATTACCAATTCTGTAATGTTCCTTTAAAGTTTTGTCTATACCTGATTAAGAGCCTACGTTTGAATTATGTCAAATTTACTGTTGGGATGATTGTCTGCAAAGCATTATTTTGATTGTGGACATTAATCCTTTATTTTTTCATTTATTTATTTGTTTATTTCTCATATTTTTTCTGAAGCTTATCGTCTCGATAATCAGAAAACACTATTTTCTACAAAATTTTGCATAAAATGAAAGAGAACAAAAACTAAAGAATCAAACTATACCCGATCTGACTTTTTGAAAACTCGGTCAAAGTTTAGGATTTTTCTCAAGAGTCATTCACATTGACTTCCCCTACAGTGACGAATGACCCTACAAGTTACATTCATACTCCATGTCAATCATTAAACACAGACAAACTTTAAACACCGATCTAAGAACACCATTTCCGTCAAGTAATAACGGTATCTGCGGAAAGGCCAAGTCACCTTCAACCAAGAAGTTAAATTAATCAAGATAACAAACAAAACAACACATCAAAATATCAGATCCTTACACAGGAACAAAGCTCACGTTCATATCATGCCCCAGATCCATCTAACAGATTAACAAGACGTACTGCAGAAGCTAATCATGTTGCCCGCTGCCATCTTGGGACCCCAGACTGTGTTTAGTAAATAACGAATATTGATTCTTATTCAACAAGAAAGGTGCTGTACTACTTTCCCCCCTCGTATATAGCCGGCTTATAGCTACAGTCAATTTGAACGAAAAGGGGGAAATTGTTGCTGTTGTTTCTAAATGACTGGAATGAAATTAACAGTTGATATCGCACAGGACACATAAGACTTGTAGCCATGGTGGTCAAGGATACAGGCTGGGTATTCGGTGACATTTTGGGGTAATCTCTCCCTTTGGTTCAGAAATGAGAGTCGGTTGAGTATTTTTTTTAATACAGTAATATTTTCTCCGTTACTTTTAGTGTCACGGTGGTTATTAACGCACATCATGGGAGTCTCAAACCAGAAAGCTTGTATTTTTGGAGACCCCCCCCCCCTTTTGGATAATTTTTTCCTCCTTTTTCGTAAATTGATTACAGCATATTAGCTTGACATTGATTGAGCAGGATTGATTGACTGATTAAATAAGTGATTGGACCTAGGCAGTTTCCACTTGTATACTGACTGATGTAGGGCTGATCTTTTGCCATTTTGACCAGAAAACTTCGATTTAAATTGTAAAAAGCAGAAATTGAACTATTCTTGAAATCTCAACATTATCTCTTGTCCATCAGGCATAGTAAAACACGGAAGTTGTTGTTTGTTTTTCGTACTAAAGCTGAGTTTCATCTGTCAAAATTCGTTCAGAGAAAATTTGTTTTTGTTTGTTATTTTTTCTGCTGAAATCGGGCCATGAAATTTTTACACCCCCGAATGTCGGTACTGCGCCAAAATGTAAAGTCAACAAAATGGAAAATCTCTTTTATGAAATGTACAATATTTATTTAGAAAATGGATTTAGATGGTACAAACTGCTTACCAATCAAGCTGACAGTGGTATAAATACAAAAGACTGTTAACAATAGCCACACTTTTCGAGTCTTTCTAAAATTGTTATTGAGAAAGACTCTGCCATGGTCATCAAAACGGAAGGTCATTTAGATATATTTGCATACATTGTACACATTTTTTTTTTGGTTAATCCGTTTGATATAGGATTAAGTTGGAGATGAATCAAAATCACACGACCCATTGGATGTAAACTCCAGTGCTATACACCCAGGGACGCTGGCAACGTAAAAGGAAATCGCATTTTCAGTCACTCTCCTAATCTGCGGCCGGCACAAGGATGTACTTAAAAGCTTTCCAAACAGTTGGAAATGTCGACAAAGAAAAACGATAAAAGGTCATTTCCGTGAAGCTTGAGAGGATGCCTACAAAGAGTTAACAAGGCCACGTTGTGCGGGTCAATTACTGCCATTTATTAGCTATTAAATGCTATAGAGACTAATACATCAAAGCTAGAGACATTAAACGGATGGTACATCATTAGTGGATGAAGAGTGCATTATTTTATCCAGCGGGCTGAGTTGAAGAAACCCGGGTTACCTTTCACAAAATAACTTTCGAAGACAAAGTTCAGGATAGGTGGTTATTAGAGGAGGGGGGGGGGTTCAGGAAAGCTCACTGGTTAAAACGTTCATGCCAGTGCCAATCATCCAAATAAGTATTTTCCATCAGAAATACTATTGAACACAGAAATGAACAAATAAGGTCCACCTAGGGCAACAAAAGCATCGCTTAATTCGATGGCCGCGATCGAAATTGACGTTGACGTTTTTTAAACTTGAAAATCTATTTTAGTGTAATTTTCACAGATTGGTTGTATGGTATACTCTTGTTCCCACAGCCATTAATACAATGTCAATAAATAAAAATGAATACATTTTTATTTTGGGGCATTGCGCAAGTTCCATATTATGATCAACATGTTCAAAATGTGCATCATATAAACTAGACTTCAAACATGCTACGAGAGTGCGCTTTATGCAACCAATCTAGACACACCGGACAAACCCCAGCTCCTTTTTTCACGATAATTGCCCCTGGGGTTGTTCTACATGCGAAATACGCCATCTTGATGGGATGGAGCCCTATCATGTCACAGACAAGCCACCAATCATGACAGTGCATGGATTGGTATCCCATCCAATCAAATGGTTCAAAACTTGATACCACTGAACTCTCTCTTTGCTCATTTTGAACTGATAATACTGTACTAGATCATTATGTTTTAATGCAACTTCTCTCTGACCTACATTTCTTGCCTTTTCCAAACAAGAAGTTCTAATAAGATCGAACTGAAATACAACAGTCTCAGACTTGATTTCACTCCCATCTGTAATAATTATCTGGATAATTGCTAAAATCTCAACCATGGTTTAAAGGTAAACTGCTATAATTCTCGTCTGGTAGGCTATAGTCGCCATTTAGCTCATGTCGGTAAAAATTTGATGTTGTAGGATGTAGAGGGCGGATCCTGGGGATTGCCAGAGAGGTCTGGACAACCTTCTTCTCAAGGTCTTTTCAAGTCTAAGAATAGAAATAAGGTATACTGTAGGGGGAAATTATGCGAAATCGCTTGTTAGACTTTGTTTCAAGGGACCAACTTCAAAGCGCCCGTCCTGCCTGAAGCGCCAAAGAATGTTGAAGCGCCAAAGAATGTCATTATATATATACTCCAGTATAACACATTCTTCTACAGTCACATAAAACATACATGGTGACTGATACACCAAATTTAAAAAGCAACCGAGGATTATACATATTAATTACTTTATTTGACCGTCTTGTCATTACAACAAAGTTGAGTGTTACTGTTATTAGTGTTGATACAATGTAGCGTGCACCCAATTAAAGAAAATAGCTCCAATTGCCGGCGATGAATGCCTACACTGATAATCACGCCACCCTTAATTGATACCCACATTGATTCGACTTTAATTTTCGTCCATGCCGTGAGCGTCTTGTCAGAAGAAGCTGCTGTGTATTAGACACAAGCAGCTGGCCTGTCCTTTCACAGCCAAGACAGATTTCAGAAGGAGATAGATCATATTTTGGAATGCTATGTTTCGCTGTGATCCCCCACATTAAACATATCCGGTGAATTCAGGGTGAGTTGAGTGCACTCACGGGCCAGAGTGTACAGGGGGTACCGGTAGCCTACAGCTGCTCGATGACACAAATTTTAGCAACGATATGCGTATTACTGCACTAGTACCCAAGTAATCTCCAACTTGCATTAAATACCAGAGTTACTAACATGCCTACTTAAGGTCCCAATGATAAATCACCTTGTTGTGATATAATTAATGGCGACATTTCCCATCGGCGGCGACACCACGCCACCACAGTTGTCATGCACTTAAAACGCACTTTCGACAATTCGTTGACACTGTAGATATAGAAGGTGAGACTTAAACTCAAGGCTATAATGGTTTGCTTACGTGTATCACTCCAATCCCTTCATATACATCGTGATGTCAACAGAAACAAACAGATCATGCAATTGACAATATCTGCCTTTTCCCTATACGTTGACAAACAAGTTGACGTTTACCTGTAAACATTTCAAAATAGCAGTGTTGAAGTACTCATACTCGGTACTCCTATCTCGTACTCGAAGTCCATACTCGATACTAGACTTTTTAAAAACCTGTACTCGAAGTCGTGTAATCGATACTCGACTGAAAACATACTCACTAGATTATAAGTACTCGTGGTCAACAATAAGGTGGTCTATGTCGCGCTATTAACATTTATGCCATTGCTATCCAGAAGGAATAGCAGAATAAAGCAACAGAAAAAGTGACAATATCAGTTGTCTTTGATGTATTCATGTTAAAAAGATAGACATCATAACAAGCACGCATTGTTATCCAGAAATTATATGTGTTGATACCTCATTGTAGTACTTTTTCTGTATAAAGTACTCGTACTCGTACTCGGAGGTCCAAGTACTTGGTACTCGGCTGTTGGACTCGGTACTCGGATATCAGAGTTTGGTACTTGAACACCGTACCCGTACTCAATGGCCCTAGTCCTCGTATACTCGAGTACTACTCGGCCACCCTACTCGGCAATACTCGACCAAAGAGTACATGACTGCAACACTGGCTGTACGTGTATACATCGCTCCAATCATTCATGATATCGTGATGTGAACAGAAACAAGACGATCTTGCCTTTGTCAATCTCTGCCCTTTTTGTTCCTTCGTTGGCAAAAAAGTTGAAAATCATTCTATAAACAATATCGATTTTCAAACTGAACTATCGACTTTCAAACAAACTATCTTTAAAGGCATCCAATGATTGCAGCCGTGTGTTAAGATGCTCTTCATGTATAGTTTTACATGTACATGTTCAGGGACCTAAGGTCTGGTATCTGACTGCACGGGGCTCAAATTAGTTGGAAGTTATTTATAGATGGGCTCTCTACGCTATTTATATCACTGCTGCAAACGAGTTGAAATATTGCGATTTTCAAATCTCTCTTCCTGTTTGTTAAAGCAGTCTGAGAGTGGATGTCATACCATTCCATACATTGACATGCCCATGGTTCGTGTCCAACACTTCAATCCAAAGTACAGAATTGGTAACTGAAAACATTAAATTAGTTTCAATCATGAAAGCTCACTCATTGATAAAGTTCAAACAAGTACGAATCTCCAAGAAAAGTATTTACAACTTAAACACTCAAAGACTACAAAATAGCATTTTAAAGACCTCCATTGCTTATTTCGATTGCCGCAAATGAACAATATTTTGTATGAACGAGCATTTGTCTTTGTTTCCAGTAGAACGGGTCCACCTTGATAAACATTTTTACAGGTTGGTTATGTGGTGTGTTTACTGAGAATTACTTACAAATAAACTTCCTCTGCCAAAAACCAACACCGTAACATATCATCTTCGCGCCGTTTTAAATGTTCAATTATTGAACTATTTCTTCACTACATAATGTACGGTATGTAGCAGTAGATTTTCCACGTGGTATGTTTGGCAGTAAAGCACAGATTTTTAACCATCTTTTATCGTGCAAGCACACGTGCATTGGGTATTTTGAGCTGCACAAAAAACTGCCTTTGGGGATGCAGAACGAGTTTCCCTTACAAATGTTAAATGGCTATATGGAGGGCACATGGCAGTACCACCTTCGGTATAAACCGCCTCCGGTAAAGGTTTTTTTAATTATACACAGAGAAACTAAATATATAACTCCGTGTCAAATGCGTTAAATCGTGACGCGAAATCAAGGCCGTTCTTTTAAGCGTCGTGCACATTACTTAACCAAAATAATTTGCATAAAATAGTAAAACGTGGAAATGAACTAGACACACACTGCGAGCATCTTGCAAAGGTCGGCTTGCCAACCCAAAGGAAGTGTTAAAAAATTTCCTTCAATAGCTCTCGATGAGAAAAATTACTTAGTGATGTTTTATGAGTACTCTGATCGGCGGATGATATAAAATTATTATTTGACGCTGTGGAAGGGGAGCATGATCTGGGGAGAGGCAAGACCTAGCCATGGACTTGGCACATCATCATTCATTTGGGTTGAGATTGAGAAATATGGATGACATTACAGTTACAAGAAGTTGAAGGAATGAATATGAAGGGAAATCAGACCATTGTGTGGAATTGTTTTTTGACCAAAGTGCACCAACCTCATGGGTTAATATTACCAACTCCACTGATTTATGACACATCGGTTTAAGGCTATCAATCAAAACGATATTTTTTATCAACGACGTAAGTATTAGCATTACATAAACTTAATCGATCTGAAAGACTTTAAATTACAATACAATGAGCCACGTGGATCAGCACACCCGATGTGGATCCATCCACACTGAGTGTAAGTGTGGATCCACACTGAGTTGAATGTGGATCCACATGAGTTGAGTGTGGATCCACACTGAGTTGAGTGTGGATCCACACTTGACCTCAAGCTGAGGTTTGTTGAAGACTTGCGTAATTCACAAGAGTTCTATAGACAATTGTTCTGAACGTCTCCTTTGGACAAAGAATCGAGAAGGCCAGTCAAGCGTTTAAGATCAATAAAGATCTCAGAAGAACAATATCCAATATTATTTTATACGTAACGACATTGAGATTAGTTCTTCCACCGAGCTTCACGGTGTCCCGCAAACTGAAACCGATAACATCCATCCGCGAAGATTGTTTGGACAGTATTGTTTTTACTGTAATCAAACCATGACATGCAATCCATGTCTCTGTGCACATTTAGACCACGAACATAAACAAACAATCGTTTAGCCACATCTCTGATATACTGTTTTTCATGTGCGAATTGCACTCAGGATTGAAGCACTCTCATTCATATTTAAAATATTCAGATTTAAAATAATTCTGTGGTCTTGAATAAGAAATAAGATGAAGTCAGACGGGCTTAATGGTAACAGATTGCTATAATTAATCACTACAACTGTAATCAACTGTTTCAAAATTAACCAGACATTAAACTTAATTCTCTTGGCAATAAATCATGGTCTTAAAAGAGGAGTGGGTTTAATTTGTATCAAACAAAGGAAACAAATGACAGGTTACAACAGCAAAACATCTATCAGGTTCTAATACCGGATACTCAACAGTTAAGAACAGGATTAGTAGATAGAGTTCCAAGTAATAATCACCTACGGAAATATATTCATTAATACTTTGCAATTGAGGTACATGTACCAAGCCACTCTAAAAATACCAAGCCACAATCCCGGTCAAATCTTGTTGCCCCGCCCCCCCCCCCTTCCGGGATGAGGCAGGGGACGGGGGAGGGCGTTTTAATTATCAATTGTCCCAACCATTTTTGCCGGAATTGTAGGTCCACAAATTTCTTCCATAATTGTGGTTGAAGATTTACCTGGACTGCGCCTTTTATACATTGTGCACATTCCTATTGTTAGGTTCAAATTTAGAGGAAGCAGCTTGCGTAGGCCCCTAGGCCAACATGTAGCTGCCTAAAATGGCATCTTATGTTCTCAAAGGAGAGGGTCAAAATGTACCAGCTCTATTTTCATGGTTTTTTGAGCGATACGGGGGTGGAGCATCCGCACCAGTCTACCGTTGGTCAGAGTAGTTCAAACTGTTAGAATCCATACTGGATTACACCATGTATCGGTTGCGAGTCAAAATGCGGTCAATGCACAAAAAGTGCTCCATGAAAACATTGGACACTCATGTGCTTCTGACAGTAAGAGTAAGAGCTCCCCCTGACCGCTTCCTTTAATTAGCTACCATGCACCAAGTAGCATAGTAATGTGGTTACATGCTTATTCGTTTGTTATGTACATACTTGTCGTACCACCAACTAACGCCGCAAGCACTGTCTATAGGGTCATGTTGCAAAGTAACACCAATACATTACGTTAACCAAAAGAGCCCAAAAGAATAAGAATGATGTTGAAACTTACCTGCACATAACAGCAGAGCCAGCACAGCTAATCCTGCGTTACAACCCATGGTTGTATCATAAAAGGTAATCATAAAATGTCACAATCCCTGCAGAGCAACAGCCAGCAATAAAGACCGACTAGTACACAGCGAAGTCAGCCTAGTAATAAAACATCCGCAACAGCAAGCCTAGTGTGATAGTTAACTTTGTACGCTTGCGGCACTGTACACTTTCCGCCAGTTGCATTCACCCATCCGCCTCATTTGAATAATTTATTCAGCGCGCTGAATAGACGAATGGCTGGAAGGCGTTTCATTGGCCAGTGACACACAGCAGGTGGTTTGATTGTGTGTTGACCTTAGTTGAACTCGTTCAGCCTTCATCAAAATCACATACCACTACAGACGTTGCTGAAATGAGTAAGCCTATGGATTGACGTGTATACAACAACAAATCCTCTTTTGTTTTTATCAACTGTACAGTGATTATTGCAGGACATCCTCTGGGATGTTTCTCGGTGCCTCGTCAGTGCAAACAGTAAGCAACCTTTTTTCAAAGTTTCAGGTACATTTGTCTTTTTGGTAACGATAACACAGAAACAGCTGCAATAAAAATCCACAATACAATAACAACCATTCCAACCATTTTTGTTTCTTCACATTTTCTCTAAAACAGGCACGGCTGACTGAAATAATAAATTATAGTAATAAAATACACATTTCCCCATTCACAAATTTGACGAAGCTGATCCGGTGAAGATAATAAAACTCAACATTCACAATCCTCACCCCCCCCCTGCACCAGCTTTTAACCATAACAATGGAGTAATTGTCTCAAATTTCTTACGATTGGTATAAAAAAAAGCTATGATAGTAAAATTTATATTTTTATTAAGCATTATTTGATTTGATTGAGCAAAAGAAAAAACGGAAAACCATCTAGGCCAATGTGTGGGCATTTCGTCGCATTGGTTGTTAGAAACAACCTCTCGGTTTTTGTGTGTGTGTGTGTGTGTGTGTGGGGTCGTCTTCAAAATAAGTTTCATAACGGATGTTTCCTGTTCTTTAAAAACCGAGCCAAAGTTAGAGTCCCGTTCAAGGTTGTAATTGGTGAGCATTGTGTATCCGTATCTCTTCTAGGTCAAGTGTACATCCATCCTGTTCCCCAAGGTGGCCCCCTGTTCGATTTACCGAGTCATTGTATGACTTTGTCGGTCACCACAGTCAGCTTTAAGGACGGCGTCTTGTAAAATGAGGCACTGGCAAGGATTCCATGGTTCTTTGAAAATACTCACAAAGAAGACTTCATGAACATTTTCTGCGAAATTTGACATGAAAACTCACGTCAATATTTGCGCATATTATGTGAGGACAAAAGGTGCAAGGTTTGACATTGAAACCGACGTTAATATACGCTAATTGGGAGCAAAGTCGGGTAATTTGACTTAAAAATCGACATCAATATTTACGTCAATTGAAATCAAATACAACTATAGATTTTCCACGAAGACAATAAGGTGAACAATAAAATGAATTCACTTACGGTTGATGATCGGGTCGTCAAACCCTTCTCCCTGGCCAATGTCCCAACAGAACGGGTTATAATTTTTTTTAAACATCAGCGCTCTTGTGGCATATTATTTGGCTGCAAAAATAGATTTTGGCTTTTGAAAAATGTTCCCTTAATTATTTAGTAAAGGAACAACTTGCACCTATATCTCTGTGCAATTGTGGAGCAACAGAACAACAGAACATTCGGCATGCACTCTTCAGAACTGGAGACTCTACTAAATCTTCCTCCACATCGTACCTTCACTCCCAAAACCCTCTCCTATACCTCACACACAATTCTTTGTACCCATTATCAGCCGGCACCCTGATCACTTTCTCATTGTGAACTTACCTCACGTATTCAAATTACCGGTAGGTGTATAAGCTTGAGGCTCACTGTTCCATTGTTGGGGTTTCTCTGGGCGAACATTATGAATGCATGTACTGACCCTAAACAACCATGGCCAACTGGGTCCTGTGGTACAAAGCCATCTCATGAGTATTTATACATTGTTAAAAAAAGAACTTAAACAAATTTATGCAACGTCTGACAGAAAGGAATGAATATTCATGTTAAATTCCAGCACTTAGATTTTCCTGTGACAGTCTCTTACAAGTCACCGTACATTAAAAACAAGCACCGGTGTCAACTGTTTTCACTGATTTAATTCATAACAGTTTTTAACTGTAGGCCTGCTCTTCCAAACCAATCAATGGATAGGCCCCTATAAATGTTACATTGCATATTTTGTGTCATGTTCCCTAATGCTCAATGGTGAATACACAGTCTTATTAAACCCAAAAGGGTACAGACTATTTTCTTAATGTTTGGATTAAAAAATTGAAAGATTGCTGAGAAGAAAACAAGATCTATATAACCACTCTGCATCCCCGCGGTATGGTGGTAATTGGTAAAGACGGCTTGGCTCTCACTCATAAGGTGACGTGGTCCAAATCCCTTCACCTGCCACTTATGTTCATACAAAGACAATAGAATGGCTGTAATCGTCCAATTTAGTAAATCATGACAGCATCTGAGGCCTCGAAAAAAAAATACCAAGAAATGACCTGAACTTCAACCGATTGACATACATGCCACTCATGTCTACTACTAATAGATACTTCAGACAAGCGGGTCTGTCGCTAGACCAGTCAGTGTATGGGACCCAGGCGTCACCAGGCAGTAAACAAACACAAGCAGTGAGAATTGAGCATTCTATCAGATAGTGGGAGGCTTTGGAAGGCGCCTGTGATGACCAAATCAGACGGAAATGAAAATCCCCATCATGGAGTTCATCAAGGCGAGTAAAGGTTGTTGTACTCCACCTCCCCCCCCCCTCAGAACCCTTGCCCATTCCCCTTGGGAAATCAAGAAAAGCCTCCCCCACCTCCTACCTCCACCCCCCCCCCATACACACAAACACACACACACCACTGCTCACACCAATCTGTATACGACAATTGCTTGGGTAGAGCCTTGGACCAGAGAACAAATCTTCCGTGATTCTGAACTTTTGATGAGTCTGTACTTCAATGCGGGGGGATAGGTTACCCAAGTGGATTTGGGTCCAACGTGTACATTCTAAGGGGATTCAAAGTGACTAGACTTCAAGACTGTCAGTAGCAGTTTAGCATGCTCGATGGTGCCCTGATAATTTCCTGATTAATTTGCAGAATCATCAACAAAACGCACACAATCCAAAGAGGAGTGAGGGCGGGGGGGGGTAGGGGTGTATGTTTTCCAAATACATCCTTACCCTCTATATTTGCATGTTAAGATAGAGGGTTAGGTGGAATCTTGGATTGAAATGTATTTCCATGATGATGCACTAAACACGGATTTCATCAGTGGTACTTCAGCATCCATTCGGAAACGTTATTGAATTCAGTTTGCAGTTGACCCCACGAAATATTTGAGAAAAATTGACATTTTGCATCGACGTCAGCCCACGCACAGAATTGTATGCGCAGCGCACAGAGTGGGCCAATGAGCGACCTCCTTGAATATGACCTCATACGCAATGACGTCATATGCAAAAAGGTCTATTTGAGAAAGTTTCAGCCTTCGCGAAAGTTGGTCATCGGAAAGGAAAGAGCAGATGTCACTAAGTCTTTGTGGTTCTTTATAACATGAACAGTTAAGAATACTGAGAGTTGTTTTCAAAATGAACGACGCCATTTTCTCTTCCAAGTTTCTGAACAGTTACATTCATTCAATTTTAGCCACTGTTGCAGTGCCTCACATGCCCGTAGCTGTTACAAGAGACATTGCAAGTTTTGCGACCCCCCCCCCCCACACACCACCACCACCACCACCCTTCTCCACCGTTCCCATCGGACACTTTAAAACTTATCAAGACCCTGTACCCCTTGTTCGTTTTTGTCAACATTTTCCACCTGCTACCTAGTGAAGAAAAAGAGACCATTGTAGGTTTGCCTACCCCCCCCCCCCCACCCCTCTTCACCACACCGTACCAATCACAGCTTATACATGAATACTTTTGACACTTGTAAACTTTTTACCCCTCGTTTTTTTTTTTTTTTTTTCAACATTTCCCACCTGCTGTCTGCTGTCTAGTTCAACACTCTTTTCTGACAGGACTGTCAGTCTGGATTAGTCAATGAATAGAAGAATTTACGGACACTATCACGATCCTGACGTTTCACAAGAATTTCGTTTCACCTGATACCAAATTATTCAAAGGGTTGATAAAACAACTTCTTCATTTTTTGTGAAGCTCAAATTCATTTAAATCCTCTTGCTTTCAATAAACACACCCATCTACCCTGCCTGTGATAATTTCATCGGTACTAGGTGACCCTCAGTTGTGTAAAGCTACGGAAACGGTTTGTTTTATCGTGTTTATTTCAATTCAATTGAATAAACAAACAAAGTAAGTGTTTTTCAAGATCTTGAAAAGCTATTTGGACAGTGTTTGATACGGGGATGTGTCCCCATTGTACTGAGCTTTATAGGGAGTGAGCTCTCAGATTGATACCGCACATTGTCTTTTGTGGTTACATGGTGTTGTGCCTTGCGACTTCATGGGATACACGTGCCCATACGACCATGGGGGCACGTTGAGCAACTCCACCCCTCCAATAAAACACAACAACAACAACAACAACAACAGCTCGGGTAAAACAATGGGGAACAATCTGGGGCAGCAAGAAGAAGAAAATGGAAAAATGTTAGAAATTAGTGCTTATGCTTTTATCTGCGTAGCATTTCGGGGAAAAATCAACTCCTCTGCCACCCAACGAAGTCCCCATACGCCCGTGCACATGCCATCCTATCCGCTGAAGGGTAGAGTTTATGATAAAAATCGCTTTTATTTATATAAAAAATGCTTCCTGTCCTTTAGAACTCGAAAAGAATCCCCCACCACCACCACCACCACCATCCCAATACTTCCTGACTGTGCCCGTCATTACACTCTGTCTTTACCGGTATCAGGAAACACACATTTCAAGCCAATGGCATCCACAGGAAGTCCAAGCCCAATAAAGGAGCTTCCATTTGTAAGAGCAAGTTACCAAAGAACAATACAGATTTTCTGGGAGATAATTTTAGAATAATCGATTTCCAAGTGTACAATTCGCCTTTCGTAACATCAATGAACTGGGAGGTTAAAAAGACGTGTTGAGTGGCAACGTCATCTTCCTGTTGGCACGTTTTGAAAAGAAGGAAAGGTCACAAAGGTGCGAAAAGTAAAGTACCACCTTATAAAAAATGATAAAATGTTGTCATCGGTGATAAGATACATCCTGCCTGTAGTAATGTCATAGCTAAATCGGTCAATACAATATCGTGCACGGGTGTCCTTATGGCACATTTAGCACAGAGAAGAAAAGTTCATAAAACAACATTTAAAAGGATTTTTTAAACTATATAATAGTTACCCCCCCCCCCCCCAGCAACCTTACAGGTTGGGTTTTGGGGTCCTGCTTTTGTTGGTTTACTATTCCCTTTTCTTAAGAGTTCTTCTGTAGGGTCCAAGTTGAACAAAGAAACACAAAAAGGCCTCCCAGAAAGGCTACTGTCGTCGATATTCATGGAGAATTTTACGATTTTTCCCCAACAGTTGTGACATTTGACGTCAACAATGATGTGTACGACCTAACACACAATTTGACTATATCAAGTGAAGCTCACGTGGCTATATAAAAGTACTAATCACAGGGTCAATTACAAATCCTTGAACATTCCACCGGTCATGATTGCTGCTCTGTAATACTAATGGCGACCGGAAGGGTCGGACTTCCGTGGTGGCCTTCCAAGCAGTTCTGTCCAAAATGCATGTCCTGGTTGGGTACACATCACTAGCCATGAAAGAAAAACCCGGGCCTTGGTCATACAAATCACTGGCCAGTGGCCATGTTTGCATAAATCATGTACTACCGTCTGAGTGCAAATCACTTTGCTATACAAAATGCCGTCCATGCACAAAATAATCACGTCAACGTGATCAAGACAAATCACTGGTCAAAAACACATACAAATCATTTACAGGGCAAAATCAAATACAAATGGCCATGATCTAGTGAACATCACGCATGCGCAGTTCTACGGGGGCTAGAGGGGCTTAGCCCCCCCCCCCCCCACGTTCGTTTAGCCCCTCCCCCAAAATACAAGGGAACAAAAAAGAAGAAGATACATGCTGGAAAATACTAAATCTTCATTAGTCATTCAATTGAATAGATTTGTTACGGTAAAGGCTTGGCCCAGACTACACGTACGGTTAAATGTTTTTCCGACCCATTTAATATTTCACGGTGGACAAGCGCTGTGGTTAGAATTGGCAGTTTCCGCCGGCGCTTCCGCGTTGTTTTTCCGCGTCAGTTTAGAGTCAAAATTTGCACGCAACTGCATTCGTATATTGTAACGTTCTACTTATTACGCGCCTAGTACATGAAAAATGCGCTGTATAGATGTAGGTTGCTTTTCGACTCTCAAAATGAAATAGCAGTTGCGAAAGTTAGAGGGTGACGTCACGTGCGAAGGGTCTAGCACCCCCCCCCTTTTCACTTAAAACGTGATCATCAAATTAAGTGAAATGTTCACAGGTTGGTTGAATGGTGAGTTTGTTGAAAAATGGAGGATGGAATAAATTTATTCTTCCAACCCCCAATGATGTGATTTGCCTATGATGAATATTCCCAGTCGGTCACTTTGGTCGTAACTCTTCAATTACGTCTAAATGGATGACCATGGCCGTGTATCCCTATGGGATGCTCTTAGGATGGTTCCCAGGGTGCGCCTCTAACATTTTCTGTCTAGACGCCCTCAGCTGAATTCCTGTAATAAACTGTTATAAGTTTCCCCCAAAGGAAGGTTAGCCACGCCTTCTCCCCTCCCCTCCTCTTCATCACTCAGGGTAATATGCCCGCAGTGTCTGAAGAAAACAAACTTCAGGGTCCAATTTTATACAGCTGCTTAAGCAGACACATTAGTGCTGACAAATGTCCTGCTTAGCACGACAAAAAATCAAAAGCAATACGTGTGAGATGGTTTTGGCTGTTTATCCTCTTGTGTTAAGCAGCTCTATGAATTTGGGCCCTGTGGATTCTATGGCATATTTCAAGACAGGGCAATTAGGTTATGTGAAACACTGGGATATTCGCACAAAACCCAGTAAGCAAATTAGCTCTCTCCAATGTTCAGTTTCATGCTTCATCCTCGCATACACACTGGGTTGCTTCTTGACAAATGCCAGAATGGCAACCTACCTATAAATCCCATTTGCTGCCCAGGCTCTCCAACCCCCACTTCCTCTGTGTGTTGTTTTTGTCGGTTCGAGGTTGACATGAACTTTCGTATGGTGAGGACTCAATTCTTCTTGACTTTGTGTATACACGCCTGAGTTTAATGCAGCAAATTGGCGAGTAAGTTCCATTGTCGTTTTATAAGTGATTTTCCATTTAATTGTGAAAGCACATTCTTACAGTATACACAGTTCTGACGGTTTTGTTGCGCGCAGTCCACACTATATTATCTGACACAGACTCGGTTTTGGGATGGTTTTTTTGCGAACCTCCATTGTAATACAGCTGGATTTTTTCAAACTAACGCCTGCACAGTTTAAGTGTTACACCAGTGCAAGGGCACTATTCGTAGAGGTTAAAAGAAAACCTTAAATTTCTGTCGTAAGTAGTACATAAATTAAAATGGCTGCTGACATTAATTTACAACACATTTGATGACAGTTGAAAGAGAGATTAATTCTGGCCAAACAGCCCCAGATAGCAGGTATAGTAACTCAATCCAAATAAGTTTGTATTATGATTGTATAACGTCTCGTATTTTGAGGGCATAGAGGCTCCTGCATTGTGCGCTAAATAAATGTCTCGTATTATCATTTTCCAAATGTAATCTAAGATTTCGACTCTTTGTGATCTCTCGAAGACTCACTAAATCTGAGACGCCAAGTCAACTTTTAAGCTTCAGTTTTAGTCGGCTTGGTATGACACTTATTGAGCACGGTGCAAAACTCAAACACATTATCTTGACTGTACTATATATATCTCGGCATCCATGGTGTACAGAACAAAACTCGAAACACATTAATGACGTCATAACATGTGCTTTATATATTTAGACCATGTCATTCTCTAGACACCCCTTCCCCCTTGAACAAAGCACGGCTTCCCTCACTCAATAATCCACAGCAAAAACTTGCAAGAACAGAGATAAAATAACATAAGAATAAATGAAGTGGGAAGCAACATTAATGATGCAGTCATGTCTAAACCACACCCAGGCCCCCGCCGATGTTCCATCACTGCAAAGACTTGTCAGTCCACATCCGAGTCAAACCAAATGTTATTAGTCGAACTTATTTCCGGATGAGCAACAAAAAAGAGAGAGAAAACCTCCAGGACATAAAATACAACTAAAGGTGAATCAAAAAAATACATGTTCCCTGGCAAGCTGCATGACTCCTTGGAGGTAAGGGTTTTTTTCAGGGGGCAAGCGGATTTTGACATTTCCGATTTCACGTCCGATGAATTGGCCTGGGCGTCAGAAGGAATCAGATGAAACGAAAAAGATGGTCTCAAGAGATGACCTGTTCATCTTATAGTGAAATTGAATGAGAGAGGCTGCCTTGGAAGGCACTTCATCCAATAGAAAGAACGTCCTTAGCTACGGCACAAAGAGTAATGTCACCTCCACTGGAGATTCAATGCTCGAAGTAAGCTAAACAGTACAACGTGCGAGTATGGATCCAGGTAAAAGTGAAGGGGTTCACCTGTTGTCTGCTTTCATTGTGACAACATTTGATTTATGTTCAATCCTTCCGGTAATTAGGATAAGAAATGACAATTTTTTGTTTATGTATATGAGGAAAACCCAGAGTATGGCAAACCAACATACAAGGTGGGGACTGCTATTAACCTGATTAATATGCGAAGCTCCAGTCCACGGTGGGATTCGAACCAGGGTCCACATAGGTGAAAGGCAGGGCAAGGTACCACCTGGTTTATTATGTTTTTCTTCACCCCTTCCCCCTCTACATTCTCTCTCCCTTCCTTTCTTTCTCTCGGCCTAACGCAATAATTCCCCCAAAATGATTACTAGTGTTGTAGTCAAGTACCTTTCAGTGAGTACCAAGTTGGCCTACATGTACTGCTGAGTACTATAGTGGCCGAGTAGAACTCGAGTACTTGGGCCATTGGGTACGAATACCAAGGATATTATAATACGAGTAACGAGCCCAACAGTCGAGTACAAAGTACTTGGATCTCCGAGTACGAGTACGTGGGCTAGTAGTTTATTTTAAAAATACTGCAAAATGAGGTACACAAATGTTTACTGGTTTTTTTTTTAAACTTTCACTTAACAATGTGTATTTTTATTTGATAACTATCTTTAAAAATGAATATCAAAGACAACTTCAATATTTTAGACTTTTCAGAGCTGTATTTCTCTATTCCTTGCATTAACGCACGTATAAAAAAGTGAATTGGAAAGTGATGTTTTGACCACGAATATTTTAAAAATCTAGAGTCCGAGTTAATTTTCAGTCGAATTTTGAAGTCGAGTCATAGGTAAATTTTTCAGTCGAGTGTTGAGCTTGGACTTCGAGTACTAGCCGATACGAGTACAACTACGAGTACTCGAGTATGAGTATACTACAACACTGCCCTGTGCACTTTGTCTTAATAATGGTAATTGTTTTGATGTTTACCCATTAGTCACTCTGTACATCGTATATCCCAAACCATAATGTCTACAAACATCACTCCAACCCTGGATTGAGTTTTACATACAGGCAGTGACAGACGCAATGTGAACATGATCCCGTCTGACATCATGCTGATATTTTGAGGACGTCTGAAATGATTTTTTTGAATCCGACGCGGATCACCAGGTCTCCACTTTGACATAAAAGAACCGGACGCACAAGTTGAAACATTCAAGGGTCGGTTGCCAAAAATAACGTGACGGATTTGTGAATGCTGAGGTTGGCACGGAGCTTTTTTCCTCGATGGAGATTGCGATCGTGCTGTAACTCAACCAAAACTGACAGTTACATTTGACTCTTATTAACAGTCGTGTCTTCACCGTGGCGTGTTGTGGTCGAGCGGTCGATTGCATTGTTCTGGACTCAAGTTCTGGTAGCTGAATCATCAGCGTATGGGTTCGATTCCCGGTCATGACATTTGTGTCCACCAGCAAGGCTCTTACCCATAATTGCTTCTCTTAACCCAGGTGTATAAATGGGATTCTGAGAGGGCTGCTGATAAAGTACTAATCAACTCATTGGCTCTAATTTAAGCAGCGTGGGGTCGTATGCTGCCCAGGGAGTTGAGAAAGTTTGAAGACTGGTCTAAGTATGCCCGTTGAGCATGCCAGGAATAATAACGTTGTAAAGCGCCTTGATCTACCTGCGCTATATTAGAACTATGTATAATCATTATAATTATCATTCTGTACGATATTTGCAATGAGATTGTATTTTCCTCCCTACTATTAACTACCCCCCCCCCCACCACCACCTCGTCCTCAATATTGACAAACGTAAGGCTTTGATCACCCAAAGATTTACGACATAACAATACTGATGTGGGACCGCCGTTTGACATCTCCCGTTAGTTAAATAATAACCAATTAGTTGCAATGTCCAGTTGTGCATCAAACTAATTCGACTCAGTCCAAGATCGTCTGGAGGTCACTGACACTTGATCTTGACCATAGACAGCCAGGCGAGGATGCAACAGGTTGCTTTATGGAAGTGGTTTATCAATTATACAGCCTGTAAAAAGGTTACGTTTTATCAGTCAATGTATCCAAGGTCAACATGAAGCGGTGCGTTAGTCTTGATTCAAGTCGCTTAATGTTTACTCTTTAGGCTTAATTGTTTAAATCGATGCGTTTCCATTTTTCTTTTTCCCAAAAGAGAGCGGTTTGCGATTGCTGTATCAGTTGCATAAATCAGTACCAGACATTTCGAGGTGGGTTTTGATAATTTCAAATCTGCGGCTTGTATGGGTTTTGGAAGTTAAATAGTGGACTTTGTGTTTTTCAATTTCAAACGTTTAGGCCGATTCCCTATCCTTCATTAACTTTTTTTCTGAGACCCTGATGTATATAGCAGACGATCCCTGATGAATGTAATGTTTAGAATGTTTATATTATTAGCCGTTTTAACTTTCTTTGAAGATCCCTAAGGGCGTGTTTCTAACCCCCTCCCACCCCCACCCAAGACGACACTGGTTAATAAGTTCACTCGATAGCCAAGTGTGGCATTTCACAGATGGCAGTTGTTTCCAGTCTATCCCAAAATGTAACACACTTGTACAAACGATGTTCATTACTACAAAACAGATTAAGAAAATTCAGAGCGAAGATTACCACCTATCTATCGTACCCATGTCACTCGCAGTCTAAAAGTTGTCAACTTGAGTTTGTCATCGGCACTATACTTACGCAAGCTGTGACTAAATTTAGCCGTTGGTGAGCAACAATTACTGGCTGTAAGAGTGGGCGTGGTTTTCAAGTCGCAGTTCACAAGGGCAAAGAGATAGGTTCCCCCGTCAACTGCAGCGCTCCACGGGCATTATTTATGGGTAACGTTTTTGACCAGAATGCCTTCTGGTACATGACCCTCGCAAAACTGCATAAAATAAATAAATGCATAACAAATCTGGTCTAGCAGTACCGATAGCCGCTTTTGCAATTTCGTGAAAACTGTTGATTTGTTACTAGTAAGCTTTGTTGAGGGACGCGGTTTCTTGGAGTTGCTTATAGCTCACAAAGTGGGCGAAATAAGAGCTAAATATTAGGTCCAATTGAGTATCTGCCTGTATTGTAAGGAACCCCATTGATGCCAACAAAAAGTGTATTTATAATCCGATTAGAACTGTATTTATTTATTTGATTATTTGTTTATTTATCTTATTTATACTTTTTTGCTGGCATGTGCTTTCGTGGTATTTCGTCATTGGCAATATTAACTATACAGTCATCGACTGCTACGTCGAACTGGCCCTTGATATATAGGTGGGGAAGCTTGTAGGGGAGTTTCAATAAATTAAAACTGTTTTTATTTGAGAGTGAGAAGTGCAAAGTTCCGTTTGATCATATTATCTCAAAGGACAGGGGTGAACACAGGGGTGAACACAGTGTAAGTTCCGGCTGATAATAGAGGGCGTGTCCGGTTATATGTGGGTTTGGAAGATCGAGGGCGACGAATAGCCAAGGATAGTTCAAGGACGTTTAATTTTGTATAAAGTGTGTGATGGTCCAGTAAACACTCAGAGTTTTTCAGAGTATCTGAGTCTGAATCTATTTTTTCCCCCCTTTTTCTGTCATCCTTTTTACCTCGTCACTCAAAATTGGAATTAAATAATGGGCACCGTTGTTTCTGACAAGAACATGTTCGACAGGGTTTGTCGAACACGCAAGGACATACTGGTTTGTCGCACACATATCGGACAAAATGGTTTGTCGGACAGAATGGGTCGGTAATAATGGTTTGTCAGACAAAATGGGTTGTAGGACACAATAGTTCCGACAAAAAGGTCCAAAATCGAGCGTGGGACATAATGGTCCGTTTCGGACCATCATGGCCATTTAGACACCCGTTATGATCATATTATCCAATCAAATTGTTTGTTAACGTGAGCTTTTAATTTCCTTAAAAATGTTCATTTCCACATGGCTCTATATATATCTAAATATCACAACTGCGTAATGTTATCAATTTTAATAAATATAGCTAACGCTAAAAAATCTACCTTCTTTGAAAATACATTATGGTACAAAACATTTTCAGATGTGCTTCAACATTGTGTAACAATATGTACAAACTTTTTGATTCCAAAAATATCATAATTATGTTCATCGTAGTTTTATATACAATATAGTTGTTCGTTATGGCTGCGGCGTTGACAGTAAATTTACAAATACTAAGGATATTAATCATTAAAGTGAACAGACGCCACAAAACACCGCAATAAGAGGATGGACGCGTCCAATCTGGCTTCAGCTACGGCTACACTTCCGTCGTGTTGAAGTATAGGTTGTCCTTAGCAACACCCTTAGCAACATTCGTAGCCGTATAGCCGTAGCTGCCCATTCGGATAAGGCCCGAGTCCGCCGGCGGGAATGAGCAATGTGTGCACGTGACCTTACACTGAATACGTTTGTAACGAATATCGCATGATTGGAAAGCACTATTATTACAGATAATCAACAAAAACAATTCACAGCTAGCTTGTGATGTAAAATGATCGAGCGTGCATCAAGCCCTGAGAAATATTTCTGCTGGAGTTGCTTTATAATTTCAGAGGAAGCAGCAGCTGAAAAAAAAGATTTTTTAAAAGCGGCTAAATTCTTTTTTTTAAATCGCATATTGAATGTGCCTTTAAGGCAACTTTCTATCAACGCAAACTTAATTAATTATAACATAATATGGCATTGTTATGTTTGGAAAAACAATATTTTGAAGACATTTTTACAAAATAATACGGTTTGGAATGAGTGCACTCTTCCAAAATCAATCATGTACCTCTAAGCAAATCAAACCTATACATTCTGAGGATTCGCGAGAACGTGGAAGCCCTTGGCACCCTTTCACCCTTTGAAAAGTGTTCAATAGGACTGGAAATGTACTCCTAAAACTGGTCCGTGGTATCTCCGTTCCTCACAAGATTCCCTTGTCCATGTTATTAAACATAAATTGATGAACTTAAAATCGCGTAGATCAATTTGATGTTCCACTGGCCTCTCGTTTGTGAATTGGTGGTTGGCTCGATCTCACGGCCTGGTTTCAAATTGAAACTACACAGTACACGCCACAAGTGGTGAACACACGGGAGACGTGACGTCATGCGTTTTGGATTCCAGTCATGCAGTTAGGGATTGAGATTCTGCAGTTCTTGAGTCACTTTGTTTGGGGATCAATCACCAAGCCACGTGACGCGACATTTGCCATCGATCCCCTTCACTTTTTGTTCGGTTTTACATTATCCACGTGTGGTTATGTCGATCTGCAACTAAGTGTGTAGAGCTACATAGAGGGCGCTCTACAAGCATCCAGGACATCCGTTTGAAATGGAATGGTTAGAGGATTGCTTAGTTTTATTCCGCAAACGACTAAAACGCTTTCAAAAGGTGCTGCAAATTATTAAAGTGTGAGCCAGTTCACTAATAGATGACGACTATGGGCCTATAAACCGAGTGCACCAACGGAGCCTATGTGGACGGTTAGGGAAAAGCAATTTGCATCCTGCATAAGTCCCCACAACGGAGATTGTAAGTTGCTTTGGTGGTGGACAATGGCTTAGCACAATTGTTTATCGTAAGAGGGCGCCATTGCATTGTTGAACGTTTTCTCAAAATGAGGAATCCCCAGACTCTGCATTGGCACTTTTCAGTACATATGTTCGATATTGTATCCAGGATTAACGATCCCAATTGTGGGCGACACCACATAAATGTTTTCCACTTTAGCGGGAACGGCGTCCTCAGCGACGGGTGTGAGTGCATGTTTGGTCTCGGGTACCGATCCCGGCAAATCCGACGTGCTTGTCCATTTTCCGTTAACAGATGCTGCCTTGCCAACGTGCTCCATGGACACCCTCTCGTGGTAGTTAGGCCTCCACGAGCGCTTTTTGCAATAGGCCACCGTCCATACGACAGCAACGAGAAAGGCTATACCAACGACAGCCACCACGGCAATGATAACAATCATTACCGGTTCGTCCAATCCGTTTCCTTGGTCCTCAGATTTCACTGGTAGCCTGACCGGGCTGGTGGAAATGCCATATTTCACCGTTGTGTCAACAGAGGGCGGGATTTTATCCACGGTTGTCTTTTGGGACTTGGTAGGTTGTGTAGACAACAGAGTTGTTAAGACGGTGGAAAGTCGAGTTGTACTCGCATGAGTTGTTGGTAATGCTGTATAACAGAATACAAAATAGAAACAAGAAATAAACAAATGGAAAAAGCAGATACAGAAAAAAGTATAGGCACATGAAAGCAAACTTTGTGTCAAAGGTTTTAGTTTTATCGAGACAGTTGCGCATTTATGTAAGTTCCACTACATGTGGAGGGTTTCGACAACAATGTTTTCTCTTTTCTAAACGCTCACCACACATTCTGTCCTTTAACTTCAATACCGTGGCCCTCTTAACAAACTGATCATACCAACCTGTTGTTTTTGGTGGGGCGTTCGTGTCAATCTGACACAGTTCACCTTTGTACCCAGAACTGCAGACACAGGTGAACGAATTATTTCCATCAATGCAAAAGCCCCCATTTTGGCAGGGCATGGCCGCACATTCATCATCTGTACGGTGAAAACAACAGAATCAGTAGTTACAACAAGGAGTCACCAACTTCATTGTTTTTAAAGTATAACAAGAAGGGGGAAAATGCACAAAACGTATTGCATCCAAGTGTGAGATAACACAAGGTCAAAGGTACATCTGACAATATCCGGAAAAGTCGGTCTCTGGCGTTGTTCACGAGCCTCGAAGAGTGTCGTCAGATGTTCAGGCTAGACTAAATGCAACACTCTTGCAATGCATAGTTTGAAACTCATTTGAATCAAATGATTCTCAAATTAAATGTTCTCGCTTCTTCTAGTCAGGGAAATTCACATGTAAATGACCACATAACAATAAACACAAAGACGGTACTACACTTACCTCCAACGCGTAGGGTGATATTGGTCAAGCCAACAAATGAAGTGGAATTATCGGGTAGAACAGCTTTCATAGATATCTGGAAAATATAATCAACATGTAGAGGAAGTTTCGGTCAATTTGTTACATAATGTTCATTTTTATAACATTATTGCAAGATGTTGAGATCGAGAAGTTTCAGATTTTTTTTTTAAATTCAATTTCATTGACACGCATTGGAAATTCACGCATGTTTCCTTAATTCATTCAATTTGAAACTAGGGTTTCGTTTTAGCTTCTGTTGCATTCAATTTCGTTTTCGTTCACACGATCATGATTCCAATCTTCTCGTTCAGGGTTCGTTTATTCGTTCTATTTATAGACATTGAACACCATATTTTCACCCAATACTTCAGTACAACTCTACATATTTACAACTGATGGGATTGAATGGTTGACCAGCCTTTTGCTGTTGGCTTTTGCAAATTTGAATTATCTTATTTGACAAGTGAATGATAAACTGTTGAAATTGAACTACTCCTTGTGACTGTTGAATGCTGATGCAACGGAGCATTCATTTTCAAACGAAATTAAATGAGCCAGGAGTTAAATTGAAAGTTTATTGAACTTTTTTATTTTTTATTGGGAAAACCTATAAATAAAAGGAAAACCTGACAATTCAATTTACCTGAAAACTGTTACTTTTAGGGACGGGTAAATCGACCTCGATCCAACTTCCACTATCCTCGGTTCCATTACGGGACCATAATGTTTCAACATCGCTGCCGTCCAGACTTGCCACCACGGCCAGCGTGTTTGGCGCCTCCAAGCGGTAGAAAAAGCCCAACATTGTCATAACATGAGTCTGCGTCATGCTGGTTAGCACAGCTTCATGTTGGCCAGGGGGCGTAGTGTTTGTGACAGGCACCTCGGCAAAGTGAACTGTGAGAGAAAGAAATTTTAAAAAGAATGAATCAAATGGGGGGAATAATTCTTTGAATATAGGTATCAAAGTCATAACAGAACATAGCTCGAGACTGGGTTTGCGTGAAACTTGTTCGGTGTATCCAAAATATAAATTAAAAAACTTCTTAGTCAAATCATTGAGGTAGGAACAGATGCTACAATCACTAACTTGTGATTGATTCCAAGTACATTGTGCTGGTAATGCTAAATGGTTTGGCTTGGCTGCATTAAGGCAGTCGATGAATATAAAATTTTCTAAACTTGATTGCATATAGGCCTACATTTCAATAGTGAAAAAAAGACAAAAAACACAAGTCCACAAGATTACACACCTATGTCCCAACACACCTATGTCCCGACACCCCTAGTGTACTTTCCTAATCCTAATCCTTACCCTAGAGTGTAAATCACAAGGTTTTTTTCGGAACATAGGGGTGTCAGAATATAGAGCAGTCATCGTCCACAACACACTGACACAATGTGGCAATATCCCGCCATCCTGCAGAATGTGCATTTTCTTAGTGCTACAAACGTTTAGTTTTCCTTGTCAGACCATAAGTAGTTTAACGGTGATAAAGTTTGCAAAAATTGGTTTATAGTGGCCTGCGTTTCTACCCTAGCAGAGTCTTTCTCGAAGGCTGATTTGAAGATGAATTTTCATAGCATTTTAGTATGCGAGTTCCACTTGTTGCCTTTGCGTAGTATTTCATGTTACGGTGAGGTTCAACCCACGTCATTTATCGTGATGCCCGTAATGTTCAACGCCTCAGTCCACTGTTTATCTTTAAGTGCGGTTTATAACACCAACAAAGATACACCAGTCGATTTTCCGGAAAAGGAACATCATAAAACAACAAATGCCTTATGTATATAAGAACTGAAGAGCATGTGATCAAATAGGTTCTAAACTGCAATTATGGAATCTATTGTTCAGAACTACAAATTCAGAAAACTCCACTTCAAACCCGGTAAACGTGCCATTGTCTTGCATTGCACACAGACAGAAGTATGCATAAAACTGGTTTCGTTTCTGACAACAATAAACAAAAAGTGTTTGCACTTCCTACATTAATAATGTCAATACATCCTTGTTCCTAAATACTTCTCTGGGAACAAGAACTGTGCTGGAACAGTCTGGGCGGGGCTGAGGGCTTGTGGGAAAAACTATTGCGCCATTTACGTCTGCTTATGTACATAATGGGACAGTGAAATAAGTGTGATGATCAAGATTGCTCCGCGGCCTATGGACTTATACACAATGTATGTATATGTACTAATTTCATATTTGTAAAAATTTGAGATCTGTTTCAATAAAACTCCATGGGCTTCTGCGACAAACAGCAATGATTTCCTTTTGTGTTATCGAACCAAATTAGGTACCGTCTTCTTTTCACCAGACGACTGTTTGGCAGGACTTGAACCTGCGACCTCGAGGTTCAATGGGTCTATGATGTAGTAACCGCGTGGTATGGCGTGGGCGACCCTCCCAGCACATACCGATTGGTGGTAAAGTGGTTGATGTAAACAAACAACTCTACCAGAGCAACCTTTACATTCCACATTCAACAAAAAAAGCAGTAGGAATAATGTGGTGGGGTTTTCGTACAGAAATTGGAGTGCATCCAAGTGAATTCCAACCATTTACGTCAGGAAAAACAGACTTGGAAATGAAAACCACACACCAACAACAACAACAACATCAACAACATTGCGTTTATGCCCACATTTTCAAAACAGCATGAGAATACGATCATAATACACACAATAGACTGTGATGTTGCCAGTTCCAACCTGATTTCAATAATATAAGCCACTTTAGGTTATAACCCTCATATACTCTAGGTAACATTGACCAAGCGAGTTGACCGACGATTTAAACCACTCCATCGCACGGGCATTCGATGGTGGCACACACTGTGTTTAAAACTTGTACATGTGTGCACTGTGTAGATGCACTCAGAAACACAGGGAATTATAATAAAAGTCAAACAGCAGAAAGGGTTCAAATGTATATCTTCCCGTAATATTAGAATATCATGAAAAGGTCTCCCGCTACATCTAAAATGTAGTGGGTGTGTTATTTTTGTTTTGTTACGTGTCTGTATCGACTAAACAGGTGGTGATACAATTGTACGAATATAATGTTGTCATGCAGACATATCGGATGAATAATGCCATCTAAAAAGCCATATTCATAGCAATTTACATGCTGGCATATTACCAGCTTTGTTACCAGTACATGCGTGCAATTACCATCATAAAAGACGCGAGTACATGCTGTATGACTCACTCATAATACAGGGCTGCCCCACTCGCACGAAACATTGTAACGGGAAACGCCCTTCGTTAAAACCATTGGAAATGTCAGAGACGCGTGCTTGTTATCTCTGATTGGACGCAAATTTTAATTACATGGACTTTATAGCATTCGACTCGTTAGATAAGGCAATCTTTGTTTGCACACCTATGGAATTAAATATGCAGCGAGGTATTGATAGTCTAATGATAGGCTAAATTTCTAAATTGAAGTTTGCCTAAATTGCCTAAATTAAACGTGGCAGTTAAAATCAAATAAACTTGACTGGGATTAATTGAAAACTGGTTGCAGTAATAATGGGTTTTGGGCAAGTAAGAAATATAATAATATATTCTCCTACCTGGCAAAAATATTAAACGTGCTTGACCTAACTATTAGGGCTACTTTTCAATTGCTTCAACTTCTTGGAGGGTTTTGTGGCGATTCATTTGGAATAATATTGTACAAAAAACACGAACAATTCAATAAAAGGGAATGTATCTTTGTTTTCTTCTTTATCTTCGTCTTTTTATTATTATTAATATTTATTTAAATATATTGTTTGTGGTAGCAGTTGGATTCTAGCATCTGATTGCCAGATCACTGGACACTCAGGAGCATTACCGATCCTTTGAGATGACTGCATACGTCTTAAATATTGTTTTAACATTCAATATTACCGGGGAAATTCCCACTTACCCGACTTAGTGCCATCGGTCATTGATGTCTGCACCCATTCGATATCACCTTCATTTTGCCAGTCACAAAGATTATTCGTGAATTGGCAGTCTTGTGCATTCACCTCTGCGAAGGGAAGAATAAGTACATGACAAAAATCATAATAAAATAGAATTAGCTGTTGCAAACTGCTTCACCGACCAAAAATTAGTTTAGTGGTCAGATGTTTAGACCCTAGCAGAGTCTTTCTCGAAGGGGAACAAAATTCTTTTAATTCATACAGATAAATAAATTGAACTTGGTGGATTTGGACTGATTAAGAACTGCATGAAGAACAGTGGGTTTTGGTCTTCCTGGTGGAAGTTATTTGTCCCCAAATTAGAACAGAAAACTAACGGCATGCGGCATGACAATGTTTTATAGTTTTAACGATGACCATTGGGGGGGGGGGGTGGAAGTGTGTCTGCCTGAAAAGCTTCGGCAGATTTGTTTTGCGGAAAGTTAACTTGTTTGAGAATGGAAGCCATACAAAACGAGTCAGCATGGGCACAACGTGTCTGTAGTACGAGTCGGTTAGAGCATAGAGAAAGGGTTAGAGTGACTTTCTATTTTTTAAGTTACGGGAGAGCATTAGGCCTACACTGTTCGTTTCAATCGATTGTTTTATCTATGGAGCTATATAATCAGAAAAGGATCTCTGTTTTATTTAAAGTTTCGACCGATTGCGTTTTTAATCTAATTTGAGGAGCCGAACACTACGCCTCGACGCCTTTCAAATTTCACCAACATGTATTCAATTGTTATTTAAAATTGTTACACTCCAACTGTTTGATTCTAAGGATGTGTATGAGTAAGGGCCTGTTGTAGCAATAGTACTGCTTATATTTGTAAAGCAGTGCGTTTGTGTCACATTCAACCTTGCCCTCAGGTTAATGTAATGAATTCATTTCAACACAGTCTCAATAGTCAGTGCTGTGTTTTGTGATGTTTGTTGCCATGTGAAATAGACGTATTGTGATCCTAATGATCCAACACTATAGACGAGCTCAGACAGTACATTGTAAATTGTGTTTATTCTCCATATTTTATGTACAAGTCTGCACGTTCTGGGTTTTTCCAACCTGTCTGTCCGTGTGTTGTTGTTCCTGTTATGTATCCGTCCGTCAACCAGACATCTTGCCTCAAGCCTCGGGCTTCAAGATATGCCTCCATTAACCTATTTTTGCCCCATGTAAAAACTTTACTTCAAATAAATGTTTAAGTTTAAAATTTGTCACTCGGTATGAAACTTCTGTTGACTGAATTTTAAACGTCTTCATAATTATGAGGTTTTGTTTACTTCATAGAAACAGATACATCAGGTGAGAAAACAGCTTTTGTTGAAGGCTAATTATTTTTTAGTGAGAAATAGGCACAAAATAATGTTAGAAAACGAAAGAAATGTAATCCAGCTTATTGCAAACTACACGTAATACTCATCACGATTGTATTGTTAGCGATACATGTATTTGCTTTTTATGTTTATGGGTAAATAAAGCTTAGAGTTGTGTGTGCGTGTGTGTGTGTGGGGGGGGGGGTCTGTGGAAGAGGCAACCGTGCACTTTACCAACCGGTTCTTTGTAACAAAAAAGATAAAAACAACAACAAAATGCATACACGAATCATAAAAAGTCATTGGAATCCGAGGCATTGTTGAGGATAACACAATAAAGCTAAAACAGTCGTCCTCTAAATTTAAAATTACATTCAAAATACATTCAAAAGTAAGGAACATTGAATAGAAAAGAAGAGAGAGGTCATAGTTACATCGTTGGCTTTTAAAAGAGCCATTTAGTTTGCATCCTCTAGTTTTTAGCACCAAAAACAAAATACCCAACCAACCTTTGGACACTGTTAACCATTTCAAACGTAGATTCGATTCATAACTCTACAAAACTCAGTGCAATGTGAAACTAAGAAGCACATTGTCTTCAGTGTGCTATTTTCTTGTTTGTAACAAGATTTGAGGCGGAAATAACTGCATTGAGGATCGGTTCTACTGGAACTTTTAAATCAATGAACTCTCAGATTGGCTGACCAAATTGTTCCAATATCTCTGTCTTTTGTCTTTATCGCCACAGCTGATTGCTAGACATAAAGTGACTAGTTACAGCACGGGCATTTAGTCACGTTTAAAATAAACCCACAAGGTCAGGAATTTGGGGGTAAACCAAACAGGCTGTTCCAATTAATTTTGTTGAACGGCGCTGATATAAAAAAAGAAAAAAAAGGAAAAAACCCGGATATTTGTCATTAATTACGAATGTATGGCTTGTAACAAGTGGTTTTTTAATTTAACAACAAAATTTGAGAGGAAAAATGTAAGTTATGTCTTGCATTCCACACACACCCCACAATGACTTCGACATTTCGAAGAAAGCGTCACTCGCTATAAATCATTTCTGGAAATTCCCGTTTTTTAGTCACAGAGGGGTGTTCAAGTTTTGGTTTGGGTAACATGGAAGGGCACATTTTTTCGTTCCAAGCCTAACTGGGGGGGGGGGCGTTTTGGCAAACTACGGGAAAACGTCAAAATGGTTAACAATCGTTGTTGCTTTACTTGGCCACTCCAGGCAAAGCGGAACATTTCTATTACATTTCTAATACTGTATGACTATGACAGTATTTCATACAGCAGTGTTCCGAATATTTGTAAATAGGTCGGTTTGGTAATGTCACGCCCCATTCAAACAGCGTAGTATTAAACCTTCGTCATTTTTGCCCTTTTTATATTAATGTTGCATTGAGCTGGAAGAGTAAAATCGTCTGACCTCCATTTGTTACAATACTAGAACGTATTGTAAAACATGCCAGCAGAATTTAATAGGTCCTGATACGGAAAGCGTTCAGAATGTGGTCGATTTAATTGTATTTTGACTGAGAGCACACATTCTCTTCAGTCGTTGATTGTGACGGGAACATGTAAATCAGGAAGGATTCCTCAACTAAAAGGAATTATAAAAACAGGTTAATTTTTTTTTAAATCATTCCTTCCCGGCCAGTGCCATGCACAATTTTGGCGCATGCTCGTTAATGCGCGACGGACAAATTCGCGACACGAAAAGTGACCTTTGCCAGTGGTTTTATGTACGCAACCAATAGGCTCGTCTTTGTTTAGTGACGTTTTATTGTGCTTTCACTCCCTCTTGCTTATTGTGTAATCACTTTGTGTACTTTTTCAATGTGTTTATTTTTAGGTTTTTATGTCATTTTTACTGCTGTAAAATGGGAAGCAAATGTCATGCTTTTTTATATGATGAATAAACATGAATTGAACAATCTGCAGGTATGATATGGCCCATTGAGCAGTGGGTGACGAACACTTGTGCTGTTATCTCACATTACCCAAACTTTGTAAAAATGTAAAATAATTAGAAGTGGTGTGATTGCTTGAAACTGAACAATCCTGACAGGTGTTTGGCAATATAGCGACTGAAGTTACAAGATGCAACACAATTTATAGATCCTTACTCATAACTTCACAACAAATTGACAAATTGGTTTGGGAAACCAACTTGTATGCCTCGCCTGATGGTCCGTTTCGTCAGCAACACCTTGTGCGCTTATTGGTCTGTATGTAGTAAAAACTATAGCAGTCAAAGAAAACAGCGTCTACAGTCGAACGTTTTACTAAAACATAACTTTCCTTCAAAACTTCAGAGTGTTTTTAATTAGCTGTCTCCTTGTGGACTACTTAATGCTTCAAACTTGGTAAACATTCATTTTTGTTTACTCTTTTACGTGCTAAATTAAGAAACTAATAGGCTTAGAGGAGACAAAATGGGTGTTGGTTCGTGCTTGCCTTGCAAAAATGAAAAACAGTCAATTTGGTTTCCACAAAATAGCATCCGCCACATTTACAAACTATATTTGTGTCTCTTTCAAATAAAATCATGAAAAAAAATCCCTACAAAACACAGGCATGATGTAAATTTATTTTAGTTAGACTTCTTCGTTTGTAATGATTAAGTGTTAAATTTCCCCAGTGGGAGGCAATCACACTGACACCCTTTTAGGCTCTTTAGACTCTTATTATGAGGCAAAAAATATATACACATGTATGTAACATCATATTATGGTAACAGTCTCCCCTAATAAATACTTCACTACAATACATGCATGATTATACCCTTTCACGTCATAAACAATCTTTTGGCAAGATATTGTTTTGTAATCCGCTTGTAGTCAAGGCTATTTTAATTGTATTCGGCGGATGGATTACCAAGTTCCAATCTAATCTTGTCTAATCTATTCATTATTGTAGAAGTAACACAACATAATTTGTGAATATGGTTGATGTACTTTTAAATGATGTATCTTTGTATTTTAATAGTTGTGTAAAAGACACTCTGTAAATATGAAATTGAATAATGCCATTAAAAAAACAACCTGAGGAAGAATAACCGAACCAAATATAATTTCTCGTGTAATCAACCGAAACCTTTCTCAAGTTACCAAACTGACACTTGGTGTATAATGACATATTAATCTTCAACACCCATACTGCGAGTGTCTGAAATTAGATACAGCTGATACGGACTAATCGTTCAGTAAATGAACAGGGCCGTAGGGTTAGGTGCGGCTCTCGCGCGTTTTGGATCGTGACTTCAGGTCAGCTTGAAATACCGGCCCCGGAACACCCTGAACCTATAGGGTCACCTTAAAGGAAAGGTACAAACTTGTGTTTTTAATTAAGGATGCTCAAGAAAGCCACAGAGTGTTGTATGAAGACTGTGGCCTATACTTTGTGTATTTCAAGGGCTTCGCTAAAGCATTTTCATCGCCAAAGGCTCGGATTATTTTGTTCTTGTCGAGGCAAGGCCATATTCCCTTGGAGAAAAAAGTACAGAATAGTAAATCAGAACGTCTATTTATGTGAATCTTATTAAAACGCACACCAATACAGAGAATGCTGGGGCAACAGAGTTACAAGGTCTCTGTGAAATGCTCTCTAATAGGAAAGGCACAAAGGCCTATTTCAACAGAAACACCAGACATCCGAAAGTTTATTTTTTAAAATAGAGGCAAAAAGGTCGAGCCCAGGGCCCAATTTCATGGAGCTGGGTAAAAGCACAAAAGCAGCTCAGCACAGAACAATATTTTGCTCACCAACATCAGAATAAGGTTACCAGCCAATACCATCATGCGCACCGTACAGTCTTTGACTAATTCCCTTTTTCACTTTTGCTTCAAAAATTCAGCAAGCATCTCTGCCTAAGCAACTCTAATGAAATAGCCTAATGGTTTCTGAAATCCCAAGTTTGATTTCTACTCCATCATCTTTTAACAAAGATGAGAGTCCAGCACTAAACACCATTTTCTATAGAGGGAGGGATCAGTGTTGGTACAATAAGTGAACTTATATAATTTCAAGTTTGTTGGTATCCCTTTTAAACATTGGGGTTAAAGGTCAATCTAAATGGAGAATAATTGCACTGATTCTTCTCGCTGGAGGTATATTGCAGCAGCGCAAAATGGCTTTGTACTCTAACATGACGATTATGTTATACAATATGGGTCGAGTTCGTTATTCGAGGCCGGGTCATATTTTGTGTGTCAATGCTGTTTAAAGATTATGGTGTACAACCTTGCCATTAGAATTGGTATTATGCCTATAATTTTGTAAGGCAAAATTGATGTTATTACATTACGGGAAAACAAATATTTGCCGCAGGTTAGAAACTGTCACACTGAGATAGTAGTAGTTATAGCATGGAAGAAGGTTTTTCCTCCAATTACATTTCTTCAGTAGTCGAAGCAATATTTAACAACAACAACAACAACATTGTGTGAAAAAGTACATTGTGATGTGGTTATAAAGAAGCACAGACATAGGTAGTGGAGCTTCTATATATGTTTGTCAATTAAATTTTTTAAACTTACTCTAATATTTTATAATTGATCAAATGAAGTGACAAATCGTCTGATTCTGGCATCCTGACCGAAGCATTCGATCACAGAAACACAAACATGAGAAAATACTTATTTTAATTAGGCCTGTGTGTCATAATCTGTTACTTTTCGCAAGATTTGTATGGGGGTAAACATTAAAGCACCAATAAAGGAATTGTGAATTGACAATTGAGGAAACTAATGTTTATTCATTACTATTACTTTTTTTTTTAAACAATATCCCGAGAATGACGTTCCGCAGTGATTTGTTGTCTGCGACACCTGTCTGCGTTACTATAGCAACGCCTTGCATTAGACTACGTTATATTTATGAGCTACAACCGCCATTCAAACTGCGTGGCCTTGCAACGCATATTTAATTACCTTTCTATAAAATTGTCGTGCGGAAACAATTTTTTACGTGCTGTGTCTGACAGCGGTAGACCATTTTTGTATGGTAATTTCACGTGAGCCTTCTCTTTGGCAGTGTTTTAATCATGTATATTATTACAAAACTCCTAGAAATAGAACCAGTATAATTGTATGTAAAACTAAAAATTATCCTTACCAGTACTGACGTACATCACTATTACCAATGACAGAAATATTCTCCGTAGTTCCATCATGCTCGTTCCTCTACATTCATATCGTTCCATCGTAATGCCAAGTCTAGTTTCCGGAACGTTTGCTTATTAAATCATCCCGCGATATGGCACCCTCTTGAGTCGCCGACCTATACCCTACACACCCACTGTAGAAATCACCGCCTCGCGACAGCAAGACCGTAACGGGGAAAACGACGCGAGAGGCCCGGTCGAGCAGTCGAAAGATATACGGTCCGTTCGTCTCGGTGGTCAGAGGACGTACTGATGATGATATAATACTACTCTCTTATGGGCGTTACCAACTTTGCCGCATCATTGATGAGGAGTATGTACACGTAGGTAGGTTGTCGTCGAGTATAAAGCCGTCACACTGCGTGTGTCCATACAAACATACATGTACATTATCTACCAGTGCGTGCATGTACAACACGGATTCGGTGTGCACACATCAGCGGCAAGGTTGATTCACGGCGCTGAGTGAGTGACGAAAACATCGTCATCAACAGCACACAACTGCCGTATTGTGTGCGTACACAGAACACGGTGTGTGTTCTGTGCAGTATTGACCGCTAGGTTTAACCTTTTACTGATAATAGCTCGGCATGCCAAACTTATGACTAATAAACATAGACGCACCTACTACTACTACTGCCCATGCTCACTTGAAAAAAAATTTCCGCCTAGCTGAGTACAAATTGCTTTTAATAGCCAACTCTCTAAGTAGCTATCCAGTACAATCACTAGTCTGTTTTCGATTAGAAAAGCTTTAAAAAAATTGGGGTTTGCATCGAGAGATTTTCAAAGAAGTCTATGGATTGTGTTTCTGTGAGAGAATTGGAACTCATCGGTCCGTGGCTAATAGTGCGGTAAATAGCAGACAATAACTCCACCTGTCACAAAAGATGACGCATGCCGTGGGAATACCCCCCAATTATCGTCGGGTACCTCTGTTGGTCGAGTAAAATAAATACAACACTTATTGTGTTTATTGAGGGTGGGAAAGGTGAAGGGGTTTCATTACAAAGTAAAAAGAAACGGACCATTCTCCTAAGCTGTTTAGATTAACTTCTCGTTTTGTTCGGGTTGTTATTCCATCCAGGCTCAAAACTTTAGCTTTTCAATGTCGGGTTACAAATGGTTAATTGTTATCGGCTTTATCGTTATCAAAGTTCATAAAAAAATGAGGCTGAAAAGTGACAAAGCTTGTGTTTAATACATTGTGGTTGGTGGTTGATATTTTGTTAAGGGTTTGTTTAATTGTATTCAGATTAGCGGGTCTATACATGGGCCATATTGGCGTCAATGGTGCCGACTAAATGGGATTTGTACACAACTTTATCAATGAATGTGACCACATGGTGACTTTTTTATTTCATGCTTTTATGAAAGGCTTTTGTTGTTAATTGCATTATATTATATTATATCATCTGTTTTTGGAGAGTAAACTCAATTTCACCCCTCCGACTAGTATTCAAAAATCACACCAATCATATTGAAACAGAGTGTCATTATTATCCGGTGGTGTTTTAGTGACGAACGAGAAAGTTCGTTTTGTTTTTCTGATGGTTTGTACACGTTCAAAACGTGCACATTGAATGCAAAACATTTTGGGTTTCCCTTCCAAAGTACTGAGCATTCAGCGGGTGGACCATTCAGGTTACTTTGTGTTTTCTTGATCCCTGCATTTCACCTAATTGACATGGGTTCGAATCCCACACAGGACCTTGCATGTTGGTTGAGTTTTCAGACCCTACCTGATTGCGCGTTTTCTTTATTTGTAGGTTTTCCTCCCACATCTATGACCATGACATTTCTTCGTCATCTTGTCACATTCGAGGGTTCCTTGGTTTATTTACCAGAATGTTCCAATATAGTATTACAGACGGATCTATTTCTCATTGGGGTGTTATCAGTGGCAGAACCAGAATGTTTTCATTTGGTGGTGGTGGGGGGAGGGGTATATAACTAAATCGAAACATTTATTTGTGAATTTTGTCGATCTAATTTTTTTTTTTTTTGGGGGGGGAGGGGTGGGTGGGGGTTGGGGCAAGGGTTCTTAGCGGGGAGGTGTTACCTCCTCGCCCCTCCCTCTGATTGGCCCTTGATGGATAGGAACTTTAATCAGCAAGCTTTAAGGCTTCAAATTATCAATTTTCGTTCGATAAGCTTTTTGGAGTCTTCAAGTGTCGCCTGAAGACAACTTTCTTTTGATGTCTCACTTCTTTACTCCAAATTTGACAAGAAAACCAGTGATTGACAGTTGTCAGGTCCGGACATTTCAAACCATGGCAGTAAACCCATTCTTGTACAAGAACAATCCTCTTACTTCTCAGAAAGGGAAGACCACTACAAAGGGCGCTAAATCCTTGTTTTGGATGTCTGCAAAACAAATTAAACACAATGCTGAATTTACACAGCGGGCTGCCCGCAATGTTTGCGCATAAACCAAATATGAATATTTGTATTGTCCGTCTCACGGTCTGTCTTCTGTACTGGTTAAAGTCCACCCCGTCACACACACTACGTGACAATAATTTTGTTAACTACAACAAACAACTTATTGACAATACTATTATGCCCCGCAATATTGGTTGAACTTCGCTGGCCTAAAGAACAGACAGCTTCGTCAATCATTTCACAACCACACACAACATACAATACCGTTATCTGTAAAAGGCGTTTTTGTCTGTGCTCTTGTATTTTTTTCATTTCAGATTTCAGCGAGCGAATTACGGAGGACAATTTTTATGTTACAGACTGAGGGCAGATTAAGCAATTTTGTGACGTCTATCAAGGCAGGAATGGGACCGCTCTTCGTCACCAGATCTCCCCGTTTGCCGAATGTAAAACTAAGGACTTAAAAAGTAAAACTGATGACGTGCTCGTTGTAAGAAAACACAAACGGAACAAGTATTACTAAAAAGTGAAAAAACGGGCCCCAAGACTGACGCAAACGGACACGACTCGGCAAGACAGAGGGGTCGATCGTATTAACTTTTTTATTCACAAAAATTGAGAAAAGCATACCCATTTTTTAAAAACGAAACAGTATTAGTTTATCAATTCGAAACAAATACACATACCCACTGTGATGTTAGAAGGATGTGACACCTTTGGTAAATTGTCTATAAACGCATTCATGCTCCAAGAAAAAAACAAAAACAACAACAAACAAACAAACAAACAAAATGTGCTAACTATTTTCAGTGACTCAAACTTTGGACCACATAATACAAAGCCATATTTTTGATCTGGCGTTTTGAATACTCATGTGTTAAATTAAAACCTAAACCAGAATGTTCTAACTTCATAACATAAAGCGAAAGCACCTCAGAAGGGAAAAGTTCACCATAGGCGACCAGTGATTTAAGGTCGAGATACCAGTCACTGAGAAGTGATCGTGTCAACATTCATTTAACAAAGTCTGATTTGACAAAATTGCACTTCAACTACACAATCATTCACCGAAACACTCGGGGGGTGTATGGAACTTAAGGGTACATTTCCCTATTATTAATAATAATAATTTGTATGGCTTATCATCCTTACTCGCAGCTGAGGCTGAATTGCGAAGTACGCGGCTACAATGTGTTCGAGCCCCTGGCGTGCAAGCGCACCTTTGGCAGCGAGCCACATCGATCGATAATTATCAACTTGGACTGAAGGAAGCTGATTCAAAGAGGGCGCTATCAGACAGAAATCTTTTCCCGCAGTTGTGTGGGAACCCGCCAAAAAAAAGTACTACACATAATAATACAGCGATAAAACAATACATCCATAAATGAAATCAAGTGTATGAAGGTCTTCTTTAAAAAATAAAAATAAATTAATAGAACAATGTTGACAAATGAAATCAGCATTTCCGGTGAAAGAAAAACATACAAGCAAGATTTGTAGGTAATTACAACATGAAATCAAGTATAAGTTTGCACAAATAGCTGTGTAAGAATATATCCTCTTACAGGCTATACACAGATATCAGAAGAAGAAAAAATGCAAAGGCATTTGAAAAAAAACAATAAATACAAAAACTAGAGCTGTGTGTTCGTTTGAAAACAAAACACAGATAAAAAAAAGCAAATCAAACCCAAGAAAATTACAACCAATTCCAAGAAGCCATTTTAGCATTAGACTTGGAGGTCTTCAGTTGTTTATCACTATGGGTGCAATGTCTTTACACGGAGAAACTATTGGCCGTTACCAACTTCTGTCTTTAAAATGTTTGGGCAACCTTAACTAAACTATACCATGCCTGATATGTGGCAGATGAAGTCCCCCCCCCCCCCCCCCTTCACCCTCCTTGAAATGTTCCTGTAAATCTAACTTACCCTTCCCCTCTTGCTGAGCTGTGCGTTGAGAGAACTCCGACAATTGGCGGTAAAAGAAGAAATGTTCAGTCCAAACAAGATATAAACAAAACACTTGTGCCCATACAGGGAGCCAGACTAGACTGTACATTGGGTTGTGCTGCATTGGGACCGAAAATGGCATCCAGCAACCACGAGAAAACTTGTCCCTCCATATCGCAACTCTCAATACACAGCTCTGCCCTCTAGTCCAGAAGTACACCCCCACCCCTGGATATCTTCTGAAGAATTCCTGAGATTCCCAGATTACGATGAAGACACAATGGGAGGCGGGTACGTACACAATACCACATATCAAGCACCATAAAAACATTTACATATATTTCCCAACATACAACATTGGCTCTGTGTGGAACTCGTGTTTTGACATTAATTTGTGGACTTGAACCATTCCCAACAGGAACTGGAGGTCACACAGAGTTTGGCGTTACTTTGCAGTTGTGCCAGCGTTTCAATCCAGCGTTATTGGCGTGGTTCGAATCCCACTTGAGCTACTTATATAATTTGTAACTCGGAAAGTGCTTATCAGAATTTGGTGTCAAAACCAAAATGTTCTTTATTAATCTGTTAATGAAACCAAGGATGCCTCATAAGTGAACTTAATCACTGAAGCTCGAAAGCCTGAGGAAACTTGTAAACAAAGATGCTTGCTTTGTGAACCAGAAACACAGGGTTAACCCCTACTCTGCCACAATAAGTGTTCTGTGTTCTTTTATGTGCAACACCAATCCTAGTACACGGGACCTACGGCTTAATGTCCCATTGAAAGGACAAAGCCAATCTTGCTCAAGGACACCAGTGCCACGACCGGGATTCGAACCCACACTCTCAGCAGAAACACCTGAGCTTGAGTCCAGTGCTCTTAACCGCTCGGCCAAGAGCTGATGCAATTATTCCATCTATTAAAAGGCCTAGAGTTGCAGTCAGGATTAATTCGTTGAAACAAATCAAAATTTAAAAAATAAGCAGAGACCTCCAGGAATTCAATTCTGTTCCCCTTTTAAACTCTGCTGAAAGTTGGTTGCATTTATAAACACTTTACCGCAGGTGTACACTGCATCTAAGACATGGGCAGCTCTTAAATCCAGGCTAAGTTTAAAATTCAGTTAATCTATAGCGTGTCTTTTAAAAAATATGTTATAATAACCAATTTGCAAACAATTTATTTACAACATCACTTCCCCGAAAAAACAAACCATAATAACAACCAACCCCCCCCCCCCCCCCGCCCCCCAAAAAACATACCTACAGTCATCGCATGTGTCTATTACCTTAAAGATATTATACACGATTGGTAGAGCCGACAAAGTAGTCGCAGTGTTCATGCTTTGTGTGATCAAACATATACATGAAATAACAAGCCTGTGAAAATTTGGGCTTAATCCGTTGTGTGAGTCAGGAAAAGAGTGAAAAACCATGCACAATTTTCAGCACGTAAACACATTGGCCTTAATTTTTCAAATATGACTTCAATCCAGGAAAATAGTTCACAGAAAAAATGGTTCTAGTATGAACTTTACGATTAGTAAACTTTCAGACTAAAATAAACAATGATGTTTTTTATCCTTACCAATCAGGTATAATACCCTTACTGAAATGTAACAGTTTGCAACAACCATTCCATTGTATTTCAATCACAATATACGTACATACACAACCAGCCTAGAGGTCATTTCGGCAGGCTCTCACAAAACACCAGATTACCGCCCCAGATTTTGTGGACACTTTCACCGAATGCATGGTTTAAACTCCACCCGCATAACGGTTCCAGGCCAGCTCCATGTACCTGGGCTAAACTCCATCACTCGGTTTCACCTAGTACAAGTCAGTTTGTGTGCTCACTTCATTATTGTCAGATAATATTTAGTATTCCAGTACAAGGAACAAACAAATATGCCCGTTCAAAATTAAATTCGCACTGTTGCATTAATCTTATGCTAGAAAGAACAACTGCCAAATAAAGAGGGGCTCTAAGGTCAAATTCAGATTTTTGATGCACTCCTTTTCCAATAGATAGAGTCCTCATGAAAGTGACACATTATTAACCCTCTTGCTGTCTGACCATTCAGGTGGTTTTGAATGATAGATAAACTATGCCTGCCTGAAATATGATACCACAAGGGAATGCATGTACACAGTACACAGTTAGTTCTGTGCACAGTTGTGCCACCGTACACAACCTTGGCAGTCGAATGGTTTCAAATGGTTGGTCAACTCAATGGAAAATGTTGCCAAGAGTCACTGACAGTAGGAGGGTTAATCAAAGTTTCTAACCTGCTAAAATGGTGTAAGACCTAATTTTATAGAACACTCTTTCAGAGCGAATATTGAAACATGCCATCATTTGATGTCAACGATAAAACAGAATTTTTTGTTAGTCAAAAGGTCAAATTCACAAAACTCAAAACTCACCTCATGTCAAAAGCTTTTAGTTCCTCCTACTGAGTTTTCTGTTGGTCCCTTCCCTTTTTGTTTTTTCGCTTCCTTTGTCTCAGCGCCTTGAGCACCTTTTGGTGGATATGTGCGCTTTATAAGACTTCGTTATTATTCTTATTATTATTATTGTTATTAAATTCAACGCCAATTTGATTGAATATCATGGAATCTTGGGAATGAACTAAAAATTCAAAAACATGTGACGTCATCGGATGTTTTTTTTTTTCGATTTTTACAAATTTCTCACTGGAAGGGTGTTAAATACAATGGTGGCATTTTACACCATTTTAACGTGAGGTAAGAAATTTTTCCCACCTTCACAAGGGCTCTTTTCTAATCTGGATTCCAAAATCTGCTCCGCGGCAGTAGAATAAATAGCAAGACAAGTTCTCAAAGAACATATCTACAAAGCAAAGTAGATGTATACATATGGAGTTACCGCAAACTGAATATTCCAACGACTCTTACCTACTGGAAAATGAGTGCATCACAAAACAGAGCTTTGACCTTGGAGCCCCTCTTTAAGCATACCCATACCTTGCTTATGATGAGCAGCATTTCATACAACAAAAAATCTGCTGTGGACCTTGTAAATCTCGCTGCACATATTTAAATACACAGCGAGACATACTTTACTTTACCAACACAAGTGAAGGGAACACAGTTGTTCAATCTAACAACAGGTCCCAACATTCAAATAATTGCGGCTACGACTGCAACTGTTGCCAAGGATGCCCTATACTTCAACGCATGTTAACACGGTGATCCGGCCGTAGCCATAGCTGCCAATTTGACACCGTTTACGTGGGTCTCTATGAACATAAAACATGTCTGCTTACATACTTTGTGAAGTCTGCTAACAGGCTTTGTGAAGTCTGCTTACAGGCTTTGTGAAGTCTGCTTACAGGCTTTGTGAAGTCAGGCCCTGGTGGCATAGCACCATCTGTTCTCCAGAAAATACATTGAATTAAAAAAGGTCCAAAGTTCTTCATATAGTTTCTCCACAAATGTTTGGTTGTGACTAATCTATCTTAAAAAGATAAAACTGCAAAAGCCGACTTTAACTTTACTTTTAGCATGACAGAATGACTGACGAACATAGATTGCAGGGTTTCTTGGGATGGGACAAGTTGTACCAAATCTATTGCCTGGTGTTGAATATTTAGTCATGCACAAATTCCTACTCATCTTGAAGACCATGTGACTTGTTTATAGGCAAAGTATACCTTCGGTTTTTGGAACTGTTTGGTTGTTTTAATCCTGTCTAAATGTAGACATGAACAGAAAAAAACAAACCTGTGAATATATCATTTCAAAAGGTGGTACCATTTTTGATATATCGCCGAATATCTGGAGCGGTTATGTCTACGCAGGAATCAACAATCCATGATTGGAATACACAATCTGTGTCATGCAGAAACATTTCTCAGATTGAAATGTTTTTGAATCCCTCTCTCTAAAACCACATTCCTTAGAAGGAAATCGTTTCTCAACATGTTACATAATATCAACAGCTGCAGTGCTTCTTACCAAGTAGGGTTTTACGGTCATCAATTTTTGGAGGTAATTACCAAAAGTACACCCTGCCTTTAAGAAAGAGCCACAGGGCCTGGACTTCCTGCAGCTCCTTTTCTACACAGCTCAATGGAAGATTTGACCACCTTCTGATATGAAGAAAGGCGGTGCGTCTAAAAACTCACTCAGTTGTCTATTTTTACAAAAATTGTCTTGATTTTATGTGGAAGTTATGATACAAAATGTACACTTCTTGTATATGACCGGTGTAGAATCTTGCCTGCCCGGTAATGCCCCGGAATGCACAAGGGCACTTATTTTTTTGTAAACATGGTGATGTGGTCTAATGAAATGTTGGGTGTTAAATCGTTACACCATTAATCCACTCATCAAGATGTACAATTTCAGAGACACCGTTTCAGCTAATAACATTCCAAAAAAATTGTCTCAAAGTCACCAAATAAATGTAAATACACATGTACAATAGGACAAAATTTGAAAGCCAAACGCACACTTTGTTTTACATTTTTGCTGGACTTGTTCTCTGGTTTGTGCGGAGGTAAATTTGCCGTTGAAATTCTGAAAATAAATTTGGGTCGAAATTCATTGTTTTTAGAAGAGAACTGGTACAAAAATCGTTCAAACTCCCCTCAAGGCCTTTTCACACTGCAGAACAGTTTGCAGGGAGATTCAACCCAGGGAAATACCCGGGGAATATTGACCCCCACTGCCCACCGGTGTCCGTTTCACACTTGATGTAGTTTCCCTTGGGAAAATGACCACCCAGTATGCTCATCAGGGGTAGCTATTTTAGCAAATCATCCAAGTGTCAAAAGGTCAACCACATTTTTCACAGATTTTCCTGGGAATTTTGTGCAGTTTGAAGGAGGCCAGAATGCTTTTTAAAATGAACTTGTTCAGGATTTATTTACTATAACATTTCAATATATTGGGATTTTCTTCCCCCTAATAAACAAAATTAACAGAATTGCCACGATATAGTTCCAATTATTTGCCACATCAGAAGTGATTGTTATTTCTTCGTAAAAACTTTATTTTAAAGATACGGTAAAGCATCGGGTGGACTTGGACTAGTTGTTTGGGTGAAATTTCAATGGAAAAGTAGTAATTGTATGATGGCATAAAAACATCCTGGAAAAACTTGTAAGAAAAGAGAATCAAATATTCGTTTCTAAATTCCCGATAGACCCATTGCACTGATAGTACCACACATGGCCACTGTCCTGCCGTTTTGGGAGTCAAATTTCAAGCGTCTCACCCAGAGCGTGCACTGCACAGTAACATACAGGGAAACCCACTCCCAACACGGCGCAACCAAAATTTATAGTAGGTGATGATGTCAGGTGACTTGGGTCAGGTGAATTGGGTCAGGTGACTTGGGTCAGGTGACTTGGGTCAGTTGTTGTATCGGAACAAAAATGTTGAGACGAATGCAAAACATCTCACACTAGAACTATCGTTGCCAGCGCACACTGCAAATCTTGATTTAAAGAGAGTATGCATACTCATATTCCATTGACAGTAATTTTTCCCTTATCTTGAATCCAAAAGACAAGCGAGTCGGGGTACCAGACATAAGCGATTCTATACCTCATCTCGATTGAAAGGAAATTAACAAACCAGAGGAAAAATTTAAATAAGATTGATTACTCACACCATACATTATCTTGATTCAAAGACAGTAGGCATATTAGCGGCACTGTTTTCAATTAGCTACCAATACTGTGCCTTATCTTGATTGAAAGAGAGTAAAGCATATCAGTGGTGGACTTTCAGCAGTACCAAAGCTGTACTTTGTTCAAATGCGTAGTGACCCTTGAATATGTCTTGTGTTAGAAATCTAGACCTCACATTTTTCTCTCTCTCTTTATTTCCCTAAAACTTTTTTCGGGGAACTCCAAGAGATGGTGAGCACTTTCATAAACCTTTTCAAGCCAAAAAACAAATTCCCCTTAAAAAATCAGCTGTTCAATATATTTGATGACGAGTATACTTGCAGTATGTGGTGTCGATGTCTGATGTAGTGCACAACGAGCCGAGAATGTACTTGTCACGATGGCTTGATAGTGTCATCTGTGTACAAGACGAACAAGATAAGACTATCATTAACCCTCTTGCTGTCTTACCATTCAATACCATTCACTGTGGTTTTGAATGATAGATAAACTATGCCAGCCTGCAATATGATACCATGAGGGAATGCATGTACACAGTACACAGTTAGTTCTGTGCACAGTTGTGCCACCGTACACAACCTTGGCAGTCGAATGGTTTCAAATGGTTGGTCAACTCACTGGAAAATGTTACCAAGAGTTACTGAGAGTAGGAGGGTTAATACCAGAACAATATAGGATATCATAATTGACACAACCTTGCCTTGTTTGGACAAATGGGCGGGGAATGACTATTTTTGGAAACAAAGCATCGCTGTGTAGTGCTCCAAATGCCCTATATTTATCAATATAGGACTCCTACATTAAACTTTGGAGTGTCACGCATCGCAGTAATACATACATGGCAAAACAAAGTATGACATGTGATGCATGTTTCACCAATCAAATGACAAGTCTCTATGTGTGCAGTATATAATGCTTCTTATTGAAACGCTTACCTGTATAAAGCTTGTGTACAATATTTAAACTAAGAGGCAGCAGGCGTTGAATCACTGGAACCATTACCATCCGTACTAATATCTTTCTCAGTACTGTGTCCGTCCAGACTTTTCCTACATACTGGGCAGGAATTATGCTGCAACAAAAATAACAATAATCTCTTTGAATTTACGTTTAAAAAAAACCCACATTGAAACAAGATTATACCGCCCTTTATTTAAATATAGAAATGATAAAATGAGCAGATGTAGGCCTACCAAACAATGCTCAGATGCACAGGAAATTATGTAAACCCATTCATAAAAACAAACAACCTCACCCCTAATAAGGGGGAACAAAACAATAAAATATTAAAATGAGTAAAATGAAGATTAACAAAAAATAAAACCTGGCAATTTAGTAATAAAAGCGTTCATTTGTATTGCCCCATTAATGTCATAAATGACACTCCTCCAAAATATCAAATTTGGTAAAGCTTATTAAGAATGACTTTATGAAACGAAGCAACCATTATACAACACCTTGAGGTGGCGCAGAATATTGCTGCCAGAAAATGCCAGAAACACCGCGACAAACCCCTTCTCTTTACAATAAGTGTAATGACTTATACGTGCATTACACAATTAGATAAAACCATCTTCAAGCAAACTGGAATCCTCGATTCTGATTGGTCAATGCAAAAGCATACATTGCACTGCACAGGGAAAATGAAGCGAGTCTGCGTCCCATATCCAACTCGGCCCTTGGCCTCTATATATTAGAGTGAAACTAGGCGGGACTTGGGTTTGTTTTTTAAGCACATTGAGGGATTGACATTGGGGCAGAGATATAATGGGAGATGAAATGACAAAACTCACCAATTCTAACCAGGGGACTATACAGTCAGGATGAAACAAGTGCTTGCATGGCATCTTCTTGGCTTGTTGACCAACACTAAACTCATCTTTACAGACAGGGCACTCTAAAGTGTTTTCTGTTGATGGGGGGGGGGGGAACAAATTACATTTCAATTCCGTTTTCTTCACCAAACAAAAAGATGCAAAAAATAGTTCATGGTCTGACGTTTCGACCCTTGAAGAGTCTTACTATTGTTCATCCCTTGCTTTTTCTCTCTCTCTCTCTCTCTCTGTCTCTTTTCATTTATTTCCTCTTGACTGCTTCTGTTACACCAGTATACCTGTTTGTGTTTGTTGCGTTGTCATTTAGCCTTTGAGAAAGACTCTGCTACGGTCGAAACGTCAGGCCACTAACTATTTTTGCATTTATTTCATAGGTCTTTTTGGCTCGTGAGCAGCTTGTAACAGCTAATTCTATTTTCTCAAACAAAAGTTCACGGACTAGAAACCATTTGGTTTATAACTAAAAAGGAATTATGCTTAAATATTGAACAACGTTGACAATTAAAATGTTTCGGGAAATAACAAAGACAGACATTACAACAAAAAAAGACATACAAATTATGAAAAATGTCCATCCTCCTTGGTAACTAACTTCATTGAGTTCACTTTCAATGACATTTTAAATACTGGTGACTTTCTTTTTCAAAACAAGTTGAAATCTTACCTAAATGTTCATTGTTTATTGTTATTGTTTGAAGCTTGGCGATGTCTTCTTGTGCAGCAGGTGATGGGCCCTGCCCTTCAACATTATTTAGTAACTGCAAACAGAAATACAAAAGTATAAACAGTTGTACATGAAACATACAACACTAATCAGGAAGTCCAGACCAGTAAATATTCTTAAATTGGCAAAAAATGCTGATTTGTCCTTAGAGGGAACGTATTCGATTGGTAATCACTCTAAAAAATTAATGGCAATAAAAAATTTACTTGGTTAGACGTAAAGCAACTTTCAATAGTATAAAGCATTTTGAGAAATATTTCAATTCAAAATACTGTGAATATGGAAAAAGATGTCCGTTTTCATCCCCCCAAATTTGAATCTGAGAAACGTTTCTGTCAGGAACATTTCTCAGATTGTGTATTCCTTTTTGGGATTATTCTTCATTCGTGGACATATTCGCTGCGGATTTTGGTGACATTTCAAAAACGTGACCACCTTTTGAAATGAACTTTTCACAGGTTAGTTTTAGTGTATATATCTACATTTATATAGAATTAAAACAATCCAGTACTTTTGGCATCTCTCTTACCTGAGTGATGATGGCATCTAGACCACCTTCCCCCCATGCATAGTCTCGCGGGTTGCCATGTAGATTAAGCATATGACTGCCAAATGTAAATATAAACAAATAGTCACATTCAATGATAATAATAATTCATAAATACCTCGGAGAGTTTATCCATTCTGATTGGTGAAGAGCGTGTCACATGGGGTGTTTAAACGGATGATATAGACACGGCTAGAAGTGTTTAAACACACCTGTGGTGCGCAAGGTTACACGCAGGCGCTAATTTACAAAAAACGCAATCAACACATTTTGGTATTCAATCTAAAAACATGTTAGTGTTATGACGCGCGCGTACGCACAACTGTTGAGCGTGGCATGTATATCCTTCGCGAAACAGGGCTCGAGGACGTGACAGGAAATGAAAATTAACAGAAAAGTTTAGATTTTTCCAACAATATTAGGCTTTTTAACAAGGGCATTTATGAATGGGAATAAAAGAGTAGTGACTTGGTCTTAACTGGCCGTTTAAAACCTTGCAGGGCCGTGGCCGTGGCCGGTTTTAAACGGCCGGTTAAGACCGCGTCACTACCCTTTTATTCCCTTAGTAAATCTGATATAGCAAAAAACTCACAGAAATCTTGATGCTCTTTACAAAAACTGAAAGTTACAAAGATCAAGAGAAGGCTAGTTGAAATTTGAGGTGGGATTTGAAACTGTCTCGGGTAGCAGCTATTCTAAGTGAAGATGGCGGGGCATTCAACAACTTGGGTGAAGTGTGTGAAAAAGCCTTGGAGTCATAAGATTCAGTCCTTGGTCATGTTGGTGTGATGGTGGTGGTGGTGGTGAGGAAGTTTCGGGGAAGATGTGCGGAGATATCTAGGAGGTTGATGTCGGCAGAGCAGCTCAACGATGTAACTTGGAGCTGTTCCATTCATGGCTTTTTATTTAGGAGTATTTTATAATCAATGCGCTGCCGGATTGGCAGCCAGTGAGAATTGGAGCGATGTGGTTGCTCTTCTTGGATAAGGATACCATGCGAGCAGCAGAGTTTTTGGATGCGTTGTCAGGGAGGCAAGTAAGCAGGCTATTGTAGTTGTCAACGAGAGACAGAACTAAAGCCTGTACCAAGATTTCAGTTGAGCGTTTGTCAAGAAACTTCTGTGTTTCGATATCAATTCAATGAAATCAATACTAGTGAATGACAAAAACAATTGTGAATTGTGATGCTCCAACACACAGTCAGGCCACTTCACCGAAATAGCAAAATGGTTTTCAAAGTGACGACAACCGAAACATCAGCCTTGATGTCAAAGTGACGTGATATCAGAAGAAGGAAGACTCCAATGAACACTTACACTGGGAAGACGAAACCACCAGGCGCTTGCTGCATGGGGTTACCCAGTCCTAACAAATGTTGAAGAATCCTAGGGAAGAAACATTAATTGTGTTGTGTCAAAAGTTCATTTACAAAAATGCATGATACTGCACATCTATCATGTTTATTGTATATTTGCTTTACATTCAATTGATCAGGTATCTGTATCTGTGTTCTACTAATGTCAAACCATCTTTCCCCAATGCAATTCACATGTTTAATAATAATAGACACCCTTGCATAAGTCATTATAAGCTCAAACAAGCACCTTCACTGAGGTCAAAGGAAGATCAGTTATCCAACATGAAGTGGTTAAAGGGTTTGATTAATAATGCTGCATGACCGTGGGTGTTACATAATAGTTTTTCATTTAGAAAACAAACTCTAAAAAACAAGTTCCTCCCCAATTACTCACGCTATCATATCGGCAGCCGGGTCCCCCCTTTGATCTCGTGGCCCCATCCTCTGAAAGGTTAACCTGGACGACTGCCCTCGGGGGCCAAACTGATGTAATCTGGGAGGATTGCTGCCTGTGGGGCTGGGTGTGATGTTACGTTGATTACTGGTGCTACCGCTGTTGAAATTACTACTACCGCTGCTGCTGCTGCTGCCAGGCTCGTTGGGGCCCCCTGGCGTTCTGTTCCTTTGATGATTGACAGGTTCCGCTAACTGACTCCATAACTGTTTAGATTTAACAGTGACAAATTTCATACAATGTGATATATATAACTGAGCATTGTGGCCGAGCGGTCTATTGCACTGTATTCAAGTTCACAGAGTGGGGGTTCGAATCCGGGTCTGGCTGGTCAAGATGCTTGTGCTTGTAAGTAAGATGCTTGTAAGTAAGATACTTTACTATGCATAATTGCTTTGTCTTTTGGACGGGACATAAAGCTGTAGGTCCTGTATACTAGACTAGGTAGTGTAGCTAAAATAACTCAGATTGCTTGATGTGGAAGAGCAGCTTGAAACCTAGCTTCTACCACAAAATTGACATAGTCCAAGACCCAGACGTAACTTTTTGTAATCAGTACTTAACAAGGGCATGTGATCAATATGCAAAAGAGGTCTCCGGCATTTACAAAGTGTTGTGTGCAATAATCTACTTGATAGTCAGTTATAAGCTTAGTCAGTTAATATCACTTTGTTTTGTAAGGTACATGTAAGGGCAGTCAGTGTCCTGAAGTCATCAGCAGTCCCAGTGTGGCAGGAGATTCTGTCCCCATCAGTAAATTGTGTAGAAATTTCGTCTGATAGCGCCCCCTTTTGTCTCAAGCTCCTTCAGCCCATGTAAATTTACAGTATGGGGACACACACACCCGGGGACAAAATGCCCGATGACACCTGCAACACTATCCTCCATCTGAGTCTTTTAACAAGCAACAACAACTAAACATTAAAGACAGAAAATAAACCTGACTTACCGAAGTGAACGCTAGTGCCGAGTCAAATACATCACTTCTTTCACCACCAACCTCATTAGTTTCCATTCTGTCACGAGAAGAAAAACCACTGAACAATTGATTCCTTGTTAAACCCTGACTCCTTTTGAGTTAGGCCGTGTTAAAATTGGCGGCTACAGCTACGACTATGGCTAGAGTTCCACATCATCGTGTGTTGATGTATAGTCTGTCCTTAGCAACAGTAGGAGGTGAAACAGTAGCCACCAATTTGCATACAGCTTTATTTTCACCATGTGGTAACTCAACAACCAAACTGTTGAACTCTGAGTAAGGTGGTATTCATGATCCAATGTAAGCCATAATCAGTTTACTGTCTTTCAACTCTGTACACCACGGTTCAAATCCCACATCGGATGGAGCCTCGCATGTGGATTGGGTTTTCAGTCCCTACCTGATTGCGTGGGTTTCCCCCATTTGGGGTTTTCCTCCCACACCTAAAAATGAACATTCTTCATCGCTTCCTCTATAGACCATGTTACATTTGTTTACAGAGGTGACCTCGTACATTGTGATGCTATTCCTGATGGGCAAGATGCTACACAGGCTCAATGGGAAAATTTATATTTTGTGTCATAATTTTCACATAAATTCAAAATTTACAAAAGCAACAGCTGTACAGCTTTTGAGATGTCCCCCCCAGTGCGATCTCCATACAACATAAGATTTGTTGTATTCTTCCATTGAGCTGTGTACAAATGTGCCCGCCGGAAGTCCAGGCTCTGTGGCTCTTTTGTAAACATGTGGTGATACAGGTCACATCGTCTATATATTCAGGCCTACAGGTTACAGTGCTAGTCGCTTTTGATTGAAAATAAAATAAATAAATAACCATTTAATATGTCCAGTGTGATTTGAATGATAGATAAACAATGCCAGCCTGCTGCCTGCAATATTATATAAATGCGTACACATCTACATGCCTAAGGCTAGCAGGATCAGTGAGCATTGCTAATTTGAATCTATTCTCTTGTAGTATGTAGTCTGCTAATGACTTTTGTCTCTTTATCTGGCGTTTCTTTTTTTTACACATCCCTTTGAGACCATTTTGCCACAATTGCTGTGCTTGATAAGTTCCTCTTTATTATTATTACTGCATCTACACAGTACCCACGTATGCAAATGTACACAGCTCTGCGCAGTTGTGCAACCATACACAACCCATAGTGGGTTAGGGAGTAGCCTCCCATTAAAACAGCAAACAAACACTAAAATGTAGTTTGCCATTTTCCCCAAATCTAAGTTCATCGTTGTTCAGAAGCTTGTACCTGGATTAGGTTGAGCTGGAAAAACGTCTTGGAGGCAAACTTTCTGATATCAAAGTGGCCTACTTTTCAAATTCTTACCTTTCCTGTTCTTCACTCTCGCCCACCTCTTCTATGAACCCCCCATGGCAGTTAGGACATGTGAAGTCCTGTAACAAGCAGAGGGTACATGATGGAGGTAGAAAGAAAACATCTTTATTATTTAAAGTTTAGATTGGTAAATACTCAAAAATTAATGACCATAAAATAGCTTTATTATAGTAAAAATTTCCTTTTTTAAAATACATTAAAATTATACATCAAATTAAAGGTCCCTTCAGGAGAAATTCAATGGTGCAAACGCCACTGTCATAGGTGCTTTAGTTAATGAGTTATGCCTTTCAAAAGACACCATACACGAGGTACTTTTCTGGTCGCCAACTGAGGTAAAAGAGATTGTTAAATTCAGACCCCCCGGACTGCTAAACATTTCAGCCCCATCTCTAACGTGCACTCAAAGGTTAAAAATGAGATTTTACCGAGTGCCGTGATTGAATTAAAACCTCCATAAAAAAAATGCGCGACCTCGCGCAGGAACAAAACCCAACTTTTCTTACTCAAAAATGGACAAGGATTATACTGATATAGGTTTGACAGCATACCCCGCCGTCGCTGAATGTATAAATTCCTTAAAAATATGAAATTTAGTCCAAATTTGGCCAAAAACGGTAAAAAAATACGTAAATACCTTATTTATTCACCGATTTAGACGGGAAAAAAAGCACCGTAGACTTTCCAATTCTCTCTCTATCCATAGATGGCAGTACTTTTTTATTAGAAGTCAAGAGAGGGCGGTATAACTGAAAACGGTCAGAGCCAATTTATTTCTCAAAAAAGCTCAAAAATGGCTACGCTCGCGGTCGTCGCGTCGGTGACCATCTCTGAATTTTTTTGATGTGTGAAAAAGTGAGGTAAAGTTTTGCCCTTTTTCAAAGAGATTATGAAAGAAGAGAGTTTTATTGACCTACAGGAGTGATTTGAAGCTCAGACAGCATGTTAGTTTGAGGCAACATTAATTTGAAAAACCTCTTTTTTGTGTGCGGCCAGAATAGGAAATGTCAATATCGCGCTACCTCTAACATAGCTACATAAAACTTACTTGGTGAGAAGCACTGTAGCTGTTGACAGTATAAACTGTCTTGAGAAAGGATTCCCTTCAAAGTAATATGGTTTGGATAATTTTTCACTAAAAACATTTGAATCTGAGAAACACTTGATGTACACATTGAATCGTTTCTCAGATTTCTGAGGGTTGGTGTCTGTTCATGAATGCTGCGACCAGAGATTCGATCAGCACCTGCTGTCACCTCACTAAATGTGGATGGATTCAACATTGTTGTGAAAATACCGTGACAGTTTTTTGCTGTTTTCTCAGCAATCTGGTTGTATAAATAATGCATAAACAGTCAATATAATTTAGTAAAGATTTTGTGACAATTCAAAAAAAAACTCAAAGCAACAGAAGTACATTTGTAAATATATTCAAGATAAAGTCGGGTTTATACTTCATACAGTCAGGTTTATACTTCATACAAAAGTGAATGCGAAGCGACTTACATGACACAAGCAATCATGTACGTGCTGTTTTCCTGTTGTGACATGTAGGGAAGTTCGCTTTGCTTTCGCTATATAGTATTACTACAATACTAGCATGAATGACTAGTAGTATGTCTTAACCATCTTGATGTTACAGTGATGTTACACTGTGGATAGGAGGGAGGGCCAAGATCCAGAAGTTATTAATGAAGCGGAGGAGTCCAGCGCAGTCATCTGACAGCACTTTTTATAATTATGGGGCTAGTAATTTAGTATTAACCATGTATAAGGACGTTACTTTTTTACAATTGTTACCACAAATAGTAATTAGTATCAGTAACATTATGCCATAATTATTATCATTTATTAAACATTATAAATATGACTTGCCGTTAGTTTGAAAATAAGGTGGCAGTGTACTGTAGTAGTGGATTCAATTCTGAAATATAAATTTACTATCACACAGTTATGAGAAATGTAAGGAGGATGTCATGGGTGGCAATTTGATAGTCATGGAGAGTCAGCCATAACCATAGTCAAACCAATGCGGGAAATCCCAAACGTGCAGCAATGCACAACCTATCACAACATTGTAAATTTTCTGTTCAGTTTGGTACTGTATACGTTTTTCGCTGTATACAATATAGCACGGATGTGGCACTGCCCAATGCACTGCCATAGTGCTACACTGGTTTACATTCAATCATTCACTCACACAGTTTACTCGCCAACGCTACTCCAAAATAATCATACCACCTAGCACACATCATAGATCCTTGCTCTCACACAAATTACATCTAACCATAAAGATTGTTATACGAAAATGTTACCGGTAATTCTGGAGCGATTTCTGTAGCACATTTGTGACAGAAAAACCTTGATGATGCTCTGGAATCTACAACAGCTTCCGCCATATTTGCATCGTACATACAATAATTATGCAAAAAACACACGGGGATGTCATGGTGGTGGTGGGTCGACCCAATAAATTAAACTTGGCCTAGTCCGTAGATCTTTTTAAAAATACATTCTGATTTTGATTCAGAAGATACTAGTGATATTAGTCTTGAAAATTAATCATTAATACTGTTGGAAACTAATCATACTCTCTGTCTATTGTATGATACTATCAATTTTCTTTTTGACGTCTGGCTTTTGAATCAGTTAAATCGCTAGGAACCTCATATTTTCTTTTTGGACTGCGTCAAAGTTTAATAATGATGTCATTTCTGTTTCCACTGCTCTTATGGACACAGTTGTACTAAACAGTATTGGTTATCAACTAAAATATATATTTCACCTACATTTCAAGTTATTTATTAAATATATATATAATTATTGCAACAATAATTGTTTGTTTGAAATTGATGTAAATTCGATGGATATTTTGGAGTAAAACATAGCTTGTATTTTGTAAGAATTTGAAAAGTGTGGAACATCAATATAACATGAAATATTTTGTGCATGAAGTTCATCTAGTGTATACTGGCTGACCGTCAGGGTGGCGACCTGCAACTAGGTAGTGCAAGTGGACAGATTTCAACAACAAATATGGTAATAGTTTAGTAAGAAAAGTGAATTTATTGTGCGTTTAAGTTACTTGAACTATTTCCCGTGTGGTTGTGATACATTTATATCTGTGTGTTTTTTTTAGCCCATGACAGGTTGAACTCCTCCATTGCATCTTGAATCAATCATGGAGGTTTTCCTCCATGCTTGAATAACACGGGTGTAGTGTAGTGCAGTGGAGACGGGCTGGTGACTGGTGTCTTATTCCAGATACACCACCAGGAGGCCGAGAGGGGATACAAACGTTTGACTAGTTCTGGATTACTTTTTGATTTCACATTGTTTTTGTTGCAATCTCTTTGTTGACATCAAAATACTATTTTATTTTATTTACTCAAAGTCAAATGAGATAATGCTTTTGATTGAGTTAAACAAATGTGTGACAACACTCTACCTTAGCTAGGTTAGTATTAGTAATACTACAGTACTAACTAGAGTGTAATTGTCAAAGACTAGTTCCTTTTGAAGAGGCTTTGAGAAAAGTCCATTTGACCAGTTCTGGTTCCGTTGATTCAAGGAAAAAAATAAAAAATAAAATAAGATATTTAGTGATCTGCCTTTTTGGAAAAAAAAGGAGGCGGGGCTTTTTTTTTAAATGGCCGCCTGACACATTTTTTAAGACAACTGGCCGGACTGTTTTTTTTTAAGATGGTTGCCAGCTTTTTTCTATGTAGTATGTGTTTTTTCGGTGTGCTAAAGTTTAAAAAATACGATGTAAAAAATGTATTTTAAAAGAATTTATTTTTTTTGTCAAAGATCGCGGGCGGGGATGCACAGTGGAAAACTTCCCTTGAAATAGCTTTGCTTGAAATGCTATTAGCCTTTTTGAGATACGGTAGACACTATAGGAGTGCACTGTTTGGTTTGGGTGTAGACAGACAAATTTACCCAAACCTTGTAGTGTCATAGTATTGTGTCCACCATTTCTAAAAATGGCTTATAGTTTTTGAGAAATTAGTAAAACAAGTAGATTTTATTACGGTGATAAAATCCGTTGTTTGAAAATAGTTAAGTGAAAACATGATATAGAGGGGTCTTTTACTGTTTTCTTGTGACTATGATGACCGTTGAGCTTAAATTTTCACAAGTTTGTTATTTCATGGATTTGTTGGGTTACACAAAGTGTGGATACTGGTATTTGACAATTACCAATGCTTTAATTAGGTGGTAATTACTAAAAAAGCATACAGATAGCCTAAAAAAATATCAGTACACGAAAAGAGAGGTCACAAGTAATTTGTCTTTTTCCGCCTATCACATCCCATCTGTGTTACAGGTTAACATGCTGCATCTACCAGTTTACTATCATGTGAAGCTTCTGTGACTTGAGTGTGTCGTGAAGCGTAGTTCTTGTTTGTTTTGCTCGGTACACACGCCTTGCTGTAATCGCAGTCGCTGCTGATTGAGAAAAACCCAGCACCATGGGGAGCTCTCGTGCCAGCCAATACTGTGGAATCTTCTGGGCGATATGTAGAATTGGAACTCACAGGGTAAGAGCTGTGACACGTTTGAGTATTAATTGCATTATGATAGAGTTTACTGTACGTGCCGGGGGGCTTTTTTCAAAACCTCGGCTCCAGCTGTGGCTCTCGGATCTGCTTGATGTTGAAACACACCATGCAAAATGTACACTGCTCCAAAAATGATGACGGAGCTCAAGCCCAAGCCGAGGTTTGGAAAAGGCCCCTGGAATTACATAGAGGCCATGGCCCCTGTTGCCCCTGGTCTTGGCCTTGGTGCCCCTTCAAAAGTTTTGCATAAACTTTAAGATTTTCAAATGGGAGAGCCCTTTGTAAAATGAAACTGAAAGTGGCCTAGCCCTCTCAAAAATTGAATTCCAGGCCTCTGCCATCAATGACAGATGAACTGATCACCTAGCTCAATGAAAGGTACATTGTACTACATGTCGTTGTTTCAGTGCAAAAACGTCATATATCTTGATTTTGCGAAAACGTCGTATCTGGCACAAAATGCATCGTGCAAGAACATTGTATCTCGGCATGCACTTGTTTTGTGTACCAGTACATCCGAGCTATCTAAAAAAAAAGATGCAACCAAACATTTGGATGTTGAGTTACCATTGTGTGGAGTATTTTGGAAGATATGGGACTGTAGGCCCCAAAATATCAATTGCTTGCCACTTGGCCAGGCAAACCAAACATTTGGATGTTGAGTTTCCATAGTTTGGAGTATTCTGGAAGGTATGGGAAGGTCTCATGCTAAAGACACTAGGAGAGTACTGTTCTAAGGAAAATGCTTTTCCTCATATGCGTAGGCCTACTCAAAAAACATAATATGACCTACAATTTGAAGGGTATTAGAAAAGTCCATCCTTATTATGTTGGTGTGCAGTGTTGTCAGAAGCTTTGCTGCCAGCGTGAGCCACCACCTAGACCACAGTACACTGCAGTCTGTCTAGGACTGTCTGGAGCAGGGAAGACCACCCTGCTTACTCTACTGTGTGGGGAGAAGACTGAAGAGATTGTGCCTACAGTTGGTAAGCAAGTTTCTAAGCTAGAATTAGGAAACTGGGTTGTCAAAAGACTGAAGAGATTGTGCCTACAGTTGGTAAGCAAGTTTCTAAGCTAGAATTAGCAAACTGGGTTGTCAAAAGACTGAAGAGATTGTGCCTACAGTTGGTAAGCAAGTTTCTTGCTAGAATTAGCAACCTGGGTTGTCAAAAGACTGAAGAGATTGTGCCTACAGTTGGTAAGCAAGTTTCTTGCTAGAACTAGCAAACTGGGTTGTCAACAAATGTATTATCAACTGAAAAAGCAGGGTGTCTAATCTGCTCACTTAACCTTCTTGTTATGGCTCTGCGAAGGTTTGCAGAATTAAAGGGAAGGTATACGATTGGTAATCACTCTAAAAATGAATGGCAATAAAAACTTACTGGGTTAGAAGTACAGCAACTTTTAATAATATAAAGCTTTTTGAGAAATATTTCAATTCAAAATAATGTGGATGTGGAAAAAGATGTCAGTTTTTATCCCCCAAAATTTGAACCTGAGAAATGTTCCCGTCAGAAAGGTTTCTCAGATTGTGTATTCCTATTGGGATTCTTCTTTATGCGTGGACATATTCGCTGCGGATTTGGCGATATTTCAAAAACGTGACCACCTTTTTAAATGAAATTTTCATAGGTTAGTTTTATTGTATATATCTACATTTATATAGGAAAAAAAACATCAAACGGTTTCAAAAACCAAAGGTATACTTCGCCTTTAAACCATGTGAAACTGTCTTCTAAGTGAATATTTTTTGTTTCTGGGCTAAATTTTTGTTTCAAAGTTCGCAGCGAAGCAGGTGCAAGGATTATGACGTTAAATTCTCAAGTGAAGTCGGGGCTAACCATTACTTTTCATGTAATCGATGTGTTTTGAGTGACTTATGGTGCAAAAAAAAACTGCCAAATTCAAAACACGGTGTCCAAAAACATGGTTAACATTTCTGATGAAGTCGTGTTTGTGATGTCATCAGGACTTCTATTTTTCTAATTTCTTCTGCTCTATATTCAGAATATTTCCTGTACTAGTAGGCTACATAGCTACATTTGAGTTTACTCAAATGGTTAATTGATCTAGAAAAAAAGTATTAATTATGCGAATGGATAAAAAAGATAGCAATGGAATAAATGTGTTTTAATTTCTTTGAATTGTGTTGCAGGATTCAGTATAAAAGCTGTTCCTCTTGAAGATGCTGTACTGAACTGCAAAGAGTTAGGGGGTAAGTCCTGATAATTACTATCGCAATAGAAATAGATGTTAGTTTTTTTCTCATTTGTGTATTAATTAGAAGAATAATAATAATAAAAATATTGAACCTAGGAGAGAAGCTGTGTGTTGAGGTTTGTACAGATGAATTAAGTCATTGATGTATTCAGGTGATGTGCCATTTAGGGAGTGAGAAGATGATAAAGAGAATCTTAAAGATGATGCGGTCCCGGAAAGGAAGCCAGTGTTAATGCTTGTAGGATGGGGGAGATATGTGAAGAAGAAGAAGAAGAAGAAGTATGGTGTCCAAAATTGTATATGGTGTCTCAAAGTGCTTTGGGCGCTGTCAGTTATTTAGGAAATGTGTACTGTCCTTACAGGGCTTCAGACAGGTGGGTAGAGCCCAAGCCCATGCTGTGGTTTTGAAAACGGCCCTAGATATGAGGGTTTGTTACCGGGGAGAAAATTTCTTACCCTGTAAGAAGCTACTAATCTCACCAGATTAACATTCTATGACCACTTACACTTTTTGGTGGTTGGTTTTGGACATCAGATATTCCTCTTAGACCTGTCATTTTTGTGAAAAAATTAAGCTCTAAAATTGTTCCTCCCCAGAAAGGGACCCTCATATCCAGGACATCACTGTAGTATTTATACGAAGTGAAGGCCTCCAAGGCTTAGGGCTAAGGTCAAATTGTACAAATGTATGTACATTTAAGTGTAATTAAATTAAACTCTGTGGAAATACATAAATTTGCCTGCAGAAGTAGAGAGTAGAGTTTTTACTTGTTTAAATTGTCTTCACAGGTGGATCAAACATACAACCTCACTGGCATCGGTATTATGAGGGGACTGAGGCCATTGTGTTTGTTCTTGACAGTGCCTGCTCCGACAGTGATTTACAAGAGGTACCTATAATGTGTTTAACCCTCCTACTGTTTGACCCTTTAATATCATTCACTGTGGCTTTGAATGATTGATAAACTATCCCAGCCAACATTTTGATATCATCACATTTACACAGTCAACCCCACTACTGTTTGACCATTTAATCTGTGTTTTTGAACAATAAATAAAATATGCAACCTGCAATATGACATCATGTGAATATATCAACACAGCACACAGTGAACCTTCTACTGTCTGACCATTTAATCTCATCCACTGCGGTTTTGAATGATAGATAAACTATCCAGCTCGCAATATGATATCATGTGAATGCATCAACACAGCACACAGTTAATACCTTTAAGAAAACAGATTGAATCAGCCCCAAGAGTCATTTGCAAATTCTATTCCTACAGAACTAATAATCTTCATTTGAAAAATATTGAATCTACACTTTTAGTTTTGGAGCAGCATACACATATGACAAGCAATTTATTCTTATCTATAATGGTAATTCTTAAAGTCTTGTGTCGTTTGCTCGTAGGTATCAGATGTGTTGACCACCACCCTGACGCATGCCTCCTTACTGGGTCTACCCCTTCTGATTCTAGCCAGTCACCAGGATAAGTCATCAGCACGCAATAAAGACCAGGTAAAGCCCCCAACACCTTGTGGGCCATAGTCATGGCTCTGGTTTACTGTAAGCGAAAAAATCTTCAGAATCACCATTACTCATCAGAGATATATTACATGGTGTTACTGCCAGTCCTAGTTTCTAGGTTGCTTTTGCCACCATGCAAAGTTTCAAGTTTACTTATTCTTTGTACCGTATTTCTATATGATCACAGCTTTCCGAGGCCCTCAACCTAGACACCTTGAGAGCAGGCCGTGACACAGTACTGCAGCTGTGCTCTAAGGAGGACCTTGCCGGCGCCAAAGAAGGGCTGACCCGCCTTAGCCCAAATATTGCACACTACGACAGACAGTGAGGAGGACAACCGGGTGTGATGAAGATGCTTGCCATGTTGCGATTGAACTGAAATCTGGACCCAAACAGGGGATGAAAGAGTCCCAAGGTGACCAAATTCGTGATGAGAATCTGTAAGTTTTTTTTTTTTTAGGATAAGATTCGTCTTGGATTCTTCTGCAGAGCTGACGAGTTTTTACATAGTTGAACGTCTTTCACAGTACTGATTGAAAAAGACCGCCTTTTCATTTTGTAGTGGTCACCGAGAGCATTTCGTTTGGGCTAGGCATCTCTGGAACTTGGCAAACATTGGATGATGATGTCCCTCCTAATGACGGCAAAGGATTTTTTAAGTGTGTGAATTCGCCTGTCATAAGGAGTCTGTGTTCAAGGTTTTTGGGGAATTGGAAATAAGTAAATCAGGTGTTACAGTACTGAATAGATTTCAAACTTTCGTAGAGTCAGCGTAGAGCAAACTCCATGCCTCTAGATGTTTGTGATTAATTCATTTGTAAATGGTTTTTCTTTTCAATTTAAGTTTGTCAGAGCAGTTTCAGGGTGTGAATATTTTTCTGTGTAGAGAAGATGTGACGGTTTTTGCTGGTGTAAGAAATTGAGTCCAATTGGTTTGCATAATACTGTTATTGGTTAGTTGAACTCATTAGCACTTACGCCCACCTTCAACGTAAGTCATTTACTCACTGAACAGGGCAGGGAAAAGTGTCCGGATTAATGCAGTATATAGAAATCATAATGTAACTTTTGTTGTGATTAATTTTTTGTTGTTGTCTGTTACAAGTTTGGTTTACTTTGTAAAGAAAAAAATTACCCTTTCAACTGATTTGCGCATGTATTTATTTGCTTTTACTCATTTGAAGCTTTGAGATTGTAAATATAACGACACATCAGCTAAATTATAAAACTTTTAATGTATATAGATTGCGTTAGTGTTCATGGTGTTGCACAGAAAGTTGTGCACACTTTTTCAATTGTACCAGAGCAAAAGAGATTTTAACTAGGTGATTAAACTAAATCAAGCATACTTTGGGTAATGACCAACAATGTCCATATTACCTACAGATGATTTCAGACCTTTGAACCTTTGGAAGTAGATTTTTCCATTTCTTTCATATTTTTGGAACATCAAAGTCTTCAAATTGGACTCTTTCGTTGGCAGTTTGATGTGACCCACTAGAATGTGTAAAACCCAAGATACAAAGTATTTTGTAATCTCTGGCCGTTTCTAGCGGTCAAGTGAGTAAGGTCGGGCAGAGCTGAGTGGAATGGTCGGGCAGTTTTGGCGTCCAGTGAGTAGATGGTCGGGCAGTTTTGGAGTAGCATTGGCTGCCCAGTGAGTAGATGGTCGGGCAGTTTTGGGCTGTCCAGTGAGTAGATGGTCGGGCAGTTTTGGGCTGTCCAGTGAGTAGATGGTCGGGCAGTTTTGGGCTGTCCAGTGAGTAAATGGTCGGGCAGTTTTGGGTGGTCAAGTGAGTAAATGGCCGAGCGGTTTCAGGCTGTCCAGTAGTAAATGGTCGGGGTTTTGGGCTGTCCAGTGAGTAAATGGTCGGGCATTTTGGGTGTCAAGTGAGTAAATGGCCGAGCGGTTTGGGCTGTCCAGTTGAGTAAATGGTCAGGGCGTTTTGGGCTGTCCATGAGAATGCTGAATTTGGCTGCAGTGTAATGCGGGATTTTGGGCTGTCCAGTGAGTAAATAGGTCGGGCGATTTTTGGCTGTCCAGTGAGTAAATTGCTGGGCGATTTTGGGCTGTCCAGTGAGTAAATAGCCGCGGGCGATATTTGTGGGCATGTTCCAGTGAGTAAATAGCCGGGCGATTTTGGACTGTCCAGTGAGTAAATGGTCGGGTGATTTTGGGCTGTCCAATGAGAAAATTGCTGGGCGATTTTGGGCTGTCCATTGAGAAAATTGCTGGGCGAATTTTGGGCTGTCCAGTGAGTAAATAGCCGGGCAATTTTGAGCTGTCCAGTGAGTAAATAGCCAGGCGATTTTTGGGCTGTCCAGTGAGTAAATAGCCGGGAGATTTTGGGCTGTCCAGTGAGTAAATGGTCGTGCGATTTTGGGCTGTCCAGTGAGTAAATGGTCGGGCGATTTTGGGCTGTCCAATGAGAAAATTGCTGGGCGAATTTTGGGCTGTCTAGTGAGTAAATGGTTTGGCGGTTTCAGGTAAGTAAAGGGTTAATCTGCTCCGTTGATGCTATGCATAGATGCTTGGCTAAGGGCCCAAGTCAAGTTTTGGCTTTCAGCATGTTCAGGGAAGTGTTTGCTTCCTAATTTTTCACGCAAAAATGATTTTTTTTGGGGGCAGTGAGAAACATATCGTCATTGTTTACACAAAATGACGAATGCATCAGAAGTCAAAACATTTGGCAAATTAGTTGTTGTACAAATTCTTGATATACTGGTTGATTTTAACATTTTCAGAAAGTTTCAGGACCTAAAACAGAGTAGTATCAAAATTTAATTCTATTTGACGTCTGACGACTTTGATTGGCGGTTTCACCATGTGTTAAAATCTACTTTGCTGTGTAAGCTGGTCTTATTAGAACTTGTCCTTTATCTACTGCCACGGAGTAGATTTGGAGTCGGGCAACTTCTTAATTGAGATGAAAATTTGTTCTGCTGCTTTTTATCTACAGCAGTGAAAATAGATTTGGAAAACTGGGGGACTTTTCGTATTTTGTCTGTTCTGCTGCAGAGTGAGCTGTATTGGTCTTGAAGACTAATTATTCGTTCTTTTTCATAAATATTGTACAATGCATTTTGCGGTTACTTGTAGAAACTCTCTATGCGTGTAGCTTTTTAGAAGGTTTTCTTCATGTCAGTTTTTGGTGAGTAATTGTTTAGAACATAGAGCCGTGAATGGACAAAAAATATCAAGGTGCAGTGCAATGCTTTTTACAAATGTGATTTTTATGGTTAATACCGCGTTCAATGCAATTGAACCATCATTTATCACCAAAGGAAACTTAAGTGGTACTAGATTTTTTTTTTTAACATACCAGGTAAAAATTTTTCGTAGGAAAAATCTGTAGAAAAGAAATACTGCATGTTCAGAATAGCTTCTTCTTCTTTTTATTAAAAATAAAAGAAACCCAGCAGGTATTTTTGTGATGATTAAGTAAAAGACAGAATATTTTGTATGTATTCTGCACATGAAGTAGGATTGTAAAATGTTGTTTACACAATTGACACTGCGCTGTGTGCCTTGGACAAGCCTGGGCCCATTTAAGCACACCAGAATTATGCTTACCACAGTAAGGTTACCAGCCAGTAATATCACATGTTTGCCATCTGTGACTGGTATGCTGCTCAATTTTGCTTAATAGCCGGAAATTTTCAAGCAGTATTTTTTCTAAAGCAGCTCAATAAAATTGGGCCCTGGTCTGAGGTACACGGTGGAGGAACCTACAGCGTAATTTATGGTGTTGTTTACCGTGGAACTCTGCGCTTTACTGGCCATAGAATCCTGCACTTTATTTTATTCTACAGAGCAAAATATTTAAACAATTTTGTGGTGAGTGGAGCCATAAAATTGGGCCAACATACCGCTGTTTTAAAGCAGAAAGCGGGGCTTGGCAAAATTTTCTGCTGAAGCAAAAATTTGCAGGGAACCAGTCACAAACACTGTACAGTAAATGGTATTTTGGCTGGTAACCTGTTCCAAGCAAGATTTTTTTGTGCTAAGCAGTTTCTTGTGCTTAACTTGTTTTTTAATTGGGCCCAGTTGAACAGTTAAACCATCGCATAGCGCTTGTTTTAGCATGTTAGATGAATATGCAAAGAATCATATTTTAGATTTTCGTCAAAAGCGTTTCCAAGTTTGAATCACTTCGAAGAAAATTCTGGCAATTTCTTTGTGAGCTTAGGGCTTAAATGTAAGGCCAAATCTGAATTGGTGTTTGCAGCTATGGCTATGATTGTTGCTAAGGGTGTTGCTAAGGACATCCTATACTTCAACGCATGATTAAGCAGCGATCCAGCCATAGCTGTAGCTGTAGTTTCCAATTTGGACATGGCCTAATTGCCAAAAGTATCAGATCTATCTTTTTTGATCAGATGGACAGTCTTGAGATTTTCTCTTTGTCAGTCTTCATGCGGGTTGTTTTTCTTATTACGCTAAACCACACTAATGTGTGTTGTATATTTTGAAATCTTGCAGACGCATTGACGCAAGACTAATAACACTCTTGATGTTTAGTGTTGAACTTTGACCAAATCAGTCTAGATTACTGCTGACTTAAACAGAAAACTGACCTCATTGTACTGGAGGTGTTTTATGTATTCTACGTTTTTTTGTTTTGCTGTGAGAAATAGAAGTGATACTATTACCATGATTAAGGGGATTTTTTAGCCTCTGGGTGTCTGTATTGACAAAAGTATAAGTACTATGTATAAATGCTGCATTAATTTTGTTTTCAATAATGTCTGTGTACGTGAACTCATGCCTTTGTCAGGACTTGTATTTAAAAAAATTAAATAATAAATCCCCACCAAATCTTAGGCGTTCTTGCAACATGTGCACAAACTCCTCTTGTAATTGTTCCGTTTTTAGGTGTGGCCCAAATTTAGGTCCTGTTCTATTGACGTCATCAAGTGTCACGTGACGTCACCTTAAATGTGCAGTTATACAAGATTTTTGTTCAAAGAAAAAATTGTGTGATCGAGCTGACGCTTTGCATTGAACATTGAAACTCATTAAACAGTTAAATCTTGCAGCTCGTGAGAAATTTCAAAATATTTCTGTCTGTTTTGTATTTACTGAACATTACCAGAAGGTTTTAAATTGAAAAGCTTAAAGTTTCATGACCTGGTTTTTCACCAGAAAGAATCTTTTTTACAGGATATTGTTTTCTGAACAAACTTTGACAGATGACTGTTTCAAAACAAAATAAATACAAAAACTTATGCCTATGCCACGGACATTGTAACATGCAAAAATTTGTGCCCATATTATACAGGATCCTGACAATAATTCATTTTTAGTTTCAAATTAACTTCACTGGCAGATTCATGCAAAAAGCAAATAGATATTTTAATTTAAAAATTTATTTTTGAGTCAAATTGGCAAAAGATTTGACCTAGTATCTGAAAGTAAATTAGTGAACCTTTCAAAGTAGGTATTTTGAAAGAAAAAAAACCCAGTAGACTATAGGACTTGTTCAGTTGTGGTGTGACCGGCCCAGTGCTAAAACTACCGGACTCTACCCAGCAGTCTAAATTGGGTACTCTAAGCCCTGATTTGTCTGTGTGTGTCTGAAACATTTGTTCAAATTGTTCTCGTTGTCTTCTCTAAGGTTGGTTTCTGCCTTTATTCTTACCAATCATATTTTAATAACAATAATAGTAGTAATAATAATAACTAGTTCTTATACAGTGCATTTTACAATAACGTTTCAATGTGCTTTACCTACATGTAGTACCCTGGTCATTGTGCCAATAGCGTTCCTGTAATCTTTCTCAGCTCCCTGGGGAGTATACAGCCCTGTGCTGCCTGGCGCTCTGAAGGCTGATTCAAACACAATATCAACCTCTACCCTCGCAGGTAACCCATTTATACCCCTGGTTGGAGAGAAGCAACTACAGTAAAGCATCTTGCTCAAGGGCACAAGTGTCATGACAGGGATTTGAACCAACACCCTGATGACTTTACTACCAGAACTTGAGTCCGATGCACTAGACCGCTCGGCCATGACATGCTGATTTTATCCTCTTGCAAAGATACGTCAATTAGTGTAGCATCATAGTACATAGTTTTAAAAGTAATCATTTACTGTTTGTTCCTTTTTAAAACAATTTCTTGTGGGACCAATAATATTTAGAGAAGCTTGTAATAATTTGCTCTCCATTGGAATCAGGTGGTCTGGTTTGTTCAAAGAAACCTTGTTTGGTATTACAACCATTTTGTTTAACGTGCTTGTACATTTGAGGAATTCCTTGATGGGTTCAGATGGCCTACATATTATAGCAAAACAGTGGCGTATCTAAGCGAGGAAGGGCGGGATATTGCTGTATTGAGTTATTCATTTGTGCATGTTTTTTTTTCATCCCATGGGGGAAGGAGGTAAGGGTTCTAAACAGCAACCCCTCCCCCCCTCTTCCCCGGCCCTGGCTGGCTAAGGCACTTCAGCAAAGTCATGTAGGCATTCATCAATGTTGTTTATTTGTTTCCTTTAAACAATATGAAAATGCTTTTATTTATACCAATATGAGTTGTATTCTCTGTTACAAGTCCGTCCTATAAAGGGACAAATGTCCTGGAATGTAGTACTGGACTATTGTTCTCAAATTATGTGAGATTTTTGTCAAATTTCAGTGTTTATGTAAAAGTGCTTGAAAATTAACCCATCGTTGGTTTCTATATGTATGTGTTGTGATTTGATTTAATAAATTTTTCTGGTGCAAAAACAGATTTGTTTTTGTTTGTGAAACAGACCCTTTGTTATGAATCACACGCCCTCTGAAAAAAAGCATTATTGTTTCCGTCTGCCAGTGTCATTCTATATGGTACTATTTCAGAGTGACAAATGTGGAACATCACGTCATTGGTTGTCAACATTAAGATGGGTCTGTATGTTCTACACAGGAGTTTGTCATTGTCATATGGTCAAATTCAATGCCTTTTTGGTTGAATATCAAAGAAATAAATGAATGAACTAAAAGCTCCCATTACAAAAATGTACAGACCTACATGTATATATTTGAAATGTGACATTAAATGGTTTTGGATTTCGCACTTGAAGGATGTCTAACCTGTCTAATACAATGGCATTTTACACGATTTTAACGCAAGGTTAGGGACTTCAATTTTGGGGATTAACAAAGAAAAATTTACTAGATCAGGATTTGAACCTCCGGATTTACATTCTGTCACTCTACCAACTGAGCTATTTGGCCAAAATGTTGGCAGTCTCCCTGTTTTGAAAATATCTTTTTATCGGGATGCCAGTCGAAGCCATTCGACCTTAAACTGCCAAATAACCAGGGGCGGATTGCACCAAGCGGTCTTAATTCAGTCTACGCACCATAGCGGTCTTAAATCTGTCTATGCGCCATAGCAGGCTAACTTGAGACACGCTAAGCAGTCTATATTTTGTAGCCGTTCTTAAATCTTAAGCCTGCGCTAAGCTGGCTATAAACGGTTTTAGTTTTGTCTTCAAGCATGGCGTTACAAATGTTAGTGTTAGTCGATGATTTTATGCAAAGAGTCCTACGACGAAACCATATTATTATTTGATAGCATTTACTCGGTCTGTAATTTTGTCCCAGGCTTTACACTTCACACAAAACATCAAACAAAATCCTGAAAAAACTAATCACATCACTTGAACAAGTCTATTCTTTATTTACATTTTTGCATCTGAAAACTTCACAGCCTTTACATATGGGCGAACTATCCATGGTATTCCTGCAGATTTCTTTCCCAAGTTTGTTTAAAATAACTAGATCAGAGATGACACATTGTTTCTATTTTTCCAATAGAGTAAGTAACAAAATTATGCGATCCAACTAGCCACCAAAGCTTATAAGCAAGGTGGTACACATGTCATGATATCATACCCTTCCTAATTTTAATAACCCATTCTCAATCGGCCTCGCTTATTAAATTTGCGGCTGTGGGAGGTTTATAAGTGAGCAAACAATGCTTGGCAGCTTGCCAATAAACCTACGGTGGCTGGGTGAATCGGCTGATAAAATCCACTACTTAAGGAGTTTATAGCTCAGAGATAAAACCAATTATGAAATTCTGGCAATTTTGTCCCCAAGTTTGTAATAAATCATTGAGATCAGAAATAACACAGTAACACCCAATGTGTTTATATTTTACTAATAAAACAATTCTCTTTGTGTTAGAATGAAAAAGATCACCACAAAATGAAACAAACTAACACCTCTCATGCCTCTGGGAAACCTGCACTTACTGAATGAGAGTGAATGACTAGCCAGGTAAATCCATTGTTCTCGGAAATGTGCAAATGCTCCGAACTGACAAACACAATGGAAATGTACAAAGTAAGTCTGCTGCCACCTAGCGTTCCAAAGTCCCCCATTGCCTCGATGCCCTTGGTCATTACCCTGGTGCCCCCTTCAAACGTTCCAATACAAATTTACAACTTCCTCATAGAGGTGCCCTTTACTAAGGAGAAAACGCCTTGGTGCCCTTGCCCTTTCAAGACTGAAGCATCAGACCCTGCCCACATCTATGCACTTTGATCTTTGTGCCCCAAACAAGTGCAGATTTCCCAAAGGTTTATTATAATAATTCCATTTTGAAAATAATTTAGGACGGTCTGGGATCTACTTAGTTGACACTCTGGTCTTCTTGTCCCATGAATAATTGGCTCCATAGGATTTAGGTTTCATGGCCTTGAATGAAGGCTCTTCAATCTCGTACCACCATCCTAAAATTGATCAACAACAAAAAGACAAAAATAAGCATAAAGTGAAACTGCATTTTGGCAAAAATCTATGCTCAAAATGATCAAGTCAGTGAAAATATCTTTATTGTCTTCTCATGTAAACACCTTGCATGACTTTTTATTAAAAAGGGGGGGTGTTATAACGACCAATGTCCCATATGACAAGCTTCATGCAGTAACATCATGTAACCAAACTAAAGAACACTTAGTTTAAATAAGGCATCATAAACTTGAGCAAATAGACATTTTTCAAATTCAACAACCCTTACCATTCTTCTCAGCAAATGTTGCTGCTTCTTCCTTAGAACCGAATGCTAATGATATATTAGAGAAAGGATCCGCCCTGGATAACGGGGAAAAAGGAAATAATTTAAGGATAATTTTATAAAGATATTGTTTAATAAGGAAATTGGCTGCCCTATTTTTGAGTAGGCGACCTGACTTTGCAATAGTCCGCAAGATTTAACACAGGTTTGAATGTATTTGCAAGAATCTTTTGAACCAAAGCTCAATTTTTTCACGATCAAAATGTCTTCTTTCTGTTCTTTCACTGCTAGTTACTAAATAGCTGGTTAATATATCACCCACTGCCGGGCACTAATACCGGGCACTGCCAGGGTAACCCTAGCAGTACCCTGTATTAACCCTAGCAGTACCCTGTATTAATACAAGGCACTGCTAAGGTTAAGCAAAATACCCCACCTTGAGTAGGCAACAGGTTATCTCTTTTGATAAAAATACTTTTTTAAATTTGTACTAACGTGGATGCCCATCCCATGAGTGGATTTTCCCATCTCTCTCTGGTCTCAAACTCCAGCTTCCATTGATGGGTGTTGTTGGTGCCAGACTGCATAGCATTTCTGGCTGGGACAAAGATGCGGACTCGACGCGTCTTGATGTGTTCGTCTGGAATGCCAGACACTGCGGTGATGTCCATCTGGATTGGTAACACGTAGAAGACAAATAAGAAAAGACAAATAGTTGATTTGACAATCGATTATTCACAAATGCTGAATCTGACTGCCATTTTTTCACTAATTACACTGCTGGACGTGTTGGTCGAACTGCGTTATCGGTCAATCACAGTGCCTGGGATGGGTTGATTCTGTATTTACTAGAATATATCAACTTCAGTTACTTACCTTTAAACGAAATTCTCTAGAGTTGTGAATTATAAACAAAGAAAAGGTGTTTCGACTGGTGGCAGAGGGATCGACCGATCATGTAAATCAACCGATTGTGCTCAGTCTCTGCTCTGGTAAGTTTTTACAAAAAAGATTTACGACCGCGACAAGACCTCTCTAGTCTCTTTGCTGAGCTGAGTGAAGGTCTGTTGACGTTACCGACGCTTGGTCGTAATGCGTGAATGAAACAAACTTGTGCACTTTAAACGGCAATGTGCGAATACACATGACACTTGTAAAGTCTATCTTTAGTCTACAATAAAATGTAACGAATTGCAGTTTGTCGAATTGCCTGTCGTTGTGCCATCAGTAACAATTGTCATTGCATTTATATTTAAATAATATAAATAGAAAGAAGAATGGACATAGTATTTGTCCGGAAACTAGACCACGGCACAAGTTTGTTTTAAGGGTAGCAACTGTTACGACAAACATACACTTTTGTCCTTAACAACTTCAACCCGTGTCTCCTGTTGTCCCTCCTTTACCGTCCTTAAGGCAGTAGTTGAAATGCATCGCTGAAAGATGTTAAAATGCGAAGATTTCGTGGCTAAACGACACAGAGATGCCATCTTTTAATCGGATGGTTGTAACGTATTATAAACTAAAGAGGGCGCTGTTTCACATTATGAAAAAATGGCGGCGGTAAAGAAGTTGGCAGAGATGTTATTGATCCCCGACGTTACATTGGGTCCATTTGATTCATTTCCTGAATTTCAAGAGTTGTTTCCTCCCAAGTATAGGTATGTTTAAAAACTGGTGCAACGTTACTTTAGACTGAGCAAGGACTGACCATATGTAGGAAGGAAAATCCTCAGTGACACTGTCACTGACAGTGACACTGACTGTCACTGAGTGACCAGTGACAGACAGTCACTCAGTGACACTGACAGTCTAGTATTTACATGATTTATGGCCTAATGACGTAATGTAATGCTTTATCATATCACTCAGCTCAGTCATGTCACTGTCAGCACTCAGTCAGTGTCAGTGTGACAATACTCAATAGTTGCACCACCATGCACTGCAGCAGACTGTATTGCAACTCTGTACACAGTCACACAGTCACAGTGCCGTTCTCGCTAGTGTCATGGTGTCAGTCAGTGGTGGAGGAAGGAAAAAACACACTCTCTGACCTGCTCAGCTGTATGTCTGAGTCTGAATATTGAATAACATTTTATCATGTTTTATTTATAAGTTTAATCATATCAAGCTATTAAAAGATAGCTCCAGATTCTAGTCCACTCCATGCTTTGATAAAGTAAAGTTTAACAACTCTTTTAAAAAATGACTACAGTTTACACACTGCCCAGACACCTGAAGATTAATAATATTTTATAAAGTAAATGTGTTTATCCACTCCAGGCAATACTCTCCTGTCTTGAAAAAAGTGGTTTGTATTATTAATAAGGACAATTATAAAAGACCTTTACTCTTTAGAAGCAAGTGTAGTTTAATTGGCTGTTGCAGGCCTGACTTCGTTGGCAGGTTTTCCTATAGTAGTAAAGGGCAACTCTTGACTCAACAAAGTCAAGTGTTGCCCTTTACTAGGAAACACTTAAACTTGAAGTATTTAACTCAAAGGCAAGGAAGGCAACTTATAGGCCAGGAAGGGGCATGGCGGCAATTGCCTCCATGAAGCCTATCAGTATCAGGCATGCTGTTGCCATTAGGGAGATTGGAGTAGCATATTAACTTAACAGTTATTTATTTTTCCCATTTGCTCTCAACAGGGATCATCCTGATGCTCGTCTTTTGTACAGAGCCTTCCAGAGGCAAAGAAGAGTGTTACGAGAAAAGGTTGCGAAAGATATACAAAGAAGATATAAAAGAGGTCTTCATCTAGTAAGTTGCCAACCCCAACGCCAAACCCACAACTTAAAACCCTCCAATTTGAATTTCCCATATCCAATGGGTTGAACCACATTGATGTCTTTCTGTGAAAACTTTCAGAGACCATGGCCCATTTTCATGACTCTGCTTTGCATTCAGTGCTCTCCCTTAACAGTGGTCCGCTGGCCCAAATGCCAGTCAAAACACCCAAGGACCAGTCAGAATTCTATCCAACTAGTCCGGCAGGCAATCTGATTGCTTGCCACCACTACGTGTAAACTACTGATTGTTCATATTGGTTCAAATTACAAGTCCCATGCACATGACATTGTTGAAAGGAAACCTCAAAATAGGGAACAGTGAAAAAGCAGAGGGACCAGTGAAATGTCAAGCTAGCTGGTCCTTCTGGCTAGTCACTGAAAAAGTTAAGGCCAAACCCTGATATTGAAAGCGAAAAATTGGCACTTAAAAAAATGAAGCAGAAATTCGTAAAAGTATTTCACTGGTTACTAAGGAATTTGTTTGTATTTTGTTAATGTTTTTTTTTATCTGTTCCCCAGGGTAATGCGAGTTTGCCAGACCACAGTGGTACAGAGAACCAATCCCTGGAGCAAGCCGTCAGTTTTTTAGAGAGCAAAGAGGCAGAAGTAGAAGCGGTAAATATTTCCATTGGTCAGATATTCTCGCAGATCAAAAACAATGTCCCCCCTTTTGCAAATCCTGATCTTTTTTTAAACGTTATGATGTTGAATTAATTTTTTTCATTGTTCAACCCAAAAATTATTTTTAGACTACCCAATCAGTTTTCCTTGTGGTTTTTTACTTGATAATTTAAAACAAAAAGTTGCATCCCCTTAAGGTGATCCCTCTACTGCCACTTCCCAGGTTGTATCATAAACTAGGTCGTGATCCCTGGCTGTAAGGCAGTTACAGGTTGAATGGCTTCTGACTGGCACCCCCGAACAAAGATATTGACAAAATAGGGAGACCGCAAATATTAGCACTAGATAGCTCAGTTGTTGAGGCGCTGGCATGTTAATCAGGAGGTCGCAGGTTCAAGTCCCACTTAGTAAATTTGTTCTTTGTTCAACACCAAAACATGTTATGTAAAGGTTTTTGGAGGAGTAAATTTATTGCCATCTTCTAGTTTTCAGTAGACACAGTCATTCAAACAACTATCCTGTGTAGGTTTCATCAATTTAGGTTATCTTGCATGTATGACCAACTTTTGTGAACTAAAATGAAAAGTCTGGGTGGATATTTGCATCAGCCGTCTGGCTGCCCCCAAAATGTTGAGGGATCTCCAAAGTTTGTTCAGGTCCGCCAGAAAATATTGGCGTGCATGTCATGCAACGTGAAGTGGTTAAATCATTTACTCTGTTTTTATTGTTCATACAGGACCTGAAGGCCACAAGAGAAGAGATAGGCAGTCTAGAGCAAGAAATCAAAAGGTTAGCGTTCATTATAGCGTTTTATATAACACCCAAGCAGATCCTTGCTATTTGATTGGAGGATTGTCCGTCACGTGATAGCAAATAAACGTACAATTGCACGCTACGTCATTAACAGTGCATTTTTTCGTTCCATTCACCGTGCATTTTTCGTTCCGTCCGATTTGTTCTATAGCACGGTGCGTACCACATCATTGCGTGCAGGTGTCTTTGATAATGCAGCAATACAGTAATACTGCAAGGCACATACTACATTACGGCGCTCGCGTGTCTCAAAACGTGAGCAGTACAGAACGGGCTTGGTCACTGTTGAATCCAAACAAACCGAACCAAAAGAAATGGGTGAAATGTCACAATTATTTTGTTTATTTTGAAAGTTGTATCCTCCAATCAAAATGACAAAGATCTACTTGGATGTTATATAAAACAAATAATGAATGTTTTTCATTCGTGCAGGAGTGAGAATATTTTCAATCGTTGAAAGATGGAATGTTCCATTCAACTTGGTTCCGCCTCGTTGAAAAGAACATTCCATCTTTCAACTCATGAAAATATTTGCACCATTGCACTCATAAACATTTATTATTTGTATACTAGTGCATCAAACTCAAAAGGTCTGGTAACCAAGCTCATCGGAGTGTAGGTTTGAATACTGATAGATTTGTAACCCAGGCCTGGATGGAGGCAATGGCCTCCATACCCCTGGTCATTCCACTAGTGCCCCTTGAAATGTTCCAGGACAAATTTAAGTTTCCCTCATAAGGAAAGCTTCCTTGCCCTTAAATTAAAAAAGCCTAAGTATCAGCCCTGATAACCTGTGCCCGCATTTTTCTGCTGGTGCTGCATACTCCTAAGGTGTTGAGATGGTTTCAGGAATGCCTTGGACCCAACTTGAAAGTAAACTACATGAATGTCTGTAATGTGTCTTGATAACGCCGCATTGGTAATTGTTTGTACAGGTGTGCCCTGCAGATGGAGAAAGCTAACCCCATGGGCCAGCTAAACTGGAACGATGACGAGTTCACACTACCTGAAGAACTGAAGGTATGTATACATAGTTTTAATGATGCCATTTAAAATACAAAATGACCTCAGGATGTGTCAGTCTTTTTAAAGGTAGGGTCATAGATTGGTTTGTGTCAACGTAATGCTGATTTATAGGCAAAAGAAAGATACAATAAAAAGTAACATGTGAAAGTTTCAGCAGAATTGAGTGTCTACTTGCCGATAAATTTGCAAAAAACTGTCACAGTATTTTCACAAGAACGTTGAATCCATCATGTTTAGAGAAGTGACAGCAGGTACAACCGCATCTCTGGCTGCAGCATTCACAAACGAACACCAACCCTCAGAAATTCTGGGAAACAATTCATGCAGGAATCGTTTCTCAGATTCAAATGTTTATTGACTTCTAATCAACGGGGAGGGACATTTCAGATGAAATAATTTCACAGGATGCTTACTACCATTACCATCTTTAGAGCAAGTAAGCTTTTGGATAGAAATTACTAAAGGCCCTTGGATCCAGATCTTGGGATGTACATCGAAGTAATGGTATTTCCACTATTCGATATCCCCCCCCAGTTATAGATTCCAAGGAACAGTATCTTTTATGCTAGGATAGTAGATCTTTTTTTTTATATATATATATATATATATATATATGTGATTTTTTTTATATATGAAGAACAGTGGCGTAACCGGACATTTTCATTTGGGGGGGGGGGGCAAAGACATAAATTGGGGGCTAATTAATGTATCAAACCATTCATTTGTGCATTTCCATCTCTCTTTTTTTGGGGGGGGGGGAGGGGGGCAGGAATTACACGGAGGCCATGGCCTCCGTTGCCCTGCTCTTGGCCTTGGTGCCCCTACAAAAGTTTCCAATAGACTTTAAGATTTTCCAATGAAAGTGCCCTTTGCAAAATGCAACTGGCCTTGCCCTCTCAAATATGAAATTCCAGGCCTGGGGGGGCAAGAATTCTCAGCAGGGGGCTTTAGCCGCCCCTGCCCCCCTCTGGTTATGCCACTGCTGAAGTAAATCACTGCATTTCGTTTCACTAGGCAGCTATACATAAAAAAGGGCCTGAAGTCAGATTGAAGTCTGAAGTTTCATTACCATTACCCAAGACGTTAACAGGTTTCATTTTGTTCTTCCCCCTTCCAGAGTTTGGCAACCGCACTCGTCAATGACTCCAGAGTACTGGATGATAAAACATGAAGTGAATCAAGAGTCCAGGTATATTGTACAGTACATCATATAAGTAACATTCACCGACAGGTGCTCTGTCGATTGAATTTTAAAAAACTCCTTTATTGGGAATTACAGTCAATGGAGAATTGTACAAATATGTAAGTGATATAAAACAAAACAACATGGTTCGATAAACCGTGCAAATCTCACGCATTTAGACTATTAAAGGCAGGGTATACTTTTGGTAATTACTCCACAAGTTAATGACCATAAAAACTTACTTGGTAAAGAGCACTGGAGAGCTGTTGATATTATAAAACATTGTTAGAAGTGACACCCTTTGAAGTAATGTAGTTTTAGAGAAAGAGGTTATTTTTACCCCAAAATTTGAATCTGAGAAAGGCTTTAGGTCTCAGGCATCTGAAAGCACACAATTCTTTGTAACAAAGGTGTTTTTTTCTTTCAATATTTTCTTACAACTTCGATGACCAATTACAGGTGTGTTATTTTGTTTATATGTTGAGATACACCAAGTGAGGATACTGGTCTTTGATAATTACCAATAGTATACCCTGCCATTAATCCTAGCAGTGCCCTGAACCATAAATCTAAGGATTGCACACTTTATGGTTTGGTAAATAAAAACTGAGTAAGGGGCCATTATATTTATCAATGTTTTTAAGTTTATTTTTTTTTTTATTAACCCACCCACCCCAATTTTAAAATATTGACTGGCTATTCAATAAATTCTATAGTGAAGGACAAAGCGATGTCCCAGCTCACTCCTGAAAGGACTTGTGAAAGAATTTCCTGAAATGTAACCCCACCAAATTTTTTGGGAGGAAAGCATTAAATTCTAAAATATTGATAACTCTAAATAAAAAAACAAAGCAGTCCTTATTTGTCTCTGGTCATGTTGCAACCAGGGGCCCCAATGTCATACAGCTGCTGAAGTACAAAAAGTAGCTGAGCACAAACTAACATTTGCTTACCAAGATAAGGTTACCAGCCAAATTAACACGTCACATGTACCATCTGTGACTGGTGTCCTACTCAAATTGTTACGTAGTATTTTCTGCTGAAGCAGTTCTATGAAATCGGAATCTGAATGATCAAATTTTAGAGAAAATCCCTGTTATGCCTAGGTACAAATGGGTCATTTACAATCTACACATATGGAGGTTCTTATGAGCCAAATACAGTAACGATAAGTGTCATTTTACATGAAATTGGAGATTTCTAAAATTTACACGAAATTGGAGATTTCTAAAATTTACACGAAATTGGAGATTTCTAAAATTTACACGAAATTGGAGATTTCTAAAATTTACACAACTTACAACTTACAACTGTACACATGTTTATGTCATGTACACATTATTTATTAAAATTGCTTTAAACAGTTATCATACAGAAGTGAATCAGATGATCTTGGTTTATACGTTGGAAGAACACAAGAATGAAAAGCAACCTGTTTAAGTACAGGTGCTGCAGGTGGTATCAACAAATAAAGGCCATAGCAGTGGGTAGACAACTGCAGAATTTCACCAAGTCAATCTTCCAAATTGGCCACAGTGTCGGGTAAAACCCTGAATTGGCAAAATCAGCCGTTTCCAGCAGTATATTTTACCCTAAACATATTCAGGCCTGGAATTACACAGAGGCCACAAAGGCCCTAGAGTCTTGGCATTGATGCCCCTTCAAAATTGTTCCATAGACTTAATAAGATTTGGAGATGCCATTTGCAAATTGAAAATGGCCTTGCCCTCTCAAAGATGAAATTTCAGGCCTGAGAATTCTCGTAAGGAAGAGGTTCTTTCACAAGTACTTGAGACATAAGAACGACAAAGGACTTATCACAAAAAGAAGTTGGACCATATGCTAAAAAGATTTAAATTATCTTGAGTATAGCTCTAAAAAATCCACCCAACATCTACATTATACAAGTACTGTATTAATTTATTATAATATATTCATAATTCAGCTAGTAGACAGGTAGTCATTTTGCATAATAATTTATTTACTTACATATTCGTAGAGTAGAAGTATACATACATACATACATGTACATGGAGAAAAGTTGTAGATTATGAACCTGAACACTGACAAATACTTTCTGCATAAAACATGTTAAAAAGCTTAATCCAGAGCTCAATTTTTGTTAACACTATCTGAATATTAACTAAGGGCCATTTACATGATCTAGAAAAACCAATGGTTTTAAATATCAACGTTTCAGCCCATACTACTACAGACAGTAGGAGTGTACAGAGACTGACGTCCTACCAGGGCTACTGCAAACCTCAATTTTAGATTTCAATTTTTTCCTGTTCAATTGTTGTTTTGTTTTTTTTCAGGGGGGAAACGAATTTTAAACATTTTTTTAATTCTGAACTTCCCTTAATTATTAGCAAGTTATCCTAATACACAAAACTATCTTATGAACCTATCATTTCTAACGCAAAACCTATTTTGTTATATTATTTGCAGGTCACGTGATGATTTTATAACAGTTGTTTCAAATTTCTAGTGGGTAATTATCACTGAAAATAAACTAAAAATGCTTTAAAAAGTGAATTAAAACATCCACACATTATTGTATGACGAAATGCAGAGCAGTGCAAGTGTTGGGAAAAACACATTCATTTCAAAGCTTGTGACTGCTTTTCTGTCAATTTTTGCTCAGCAAATACATGTAAATGTAGTAAGCAGTTTTCTCTACAAAGCACACCATTAAATACCCTGTTTTCTAAAGACTTGAAGGTGCTACTTCATTAGGTTTATCCTGGCTGGTTTGATGAGCTAGAATTTCACACATGAATGATGCAATTGAGTCTAAAGATATTGAAGCAAAAGGTAGGAAAGTTACATATATATGCACACCTTGGATTTGGGCACAAACTACATGTACTTGGGTAAAACATTAGTGTCAATCTAAAAGCTCTCTGATTACAAAGTCTACACCAGTAAAAATCCTCCAGAGAATTACTTCTGTCTGAAATAATAATAATAATAATAATAATAATAATAATAATAATAATAATAATACAAAGCATTTATATGGCGCTATACAAAGAACAGAGTGCCTAACAATGGGAGGGCAACAAAAGAACAAAAACAATAATGACAAAAATAACAAAATAGCATTTGAAGATTTCCCCCAAATCACCATCAGCTTATTTTGATTGGTGTAAGCATTTAACAGTTTTTGTTGTTTTCACTCAAAGTACAAACAGGACGATTCAAATTTATAAAATCTTCATAGGTGGGTTGGATTGCTGAATGTCGTGTTCACATAAAACTGCAGGATGGAAATTAATTTACTTTTAAAAAATCCATCGATGTATTGACCTTTTTTGCTTTCAAGTGGGTTTTGATGCATAAAAACCGTAACTATTTTAAAATTACCATTCTTTGTTAAAAGTTATCTCATTAAAAACTCTCCTACTGTCTGACCATTCAATATCATCGACATTGGTTTTGAATGATAAACTATGCCAGCCTGCAATATGATATCATGTGGTGAATGCATCTACACAGTACATAGTCAACCCTCCTACTGTCTGACCATTCATTATCATCCACTGTGGTTTTGAATGATAGATAAACTATGCCAGCCTGCAATGTATCATGTGGTGAATGCATCAACATATTTACACGGTCAACCCTCCTACTGTCTAGCCATTCCATGTGATATCCACTGTGGTTTTGAAAGATACAAACTATGCCAATATGATTGAAATAATTATTGCACACATGGAACAGTTGTACCACCATACACAACCTGTGTAGTTGAGCCATGGTTTCAAATGATTGGTCAACTTATTGGAAAATAATATAACAAAGCTCTGTTTGAGGTTTATATATTAAAAATGCTTTGTTTACATTGTTTACAAGTGTAGTTTTTGTCGTAAAATTTAATGCATTTAAGAAACCATTGTCTCCCAAATTTCATTAAGTACTTCCTAAGTAAATATTTCAGCTGTTTATTCATGAAAGGTCAAATACAATCAGACATTGTTTACATTCAAAATTAAAATTGCACTGCATCATTAAAAAATTAAACTAAAAAAAGTAAAATACATACAGGTAAAGCTGGCAAATCACCTCACTTTGCATGCAATGTTTTCAAAATAAAACACCATGCACAATCATAACACAGAAAGAAGTACTCTTACTGATCTGACTTCAAATACTTTGTTAAAAATCACACACTAAAAAAAGAAATTTAAGAAAGGAAACAACCTAATGGAGGCTACAGGAATAATTATGTAGAGCTCGTAGATCCGTCAGCCGTGTTTGATAGCAGGTGTTCCTCAGCTGCAAGTAGCATCTTCCTCATTTCTGGCCACATGGCCCTGTCGGACATTTCCAGGGCTTCGGAGATTATGACCCACTTGTAACCATCGTGCTCACTGGACAATTTGATCGGCGTATTCCAGTCTCTCAGCTGAGCCAGCCAATAGACAACCTCTTTAGTCCTGTTTCCCTTTGTCTGGTATGTGAGCGTCCAGTGGTTATCTTTATATATGTTCAGATGTTCTTCACGAAGGGCTGCTTCCTCAAATGTTTCTCTGAGAGCTGCATTATAGATGGTTTCACCTGCATCTACATGGCCTGTGGGTTAAAAAGGAAGGTACACAACTGATATTAGTTGAAATTCCACTTGCTATATGTAGGCCTGAAAAACAAATTCTTATTCAAGAAATATTTTTGTGCAATTTCTCATTTAAAGGAACATTACAGAATTGGTTTTTCTAACAAAACAGTTGCTGGCAGTGTAATCACTTTATGTAATCCACCATATACATAAACTGACAAACCTGTAAAAGTTTGAGATCAATCGGCCATCTGGGTCACGAGAAAATAGTGAAAAACCGTTTACACATTTGCATGAAATCGTATAGATTCAACAAATGAATAAAACGCTCACTGAGCGATAAACTCCAATCGGAAAATTAGTTTATTCATTTCTCATCAAGTATGGCATTTCAGACAGAAATATTTCCAGGGATGTTTTCTACTATCATCATCATTAGACCGTGTGAGTTTTATGTAAATCTGTGATCAAAAAGTATATTTTACAAGTTTTTTTTTACCAATTCTGTAATGTTCCTTTAATCTGACTTACATTATGCCTTGAAGTGCCCCCACTTGCAGGAAGGTTTTATCCCCTCTTGATGTTACCTCCATTTGTTGTACCTATTTCATTTTTCTTATTTTGATTTATCAATGTTTTTGTTGTAACTTGAAATTAATCTGAATGAAAATAAATAAACAAGTTACAACAACAGAGCTACAACAACAGGGGCCTGTCATCTTGCCCTCTTAATAAAGTCACCCCCTGCACAGTCTCCCTATAGTCACCCACTATAAACACATGTAAGGGCAAGTCCGACTCCCAAGACTTGCAGTTTACTAGAGTAAGACTTAAATCAACAGCCTATGTCCTGTCCATTATGCACTGTAAACTGATGGTGTTAATATAAGTTATAGTGAATTGAATTTGACTTGATTCAACCATGGAGGTACATGTAGACTTCAACTCAAAAGAACAAAAAATTGAGAATGCACAAAAGCCTCCAGTAAGCCTAGGTAGGCCATTCAGCAGAGCCAACATTTGACCCATATTAATAGCTAGCAATAGTATTGCTATAAATTAATCGACAAAACAAAGTATAGTTTGAAAGCCAACATTGTTATTAACATATGAATCATTAATATTATTTTAATACATAAACGTTGAGTCATTAGGCTGGCTGAGCCTGAGTAACTGATTTGATAAAGTGAATATTAATCTGACTTCAAAAGGGAGTGACTGTGGGTTGAGCGAATAATTTAAACAACTTACAATTTGCATTTTGGTTGAGTGGGACAACCAGCCACTCATATCAGATACTTTTAATTTAAAATAATGTTAATTAATTATTCTTTTCTAAGGCCGGGTCTATCTGCTTTCCCCCTTTGGCATTTCGCATTGCCTCCACACACTTTTGATTGAACTGTCCGGAAAATGGACAAGATAGTTTCTGCTGCAAAGAATTCATTAAGATAACAAACCTTTTGGTGGCGACCAGTGGAACTTATGTGTCGGCTTTTTTAACATCAGATACTGAATTTCTTGTTGACATCGGCGGAAAACGAGTAATCCACCAGCTTTCACAATATCGACAGACCGTGCCATGTGCATTATGAAAACGACCGAACGGTAAACTGTTAATGGTGTTATTACAGTGTATTGTACAATGGCGTTTTTATGGACTCTCTTTTTATGAGTAGAGAAAGGGGGCGGGCTTCTCCGAGTCGCTCCTCGTTAGGAACAGTTGCCGAAGTAAGAATAATAACTATTCGCGAATGGGTGGAAATCCCAAAGCGATCTTAATTCTAGAGAGAATGATGATGGTTTGTGGATTGAAAGCAGATGAGATATCTGATATCTTTATTATTACAGAGATTATCTTTATGTTTGACTAATGTTAAGAATGTGCTACATAATCCATGTCAATGGATGGAAACATGCCCCAATCGTACCCACGCTTGCCAATTGAAAAGTTAACAAGCTGTATCTCTCTGCAGTTATTTACCTTCACCATTGAGCTTTTCACACACACCCAAAAAACGTTTTATTTCTGGTATGTAGAAGTTGAATAAAATTACAAAAGAGTCTCTAATTTGCATGTTTAAAAGATTGTATTTGTGTCTTATAAATCTTTTGTGTGCTAAAAACGGGGTATAATGCCGGCATGACTTCGACCTGTGCCCTGTGGAGCGTTTGAGAGGCTCCATTGGGTGGTTGCACTGCAGAGTGCAGACCTAACAAATTTACCTTTGAAAATGTTTAATGGCAAACAATTAATTGTGTGTGTGTGGGGAGAACCCTAGCCCTGGTGGCCTTTCACTTTTGTATTACACTACAGCACAGAGGAAGAGTCCTATATAGGGCTAGGGAGAACCCATACCTCCCTCCCAAGCCCCGCCTCCTGTCGCAATGCCATTTTGGCCGTCCTGTAACCTGTAAGGTTGCCCAATTACGAATGGCTGGCCCGTCTTGAGCTTACACAGTAGCGGATCTGGGGATGGCAGGCTAAGCAGAAGTAGCAGTCGGTTGTTGTGTTCGCTCGGCAGACACCCGCGGGCAGAGCAGTGATAACGGTCGGACCTGACGGTGGCGGGACGATTCGAAACGGATAAAACCCGAATTTAAGATGCCTTTGAGTTTTAACTTCAGTGTAAGCTTATATCCTAATACGACGGGTAAGTTTCGTTTCAAACATGAATTCTTCAATAATTTTCTCTGGCCCTAATGAAAATGATTTTTTTTATTCGTTTGGCTCGAGACGACAGCCACCACACAATGCGTGTGGCATTGTGCCATATACCGTAATTTACATAGTCAAACTACACTGACAATAGTGTGACTGTATTTCCTTCCTCCATGGTGTGACACACAGCTAGTGACATGACTGTCACCAAATGTAAAATTAAGACAGACAGCAATTATAATTAACAAATGCTCTATTCCACTTCCAGCAAGTTTGAGGTTTTGTGTTAATATTTGTAATTGTATTATTATAAAGCATTTACTCTCTAGCAAAAGTAGCAGGCCTATTTTAATCTTCCAGTCAGTCATGTCACTTGTGCCAGGCCCATAACCAGGAATTATTATTTTTTTTGGGGGGGGGGTATTTTTTTTTTGGGGGGGGGGGGCGAATGTGAAAGAAAAAGTACATCGGCAGGTTAGCACTGTTATGGGTTCATTAGATTGAGACTCAAAGGAAAGAGGCAATGACTACTTGACTTGTTTAAGAACTCTTTGGGTCATGTTCAGTCCAAGTAATGCTTTAGTACATGAGTTGCATTATACATTGTAAGTTGTCAATAGAGGGCGGTATAAGATGAGTGGTATACTCTCAACATCTCCTTTCTTTTTTAAGTCAAATGTTCAATTGAAATGTTCATCTCCAGAAGTTCAATTAAAAAGTTGAGTAATGTAAAAATCTTATATTTGACTCAGGAATATTTGATTTGTTGGTTTCTTGAGTTCATGACAGTATTTAGTGTCCAATGTCATGTGACAAAACTACTTAAGGATAAAATCCTTGTATTTGGATGGTGGTTTGATGTTTGATCTAGTACGAGTGGATTTCACTGAACTCTTGCCAGGGCTCGGTGGAATCTCTGCTGGGTTGGTTGGACTTTTTGATTTGTCCATCTGAGCATTCACTGGTTCATCCTGTGGACCATTTGAAGTAGAAACTGCTGGCGGTGGAACTGTTGCTCCACTCGAGTTGGTCACCTCTGTCTGAAGAGTAGATGCGCGTAGATGTTTACGGTTACGTCTTAGCACTTGTCCATTATCTAGTTCAATGAGATATGAACGTGATCCATCACTGTCAACGCATCTGCCTTGTTTCCACTGGATGTTGTGGTTGTTTGGCTGCAATCTGATTGGCTGTCCAATTTGCAACTGAGGTAGGGGTTTAGCGGTTTTGTCATACTGTTGTTTGGCTCTCCGTTTCTGGTGTCTAATGGTCTCCGGTACTCCTGTGATAATCTTCGGTTGAAGACAGACCTCTGTTGTCGGCAGTAGGGTACGTGTCCGTCGAGACATCAGTTTCTGAACTGGACTGCTACCATTTGCAGCGGGTGTGTTACGCCAGTCTAGAATCGCAAGATGTAGATCCTGTGTTGCTTTGGTCACCTTTTTGATGATGTTTTTCGCAATTTTGACAGCTGATTCTGCTTTTCCATTGCTCTGACTGTGGTATGGTGAGGATGTTTGGTGCTCAAACTCCCACTCTCTACTGAATTCCTCATAATCTGCGGCTATGAACTGAGGACCGTTGTCGGTGACAACCTTCTGTGGTATGCCGTGTCTGGAAAACTGTTGTTTTGTATGTTCAATGATGGTTTCTGCTCGTGTATCTGTGAGCTTGTCAAGTTCCCAGAAATCGCTGTAGTGATCAACGGTTATCAGGTAGTCGGTATGTCTGTAGTGAAAAAGATCCTGACTGACTATACTCCATCCTCGTTCCGGTATCTCGTAAGACATCATCGGTTCCTTCTGCTGTTTGTTGAGGAACTCGTTACAGGCATCGCATTGACTGACTCTGTCTTTTATCTGACTTGTCATCCCTGGCCAATACAACACTTCTCTAGCCCGACGGAGGCAAGCTTCTGCACCAAGATGACTGGAGTGAACTCGCATCAGCATCAGGCTCTGCATTGATTTGGGTATGATGGCTCGCATTCCTTTATACATTGTGCCATCTTGTACTGTGATCTCGTCTCGAAATCCAAAGAACTCGCGGATACACACTGGAACTTCATCTCTGTTCTCTGGCCATCCTCCCAGTACAACTGTCTTCAGCGTTTGAAGTACTGGATCTTCCTTCGTCGCATTTTTGATTTGAAGTTGAGTAGTATCCTTCATTCGGATGTATTTGGATTGTTGGATTGATTCAATCTCCGCATACAGTTGCTCTTCTTGTCTGAGATGAAATATCTGATGTTCAGACAATTGGCTCGTTCCGGTTGTCTTCAAGTATGCTCTGCTCAGCATGTCGGCAATGTACATCTGACTGCCGGGTAGGTACTGCACCTTCAAGTTGTACTTCTGTAATCTCAAGAGCATACGTTGAAGTCGTTTTGGCGCTGTATGTATCGGCTTAGTGAATATTGGAACCAAAGGCTTGTGGTCAGTATTCACGGTGATCATCTCTCGACCATGTAGATATTGATCAAATCGCTCACATGAGAAAACTATGGCTAGACACTCTTTCTCGATTTGTGCATAGTTTTGCTCTGCAGATGTGAGGGTACGGGACGCAAACACAACTGGTTGCCCGTTCTGAAGGAGAGTTGCTCCTAGTCCTTTTTCTGAGGCATCACATTGGATTGTGACTTCTTCCTTCAAGTCGTAATACTTGAGTACTGGAGCGCTAGTGATCATGTCCTTTATTTGTTTGAAGGACTCTTCTTGCTGTGACTGCCAAGTGAATAGCGCTGTGCTCTCAGTCAATTTTCGTAGTGGCTCACTTACATCTGCAAGCCTTGGCAAGTATCGGGAAAGGTAGTTGATGCATCCTAGCAGACGCTGGACCGCTTTCTTTGAGTCTGGTCGTGTCATGTTCTGAATCGCTTCTACCTTGCGTGGATCTGGTCGTACTCCATTGCTAGTCAACCTTTGACCCATGTATGTTACTTCACTGAGGCGCAGTCTGAGCTTTTTCCTGTTGAGCTTCAGATTTGTCTCTCTGGCACGTTGCAGTACTGCTCTCAGGTTTCTATCGTGTTCAGCTATGTCACAGCCATACACAAGAATATCATCAGCGATGACGGCTGTTCCAGGTAGGCCCTGTACAATCTCGATCTGTCGTCGCTGGTATTCTTCTGGAGCCGAATTTATCCCAAATGGCATTCTGAGATATCGATATCTGCCAAATGGAGTCCAAAATGTTGTTAAGTACGAGCTTTCTTCATCGAGTTTCACTTGATGGAATCCTTCTTTCGCATCAAGGACAGTGAAGAATTTTGCGTTAGCTAGTGTTGGCAATATCTCATCGAGTGTTGGCATCTGGTATTTGGGTCGCTTGATGGCTTTATTTAGCTCGCGTGGATCTAGGCAAATTCGCATCTTTCCTGGCTTATCCACGACTACTAGGCTACTTATCCATGCTGTTGGCTCAGTTACCTTTGCTATGATGCGTCGTTTCTCCAATTCACATATTTTGTCATAGAGTTTATCTTTCATGGGAACTGGAACACGTCGTGGTGCATTCTGGACCGGTCTCACAGTTGGATCAATCTCAATGTGGTAATCTCCCGCAAGGCATCCAAGTCCTTCGAACACATCCTTGAATTCGTGAACCAAATCTTGCTCTGATATGGCTTGAACTGCATCATGTTGTTCAACACTATTAACTGCATCATCTATGTGTACACTTATGAGACCCATCTGTGTACATGTCTGGCTTGACAGTAGTGGAGGTTGTTTAGCATTAACTATTTTGAAGTTAAGTCGATGTTTATGTCCTTTGTAGCGACATTTGAGATTACATTCTCCCATGACATCAATGATACTGTCATTATACAGCTTCAACTTGGCAGTAGATTTCTTGATTTTGGGGTTTGACGTCTGGTGAAGTTTGCACAAGCTGGCAAAGGACATTACATTGCATGTCGCCCCTGTGTCAATTTGACATTTGACTACAATCTCACCGTTGTCTGCATCGAATGTTAATGGAACAGTAAGCATTCTGTTTCCACTGTTGACAGCCCCAATCAGCTGTATGCCAAAAATTGATTCATCAGAATCAGTATCTGAAGAAGCTTCGTGTATTTGATTGAGTTTCTTCTGTCTGCATACTGACTGGAAGTGATTCATCTTTCCACACTGTGAGCATTTTTTTCCATAAGCTGGACATTTATCTCTGTTACGCTCATGTGAGGAGCCACAATATTTGCAGGTTTGCACTTTTTGACTCTGCTTGTCATCTTTGTGCTTAGTTTTGTTCTTATTGTGCTGCTTCCGGCCACCGGAGGATTCTTTGCTTTTGCGGTGCTCACTGGATTTTTGTTTCTTCACGTAGCTTACTGTTTCAGTGAGGGGAACATCTATTTTCTTTAGTTGTTCTTGAGTAAGCTCACTTATCCTCAGGCTTTCAATTGCTCGCTTCAAATCACACTCTTTTTGTCTGAAGAGACGTGCTCTGGCAGCTTTATCTTTGGTACCAAGCACTAGCCTGTCTCGTATCATCTCTGTTTCAAGCTGAGTGAATTTGCATTTCTCCGCCAGTTGCCTCAATCTAATAACATACTGATCAACAGTTTCATTTGGTTGCTGATCTGCGGTATGAAATATGTATCTCTCATATAGTAGATTTCTGGACGGAGCAAAATGTACCTGAAGCTTATCTAGGATAGTAGTGTGGCTTTTCAATTCATCATCTGTGAGCTGAAGTTGCTTAAGAATGTTCTTGCATTCTTTTCCCATAACACTTTTGAGCAGTGCAACTTGGATTGATTCATCCTTTTTATCTAGCTCTACAGCTTTACGATAATCTTCGAAACTCTCTCTGAAAAAAGTCCAGTTATTGGCAAGATCTCCTTTACAGTTCATTGCTTCTGGTGGCGGTATTTGATATGACGCCATCGTGTGTATCGGCTTATGTACGTACACACATGTGCTTGGTTTATACAGTTAGAGAAAATGGCTCACCAAGTAAAACTCTCTTTTCCGGTTGAAGGCTGACTACTCCAACTCTCTAAACAATCTCAATCAATTCTCTGATATTTACTGTTCACTATATCAGCTCACTTCTGACACCATGTTATGGGTTCATTAGATTGAGACTCAAAGGAAAGAGGCAATGACTACTTGACTTGTTTAAGAACTCTTTGGGTCATGTTCAGTCCAACATGAGTTGCATTATACATTGTAAGTTGTCAATAGAGGGCGGTATAAGATGAGTGGTATACTCTCAACAAGCACCGCCCGTTGCAAATGTTCACATTACAAGTGAAAGTAAATTGTAAAATGTAAAATTGTAGGGCCAGTCACCAGGTGTATTCGCCCAAATGTTTCCAGATAAACAAGTATACTAGTATTAGTTACAACAATAGGCAATGAGGATTATTAAAATTCAGATATGTTAGGCACGTTTGGTTGATCTGCGCGACCGATTGCTAACCATGGTCTAACTGAGCGATGGGTCAATTCTGTAGGATATCTCGGACTTACCATCCCTTCAAAAAGAAATTATGAATTATGAAGAAAACGTGTTTGAATGTGGTGGCAGCGGGATTGACCAAGATACGCATCATAATCGACCGATTGACTGATTACCCAACATTTACAATGGACGTATAGGCCCTGTATTGTATTATTTGTAATGTAGCTTTTGTGCAAAACAATAATTTTACTAATAATGGATGCTGCATCTTACGTCTTAGTCTTAGTCTGACCATAGAGCAAGGACCACCACGAGTTAGCTGCGATAGACTAACTCTTGGTCATGTGTTTTTCCTACGACGGTTGAGGGGATCGAGGGTTACGATCAAAGATCGTATAGCGCCGCTACGCGGCGCTGCTACGCATTTCAAGGAGTACCAAGGCATTGACCAGGGGCACAAAGGCAATTGCCTCTGTTGCCTTTGTAAAGTATCAGGCCTGCCATGCACATTGCACAAATTGACAAGATTTAAAGGTTTGCATGATGGTAGTCACGAAGGCAACGGAGGGGTACCTTGCCCCTAGAGTCATTGCCTTGGAGCCCCTTGAAATGTTCAGTAGAAATTAACATAATTTCTCTCAAAGAGGTACACACACTTCTTAATGAATTGACCCAACAAGAACCAAGCACAAAGTATCATGCCTTCAAGAAGGACCAAGGGCCTTTTCCAAACCTTAGAACAGTGTGCATTTTGCATGGTGGTTCAATATCAAACAGAGCCCGTAGCTGGACCCCAAGCCGGGGCTTGGTAACCCATGTGAGAATGTGAATTAAATGTTTTTATCTCTTTGGTCTGAGAAGAAACGATACACACAACCTTTCAAACAGTATTCTCTGTTCACTTTATCAGACAGAGAGTGCCTGATGCTGAGCGCAGTGTGCACTATGTACAATACCAGTACAATTGTACAGGTAGGCCTATGAGTTATTCATATGTGACCAGACTTTCCCAACTGCTTTGTGTCCAGTGTAAACAATTGTGCTGATTGTGAATGGTCTCTATGCTTAAATCAATACATACCTTCCCAGATGCTTTGACAATGAAGGATATATCTATTGTTAACTTGAATCAATCATTGAGTAATACCAACCCACTACATCAACACTCACTACAAAGGGTTTTCTTTTTTTAACAAAATGAATATTAAAGGTATTATATAAACAAACAACTTTGAATGCATTTATGTCAATGAGCAGCCCCATTTATGACAAATGTTACTTTTAATATGTTGATGAGCACTCTTGAAGACCTGTAGGCTTTTATCAGTGTTTGTGATTAGTCAATTAAATAGGCTGTAAAAATATGTAGATTTTTTAGTTCAAAATGTCTTCAGTGAAACAGAAAATTAACACTTTTGTACATAATGCCTAGTAAACAAGTACAGGTCAGTTGATCTTCCTGGTTAAAAAAACAAACAAAGAGGAGGATGAGGGCCTATTTATTTATTTTATATATTTTTTATTTTTTTTCAAGGAGAAAAGAGCCAGTCAGCCCTGCGGAAAAAATGCTAGCAAATTAGGTGAAGTGAAAATTCATTAGACATTTTTAGTCTTTTGGGAGAGAAAAAAAAGGATGCAGCTTCAAAAAAGGATGAGGGCGGGGGGGGGGGGGGGGGTCAACTGGTGTGTTTTTTGCTGGGCCTAATGACGTTTCCAAATTGCCACAAGAGCTGTGTTTGTTTTATACACAATGCTTTTTCTGTGAATGCCTTTAAAACAAAGCCATCAGATGATGTCATCTTTGATAAAGTTTGAATGAATCAGATCTACAAAGGCAAAAATAATAAATAAAAAAGTTGTTGATAAACCTCTGAGGCCTTTACATACTACATTTACTAACATTTGTTTTTTAATTTCTTTTCCATTGGTTAGGTTGAAGAAATGTTTCTTTTTAAAACTAATAGAGTGTGCAAATCTCAGTGTTCAGCCAATGTGGAGATTCTTAGGTTCCCACTTCCATTGCACTCTAACATGTGCAAAGGAAATAAAATAAATTTTAATTTAAGCAAGAATAGATGTTGTGCTGTGGTGGCCTATTGTACAAAACATTGATGTACCCTTGACACTAAAACTGTATGTTTGTGTCAAGTCCCTTTTTCTGGTTGGCTAAGCTTCAATACATGATACACAATACAATATGAATTGTTTTTTTTTATTTACCTGACGTCTGATAGAAACCCAAAACAAACTAGAGTCAATTGAGCTGTAGTTATTAACAAAACATTCCTGTCTTATGAATCAAATTTATTGAATCTTGATATAAATAGCTACTGAGGAATGCACACTACTGAGTGACGTTTAAAGGAACATTACAGAATTTGTTTTTGCTAACAAAAAAGTTGCTGGCAGTGAAAGCACTTTATGTAATCCACCACATACATAAACTGACAAACCTGTCGAAGTTTGAGATCGATTGGCCATCTGGGTCACGAGAAAATAGTGAAAAACCGATTACACATTTGCATGAAATCATATAGATTCAACAAAATGAATCAAACGCTCACTGAGCGATAAACTCCAATCGGAAAATTAGTTTATTCATTTCTCATCAAATATGGCATTTCAGACAGAAATATTTCAAGGGAAGTTTTCTACTATCATCATCATTAGACCATGTAAGTTTTATGTAAATCTGCAATCAAAAAGTATATTTTACAAGTTTTTTTCTAACCAATTCTGTAATGTTCCTTTAACTTTGTATTTAGTATAAAACGTTTTCTGTGGTTCTGTTGACTAACTTGACTTACTTTCTTTTAATTTTTTTTTAAATATAAAACAAACAGACAGGGTATTTGTTCGGGAGCACAGTGTAAGACCAAAGGGTGTGTTTTAGGCATCTTCACGTGTCCGCTTCATGAAAAATGTAGTTTTCTGTAGCTATAAAAAGAAATCACTCTTTGATCTACTTCTCTACACTGTGGATACTGTTACCAAAAGCTCCTTGAAAGCTATTACTCCAGGGGTAACCTTAATCATGTTAAGTCGGAAATGCCAACTATTCAACATATACCTTCTCAACTTTAGATCCTACTTCAAGACCTTTTTTGTCAACAATGACTCTCACCCCTGTTTACATGTAATCTGTTTGTTGTTCAGATTATTTGGACATTAAGCCCCCCCAAAAAAAAAAAAAAATAAATAAATAAATAAAAATCATCATCATATTTTTTTGCACTGTTCCATGTTCTTTTCAGTGAATAAATTATTGATTTACTTTAATAGACAATGATAAAGTTTCTTCAAAATGCAAAAGAGAGAAAAATATATTGTACTTGTTTTCTCTTTAAAGGTATTGTACACTTTTGGTAACAGCTCAAAACCAGTGTCCACATTTTGTGTGATTAAACATATGCATGAACAAACAAACCTGTGAAAGTTTGAGCTCAATTGGTCATCGAGGTCACGAGAAAATAGTGAAAAGAGATCTTATGTGTTTTCTGTTTTTTCAAATTATCGCGAGCGATAATTAGCTGTTTCGTAGCGCAGCGCAGCGAAACAGCTCTTGTTTTCGTTAAAGTTTTTTTTATTATTATTTTTTTAATTTGTATTTTTCAGACTTCCGGAAGTCATTGAGATAACGCACGATTCGTTCAGAGCGGCCTTTTGCATAGTTCTTATAGTTCAGTGATGAAAGGCATTGGTGCAAGGAGGGTCCTAAAAAAAATTCGTCATGATGACGTCATCACCTGTCACGTGACGTCATCTTAAAGTTGTATATTTTAAATATTTGAAAATCCATATCGAATAAGCCACAAGAGACCGTAGGGTTCTGTTTGTGGGATTGGGTAGGGATGAATTAGGTCTTCATTTTATTCAGTGTGCGTGACCTCACGCGACCTCTACTTCCGGTCGAAACCGGAAGTGCCTTGTAATTCAAAAGTGCTAAATGTTATGAACATGCTTTCAACGATGTTAGTGTCTGGCAAGGGTGTGCATTTTAAAAAAACAACGATGACGTCATGATACACACGAGCGCCCTCTAGCGGCAGGTTGAAAACTGTTCAAAATGGACTTTTTGAAGATGTGTGTGGCGAAGTTTTGTGTAATCACTTCAAAATCGACACATATGTTGACCATCAGGCAGCCATCCTATGTGTGAAATTTCAGATCGATGACGTCATCGGGGGTCACGTGACGTGGCATTAAAGATGCCTTTTTCGAAGTCGTATATATCCCGATTTATAAGTGCGATCGTGTTGAAACTTGGTAGGTTGTTAGATATTAGCAAGTTCTTGTAAATTTTGAAATGACGTTATGATGACGTCATCACATGATTTTTTATGATTTTTTTCATTTTTTGCAACTTTTTGTCATAAATTGCTAAATGAACACTGTATAATCCAAATTCTTTTACACATTATGTTGACCGTCAGGCAGCCATCATGTGTGAAATTTCAGATCATTGACGTCATCGGGGGTCACGTGACGTGGCATTAAAGGTGCACTTTTTTAAAGTCGTATATCTCCCGATGTATCAGTGCGATCAAGTTGAAACTGTGTAGGTTGTTAGATATTGGCAAGTTCTTGTGAATTTTGAAATGACGTCATGATGACGTCATCACATGATTTGTTATGATTTTTTCATTGTTTTGCACCTTTAAGTCATAAATTGCTAACTGACCAAGGTATAATCTATAACAAAAACAAATAAAATAGCCAGGATTGGTCATAACTGCTTTGAATATGAAAATAGTTTCAAATTCAGTTGAAAAATTTGAAAATGTTATAAACGAAACAGCTATGCATTTGTGCACAAATGCAATTATGTCTAGTTACTATTGTTTTACTCGTTTCTCAGAAACGATAGCATTTTAGGCAGAAATATTTTAAGGAACCCTTTCTACCATTACTTACTTTAAATCATGTAAGTTATGTGTGAATCTGTGAACATTGGTTTTTTTATCTTACCAATATGTGTACAGAGCCTTTAATGTTCATTAGAGTGTGTGCAAAACATGGAACAAACCAACTTCAATTGAAGAAGTGTCTGGGATGTGTACACAAAATAGTTGTATGTTTAATGGTGCACTTCCATGGAAACATAAACACTCAGACTCCCAATAGTTAATTTGTGCCGGAGTGGTGACTAAAATGCTGGCAAGTAAACAGTCACAACACAAGGAAGGTCCTTGGGGGTCCAGACAAATAAATTTGTGGTTTGTACACTCAATGCTATCAGCAACACAATAGCAACTTCAATAATACACCTAAGTTGTTTTTGGTTATTCTCTGTCTCTATCTTTTAGTGCACCGACTGTGTCTTCTGTCAGGACAATGCCATCCGTTGAAGAGTCTTTCATGAAAGCTGTGACAAACATCATAGAAAGTTGAGATAGCGTTTCAAACTCTGTATTATGCACCAGCGGGACTTCAGAACCAACTACAAGGGAAATTGGGCGATAAGGCACCATGGTGAACGGCTTGTCAGACTGCCTGAAAGAGGCTAATCTCGCCCAGTACACAAAGAACTTTATCCAGCAGGGGGTAGGCAGTCTGGATGCCCTGAGCAGCTTGACAATACAGGAGTATGCGCAGTTTGGCATCACGGACCTCGCCGACAAGAAGCGGCTCTTCCGCTTAATCCACATCGTTAAGAGTGTACAATCGGACAAGAGCAAAAATGATGTGCCTCAAGGACAAGGGGGGAATGTTAGCCGTAGAAAAGGAAGTCAGTCTCTTGAGGAACTTTCTGTCAAAGCCAATCAGGGAACTTCACCCTCAAACCAGCGAAGCACACAGCCATCTTCATTGAACAGTTCATGGAATATTTCAGAGAGATCTCCCAGGACTGATATGAATAAGTCCCAGTCGGAGGGCCTTAGCTCACAGAGGAATAGCTCCCTCAAGAAAAGAAGTGAAGACAATCTTCGTTCCGTAGCCAGGAAAGAGCTGAAACAAGGTACCTTGTCGCCAGGTACTCTACGCAAGCTGGAAACCCAAGGGGGAATTCTCTTTGTGAAATCCACCACCTCTGCCTCACCAAAACTCAGTCGACAGAAGCCCAGCGCCAAGAAGAAGTTAGCCTTGCGAGAATCCCTCTCCGATTCCGAAGTCGTCGACTCGGATTTTACAGACGCCAGTGTCCCGATTAACGTGACCAATTTTGGAGCGCCGCAAATCCTGAAGAAAAGTTTTATTGAGGTGATCGACCACTTAGATGGCTCTGTCTACAACTACGGCGTCCCTGACCAAGAGCAGAGATCCAGCACAAGGCAACAGGGTTACCAGGGAACACAGGGTGCCAGTGATGCTGGGGAAAGAATCAAGGTGTGCATCAGAAAGAGACCTCTGAACAAGAAAGAAGAACGAGAGAACGAGGTGGATGTTGTTCAGACGGAAGGACGAGGGACGGTCGTCATGAACGAAGCAAAAGTGGCCGTAGACCTCACCAAGTTTATGCAAGTGGTAAATATGAATAGCTTTGTCTTCTAAATTAATGATACTTTTTTTTTCAGTTGATGTTATTTATAAAAAAAAATATAAAAAAACACTTTGAAGCAAGTCTGCTCAGTGCACTCATTAAAAGGCCTTCTCACAGACATTCTTCCTGTTGGACAGAGGTTCAATCCAGGTAATCTGGGCTGACCTTTTCACACTAAAATTACTAACAACATTTCAACTTGGCGTTGACCTGTGTAGAGCGCTTGATTTGTGTCGAAACCAACCCTGCTGGGGAGGTGGGTCGAGAGCTCTGATCCGTGTCGAAAATTCCAACACGTGTCGAAAGAGGTAGCCTGAACACTCCTGGGTTCATTTGCAATCCATTTTGTAGTATGTTTTCAGCTTCGATTCCATGTAGGACCCGAGCAGTGTGAAACGATCGCACATTACACACATCGAAAGTTACACACGAGTAACCCACTTGTAAGCTGATTTTGCGCAGAGCTAGTGTGAAAGCAGAGCGGATTTGAACCATGATGTTGAAACTGTCCCGAGTCAACCTAGACTTGACCCTTGTAGATTTTGACACGGATCGGACATCGATAGTGTGAAAAGGCCTGTAGTTCATGCTGTAATGTTCACACTGCTGGTCTTAAATCTAAACCTCTCTTCAAGGACTATACAAGGCTGTATATTCCTTCCTGGTGCAGCTTGACTCTGGAGTCAGTAATCACATTTAGACTATAGAGTACGCAGTATAAACCCCTTCAATAATTGAATACCTGACCCATCCACTGTAATCCTCATGATAAACTGTGGGCTTAATCCCTTTCTAATCTTGAGCCATGAGTTGATGATTATCTGCATGACCAGAGAGACAGAGAGCCTTGGTACACAGGGAGGACATCTTGTCTAGAGAAGGAAATCTGTGACAAAAGTAGCAGGTTGTTTTTGCAGGTGATTACCCACTCACCCACTTGCCTAAAGATCTGGCTTGATTGACAGCTCAACCAATGAAAAGTTGGTAAAGATGGAGGTAGACCATACCGCACAGCCAAGTGCTAACATCACTGTAGTGGCTACATTGTGTAATGGAAGTGTGTCACATTTGCAGTAACTTAATGTTTAACTCTGTGTTGTGAATGCACTTTATTGTGGGTGAATTTGATTGATGCCATATTACTAAAATGGTAAAACCCCCTTCTTTAAAATATTAGCATAGTAAGCTGTCAAACTGAAAGTTCCTAACAATGCATCACAGTATCCCTCATGGCAATACTAATTGGTTGGTACTTATGGGACTTCAGATACAGGTGTGAAGTTTCCATATGAGCACATCACCAAGAACTAAAAAGAACTGTGTGTTACATGTAGGTTTGGGGGCATACCATGGTTCATGTGGTTTTTTGTGAACTCTTTTTGGTATTTGTGAGGAGTACAGACACAAATATTGTTTTGTTTTTTTTTCATGCAGATTTTAGAGGCATTTCAGAAGCTCACTTTTTGCTGGCCTATCTAGTGATAGAACACAGAATCAAAAGAGGCAATTGCCTTGCTGCCCCTTGAACTAAAGGGAACTGCATTTTAGATGGGGGCAAACCATGGTTAATTTTTTTGTGAACTGTTTTTGAAAGAATGGGATGTTTGAGAAGTATAGACAAAAAAACTAAAACTTGTCACAATTGTCATACAGATTTTTGAGACATTTTAGATGCAGGCCTGATCAATACTTCACAGAGGCACCAGAGGCAATTGCCTAAATGTCCCTGGTTATTGCTTTGCTGCCCCTTGAAAAAAGTTCCAATACAAATTGTGTCCCTCATACATGTCATAGATTCACTCTTTGCCAAGACAGAACTGCCTTGCATTTAACCATGTTAACAAAGTGTGTATTCTGCTCATGGCAGTAGTTGAAATGTTTGCATGAATTTTTTCTTTTTCAGCACAAGTATCACTTTGATGAAGTGTTTGGGGAGTCCTGCAAGAACGAGGAGGTGTACGCTAGGACTGCAAAGCCACTCATTTCAACCATGTTTAACCGGTAAGGCTAATGTTCTTATCCATCTCTTGAGAGTCTAGTACAATTGTACTGTGAATATCAATTTATTTTGTATACATTTTGTCAGTATACATTATGTAATGAGACTTGTTAACTGTATTTCCTTCACCATGGTTTGACTGTGTAAGTATTGCATGCATTTCACTGTTGGGCCCTGTTAAAGTGTGTGATTTTTTTTTTCCACATAGTGTAATGACATTAAAATTAAAAGCAACATCGAGAAAACCGTTAAGGTTCTCCAAATTGATAGAATACACGCAAGACTTGCAAAGTTTGTTTATCACGGACGAATGGTATTGAAGATGTGCATTGGTATGAATGTATTATCTGTACCCTGAGAAATTATAATAACAATGCTTAGCTTCAAGTATTTTGGCCGTGCATGACCCAAGGTGTTAAATTTTGTGCAATTACATGGATGCCATGGCCTCTGCTGCCCCTGGTCTTGGCCTGCCCTTGGTGCCCCTTCAAAAGTTTTCCATACTTTAAGATTTTTTATTCGAAGTGCCCTTTGCGAAATGAAAATGGCCTTGCCCTCTCAAAGATGAAATTCCAGGCCTGTGCATGACTTGTGTAGATTGACCCCTTAAAATGTATGTTCTGTTTATATTTCCTTGTATCACTGCATATATTATTCATTATGTTAAGTATTGAATCCACCTACTTTCTGTAGATGGCGGGCTTTTCCTGCTGTCATTCAAATTCTGGATGAAGACAGAGAAACACTGTATTATATTTTGGCCCATTTTGTATTTTCAGGTAACCACTTTCTCATTTTATAATCGTTATATTATTTTGTTTATTCATAAACCATGCATATCATATTTGTTTACTTGGATTGTTGTGTATTTCTTGTTTTCCTGTTATATGAGTATTATTTTGTGGGAAATCTTTTCTCCCAGAACTTTAAATCATTTCTTATTAATGTATTTTGTATGATCACAATTCTTTATAATATTATTTCCCAATATTTAACTATATTCAGTTATGATGATTTCCGTAACATTGCATTTCCAATGTGTTTTTTCTACAACAACTTCTTGTGCATTTTCCATTAATTCCAAGATGGCGACCATCACAGAACTTGTGGCGGGAACTTTTTATGTCATCTTTGTTTCCTTGGTTTTGTAGATTTTCCATTTCATATTTAAAGTATCAATTGTTTATAATATGTATTGTTTATGTTTGTTTAATAGTCTTCATTTGTAATTAGTCCTAATTGTTTTACTATACGTAATTAAAATTCTAGACGAAGATAGAGTATATTTTTGCCTATTTATTTGTATTTTTCAGAAATATGCTGTATCAGATAAAGATCCACAAAGCATCAACTTTGCAGAGTCCTATATTGCCTAGTGAATGTTTTTACCAAACATCAACAAAAGGATCACATAAACTGGATCATATTTTAGTACTTTTAAAAAACTGTGAAAGTGTAAATTGCTAATTTGAAGGGTATAAAAATCACAGTGTTTTAAATATAAATTTATAAATGATATGTTACTTGCAATAAAGTCCATTTTCTTTATAATTGGAAATATACTTATCCGAGGGTAACAAATACCCGTCTACCTCGCATCCTTTCCTGTACTCATTTTGTTGTCATCTCTGGAACCATTGTAGAGGAAAAGCCACCTGTTTTGCATACGGACAAACGGGCGCCGGGAAAACGCACACAATGCTTGGCAACGGCAGCGTCAAAGGACTGTACCTCCTGGCAGCAGAGGACATCTTCACCACCTTGAATGCATCCAGGAAGTCTGGAAATGAACTGGCAGTTTGGGCAAGCTACTTTGAGATTTACTGTGGTCAGCTTTTTGATCTGTTGAACGATCGACAGAGGTAAGTTTGGATATGAGAAAATTATTCAGTTTTCGTTAAATTTATGAGATTGGAGTCGACTGCCAAATGTATGTACTGGAAAGGTTGTTGTATTATGTTTTATTTAGAAGTCATTACTCTGTTGCATTGTGCAGTTATTAGCTGGGTACAGGGCTCCGACATGTACAGTTTGTGTCCCCAGCAAACTTCAGTGCATATTGGAGCATTCAGCAGAATAACTGCACAGTGCCAAGGCTGGCATTAACCAGTTCTCTTCACAATTCTGTTGCATTTTGCTGCATTTAGCAGGGTTTTCATTTCAACAGTGTTGCATTTTGATGCAGAGCTGCCAACTCTCCCTAATTTCGCAGAAAGTTTCCTGAAAATAAACCAATCTTTCCTTGTTCTGCTGAATAAAGTTGAAAATCTTTCTGATTATGGAAACTTTGTCCCTATTATGTTGAATTTAATTCAAAATATCTCCCTGATTGTTGTACAAAACCTCTCTGATTGTAGACATTACAAGATGCAAATGTTGGCAGCTTTGTTTGATCATGGAGCTCCATGGTTTGATGCACTTACATTGTAATTGTAGCCTGGAAAACATCTGTTGGCCAGTTAGGGTTAAAGATGTTTGTAAATGTTTATATTGCATCAAAATTCACATTTGCTAAATAACCACCGAGGTTTATAATGGTAAATTGTTTGTAATGAACTAGCCAATTGTTTTGTTAGTGCTTTGTAGTTTCTGTAGGGCATGAAAAATGTCAAAAAAAGATTGTTTGTTTGCTAGTTTGTTTTTGTTTTTAAGTTAATGTCTTTTATCTGTTTTTCTCTGGCAAATTATTGAACATTTTGACCTTTTGACCTTATTGTTACCTAGGGTACATGCCAGAGAGGATTCTCAACATAGAGTGTGTATTGCAGGCATCAGGGAGGTACAAGTCAGTGGAACCCAGTCTCTGATGCAGGTATGTACAGTGATTATTATCCACCAGCAAACTTAAATCCAAGTTATATGCATTTATTTATTTCAAAAGGTGATCCCTCTGCTGCCGCTTCCCAGGTTGTATCGTAAACTTTGGTGTGATCCCTGACTATAGGGCAGTTACAGGTTGAATGGCTTCTGGATGGCACCCCTGAACAAAGATTGACAAAATAGGGAGGCCACCAACATACATGTTGGTACAGCGCCAGCACGGTAATCTGGAGGTCGCAGGTTCAAGTTCCGCTCTAGTCTGTTTTTCTTTGTTGAACCCAAAATGTGTTTCATCAGCATCATTTGGCATTCGTGGCCTCCTTGTCCTCAGATTGTAATTGGGGCTCAGTCCTGGGTCACCACCATCATCTGGTCTCTTTCAATTGCCGCTATTCTCAGCTCTTGCACACTTCTGCCGCTCCACTTTGTCACAGTGTCTATCTGTAGTTGATAGCATGACATGTGTAACTATGTGTAAAAAAATATATATATCAAAGTAATGCATGTAGAAGAAAGTACAAAATTATAAAATATGAAAAATGGACCAGCCCGGAATAACCTTTGTGTACCTTTGTGTGTTTACATGCTTCTGCAATGCTCTTAATGGTTGTAAAATCAGGAACTTAACCATGTTAACTGTGGATGTTCACCAGCACAGCAGTCCCTGAGACTAACTTTAAGTTCGACCATTTCAAGAATGGACACTGATAGATAGTTCCCACTTGACTTCACCCAGTGTAAAGTCAGCCATCTTGACGGGTCATTGCGTTTTGCATAAATACTGTGTGCGACACGTTGGAGTTTTATCTCAAGTCCTTGCTTGATTGGTCGGCGAACCACTTGACTGCTTAGAAAAATTATAATGCTTGATGAGGCTCAAAGCCAAAACCTGAATTGCTCGTAAAGATAGCATAATCGAGACTATCAGTTATATTCTGAAATTCATAATGCTTTAGTCATTTGTTACTAATAGTGCAAGGCTTCAGGAAAAATTAAAACACCTAAATGAGTTTGAAACCTTAAGAAAATTGAAGAAGAACAATATTGTTTGGTGTCATTCTTTCTTTGTTCGCAAGTTTGCTGAAGGATAGATTTAGCATGCTCTTTAAATGGGGAAAAAATGTAGATGTCTGTTTCCCATGCAACTCAGGGATGCAGAGAAGTGCTATGTTTCTCTGTATTCACTCTAGCTGGATGGATTCAACTTATAATATCCATATTGTGATGCAAAACCTGTACAGCGCTTTGTACCGGTTAAATAAAGAATGTATTTGTTAGAATTTAACTGCCTAGCATAATTGATGATTCCGGCTTTGACTCAATTGTATGCAGCAGTTTATTTTCCAATTTATTACATAATTGAATGTTTTGTTTATTTTCTTTTTGTAATATTTTTTTTTACCTATTATTGTGCCCTTTCTTTTTTACTGTGGAGCTTTTATTCCCCAATCTTTAATATTTAATTTTTAACAATATTCCAAGTGTTGGTGTTGGGGAGTAATGTTTGTTTATGAATACCCCTCAACAGCAGATGACTGTGGAACGTGTTGCTATTATCAATAATGTCAATAAAAACCTTGTGTTTTAAACAAATATAAGAGTTTTGTAACATTAACAAACATCTACTCCTTCATTAATTATTACATATCATGCAGACAAAACTGCAGGTACCTTGCTGATTTTAAAATGAGTGTTCTTATACACCCTACATCATGTACATTGTACATAACACTAGTTTGATGTGGTGTTTGGTTAAGTTTCAGTGTTTAAAACCATCCAACCATTTGAAACCATTCCGCTGTGTGGGTTGGGCGTTGTGGCACAGCTGGGCACAGAGCTATGTAACTGCACTGTGGAAATATATCTAGAGAATATTCTCACACATGTTTGCAGGCTGGCATAGTGTATCATTCAATGCCAAAGTGGATGATTATTAAATGATCAAACAGTAGGAGGGTTAGCCGTGTACTTTGTACATTCACTACATGTTATGGTATCATATTGTAGGCTGGCACGTACAGTTTATCAGCCGTTAAAAACCAAAGTGGATGATATTGAATGGTCTGAAAGTAGGAGGGTTAGCCGTGTACTGCATGCATTCACTACATGTTATGGTATCATATTGTAGGCTGGCACAGTTTATCAGTTATTCAAAACCAAAGTGGATGAGGATGAGTGATCAAACAGTAGGAGAATTTTCAAAAATGACATCTTCTGAAATTTTGTTCGCAAAACCAAAGAAGTATTCATGGAAACATCTTCTTATCAATTTTGTGAAACAAGGATGTCCATCAAAATGATCAAATGAAGTGTTTATAAAGTGGTTGGATTCTTGAGAGTTAATTTCCTCTAGAGGACTGGGAATTTATGATTTTGTTTGCATGAAGACAAAGTACAGGTAGTGTTAATTTGTATAAATTGATGACTGGGCTCATGCAGAGGTGAAAACAATTCACTTTAAAAGAAGTTTTCCAACAGGGAAAGTTGTCATGACCTGCAGATAAAAATACACACACCCAATATTCCTATTCCCTTGAGCAAGGAAAACATTAAAAACTGAACTTAAAAACGGCAACAGCAATGGAGGAAAACAGTCAAAGGTGAAGAGGCAGAACAAAGTCCACACTGTTCATTGCCTTAGTGCCCCTGGTCATTGCCTTAGTGCCCTGGTCATTGCCTTAGTGCCCCTGGTCATTGCCTCCATGCCCCTGGTCATCGCCTTGGTGCCCCTGGTCATTGCCTCGGTGCCCTGGTCATTGCCTCCGTGCCCCTTGTCATTGCCTCCATGCCCCTGGTCATCGCCTTGGTGCCCCTGGTCATTGCCTTGGTGCCCCTGGTCATTGCCTCCATGCCCTGGTCATTGCCTTAGTGCCCCTGGTCATTGCCTTAGTGCCCCTGGTCATTGCCTCCATGCCCCTGGTCATCGCCTTGGTGCCCCTGGTCATTGCCTCGGTGCCCTGGTCATTGCCTCCGTGCCCCTTGTCATTGCCTCCATGCCCCTGGTCATCGCCTTGGTGCCCCTGGTCATTGCCTTGGTGCCCTGGTCATTGCCTCCATGCCCCTGGTCATTGCCTTAGTGCCCCTGGTCATTGCCTCCATGCCCCTGGTCATTGCCTCCATGCCCCTGGTCATTGCCTTAGTGCCTCTGGTCATTGCCTTAGTGCCCTGGTCATTGCCTCCATGCCCCTGGTCATTGCCTCCATGCCCCTGGTCATTGCCTCCATGCCTCTGGTCATTGCCTCCATGCCCCTGGTCATTGCCTTGGTGCCTCTGGTCATTGCCTCCATGCCCTGGTCATTGCCTCCATGCCCTGGTCATTGCCTCCATGCCCCTGGTCATTGCCTCCATGCCCCTGGTCATTGCCTCCATGCCCCTGGTCATTGCCTCCATGCCCTGGTCATTGCCTCCATGCCCCTGGTCATTGCCTCCATGCCCCTGGTCATTGCCTCCATGCCCCTGGTCATTGCCTCCATGCCCCTGGTCATTGCCTCCATGCCCCTGGTCATTGCATCCATGCCCCTGGTCATTGCCTCCATGCCCTGGTCATTGCCTTAGTGCCTCTGGTCATTGCCTTGGTGCCCCTGGTCATTGCCTCGGTGCCCCTGGTCATTGCCTCCGTGCCCCTTGTCATTGCCTCCATGCCCCTGGTCATCGCCTTGGTGCCCCTGGTCATTGCCTCCGTGCCCCTTGTCATTGCCTCCATGCCCCTGGTCATCGCCTTGGTGCCCCTGGTCATTGCCTTGGTGCCCTGGTCATTGCCTCCATGCCCCTGGTCATTGCCTTAGTGCCCCTGGTCATTGCCTTAGTGCCCCTGGTCATTGCCTCCATGCCCCTGGTCATCGCCTTGGTGCCCTGGTCATTGCCTCGGTGCCCCTGGTCATTGCCTCCGTGCCCTTGTCATTGCCTCCATGCCCCTGGTCATCGCCTTGGTGCCCCTGGTCATTGCCTTGGTGCCCCTGGTCATTGCCTCCATGCCCCTGGTCATTGCCTTAGTGCCCCTGGTCATTGCCTCCATGCCCCTGGTCATTGCCTCCATGCCCCTGGTCATTGCCTTAGTGCCTGGTCATTGCCTTAGTGCCCTGGTCATTGCCTCCATGCCCCTGGTCATTGCCTCCATGCACCCTGGTCATTGCCTCCATGCCTCTGGTCATTGCCTCCATGCCCCTGGTCATTGCCTTGGTGCCTCTGGTCATTGCCTCCATGCCCCTGGTCATTGCCTCCATGCCCTGGTCATTGCCTCCATGCCCCTGGTCATTGCCTCCATGCCCCTGGTCATTGCCTCCATGCCCTGGTCATTGCCTCCATGCCCCTGGTCATTGCCTCCATGCCCCTGGTCATTGCCTCCATGCCCCTGGTCATTGCCTCCAGGCCCCTGGTCATTGCCTCCATGCCCCTGGTCATTGCCTCCATGCCCCTGGTCATTGCATCCATGCCCCTGGTCATTGCCTCCATGCCCATCTGGTCATTGCCTTATGCCCTGGTCATTGCCTTAGTGCCCCTGGTCATTGCCTTAGTGCCCCTGGTCATTGCCTCCATGCCCCTGGTCATTGCCTCCATGCCCCTGGTCATTGCCTCCATGCCCCTGGTCATTGCCTCCATGCCCCTGGTCATTGCCTCCATGCCCTGGTCATTGCCTTAGTGCCTCTAAAATGTTTGTGTAGAATTTTAAGTCTCCCTCCTACATAAAGGTGCCCTTTAATTTTTGGGAAAATGTCTTGTCCTTTCAAAAATAAGGTATGTACATGTATGAGGCTTGCATGTACTTTCCTCCCATCACAATTACAACGTACAAAGTAATATGTGAAGCTACTAAAGTTAGCTGTCACAATTATCTCCTGGAGATGACCCCCTGATGTTCAGGTCAACAACCAGGCAAATATTTACAATCCTTCCCTCAGCTTAACAACAATTAGAAACTGATGTCCAATCTCCATAGCTGAGTGGTCCATAACTCTTTGCCTGGTACCTGGGCATAGTGTTTACTACCATGGACCTATGACACCCTCCAGTTATAAAACACACTCTGTCAAAATGAAATCGATATTGAATGAAGCATGACAAAAAATGTCAGATTTAAAGGTGCGTTACAGCGTTGGTACAATGTAGTTGCCAGGAATTTTATTTTGGAGAGAGTAAATTCAATTTCATCGGGCTGTAGTTTTTAGTAAACCCTCCAAAACGACCATATTAAAAAATTCACCAAGTTCGGTGGCCGTATGTTCAGTGAAAACAACAAGAATAGGTTTCTTCAGTTGCATCCATCGAGGATAAAGAATATATTATTTGTGTTTTTACCCATACACTGATGTGTGTTAAGCGCTGTATACTCAGTAATTTTCCTAAGTCCTGTGAACAAAATAATTAATAATAATAATGATCTGCTACAATCAGCAAAGCGAGTAATATGCCTGTGTTTTTTTTATCACAGGATTCAGGGATTTACAGTATACAATGCTTAGAACATGGGTAAAAACACAAATATTAATCTTTCTCCCCCAGATGCAATTTTAACATCTATTGAAATTGTTTGGGTACCCGCTGCTGAAATATAGGATTCAAACTGCCTGTAGCTACCAGGCAAGCTTGGTGGTCTTGTGGTAAGACATCTGCTCTAGATTTTGCAACGGTTGTGGGTTCGAATCCCAGCCAAGTAAGATACCGCTACCTTTGGATTTTGCTTGATCACAAGACTCAAGAAAGTACTGAGTAGACAGTGCTTAAAGCACATTGGTTTATGGGTATAATTTTACTTGGATAGTACTTCAGATGGAATATTTCTGTGGACAAATTGGTAGTAGGCATATGAATTATAGTCTATGAGCTTCGAGATTGAAACTTCAATAAAAATTTCCCCCATCCTGTATTTTATCTTTTAACACTCCAATCTTTAATTTGTCAGGGAAAACTCTCTAAGGGACATTTGTTAAAGGTATTGTATGTAGTTGGGGGATCAGGTTGGCTCAGTGGTTTCTTTCCCTGCCTTTCACTTCTGTGGACCCTAGTTCGAATCCCACCTCAGACCAGAGCCTTCATGTGGGTTGGGTTTTCAGTCCCTCCCTACCTGATTGCGTGGGTTTTCCCTATTGGGGTTTTCTTCCCACATCTAAAACTTAACGTTTTTCTCGTTTCCTAATCACCATCCTGTTATTGGTAATTGGTGCTAATTGTGCTCTTGGATGAGTTATAAACTAAATTTAAATAATAATTATTAATTAGTAAATTCTGAAACATTTAATGTACATTATACAATAAATGAAAAATGTATGCTTCAAAATGCCAAAGTCAAATAATTTTTTTTTAAATGAGGCCTCATCAAAATACCACCTGGATAAGTTTCTTGAAGCTGACATCAATAAATACATGTAAGATAAACATTTCTTGGGGAGTTGATAATGTGTGTCATGATCCAGGACCACCAGTTTCATAAACGGACTTTGACAAAATTGTTTTGGAGTTATCATCGGTAATTAGTGCTACACAGGCACCCTGCCCCTTTAAATTGTATTCTCAGCAGGTGCTGGATAGGTCAGAGTGTGTTATTGTCAGAACATTAATCTAGTCAGTTTGGCGTCCCTAAAGGAGTGGACCTAGGACCTTGTGAAGAGATACTTCTCACCATAGAGGATGATTGACTCATTCATGGCAGAGGTTGACTGTAGTAGTGCCAGTTAGTACCCTTCATTCAAAGTTATTGTGCTTTGGGTTGGGTTGTGTGTTAATGGATTCAGAGCGAGTCACCTAGAAGTGAACATTTGACGCCTCCGGGCAGAGAGATAACATCTGATTGCCTGGGTCATGGTCGAAACCTGTTGGAGCTTTTTTGTCAATGAATATTTTGGCCAACTGCCTGGAGGTGTAGCGGTAAATGTGTGAGTGGTGTGTTTACCTGTTCTCTATGGTTACATGTACGCGCACTGAACTATGGTTAGAAATTACTGTCATGGAAAGTTTTTCAGACACTGCTGCTCCTCACCAGTCAGTTTTAGTCGGCCATGGGGGCTTGGAGACAACCTTGTGACCTGTAGTATTAGTAAGTTTATGTAATAATATAGACATGAAGCACTTGTGCAAATAAGCTCACTATAGCACAGCTGTCAACCCTCCCTGATTCTGCAGAAAGTTCCCTGATAATAATTAACCAATCTCCCATGTTCTGGTGAACAATTTTGGAAATCTCCCTGTATGGAAACTTTGTCCCTATTAATGTTGAATGTAGTTCTAGATATCTTCCTGATTGTTGGACAAAATCTCCCTGATTGCAAGATGCAAATGTTGGCAGCTCTGCTATAGGTCAACAGTTGACAGGCACAAAGAGTAAACAGGTCTTTGTGGAGAAAAACAAACATTGTGTTTTAAAGCTCAAGTTTTCAAATGCAATTATATGCTTTGCTAGTTTGCTGTTAGTTTTTGCAATGCTTTATAAATTAAGTTGTTCAATTATAAAAGTATTCATATTATAAAAAATCTTAATGTACATAGTAGTTTAGTACAGCGCAAACAACATTCCACGCATGTGTAACATTTATATAGAACTGCTAAGGTATGGACAAGGTCACATGATGAAGTCAATGACATCAACTGTGAAAACACAATGTTCTGATGGGACTTTTGCCCTGATGAATATTCATCAGATCTGGGGGCCTGAGGGGTACATTCACATCTGATGGTCTCTGCCACATGTACTGGTGGTATGTGTGTACATTGGACAGTATGCGTGCAGATACCAGTATAAATGTCCAAGCTTGGCTCCTTAGTCTTTACATTCTACCTGTCCTCATCCAGGGGTTTGGACATTTTGCATTCTTGTGCTCTCATTTTACTGTCCATTGCCAGTGTTCCATTTTCAATTCTCCTCAGCTGTTTCATTTAAGTAAGTGACGTTTGAAGCTCTGCATGGTAATTTATTAGTAGTATTTAGTCAATTGCTGGGACAACCATGTGTTAATTATCTCTATGTGGAGGAGTTTTCATGTGTTTAAAGGTAGAGTGGGTATACATGAGTATTATAAATTAACATGTGGAGTTTTACCGTAACAGGGTGTGTTTACGTGTGTGGAGCTCTAGGGTTGCAGTGCTGTTTAAAGGAACATTACAGAATTGTTTTTTGCTAACAAAACAGTTGCTGGCAGTGTAAGCACTTTATGTAATCCACCATATACATAAACTGACAAACCTGTAGAAGTTTGAGATCGATTCGCCATCTGGGTCACAAGAAAATAGTGAAAAACCGATTACACATACATTTTGCATGAAATCAATAGGTTCAACCATGGAGGAATAAAACGCTCACTGAGCGATAAACTCCACATCCGGAAAATTAGTTTATTCATTTCTCATCAAATATGGCATTTCAGACAGAAATATTTCAAGGGATGTTTTCTACTATCATCATCATTAGACCGTATAAGTTTTATGTAAATCTGTGATCAAAAAGTATATTTTACAAGTTTTTTTGTTACCAATTCTGTAATGTTCCTTTAAGTGAGGAATTCAAACTTGCTGTGGTGGAGTTGTACACATATCATTAGGGAGAATGGATGAACAAGTATAGATTCGGCCATGGAATGCAGTACATTGCAAGAATCTTCACTTTCGAGTCTATTCTTTGGCTATTTCCCCCAAATTGTTAATTTTGTCTGTTCATTTGCATCGGTGCTTTTGATGTATTTTGTAAATTGATTTTCTTTTGGAGGGGTAGTTTTATTCCTGTTAAAATATTTGTAGGCTTTTTGCGCTGTTCCCATTTTTTGATGTCCAGCATATCCGTAAATACTAACTTGTGACTGTACAGAAAATCTTTTACTTCAGCAATTGTGACAAGCAGCTTATTTGGGAACATGCTCAGTGATTGAGCATTTTTTTCCAAACTATGGAATAATCTCCCTCCTTGTATTCAACAAAAATCTTCTCTTGATGTGTTTAAATCTAAGTTTAAAAAATTCAGATTTATATGTTCCTTTACAATATCAAAATGAAGACATGTCTACTAAGAACTGAAAGTGAACTCACAGGTTCAAGTCTGCTGAGTCATTTTTTTATTGGTTTTTTATTTAAATTATGAAAAAGAAGAATTGATAAATTGAACTTTTGTATTATGTGTGTAGGTTGTGGAACAGGGTAACAAGCTAAGAAGCAAAGGTGTTTCTGGGGTCAATGCAGACTCATCAAGGTCACATGCCATTCTTCAACTTCAGCTTCAGGATGGAGGAAGGCGAAAATTAGGAAGGTAGGTAGGAAACGCCCACAACCCCCCAACCTTTTTTTCCACCCACTTCCCCTGATCACAGAAACCAAATGAAGACAGAATGTGCACTGATATTATTACATTTAATATATTTATTTTGTTAAATTGTTGTGTAGCTTAGGAAAGAGAATTTGAGGAAGCTATTATCAGTCAAATATCTAGGGAGATACTCATATATCCAGAGGAAATTTACATATCCAGGGGATATTCAAATATCCAGGGAGATATTTAAATATCTAGGGAGATATATAAATATCTAGGGAGATAGTTAAATATCTAGGAAGATATTTAAATATCTAGGGAGATATTTAAATATCTAGGGAGATATTTAAATATCTAGGAAGATATTTAAATATCCAGGAAGATATTCAAATATCCATGGGATGTATTTAAAAATACATAGGATGTTTAAATATTCAGAGGGGAATTTTTTATTTATTTATTTTTATTATTGTAGTATGCAAGGCTTTACAATATGATTGTTTGTTACAAAATTCATGAGGGCAATACTGCTTGCTCAAAATTAAAGTTGCATGGGCCGATTTTCGCTGATAAATATTTTATTCTCTGAAATAGTATGGACAGACGATGCTGTTCCAAAATGAAAAGCCTAGCACACATGCAAAATAATATGTAACGCGCAAAATTGTTTGTACATGGCTAAATTAATTAATGTCGGGATTCCGACAATAAATAATTTTTAGTTTTTAATTACATGTAACTACCACTAATTATTGGCGGATTTTTTGTGCAATACCTTAACCCTGCGCTGCACTATGACCTTGAAAAGCGTCCGTCCCGCCCTCGCACAGTCATCTGCAGTACGGTGTGAAATTGCGCATAACACTAATTTGGCTGCTCACAAACTCTTCTAACATGGTACCATTAGACTCAGAATCGTTCACTCAATCCCAAGAAAAAAAAAAAAATCAAAAAAAGTGAAAAATCAATTTTTGTTTAATTTTTTACCCAAATCCATCAAAATCACACCGTTACACTATCGCACTGTTTGCTGCAGTACCATGTGAAATTGCGTGTAAAACTATTTTGGCTGCTCACAAACTCTTCTAACATGGTATCATTAGACTCAGAAACGTTCACTGAATCCCCAGAACAAAAAAAAAATGCAAACAAAATGTTCATAGGGGGTAAGCACACTCAGTTGAAACCAAAAAAAAACAAATTTTTGCCCAAATCCATCAAAATCACACCGTTACACTATCGCACGGTCCGCTACCGTACGGTGTGAAATTGCGTGTAAAACTATTTTGGCTGCTCAAAAACTCTTCTAACATGGTATCATTAGACTCAGAAACGTTCACTGAATCCCAAGAACAACAAAAAAAATGAAAAAAATGTTCATAGGGGGTAAGCACACTCAGTTGAAACAAAAAAACGAATTTTTACCCAAATCCATCAAAATTACACCGTTACAGTATCGCACGGTCCGCTACCGTACGGTGTGAAATTGCTTGTAAAACTATTTTGGCTGCTCACAAACTCTTCTAACATGGTATCATTAGACTCAGAAACGTTCACTGAATCCCCAGAACAACAAAAAAATGAAAAAAAAATATTCATAGGGGGTAAGCACACTCAGTTGAAACAAAAAACAAATTTTTACCCAAATCCATCAAAATTACACCGTTACAGTATCGCACGGTCCGCTACCGTACGGTGTGAAATTGCTTGTAAAACTACTTTGGCTGCTCACAAACTCTTCTAACATGGTATCATTAGACTCAGAAACGTTAACTGAATCCCCAGAAGAAGAAAAAAAATGCAAAACAATGTCCCTGGATGGTAAGCACACTCAGTTGCAAAAAAAAAAAAATGTTTTCATTATTTTTTTTTTTTTTTGCACTGCTTTCCAGTGCTTACCAGTCTTCTGAGAAACAAGGTATCTTATTTACTTGGCCAACCCAAAACCACAACCTGCACCTGGTGTCTGCCCGATGTCTGGAACAGTGACAGGATGATTGATTGCCCCCAAGTAACAGCGGCTAGATCTAAGACCTTGGATCGTGTTTATGGGGTTAGGGATAGCCTCAGGGGAATTCCTTGGGCCTCAGGGGAATTCTATGGGGCTTCGAAATTAAAGGTGACTGTAGGTCGAAGACTCACCCCAAGCTAAATCTGCTGGTACTAGTGTTATCCGGCTATGGTCCATTGAGGAACTTAAAAAATTTCGCAATTTTTGACCGCACCGTTAATGAGTAATCACATTTTTTTTAAAACGGTACAGTCGATGACTGTGCGAGAGTGCAGCGCAGTGTTAAAGAATAAAAGCTTGTAACTTTCTTTAAAAATAGCTCTTTCAAATTCAAATCTGAGTTTTCAGGTCAAATTGGCAAAAAATCGGATGTAGCATTTTAAAAACCAATTGAACACTATTTCTATCTTATTCATCAGGGAATGTTATGTGTGTTTCAAAGTTTTAAAGTAGTGTTTTTATGTACAGTCCATATTTGTCTTCCCTTATGGTATTCTGCTCAGTTTGCTTAACTAAAGCTGATGTGCAAATAGTACACAGTTTTATGCGTTTTAAAGGCAGGGTATATCTTTGGTAATTACTCCAAAAATTTATAACCATAAAAACTTACTTGGGGATAAGCACTAGAGAGCTGTTGATATTATAAAACATTGTTAGAAATGACACCCTTTGAAGTAATGTAGTTTTAGAGAAAGAGGTACCGGTAGTTATTTCACACAAAAATGAGAAAGGCTTCAGGCATGGCGCATTCATGCATCTAAAAAGCACACAATTCAATGCAACAAGGGTGTTTTTTCTTTCATTGTTTTGATGACCAATCAAGCCCAAATTTGCTCAGGTTTGTTATTTTATGCATATGTTGGGATACACCACGTGAGGATACTGGTCTTTGACAATTACCAAAAGTATACCCTGCCTTTAAGAGTTGTTGAGTGTTTTTCGGTTTCATTTGGCGGGCTGTCTCTATAATCAACGATTACATCCTGTTAAGTAGAAGTAGCAGGTGTTTTTTCATCCCATTGTAACCGTTTGTGACCAAAGACACACGTATTTCTGATCCATAATTGCATAGTACCTGAAGTAAGGTACACGTACAGCTGGTATTTTCTGACTGCAAAAGAAATTGTAGAAAAATCAATTTCAATGCAAATCATTTCCCCATTGGTTGGAATTATTTAGAGTAATTGTAAAACCCACACCATAACTGCGTATAGAGTCGTCACTGCAGTTAGCAGTAATCTGTTAGGGTTTGTGTAACAGATCATTGAACACTCAGCGTTGTACTCTCCTTTGGCTACATGTACCTGTCCATTTTGATAGGGGGAATTGTGTGCTGATACAGTACACGCGAATTGCGGCCATTGCACAATATATTCTTATTCTTATTTTTTATCTTCAGTTCAATTCACAAAAATCTTCCAGATAAAACCACTTTGAATGCTCCAGATTGCACAGTAGGGCTTTTGAAACCAATTTAAACAAAGTTAGCCTTGATATATCAAGGCTGTGTAGACAAGTACTCCGTCTAAAACCATAGAGCAAGGATACTAAAACCTCAGCCGCCGAATGCGATACAACCCCAGTCCCCCGACTGACTCTAAACAAAATAGCACACCGCACTCTCACCATGCACACACACAGCGCCTGTACACAGCCCCACACACACACCGCTATTGTCCACACACCGCTATCCTAGCCCATGAGCCGTTAGGCTCCTGAGCCTGACGGCTCACGGGCTAGGATTGTGGGCGATAGCAGTGTGTGGAATAGCGGTGTGTGTGTGTGACTGTGGAAACGAGCGTTTGTGTGCTTCCTTGGGTGTGAGAGCGTGGTGTGCTGTTTAAAGACAGTCGGGGGGACCGGAAAAGGAGTTGCATTGCATTCGGGCATCGCATTCGTGCGGCTGTGGTTATTCACATTTTTAGCTTTATAGTAAGAAAACTATTACACAGCCTTGCAATCAAGGCTAACACAAAGTAGAAAACATTCTGAGGACCTCGTTTCAATTCAGTGTGCTTCGGCCAAACTTCCACAATTTGGGTCCACAGAATGCCCCACAGTTTTGAACAATCCTGGGGAGAACCCTATTGGTAATTCTGTTTAAGTTACTTACTACTTGTTTTCATTGTATAAATCAATAAATAATACGCAGTTCTTATCGTTTACCGGGTAATCACACCTGAGGGCGTCTCGAAGCGCTCATTATTTTTGTCTACAAAGTTTTTGGAGCTGTGTTCAAGTTTTAAGACCCATTTATTCACAAAGCACCATGTAATGGTTCACAAGGTGCTGTATCCATGGTTTATCTCACACACACATGTGTAATATTAATTTGTTTATGCGTTACAATCCTTCTACATTTTCTAGGTGCCTTCATTCCACAAAAAAAGTATTAATTGTATCCAATGGCAAAGTGCTTCTTTGGTTTCAGTCTACTTTTATGAGCCACACTGCATATCCGATCCAAGGTGTTAGTAGTTTTATTTAATCATTAACAGGAAACTAGTTTTGTTAACATTTAAACATGTACATGTACATGTTTGAACAAGATTTGTAGACTGGAAAACAGATCAATTGAAACACAAGAAATTGATAGCTTTTGTTGTTAAAGGGTGTGTACAACATTGGTAAGATTGAAAATATAAATGTTCACAGATTTGCACATAACTAACATGGTATGAAGATGGTCATGGTGGTAGACTTCCACTGAAATAGATTTGCTTGAAATGCTACAATTTTTAGGAAATGAGTAAAACAATTAGTCTTTAAATCGCCCGTGTCCAAAACCCAATGTTTGAAAACAGTGAAAACATGCATTGTAATGGGTTTTTTTCACTATTTTCTCATGACTCCGATGACCGATTGAGCTAAAACTTTCACAGGTTTGTTATTTCATGTATATGCTGGGTCACATAAAGTGCGGATACTAGTCTTTGAAAATTACCAATGTTGTACATGTGCTTTAATAATGATTTTAATTTTGCCTTTGACCATTGACGCTGTGATCTGCTCAGCCAACATTTTCCTGACAATTGTTCTGTCGTTTCTAAGCAGTCCCCACTCCACTATTTTGTTGATCTTCTCCAATGGAAACGACCTGTTGAATAATGCATGAGCTGATCTTTGACCCTTAGGTTCTCCTTCATTGACCTGGCTGGCAGTGAGAGGGCTTGCGACACGGTCGACCCGGACAAGGTGACGAGATACGAGGGGGCTGAAATTAACACGAGCCTGCTTGCGGTAAGATTGTATTCTCAATTTTAAAAGAGCCACCATAAAAAAGGGCTGTCTTTTTTCTACGTTTCGAAAAACGATGATTCAGAGTCTTTAAAAGTTAAGTATCCACCTACATGTAACTGAACTAGACCATTTGAAAATGAATGGACTGTATGTGTAGTCATGGTGACATGGTGGCACTCCAAATACTACCCACTTGTATACAGGGCTTGAACTAGAATTTTATTTACTCCAAGACCAAAATCAAAATGAGAAGAGATCAGCATCAAAATTAGTACACAGTTTTATCATACAAACTGTTTTATTAGAAAAACCACTAAAAGAAGATCGATCTCTTCTATGGGTGATGCTCAGCAGAATTGAAATACATTTATGAGACTTAAACTCAACATTTGAACAACATACAAAAAAGAAGAAGATATTTAAATTAAAAAACACAAGACCACCGGACTTGTCTTGAGTTTACTGGCCCATGCTAAAATCACTGGCCTCGTGCCTGTGGTCTATTGTAAAATTCAAGCCCTGATTTATTACACCTTGATTATTACAAATTGACATGTGACTGTAAAGTGTTTACTGCAAGCTTCCTCAACCACAGTGTAATGGCTTTGATTGGCCGTTTAACCAATCAACCATTTACAGGTATTGTAGACAAAATGATATAACCTTGGTCGCACTCCACAAGTACAGAGAGGAAATGCCTGACTGATCTGTCTATATTGGGCACACCTTTTACATGGGAAAGTGACGCTTCTAGTGATATCACAGGTCATGTAAAGACTTGTTTTATTCACGCTTAAAAACCATGGAGTGAACCAGTCTATTAATACTTACTGCAGCTAGCTATGCATGTGTTTGCGACTATGCCAAGAAATCAGATGTAAGCAGTAAGTGACAACTTTTTCTTTAATTTTGGATTGAACAAAGAAAAATTTACTATAGCGGAACTTGAACCTGCGACCTCTAGATTAACGTGCCGGCTCTCTACTAACTAAGCTATCTAGCCCATTTTTGTCAGTGTCTTTGTTCGGGAGGCAAATGGAGACTTTGGAACACTTGGTGGCAGCACGCAAGTAAACTTGGTCTGATCTGAGCATGCCCATATTTCTGTGAACAATGGTGCTGCCACCTGCATGTAGCATCCCCAAAGGTTTCTCATTGCCTTTGGTGAAGCTTCGGATCTACACTGAGTCACTTTCTCATTCAAAGTTCAACAAGAGCTGTTCAATTCCAAACCATACTCATAAGTGTCGCATTCAGTAGCCATTGTTATTTGGGCAGCATTACTTTAAAAACAATATGATCAATTTATCATGAAGTATGGAAATAAATGTGAGTTTGAATTGAATCAGACTCAACCAACCCATTAGCTACATTCATGTGTACAAATAGTCATTATGTTAACTTCCAATCCCAGCACTCCCATACTACAGGTAGGAAATGACCAAGGACTTGCACCCTGATTAGAGGCGGTTGGTGAATGGATTGACTATAAATCACCCATTCCTAAAAATAAACACCCACATGTAATTTGCTAGTTTTGGTTTGACTGTTGAGGGAGTGGATTGTAACCAGGAGACACTGATTACTGCTCAACCACACTTTGGGTTGGTTTACGTTTGTGCTAGGATCATATCCGCCACTACTCATTATTCTGGCCTTAAAGGGTGCATGCCACAGCGGTGTTTGGAAGCACCAGATAAAACAGATTCCAATTCTCTAGTAAGCAAGGCCATCAACACCTACATAAATTAGTGGAATAAGCCATTTACAAGTTAGAGTTGAATAAAGTCTGGTACAATGACCTGTTGAGTCTCAAGTTATTGCCTAAATTTTAATTCCTTGGACTATATTGAGACAGTTGCTCTTCGTCACATGATTTGGGGCAAGCTTTTGCATAGTTACGTGAGGGACGGCGATCACCCATACACAGTTGTGAATGAATGTGTATGGCACAATGGTACCAGGGTTTGCTCATCTGGAGGTTTCTATACAAAAGCTAGCCTCGAACCAATTGACATAGCAACTTTCTCTTTAGTCTGAGGAATTCACATTGAGCAGTAATTTGTGACTAAGCAAGTCAATGTACCAGACATTATTCAAATCTAACTCGCAAATGGCTTGTTGCATAGAGGTCACACAGATGCAAGGGCATGAAGGGACTCTATTTTTACCTGGTTCTGGTTCCAGTTATTCTATTAGGAACTCTGGTACTCTCATGGTCAAGTGAAAGTGCTTGATCATGTAAATACACCATCTAGCCGAAGTGTGGAGTTTCATGGTATAGAGGTCTAGTCCAGAAGGCAGGTTCAAATCTCGTCTTGGCCTGTAGCTGTACATGGAACTATGAACTCTCACCCAGTTGCAGCACACGCACACATGCTCTCTATAGATTTGATCTGGAGGGAGGGCATATGTGCACTTATGCAGTAAGGAGTTTATAATCCCATGTACGGCCATAGGTCTGCTTTGATCATGATGACACAGCCCCTTTAAAATGGATCAACTGATGACAGGAAACACCTTGGGAAGCCATCCAAACCACATTCATGAATGAGCAGTTAAGGGTGTCCGTCACTGTCTAAACAATTGTTGTGCTGTGCATTAATCGTTCAATCACTCTGCTAAGAAGGACCCTCCAATGTGGATCTATCATCACTCAATCAAAAAGGAAATTGGTCGTTTGGGACGTTACACCTTAGGTGTGTTAACCATTTTTTGTTGTCAGGTTTTTTCGCCTGAACTATTTTTGTTGCTGTTATTTGACTTAAGGTAGGGTCATTGTTTAGTTGTTGTCAAAGTAGTGCTGATTTATAGGCAAAATTATAAATAAAGACACAATAAAACTTACATGTGAAAGTGTCTATTGCTGAGAAAACAGCAAAAAGCTACAAGCCTTTGATTTAACTGAGCACAGTGATAAATGTATTTACATGTAAAGGAAAATGACTTTGGCTGGACTGGAACCTATAACCTCATTATAGCCACAATCCTGCATTGGTCAAATGTATTGTTTCCCCAATTTGTGTACAGTGCAATGTGTATTGATAAATGCATCAATGAAAACAACTTGAAGGATTGACATCAATGATGTTATCACTGTAACATTTTCCACTTCTGTATATTTGGTTTGCAAAGGTTAGAGAGTGTCTTCAAAGTCGGGCTTGTTTTTGGTGTAAAAGAACGTTCCCGCGGACAAACCCGGCAATCATTTGGACTGCCAGAACGTTACGAATCCTACTGGAGTGAATATGCACAGTAGTATTTTAAACGGCCCAATGGAACATTCCTGCGGTCCAACGGAATGGTTCATGTCCACGTGTAGGTGCTGAAATACTTATCCGATTCAATGAGATCATTCCAACCGTCTGACCTTTCCTACTTTTGAGAAGCTCTGTTAGGTTAAAGAATCAACTTGTCTTTGTTATTGTTTTACTTTTGTCAGTCCTGGAATTACACAGAGGCCACGGAGGCTCCGTTGTCCCTGGTCTTGGCCTTGGTGCTCCTTCAAAAGTTTACCATAGACTTTAAAAAAAATTCCAATAGAAGTGCCCTTTGCAAAAAATTAGCCTTGCCCTCTCAAAAATGAAATTCCAGGCCTGTCTTGTGTTGATGCTGTTAGGGTGGTGCACAGTTTAATGTGTTTATTTTTTTTTTCTTCTTTCATTACAGCTCAAAGAGTGCATCAGGGCCCTGGACCAGGAGCAACGTCACACACCATTCCGTCAGAGTAAGCTCACCCAAGTACTAAGAGATTCCTTCCTGGGACATTCTCGGACTTGTATGATTGCTAACATCGCCCCCAACGCCAGCGCCGTGGACCACACACTCAACACACTCAGATACGCAGACAGGTAAGCTAATGCAACTTTTGTGTGTGTTTGCTTTTAAAGATGCCAGGGCTTGAATTGTACGCTGGTCCACAAGCCTAAGGCCAGTGGTTTTAGCATCGGGCCAGTCAACTTCTGATCGGACAAATCCGATGGTCCGTGTTTTTCAAATGAATATCAATATCTAACTGTGTAATATCTTCAATATAAAAAATATATTGTGTTCAACTGTTGACCTTGACGAGTCTGATAAATATCTTTTAATTCTGTTGAGTATCGAAGTATACAAATTCCAAACGTTTTTCGGCAGCACCAACTATGATATTATGGGAATAACACTAATGACATTAGAACAACAATAAATTTTAAAAAGGAAACTTCACTTTTAAATCCATATTATGAAAGTAGTATTCCCGCCCGATTTCCAACCTTCCGCCCAGGTAGTAGTTAATAAGCAGGACAGTTCTTTTCAGAACTGAGAAGTCTCCCGAATTCCGAAAAATCTACTCAGCGATAGTAGAACAAATAGCATGACAAGTTCTCTAAAGAACAAAATCTACACAGCAAAGTAGATATACACATGGTGTTACCGCAAACCGAATATACATTGATACCTCACCATGTAATGCCTCAAAAACCATATACTTATCATGTTTGTTAATGTGTCACATTGGGTCAACTCAAAGTCTTTGTTGAAAGTGAAACACATGTATCCTTGGCCTCTTTTGCTTTGTGGTTTTTATATCTTCAGTCTTGTGAAAAACTAGAAAGCCCATAGCATGCTCTCACTGTGTGTTAAAAAAACAATTGTCATAAGTTCCTCAGTAGAGTTTGATTTTTTGTTTCTGTTTTCTTTTTCTGTAGAGTAAAAGAGCTAAAGAAAGAGACCTCATCTCACAAACCAGTGTCTCCTTATCCCTCAACCCCAAACACCTTCAGTCCTGGTACCACTTCTACACCTGTGAAGACCCCAAACTCAAAACAGATGCAACCCTCACTAAAGACTCAGGTGACAACGCCTGGTCCTCGACCTACCAAAGGGGTTACTACTCCGACCAGTGCATCTTCCCAGACACCTGGAAGTAATACAGCCAAGAAGGCCATTCTGGTGAGGAAGGTCAGCGTAGAGAAGGCATCCAGTAAATCTCTGAATCAGTCAAGCTCCTTGAGAGCTTCGCGAAGGCCTGATGATAACAAGCAGTCAAATATTAGTACTGAGAATTACCAGAACAGGAGAAATAGAGAGAATTCTACAGGTAAACCGATGGCGGAATTTAGTCATACAAAGGAACTTAAGGAATCCGTCAGGAGACCATTCTTAAATGTGAAGAAGAATCTCAATGTCACCTTCGACACAAGTGTGACGAGTAGTGAGACACCATCTAAGAGAGACGAGGAGGTTAAAGCTCAAACTAAAGAGGCCTTTCTCCAGGGTAATCCTCTGCCAGTGTGGTATCCCCCTGAGGAAGCTGATAAACCACCTAAAGTGCCTTCAAAAAGTCCAGGAGACACTTGGGACATTGAGAATCCACGTTATATCTACAGCCCCAAGGTGCAGAGAGCTGCTCCAAGTGCAAGCTCGCCAACCCCTAGAAATGCCAAAGAGAAGAAACTTAATTCACCTGAGCTGCTATCAAGAAACAAAACTCCAAACTTGAGTGTGAAAGGTGAACAAGAGGAACTAGTGAGTGACGGTCAAGTTGAGCAGTCCTTGCCTGATCAAGAGTCGGGGTTCCTCGCTGATGATGAGCTGACAGACAACTGGGCTAAGAGGAACAGTTCAAATGCTATGAAGCATGGTATGAGGACACACTACAGTGACACCAGTTGCAGCACAGACACCGAGAGTACTATTGAACTGCTGGCAGAGATTGACTATGCCCTAAGGAATTCTCTTGTCTCACCCATATCAGATGATGGCATTAGTGATAACCAGCCTGTTATGAAGGAATACCCAACACTCAGGACATCTCAAGTTGGGGTTGATGAAACACAAAAGCGCATCCCGAGGAACAGGACCAAGTCTGCTCCTCAACCTAAACTATTTCCAGAATGCCAGCCTGTGACTTCTGGATCAACTTCTGTTTCGCATAGTTCGGTCTTGGTCCACAGCCAGTATGTCATGTCACTTCACCCTGAAATTCGTATAAATGACAGTCCAGACTCAATGAGCACTGACTCATTGCAAGAACTGGAAGCTGAAAGGCATTCGAGCAGGAACCGTCAAATACCAAACACAAGATTTGTTAACACTGCCCCTAAAAGTGACCAGATAAGAAGTCCATTGTTTAGAACAGCACCTTTACCAAATCAAGGTGCCGGCAGTCTATTGAAAAGTAAACCGACTGTGAAAGTCAAAGAGAGCTTCCCCTCACCAAGAGATGTCCCTGCTTCATCTGGAGGGCAGAATAAAACCCAAACTGTGAACTGTCTTTCTAAGAGGAAAGAACATCCTGAAAACCTAAGCGGTGTCATCGTGTCGACTAGTTTTCACGACTATGTAGCTTCAACAAAACCTCATGAAAGCGTCCAATCAGGGCAGCCGATGGTACAGTTGTTGAAATCGGATCACATAAGGCCATCTCCAATCGGACAGAATCACAACAGTGCAGTCACAAGCCCCATGGCTAAGCATAGCAAAGGATCAACCCAGAAGAGTTCCGCTGGACTGCAGTCTCCCGTCACCATGGAGATTCTACGCGGTGAGGAAAGATCCTCCGCGTTTTCCCCTATTTCTGGCATTCCAAGATGCAGCTTGCCATCACCTGCCAGTAATCTTGCCTCCACACCAAACAAGGCCTTCATGAAAGAATCTCTCAATGTTTCGCAGCAGTCGCCAATTTCCAAAGAAATGATTGTATATCAGGAAGCCTCTTATACCGGTCAACATAACCAGTGCAATGAAGGAGAAGGCATGGGTTCTGAGAAAGTGAGCTCTTTTCCTGAGGACCTCGTACCAAAAATACAACTTTCTGGTGTGACAAGCCAAAATGATTCTTTGCTATCACCACGTCATGTACGGCAGAACTCAGCAATAGAAAGAGCAAAGTAAGTGCAATTTGAGCATCATTTTCCCACTCATTACCGTTTTATACTTGACCTTTAGAGTGCACCATGTACATATGTTTTTTTTGCGCATACGGTTGTACAAGACGTGCTATTAATAAAAGGGAGTTCTCTATTGTTTTTCAGGGAGCTGTTGGTGTCCGCCCATGCTGAGCAGATTGGAGAGTTGGAGAGACTGTGTGAGCGAGAATGGAGACTGATCAAGCAGCTTCACAGCGGAGAAAAGGTACGTGACCCTACCCTACTTTATTGTACCAAATACTGCACTTTTGATTAGATATTCCCCCTAAATCAAGTAAGTGCACTGATTTGGGTCCAGCACACCCTTGAGATGTTGACTTACCTAATTCAGCCAGCTATGTATTACAAATTGAACAACTTGTTATTTTGAAACTGTCTCATTGCCTGGGATGTCCAAGAACAAGTTTTCAGGACTGTTAAACAAAATATTGTTTGAACCTTAGCAATACTTGGAATCATTGAACCAAATCACAGTGTTTGTTTAGCCGTACACTATTACACACAGTGCTGGCTCAACGTCGGAGACCTGAGGGAACATCTCACAAGTCGGGCTTGTTCTAGGAACAAAAGAATGTAATCGAAGGCACACCCCAACAATCTAGTAGACCACCAGAACGTTCTTCTGGACTGCGACTTTGTGCCGAGCTACAGGAACATTCCTACACAAGTGAATAAACGCGTTGGCATTTTTAATGATCCAACGGAACGTTCCGGCGGTCTAAGTGACTGGCCTGCTGGAACACTTCAGAATGTTCCTACCATTCTCAATTTTTGAGACGCTTTCTAAGTTGCGTCTTGATCACATGCCAGTGTGGCAAAAAAATGGCCTGCACTGGTAGAAAAATGGCGTTGCGATCTTTGTGAGACAAGATTAATACTAAGATAAATGACTGAAATCAACCTGTCCTGTATGAACTACTTCAGTCATGTCTGCATAATCTGGGGAATTATATTTTTCAAGTTTGTTGGCTTTTGTAGCCCAAAATGTTCCACAAATTTTGTATGTACAGGAGGATGTTTGAAGTCGTTTAATTAATAACCGGGCAGTTTGTGATAGTTGTACAGTTATTGACTTCAACTGTCTGTTGCATATTGCTTAATTGTTTTGGTAGCCAGTTGAATACTGAGCTCCTGGTTGGTAATGTTCAGCCATAATAATAATATGTGCATTCATAAAGAATAATCAATTTAATTGTTTAATTGGTCAGAGAGAACATTTTTTCACATGGCCCTAAGTATAATTTTTCGGGAAAGATTCTGAAATTTGATGTTTTCTTCTTCATTTTTGTTTAGGGTTTATCTGAATATCTCCAGTATGCGAAGGACTTGATGAACAGTAAGCTACGCTGTATAGACACCTTCAACGATCAGCTCAGTACTTTCAGCAGGTGCTCCACACCTGATCTGTCACCAAGATCTCGGTCGCCCATGGAGGCATGTTAGAGACTCGAAAAACTATCTGGTTTCTCTCCTGATTTCTCGCCACAACCGGCATTTTCTATGGAAAAAGTTGCAGCTCCACTTTGTCTCCAGGTGTTCCACTCCAAGTAACGTGTGTGCATGACTTGCACATCGTCAGCTCAAGACTATAAGGTCCTTAGTGCAGTTAGTATGGATTTCATAAAATTGGTTTTGCATATTTTGGAACTCCTTGTAAATGGAGATTATTGATCAAGAGTGGTCTCCAAAAAATAGTTTGGCAAAAAGAAACATTCAGTTTCTAAGAAAAACAATTACTTGTGGATTTTGAAGTAATTTTTTTCAAGTTTATTTGCATATTTGCAATGACCTTTTGATCATTACGGATTTGAAATTGCAATTAACGACCTCGTAGCACTGAGCCGACAATATGTCAGTTCTCCAGCATGGTGAGCGATAAAATAGTGACGTCATCTGAAAAAGGTCTATGACGTCACAGGCTCAAACATCACTCTCACTCAGGTCAAGGGGAGACCTCTCATTGGCTGAAAGTTGTGCATGACATTACATACATTTCCATATGTTGACGTGATAGCGACGGTGGCCGATGCAAGGGATCTATGCTTCCAGAAGCAGATTTGTCTTTGTAACCACACTTCATGGCTTAAGCTACTGTTTTGCTAGCTGCCAGAATCCAACAAAGTAGTTCAGTATTTAATAATTAAACACCAACATGTTTGGACTCTTTGATGAGACTAAAATGCATAACCCTTGGTCAGCATTTCATGGTTTAAGCTAGCGTGTTGCTAGCTTCCAGAGTCCAACAAAGTAGTTCAGTATTTAATAAATCAACACCAACATGTTTGGACTCTTTGATGAGACTAAAATGCATAACCCTTGGTCAGCATTTCATGGTTTAAGCTAGTGTTTTGCTAGCTTCCAGAGTCCAACAAAGTAGTTCAGTATTTAATAACTAAAACACCAACATGTTTGGACTCTTTGATGAGACTAAATGCATAACCCTTGATCAGCATTTCGTGGTTTAAGCTAGTGTTTTGCTAGCTTCCAGAGTCCAACAAAGTAGTTCAGTATTTAATAACTAAAACACCAACATGTTTGGACTCTTTGATGAGACTAAATGCATAACCCTTGATCAGCATTTTCCCTTAACAGTAGTCCGCTGGACAAATGCTGACAACTATCAGTTAAAATTATCTCCATAATGGACTACAAAGTTGGCTAACTAGTGAAATAACGGCTAACTGGTCCGGCTGGCTAGGTCACTGAAGAAGTTAAACTTATGAATAATAAGTCAGGCAGTATCATTTCCTACAAATTTAAAAGCCCCACAACTTCCCGTTAAGAATTTTCGAATTCTTTGAAAATGTTGTTTAGGAATATTTATAACTACAATAATGACAGAAAGCAATATAGTGTTAAATGACGTCATGAAATGGGTCTCGATTCCAAAAAGGAAATAGATATAGATTAAAGTATTTTTACAAATTTATTTGTAATGTTTTTTATTCATTTGTGAATTTGACAAAGCTATTGCTTTGAAGGCACAATGTTTAACCCTCAAAGCAGCACCCCCCCCCCTCCACAATTTTAACAAGCTGCATTAGGAGAGCCTCCGGAAGGCACTTACTATTACACGTGTTCTATAAAACACTGTTCGGTGGACGCAATCCTTTTTTTCTAATGGCCTACATAGATGAATGGAGGTCCCCTGGACACACCCACAAAAGATTGAAGCATTCAGGCAATTTGAGCAGTACATGAAACAGCCGATTTGAAACATGGACATAAAACTGTGGTAGACAGCACCAGTCTGTCTTGGAACAGCTGTTGTTTAGATCCTGTCAGCAATTTTTGTTTGTACCACACACTTATTATGGGGTCAACAGTGAAGGGATCCGGGGAGGCGCTCAAACCTTATGCTTGAATACAATAGCCAGCGTGTGGTATGAAAAAACAAAATCGCATCCTGTCATCGCATCACTAGGTTGACATAGCTTTGAGCTTCGCCTAGCCTGGCTGATGTGAAACTCGAGGTGATTAGATCTGTGCACAGCCCAATGGGCTTATGGTACACACATCAGCTTCGGCTGGAGTCCAAGCTATCGCAAATTAGGCCTGACCTGTACTGAACTCAATATTAAAGGTGACTTTAGAATGTCAAACTAGAGTGTTTCATTGAGAATAACATGCAGTTTAAGCGGAAATGGCAAAAAAGAACAACCAGTAATTAAAAAGGGAACAAAAAGTGCCTTCCGGAGGCCCCCTAGGTCTGCTGAGAGGGTTTTAAATCACTTTAAAGTAAAGTATTTGTATATAATTGTGTAGCTGTACCACAAAGTGCCTTGATATGTTTGTGAATACATCTGAAAAATCAATCTGATCTATTCATGTTTTTGCGTGAACTTGAAACTACTATTGAAAAGGATTCACACACTGAACGTTTTTCACTCCAATTCTCTCGTTTTCAAAGTCACATCCAAGAAATCAATCTTTGAATTTTTTTTTTAAACCGTAATTTGCCAACAATGCATTTAAAAACTTGTCATCCGTGCACTTGTTTATTTCGGCTCAGTCAGTCATCTTGTTTTCCGGGAAGTGATTAATACTCTTCAATGTCATTGGTACTTGAAACAACCGGATAAATGTGCTCTACCAACTGAGCTATCTATCCCTAATGTTTGCAGTCTCCCTTTTTTGTCAATATCTTTGTACGGGGGTGCCAGTCAGAAGCCATGCAACCGTTAACTGCCGTGTAGCCAGGGATCACACCCAAGTTGACATACAACCTGGGAAGCGGCAGCGGAGGGATCACCTTGAGGGGATGCGACTTTTATTTAAAATATCAAGTTATGCTTTTAAATCAATTTGGGTTGAAATCCAAAATTGTTTTTGAAATTTCCCTAGTCGGTTTTCCTTGAGGTTCATAAAAAGTAGTCTTGTACGTGAACAAAATGTTGATTAATTTTTGTTTAGCTTTACCAATCCGTGGCATTGGTCGACCTAAAATGGGGAGGGAAAATATCTTGACAATCGGGTTTGCGTTGACACCATTGTGATCTCCCATTGAGCTGCGATGGTTCTGAAAAGAACCAGTGTTGGAAAAAACATAATGTTTCGATCAGTACGCTCTGATCGTCTTCTGCAGAATGTTTCAACACAAACCTCGGTTTCAAATTTACTAAAAATCCTGTATGACATACTTAAGTTATCATTTCATTTTGATATGAAGGTGAACTTCAATTAATGTTCGTAGTGAGTGTGATTTTCAAGAGTTTGGTTCTGTGATTTTCAATAAATGTATGATCAAGTGTTTCTTGAAACATGTGTATTATTTTGATGTTATTAATCAACTTGAAATGAGAGCCACAGACACGGACCACAAAACAAAAATTTGAAAGTCCAAAGTTCTACAATATCAATCTTGTCAGGTCTACCCACCATGTTCGAAAGTGTTGGGGATTTCCCTGACGAAACTGCTTATGATGTGAGATGTTCGATTAATCGATTGCATGAATGTGTGCATGAATGAGGACATTGTATCTGAAAGTGTTTTGAATTAGGCCCTGATGACTGTTGCACATGTTTGGTTTTCCCGCCGGCCCTAGGATTGCGCAAGCCAACTTTTTGCACTCTATCATTCATTCTGATGATGAAATCGAGAGCAGAGCTTTAAGCCGTTGAAAACGGTGACGTGTACATGCGATCTTCTATTGCTCATTTAAATTTCGAGCAGGCGTATGTACTCGGTGGGACAACATAATGACCCGCTGTTCCGCAACATAACGAAGTGTATTCTGTGAATGGTGTACCACTGTGGTTCAACTGTAAAGGAAAACATGGCTAGGTAAGAGGGTCTGATATGAACACTTTGATGTTGCACACACGTAGATCCAAACTGCAAGGATCATTATTTGCGAAGAATGTGAGTTTTGTGATTGTTTTTTTTGGGGGGGGGGTTCGGGTTTCCGCGCAAACGGTCAAATTCATTGCAGTTTTTTTTCGTTTACAAGTTTGTATGGCCAAGCAGAGCCTCTCGTTCAATTGGGCCGTGAATTTACGTCGAATGAGATTTTGGGGCCAGTCGAGATTTGACAGGGAAACGCGGGGACTAATAACCGGGGTTCTTTATGGCCGTTTTCGAAACCATATGGTTTGGGCCCAAGCTTGGGCTTCGTCCGCCTCATTGAAGCCCCATAGGAAAGCGCACGTTTTCGAAATATCTAAACGGAGCCCAAGCCCAATGCCCAAGCCGTGATTTTGAATAGGACCTATGATCGTGAATTAAAAGGAAGCCATAAAATATGTGCTTGGCACGGTTATGGGGAAGTTCGAACATTGTCGGTTCTCGACGTGCCCTCTATGTGGTTTTCAGAAACTGTGACTGTTGATTGTTGTACTAAAAAATGTATACCTTTTGCAGTATCGTTGACTGTGTCCGGTGAATAACTAATTTCCATGTCATTTTTGGCTGTAAAATGGGGAGAATTGCGGTGATTACTACAAATGGACTGCCGCTCGCCTTGTGTTTCATCACGATGGCATTCTCACAGGTCTTTTGTTGTCGATCTGGTATAGACAGAGCGACAGACGAAGCCGCTTATACAGCCCAAGTAGCCAGGTGTGAGACGGCAAACCTGGGACGAGTCCTTCGGGAATCTGTCGAAATATTACGTTCCGATTTGGAGATTGCTCTTGGGAATATTGACCGACAAGTGGGACAGGTGGGGGCGCTACGTCACCCAAGAGCTTGGCCCTACTGTTGAAGACGCCATGATAAAGCTGAATGAACACAGCGAGAACGTCATCTATATGATTGAATCCTCCCTTATTAATCTAAACATCGCCATCGATAAGACTGTTTTTGAGACATCCATAGTTATCGATCTTCTGAAAGTGTTAGTGTTACTGTTCATTGGAGCTTTCTGTAGGAAAATCCGTAACGGGGATTGGTTCCTGAAACCTGTCTTCTGGCTAAGCGAAATGGCGTTCTTCCTCACGGCAGTTGCACTGGCCGTGCCTGTGATATTTCGTATATTCACCGGACACGAACTCGCCAACTGTCAAATGTTAACCACTGTCGTCGTCATCTTGTTTTTTCTCATAATCGTGCACGTTTCATCAGCATTAATCTCCGTTCTGTACAACGGCAATGAACGGGTTACTGCGGTCTGTTGTTTGTGGGTTTCTCTTTTTTGTTAAGATTATTACATTTTTCTTATGTTTTAAAACTCAAAGTCATGAGCTCTCTTTGGCACTTCTTGTGTAACACATACAAATCAGATGAGAAATACGGTATACCGAGAAATACACCCAACGGATCTTTTTTGCATTTCCTGAGTTTCTCTCCCACTCACATGAAGAACTCAACGCCAGGGGTCGATTTGTATTACGGTTTTCACAACTTTTTATCATTCAAACTAAGCCAGTTAAAGACTGGCCTTCTATAAACAAAGGATTCATGTAATATTTCTGATTTTACAATATTTTTATAAGGCTTACTTATATTTATTTCTGATTTTCGAATATTGAAACCACCAGTTCATTTGCTTCAATGTGCGCGTGTGTGTGTACACTGCCGTGTGTACAGTATACGAAGAAATCAACGCCAGGGGTCGATTTGTATAACGGTTTTCTCCACTTGTTCTCATTCAAATTAAGCCAATCAAAGACTGGCATTCCATACACAAAGGATTCGTGTAGTATTTCTGATTTTATCATATTTTTACAAAGCTTAGTTATATTTATTTAAGATTTTTGAAAATCAAAACCTCTTGCCCAATTACTGCAGTCTTTACGTGTGTATCAAACTGCCGTGCGTGCGTGTACATTACACCGATATCAACGCCAGGGGTCGATTTGTAAAACGGCTTTCTCAACACTTTATCATTCAAACTAAGCCAATCAAAGACTGGCATTATATACACAAAGGATTCATGTAATATTTCTGATTTTATCATATTTTTATAAGGCTTACTTTTATTATTTCTGATATTTGAATATTAAAACCACCTGTCCCTTTGCTGCAATATATGTGCGTGTGTGTACACTGCCGTGCGTACAGTATACGAGGAAATCAACGCCAGGGGTCGATTTGTATAACGGTTTTCTCAACACGCACGGCAGTGTGGTACACACGCACAGATTGCAGCAACGAGTCAAGTGGTATTAATATTCAATAATCTGTGAAAAATATAAGCAAGCTTCATAAAAATATGGAAAAATCTGTAAAACTACATGAAGCCTTTGTTTGTGGAATGGTAGTCTTTGATTGGCTTAGTTTGAATAATAAAGTGTTAAAATAACCGTTTTACAAATCGACCTCTGGCGTTGATTTCGGTCGAACGGCAGTGTGGTACCATGGAGGTAGAACCCGTAGAAACTGCAGCAACGAGGCAAGTGGTTTTAATATTCAAAAATCTGATAATAAGCAAGCCTAATAAAAAAAAATGAAAAAATCTGGAAAAGAATATTAAACAAGTATGTGTAGAATGCTTGTCTTTGATTGGCTTAGTTTGAATAATAAAGTGTTAAAAAAGCCGTTTTACAAATCGACCCCTGGCGTTGATTTCGGTGTAATGTACACGCACGGCACTGTACTTACACGCGTTAAGACTGCAGCAATAAGAAAATTGGTTTTAATATTCAAACATCTGAAAGAATTTTAAGCAAGCTTTATAAACATATCGAAAAATCAGCAAAAGTACATGAAACCTTTGAGTGTTGAATTCCAGTCTTTGATTGGATTAATTTGAATGATAATGTGTTAAAAGCCCAGTTTTACAAATCGACCCTTGTCGTTGATTTCTTCGTTCACAGTATAGACGCACGGCATTGAACGAGTGTACTATTAACACACGCACAGACTGCGGCAACGTCACCCGTGATCTTTAATATATTAAAAAATCAGAAATAAATATAAGAAAGCGTTCTCAAAATATGACAAATTTAACAATAATACATGAAACCTTTGTGTGTGGAATGCTAGTCTTTGATTAGCTTATTTTGAATTATAAAGTGTTTTTAAAAGTCGAACCCTGGCGTTGATTTCGGTGTAATGTACACGCACGGCAGTGTGGTACACACGTAAAAACTGCCGCATTGGTGAAAGTGGTTTTATTATAAACAAATCTGGGGAAAATATAAGCAAGCTTTACAAAAGTACAGAAAAAACAGCAAAAGTATATTATGTAACCTTTGTGTGTGGAATGCTAGTCTTCGATTGGCTTAGTTTGAATGATAAATTGTTTAAAAAGCCGTTTTACAAATCGACCCCAAAACAGGTGTTGATAATACACACACATAGTCCCGCAAAGTGACTACACTCAGCTTGTGGTGCGGAGAATGACACATGCATGCCGCACGTAGGGATTCCACTCGCGTCAAGCACTCTAAATGCTGGAAGGACTACGTCAAGTCAAAATGTGTTCATGCTGCTGTGGTTACTTCGGATCCTTATTCACAGTAGCGATCGACTCCTGGCGTTTGGAAAGTAACATCTACCGGTTACTGCGGTTGAACTGACGTTGGCGCCATTTCGTTGGTTACGTAGTTTCACTATCGGGTGCAGTCACAAGTGGCTGTTCACTTACATCCTTCTGTCACTGTTTCTGATGGCGACCGTATGGCTTGTAAGATCTGCCCTGACCGATGGAAACGACATCACTTCTTACCTGCTTGGGTATTTGTTACTCGTAGCATTGGCAACGAAGGGCAGCCTGGTCCCCCGTCTTTATCCGTGAGGATAAAGACAGACACTGGTCTTACAGGCCCAATGTCTTCATTGGATAAATAATGTGACTAGTTTGTCAGCTACATACTTTCGATCGTCTGCTGCATTCACAAGTGCATGAAGTTTGTACATATATACTGTATGTAATGTTGATTTGCTGTGGTTGCGTTTGATTAGCTTTCCCGTGGTACCGGGGATTTACACTCGGGGTAGCCACGAAACGAATTCAGACCCTCATGAGTTGATTGCATACTAGATTTAGGCTAGCTCAAAGCTTCCTCTCAAACGATTAATCTTTCAAAATTACTATATGTAACCATGGAGCTATAGCTCCATGACGTAACTGTGAATTGGCCCTTAATAGTATGATATATGTTGTTTCAGTGAACGGCTCAACCATTAATCTTTAAAAAAAGTACTTGAACGAGAACAATTTATTTACAATTAGTGCTCAATGAATACAAACATTATAGTTGACATCATGTAAAAGTGTTTTATACATGTATATACAAAACAAAATTCGTTTTGACCACAACTCGACGTTGCTTTTCGTTGAGTTTCGCGAAAAGCCCCGTGACGTCATCCTTCTCGGATAAATTCGAATGATACCTTTGGATGATTCAATTTTTGTAAAGATTTATACATTTACACAGTTCTGTTCGCAAAGTGAAACTTTGCACAGATAACATATAGGCCTAATAAATGTTTGGCGGCATGATGGGAAGAGCCAAGGAACTGTGCTCCGCAAACCGTGTACGTGCGGACCAGCAATGGCAGTGTTTTGTATTAATAATTGGTGTAAGTGTACGCACCAGCGATGGTGATTATTGCAATTTCGGGGGAATAACCGTTTCACCCGAGCATGCGCATACACGTCAAATCGTTGGTCAATGCTTTGTAACTGGTTTTGTATGCTTTCACCGAGATAACAAAGACTATGAGCCCGTAAATCGGTAGACTTGGTTCCAAGTCTGCGATCGTGGCTTTTAGTCTACCCGATAGCCAATACATTATTGCCTGAAATAGCGCCCTCTTGTGGATTAACCTCCGTCATTAGCCTACGATCACAGACTTGGGAATCTTGTTCATCGGTTTGTACACACCCTATGGCGAATTAGTCCAAAAGTGGACGGAACGCTCTTATTGGTCAGAATCGCAGAAGGCTGCAATAAAATGCATATTCAAATTCAACCGTTTATATCACGGGATATAGTACAGAAATACAACATTGATGCACATTGTAACTGAACTGCCTCTGCTCAGTGATTCAAATTGAGTTCAGAATAAAAATTTAAAAAACACAAATCGTTTCTTTTTTTCTAAATTCAAAATAAATAAAAACGTTAGAGAAAAATTACTGGACGATTTCATTCAAACCATAGGTTAACAGTTTTTCGTCTAGTAGGAATCAGGTACTATATTATGTTTATTTTTTCAACAGTTTAAGATCTTGTACTATTAATTTTTAGCTATAAATTATTAATATCATACGTACCAAGCACTATAAAAAATTTAAACCAAGTTGAGGCCAATGAGATTTTGTAGAGAATGCTGATGTGATTGTAACCTACTTGCAATAGACGCGGCCTATATTGGTTTTGTGGCCTCCTGATTGGTCATCTCTCTGGTATCAGTGTTGTTATGTAAATTTAAGTTGTGAATAATGAATATCCCGTACACACAAGAGGGTCAAGTCTGAGATTGCGAGTTAGGGCGTTTGATAGCTAATCTGTGGTGGCGTTTTGCGTGGCTGATTCATCAGAGAAATAACCGTGATCTCAGACTTGAAATCAAGTCTAGTAAATTGGAAACTCTGTGCCCGCTTTGTGTGTCGCATGAATTGTGCACTGTGTACACCGTGATTGCAATGTGGTATGCGTTTCGCAGCACCTTCGGGTGAATTTTTCGACGGTTATCAGAACCGTAACGTTGCAAACATGTAACCGAAATATCTGTCGGGTAACCGTGTAACCGAAACAGGCTTAGCCCAATGCAGTGCATCGCCGTGTGTATGTACTTGTAGACTTGTGGACAGGTCGTTAAATGTTTGTCGCGGTGATAGCCCCAAAATCACAAATCCTTTCAAAATCAGCTTGTTTATTATGTGCATGTTAGATCGTCCTTTTAAAAAGTCACAATCGCGGCCGTGTTGATTGTAGATTGGCAAGTCAAAATCAACTTTAGCCACCGATGACGTCACGAGTCCTTTGTCACGTGGCTTGTTTGGCCTCGCGTTTTCAGATTTTTGGCTGGGAGTGTTTAGGAAAATAGTACATTTTTACCCTGTTTTTTGTGAGGTGAGACACTCATAGTATTTATTTTCTGTTTATGAATCCATCTGTTATAAAAAACTTAATATTTCAGAGCATCTTAGAACCGCTCTATAATAATATAAACAGTGTCTATTAAACAATGTCCATGAAAAACTTATTCCAAGTCAGCTCAAAAATCATGTAAGCCGATCCAAAACCGATCTAAAATACCCAAATTGATACAATATTATACATTGAGGTCAACCACAATGGTTGAACAGACACTCGAGCACATGGTGGGAATCACTTGTCTAAAATGATAGTAGAGCAAACAAGTACATATACACTACAGGACATAAAGGGATATCACTGGATCACTGGCTGACAGTACACTTTAATTCTTTAGAAAGCAAAAAGGATATTATCAATTAAATCGCTAATAAATTAAGTGCATCTCCTCCCCACTATGAGAATAAAAACCAAGTTTGACAGCTCCAACTCGGGTCGGATGGTCAGTGGCGATGAATTTTAAACCTGACGCGAGATTTATTAAGGCGAGGTGAGATTGAAAAACGTAACGCGAGATTGAAAACTCTAACGAAAGATAGCAAACCTAAGGCGAGATTGAAAACCTAGCGCGACATTGAAAACCTAACTCGAGATTGAAAACCTAACACGAGATTGCAAAACTAAACGCGAGATTGATTACCTAACACGAGATTGAAACCTAACAAAAGATTGAAAACCTAGCGCTGAAAACCTAACGCGAGATTGCAAAACCTAACAAAAGATTGAAAACTATCCTCACGCTCTTCCTCCGCTCGTCCTCATGAACATAACCATCCTCATATCTGTTGATTCATCACTATCGTCTTCATGGAATACCTCCAAATCCTCCTCCTCCTCGTTTTCATAATCACATCATCTGTTGATTCATCACTATCATATTCAAGGAATTCCTCGGAGGCCTCCTACTCCTGTCTCTACTCCCCCCTCCCCTCCTACACCCCTCCCCCTACTCCCCCTCCACTCCTCTCCCCCTCCCCTCCTACTCCCCCTCCCCTCCTCCTCATCAGTAACACAATCACCATCATCTGTTGGTTCAACACTGTCGTCTTCATGTTCGGCGTCATCTTTAATCGCTTCGCATTTATCTTCTATACGACGTCGTTATTCTCTTCCTTCCTTTATTCTCAGCTAGCACCATCAAGATCTTCATCATAATGGTATTCAAACGGTTAAAACGTGTCCGTTTATTTTTTAGAACGGTTATGATTTCTTAGGTGCATCTTCATATTGTTGGGAATGGAAAAACACAGTGTCACGAATAGGATAATCGCTTGTTTGTCTGTCGGTGGCGTTCATATTATCGCTACACGAAAGAATCTTCTCACAAGCCGGACATGTGACCTTTAACGTTACGGGTCTTAGAAAAGTCTTTAGATGCTTCGACTCAGTTATTTATATCGGTGAGACAAGCTAAGATGGATATTATAGCTAGGCTTCAAAGTTTATACCGATCACCAGGAAACTTCAAATAAGTGGAATCAGCATAACCATGGAGGGTTCAATTAGCAAATATTGAGAACATCCTGTTACATAGAATCTTAGAACTAGAAAAACTAGTCATTACTGAGTAAGAGGTGTCCTTGATTGTTGTGACTGTAGTTTAGGGTTTGATTATTAATAGTATTGATTTTCATCGTCATTTTTTGCAGTCAACTTAAGGGTGTTGCGGTGATGACGACACACGGACTGCTGCTCGCCTTGTGTTTCATCACGATGGCACTCTCACAGGTTGTTGGTGGGTTCATGGTACTCACACTCAACATTAATGCAGTCGCCGAGACCGCGCAGCCTGGTATAATTGGAAGAATTTGGCAAACCGTCCAGAACTATGTACCTAGGGTGCTGACTTCCGTCGCCGAAGCCTATCAGACGACCAGAATCGTCCTGGAGTTGAGCCCAGAAGTTCAAAACGCATTGAAGCGGCAACAAAACAATGACCAGGAGGTCGTCAATATGGTTCGACCATCCCTCGATAGATTGAACATTGTCATCGATAAGGCATCCATACTTATCGATGTGTTCGAAGTCCTAATGTTCTTAATCAGCGGAACGGTCTGCTTGATACTCCAGAAATATTCTTCTTGGTTCATAAAACCTGTCTTGTGGCTCATCGAAATGGCCTCCTTCTTCACCGCAGCAACACTGTTCATGGCAGTCATATTTCGCAGAATCACCGGACACGAACCCTCCTACGACCACATGGTCAACACTGTCACAGTCTGTCTCCTTTTATCTGTACTTAGTGTGTTTTACACCAAGCGTGATTCCCTGTGGGTGCTGTATTGCTGGATACTCCAGAACACTGACAGGGGTATCTAAACGTGTCTTGTGACTCATTGTGAAGTTCGTAAGTCATAAATTATTTTCTTTGTTTACAAGTGAAACAGGATCCAGACAAGAGTCTTTTAAAAGACAAGACAATCTTTTATTAGGTAAAAATGTTAATGATATGAAATCCTGGTACTTTTTATACTATGGTGTTTGTTGGTTGTATATAGACCTGTACTGTTTTTTGTTTTGTTTTTCATCCTCGTACTCGCTGTTTTTTTATATTTTACGTTGTGTACGGTAATTTGTGCTTCCGTTTACTCTTTTGATTGTTTTTCTTTTACACCGCTTACTTCTTTTCATTGCCTTTGGTTGGAGTATTTATCAATTTTTACATCGCATAAAGACCTTTTGTTTTATGCGCTTCATAATGTTTGGTATTATTATTATTATCATTTATTATTCACTTTGACAAATACGGTCAACGAAAATATGCAAACATTTTACCAAGATAGGAAGAGGAAAGTTTTATCGAAAATATCTAAATAAAAACAAAATTACTTAGCATTTTGGATTTGTTGTAAAATCAGATCGGCAGAGAGTTCTTGGTTACCGATGACTTGGTTGAAAGTTGCCACTATAGGCAAGTATTGGCGACAAAAAGAGAGAGAGAGAGAGAGAGAGAGAGAGAGAGAAAATGTGTGACGGTAGAGACTCCGCGGTGTTATGAGACTGGACTATAATGTTTGTGTTTTATACCGCGCACACAGATCCTTGTCATAACTTTGTTTGGTGTAACACGAGTCACTTGTCATCCTTTATTTTGCCATATATACTGCCGCGACGCTCCAAAATTTAAAATAGGAGTCCTATATGGATAATTTATTCATTTGTCTCGACAAGATTTGGATGACCAGTATATACACCTTGCTAGTCTCCCGCGTATTCAGACATTTCTGAGGACCTGTTGCTTTAAAATTTGAAGGAAACAAAATCACGCTCTCCAACGGGTCCCAGTGTTCAACTTCACACAAGACTTGCACATTCTAATTTGGGGCAAGGTAATACAATACCAGCTCTACACTTTCAACATTTTGTCCTTTTAATTATATATTTTTTAAAGTGACTTTCGTAAAAAAAATAATAATAATGGGACTGCTAAAAATGTAATTGATGTCATTCTTGTAGGCTAAAAATACAATTGCTTTAAATTTGCACTCATTCGAGAATATACAAATAAAAAAATACGACTGTATTTTTTATGTATGACAATTTTTAGTTTACAAAGGTCTTTTCCAAATGAACATTTGTTTGACAGATTCATAATGTATATGAATGTAAAGTAACGAATCTACATTTAATGTAGGTTTGTTTCTATAGTTTCGTAACAATTATATTAATACCTTCCTCAATAGTGTGACGTTGTAGAAAACGCTTTAAATATAAATTATGAATGAATTAGAGTCCAATGTGACGTCTTCATTATTGTTTCACAAAGTGTATCATTGTTATTATTTTTAGTAATATTAATAATAATTGTTGCTGTTATTAGTACGGGTAGTAGTAGTATTAATGGCTTTCTCGTGCAGTGAAGAAGGTAGTTACACAGAGTAAGGAATTAGTGTTGAATTGTACTTTGCTTTGTAGTCATTGCAGTAAACAGTAAGGGCAGGGTCATCAATGCAATGCTTATTTAGAGGCAAAATTATCAATAAAGATACAATAAAAATCACACGTAAATGTTTCAGCTGAATACAGTGTCTATATACTTGTTGAGAAAACACTTTTACAAAACTTTTACTGTATTTTCATTTGTCAAGTAATGAACCTACAAGGGAAACTGACTGGGTAATTTTCATTTGTTAATTTGCCAAAGCTATTGCTTCAAATGCATATTGTTTGAATCACCTTAAAGGAACATTACAGAATTGGTTTTTGCTAACAAAACAGTTGCTGGCATTGTAAGTACTTTATGGAATCCACCATATACATGAACTGACAAACCTGTAGAAGTTTGAAATCGATCGGCCATCTGGGTCACGAGAAAATAATGAAAAACCGATTACACATTTGCATGAAATCATAAAGATTCAACAAATGAATAAAACGCTCACTGAGCGATAAACTCCAATCGGAAAATTAGTTTATTCATTTCTCATCAAACGGCATCTTAGACAGAATTATTTCAAGGGATGTTTTGTACTATCATCATCATTAGACCGTGTAAGTTTTATGTAAATCTGTGATCAAAAAGTATATTTCACAAGTTTTTGTCTTACCAATTCTGTAATGTTCCTTTAACTTAAAGTATTTGTAAATGTGCAGCTGTACCACGAAGTGTTTTGATATGTTAATGATTAGGCCTACATCTGAAAAAAATCAATATTATCTATTTATGTTTTTGCGTGAACTTGAAATTTCTATTGAAAAGAATTCACACACTGAATGTTTTTCACTCCAATTCTCTGGTTTTCAAAGTCGCATCCAAGAAATCAACCTTTGAAGAAAAACAATTATAAAACCGTAATTGGCCATCAATGCATTTAAAAACTTGTCATCCATGCACTTTTTTATTTCGGCTCAGTCAGTCATCTTGTTCTCCGGGATAGGGGTAAGTGATAATACTCATCAAGGTCGTTGGTACTTGAACCAACCGAATTAATGTGCCGGCACTCTACCAACTGAGCTATCTAGCCCTAAGGTTGGCAGCTAGTCTCCTTATTTTGTTAATAGCTTTGCTCGGGGGTGCCAGTTAGAAGCCATTCAACCTGTAACTGCCGTATAGCCAGGGATCACACCCAAGTTTACGATACAACCTGGGAAGTGGCAGTCTCAGAGGGACAGCCTTAAAGGTATTGTACACTTTTGGAAACAGCTCAAAATCAGTGTCCACGTTTTGTGTGATTAAACATATGCATGAACAAACAAACCTGTGAAAGTTTGAGCTCAATTGGTCATCGAGGTCACGAGAAAATAGTGAAAAGAGATCTTATGTGTTTTCTGTTTTTTCAAATTATCGCGCGCGATAATTGCTATTGTTTTACTCGTTTCTCAGAAACGATAGCATTTTAGGCAGAAATATTTTAAGGAACCCTTTCTACCATTACTTACTTTAAATCATGTAAGTTATATGTCAGTTTGTGAACATTGTGTTTTTCCATCTTACCAATAGTGTACAGGGCCTTTAAGTGGATGTGACTTTTTATTTCCAATATTATGTTATGCTTTTAAACAAATTTGAATTTAAGTCCAAAATAATTTCTTTTTTAATTTCTCTAGTCGGTTTCCTTTGTGGTTTATTACTTGAGGTTCATAAAAAGTAGGCTTTCACGTGAAAACATGTTGATTAATATTTTTGTTTAGCTTTACCAATCCGTGGCATAGGTCCTAACTGGAGAAAACATCTTGACAATCGGGTTTGCGGTGACACCATTGTGATCACCCATTGAGCTGCGATGGTTTTGAAAAGAACCAGTTGTGGAACAACATGTACGTTACGATCAGTACGCTCTGATCGTATTTTGCAGAATGTTTCAACACAAACCTCGGCTTCAAATTAATTAGGGAGCGTAGTTAAAAGTTGGATCGCTTGGAACGTTCCACTTTGGCAAACTCACTGTTCCCAGTGGATCGCAGGCATCATCCCATTTGGACGTTCCGCCGCCGATGCTGTTCCCGCAAGTTCCCATATGAGAGAAAATCAAGCATTCCTTGTTGAACGGATGGCACATTCTCACCCAATTCAGAATTTGGTCAGTTTGCGACTGTCAATATATAAATAATACGGAGTTTCAATCGAATAGATATATACTTTTCACTTTTTCTCTGAGTAAATCTTGAAGGATAATGCCGTTTAAAACAATAAAAACACGCACAATTTTACCTTTACTGAAAACTCTAGAGCCTTTAAAATTAGCTGTTTAAAATCTAAATCTCAATTAAGAGTCATATCAACAAAATTCGGACCTTGCATCTGTAAGTAATGTTATTTCCGGAATCACAGATTGCGTTAATTTTATCATAACAGAACGATCGACGGCTGCATCTAATCCATGACGATCGTATTACGAAACCGGGACCCTGTATTTCTACATGTAAATGATAAACAACATGTTTAACTAAATAATAATCAATGAATACGACTACAGACTAAATCTGAAACTACTTTTGTTTTACTACGAGAGGCATGGCCCAAAGCGTCTAGCAGGAAATCGATTTTTCAAAACATTTCATGATAACATAAACAAAGGCCGCACCTGGCACACAGGCAGCAAGCCTACCAGGTGCGAATGTGCCCACTTGGATGTTCCAGTATCGTTCCCATTAGAACGGTCTCGAAAGAATGATCCGAAAGGAACGCAGCTGCGTTCCAACGGGCATGTGTCCACGGGCATATTTGTCCACACCATTCAAAGCTTCAAACAATATTTAAAGGGACATGTGATTGTAGGGATACGGTGTGAGTCAACGAGTGGGCATAATGGGTTAGAAAAAGTTTCCGAAGCCTTTATTGATGAGAATACTTTGGGTAGGAACGATAGGTGACCTGTCATGTATAAAGTCAAAATGAAGTGACGGAAGGAACCACCACGCAACGGATCAAGTGACAAACTAATAAAGTCAAGGAACATTTAACAGTCAAAGACAACTTCAATTAGAAATGATTGATACAAAACTCCTTTAGGAGCCACACCTATCAAATCAAAATTTTATTTACACCGTAATTTTTATTTACACAAAGACGTGTTTACGACGCGCAACGGGTCAAGTTACAAACAAATAAGTTCAAGGAATAGTTAATTTAGTAGTTAACGACAACTGCAATTATAAATGTATTATGGTTCTATACCACCAAAAGCAGCGGGTGCTTGGGATCGATAATACAGTCTCATTGCATATGCCTCCTCCACTTCCATCGGTAATTTCGGAACTTTCGATAATCAATTAACTGTTACAGCAGAAATATACACATTGGACTTTCTTTAAAATGTTTTTAAATCCACAATCCGACTTTGGAGGACAATGCTCAATGATGGTGGCTACTCTCAAAATGATTGTCTTGCGGGAGTGCGTGTCCTAATTATGGAGTCCATTTTGACTTAGAAAGGGTGGGTCTGCTAATCTTTCGACGGTTGCTTCTCCTTACAGGAGTAGTGGGGAGATGAGAAGCCTCAGCGAAAGGTCAGGGTAGTCATAATCCTCTTCCTCCGGTTCTTCATTCAGGGGTACTTTGATTTTAGTGGGTTTTGTTGGAAGCCCATACTTCAGCTTGGATTGGTTGCGGGTCCATGGGTCCGGTGTTCGCACTTGGAATTACGTGGGATTAGGTGGAGTGGAATTTTCTCAACTTGACGAGCGGGTGACAGGACTCTAAACAAACGCATCACTTGTTAACAACGACCCCACCAAAGGCTCAATAGGTCCGGTGTTCGCACTTCACAAAAGGTGTGATTACGTGGAGTGGAATTTTCTCAACTTGACGAGCGGGTGACAGGACTGTAAACAAACTCATCACCCGTTAACAATGACCCCACTAAAGGTTCAATGGGTCCGGTGACATTATCTTAAATCACTCAAACACGGGGGTCATCCCCTTTATAAATACGACCAGATTTAGTGTAGGCTTAATGACCTAATTTTACAACGATGGACGCCGCACTAAGCCATTTCACCGGCGAGAGAGATGTTGCGTATTTAAAGTTTTATGTTATCTATAGGAAAGACAAGGGTGATTTTTGTCATTTTTGAGATTGTGTCAACGTATTGCACAGGATGGTCGTAACGCTCCGAACCGGCAAATTTTTGTGTTTCAGGAGCACATCTCCATCGACAAGGCTATTTTCGCAGCGCGGTTTTGTGGAAACCGCTTCTACCTCCTTGGGTATTGTACACTTTTGGTAACAGCTCAAAATCAGTGTTCACATTTTGTGTGGTTCAACATATGCATGAACAAACAAACCTGTGAAAGTTTGAGCTCAATTGGTCATCGAGGTCACGAGAAAATAGTGAAAAGAGACCTTATGTGTTTTCTGATTTTTTAACATCAGGTTTTTATCACGCGTGATAAAAACTATTGTTTTACTCATTTCTCAGAAACGATAGCATACTAGGCAGAAATATTTTAAGGAACCCTTTCTACCATTACTTACTTTAAATCATGTAAGTTATATGTCAGTTTGTGAACATTGTGTTTTTCCATCTTACCAATAGTGTACAGGGCCTTTAAGTGGATGTGACTTTTTATTTCCAATATTATGTTATGCTTTTAAACAAATTTGAATTTAAGTCCAAAATAATTTTTTTTTAATTTCTCTAGTCGGTTTCCTTTGTGGTTTATTACTTGAGGTTCATAAAAAGTAGGCTTTCACGTGAAAACATGTTGATTAATATTTTTGTTTAGCTTTACCAATCCGTGGCATAGGTCCTAACTGGAGAAAACATCTTGACAATCGGGTTTGCGGTGACACCATTGTGATCACCCATTGAGCTGCGATGGTTTTGAAAAGAACCAGTTGTGGAACATGTACGTTACGATCAGTACGCTCTGATCGTATTTTGCAGAATGTTTGAACACAAACCTCGGCTTCAAATTAATTAGGGAGCGTAGTTAAAAGTTGGATCGCTTGGAACGTTCCACTTTGGCAAACTCACTGTTCCCAGTGGATCGCAGGCATCATCCCATTTGGACGTTCCGCCGCCGATGCTGTTCCCGCAAGTTCCCATATGAGAGAAAATCAAGCATTCCTTGTTGAACGGATGGCACATTCTCACCCAATTCAGAATTTGGTCAGTTTGCGACTGTCAATATATAAATAATACGGAGTTTCAATCGAATAGATATATACTTTTCACTTTTTCTCTGAGTAAATCTTGAAGGATAATGCCGTTTAAAACAATAAAAACACGCACAATTTTACCTTTACTGAAAACTCTAGAGCCTTTAAAATTAGCTGTTTAAAATCTAAATCTCAATTAAGAGTCATATCAACAAAATTCGGACCTTGCATCTGTAAGTAATGTTATTTCCGGAATCACAGATTGCGTTAATTTTATCATAACAGAACGATCGACGGCTGCATCTAATCCATGACGATCGTATTACGAAACCGGGACCCTGTATTTCTACATGTAAATGATAAACAACATGTTTAACTAAATAATAATCAATGAATACGACTACAGACTAAATCTGAAACTACTTTTGTTTTACTACGAGAGGCATGGCCCAAAGCGTCTAGCAGGAAATCGATTTTTCAAAACATTTCATGATAACATAAACAAAGGCCGCACCTGGCACACAGGCAGCAAGCGTACCAGGTGCGAATGTGCCCACATGGATGTTCCAGTATCGTTCCCATTAGAACGGTCTCGAAAGAATGATCCGAAAGGAACGCAGCTGCGTTCCAACGGGCATGTGTCCACGGGCATATTTGTCCACACCATTCAAAGCTTCAAACAATATTTAAAGGGACATGTGATTGTAGGGATACGGTGTGAGTCAACGAGTGGGCATAATGGGTTAGAAAAAGTTTCCGAAGCCTTTATTGATGAGAATACTTTGGGTAGGAACGATAGGTGACCTGTCATGTATAAAGTCAAAATGAAGTGACGGAAGGAACCACCACGCAACGGATCAAGTGACAAACTAATAAAGTCAAGGAACATTTAACAGTCAAAGACAACTTCAATTAGAAATGATTGATACAAAACTCCTTTAGGAGCCACACCTATCAAATCAAAATTTTATTTACACCGTAATTTTTATTTACACAAAGACGTGTTTACGACGCGCAACGGGTCAAGTTACAAACAAATAAGTTCAAGGAATAGTTAATTTAGTAGTTAACGACAACTGCAATTATAAATGTATTATGGTTCTATACCACCAAAAGCAGCGGGTGCTTGGGATCGATAATACAGTCTCATTGCATATGCCTCCTCCACTTCCATCGGTAATTTCGGAACTTTCGATAATCAATGAACTGTTACAGCAGAAATATACACATTGGACTTTCTTTAAAATGTTTATAAATCCACAATCCGACTTTGGAGGACAATGCTCAATGATGGTGGCTACTCTCAAAATGATTGTCTTGCAGGAGTGCGTGTCCTAATTATGGAGTCCATTTTGACTTAGAAAGGGTGGGTCTGCTAATCTTTCGACGGTTGCTTCTCCTTACAGGAGTAGTGGGGAGATGAGAAGCCTCAGCGAAAGGTCAGGGTAGTCATAATCCTCTTCCTCCGGTTCTTCATTCAGGGGTACTTTGATTTTAGTGGGTTTTGTTGGAAGCCCATACTTCAGCTTGGATTGGTTGCGGGTCCATGGGTCCGGTGTTCGCACTTGGAATTACGTGGGATTAGGTGGAGTGGAATTTTCTCAACTTGACGAGCGGGTGACAGGACTCTAAACAAACGCATCACTTGTTAACAACGACCCCACCAAAGGCTCAATAGGTCCGGTGTTCGCACTTCACAAAAGGTGTGATTACGTGGAGTGGAATTTTCTCAACTTGACGAGCGGGTGACAGGACTGTAAACAAACTCATCACCCGTTAACAATGACCCCACTAAAGGTTCAATGGGTCCGGTGACATTATCTTAAATCACTCAAACACGGGGGTCATCCCCTTTATAAATACGACCAGATTTAGTGTAGGCTTAATGACCTAATTTTAGGTGGACGCCGCACTAAGCCATTTCACCGGCGAGAGAAATGTTGCGTATTTAAAGTTTTATGTTATCTATAGGAAAGACAAGGGTGATTTTTGTCATTTTTGAGATTGTGTCAACGTATTGCACAGGATGGTCGTAACGCTCCGAACCGGCAAATTTTTGTGTTTCAGGAGCACATCTCCATCGACAAGGCTATTTTCGCAGCGCGGTTTTGTGGAAACCGCTTCTACCTCCTTGGGTATTGTACACTTTTGGTAACAGCTCAAAATCAGTGTTCACATTTTGTGTGGTTCAACATATGCATGAACAAACAAACCTGTGAAAGTTTGAGCTCAATTGGTCATCGAGGTCACGAGAAAATAGTGAAAAGAGACCTTATGTGTTTTCTGATTTTTTAACATCAGGTTTTTATCACGCGTGATAAAAACTATTGTTTTACTCATTTCTCAGAAACGATAGCATACTAGGCAGAAATATTTTAAGGAACCCTTTCTACCATTACTTACTTTAAATCATGTAAGTTATGTGTGAATCTGTTATGATTAATGTGTTTTTCGATCTTACCAATAGTGTACAGGGCCTTAAGCTGAGACGGTCGACCGACATGATCTAGTAGTAGGCCCTACAAGGCCATATAGCTGAACGCGTACGGGATTAAGAAAAAGATTCAAGACCAAACCATTCGGCTCTTTTCAGAGCCAACACATGCTCCAAACCAACCGGCTCTTTTCAGAGCCAATACATTTTCAAAAAAGAGATTTACACATATCTGTCTACTTTTTTATCATACATTTTTAGTTGTAGCTGTCTTTGACTATTAAATTAACTGTTCTTTGAATTTACTTGCCAAAGCTGAACGGGATTGAGGAAAAGACGCTCCAAGACCAAACCAACCGGCTTTTTTCAGAGCCGACACATCTTCAAAAAAGAGATTTACCCATGTCCGTTTACTTTTGTATCATACATTTTATAATTGTAGTTGTCTTTGACTATTAAATTAAGTGTTCCTTGACTTTATTTGCTTGTCGCTTGATCCGTTTCGTGGTGGTTCCTTTCGTCACTTCATTGTGACTTTATACGTGACAGGTCACCTCTCGTTTCTTCCAAAAGTATCCTCACCAATAACGGCTTCGGAAACTTTTTCTAACCCAAAATGCCTGCTCATTGACTCACATCGTGTCCATACGGTCACATACGTTGTTACACGTTTCCCCCGTGCACATCGAACGTTTCGCTCGGCCCCAGCGGCCTAAGGCAAGGCGCTGGGGACGAGCGAAATCGAACGTGGGAACTCACCCGTAACCCCTTTGTTTAAAATCTGTGAATAAATATACCTTGGCCACTTTCTTTTCTGTCACCATTCCCCGCTAATACGTTGCAAGCACTGAATTTTTTAATCGCGCTAAGCAAAACATGCGTATTAAAAACAACAACTAAACTCGCCCGGCCGCCAAAAAAAAGAGAGGCCCGCAAAGAAGGGTGTATAAATTAATTGGATTGCTTTCATTGGAATCATATCGGCTTCCATTGAAATCAAGAAGTTGGTGAGATGTTTCCATTATGATGCTTTGCCGAATAACAGTCAGATTCAGAGACCATGCACAAGTAATGCGTCTAAGTAGCTATAGGCCCTATAATAATTTTTTTGCAATGTTAACTTTATTCAGGAGATCGAAAAATAATGGCAATTTTTTTAATTAGCACCCCCTCAATTGGCAAGAAATGGTCAGCGTGTTTCCATAGACTGGTGCCCCTTTATAGCGTCTCATATATTTATCAGAAATTGCTTATTAGCGTCTGGGTATCATGTTGCGCTCTAGAGAGTGCAAGTGGTTAATTTTTTATTTTATCACTCAGACACCGTTACAGTTACACGTCATTCCTCCTTTCCAAAACGACCAAAACAAAGTCCCTCAACTTGATGATTGCTGTTTTGTGAAAGGTTTGTTACTTTTCTCTTTCTCTTTCTCTTGAATTGAGTAAACATGTCATTACCCCAACACTGAGTATTGGTGCCGACTCTTGACTATTTAAAAAATAATTTGGGCAGTGTGTCTATCTCATCAGTCTGTGTAATTAATTGTGAATCCTTTTTTTGTAAAAAGTACTAAAAGTAGTTCAGTGAGTTCCAGTTGTTAAATAAATGTTAGGCCTTGTAGTTATTCATATTTTGAGTTGTAAAAAGTTGTTATTCTTGTTTGTTTTAATATAATTTTGCAATCGATCGAGAAAATGAATAGCATTTAGATGATTAACAGTACACTACAGACAGGAATACACTTGGGTTTCCCTGGCTTAATTTATTTTGGATCGCCCGCAAGTTTTTTCACCAGAGTATAGCCCGCATGTAGTATGCACACAATTTTCGAAGTGTAAAAAAAAACACCCCAAAAAACGGAAGTGAGGTCTGAAAAATTGCGTTTTTGAACAATCTTTTCCCTAACTTCTGCCCTTAATAATAGTGTTCTCATCCACAGCAATTTTCATGGATTAGTAATTTGAGGATCAGTTTTTGTAGAACTTCTTTTGCACTGAAGTCTTCGTAAACGATCGGTCGACGACGCACATTGGGGAAAAATTGTGTGGCTAGAGCGATGTGTTTATGACATGTATGAGTACGAGGTTGTAATTTTGACTGAAAAATAGCAGTACAAGGTTAAAATTAGACTCCACCGCCATTTTCCGCCCCTGGAATTTTGAGTTGTGTGTTTCCCTAATCGCCTTCGTATTGTTGTATGGAACATGAAGGAGAGAGCCAGTGCATGCGTGTTTTACTGAAAATAAATGATTGCAATCGCCATCGCGGCCACATTAAATCTAGCAAATATTTATTGTGAAAAGGACATTTTTTTGACCTGCCCAGCAGGCTAATAAAGGAAGGATTTGGACTCGCCCGCCGCTGTTTTTACTCGCATTTGGTGGCCGGGTGACCATTAATTTCGAACCCTGATTTAAATGCTGCATCTTGAGTCGTAATTTTACACTGCTGGCAGTTGTTCAGACGTCCGCTACTATACAGTTCCTCCATGCGACTAGCTGTCTTGGACCATCCAAGCAGCAGCATCTGTTATTGGGGTTCCAACAATTTCAGTCTATCCACCAGTAAATGGGAAGGCAGATTTGTGTGTGCGGGTCCTCAACGCCACTTTCCACCCAACTGTCGAGCGCGCTAAAACACCGGTGTACATCATGTATACCAGGATGGACTCAACTGGTACTGGGACATGGACTCCGAACCACTTTGTCCCTCTCATGCATACTGCCACCAGAAAGACATTTGCTTAGGTTGTGTCTTCCACTCCCCTCCGTCCATCGCCTTGCATCTCTCTCATCGACTCTCCATCTCCGGTCCGACCACCAAGAGCTCTATCTTCAGTTCCATCTTCCCAAACGTCACAACCTCCATCCCCAGTTCCCCAGGATGGGCTCTCCATCTCCGGTCCCACCATCAAGAACTCTATCTTCAGTTCCATCTTCCCCAACGTCACAACCTCCATCCCCAGTTCCCCAGGATGGACTCTCCATCTCCGGCCTGACCACCAAGAACTCTATCTTCAGTTCCGTCTTCCCCAACATCACAACCTCCATCCCCAGTTCCCCAGGATGGGCTCTCCATCTCCGGCCCGACCACCAAGAACTCTATCTTCAGTTCCGTCTTCCCCAACGTCACAACCTCCATCCCTAGTTCCCCAGTAGTGGCTCTCCATCTCCGGTCCGACTACCAAGAACTCCATCTTCAGTTCCATCTTCCCCAACGTCACAACTTCCATCCCAGTTCCCTAGGAATGGCTCTCTATCTACGGTCCGACCACCAAGAACTCGCTAAAACACCGGTGTACATCATGTATACCAGGATGGACTCAATTGGTACTGGGACATGACAAAAAACGTCGCAACCTCCATCCCCGGTTCCGCTTCTGCCCCCAGTTCCACCTCCTGCTTGTTCACCTCTATCCCAAGTTTTAGCCTCCTGCTGGTCTGCCTCCATCCCCAGTTCTGCCTCCTGCAAGCCCATCTCCATCTTCTGTTCCCTCATCATCTCCATCTCTGGCTCATCAAGTTCCCTCCTCAGATCTGTCTCCAGCTCCCTCTCTGACCTCTGCTCTGGGCAAGTCAGTTTGGGATCAGAGTTTTCCTGAATCAGAAGATGAGTTTGACATTAGAGCATCTGCTGTTAATGGTACCAGACCAGAGAAAAGAAAGGTCAAATGTAACAATTCTAGAGGAGTAAGGAAACGGTTAGATTTGTCAGGTGACAATCCTTCAGAGGAAGCTCAAGATCCCCCGGTTCAGCCTTTGGGCAACAGACTTGTTAACAGTTTTTATTAATCCTATTAATTTGTATAAGATAGTCTGTGTTGAAAGGCCCACAATGGCTGAGATTCCGCCAGGTATTAATAAAGATAACATGTATTTTGTAACTGATAACAGTGCCAATATAGATGGATTGCAATACGCGTCATTGACCATCATCTTTGATGAATTGTGCACGCATGAAGAGCTATCATTGGCTGAGAGTCGTGCCTAGCGCATACACGCGTGCACTTTTAAATCGGTTTACATCAAAGATGGCGGTCAATGACGCATATTGCAATCCATCTATAGATATAGGAAATCAGGAAAGCGCAGTGATTTTTACCGATGACTGTGGGATATGGAACGGTCAGATATCGTCCACAAACCATACATACTTTGTAATAGGAAGCGATGGTAGTTTAAGTCATATTAAAAAAAGAAAGATGGGAAGTATTGTAGAAGTACCAGCAAACTACAACCTTTGGTACCCTAGCCAGGGCCCAATTTCATAGAGCTGCTTAAGCGGAAAATACTGCTAAAAGCCTTTCTGCTAAGCAAAATTTGGCAGGATGCCAGTCATAGCTTGTACATGAGTTTTGGCATTTTGGCTGGTAATAATATTCTGGTAAGTATGTTTTTGTTGTGCTTAGCTACTTTTTGTGCTTAAGCAGCTCTATGAAATTGGGCCCTGGTGATGACAGTATGGTAAGCATGAAAAGACTGTACTCAACTCTTAAGAGAGACAGTGATTTTAAGAGGTGGATCACATGGTTCGAGCAGTTACCCAATCAGGATTCATGTAAATTAGACATTGCAGTTGTTGAGTATATTGGGATCAATTCCACAGATTTATGACTGTCATGGTTTACATTATGTCAATTAATTAACAAAGTTTGTGTTTTTATTTTGTACTGTGACCTAGAAGAGAAAACAAAAAAGGGTTCCCTAAACAATGTACGTTTAAAAAAATGTAGGCCTAAATGTTAATGACAAGTATTGACTATTGTATGGACCTATCGATAGCTGTTCGATTTTTATTGTAAACCTTTTATCTTTTATCAAACTGTATTTTTATCTCTAGATAATATTTTCTAACTTTTGTCTAGTGCCTTTTGTTTATTTTTTAACATCTAGTGCTACTTAAATTTTTAAGAGTTGTATTGTAAATTGCTTAGATTACGTGGTTTTTTTAAATTCGTATTTTTAAAATGCCATGAGCACAGGAGATGTGCGCTGTAGAAATAAAGTTTACTATATTATTATATTTCTTTTTTCCAGATTTGACTTCAGAGCGATGATATCAAAACACTGAAACCACCGAGTTCCATTTTGCTGATACAATGTTGGCGGGTAGCTCAAATCTTGGCAGGGTTGATTCAAGAAGGTGAGAGCCATATTTAAAAAAAACCACTTTATCAATACATTATCTGGAATTTCCACAAAATTAATCTGGTTCAGGATGTTACAATATCTGCTAAAGTCGTTTACGGACTTGCTTCGGCTACTGCAAGATGCACACTCGGAAAAAGCAGGAAACTTTTGTCAGACATTTGTTGCAGTCTTGGCCTTACCTCTTGGATTTGCTAGTCTACTAGACTTTGCTCTGAAGCTATAAACTGATTTTTTACTGGCTTCAAAAATGTCTCCCATTTATTGTTTGGTCAAGAGCCTGTATTCTATTTGTTTATTTGCATAACTTGTTTATTACAGATTGGTGCCATATATTGCTCTGCTAGTTGTTACGAAATGCTTGAGGGCGCTTGGGCTCTTCCTGGCCTACGACGTCCTCAAAGTTGTACATCTCATCATCTTTGTATTTCTCATCAAAGCTGGGTAAGTGAGAGAAAAGGTTTCTTGACTTTCAAAGTCACATGCATAAAAAGTCAATTCATTGGGTCAGTTCTTGAACCAATTCATGTCGGATGACATGTATATCTACCAATTGTTTCTGAAGTGGCTTACGGCGGACGTTTTTGTCAGCCCGGAACAACTTCAGAGCGCCCTCAATTGTGTGTCGATCAGTCAGATGGCTGATGTGTATTTCCACCCGGACATTCCATTGCGTATTGTGCCCATCTGTGGTATGCTTTTTCTCCCCCGTACAAAAGGGACGGAAGGTACTGGAACTATGCTCATAATCTCCCTTTGTCTAGGGGTTATTGTGTAACCCACGATTCCAGATCTTTGTTTTTTTGTAAATACAAATGTGGCTTACAAGAATGGTAGCACTCTACAAGCGCTTGAAAGTTGTTAAGAAGCGTGAGCGCAAAGCAGTCACTTTCGGTAGTCAATCAGCATTGTTTTTCAGTGCATCCCTTCCAGGGGTTAGTAAGGAGGGGTAGGCCTATTGGTATGAAGTGCTGCCCATGGTGGCCAGGCTGGTACATCAGATGCTCTATGAGTTTACCGCAGTTTGCTTTAAATTGACTTTGTTCTTGTCTACAGTTCTGCAGCCTTATTACTGCCTATTCAAAGACCATTTTCATCTGGGAAGAGATTAAGTAAATGACAGGTGAGCTGATAAAAGTTGATAAACTTGGTTTTCAAGGGTTTAAGTTAACACGGACACCCTAAAAATCCATAAAGACTAACTGCTAGTTTGTGTTTGTTACATACTTAAAGGGGGACTGTTGTCATGATCATAGCTGGCCTGTGGCTGTACAAGGAATGATGAACTCTCACTTATCACAATATAATAATGACGGCGCCCCTATGTGATGTAATGGCCAGCGCACGGGTGTGTAGTGACTGGGTTAGAGTTCATGACTCCATGTACAGCCACAGGCTTGCTATGACCCCCCCCTATTACTGGAGCACTTATATTCAACAAGTTTTGCATCTCAATTTGTTTTGGTGTCCAGTATTTTGTCTGACTGAGTCATTGTGTTTTTAGCCGATGTTATGGATTAACCCAAGCCAGCCTCAACCCATCAAAATGCAACTGCATGTTCGGTTTGATTCTGTTGGACTGAGGACTGCACTAGTAAACTGATTTACATGGGATCAGGCATACCACCCTAATCAGAGTCCGACAGTTTGGGTGTTGAGTTACTGAATGGTGCTGGACTGAGGACTGTACTAGTAAACTGATTTACATGGGATCAGGCATACCACCCTAATCAGAGTCCGACAGTTTGGGTGTTGAGTTACTGAATGGTGCTGGACTGAGGACTGTACTAGTAAACTGATTTACATGGGATCAGGCATACCACCCTAATCAGAGTCCAACAGTTTGGGTGTTGAGTTACTGAATGGTGCTGGACTGAGGACTGCACTAGTAAACTGATTAATACATGGGATCAGGCATACCACCCTAATCAGAGTCCGACAGTTTGGGTGTTGAGTTACTGAATGGTGCTGGACTGAGGACTGTACTAGTAAACTGATTAATACATGGGATCAGGCATACCACCGTAATCAGAGTCCAACAGTTTGGGTGTTGAGTTACTGAATGGTGCTGGACTGAGGACTGTACTAGTAAACTGATTAATACATGGGATCAGGCATACCACCGTAATCAGAGTCCGACAGTTTGGGTGTTGAGTTACTGAATGGTGCTGGACTGAGGACTGCACTAGTAAACTGATTAATACATGGGATCAGGCATACCACCATAATCAGAGTCCAACAGTTTGGGTGTTGAGTTACTGAATGGTGCTGGACTGAGGACTGTACTAGTAAACTGATTAATACATGGGATCAGGCATACCACCGTAATCAGAGTCCGACAGTTTGGGTGTTGAGTTACTGAATGGTGCTGGACTGAGGACTGTACTAGTAAACTGATTAATACATGGGATCAGGCATACCACCATAATCAGAGTCCAACAGTTTGGGTGTTGAGTTACTGAATGGTGCTTGACTGAGGACTGCACTAGTAAACTGATTAATACATGGGATCAGGCATACCACCCTAATCAGAGTCCGACAGTTTGGGTGTTGAGTTACTGAATGGTGCTGGACTGAGGACTGCACTAGTAAACTGATTAATACATGGGATCAGGCATACCACCGTAATCAGAGTCCAACAGTCCTAGTTTTGAGATAACCAGGGGCCAAATTTCACGGCGCTGCTTACCACAGAATTCTGCGCTTACATCGCCCTGTAAAGCATGTGATTTTATGGCCATAAGCGCAGAATTCCGTGGTAAGCAGAGCCATGACATTGGTCCCATCAGGGCCCAAATTTATAGAGCTGCTAAGCACAAAAAAAGTAGTTAAGCACAACAAAATAATGCTTACCAGAATAAGGTTACTGAATAAACTACCTTGTCACCTGTACAATTTGTGACTGGTATCATGCTGATTTCTGCTCAGCAGAAAATTGTTAAGCAATATTTTCTGCCTAAGAAGCTCTATGAAATTGGGCCATGGTGTCAGATTTTGTTAAGAGTGAGCAAGTATTTTAGTAGAGAACATAACCTCAATGGTGTCTGTGTAATTCCAGGACTGGAGCTTTGGGTGCACCATACTTGAGACCGGTTTGACTCTGCTTTTGTACTTTTGTACTTTGAATTCAAATGTCACTATGAACTTGCCTTATTTTCTGTGTCTTTTGAACAGTGGATACGCGTTTTTCGTCATGCGTTTTTTGGTGCTCTGATTTCGTTACTCTGGATATTTGGATTGACATTATGCGGAACTGTAAGGTATGTCAACTGTAAAGAATTCCTGTCAAAACTTCCCTTTTAAACTTTACTTCTTCAGTTGTGACCATTAACCCTCCAACTGTGTGACCATTTAATGTCATCCTCTGTGATTGAATGATAGATAGATAGAATGGTGTCGGCCTGCATAATGATATAATAATAATAATGTGGCAAATGCATTTACACAAACATTTATATACAGTCAACCCTCTAATACTTTCTGACAATTTAATATCACCTTCTGTGTGGTTTTGACTGATAGATAAACTACCTCAGCCTGAAATATGATATCATGTTGTAAATGCATCTACACAGTACACAGTCAACCCTCCTACTATCTGACCATTCAATAGAATCGACTGTGGTTTGTACACAGTTAGTCCTGTGCACAGTTGTGCCACCCTACAGTTGTGCCACACTACACAACCTGTGCAGTTGAATGGTTTCAAAATGTCAAAATGGTTGGTCAACTCACTGGGAAATGTTTATGCCAAGAGTAGGAAGCTACATAAAGCACTTGTTGTTTTGTTTTCTTTTTCGGCAGGACTATTCTACTGTTTGATCACAGTGATGTGGTTGTATCAGCGGCAGTGGCAGCCCTCTTCACTGGTAGAGGAGGGGGTCCAGCTAGGGTAAGTGCTCTGTTTGATCATGCTTTTTTCTAAATGCTCAATGCAGCAGGTGAATCCAATTGTAAAGCAGAACATATCGCCGATCGTCACCTTGTGATCCACATACAAACGTCTGTTTGAGAACCCCACGTCATTATCATATCTTTCTGGTAATAAAACCAAGGGATCCTCAAAAGTGACCAGCGTATATAGTAGGTCTGAAGATAAGCAACAGAAATAAATGAAACCAGTTGTACACTCTTTATTTACACTTTTTTTTTTACGTAGCATGGAATACTTAAGAAGTGGTTGAGAAAGTTACAGCACGGTGGGGTGAGCCCACTGTCGCCGCAAGCGTGCTGTAACACCTTAGTATACCTGGCAAGAGTGCTATTGTAGAGAAAAACAAATGTTTAGTTTTAGATGGGTGGTGGGGGGGGACCCCAAATAGAGAAAACTTGCTCAACCGGATAGGGACTGAAAACTCAATACACATGTAAGGCTCAGATGTGAAAGGCAGGGGAGAAACCACTGGGCCAACCTGAATGCCATTTGATGGCAGAGCTTTCTCCTGTGAAGCACCCTTTGTACAGAATAAGTTGCAAGCTGAGCTCAGAGTCAGCGATTGCTTTGGGAAGGCGTGCAGACACCAACTTTCCAACTGGCATTTTTTCCTCTTCAGTTTGCCGACCTTCTAACTGGCAATAGTCTCCACTACTGTATTTGAAGAAAGGATAGCATGCAGGCGGGCATAGTTTATCGATCAATCACAAATGGATGGTATTGAATGGTCAGATAGTAGGAGGGTTAAGATGAATGTTGGGTTCACATTTCCACATGTTGTTGTACCACTTTATTGCTTGCCAGACTCCAGTCCTGCAGGAAACATATCCAACAAGATCCTACACTGAACCAACTGATCGCACACTGAACCAACTGATCGCACTATGTTGTACAACTACAACCCCCAAAAGTTACTTCAAGTCATTCTTTTTCATTTTGCTTATTTATTTTCCCTCAATTGTAGACAAGGGGTGCCTTTGTTTTCCTGATCGCTGTCTTGTCCCTACTGCTGTTTGATGTCGACCTGAAAGTTGCGCAAGTTGCACATCGTATCCTTTCAGCCAATGAGTACTGTTTTTCAATAATGATAGATTAAAGGTTTATTCAAACTACTAGTGTAATAAAAAAGGGACTCAAGATTGCCTCTGAAATACAACCAGCAGAACATACAGTCGGCCATTTTGTGGAGGCAAAAATTTGATTCTACAAAGTAGCTGACCGTGTTCTGTCTTGAAATTACACAAAAACCACACGTTTTCAAGGGATATGTATGTGAATCATTTTATTCCACTTTTTAAATATCTTGTATAGCCCGAAGTGCCCAATCTAAAGAGGAGTTGTCCCTTTAAGTTTCAAACTACTGCATGCAAGTTTCAAACTTACACTATCCAAATATGATACCATCCCCCCCAAAAATCATCCAAAATGTGCGCACTTTGCGCTATCATCTGATAGCACCCTCTTTTGACTTAATAAGGTCAAGTCGTGTTTAATAACGTTTTAACATGGCCACAAGATCTCCTCTCGACCAATCAGAACGGATAAACTATCTCAGGTACTTATGAATAATGGTTATCATAATGGATGTATTCCCTAACCACTGCACCAACACAGCTGAAGGTCATCACAGTAGCGCCATAACTCATCTCTTCTATCAAACTATTTCATTGATTGGAGTATCAGACCACAGGGTAAGTGCCTCCAAACTATTACATTGAATGGGGTATCAGACCACAGGGTAAGTGCTCCAAACTATTACATTGAATGGGGTATCAGACACAGGTAAGTGCCTCCAAACTATTACATTGAATGGGGTATCAGACCACAGGGTAAGTGCCTCCAAAGTATTTTGTTGATTGGGGTATCAGACCACAGGGTAAGTGCCTCCAAACTATTACATTGAATGGGGTATCAGACCACAGGGTATTTGCCTCCAAACTATTACATTGAATGGGGTATCAGACCACAGGGTATGTGCCTCCAAACTATTTCATTGAATGGGGTATCACACCTAAGGGTATGTGCCTCCAAACTATTCCAAGCTATGTGTTAATCAAACGCAATACCAACTCGGCCCTGGCATTTTACCATTTATACTCCTGGGTGAAGAGAAGCAAATTATGATTAAGTGTCTTGCTCAAGGACACAAGTGCTATGTTTGACCAGTCTAGGATTGGAACCCATAATCCAAACACAGCCACCAGAACTTGAATCCAGGGTGCCAGACTGCTCGGCCACAGCACTCCACAAATCAAACATTAGTTTATAATAATAAAAATACTAATACTTGGTTGTTATATGGCACATAAATCCTCCCAGCTAGATCAAGGCATTTGACATTGTTTTTATCCCTGTTCATCAGGCATACTTGGACCATCCCTCAAACTTTCTCAACTCGCTAAGTGTCGTAACCAGGAATCAAACCCACACTTCCAGCCATCAGATCTTAAGTCCAATCCACTGATTTGCTTAGCCATGACACGCCACAAGATAGAGTTGTTCTTCATTTTGGAATTCATCCACCTTTTAAAAGATTTTGTTGGTCTGTTCTCATAGGGAGGAGTGCTTCTCCTTGTACTTCTGCTCTGTGTGAACGTTGCTTACAAGAACACATCCAGGAAGCTCTCTGTTGATATAGGCGGCTCCAAGAGACTACACGCTTACTCCACCTTACTACAAGCTGCTATGCTTCTTCCGTGGGCTCTCTTCCATATGTACATTCACGATGTAAGTCTTCGAGTTAGTGGGGCAGACAGAGGACATATTTTTGGCATCGCAGATTTGAATTTTGAAAAGAATAGAACAAGCGTTTTTCAGAATGGCTGCCATTGCTTGTTGTATTACCTATACTTTTTTCAAAGGACAAATCTTCGCTGGCCCTGCAGCTGAATATCTTTCTCGTGACATACTCTGACTGTGTGCCGAATTCCATGCTTGTATCATCCAAAACGCAATCCTGTCACCTACCTGCCGTACTAAGTATGAGCCATGTCCCCTTATTTTAAAAAGGAAGAATGACCCTGTGCATTCCAGGGCATTTTTTGGCAGGCAGTATACATACACTGGTTATATAAAAAGGTTCACATGATCAGCTCTCTTGAGTGGAGTTAAAAAACAAATTTTTATTTCAAAAACATGAACAAAACTGAAATCAACATTAAGATAAAAACTGATTGTTTTACTCATTTCTCAAAAACTAGAGCATTTTTAGTTTTTCAGATACTGTTTTCTTGAATATTTTTTTATATTTTTTTTAATGAGATATCGCCTAACTCACAAGGCTGAACCGCCACTCAAGGTGAGGGCTACACTTAACTGATTTGGGCTGTTGACCCAAATCAACTGACACCAGAGGCACGTTGCCACCTACTCCTGGGGCTGAAACAGGGTTACCCCCTTCACAGTCTGTAAGGATGTAGGCATGGGTATCATCCACTGGGAACCTGGCTGGTATGACTCAGTTTAGAGAGAAATGTTGCACAGAAAAAACAATTCTAGCATGAACTTCATAGTAAGTAAGCTTTCAGACTAAATTAAACAATTATTTTTTTTGTCCTTGCCAATCCTGTATGATAACTTTTATTGTTGATTTATATATTGTTCTTTTTATCTCTTTCCAGAATCAAGTTCAATCCTGGTGGTCACTTCTCCTACCTCTCACCTTCATCATCCTCATCGTCTTCATCTTAGATTACTACATAGATTCCATCAGCGCCAACCGGCTAGACGTCTTCAAGACCAGCCGCTATGGGGCCTACGCGTTGTTCACCAGCGCTGTGATGCTCAGCTACCTGTGGAGTGATCAGGGGGGCCACGGAGCGGCCCTCCTCGGCAAGATTGGGAAGGAGGGATCCGTAGAGCATGAAATCTCTGGGGGTGTGGTGTTCAGTGGACTGCTGTTTATATTTGGTGAGTTGCTGGGGGTGCTTAAGATCCTATTACTGAGTTTTATTTCTTGAGTCTATGAAAGAAGTTGTGGAGGAAGTGTTGTGGCTGCCATCTCTTCGCCCCTCTGGCCTTAACTCTGGATAGAGTGAAGGAGCGAGTGTAAAATATGCAAAAGAGCGATAAATAATTTTGCAGTAATATGCAGATTTGGGGCAGATTTGTTGTAAACTGCTCACCAAAAGGACCTGTGGTATAAATGCAAAAAATGGTTAATGGCCTGACGTTTCGACTTTATCGAATGCTAAATGACAACAAAACACACATAAACGAGTATACTGGTGTAACAGAAGCAGTCAGCTTATGTTCGTCTCTAAGAACAGCATTTAAGTAACATTTTGGTTTGAAAGTGACAAAACGTCAAATCTCGCTTAAAATATCAGGGGTCTCCACTCAAAACCTTAGGCACGGAGATGTAACGTTTTCGCTCTCTGACATGAGGACGTCTTTCCCTTATACTTTTAATTTCCACCTTTCTCAACAGCTACAATGATTCTTGGCTTCCCCGTTCCTAAGACCAACGCTAAGGGCAGTCTAGTGGGTTATACGGCCGGCGGGCTTCCCCTGTACAACTTCACCGGTGACGCCCTGCATAGGACGTCTCAGTCCATTGTTACCATCTCCAAAAACATCTTGAGGCAGATCCTAGAGGAGTATGATTCCAGACAGATCTTCTATTACCTCTGCATAAATCTGGTAAGAAGTTTCTCGATTGAAAGGTTTAGTGCACTTGACTTGTTTTCAGAGTGTGGGTTCGGGTCCTGGTCTTGACACCTGTGTCCTTGAGCACTTTAACTAAAATTGCTTTGACCTTTAGATGGGACATAAAGCCAGGGGTGTTGTGTATTATAAAAGAACCCAGTACACTTCCCTTAAGGATGGGGTTTGCCGCAGTGTTTCTATCAAGGTTGGATGCAGAATGTGCTCCCAGCACGATGTAATCCTCACAAAGTGTCGTATAAATGAGTCTCATTCACCGCTAGCGAAAAAGAAAGTTTAAAGGGAATCCCCAGCTTACATTTTGTCAGTATTTTTCTTTCTTTACCACACTTGTTCAATGCCTTCAAAATCAACTTGAATTTCACTACGAAAGCCAGTCTGCGCATAGAGGCTTCTGCATTATGCGCTATATAAATATCTTGTATTATTATTATTATTATTATTATTATTAACTTTTGTTATGGATACCTTCCTCTTGTGTGACTTGAAGGTGTTCACTTTTGTGGAGCTGATCTATGGAGTGTGGACCAATAGCCTTGGTCTCATATCGGACGGTTTCCACATGCTGTTTGATTGCACTGCGCTGGTACTGGGGCTGTCTGCTGCTGTGATGTCCAGATGGAAGGCCACAAGGGTTTACTCCTATGGGTAAATATACCAACCCCTCCCCCTCCTCCCCCGCTTGATGGTCCCTCCCTCACCTCAACTTGCCCATGGAGTAACTTTTCAAGTTGGCTTGTATTTCATTTTGTTTAATAATTCTGGTTGTGAAGCCAAGGATTTGTGCAAAAGTGAATTTAATCACTATACTAGCCGAGAACCCCATGGAGAGAAGACAGGGAAGGAAGTTTTCAGTTTAGTTTTGAATGTGGGAGAAAAACCCAAGAGAATTGTTCCAGGGAAAACCCATGCAATCAGGTAGGGACTGAAAACTCAATCCACACAGTGCCCTCGGCGGGATTCGAACCGAGGTCCTAAAGTGGAAGGCGAGGAAAGATACCACTACACCAACCCGACGACCCAACTCGACGGATTGGCTTCTTTTCTCAAAGGTGACAGATTGAGCACTTTCCAACACTGCCAACAATTAACCTTCTCTCTGCCTGACTGTGTGTTTCATTTCAAAACAGACTCTTGTCGCCAACCAAAGCTCTCTTGTCGATAACAAGAATAATTTATTTGATTCCTGCCCGAACTGCCAACATTTTTAGAGAGAGGAAAAAAAGAGAGATTTATTATGATGTACTTGAAAGCTTCTCTAAACATTTTGTTTGGCAATATCCATTGAAGCCATTTCACACGCGGCAATTTTTTAGGCAACCAGTTTCAGGCAAACTCCAAGGTAGCCCCAGTGTCCCAAACCTTAGTTGCACCACTGCCTCCTAGTGTGACAAAGCACTTTAGACATGGTTCCATTTTAGTACTTTCATCATTCCGGTCAGGCCAGATCATTTATTGTTAACTTCCTTTGCGTTTTCAGGTTCGGTAGAGTGGAGGTTCTGTCGGGCTTTGTGAACGGTCTGTTCCTTGTGGTCATCGCTTGCTTCGTGTTCATAGCAGCCATAGGAAGATTGTTGGACCCACCGGAAATCAACACTGAAAGATTATTAGTGAGTAATCGTCAGTGTGACTGTAGTGACTTATAGAGGGCCAAACCCACCATAATCTGATGTGCATTGTGTTATTGTTTTGTGTGATTTTACTGCCAGGCTTGATTCCAAATTATAACACACCTCTTGCCAGTCCTGTATTCTGGTTGGCTAAAACACGGTAAGTAAGTTGACCCATGGTGGCACAACTGTGCACAGACCTGCTATGTACAGTGTTGATGCATTCACAACATGAAATCATATAATGCATCTCTTATTCAAAACCACACTAGAAGACATTGAATGGTTAGACAGTAAATGTGTTACAAGTGCTACAAATCTGGTGCATGTCCTAACTGAACTATCCATTGTCTTTGAACCTTCCTTTCAGACTGTGTCCATCGCCGGCTTACTTGTCAACATGATTGGCATCTTTGCATTCAGCCACGCCCATAGCCACGCCCACGGGGGAGGCTGCAGCAGTTCGCAAGGAGGCGGGAGCCACTCCCATGCGGGTAACCATGGGCACAGCCATAACAATGTCAGTAATAGCCACAGTCACAGTCACAGCCACAGCCACAGCCACAACAGTGGTCAGGCGGCCAAGAAAACTACAAACTCAAATATGCAAGGTAATTCAAGCTTAGCCACTTCACGTTGAATGACATGACAAATTTTTCATAGCTGGCTTATTGTGGAAGTTTTTTTAATGCCCAGAACTGGGGTGTGTTTTCTGGGTCATTGCTAATAACTGTTTTGGTTGAATTGGCAAGTTGTTTATCACTGGCCAATGACCAAAACAGTTATTGGTTACAGATGCGAAAAACAATGACAACAGAGGGCTCACTACAAGTAGTCATTCTGTTCTTACTTCGAGCTTTTTCCAAACCTAGCTCAAAACTACCTTTCATCTAATTGGAAGCAGAAATACAACCCAGTCTGATTTTGTAAATAAGTTTTTTATTTGTTTTTTCTCTTTTTTTACTCTATCTTCAGGCGTCTTCCTTCATGTTTTGGCAGACACCCTGGGCAGTGTCGGAGTAATCGTCTCCTCATTCCTGATTGGTCAGTTTGGGCTCCTCGTAGCGGATCCCATCTGCTCCGTCTTTATCGCCGTCATGATTTTTCTCAGCGTGCTTCCTCTGCTGACGCAGACGGCGGCCATCTTGGTGCAGAGAATACCCGGAGAGCTCGAGAACAGTGTTGCTGATGGTCTTAAAAAAGTAGGTTCAGATTGCACAGTATTTCCTCCAAAAATAACCAATAGGTGTCCAGTATCCATTGTTAAAATGTGTTGTCTGCCCCTATACCCTAAATGGTTCATTGAAATCATGTACGTTTAAAAAATCCATTTGAAAAAATCTGTATTTTCCGAAACCTGTTGTTTTGGAGGAACGACACACTAACTTAAGATCGAGATCACATGTATCATTAAACCAATTCGTTAACTGCCGTAAGATTTGTTTGTGTTCAGTTTGTAATCATTTTATTTCTCTCAATTCACCACTAGGTGAAGCTTTTAGATGGAGTTTTATCCTATAGAGACCATCATTTCTGGTGTCATTCGGCTGATAATTTTGCTGGAACACTCCACGTTCAGGTGACTGCCAAAGCCAACGAACAAAAAGTCATACAACAGGTACTACTTTTGTTTTGTTTAAAGGGAAGGGATACGATTGGTAATAGCTCTAAAGATTAATGGCAATAAAAACTTACTTGGTTAGAAGTACAGCAACTTTCAATAGTATAAAGCATTTTGAGAAATATTTCAATTCAAAATAATGTTGATATGGAAAGAGATGTTAGTTTTTATCCCACAAAATTTGAATCTGAGTTCTCAGATTGTGTATTCCTGTTAGGGGTTATTCCTTATGCTTGGACGTATTCAGATTTTTGCGATATTTCAAAAACGCAACCGCCTTTTGAAATAAATTTTGCACAGGTTAGTTTTATTGTATGTATCTACATTTATATAGGATTAAAACAATCAAACGGTCCAAAAAAACAAAAGGTACACTTTGCCTTTAAAGAGGGGCTCCAAGGTCGATGCACTCATTTTTCAGTAGAGTCCTTATGAAAGTGAAAAAAAAGTCTCTAACCTCAGGTTAAAACAATGTAAAATGCCATTGTATTTTATCCCCTTCCAGTGCAAATTTTGAAAATATCCAATAAAAAATATATACGAAAACTTGTTTATGGTCGAAAACTTTGCACATGACATGGTATTTTGGTTCGTAACTGTTTTCCAGTGAGCCAAATTTACTGCTGAGCTTCTAATTTTTGTATTTTGATGGGGATTTTGGAATCTGTGTGCCATGATGGGAAGGAAGCCCCAATTTCACGCCGCTGCTTGTGGGGGGAAACAGGGCTTACGACCCATGGATTGATGTGCCTCACTTGACGTTATCCATCCGTTTTTTCTTACCGTTACAGGTGTTGGCAATCTTCAAGGAGTGTGGAGTTCAGAACTTCAGCGTCCAGGTTGAAAAAGAGGAATACTACCAGCATATGTCTGGTCTGAGTGTGACCTTTGACCAGATGGTGGAGATGACCCAGCAGTTGAACACCATCGGTCTGCCAGAAGACGGACTGTATGACATCAAAGCCGTTTGATGGTCTCTGTGGTAACAGAGGTGTCATCCAGTTATCATTTACTTCTTTGAGTTTTCAGTTGTTTGCAGCATCAAGCATACTTTGAGAGAATTGTGAAAGCGAGGCAAACTTTCTGGTGTCACAACTAGAACGACTTTACATTCACTAATGCTTTTTATATGAACTGGGCTTCACTCTTGGTTTAGTCATTCTTTTTGACACCCGGGCTTGGTTTTACAAGGCACAAAGATTCAACTTAAGATGAGTTGCCAATCACCATAGTGATTTGTATTGTGACATCCGCAATTTGCTGAGCAATTAAGATTGATACACATCTTAACTCTTTGTGAAATTGAGCCTAAGGCATGAGGCGTCAACTGTGATTACCCTGTTGGAGGAAACACTATGGAAACCCACCTTAAGCCATGCCGACATCATAACGATCACCTCCATTGGTAAATTTTTTTTTTTTTAAATAGGATCATATGCAGGACCCAGAAAGTTTTGGACTTGCCTTTCATGTACATTTTGCCAAGATTCATGCAACTGCAGTTTTAACAGTTGCCTTCAACAGGCCATAGAAGGGAATTTTAGGGTTAAATCGTACACAAAAGATTCAGGCATGCACCTTTCAGCTAATCAGCTGATTTCCTTGTGTTTGGTTTCTTAGTTGTGCCAATGAAAATTGAAAAACACACTACAAAGTCTTCCTGTGCGTGGCACTTGCCTCTTTTTTTGACAAACTTTAGTTGCATGTATCTCAGCGTATGGCTAACGCGCACGTGCATAAAAATGTGTTAGCAAAGTAGTCCTTTAACGTTTCCATAAAACTCAAAATCATTTGTCCCTCATTGTGCCATGCATGCGTTTTCAGTACTTGAAACATTATACAAACCTTCAAAAGCCATTTTCAAATCTGTTTTCTTTATTGTGCCACAAAACATATATATTTATTTGTCCAGCTAAAAAGAGTTATCATTCTGAATACGCTTAATACACATGTTGACCCATTTCATGACGCGAAGCGCACCAACACAATACCCTGTCTGCCATTTTGGGAGTTTATGCAAAGGAATTGACTCCCAAAATGGTGGAAATTATGGTAGACGCTGATTGGGTCGTGCAAGGAAGTCCATACCTTGAATGATACTTCAAAGTTACCCATCTAAAAGATGTTGTAGTGGGAAAGAACATTTAACAGTATTTTTAAGGATCAATTGTGTAGAGATATTGTGTATTGAAATGTATTTGTATTTGTACAGATGTAATAAAAAGTTTATATGTAAAATTACGTTGTAACGACGGTTTCTGTCGGTGTCGTGTTTTTCTGATGTTATCTTAAGGAATCCCAACCTAGCTCAGTGCAAAAGAATGAGTACAATGCAGTGGGCTTGTTTTAATGTCAGATTGTATTGTATTTAGCCAGGTGCAATCAAAGTGGCTGTAGTTCTTTTTTTAAGGCAACACGATGTGACAGTATGAAGGAGTTGTGGTAACCTGCATGGGAGGTTTCTTTTTTTGTCAGTCTAGAGCCACATTTCATGTCTGTTTTTCTGTCTTTTGTTTTCACAGACTAATATTCAAACTATAGATGCCCTATAGGTGCAATCTGAGGTGATTCGATCCTGGCTAGTTTCCCTCAATTTTGAGCAAAAGTTTCAAAGAGTTTTATAAAGAGAATTCCATCTTAAAGGGGCGGATACTCATAGCAGGTGGAAATAAGGGAACCTCACAAGAGGGGGTCTTTGGCCTGCTTAGGGCCCTCTGGCATTCAGGCCATATAACATGCTCTCTGGTGCAATCAAGGACACTTTGGGAGATTTTGAAAACCAATTTTGAATTGAGGATCAAAGTTGCTTTATTTGCCTTCCAATTCATATTTTTACTTGTTTGTAGTAACAAACTTTCAAAAATAAATTGACATGTAGTTTGGAACAAAGAAACTAATCGTGGGATGTCTATTCCCAAAGTATAATAGATGGAAATGACCTTATTCATTTTTGAAGGATATTAATCTATGGATGCGGTGTTATACTGAAAGGCAATGAAAACAAGGCCAGTTGGAATCTCCTGCCCGCATCAGCAATTCAACAAACATAGAATGATAAATAACAGCTCAAAACTGTAATTTAAAAAAAGGGGGAAAAAAAGGTACATTGGTCATTGTTATAATGTGTTTCTCATCATGGTAACTTGTACCTAGTGACTGAACTTTCGTGCAATGCTTAAAGTACAAAATAGGTAAAATCATAGAAAATTGTATTTATCATTGCATTGGCCTCTACTTTTGTGAAAACCTAATTATTATACCGTGGTTGGTGGCGCGCTGCACCCAGTTACAATCTCGAGTACAAGTAGTCGACCCCACGTACATCCATCACGCAAATCGAAAAGTGAGGTCGACTACGATTGTTGCAGCTGATTTAACGAGACGTCTGGGTTGTAACTCATTGGTACCCAGAAATTTGCCTAAATATGTGTACAATCTGATGGACTGAAGGTAAAGAGACCAGTCAAAAAAGTCAACACGACAACCTGCTGGGGCCCGACTACACCATTACATCCAGCATTACAGAAAAAACAAAAACACCGATTGAATGGAAAGTAAAGTGGGATCGACGGCTAAAATAAATGAAAAAGACAGTATAGAAAAATGCCGATTTATTCGCCTCTCCCGCCACCTATACAGGAACCCCAATTGCAAAGTATTTCTGTGTTGAGTCGGCGAGTGTTCAACGCAGCAAAACTCGGTAAGGCCATAACTTTAGGGGCATTACTTCACGACAAGTCGCCGGCAATCATTAAGTTAGTTCTCTCCGAATTGATTGAAAATGACGACTACAAATGTACCTCCTTAGTTGCTGCTGCTCGAAACGGGCACAACACTGTAGTGAAGTTGTTACTTGACCAGTATGGCGTTGACACGGAGCAGACGGGCACAGTGAAATTCAATGGGTATGTCATTGAGGGCGCAACAGCTCTGTGGAGTGCCGCGGGTGCGGGTCACTACGACGTGGTGCAGTCCCTGGTGCAACACAAAGCGGATGTGAACCACTCCACAGTGTCGGATTCGACACCGCTGAGGGCAGCATGCTACGACGGAAAGTTGAACGTGGTGAAATGCTTGGTGCAGAATAACGCCAATATTCACAAGCCTAATAAATACGGCAACACGTGCATCATGATAGCGAGCTACAAAGGACATTATGATGTCGTGACCTACCTTCTGGCTAATGGGGGAGACGTGAACGCCCAGGCTCATTGCGGTGCTTCAGCAATGCATTTCACGGCCGAGTGTGGTCGGTTGGAAATAGTGAAACTTCTTGTGCAGCACGAAGCGAAAATGCTCAAGAATGAGCACGGACTAACACCACTCATGGTCGCCTGTGATAACGGCATGGCTGAGGTTGCCGAGTTTCTTATGTCTTTGCCAGAAGTTTCCAAGACGGAGAAAATCCAGGCTCTTGAATTACTGGGATCATCCTATGCAAATGACAAGGAGCATTATGACATCGCTAAGACATATCATTATTTTTACCTCGCTATGCTACACCGATACCTAGACTCGGAAGACAGTAAAGTCAAGGAACTAACTGAACCTCACGCTGCGTATGGCAACCATAGAGAATGTGTAACATTGAAGGAGCTCAAAGAAATCAAGAATGAGCATTTCACTCTTCAGATGGAGGCGTTGATCATTCGAGAACGAATCCTCGGTCAGCAGAATCCCGAACTGCTCCACCCGATCATCTTCCGAGGGGCGGTATGTGCAGACAGCATGCAGTTTGGAAACTGCATCACACTGTGGAAGCACGCCATGGACATCCGACAGCAGCTCACGCGCTCCATCCAGAAGGACATCCTACGCTTTGCTCAGGTCTTCTCCCAGATGATACACATCGGGGAGGACGTCGCGTTCGCGGACATTTTCCATATACTCACGGCAGCCGTGATGGAGCTTGAATGCTGGCAGGCCAAACTGAAAATGGCCGAAGAAGAAGTGGAAAGGAAACTGTTGCAGAGTGTATTCGATGCCGACATTCTCACAACACTGTACATCTTGATGGTCATTACTAACAGCAACGTCTCAAAACAAAAGATCAAGAGTACGTGTATAAGAAACTTGTGTACCGGTTCATCGCTATCAACCCGAGAACTTCGAACAGATCCACCCCTCTGCATATGGCAGTCAACCAACTCACGGTAGTGGATGATTTCCACACGAATAACATCTGCTATTTCCCCTGCGTCAAACTCGTGGAGTTGTTTCTGGAATGCGGTGCGGATCCTAACAAGACAGACCATCTCGGCAACACTCCTCTCCATGTTGTTGTCCAGTACAACAAGCCGATAAGCGACTTCATGACCCTGCACTCGATCATTGTGCTCTTGGCCAAGGGTGGCTGTCACTTGGATAGGACTAACGATGATAAGAAGACGGCCTGCGAGGTGTCAACGACCAGCGTAGCGGAGATAATACTCATCGCTCACATCAAACCATCGCTAAGGTGCATCGCCGCTAGAACCATTATGAAACATGGGTTGAGGTACAAAGGTCTTGTACCACAGACCTTAGAGAATTTTATTGAACTACACTGAATACAAAAGCAATCTGAATTTTTCGTTAAAAATTATGAGGTTTTTCTCATGTGCATGTTTGCTCAAGATGTATTGTATGACCAAAGTCGTAATAACCAAAGAATTATCCAAATGAGATGCAAAAACATTGCCTTGATTTATACATGTTTCACAGTCCTGGAACTTTATCTTTGAAAGGGCAAGGCCATTTTCATTTTGCAAAGTGCACTTCCATTGGAAAATCTTTGATAAAGCCTAGGGGAAACCAAGACCAGGGCAACAGGCCTACATGTAATCTCAAACCTGTTACTTTCACTTTAAGTTTAACCTTAACTGTCCCCAACCATTCCAAATTCAACTGTGTATCCAACTGTGTGTTTTGTTTGATTCCGTTGGGTTGAGGACTGTACTAGTAAACTGTTGATAGGCCTATGCTTTACATGGGATCAGACAAATGGCCATCAAAGTCGCAACAGTTTGTTTGTTGAGTTACCATAGTAATGATGGGTTTTGTCAGGGTGAAGAAGGATCCTTGAAAATGACTTGAGGGAATTTGGGTTAAAGGAATACGATTGGTAATCACTAAAAATTTATGGCAATAAAAACCTACTTGGTTAGAAGTACCGCAACTTTCGATAGTATAAAGCATTTTGAGAAATATTTCAACTGAAAATAATGTGGATATGCAAAAGTTGTCAGTTTTTATCCCCCAAAATTTGAATCTCAGAAACGTTTCTCAGATTGTGTATTCCCTGGATTATTCTTCATGCGTGGACATAACACTAACAGCTCCAGATTTTTGGCGATATCTCAAAAACGCTACCACCTTTTGAAATAAAATTTTCACAGGTTAGTTCTACATTTATATAGGATTAAAACAATTGAATGGTTTTTAAAAACCAAAGGTATACTTTGCCTTTAATGATCAACTGTTGATCTATCTGTCATGATTGAGGGATGTTCTGACTCCACTAGCCACTGTACATGTAGTGTGTAAGTGAGCCTTGAGGTGCAAAGCACGCACATAATAAGCATTGTATTATGTGATAAACCATCTACATGTACGTACTCTTTATAGGAATGCAACCAGCTAAAAATTGTCAATCAACATGTATCGAACCCATAGTGTTGTCCAGAAGAGTGTCTGTGTGTCTTTTGGACTCCCTGTTTTAAATTTGGACACCCTGTAAATGTATTGTAAGTAAACAATTTGGACACCCATTTTTTTAAATTTCCAGCAAATTTTGACACCTTTTACCATGTTTACCCAATCCTGGCTTATGTATAAAGAGTCACATGGAGCATTGATCATGCCTCTTCTTCTTATTAAGTTCGTTTCCCAAAACAATCCAAAATATTGTTTATCCGATTAATTTCAACAGTATGATGGTTTTCTTTTTTTCATGCTTGGCCTCATGAGTACATATAATTCAATAAATTAGAACGGTTATAGATTGCTTACCAATATATTATACATGTGTGTAAGATCAACAGCATGAATGCCACCAAGATTCTCGCTGAAAACGTACATATTCTTAATGTGGTTAGTCACACCTTGTAAATTTCTCATAATTTTCATTACGACCAAAGAGTGCACTTTATATTTCTGAAACTTTGTCTCTGCAATTTATCATCTAGGCTGTATTTAAAAACCTTACTTTGATAATATCATGTACAGCAGTGCTTTTATCACAAATTAAGTTACCCAAAAGCAGAGTAAAAAGCAAAACCAAGTAACACCAGGGTCTAATTTTCGTTGGCTCTGCTTACCGCAGAATTCTGTGCTTACACTACAGCGCCTGTTAAAGGTATTGTACACTTTTGGTAACGGCTCAAAATCAGTGTCCACATTTTGTGTGATTTAACATGCATGAACAAACAAACTTGTGAAAGTTTGAGCTCAATTGGTCATCGAGGTCACAAGAAAATAGTGAAAAGAGTGTTTTTCTGTTTTTTCAAACATCAAATTTTTATCACGCGTGATAAAAACTGTTGTTTTACTCATTTCTCAGAAACGATAGCATTTTAGGCAGAAATATTTTAAGGAACCCTTTCTACCATTACTTATTATAAATTATGTAAGTTATGTTTGAATCTGTGAACATTTATGTTTTTCGATCTTACCAATAGTGTACAGGGCCTTTAAAGGCAGTGGACACTATTGGTAACTACTCAAAATAATTATTAGCATAAAACCTTACTTGGTAACGAGTAATGGGGAGAGGTTGACAGTATAAAACATTGTGAGAAACGGCTCCCTCTGAAGTGACATAGTTTTCGAGAAAGAAGTAATTTTCCACGAATTTGATTTCGAGACCTCAGAATTAGAATTTGAGGTCTCGAAATCAACCATCTGAAAGCACACAACTTTGTGTGACAAGGGTGTTTTTTTCTTTTATAGTTATCTCGCAACTTTGACGACCAATTGAGCTCAAGTTTTTACAGGTTTGTTATTTTATCCATATGTTGAGATACACCAAGTGAGAAGACTGGTCTTTGACAATTACCAAAGGTGTCCAGTGTCTTTAAGAGACACATACATGTATGTTCTGTGGGCTGCAGAATTCTGTGGTAAGCAAAGCAATGAAATTGAGCCAGTGACCTTACCATTTTGTATACATCTATTTAATTAAAATCAATATGAACAAACAAAACCAAATTCTTGACACCAAATGATGTATTGTTTCAGTAAAAGTTACGAGGCAAAATTTGAGCGGGCAGAAAAAAGACTAACTGTACATGAAATCGTAGTGTTAGCCAGAGGGGTGTCTGGGTGTCTTTTGGACACCCTGTTTTAAATTTGGACACTCTGTTTTATCTGTCATTAACATGTAAATTATTGTAAGTGAACAATTTGGACACCCAGTTTTTAAATATCCAGCAAACCTGGACCCCCTTTACCAAATCCTGGCCAAAACCTCTGGTGAAATGTGTGTACTGACCCAATCTTGGGAGTCACATTCTCTTAGTGTTACTCTTCCTTCTAGGCGTGGCACATGGTGAGACCGGCATCTTATGGCTTACATATGCAATTTGACTCCCACAATGGCAGCCCATTAGCAGACAGTGGCCATGTATTGTAAGGAGTAACAATGTACTGTACATGTACACAAAATGTACCAACCAACATCAAATCATTGTTACTGCATAACCCAAAAACCCATGCGGCAACATTGGTAAACTGTCAAGAAATTGTTCACTGAAAGTTTTTCTACCATGAGTCCGGGAGACCATCTTTTTACCATATAAGATGTAAATATGTGAAGATTTTTTACTTTAATCTTGTACCAATGTTATGCACATGCTTTTAAAATGTCTTAATCAAATGTTGAATTTCTTTCTAATAAGTGACACTTCATCAAGTTCTGCGTTAAAATTCCATCCTTTAGCTATTGACAAATTTTTTTTTACCAACTGCAATTTGTAAACATGTTTTTGTATTATAACAAATGTGTATGTGTCAATCACATTATAATTATTTCGTGTCTGTCTAGCTGAGGTGCTGCTATCTTTTGTCAAATAAAATATCCCACCTGAACATGACATTGGTTTTGTTTCTTCATTCTTGTAAAATTAAATAAATATTGCCTTTTCAATTTTGGGTTAAAGTGTCTATTTAGTGGGAAGTGACCAGCCTAACATGTCCCACATGTATTTATATGATTTGTTTGTGGCAGTACAAAGTACATCTGTACATTTCAGGCAAGAAATTTCCAAAAGGAGGCTCCGGACAAGGAGATATGATGATTTAAAGTTTTGAGCTTCCTGTTTGGACCGGAAATGAAGGTCAAAGTGGGTCATCGTTCTATGTAAAATGTTGCAAGTGTTGTAATCTACAATACAACACAAACATTACGACTTTATGACATGTGGTTCTGGAGATATGGTGTTTTAAAGTTTTGATCTTCCTGTTTGGACCGGAAGTGAAGGTCAAAGTCGGTCATCTTTTTGAATAAAATGTCGCCATTGTTGTAAGCTACAAAACAATACAAAAATTACGACTTTATGACATGTGGTTCAGGAGATCATTATTTTTATACTTTGAACTTCCTGTTTGGACCGGTAGGAAAGGTCAAAATTGAATGATCACTATAAGTTAATAAAATGTCACAAGTGTTGTAAACTACAAACATTACGACTTAATGACATGTGATTCAGGAGATATGATTATTTCAATTTTGTAGCTTTCTGTTTGGACCGGAAATAAAGGTGAAATTTTACTTTTATTAGTAGGGTCATCCGTTTGAACAAAATGTCACAAGTGTTGTAAGCTACAAGACAGCACAAACATTACGACTTTATGACATGTGGTTCAGGAGATATTATTTTTTAAGTTATAAGATGGTATGTAACTTATCCCATTCGACCTAGGAATGACATTATGTTTGCCATGCACAACTCCGACGCATTGCCGTGATTGCGCACTACAGACTTTGATTCATGGGGTCAGATTTACCAATCTAAAATCGTTAATTATCGTGAAACTACATTGTATTTGATTATGGCCTGGAATAACTCTTAGTAAAAGCATTTGTGTTTTACATGATTTGCGTATTATAATTAAACTACAATGTAACTTATTCTGAAAAGTTGTGTTTTAAACATTATTTTTTAGAGCCATTGGTTTTTTACACAGATAGAAAACGCGAAAAAGTGACGTCGTGAATGACGTGATGGCGAATATTAGGCCAGAATTGCCATTACAATACAATACAAGTCCATTACTGAAAATAGTTTGAGGATAGGATGTATACTTCTTGAGATATGATGGACAGAAGATTGACTAATTAAATGTTCGCACTGCTGTCACGTGACTAATTAGTTAAGCATCTTAATCTAATAGACCCTTCCCATGAAATATGCAAATTGAACATCGCGCGTGCGCACTCTCCCTACTGGTTGGCAAAATGAGTGAACATCGCGCCTTTTTGCATGGGACTGATGGTGGCGTGACGCACACGCGTTTGTGCGTCTGCCTTGTGCACAACTCTACGGCGTTTGCCAACCAGCAAGCGCGTCTGTACGCATGCGTGAATGTAATTAACATATTTCATGGGAAGGATCTATTACATCTAAAATTCAAGTTAGGACTAGCTTTAGTATGCCATATGATTTTTTTTTCTACTTCTGATAATTATAAGAGGGGCATGTGACAGGTAGAAAAGTCATGTGTTAAGTCAATAGGGTTGGAAGGTTGGAAAAAAGTAAATAATTATTTAATAGGGCAGACTTTAAAAAAAAAATAGTCTGACCTATTAAATAATTACTTACTTTTCTTCAAACCTTCCAACCTTCCAACTTTCTTCCATATTTAATATGGATATCTGTGGGGGAAAGGGAGAAGGCAAAGACAAAAGATTATTACACATAGATACAGACGGTACAAGGCTGTCGGCCTGACGGCCTCCGCATGCGGCCGTAGTAGTACGGGCGTCGTGCGATGTGATAACAAATTATGCACAGTTGTACGGTGGTTTTACGGCGCCTTTTGTGGAGTGAAAACTGCGACGCCTTGGCAGAGCTAACACTCGCATCGCGTCACGCGCACAGAAAGCATGACACGGCACAAAGTTCATGAGGGAAGCTCGTGATTGGACGTCAAAAAATGAATCATTCATTAATTTTTCATCTGCGTTGTCAGCAATAGGTCTGACGAAATATTGAATATTCAGTATCATACAGCATATCCGAGAGGCCCACCCCCTCCCATTTTCTCCAATAGTGGACGAAATAAAAGAAACACATAGATACAGATCGTACAAGGCAGCGATTCTGTGCAGCTTCTATTTTGATTTATAACACCCCTTACAAATATTCTGCCTTTTGTTGGTTTGGAGCGCGTCACATGATATGTCTTAGTTTTACTAGAAACCGCGCGCGAACTGCGCGGTACTATCACATGGCAAACGATGTACTATCACATGGCAACCAATGTACTATAGACCTTTCTTTTGTTGATAAACAAACCGCGCTGGTTGGCATGGAAGGCCAAATTTTAGCAAAACTCTCAATCGTGTTAACAGATGTTTCACCAAATTTCACCATTTTCTGCAAACTTTCAACTAAGTAAAGTACCTCTCATGATTGGTTGCTTTGTTTCCAACAAATTCAACACTATTTTTGAATACTTTGTGTAACATTGTTAAAAACTGTGGCTATCTGTGTTTGTTTTGCATTCATGGCTTACCATAGTTTTCCGATCTCGGTTGGCAAAAACTCAGGCTGTGACGTTGCAAAAGAAAGGTCTATACCCATAGCAACAGCAGCTTCATGGTACCTAGACGTCTTTTGTACGGGGTGTTATAAAACAAATATTGACTGCTTTTACTCGTGCTAAGGTAAATACTACGACGCCCTCGCCTCGGGCATCGTAGTTTTAACCATTGATCTACATTATACTGTAGATCAATGGTTTTAACCACATCACTTGAAGCAGTATTTCTATACTATAATGATCAGGTCGTTTTTACAATTTAAAGGAACATTACAGAATTGGTAAGAAAAAAACTTGTAAAATATACTTTTTGATCACAGATTTACATAAAACTTACACGGTCTAAAGATGATGATAGTAGAAAACTTCCCTTGAAATATTTCTGTCTGAAATGCCATATTTGATGAGAAATGAATAAACTAATTTTCCGAATGGAGTTTAAATCGCTCAGTGAGCGTTTTATTCATTTGTTTAATCTATATGATTTCATGCAAATGTGTAATCGTTTTTTCACTATTTTCTCGTGACCCAGATGGCCGATCGATCTCAAACTTCTACAGGTTTGTCAGTTTATGTATTTGGTGGATTACATAAAGTGCTTACACTGTCAGCAACTGTTTTGTTAGCAAAAACCAATTCTGTAATGTTCCTTTAATTTTCGGGGGAAAATCTATCAAGTATCGTGAGAAAAGGTGTCTAGTTATTGATTATAATTTCCAAGACTTAATTTTTCACCCTTGAAATTAAAACAAATTTCTATTTATAGACCTTTAATTACTTTTGCAACGTCACAGCCCAAGTTTTTGCCCACCGAGGTCGGAAAACTATGGGAAGCCATAAACGCAAAACCAGATAGCCACAGCTTTTAACAATATTGCACAAGTATTAAAAAAAATAGTGTTGAATTTGTTGGAAGCAAAGCAACCAATCATGAGAGTACTTTACCTAATTGAAAGTTTGCAGAAAATATTGAATTTAGTTGAAACATCTGTTAATACGATTGAGTGTTTGGCTAACATTCGGCCCTCCATACCAACCAGCGCGGTTTGTTGATCAACAAATAAAATCTCCCCGCTCGTTCTCACGGATTTTGTATTGGGATTTTTGCCCGTGGTTTGGTATAGTCGGGTACTGTCAAAATTACGGTACCCAGACGTTGATTTCCATAAGTATTGTCTGTCTGTGCTGCAGTTTGTTTGTTTTTAAAATCCGTCTGTCATTTGTCGTCGTCTGCGGGTAATCGGAAATCACTTCAAATTACTCCATGATCACAGCGAACAGCCGGCCGGAGAATGGCTGCAAATTCCAAGCAGACCTCAGGCATTTCGGGGTAAGTCTTTTTTATTGAACCATAGACTATAGAGCAAGGAATGAATGCCAAGAGATGACGTGTGCCCAAGAATTGCAATTACATGAATTATGAGGTTTGATCCGCTATCGTCTCCATGAACCTCGTACAGAGCTACATGTACAAAATTCTATACAAAACTTTTTGCCCTTCACGTTTATGCACATGGAGTTCTATTTTTAAACCGGATCTTGCCAAAATTAGACTTTATTCAAGCGCAGCAAGCAGTCTTAGGAATAGTTGCGATAATCGTAACCCTCCATCCTCCCGACGGTCGGAGACCGGAGGGTTACGACTGAGTCATGCAATGCAAAAAAGTGGCGAAATTGCAATTTCGACTATTTTGGTCAGACTATAGTCACCAGATTTGCCCAAATTTTACCACTTTCAAAAAACATGACACACAATCTAAATATATAGATGCGATCATCAATGTGTCATGAATCCATTCGTATACTCAAAACATCATTGAGAAAATATTTTAATATTTCTCATGAAGCGTAGACAATCTCAGGTCCGGTTTTCGAACCTCGCGATTCGTGACCTAGCAACATCTCGACCAATCAGCGTAAGCGCACCCGTCGTTGAGCACATTTTGTTGAGTTGCACAATCACAGGATATTTATGAGGAAAAATTTCCAGATAGAGCGCACATTCTGGAATGCTGTTCCTGCAATTAATCAGCGCAAACTGCAGATGGCGCAAATCCGTTAAATACATTAACTGTGTGCACGCACAGTCGCACACAGACGATCGCCACGCCTACACAACGGTTTGGTTTACGCTGATTGGTTCATTTAGGGGAAGTGCGGTCTAGGACATTTCGGTCAGTTTTTGGTAAGTTTTTGTTCGTCTTTTCTTCAAATAATTTTTCAACGATGTTTAGAGTGTTATGAATGGATTCATTACACATTGAAGATCAAATCCATGTTCTTAGAATGTGTGTCATGTTTTTTTAAAGTGGTAAAAATTGGGCAAATCTGATGACTAGTCTGACAAAAATAGTCGAAATTGCAATTTCGCCACTTTTTTGCACTGCATGACTCGTAACCCTCCGGTCTCCGACCGTCGGGAGGATGGAGGGTTACGATTATCGCAACTATCTTAGGAAAAACAAACTTGTATTCCTCGCGCAGCAACGCTGGTCCTGGCAACTGTGGGTTGGTTTTGAACACAAATCAGCAACCCGAAAATTGCGTATCTTGCCACCAGCTATTTACGATTTTTTTTTTTACACTTGAGGATGTATTTAATCAATTTGGTTGAGTTCAAGAATATTTCATCTCTGGACGTTTTTCAAAAAAATATTATTTTGCTTAAATTCCAAATATTTGTGGGGAAAAAAAAAAATACCACTTATTCCTACACTCTCTTCTTCTCTATTTCTCTCCCATTTCCTGTCTCCTCCTCACCCAGTCTCCATGGATTACCTGTATCTTATTTTCTGGAAGGAATGGAACGTTAGTAATCAATCAAATAATGCAATGTCCTTACCGAGATTCGAACCTGTAATAAGAGAGAACAAATTATTGTACACAAGAGAGCTGAGCATGTAAACAATGGGGTGTGCTATCGTGGCGTGCTTGATGAGTCTTGGTTTAGACATAGTCAGTCATGTAAGTGACGTCACGTCGCAACAATCGTGACCTCGGCCTTTTCAGATTCGAGACACGCGGCTTTTCGAAAAAAGGTTTTTTTTTGTTTTTTTAAGTTCGTAAAATTAACAGTAAGTACTTGTAATTATCTTTGATATACACCTACTAGATTTTGAAGGCCGATTAAAATGGAATTGACACTATAAACGCACTTAAACCACACGGCTATGAGGCGTTGACACAAAAACGGTTTGTTTGTCCTACATGTTTCTCCCATTACCTGGTTTACTAAAGGTCATAATGAATATATGTAATTTTGATGAATATTGAAATCAGTTTATTGCCATTTGCATAAACTGATTATTCATAACTTTATGAATGAAAAACTGCTTGGGACATCAGTCACAGAAACGGTAGTTGGATTATTCCATTAGTACGAGTCCTTGGGAAGTTCAACAGAAGACACAACTACCGGTTTCCGGCTGGCCGAATACATGTGGCGCGGCCAAAAATGAATCCACTGATCATTTTTGAGCAACTCCTCAGTGACATCTTGCTGTTGTATAAACCACCCAAACGATATTGAACTAGACCGTCCCCAACAATTGTAACTGACTTCCCCCAAAGGCTCTTTTCTGTTGAACAAAAAGGCACCCAATAAATCAAAAGATAGAACAATAAATAACAAACATCCATTACCATTTATTCAATCAACAATTGTTTTATTGATATAACCCTAACCCAACCCCAATCCCAACCCCAATCCCAACCCCAATCCCAACCCCAACCCCAACCCCAACCCTTACCCTTACCCTAACCCCAACCCTTCTTAATAAAACCCCATAAAATATCAGTATTCCTATATAGCATTTTCCTTCTTAATATAACACCTGGTGGCCTCAAGTACAAAGTATCAGAAATCATCTTTTATGATTATGAAATTTGGCAGTTTTCAGGCCTGGAATTACACGGAGGCCACGGAGGCCATGGCCTTTGTTGCCCTGCTCTTGGCCTTGGTGCCCCTTCAAAAGATTCCCATAGACTTTAAGATTTTCCAATAGAAGTGCCCTTTGCAAAGTGAAAATGGCCTTGCCCTCTCAAAGATGAAATTCCAGGCCTGAGTTTTAACAGATCAGTGTATTGTTAAACAAAACCATCACGGCAATTTATATTCGGATTTACCATAGAGCTATATATATTGACTAGAGCGCTAAACCCCGTTATACACGCACTAAGGTTTTGAAGCCGTGTGGGCGCATCCATGTTATAGTCTAAACCAAACAAAAGCTGAAATTTTCGGCAATTGAATACGATGTGCGCGAAAATTGATCCAGCGTCATCGAACATATCTAAGGCCATGTATGGTAAAATACCATCCAAAACCGATTATTTTGACTAGACGATCCTAACAATTGTAACATTATCCCCCAAAAGGCTCTTTCTGTTAACAGGCATTTTAAAGATAGAACGTAATAACAACATCATACCATATCACTCAACATTTTTTTATTAAACCCTCCACAAAACAACCTACCAACCAAATCCTAATAAACCCCACACGACCTAACCCCAATCCAATCCAAAATTTCTCGCACCCATCCAGCCTCTCTTAATAAAATAAAAATCGTATTCCTATAAGCATTCTTTCAATAAACATCTGGGCCGCAAGTGTTCAGTCTCTTTAATATTAGAATTGCAGTTTAACGATCATTATGTTCAAAACATCAGGCTTTATTGGATTTACGGACATAGGGATCTGAATTACGGTAATAAATTTGTCGCTTTTTAACAATTTTTTAATTTGCGGAGTGGATTTTCTGGAGTTGCGGAGTGGATTTTGGGGAATAGCGCAAGGCTCAATGAGAGTTCAAGGAACACGTAAAGCCTAATTTTGGCGAGATCCGGTTTAAAAAGAAAACTCCAGGTGCATAAACGTGGAGGGCAAAAAGTTTTGTATAGGATTTTGTACATGTAGCTCTATGAGGTTCATGGAGACGATAGCGGATCGAACCTCATAATTCTAGGAGTACCCAATTTCCTGACATTCAGGCATTGATACACACTATGGTTTTTACACCGTATGGTTACACATTGCACTTGCCACTTTGAGGCATTGCATAAGGTGGTTTAAAAAATTTGTAAAATAGAGTTATTAATAGTATTTATATTGTAATTACTACACGTAGGTTCCCCAGTCACCGAGGCTTTTATACAGTTTGAATCTCAAGACTGGTGAGCAGCCGCATTCATAGTCATACCCAGTGATCTGTATTCGGAATGTCTACATCTTCCCTGGTACCTCAACTCCTGTCGAGAGCTTCCTGTCCCTTAAGGTTGGTAGAGAGAGCAGACTACCCTTTTTAACCCTTTCAGCCACAAGTTCTTTTGACATAAACAACTGCTGAAGCCCACAATCTTTGACCACTTAAAAGCTTGTGTTCAAAGTTTGATTTTACCAAACTGTGTCATTACCTTGAAGATTTTATTTTAGAGCATAACAAGTAATAAAAATTGTCTTACTCATTGAATTTTCTTTCATGTAATTTAAAAGTCATTGAAAACAGCCAAAAAAATGTCCTTGAATCTTTCGGTCTTTGTTTCTTCAGCGTGTTCTGAAAACCCAAACACTTTTTTGCACACAACCTTTTGGTGCTTCGTACGTGTTTGGCATTTCGGATCTTTCTACTCTAATTTGAAGCAATTGCAAAATAACAACCCTATTTTATTGTACCGTCATTGGAAGGATCTGATCTTTCTCTTTCCAATGATGATAGGCCTAAGCTTGGGTATGGAGGGTGAACATGGACAAAACTACAGCTTTTTAACAAATGGCCTTTGTGCCCAGGCTAAAGTGCTTTGTTGTGTGTTATCGCCCTTGGGGCTCAAGCAGGGTATAGTGCACAGTCGACTATAGTCGCCCTTGGGGCTGAAAGGGTTAAGTAACCCCCCCCCCCCAACGACCACCACCACCACCACCACAACCACCACAACCACCACACTCCCCCACTTCTACAGTCTTGAATTGATAAGTAGGATTCAAAGCTCTGCATGGCGGGAGAAACTGTCTTTAGGCTTTGGTTAAGCTGTGGAAAAATCTCTTTTTAGTTGTTTGAAACCTCAAGACTCTGTCAATGCTTGTCTCTAGGATGAAATCCATTCTTTTGGAGAACCATTTGTATTTGTTGTATATTGATACTTGTTTGTTTCTCCCCTCTTCCAACCCCTACCCAAATCTGGAAATCACAATTTTTGTGTTTATTAATTACAACTACAGGGTTACCACTGGACAGAGAAAATGCCCGCTAGGAAAGTTCTGCAAAGGTGGTTCGGGCTGGTTGCCAGGCAATCTATGACACTGGGACTTCTCTTTTGGCCGGGCAAGCAGCAGAGGTGCAACAGATTAAAATCTTGATCGGAGCTGCACCTCTTGTCAATCTTTTTCAAAGTAGAGGTAAGTATTAGAGACTTTCTTGACACTAGGTGGCAGCAAACAAGAAAGCAAATTAGAGAGCGCTAACTTGCTTTGCATATTAAAGCATTGAGGATGACAGTATTTTAATTATTTACCAAGTTTCAAAGTTGTCAACAGTTAATATATGAAACAATTGCACCGTGGATAAAGAATATTTTTTTGTTTTACCTTTACAAAGGTGTGTATAGCACTGTATACTCGGTGCTTCCAGACTCTTGTGAAAAAATACAAATGCACCTTATCGGGTGGATTTCAAATCCAAGACCCCCACATTCTAGAGTAGATATCTTTACCCTTAGACCATTAAGCATGGCCTGTGACAAGAGGCCAGTTTAAATCAGGAATTAAGCTGGCCTCTGTAATTTGCAGCAAATACTTTTCTTTAAACAGATAACTAAGTAGTACTGAGGTTGTCATTCACAGTTAATATCACTTTTTCTTTATCTGTAATTGTCTTTTCTTTTGTAGTATGCAAAACATTGTCTTCACCCTCGATAGAAAAGACTTTGTTCTGACACCAAATGACTACGTCTCGAAGGTAATTATGAGAAAGAATTAACCCAAATCCATCCAGGTCAAACTTTGGTTTTGTTTTGGGTCAAATTAGAACTACAAGTGTGACGTATTCAACTGGAAATCATGCTCACTCCACCCTCAACCTCGTCCCCATGGTTTACTGTATTTCCAACCATGTTTACAACAGTAAACCCTGGAAGGGAAACTCCTTACTCGGACCGTGATTGGACAAAACCAAATGTTAACCTTTGTCAAAACAGCCGGCCGGCAACAAATGTACAAACAGGCTATTAAATCTGGTACCGGGCCACGAGACCATGACGAAGATGTGAATTTCGAAAAGCAGCCAGACTAATCTAATTTGCATTCGTATCCAAAAAATTTTGATAAGCAAATGATCCAATACTAGGGTACGAGAGAGTGGTCAACCTCGTACTGCTTGACACACCCTGGGAACGAGGTTGCTCCACACTGGATTCAACGATAGCCAGAAGCCTGTAGGAAATTCATGACCTACTTTTTCTTGAATGATTTATGTGTGGAATCAAACTTTTGGGACGTGCCTTTAACATTTGTTTTGCAAAATATCAAGGTCCTCACAGAATTATCAGTAGCTGTTATAAATGCCTTTAAAGTGTAGTGTAGCCATGGCTCTTAGGGGTGAGTTGGGAGTCATACAAAATAGTTGAACACAGACACTGGTCAGGTACAGTTCAAGCAGGCTCACGATTGCCTCGTGGTTTGCTCGTTTGCGCTGACTGGCCAACTATTGTTTGAGTAGCCATTGTGGCTCTGAAAAGTGCTGGTTTGTACTTCGACCATTACTCTTGGGTCTTCTTCTGGAGTATAACTGATGTAAGTAATCTTCTTCTGTTTTTGCATATTAGGAAACTGAGATGGGAGAGACAATTTGCCAGAGTGGATTTATCGGAATTGACGTCTCTAAACCCCTGGGCCCTCTTTGGATCCTCAGTGACATCTTCATTGGCAAATACTACTCCGAGTTTGATCAAGTGAACAACCATGTAGGTTTCGCTGATGCTAAGGGTGTAGAAACCAAGGCTTAGTATTAGAATCCTTTGTTTATAATTAATGGTAGAATTTTTTTTGGGGGGGGAGCGAAAAATTTAGATGAATCAAGGAGACAAATTTTTCTTGCCACTGCTCAGCAAATGCATAGAAACACCAGGCTTTAGCTTGGGTTGAAAAAAAATAATTGGTTAAAGATGCCACTGATGAGTGAATAGTGGTTGCTGAGTGCAATAGATGGAATGATACCTTCCAAGTTAGGATGCTGGGATACAAAGGTCACTTGGATACATCTATGTGTGATTTTTTAGTGTTTAATACTTGTAAACATGTGAAGTTGCCTCCCCTTTTTCTTATTTTGATTGCTGTAATTGAAATAAGTTTACGTGAACATGCTCAAAATTAGGTTTCTCCAAATGCCCCCTCAAAATATTGTGTTTCCCATTACCCTTACAAAAATCTAATGTCGACCCAAGCCTAAGTTTTGTGTCAAAATCTTGTTTCGTAACCCCATTTTCAACCCTAACCCTAACCTAATTTTTCAACAGTAACACATACCCTGACCCAATTGCCAACACTAACCCAATTCCGACCTAAACCCTAACTCCATTTCCAACCCTAACCCCATTTTCAACATTAACCTAACCCCATTCCCAACCCAAACCCTAAACCTAACCCCATTTTACAACCCTAACCCTAACCCCATTTCCAACCCCAAACCTTACCCAAATTCCAATCCTAACCCAATTTCGAAACTAGCCCAACTCCATTTCCAACCCTAATCCCATTTCCAACCTGAACCCAAACCCCATTTCCAACCTAAACCCAAACCCCATTTCCAACCTTGACCCTAACTCCATTTCCAACCCTGACCCCATTTCCAACATTAACCTAACCCCATTTCCAACCCTAACCCTAAACCTAACCCCATTTTACAACCCTAACCCTAACCCCATTTCCAACCCCAACCCTTACCCAAATTCCAATCCTAACCCCATTTCGAAACTAGCCCAACTCCATTTCAAACCCTAAACCCATTTCCAACCTGAACCCAAACCCCTTTCCAACCTTAACCCTGACTCCATTTCCAACCCTAACCCCATTTCCAACATTAACCTAACCCCATTTCCAACCCAAACCCTAAACCTAACCCCATTTTACAACCCTAACCCTATGCCCAAATCAAACCCAACCCTTACCCAAATTCCAATCCTAACCCAATTTCGAAATTAGCCCAACTCCATTTCCAACCCTAATCCCATTTCCAACCTAAACCCAAACCCCATTTCCAACCTTGACCCTCACCACATCCATTTCTAACCCTAACCCCATTTCCAACATTAACCTAACCCCATTTCCAACCCAAACCCTAAACCTAACCCCATTTTACAACCCAAACCCTAACCCCATTTCAAACCCCAACCCTTACCCAAATTCCAATCCTAACCCAATTTCGAAACTAGCCCAACTCCATTTCCAACCCTAATCCCATTTCCAACCTGAACCCAAACCCCATTTCCAACCTGAACCCTAACTCCATTTCCAACCCTAACCCCATTTACAACATTAACCTAACCCCATTTCCAACCCAAACCCTAAACCTAACCCCATTTTACAACCCTCACCCTAACCCCATTTCCAACCCCAACCCTTACCCAAATTCCAATCCTAACCCAATTTCGAAACTAGCCCAACTCCATTTCCAACCCTAATCCCATTTCCAACCTGAACCCAAACCCCATTTCCAACCTGAACCCAAACCCCATTTCCAACCTTGACCTTAACTCCATTTCCAACCTTGACCCTAACTCCATTTCCAACCCTAACCCCATTTCCAACATTAACCTAACCCAATTTCCAACCCAAACCCTAAACCTAACCCCATTTTACAACCCTAACCCCAACTCCATTTCCAACCCTAATCCCATTTCCAACCTGAACCCAAACCCCATTTCCAACCTGAACCCAAACCCCATTTCCAACCTTGACCCTAACTCAATTTCCAACCCTAACCCCATTTCCAATCCTAACCCCATTTTACAACCCTAACCCCAACTCCATTTCCAACCCTAATCCCATTTCCAACCTGAACCCAAACCCCATTTCCAACCTTACTCCTAACCCCATTTTCAACCCTAACCCTAAATCCATATCCAACCAAAACCCTGACCCCATTTCTAACACTAACATTGACCCTGTTTCCAACCCTACCCAATCCCCAACCCTAACTCTAAACCCATTTTCAACCTTAACCTTTACCCCATTTTCAACCCTAAACCTAACCCCATTACCAACACTAACCCGAACCCAATTTTAAACCTTAACCATATCCCAATTTTCAACACTAACCCAAACCTCATTTTCAATTCTAACCCTAACCCCATTTCCAACTTTAACCCTAACCTCATTTCCAACACTAACCCTAACCCCATTTTCAAACCCTTACCCTAATCCCATTTCCAACTCTAAACCTAACCCTATTTTTAAGCTTCATCCTAACCATATTTTCAACTCTAACCCTAACCTCATTTCCAACCCTAACCCATTTCTTACCCTAACCTCATTATCAAATCGGTTGTGTAAGCAGAAAAAAACTACTTAATCTAAGTTAAATTTTGAAATTTATTTTTATAAAAACAACTGTTAAGGTTTTTAAATATTTTTTTCTTTGTAATTTTTTAAAACCCTAACCCTAACCATAACCCTGTCCCTCAACCCTAACCCTAACTCTAACCCTTACACTAACCATAACCCTAACCCTTACCTTAACCTTAACCCTAACTGTAACCCTGAGCCTAACCTTTACCCTAGTTCAAACCCTAACCCTAAACCCTAATCCTAACCCTAACCTTTACTGTAACCCTAACCATTACCCTTTACATTAACTCTAACCCTAACTCTTATCCTAGCCCTAACTTTAAGCCTAACCCTAAACATAACATAAACCATAATTCTAACCCTAACTCTTATCCTTAACCCTAACCTTAACCCTAACTTTTACCCTAACTATAACTCTAATCCTAACCCTAACCCAAACTTAAAACCTAACCCTAAACATAACATAAACCCTAACTCTAACTATAACCCAAACTCTAACTCTCAGCCTTAACCCTAATCCTAACCTAACCTAAACTATCACTCTAACTCTAATGCTAAACCTAATCCTAACTATAATCCTAACTCTAACTCTAGGTTTAGGGTTAGGGTTAGCCTTACACTAACCCTAACCCTAACCCTTACCTTAACCCTAACCTAACCCTAACCCTAACCCTAACCCTAACCCTAACCCTAACCCTAACCCTAACCCTAACCCTACCTAACCCTAACCCTTACCCTAACCCTAACCTAACCTAAACTATCACTCTAACTCTAATGCTAAACCTAATCCTAACTATAATCCTAACTCTAACTCTAGGTTTAGGGTTAGGGTTAGCCTTACACTAACCCTAACCCTAACCCTGACCTTAGTTCAAACCCTAACCCTAACCCTAATCCTAACCTAACCATACCTTAACTCTAACCCTAACTCTAATCCTAACCCTAACTTTAGGCCTAAACCCATAACATACCTAAACCATTTCTAACCCTAACCCTACTCTTATCCTTAACCCTAACCTAACCTTAACTCTAATCCTTACCCTAACTCTAATCCTAACCCTAACCCGAACTTAAGCCTAAACATAACATAAACCTATTACTCTAACCCTACTAAACCCAACTCTAACCCTAACTCGTAGCCTTAACCCTAATCCAACCCTAACCTAAACTCTCACTTTAACTCTAATCCTTACCCTAACTCTAATCCTAACCCTAACCCGAACTTTAAGCCTAAACATAACATAAACCCTAACTCTAACTCTAACCCTAACTATAACCCAAACTCTAACCCTAACTCGTAGCCTTAACCCTAATCCAAACCTAACCTAAACTCTCACTTTAACTCTAATCCTAACCCTAACACTAACTCTAGGTTTAGGTTTAGGGTTAGGGTTAGGGCAAGGGTTTGGTTTTAGGAAACATGTTTGGTGAAAAGAAAAGAAAAAAAAAACATGTTGCCCATCTACTTACTTAAAACAAAATTGTTTGCCAGACTGTTAAAAATCAAAACATGTCCACCTAACAACCTTTTTTTTGCCAGTGTAACAAGAAACATGACTAACTTTGTGTTTGTCCCAACTGTGAAAGAAAACACGTAATGCCAAACTTCCTACTGTATTTCTTTCAGTAAAACATGACTAACTCTTTGATGGCCCAACTGTTTAAAAAAAATATTTATTTAAATTGTTATTATTTTTTCAGTGTTACAAGAAAAAAAGGTCTTTGTTTCGCCCGACTGTGAACAAAAATTATGTCGCCCTCTTTCCTACATATTTTGTTTTCAGTATAATTTCATGACATTTATCCTGTTTGGGGAAAAAAAAATAACACTGAAAAACTTGTTGACCACTTAACGAGTTTAAAAAAAAAGTGTATCATGGTAAACTTGTTTCGCCTAACTGTTAAAAAATAACATGATGTTCACCTAACAGCTCATTTTTGTCAGTGTACAAGAAACATCACAAACTTTTTGTCTGGCCAGGCTGAAAAAGAAAAATATTGCCCACCAGCCACCTACTTTTTATTTTTTAATGTTTTAGTGTAGCAGGAAACATAACTAACTTTTTGTTTGGCCAAACTGTGACAACCAAATTGATTGAATTTTTTACAAATGAAAATGAGACGAAATTAGTGACTCATTCAAATACCAATGGAGCCTAACATGGGGCCTAACATGGGGCCTTTCCTGTGATCAAATATTTTGCCTGATGATGAAACTTCCATAAAAGGAAAATAATAAAACAAATACAAAAAGACAACTGGCCATTTAAAAACTGCTGACCGAAAAAATAATATTTATTAACAATTTTAATTGTTTTGTGTTATTTATTATTAATTTTTTTGAAATAAAATTTGAATGCATTAAAATGTAAGTTGTCATATCCCATCCTGCAAAATAAGTAAAAAGCAAAATAATTACAGGCTTCAGGTCAAAATGTGCACATGTAAAAAACATGTCCCAAAATGTTTTTTTCTCCCTGGCCTGCTGACCCTCTGTTTTCTAGCATGTTAAAGGAAACAACTTTTTTTGAAGACCAGGGCCTAATTTCATAGAGCTGCTAAGCACAAAAAATTTGCTTAGCATGAAATTTTTCTTCCTTGATAGAAACAGGGTTACCAACCAAATTTCCATGTGTTGCATATTGCTTGTTACTGGTATTCAGCTGTTGTTTGCTTATCCTGAAAATCACGTGGAAATTTGGTTGGTAATCCTGTTTTTATCAATGAGGAAATTTCATGATAAGCAAATTGTTGTGCTTAGCAGCTCTATGAAATTGGGCCCTGGTGTACTTTCCTGATAAACCCCATCATTAAAAACAAAATATTATCTTTGAATGTATTGAATGTTTACAAAATAAATTAATACAAATGTTTGTTTTGTGAGAATTAGAAAACTTGTGATTTAATTACTTGGAAGGCATGACTTTCTGTCATTCCAAGAAAAAGAGACAATATTGTATCTAAATTAACGGTCATGGTGTAGCTATCTTGTTTTTTTGCTAATCAATGTTATGTAACCAAAGCGAGGCAAGAAGGGAAAAACTCTCTTGCCTTTTTTGTATTATTAATGAACCATAATTTTTCTCATTCTTGGTTAATTTTCTACAAGCTTATTGGGATTAATATTACAATATGATCAACCATATGATGCAAACTCTTGGTTATTTTCTCTTAATTTATTTTCATCTTTTGAATGTTGTCAAGTGTTAAAAATTGTTGCTTTTTAATTTTTGTCCATTTTGTATTGGAAATGCTTCTTTTCAAATATTATTATGTTTTTATAATAAAAATTTGAGAATATGAATTAAATATACTTGTACCATGTGTTCTTTCTAATGTCTATAATTTTAGAAGTGATTTTGACTGCTCAAAAAGGTTGGGTTTGGGGTAGGGACTGTGTAGGGTTAAATTTTATTTAAATAAGAGTTAGTTAATATTTTAGTTTAAAAAAAGATATACAATTAAAACACTCTTTTTAATTTCGTCAAAAACAACACAATTTTTTATTTGAAACATACATTTTTCACCTCATCAAAAACAGCAAACACATTTTTTTTCCGTTTAGGCCACTAGACATTTTTCACCAACAGAGGGCGCTATTTTATGCAAATATTTTACGAGTGTTAAAAAAACATTACTATACAACACGTGGTTCTAATATTCATCAGGTCCATAAATTCGAAATAAGCACAGTCTAGCGGTGGCCAAGTGGATAAGGCCGCGGGAACGTGAAGGCAAGGTACGCGGTTCGAGCCCCGATATGTGCATTAACTCTGTTTGTTTCTATGATTGTATTACAGGTGAACGGCGCACGAGGAGGAGACCCAGCGGAGGCGAGGACACGAGGAGGGGACGGCACCGAGAGGACAGCTGGAGGGAGAGGCCACGTGGAGGGGACAACACCCAGAGGACAGCTGGAGGGGGAGGTGGTGCAGGAGAGAGGAGAGTACAAGGGGAAGACAGATTTTTATTATTTTTTTTAATTAAAAAAAAAAAAAAAAAAAAAAAAAGTGAAATTTTACGGTCTTTCCATTTTTTAAAATCACGCGAAACGTACGCTCGTTAATTTTTTCACTTTTTTTTGTATGAATTTTTTTTTTCAAAAAAAACCCCGTTTTTCGGTCTTGTAATTTTTAAAATCGCTTGAAACGTACGCTCGTTAATTTTGGTGCAAAACGATGAGAATTTTTTTTTATTGCCGTAAAAAGTCATGAAATTGTAACATTTTTCAAAATTAAAATTACCATAACGGCTCAATACACTACAGAACACCTTCTCACGGCTGATACCGATCTATTACTCTAAATGAAAACTATTCTCCAAAAGATTTCAACTGAAAAGTACAATTTAACTCGAAAAACAGCTTTTAAAGAAAATTAATTGTGTTAAACACTACGTACATAAGGTGCTACTGATAACACAGTAAAACAAGTTACGCATTTTAGTACATACTTCTACATTTGGCGACTTCTTGACTTAAAAGCCACATTTTCTAAGCCAACCACATCTGTTTCTAATAAAACAAGTCATTTTCAACTTAAAACTCTGAAAACGAACACAAATTCACGTCAATTTTCCCCGACAAAAAACAAAGGAAAATAGTCAGGCGCACATCACTGAGAGTGTAGCTATATCAACACTTAGAGACAGGGAACTAGACAATGACGGCTGCCGTCTGACGCGTCTTAAAGATAACATTTCCTAAGCATTTTAGATCCAATAGTTATAATCCTATAGCATCTAAAACTTCAGCAATAGATTTGTGTCTATTTAATTTTCACAATATTATCAAAACCAAACAAAGTATCCAAGTTGAACGATAAATTTCAATGTGGCATAACCAGACATAAGGGAGATCGGGTACTGCAGTGATTTGGGGGGGGGGGGTAAGAGGGGGCAAATACATATAACTTGACGTGGCTATTTTTATATCAAACCATGCGCTTGTGCATTTTTTCAATCTCATTTTGGGACAGAGGAGGAAAGGGGCTGCCTCTGGTTATACCACTATTTTCAAACTACAAGACCTTTCAGGCTCACAGCCTTGACGATCTTGTACACTTCCGGGTCTTGCGGTTATGGTAATGAGTGTGCTCTTTGCATATCCACTCACCCCCCCCCCCCCATTTTCCACGGATTTGCAAAGAAAAACAATGAAACACATAAGACCCGGAAGTGTACAAGATCGTCAAGGCTGTTAGCCTGACGGCTCACGGGCTAGGATTGTGGGCGATAGAGGTGTGTGGAATAGCGGTGTGTGTGTGGGGCTGCGTACATTACATCATAGAGGCGCTGTGTGTGTGTGCATGGTGAGAGTGCGGTGTGCTATTTTTTTAGAGTCAGTCGGGGGACTGGGGTTGTATCGCATTCGGGCGGCTGAGGTTTTAGTATCCTTGCTCTATGGTTTTAGCTAGAGTACTTGTCTACACAGCCTTGATATCAAGGCTACAAAATGATATGTACCTTACATCAACAGTCGCAACTCACAATAACTGGACTCTAAGTAAAGGTCTGTTAACATTATACAAGACTTCATAAAAAACACCTTTTTTCACAATTTGTTTAGGTGATAAAACAAACGAGTCTAAGGTCTAAGGGTCATGTCACATGAGGCAAATTAAAGAAAATCTTCGAGAAGAAAAAACTTTCACATCTGAATTTTCACCAAAAAAAACTCTCGGGGTCAGTTTAAAAACAATGTTGAAAAAAAAGGACCTCTGTGCTATCGTAAGTGTTTTGTTTCAGTGCACTGCAGTTGGTTGCCTCCAAGATGCCTGTAAATATTTTGACCCGGCTCTAAGTGTCATGATGATGAAGTAAAAGTGTATGTAAACAGGCCTTTTTACAATTCATAAACAACACAACAAACCTACCTTAATATCCTAGAATTTAATAATTTACAAAGTTGAGTATAAGAAGCTTGAAGTAGAGAGGTGATGAAGAGTCTGAAGTCATGATGAAGCTTCAAGTCAAGTGTTCTCATCACAGCCCTGGTGCATCTCTTGTGAAGAAACTGCTGTTCCTCATCATCTTAATGAATCTGTAAACAGAAATAAAAGAATAAGGAATGGTATGAATTATAAAGCCATTGATGGATTGAAGTACAGGGCCCAATTTCATAGAGCTGCTTCAGCACAAAAAGTAACTAAGCACAACAATATTATGCTTACCAAATTAAGGTTACCAGCCAAAGTAACATAACACATGTACAATTTGTGACTGGTGTCCTGCTCATTTCTGCTTAGCAGAAAATTGTTAAGCAAAATTTTCTGCTTAAGCCAGCTCTATGAAATTGGGCCCAGGCTGGTAGGGGGTTACATCTTGGGGGTGGTTCAAGCAAGACAAAAATGTGGGGAGCATATTTGGCATTCAAGTACCCCAGGCTGATAGTAAAAGAGGGTACATCTTTGGGGCAGTTCAAGATTGAGGATTGAAGTACAGGCTGGTTACACCTTGAAGGCGGTTCAAGCATGACATAAAAGTGGGATGCATATTTGGGATTGAAGTACAGTCTGGTAGTAAAAGAGGGTATACATCTTTTGGGTGGTTTAAGAATGACCGAAAATGGGGGTACATGTTTTGGAAGTACAGGCTGGTAGTAGAATGAGTTACGTCTTGGGGGCGGTTCAAAATTGACAGAAAAGTGGAGTACGAGTTTGAGATTGAAGTACAGGCTGGTAGCAGAAGGCGTTACGACTTGGGGGCGGTTCAAGAATGACACAAAAGTGGGGGGCATATTTGGATTGAAGTACAGTCTGGTAGTAAAAGAGGGTACATCTTGGGGGCGGTTCAAGCATGACATAAAAGTGGGATGCATATTTGGGATTGAAGTACAGTCTGGTAGTAAAAGAGGGTACATCTTGGGGGCGGTTCAAGCATGACATAAAAGTGGGGAGCATATTTTGAATTGAAGTAGAGGCTATTAGTAAAAGAGGGTACAACTTGGGGGCGGTTCAAGCATGACATAAAAGTGGGATGCATATTTGGGATTAAAGTACAGTCTGGTAGTAAAAGAGGGTACATCTTGGGGCGGTTCAAGCATGACATAAAAGCGGGGAGCGTAGTAAAATTTGAATGCAAGTACTCCAGGTTGGTAGTAAAAGAGGGTACATCTCGGGGGCAGTTCAAGATTGAGTATTGAAGTACAGGCTGGTAGTAGAAGGGGTAATGTCTTGGGGGCGGTTCAAGATTGATGAAAAAGTGGGGTGCATGTTTGGGATAGAAGTACAGACTGGTAACTAAGAATTGGTTACGTTTTGGGTTGGTTCAAGATTGACAGAAAAGTCGGATGCATGTTTGGGATAAGAGTGAAGTCTGGTAGTAGAAGGGGTTACGTTTTGGGGGCGGTTCAAAAATGTCACAAAAGTTGGGAGCATATTTGGAATTTAAGTACTGGCTGAAAGTAAAAGAGGGTATATCTTGGAGGCGGTTCAAGCATGACATAAAAGTGGGGAGCACACTTGGGATTGAAGTACAGGCTGAAAGTAAAAGAGGGTATATCTTGGAGGCGGTTCAAGCATGACATAAAAGTGGGGAGCACACTTGGGATTGAAGTACAGGCTGAAAGTAAAAGAGGGTATATTAGGATTGAAATACAGGCTGGTAGTAGATTGGATAACACCTTGGGGGCAGTTCAAGAATGACACAAAAGTGGGGTGCATGTTTGAGAAGTACAGGCAAGTAGCAAAGAGGTTACAACTTGGGGCGGTTCAAAAATGGGGAGCACGTTTGGAATCGAATTACAGGCCGTCAGTAAAAGAGGGTAACATCTTGGGGGCGGTTCAAGGTGACAGAAAAGTGGGGTGCATGTTTAGGATTGAAGTACAGTCTGGTAGTAGAATGGGTAACATCTTGGGGGCGGTTTAAGAATGACACAAAAGTGGGGTGCAATGTTTGGGAAGTACAGGCTGGTAGCAAAAGGGGTTACATCTTGGGGCGGTTCAAGAATGACAGATAAGTGGGGTGCATATTTGTGATTTTGTAAGTTGAGGCTGATAGAAGAAGGGGTAACATCTTGGGGGCGGTTCAAGAATGACACAAAAGTGGGATGCATGTTTGGGAAGTACAGGCTGGTAGCAAAAGGGGTTACATCTTGGGGCGGTTCAAGAATGACAGATAAGTGGGGTGCATATTTGTGATTTTGTAAGTTGAGGCTGATAGAAGAAGGGGTAACATCTTGGGGCGGTTCAAGAATGACACAAAAGTGGGATGCATGTTTGGGAAGTGCAGGCTGGTAGCAAAAGGGGTTACATCTTGAGGCGGTTCAAGAATGACAGATAAGTGGGGTGCATATTTGTGATTTTGTAAGTTGAGGCTGATAGAAGAAGGGGTAACATCTTGGGGGCGGTTCAAGAATGACACAAAAGTGGGGTGCATGTTTGGGAAGTACAGGCTGGTAGCAAAAGGGGTTACATCTTGGGGCGGTTCAAGAATGACAGATAAGTGGGGTGCATATTTGTGATTTTGTAAGTTGAGGCTGATAGAAGAAGGGGTAACATCTTGGGGGCGGTTCAAGAATGACACAAAAGTGGGATGCATGTTTGGGAAGTGCAGGCTGGTAGCAAAGGGGTTACATCTTTGGGCGGTTCAAGAATGACACAAAAGTGGGGTGCATGTTTGGGATTGAAATACAGGCTGGTAGTACTTGTAGATGGGGTTACATCTTGAGGGGGCTCAAGAAAAGTTGGGTGCATGTTTGGTGCAAGTACAGGCTGGTAGGAGCATGGTAGGAGAAGGGGTTGCATTTTCAGGGGAGTTCAAGATTGACAGAAAAGTGTGGTACGTTTTTGGAATTTAGGACACTGGGTAAGACCTGAGATTTAGCTTGGTACATACTGACAAAAGAAAATTATCACAAGAAAAGTTTGTAACTCACCAGTATTTCCAGTAATTTCAAGAGGTGGAGAGTTGAAACTGTCATCTGCTAGCTGCTGAGGACTTCATGAATGGTTAATGATGTTCTAAACTGTATAAGTCTCTAACCAGAAATGATGTTCACAGTGAAGCTACTTCAAGGATTCCTATAGAGGTGGAAAAAATCCAGAAATTTGAGCGAAAAAGTCGTTTGTTTTGGGATATTACCTCTGATTAACGTGAGAATTTTAAGAACTAAGACTAAGAGTAGACTTCAAGAACTTTTCCGTGATTGAACTGAGACACAGTAGCCCGTTGAAGGTAGGGCCTGAGTACTAACATCGCCCATATTTTTACATCCTAATGCTGTCTTCAGATTCACTTTTACCTCCTAGTGCTGTCCTCTGAATCTGATTCACTCTCTTCATATACCCTTGCATATGGCATCAAGCTCATGACAACAGCTCACTGGGTAAAAGGAAGAGTTTATCATTGGCTGAGAGTTGTCATGGTTGTGCGCGGTGCATACACAAACTGACAAAAGTGCACGCTTTCAATGTTTAACATCAGAGATGGCAAAAGGATCAGTCTATAAAAGGACAGTTTTTGTGACTGTAATGAGTGTACATCGGCATTGCAATCACTCAGAGTTTTCAGACCCAGTCTCAAAGTCAACAATGTCAATCTGACTATTGTTATCAATATCAGTCTGTACTCTGATTAACAATTTATGTGATCAGTTCACAATAATTAGAATTAAGCTTCACCACGCCGAGTTGCTCTGATCCCCCTGGGCCTGGGGCTTGTACTGTAGTATAATGGCTTTACTAATCGTTTATCACATTGCGACTGTAGCCCGCCCATGCTCTCCATATTAGAAGATAAGACAAATTATTCTTACGAAAGTCACAACTTACACAATTCAAATAGGTCTATGGCTATAGTCGACTCGCATCCCCCAACCAACTACTCGTTTTAACATCAACACAAAAGTGCTAAAGTTATGTACTCCATAGCACAATAGATACACACCAAGACTCTACAAGCTATTTCTAGACGAACGAATCGATAAACTAAAACAAACATATCCTTACTTACCGATGTTTTTTATGAAAACATTTTGATATAAAACCACCGTGAGAGCAGACGACATGTTTACAACGACTGTACTGAGTGCTAGTGTGCGATACTCGAGTAAAATGCACAGTTGCTAGGAACACAGCGCCCTCTTGGGATGAAAAAACAACAATGATCAGGCCCTTTTTTAAACCACGAATTGTGCATCCCATGTTCATTCAATGCCATACCACGTAACACAATAGTTCAATTTTCGTTGTGAACATGTCGTCTGCTCACGGTGGTTTTAAATCGAAATGTTTTCATCATAAAACATCGGTAAGTAAGGATTTGTTTGTTTTAGTTTATTTATTCGTTTGTCTGGAAACGGCTTGTAGATTCTTGTTTTGTATCTTAGTGCCTTGGGGCACAATTTTAGCACTTTAGTTTTGTGAGATAAAACTATAACTTGTTTGTTATTGATTCGATGTTGGAGTTTGTGTACATTGTGACTTTCGTATGATGTTACATTCTATACGGCGAGCACGGACTGGCTACAGTCGCAATGTGATAATTCATTAATTCTAGCCCGATGCCCAGGGTAGGAACCATGGGGATCAGAGCAACTTAGCTTGGTGAAGCTTAATTCGGGTCAACTATAGAAGGCTTGGCCGGGTACACTTCGAACGAAGCTAGTAATAGTATACCTGCGCCTCCGCGAAGTCGGAGTCACAGTCGCATACATATTTTACAATACGCAGCATTTTTTGAGTGAACCTGTATTCTATAGTTACTCCCTTAATTCTACTATTTATTGTGAACTGAAATTTTAAATCTGATGACGATTGTCAGATTGATATTGTTAACTTGAAAATTCACTACACTACAGTCACAATCACTGCCCTTCTATAGACTGATCCTTTTGCCATCCCTTAGTTAAACACTAAAAGCGTGCACTTTTGTCAGTTTGTGTATATACCCCACGCACAACCATGACAGCTCTCACCCAAGAATGAAAGTCTAATTCCTTTCACCCAGTGAGCTGCTGTTTGAGCTTGATGCCATAAATGCAAGGGTATATGAAGAAAGTGAATCAGAGGACAGCACTTGGAAGTAAGAATATGGGAAATTTTGAAGTTTAGTACAAGGCCCTATATATGCTAAAGACCGTATTGAATATGACGTCACCATTCAAAAACCCGCCCTACAACATGGCGTCTGTGAGCGTGTGCGTACGTGTGCCGTGAAATCAAACCGGGAATGCTGCGCGCTGCGTGCTTCATTGATGTACGCGTTTAGACACGCATATGGTTTGCCCTACAAGATGGCGACTTTCATAGCAATGGTCTATAGTACCTTCAACAGGCTACTGTGTCTCAGTTCTATCACGGAAACAGGAAAAGTTGTAGAAGTCTTAGATTTTAAATTGCTCAGGTTCATCTGAAGTAATTTCCCAAAACAAACCACTTTTTCACTCAGTTGTATTTTTGTCATCGCTTTATTAGGAATCCTTGAAGTAACTTCACTGTGTGCCGCATCATTTCTGGTTAGAGAGTCTACAGATATCATCAACCATTCATCCGAAGTAATAACGACACATTCCACCTTACTGGAAATACTGGTAAGTTACAACATATTTTACCTTTTTTTCTTTTGATAAATGTTATTGTCCCCAGCATGTTAAGTCCTCCCTTCTCCAACCAACCTTTCCTAAATTCCAAGCATGTACCCTCTTTAACTACCAGCCTGTACTTCAATTCCAAACATGCACCCCACTTTTGTGTCATTCTTGAACCACCCCAAGATATACCTTCTTTACTTACAGCAAGTACTTCAATCCAAAACATGCACCCCACTCATCTGTCATTCTTGAACCGCCCCCAAGACGTCACTTCCACTACAAGCCTGTACCTCAATCCCAAACTTGCACCCCACTCTTCTGTCAATCTTGAAACACCCCCGGATGTAACCCATTCTGCTACCAGCCTGTACTTCCCAAACATGCACCCCACTTTTCTTCATTCTTGAACCGCCCCCAAAATGTAACCCTTCTGTTACCAACCTGTACTTTCCAAACACCAGGCCCGTAACCAGAGGTTACCGCCCCCCCAAAAAAAAATTCGCCCCCCCCCCCCACGGAAAAGAGAAAAGTTCGCATCGAAACTATGCATCTTGGCCTAGACATGGTCTCAGGCCCGTAACCAGGCGTCCGCACCCACCCCCCCCCCAAAAAAAAACGGCGTTGCCCCCCAAAAAATAAATCCTGGTTACGGGCCTGCCAAATACACACCCCTCTTTCTTGTCAATCTTGAACCACTCCCCGGATGTAACCCATTCTGCTACCAGCCTGTACTTCCCAAACATGCCCCCACTTTTCTGTCATTTTGAACCGCCCCCAAAATGTAACCCCTTCTGTTACCAACCTGTACTTCCCAAACACACACCCCACTTTCTTGTCATTCTTGAAACGCCCCAAAGATGTACCCTTTTTTGTTACCAGTCTGTACTTCAGTTCCAAATACGCTCCCCACTTTTATGTCATTCTTGAACCACCCCCAAGATGTAACCCTTTCTACTACCAACCTGTACTTCCCAAACACGCACCCCACTTTCTTGTCATTCTTGAACCGCCCCCAAAATGTAACCCTTTCTACTACCAGCCTGTAGGCCTACTTCAATCCTCAATATTGAACTGCCCCAAAGATGTACCCTCTTTTACTATCAGCCTGGGGTACTTGAATTCCAAATATGCTCCCCACTTTTTTGTCTTGCTTGAACCGCCCCCAAGATGTAACCCCCTTCTACTACCAGCCTATACTTCAATGCAAAACATGTACCCCACTGTATTCTGTCATTCTTGAACCACCCCAAGATATATGTACCCTCTTTACTAACAGCAAGTACTTCAATCCAAAACATGCACCCCACTCATCTGTCATTCTTGAACCGCCCCCAAGACGTCACTTCCACTACAAGCCTGTACCTCAATCCCAAACTTGCACCCCACTCTTCTGTCAATCTTGAAACACCCCCGGATGTAACCCATTCTGCTACCAGCCTGTACTTCCCAAACATGCCCCCACTTTTCTGTCATTCTTGAACCGCCCCCAAAATGTAACCCCTTCTGTTAACAACCTGTACTTCCCAAACACACACCCCACTTTTTGTCATTTTGAACCGCCCCCAAGATGTAACCCCCTTCTACTACCAGCCTGTACTTCAATCCATTAATGGCTCTTATAATTCATACAATTCTTTTATTTCTGTTTACAGATTCATTAAGATGATGAGGAACAGCAGTTTCTTCACAAGAGATGCACCAGGGCTGTGAAGAGAACACTTGACTTGAAGATTCATCATGACTTCAGACACTTTATTATCTCTACTTCAAGCTTCTTATACTCAACTTTGTAAATTATTCAATTCTAGGATATTAAGGTAGGTTTGTTGTGTTGTTTATAAATTGTTAAAAGGCCTGTTTACATACACTTTGACTTGATCATCATGACACTGAGGGCCAGGTCAAAATATTTGCAGGCAACTTGAAGGCAACCGGCTGCAGTGCACACAAACAAAGCACTTACAATATCACAGAGGTCCTTTTCTCCAACATTGTTTAACTGACCCCAAGAATTTTTTTGTCAAAATTCAGATTTGAATGTTTTTTCTTCTTGAAGATTTTCTGTATTGCCTCATTTGACATAGCCTTGTCCAAGGCTCTTTACGCAAGCACCCCAAGGTTGTAACATAACAATACTGGCACAGTACTACCGCGGGGTTGAAGTATGGTTTTTCAACCTCGTATCAAAAACGAAGCCGAAACAGAGCCTTGTTCATACTGTAAAAGGGTCAGATTGTGGGCTGAGTTGCTTTATGCTAATATTTTTTTTCCGAAGATGTACACTCATCGGTTAATGTATGGTGGCAAACACACATCAATACGTCTCAACGAGAGTTTATGATTGGACGATTCTCCGCCCAGTTCAGGAAATGAATATTCAATATCCGATTCCAGCATACGTAATTGCGCTGGAATCCCTGCGCAATGATAAAGAAAAACATAAGCTACCATTTACAGAATGAACAAGGCTCTGTTTCGGCTTCGTTTTTGATACGAGGTTGAAAAACCATACTTCGACCCCACGCTATACTGTGTATCAAGTACTGCAGTAACGTGCCAGTATTGTTATGCTACCGACTTCTTTGTTTTATCATCCAAATAAAATGTGCAAAAAAAGTGCTGAAGGGAATTTGATGAAGTCATTATACTATGTAAACAGACTTAAATTACTTACAGTCCAGTTACTGCAAGTTGTGACTGTTAATGTAAGGTAAATATCATCTTGTGCCTGGCAGAAGGATACGCCATTGTGCTAGCAAACCTCAGTACAACATTTATCTTAGTAGCAGAGAGGTCATATATGCAATCAAATTATCACAATTTTCATAATGAAGCTAAATGAATATTGTGCGTTACTGGCATTACTCTAGCTTAGTCGTGCGTCTTCATTCTCTTGCTGAATGTAACTTTCCGTCAATGATTGAACTCTCCACTCAGCTTGTTATCTTGATGAATGTAATTTTTCTACAATGACTATGAACACACGTTTGAGAAATAATCAAACTCGCCAAGCATTGCCCATTAAGTTTCTGCCGGACACACTTTCCTTCATCTGTCTTCCAACATCTGACAAATGGAAAGATAATTTATAAATAGAAGTACATGTCCTAGGGGTATATTGTACAATCATGAATCAACGTGATGCTAGCAAATTGGCTACGGTACGACAGTTTGACACATAGTGCTTGCTAGAAGGAGTACCTTTAGCTTAATTTTCTCGACCCCCCTTGGCCCCTCTGGTTACACCACTGCTACTGGGAAAACTTTCCTTACATCCTTCTGCCTGCACATGATGATAATAATGTAAGATAATTAATTAGGTACTAGTGTATTGTACAATCATGAATGTGATGCTAACAAAGTGGCTTGCAGGTTTTTTAGAACGAGTAGTGCCTGTAGTTTTAACAAACATGCTGTACAACCCACCAACCCAGCTTAACTGTAAAAATGTAAGCAAATTTGTAAGCACAGACCATTCAGTTAGTCTTGGATTTTGTACCATTCGTGTTTATTTCAACGGCACTGATGATACAGAAGAAGTTGAGTGTGGAGACAATTGTATTGTAGTATCAAGTTGTCAAGTTATGAACCACAAGGGAAAGTATCAAGTTAACGAAAGACTAGCTTTCAGATTATGTAAGACAATAGTCAGTCATTTTGTTCATCATCAGTAAGCATGTACCCCATTGATATTACAGTATGCATGTTAAACTTGTTCTATTTTGTAGCTTCAGCAGAGACTATGAATGTATTATTTAATAATCTTTAAACTAAGAAATGTATTGATCAGCAATGTCAAGTTGTTGGAACACTGATCGGTTCTTCTCTGAACAAACTGTTTTCGATCAGAAACTTGTTTTACTCATGACATAATGAGGGAAATTAAATATATTTTGATTGCTATTTAATTTTCATCCTTATGTTTTACTCTATGTAAATTTCACAAAACAAACAACCTTTGAATTTGTCGTCAAAATAGGTGGTTGAATTTTAGTGTGAAAACACTTTCACATCAGGCTTATTTTGATTGCGGCAATCGATATAAGTAGGAATGATTTATGGGGATTTCAAATGGTATTCCTCAGACTTTGATTTCAAACAAAACTATTTCTCTGGAAGACTGGTAGGCATACAGTAGAACCTAATAATCAGTAAACTTTTTACCTATACTATCTTAGAGAACTTTTCTTGGGGCATTTGCTACTTAATGTAGTTGTATGGAGATGCGATAGGCCTGGAAATGTTAGTTTACTAGTTAGATTTGTGAAAGGTCTTGTAGTTTAAAAATAGTTGCATAACCAGAGGCAGCCCCTCTCCTCCTCCGTCCCAAAATGAGATTGAAAAAAATGCACAAGCGAATGGTTTGATACATGTACATTAAATAGCCACCTCTTAACTCCCTCCAATCCGCTGCGGTCCCCCATCGTCTCCCCCTTCTGGTTAGGCCACATTGAAATTTATCGTTCAACTTGGATACTTTGTTTGGTTTTGATAATGTTGTAATAATGAAATAGACACAAATCTATTTGTGAAGTTTTAGATGCTAAACGATTATAATTATTGGATCTAAAATGCTTAGGAAATGTTTTCTTTAAGACGCGTCAAACGGCAGCCGTCATTGTCTAGTTCCTTGTCTCTAAGTAGTGATACAGCTATACTCTCAGTGATGGGCGCCTGCCTATTTTCCTTTGTTTTTTGCCGGGGAAAACTGACGTGAATTTGTGTTCGTTTTCAGAGTTTTTAAGTTGAAATTGACTTGTTTTATTAGAAACAGATGTGAAATGAATTAATTAACTGTCTAAGAAATTGTGGCTTTTAAGTCAAGAAGTTGCCAAAATGTAGAATTATATACCAAAAATGCGTAACTTGTTTTACTATGTTATCAGTAGCACCTTATGTATGTAAACAGTGGAAACACAATTGATTTCCTTTAAAAGCTGTTTTTCGAGTAAGATTGTACTTTTGAGTTGAATCTTTTGGAGAATAGTTTTCAATTAGAGTAATAGATCAGTATCAGCAGTGTGAATGTATTCTGTAGTGTTTTGAGCCGTTATGGTGATTTAAATTTTGGAAAATGTTACAATTTCATGACTTTTCACGGCGTTTAATTTTTTTTTTCATCTTTTTGCACCAAAATTAACGAGCGTACGTTTCAAGCGATTTTAAAAATTAAAAGACCGAAAAATGTTTTTTTTTTTTTTTTTTTTAATTTCCATACAAAAAAAAGTGAAAAAATTTACGAGCGTACGTTTCGCGTGATTTTAAAAAATGGAAAGACCGTAAAATTTCACTTTTTTTTATTTTTTTTTTTATTAAAAAAAAAAAAAAAAAATTGTCTTCCCCCTTCTTCTCTCTTTCCCCTGCACCACCTCCCCTCCAGCTGTCCTCTCGGTGTTGTCCCCTCCACGTGGCCTCTCCCTCCGCCTGTCCTCTCGGTGCCGTCCCCTCCTCGTGGCCTCGTCTCCTCTGTGTCTCCTCCTCGTGCGCCGTTCACCTGTAATACAATCATAGAAACAAACAGAGTTAATGCACATATCGGGGCTCGAACCGCGTACCTTGCCTTCACGTTCCCGCGGCCTTGTCCATTTGGCCACCGCTAGACTGTGCTTATTTCGAATTTATGGACCTGATGAATATTAGAACCACGTGTTGTATAGTAATGTACATTACCACTCGTAAAATATTTGCATAAAAATAGCGCCCTCTGTTGGTAGAAAATGTCTAGTGGCCTAAACGAAAAGAAAATGTGTTTGCTGTATTTGATGAGGTGAAAAATGTATGTTTCAAATAAAATTGTTTGTTGTTTTTGACGAAATTAAAAAGCGTTTTATTTGTGTATCTTTTTAAAACTAAAGTATTAGTTAAGTCTAATTTAAATAAAATTTAACCCTAAACATTTCCAACCCCAAACCCAATCATTTTGAGCAGTCAAATTCATTTCTAAAAAGACAACATTAGAAAGAACACATTGTACAAGTATAATCAATTCATATTCTCAATTTTTTTTTTTTTTAAACATAACAATATATTAAAAGAGGCATTTTCAATACAAACTGGACAAAAATTTAAAGATGAATATAAGTTTAGAGAAAATAACCAAAAGTTTGCATCATTTGGTTGAGCATACTGTAATGTTAATTGCAATAAGCTTGTAGACAATTTACCAAGAATGGGTAACATATATGGTTCATTAGTAATACAAAAAAAGCAAGAGAGTTTTTCCCTTCCAGCCTCGCTTTGGTTACATAACATTGATTAGCAAAAAACAAGATGGCTAAACCATGACCATTAGTTTAGATACATTATTGTATGTTTTTTTGAAATGACAGAATGTCATTCATTCCAAGTAATTAAATCATACGTTATCTAATTGTCACAAAACAAACATTTGTATTAATTTATTATGTAAACATTCAATACATTCAAATATAATATTTTAATTTCATTTTTAATGCTAGGGTTTATCAGGAAACTACACCAGGCATTCAAAAAAGTTGTTTCCTGTAACATGCCAGAAAAAAGAGGGTCAGTAGGCGAGGGAGAAAAACACATTTTTGGACACGTTTTTTACATGTGCACATGACCAGAATATTGACCTGAAGCCTGCAATAATTTTCCTTATTTACTTTTTTTGCAGGATGGGATATGAAAACTTACAATTTCATGCATTTAGATTTTATCTTTTTTTATCATCAATAAAACAAAACAACTTGTTGATAAATATTTTTCGATCAGCAGGTTTGTAAATGGCCTGTTGTCTTTTTGTATTTGTTTTATTATTTTCCTTTTATGGAATTCGCCCATCATCGGGTAAATTATTTGAACACAGGAAACAAACATGTTTTGTTAGGCTCCATTGGTATTTGAATGAGTCAATAAACAAGCTGTTAAAAAAAAAAAAATTATAAAGTAGGTGACTGGTGGGCAATATTTTCTTTTTCAGTCGGGCCAGACAAAAAAATTGTAATGTTTCTTGATACACTGACAAAAAAGAGCTGTTAGGTGGACATCATGATTTTTTTAAAGTTAGGCCAAACAAGTTTACCATGATACACTTTTTTTTTAAACTAGGTAGGTGGTAAAAAAAATTTTCAGTGTTATATTTTTTTTTCACCAAACAGGATGATTTATACTGAAAGTATGTAAGAAAGAAGCTCGACATGTTTTTTGTTTACAATTGGGCGAAACAAAGACCTTTTTTTCTTGTAACACTAAAAAAATAATAATAGTTTAAATAAATATTTTTTTTAAACAGTTGGGCCAACAAAGAGTTAGTCATGTTTTACTGAACAAAATACAGTAGGAAGTTAGGCAATACGTGTTTTCTCAATACGTGTTTTCTTTCACAGTTGAGACAAACACAAAGTTAGTCATGTTTCTTGTTACACTGGCAAAAAGGGTTGTTAGGTGGACATGTTTTGATTTAACAAAATGGACAATTTTGTTTTAAGTAAGAAGATGGGCAACATGTTTTTTTGTTTTTTTCACCAAACATGTTTCCTAAAACCAAACCCTTGCCCTAACCCCAACCCTAAACCTAAACCTAGAGTTATAATTAGGGTTAGGATTAGAGTTAGGGTTAGGGTTAGAGTTGGAGTGAGAGTTTAGGTTAGGTTAGCATTAGTTTAGGGTTAAGGCTAAGAGTTAGGGTAAGAGTTTGGGTTATAGTTAGGGTTAGGGTTAGAGTTAGGGTTTATGTTATGTTTAGGGTTAGGATTAAAGTTAGTGTTCGGATTAGAGTTAGGGTAAAAGGGTAAAAGGGTATTGGTTAGGGTTACAGTAAGGGTTCGGGTTAGGATTAGGGTTATACAGTTAGGGTGAAGGTAAGGGTTAGGGTTATGGTTAGTGTAAGGGTTAGAGTTAGGGTTAGGGTTGAGGGACAGGGTTATGGTTAGGGTTTAAAAAAATTACCAAGAAAAACAAATATTTAAAAACATCTTAACAGTTGTTTCTATAAAAATAAATTTCAAAATTTAACTTAGACAAATTAGGTAGTTTTTTTTTAATGTTCTAATGGTTAAGGTTGAAAATGGGGTTAGGGTTAGAGTTGGAATTGGGGTTAGGCTTAGGGTTGAAAATGGGGTTAGCGTTAAGGGTGAAAATAGGGTTTGGGTTCAGGTTGGAAATGGGGTTAGGGCTGGAAATGGAGTTAGGTTTAGGGTCAGAATTGGAATTCGGGTAAGGGTTGGGGTTGGAAATGGGGTTAGGTTAATGTTGGAAATGGGGTTAGGGTTAGGGTCGGAATTTCGGTCAGTGTTGGAAATGGGGTTAGGGTTAGTGTTACTGTTGAAAATTTAGGTTAGGGTTATGGTTGAAAATGGGGTTAGGGTGAAGCTTACAAATGGGGTTAGGTAAACAATTTTGTTTTAAGTAAGTAGATGGACAACATGTTTTTGTTTTTTGTTTTTTCACCAAACGTGTTTCCTAAAACAAAACCCTTGCCCTAAACTCTAACCCTAACCCTAACCCTAACCCTAAACCTATAGTTAGGGTTAGGATTAGGATTAGAGTTAGAGTGAGAGTTTAGGTTAGGTTAGGATTAGGGTTAAGGCTAAGAGTTAGGGTTACAGTTTGGGTTTTAGTTAGAGTTAAGGTTTTTGTTATGTTTAGGGTTAGACTTAAAGATTTTTAGTGGGAAATGGTTTGTATAAAAGGGTTAGGTTTAGTTTTGGACGGTTAGTAATTAATGGTAGGTGGAAATTTAGTTATTTTTTCACCAAACAGGATGATTAACGAAAGTATGTAAGAAAGAGCTCGACATGTTTTGTTTACATTGGCGAAACAAAGACTTTTTCTTGTAACACAAAAATAATATAGTTAAATAAATATTTTTTAACTTGGGCCAACAAAGAGTTAGTCATGTTTACTGAACAATACAGTAGGAAGTAGCAATACGGTTTCTCAATAGTGTTCTTTCACAGTTGAGACAAACACAAAGTTAGTCATGTTCTTGTTACACTGCAAAAAGGTTTAGGTGCATTTGATTTAACAAATGACAATTTGTTAAGTAAGAAGATGGCAACATGTTTTGTTTTTCACCAAACATGTTCCTAAACCAAACCCTTGCCCTACCCAACCCAAACTAAACCTAGAGTTATATTAGGGTAGGATTAGAGTTAGGGTTAGGTTAGGTGGGTAGAGTTAGGTTAGGTTAGCATTAGTTTAGGGTTAGGCTAAGATAGGGTAAGTTGGTTATAGTTAGGTTAGGTTAGAGTTAGGTTTATGTTATGTTAGGGTTAGGATAATTAGGTTCGGATTAGAGTAGGTAAAAGGTAAAAGTATTGGTTGGGTTACAGTAAGGGTTCGGTTAGATTAGGGTTATACAGTTAGGGTAAGGTAAGGTTAGGGTTATGGTTAGTGTAAGGTTAGAGTTAGGGTTGGTGAGGGACGGTTATGGTTAGGGTTAAAAAAATCCAAGAAAACAAATATTTAAACACTTACAGTTGTTTCTATAAAAATAATTCAAAATTAACTTAGACAAATTAGGTAGTTTTTTATGTTCTAATGGTTAAGGTAAATGGGTTAGGTTAGAGTTGGAATTGGGTTAGCTTAGGTTGAAATGGTTAGCGTTAGGTGAATAGGGTTTGGGTCAGGTTGAAATGGTTAGGGCTGAAATGGAGTAGGTTTAGGTCAGAATTGGAATTCGGTAAGGTTGGGTTGGAAATGGTTAGGTTAATGTTGGAAATGGGTTAGGGTAGGGTCGAATTTCGGTCAGTGTTGGAATGGGTAGGTAGTGTACTGTTGAAAATTAGGTTAGGTATGGTGAAAATGGGGTTAGGTGAAGCTTACAAATGGTTAGGTAAACAATTTTGTTTTAAGTAAGTAGATGGACACATGTTTTTTTTTGTTTCACCAAACGTGTTTCCTAAAACAAAACCTGCCTAACTCTAACCAACCCAACCTAACCCTAAACTAAGTTGGTTAGGATTAGGATTAGAGTTAGAGGAGAGTTTAGGTTAGGTTGATTAGGGTTAAGGCTAAGAGTTGGGTTACAGTTGGGTTTAGTAGAGTTAAGGTTTGTTATGTTAGGTTAGACTTAAGACTTTTTTATTAGTTAGGGTTGGGATAAGTAGGGTAGATTAGGTTAAGGTTAGGGTTAAGGTAAAGGTTAGGGTTAGGGTTAATAGGTTTGGTTAGTTAGTTGTATAGGTTGAACAGGGTAGGTTAGGTAGGGTTAATTTAAGGGTAGGGTTTGGTTTTAAGGGTTAGGGTTAGGGTTAGGGTTAGGGATAGGTTGAAACAGGGTTAAAAATTCAACATAGGTTAGTTTAAGGTTAATAAAGTTTAATATTACTAGGGTTAGGGTTAAATTTTAAGAAAAATATTTAAGTTAAATGTTAGTTTAAAATGGAATGGTAGGGTTAAGTTGAAAATGGGGTTAGGTTTAAGGTTAAATGGGTTAGGGTTAGGTGAAATGGGTTGGGTTAGATTGGAAATGGGGTTAGGGTCAGGGTTGAAATTGGGTTAGGGTTAGGGTTGGAAATGGGTTTGGGTTAAGGTTGGAAATGGGTTGGGCGGAAATGGTTAGGTTGGTAGGTTGGAATTGGGTAGGGTTAGGGGTTGGAAAGGGGTTAGGGTTAAGGTTTTAAAATGGGGTTAGGTTTGATTTGGTGAATGGGTTAGGTTTTTGGACGGTTAGGTTGATGTTAGGTTAGGTTTTTTTCACAAAAGGATGATTTTTTCTTGAATATAAAAAAAATAGTTTAAGAAAACTTTTTTTCTTGGACACTAAAAAATAATAATTTTTAAATAAAAATTTTTTTTAAAAAGTTGGCCAAAAGAGTTTCATGTTTTACTACAAAATTAGTAGACAAAGTAATACGTTTTTTACAATGGTTTTTTTCACAGTTGGACAAACACAAAGTTAGTCATGTTGTTTTTTGCAAAAAGGGTTGTTAGGTGGAATGTTTTTTTTAACCAAAATGAATTTTTTTAAGTAAAAGAGGCAACATGTTTTTTTGTTTTTTTCACAAACCAATCCTAACCAAACCCTTGACCTAACACCAATAACCTAAGTTATAATTAGGGTTAGGATAGTAGAGTTAGGGTTAGAGTGGGTTTAGGGTTAGGTTAGTTAGGTAAGTTTGGGTTAGGTTAGAGTTTGGGTTAAGTTAGGGTTAGGTTAGGTTTAGGGTTAGTTAGGTTTTGGATTAGAGTTAGTTTAAAAGGGTTAAAGGTAATGTTTGGGTTAAAAAGGGTTAAGGGTTTTAGGTTAGGGTTAAGTTAGGGTAGGGTAGGTTAGGGTTATAAGTTAGGTGAAGGTAAGGGTTAGGGTTTATGGTTGAAGGTGGTTGGTTGGTTTAGAAAGGGTTACAAGATTAAGGTTATTTAAAAAAATTAAAATATTTCAATATTAAAATACATTTAAAATTTTCTTAAATTAAATTTAATTTATTTATAATGTATTTTTTTTAATGTTTATGGTTAGGTTGAAAAGGGGTTAGGGTTAGAGTTGGAATGGGGTTAGGCTTAGGGTTGAAAAGGGGTTAGCGTTAAGGGGAAAATAGGGTTTGGGTTCAGTGGAAATGGGGTTAGGGCTGGAAATGGAGTTAGGTTTAGGGTAATTGGAATTCGGGTAAGGGTTGGGGTTGGAAATGGGGTTAGGTTAGTTGGAAATGGGGTTAGGGTTAGGGTCGGAATTTGGGTCATGTGGAAATGGGGTTAGGTTAGTGTTACTGTTGAAAATTTAGGTTAGGGTTATGGTTGAAAATGGGTTAGGGTGAAGCTTACAAATGGGGTTAGGTAAACAATTTTGTTTTAAGTTAATGATGGACAACATGTTTTTTTTTTTTTTTTTCACCAAACGTGTTTCAAAAAAAACCCTTGCCCTAAACTCTAACCCTAACCCTACCCTAACCTAAACCTATAGTTAGGGTTAGGATTGGATTAGAGTTAGAGTGAGAGTTTAGGTTAGGTTAGGATTAGGGTTAAGGTAAGAGTTAGGGTTACAGTTTGGGTTTTAGTTAGAGTTAAGGTTTTTGTTATGTTTAGGGTTAGACTTAAAGTTTGGATTAGGGTTAGGTTTATAGTCAGGGTAAGAGTTAGGGTTAAGGTTAGGGTTAAGGATAAGAGTTAGGGTTAGGGTTAGAATTATGGTTTAGGTTATGTTTAGGGTTGGGCTTAATGTTAGGGTTAGGATTAGTGTTAGGGTTAGAGTTAAGGTAAAGGGTATTGGTTAGGGTTACAGTAAGGGTTAGGGTTAGGATTAGGGTTTAGGGATAGGGTTGAAACCAGGGTTAGGTTTGGCTCAGGGTTACAGTTAGGGTTAGGGTTGGGGTTATTGTAAGGGTTAGAGTTAGGGTTAGGGTTTAGGGATAGGGTTATGCTTAGGGTTAGGGTTTAAAAAAATTACCAAGAAAAACAACTATTTAAAAACATCTTAACAGCTGTTTCTATAAAAATACATTTCAATATTTAACCTAGACAGATTAGGTAGTTTTTTTTTAATGTTCTAATGGTTAAGGTTGAAAATGGGATTAGGGTTAGAGTTGGAATTGGGGTTAGGGTTAAGGTTGAAAATGGGGTTAGGGTTAAGGTTGGAAATGGGGTTTGGGTTCAGGTTGGAAATGGGGTTAGGGCCGGAAATGGAGTTAGGTTTAGGGTCAGGATTGGAATTTGGGTAAGGGTTGGGGTTGGAAATGGGGTTAGGGTTAAGGTAGTAAAATGGGGTTAGGTTTAGGGTTTGGGTTGGAATCGGGGTTAGGTTAATGTGGGAAATGGGGTTAGGGTTGGAAATGGGGTTAGGGTTAGGGTCGGAATTTGGGTTAGTGTTGGAAATGGGGTTAGGGTTAGTGTTACTATTGAAAAATTAGGTTAGGGTTAGGGTTGAAAATGGGGTTACGAAACAAGATGTTGACACAAAACTTAGGCTCGGGTCAACACAAGATTTTTGTTTCATTAATTTCTTGAATAAAGAAGGTTCCAAGTGATTTTCTGGTGTGTGAGGGTAATGGGAAACACAATATTTTGAGGGGGCATTTGGAGAAACCTAATTTTGAGCATGTTCACATAAACTTATTTTAATTACAGCAATCAAAATAAGAAAAAGGGGGAGGCAACTTCATATATTTACAAGTATTAAACACTAAAAAATCACATACAGATTTTATCCAAGTGACCTTTGTATCCCAGCATCCTAACTTGGAAGGTATCATTCCATCTATTGCACTCAGCAACCACTATTCACTCATCAGTGCATCTTCAACCAATTATTTTTTTTCAACCCAAGCTAAAGCCTGCGTGCATTGCTTATGCAATTTTTGTACTGAGCAGTGGCAAGAAACATTTGTCTCCTTGATTCATCTCAATTTTTCGCTCCCCCCCCCAAAGAAAGTTCTACCAGTAATTATAAACAAAGGATTCTAATACTAAGCCTTGGTTTCTACACCCTTAGCATCAGCGAAACCTACATGGTTGTTCACTTGATCAAACTCGGAGTAGTATTTGCCAATAAAGATGTCACTGAGGATCCAAAGAGGGCCCAGGGGTTTAGAGACGTCAATTCTGATAAATCCACTCAGGCAAATTGTCTCTCCAATGTCAGATTCCTAATATGCAAAAACAGAAGAAGATAATGTACATCAGTTATACTCCAGAAGAAGACCCAAGAGTAATGGTCGAAGTACAAACCAGCACTTTTCAGAGCCACAATGGCTACTCAAACAGTAGTTGGCCGGTCAGCGCAAACGAGCAAACCAAGAGGCAATTGTGAGCCTGCTTGAACTGTACCTGTCCAGTGTCTGTGTTCAACTATTTTGTATGACTCCCAACTCACCCCTAAGAGCCATGGCTACACTAAGTTTAAAGGCATTTATAACAGCTACTGATAATTCTGTGAGGACCTTGATATTTTGCAAAAAGTTTGGTTTCATACATAAACCATTCAAGAAAAGTAGGTCATGAATTTCCCACAAGCTTCTGGCTATCGTTGAATCCAGTGTGGAGTGAGCATGATTTCCAGTTAAATACGTCACACTTACAAACAGGGTTTGGCTTTGTAGTACTAATTTGACCCAAAACAAAACCAAAGTTTGACTTCGATGGATTTGGGTTAATTCTTTCTCATAATTACCTTAAAGATGTAGTCGTTTGGTGTCAGAACAAAGTCTTTTCTATTGAGGGTGAAGACAATGTTTTGCATACTACAAAAGAAAAGACAATTACAGATAAAGAAAACGTGATATTAACTGTGAATGACAACCTCATTACTACTTAGTTATCTGTTTAAAGAAAAGTATTTGCAGCAAATCACAGAGGCCAGCTTAATTCCTGATTTAAACTGGCCTCTTGTCACAGGCCATGCTTAATGGTCTAAGGGTAAAGATATCTACTCTAGAGTTTGGGGGTCTTGGATTTGAATTCCACCCGATAAGGATGCATTTGGATTTTTTTCACCAGAGTCTGGAAGCACCGAGTATACAGTGCTACACACCTCTGTAAAGGTAAAAACTAAAAAATATTCTTTATCCACGGTGCAATTGTTCCATATACTAACTTTGAAACTTGGTAAATAATTAAAATATTGTCACCCTCATAGCTTTAATATGCAAAGCAAGTTAGCACTCTTCTAATTTGCTTTCTTGTTTGCTGCCACCTAGTGTCAAGAAAGTCTCTAATACTTACCTCTACTTTGAAGAGATTGACAAGAGGTGCAGCTCCGATCAAGGTTTTAATCTATTGCACCTCTGCTGCTGGCCCGGCTAAAAGAGAGGTCCCAGTGTCACAGATTGCCTGGCAACCAGCCCCAACCACCATTGCAGAACTTTCCTAGGGGGCATTTTCTCTGTCCATTGGTAACCCTGTAGTTGTAATTAAGTAACACAAAAATTGTGATTTCCAGATTTGGGTAGGCATTCAGAAGAGGGGAGAAACAAACAAGTATCAAAATACAACAAATACTAGATGGTTCTCCAAAAGAATGGGTTTCATCCAAGAGACAAGCATTGTTAGAGTTTTGAGGTTTCAAAAAAAGCTTTTGTCAAGAAGCGGGAAAATGCTGCTGCTGTTGATGTTATAGTTCAATATGGCGCTTGCTGCGCTCGCAAAGGTCTACCGAACAAACTGGTACTCCGCGCGCAGCAACGCTGGTCCCGGCAACTGTAGGTTGGTTTTGTACACACATCATGTGACTCCAGCGCCATATTTGTTATAACACTCACACTGTTTGAAGAGGACTGGGAATGACGGTAAGAATTTATTGCTTTTTAACAATTTTAAATTTGCGGAGTGGATTTTCTTGACCCATGCAACGCTCAATGAGATTCCAAGGAACACGTAGAGCCTAATTTTGGCGAGATCCGATTTCAAATGAGAACTCCAGGTGCAGAAACGTAAATGAAAAAAAGTTTTGTATTGTAGTTTGTACATGGACCTCTATGAGGTTCATGGAACCTCATAATTCTAGGAGTAGGGACCACTATGGTCCCAGAAGTTCAATGAGCGCGAGACTTGCACAGTCTATTCTCTGTTCTCTCTACCAACCTTCAGGGACAGGAAAGCTCTCGTCAGGAGTTGATGTATACATAGTATACCACTACCAGGGAAGATGTAGACATTTCGAACAGATCAATATGGGTATGATGATGAATGCGGCTCACACACCAGTCTTGTGATTCAAACCGTATAAAAGCCTCAGTGACTGGGGAACCTATGTAGTAATTACAATATAATATCATAACAATAACATAATTTTACAAATTTTTTAAACCACCTTATGCATGACTCAACGTGGCAAGTGCTATATGTGTAACCATTATGGTCATTAGTGTAAAAACCACGGTGTGTATCGATGACTGAAGAATGTCAGGAAGTTGCTGGCATTCATTCCTTGCTCTATAGTCTTAATAGTCTATGATTCATTATAAAAAACTTACCCAAAATGCCTGAGGTCTGCTTGGAATTTGCAGCCATTCTCCGGCCGGTTGTTCGCTGTGATCATAATTACTATATTTATAGTAATTTGATGTGATTTCCGATTACCCGCAGACGACGACAGATGACGGATGGATTTAAAAAAACAAACAAACTGCAGCACAGACAGACAATACTTATGGAAATCAACGTCTGGATACCGTAATTTTGACAGCACCCGACTATACTCCCAAACCACGGGCAAAATCCGTGAGAACTAGCGGGGAGACGATATAAATAGAAATCTTGTTTTTTAATTTGAAGGGTGGAAACAATGTTAAATCAATAACTACACCTTTTCTCAGGATACTTGGTGGCTGTTTCTCTTCTTTGGCTTCTAAACTTTCTCCATGTTTGCAAAACGATAAAAGTAGAAGGAATTATCGTTCGGTATCTCAAAAGACGTACGTCACACTTTCCGGCCGTATTGTGTGCGCTTTTTGCGCGTGCGCTGATGACGCGTAACGCCTAGAGATTTACAGCGTGCTACTGGTGTTACGCGGTTGTTTGATGTACATTCAACGCGAGCGTACGCAAGACCGTCCGGGAAGTGTGTGGACTTTTTTGTTTATAAATTATAGTTGAATCATGGATTTTCCCCTGAAAGTTAGGTTGTAAAAACGACGTTTTAACGGTTATACCCAAATGCCCAACATTGTAATCGGCCATGGAATGTTCATGAAGTGTAAACTTAATTGTTAAGGTGAAAATGTGATTTATTTTTAACAACACATTGGAAACGACACAAATGCTTAGTAAGTGAAAATGTATAATTATTTTGATAACAATTTACGATTTGTAAGACTCGCATCCGTCAAGATCCACACGGACCTAAGAAGTAGGTACTTTTTTCTTTATTAAGAGGAATTAGTTCGTTCAAGGTATGATATGACTTTATGAGTGCAATTCCTGAACTTTGGTGGTGAGTGGGGGTGTGGGGGGGGGGGGGCTAGTAGTAGTAGTAGTAGTAGTAGTAGTAGTAGTAGGTCCCTTGTCTTTTTACGCACCGCTCGCCCACTCGCCCTGTTCCTATTTCTGACTTTACAATGTCGGCAGGTATACCCCCCCCCCTCCCCATTCAATCCCTAACCATTCAGATGCATCAAGCCCTCTATAGATGAAGAACATATTGGAACCAGGGCCCTATTTAAAGGGAACGTGATACCTTTAGTTTTCGGAACCTTTCGATTGTTTGAAACCTAATGTAGATATAAACAATAAAACTAACCTGTGAAAATATCATTTCGTAAGGTAGTAGCGTTTTTGAGATATCACCGAAAATCCAGAGCGGTTCCGTCCACGCAGGAAGCAATTGGAATACACAATCCGCAATTGGAATACACAATCTCAGAAACGTTTCTGACAAACGCTTCTCAGATTAAAATTTTTACTGATAAAAACTGATATATTTTTCCATAGCCATAACCACATTATGACCTAAAATGCTTTATACTATCGAAAGCTGCTGTACTTCTAACCAAGTAAGTTTTTATTGCCATTAATTTTAAGAGTAATTACCAAACGTGTACCTTCCCTTTAATGGCGATCACCATTCGAGTCACTTACAGGGCAAGCTGTGTAAGCAACTGCGTGAAGTACGCACGCGCATGAGCAAAAATTCCATGCTTACGGTAAGCAGAGCCATGAAATTGGGCCGTTTGTAAGACCACCGACCCAACCTTTAAGATACTTCTGTCTTGATCTTAGATATAAATCTTCCTGCCAAGTACTACTTTGGTCTGATGTAACCCTGAAGTATCCCTAATTGCATGGATGTGCATAACATAAAGTAAAAACAAACACAATTTCTATGAAATAAAACAACAATTGTTTCTTGAAAATGAGAGTACAGATAGTTACCCAAGTTACCTCTTGGCCAAATTTCATAAAGCCGTGGTTTAAGCACAAAGAGTAGCTAAGCACAACAAAATAATGCTTATATCTGAGTAAGGTTATCAGCCAAAACACCATAAGCTATGTACAATCTGTGACTGGTGTCCTGCTTACATTTGCTTAGCAGAAATTTGTAAAGCAGTTCTATGAAATTGGGCCCTGGTATTCAGCGTTAACATATCATCTATTATGACAAACACAGACTTGGGTTTTGTTTTGTTTTCATGCTTAATTTTAACTCATCCTTTTCTAGTAGAAATAACAGGAGGAAAAATGCAAGAGTTTTGTGAGGTTTTTAAAAATTATTTATTATAAAAAACCAATCTTTCATTCATGTTGTTTCTCAGGTTTATTTTTTCTGATTTCGAGATTTTCTCAAAATCACCTCAAGCCTTCAATTTTGTCCTGGAAAGAAATAAGCAATCGCCAAAAGAGAGAAAGAAATAGTCCACATTGTGTCCAAACCTGGATATTGTTGATATAGTTGGGTGGTTGGTTTGGGGAATAAGTTCTGTGTTGCTGCTGTCAATGTTTCCCCTTAACCGACCCCCCACTATTTCCCCTTAACTGAACCCGCCCCCCACAACTTTTTCAAGTCGCACTTTACACTTGCCATTATGAGAAGAGATTTGCCCTGGTGTTTCTTCTATGACTGCAAATTGAACATTACACATGAACTTTGGGCCCACATGAACTTTGTTAAGAGCTTTGTTTAAATTAAATTTTCGCAGGGTATTTTGTATGCAGTTACTTAAAAATGATCAATCCACTTTTGGCTGATTTGACCCGAAAATTTAGAATTTAACATTTTAAATAGCTATTTTGATAAACTCCAGAAAACAAAACTGCCGATGATAAGTGATGGTAGACATAAACTAAGAATGGTATTGTTGGGATCCCGACATTATCTCACATCCATGTACAAACAACTTTGCATAATTGTTACATGTATTTTGTGCATGGTCCAAGGCAGAAGGTTTTGTATCATCATCTGAGCATCATCTGTAAAAATTCGTTCAGAGAAAAATATTGAAAAAAAAAACACGAAAAAAACAAAGCTAAAATCTGGCCATGCAATAAAAATATATATATATTATTGAAATTTAAAGGAACATTACAGAATTGGTCAGAAAAAAACTTGTAAAATATACTTTTGATCACAGATTTACATAAAACTTACACGGTCTAATGATGATAATAGTAGAAAACATCCCTTGAAATATTTTTTGTCTGAAATGCCATATTTGATGATAAATGAATAAACAAATTTCCCGATTGGAGTTTATCGCTCAGTGAGCGTTTTATTCATCTGTTGAATCTATATGATTTCATGCAAATGTGTAATCGGTTTTTCATTATTTTCTCGTGACCCAGATGGCCGATCGATCTCAAACTTCTACAGGTTTGTCAGTTTATGTATATGGTGGATTACATAAAGTGCTTACACTGCCAGCAACTGTTTTGTTAGCAAAAACCAACTCTGTAATGTTCCTTTAAATTACATTTTCGCAGGGTATTTTTCTGCAGTTACTTAAAAATGATCAATCCACTTTTGGCTGATTTGACCCGAAAATTTAGAATTTAACATTTTAAATAGCTATTTTGATAAACTCCAGAAAACAAAACTGCCGATGATAAGTGATGGTAGACATAAACTAAGAATAGTATTGTTGGGATCCCGACATTATCTCACACCCACGTACAAACAACTTTGCATAACTGTTACATGTATTTTGTGCATGGTCCAAGGCAGAAGGTTTTGTATCATCATCTGAGCATCATCTGTAAAAATTCGTTCAGAGAAAAATATTGTAAAAAAAACCCGAAAAAACAAAGCGAAAATCTGGCCATGCAATTTAAAAAAATATATTATTGAAATTTAAAGGAACATTACAGAATTGGTAAGAAAAAAACTTGTAAAATATACTTTTGATCACAGATTTACATAAAACTTACACGGTCTAATGATGATGATAGTAGAAAACATCCCTTGAAATATTTCTGTCTGAAATGCCATGTTTGATGAGAAATGAATAAACAAATTTTCCGATTGGAGTTTATCGCTCAGTGAGCGTTTTATTCATTTGTTGAATCTTATGATTTCATGCAAATGTGTAATCGGTTTTCACTATTTTCTCGTGACCCAGATGGCCGATCGATCTCAAACTTCTACAGGTTTGTCAGTTTATGTATATGGTGGATTACATAAAGTGCTTACACTGCCAGCAACTGTTTTGTTAGCAAAAACCAATTCTGTAATGTTCCTTTAAGTACATTAGGCCTAGTGATGAAAATATGAGACATGTTTGTTCAGGACTTTTAAAGATTCTTGATTCTGCTTTATTTACATAGCTTTATTGTATCAAGATAACATGAAGAGGGTTACAATAAATTATACATAATTGTTACATTACCACAAATATCAAAAAAATAATTCTTCCTTCAGTACTTTATGCGTAATCATTGTTGAGCCTTTCGTTTTATTATTTGCATGTATAAATATTGGTTATTTTCCCGTGTTAAAAACGGCCCAAAACATACACAAAATAAATGGCTCGATACATTACAAAGCCGCCTCCCCACCAGGTAAAATAAATTCCTTGCACCCGCTTGCCACAACCCCCGCACGGTTTGGATAGCTAGTAAACATTAATAGGAATGGCAATTTAATTACTATTACTGATGGTCATTGATTAAAAGGGAGCCGTCTATGTTTCCCTGTTTCTTCGGTTTGGTTTAAATGTCACAAAATGACTACACCATGATGTTTGTTAGAATTCAAATTCTTTTAAAGGGGCAGGACAAAACTCTGCCAGTATCCTTTGTGTTCAAAATCGGTCTGTCAATTGTCAATGCTAGATGAAACCAACAACTGTAGCCGCCAGAATATTGTTTTTGTTTACTTTTTGTAGCGCCTCGCTTTTTTATTGAAATCAATAGAGGGCGCTATTTTCAAGAGTCACCTTATTTGTTATTGTTGTCAACGTACACATTGCCAAATACTAAGAAGAGAAAATCATTTATTTCAATCATCTTTGCCACAAATACCTTGGCAGCTCAGCAAAGTGAGTGTTTGATTTTATTTTTGCATTATATAGTGTCGGTATTGAGTTATTTGGAAGTGTTTTTAATATACAAAAATAAGAGTTTTGTTCAGTGAAAGTTACAGTGTGTACATGCATGTACATGACATGTAAGCCCATAGCTCTGTATAAACGTTAAGGTATGTGTTATTGATGCCATTGATTATGTAGTTTAATAATTGGTTCTTGTATGAAGTTGCACAGATATTTGCTGTATTTAATAGGTTTGGAGTTGATGCATAATACTCTAGTTATTAAGTAAAATATCTGGCCTTGGTTTATGTATCTATTCTAAACTGCAAGTGGTTATTTTCTCTTTATATTTTAGTTGAACCACCTTACGTCACCTAACGACACCTTCCGTCACCTTACGTCACCTTACACCTGTTACATCGAACGACACCCACCTATAGCCACCAATTATTATAATCTACATCAATAGTCAATCGTCAACAGTAATTTTTGTAATTTTACGGATCAAGGATAATAAAAGAATAGTTCAAGAACAGTTTTTGGTGCGTATCATTGCTGAGCATTGAAATTTAATAAAGACGATCTGTAGCACATTACAGGCTACATTAGTTCAATTTGGGCTTTTGCGACATAGTTTCCATTAGTTTAACTTCAAGGACAGTTTTTGAATTGTACTTCAATTAAGTCTACAATTCGTCAATTAGTAGCCAACTACATGTACCATGAATAAAGAAGGTAGAACAAGACGGATGGATACAGAACTAACAAATACTGCTGACCAGATTGCAACAACATTTGAATACATGGATTCATTGAGCCAAGCTGGCAGCAGAAGTTCAAGGAAAAATAGCATTGCATCGGGTGCATCCTCAGCATCTAGTTCAAGGCTCCGGGCTTCAGCCGAGAAAGCTGCATTGCAAGCAGAAATTGCAGTTGAAAGGAAAAGACAGGCTCTGGAAGAGGAGGAGCTGAAGCTTCATCAGCGACGGCGGCAGATGGAGTTGGAGACAAAACTAGCGAGAGCCTCTGCAATAGAGAAAACGTTTGCTGAGGCTGAAAACTTTATATGAGGTTAATACTTCTACACCATTCGTTCAGCCAGTCACCACACACAACAAGACACCCAGCCATGACCCTGAAGTAAACCAAGACAATTCATTTTCAAGTTCAACAGGTTCAACCGACATACCCTCACTTAGCACCCCAGCTGGAGACACGCCTAGCAACCTAAACCAGCTTGTGAAAGCCATGCAGATGCAACAACAGTCCTTGGTAGAGACCCTTCAATTGCCAAAGACTGAGCTAATGACATTCGATGGAGATCCTGCAAAATACTGGGTGTTCATCCGGTCATTTGAGAATGCTGTAGAAAAAGACACAGTTAGTGATGCTGCAAAGTTGGCACGTCTCCAGCAGTACTGCACCGGTGCTGCTAGGAAACTGATACAGTGCTGTGCAGTCAAGACACCATCCGAGGGCTATGCTCTTGCTAGAAAGCTTCTGAAGGAAAGGTTTGGAAATGAATATGACATAGCAGAGGCATGGATCAACAAGATCGTCAATCGCCCTGATATTCGAGACAGCAGGGCACTTTTAGATTATGCTGATGACTTGAGAAACTGCCGGGAGACGCTAGACACCATGGACAAATTATGTGAGCTGAACAACAGCAGAAGTTTGGCTCAGATGGTGGAGAAGCTACCCTGGGATGTTCGCAAGGCGTGGCTGAAAAGAGTTTACCATATCAAAACTGTTGAATCCAGGTCCCCTACTATAGATGACGTCGTCAAATTTGTGAAGATTTCAGCACAACAAGCAAATGACCCAGTCTACAGCAAGCTTGTGAGCAGAGACCGCGCTGACAAATCAATGAAGGATGTCAAGCGCAAGGATACTTCAATGTCAAAACACCGCTCCAATTTTGTGACACAAGTAGACACAACACCCTCCCCTCAACACACTAAAGGGACATCTCAGAATGCATCTTCAGAAGTGATTGCCAGAAGCGATAAACCTCAACGCTCCTGTTGGTATTGTGGACGAGGTCACGGTCTGTTTGGCTGTGATAGCTGGAAAGCCCTGAAAGTTACCGACAGACTGAATTTCGTGCAAACAAAGCGACTGTGTGTCAACTGTCTGCAACCAGGACACAGAGCCCGAGATTGTTCTAGAGATGCAGTATGCACTGTTCCTGGATGTGGTCTGAAACATACCAAATTCTTACATCTCACCCGTACAGGAAACCCGTCAACACCAACAAATGCTTACCCTGTAAAGCAAGGAGATCAGCTCATAAATAATGCTGTTCCTGTCACGATCAATGCTGTGCCAACAACTGTCTCAGCCAATGCAACGTGCAACACTTCTTGGGCCGGAAGTGGAAGGATAGCCCTACCCATAGTGCCGGTGAAAGTAAGAAGCCACAGAAGTGCTACTAATTTTGTGACGACATATGCTCTACTTGACAGTGGATCAACGCAGACCTTCTGCTCAGAAGAATTAATCAACAAGCTTGGAGTTGATGGGAAACCAGACACCATGAGGCTGACAACCTTAGACAATCATGATATCCTCACTGAAACTCGCATTGTACATCTTGAGGTTACCGACATGTGTGACGAAAATCTGGTTGTCATGACACACGTTCTGACGAGGCCCAAGTTACAGATGGGCACTAGCACCTTGGTAGAAAGGAAGGAGATCAACAAATGGCCACACTTAAGTGATGTCATCTTGCCAGATGTGGATATTGAAGACGTACACCTGCTCATTGGCCAGGATAACCCCTCTGCCTTAATTCCCAAAGAAGTCCGGGAAGGGGGCGCTGGAACACCTTATGCGACACGTACGAAATTGGGATGGACTCTCAATGGCCCATTTGAGACGGGACCCCTAAGCCGTTCAACTTCTTTCTTCATTGATACAGACACAAGTCTACAGCAACAAGTAGAAAAGTTCTGGAAACTGGACGGCACTGGAGGTGATGAGAGGAGTATGTCGATCAGTGATAAGAAAGTAATCTCTACCTGGGAGCAGTCATTGTGCCGAGATGGAGCACACTATAGCATGAACATTCCCTTTAAGATGCGCCCACCTCAATTACCCGACAACAAGGCAGTTGCCGAACAAAGACTCCGTCTGCTGGGGAGACGACTAGGCCGAGACTCTGACATGAAGGAGAAGTACATTGCAGGCATCCAAGATTTGATGAATAAAGGGTATGCAGAGGAGGTACCCCAAAATGACCTGAACAGAGAAGATGGAGCAGTTTGGTATTTGCCACACTATCCAGTCCTTCACCCACGCAAACCGGGAAAGGTGCGAATAGTGTTTGACTGTGCTGCTCGTTACCGAGGTGTGTCACTCAACGACAAAGTTCATCAGGGCCCAGACATGACAAACAAGCTAGTGGGAGTGTTGATTCAGTTCCGGCAAGACACCATCGCCCTGATGGCAGATGTTGAAGGCATGTTTCATCAGGTGCACGTGAATAAGCCTGACCGCGACGTTCTGCGATTCCTGTGGTGGGCCGACAACGACATAAGTGGGGTTCCTAAGACATTCCGTATGACATCTCACTTGTTTGGAGGCATTTGGTCACCAAGCTGTGCAACCTTTGCCTTAAAGCGTACAGCACAAGACAACATGGAGGGTTTTGACGCCAATACCATAGACACCATAGACAACAATTTCTACGTCGATGATTGCCTCAAGTCAGTCGCTACAGAGCAAGAAGCCATCAGACTTGTCAGACAACTTCGTGAGGTGTTGGCGTCCGGTGGATTTCGTCTCACTAAGTGGATTAGTAACTCCCGGGAAGTCCTGCGATCAGTTCCTGAAGCTGAACGAGCGAAGGGAGTGCCATCATTAGACCTGGACCAGACACTTCCTGCCGAGCGAGCACTTGGTGTGCTATGGGACATCGAGTCTGATACCTTTACATTCAACGTGAATGTGACAGAGAAGCCATTGACACGGCGTGGACTGCTTGGAACAGTGAGTTCTGTGTATGACCCCCTAGGATATGCCAGTCCTTTTGTGCTCACTGCTAAAATACTTTTCCAGTCGCTGTGCAGAATGAAAATTGGATGGGATGATCCAATCCCAGACTCCATCAAAGAGCAGTGGATCCGGTGGATGGCCGATTTGCCACTCCTTCAGAAGATGTCAATACCACGTTGTGTCAAGCCACTAAATTACGACACCATCACTTCAGCGCAGTTACATCATTTTGCGGATGCTTCTGAAAGGGGTTTTGGAGCTGTTACTTACCTGCGACTTCAGGATTCCAGTGGTTTGATACATTGTGTGCTGCTCATGGCCAAAGCAAAGCTGGCCCCCCTGAAGACAACAACAATTCCCCGCCTTGAACTTGCTGCTGCAGTCATTTCTGTCAAGCTCGATGAAACAATGCATCGTCATCTAACACTACCATTGCAGGAGTCAATCTACTGGAGCGATAGCATGATTGTGTTGCAGTATCTGAGAAATGAAGACAAGAGATTCCAAACCTTCGTTGCCAACCGCGTGTCAAAGATACTGGAGAATTCCACACCACAGCAATGGAAACATGTTGATACGAGCTCCAATCCAGCAGATGATGTCTCTCGAGGACTTCAAGCACAGCAGCTCATCGACAGCAAACGTTGGCTTCATGGACCACACTTCCTTCGGCTTGAGGAAGATAGATGGCCCCAGCAACCTGAGTTTGACAAGATGACTCTGCCCATAGACATGGAGCTTAAGACAGTTACACAAGTCTACTCAGTCGAGGCAACCAAAGATATTCCCGAAGTTGTAGACACCCTGCTGGAGAGATATTCTTCATGGTACCGCCTGAGAAGAGCAGTCGCATGGATTCTCCGTGCCAAAGCCATCCTTCTTGCCAGAGTGAAGAAAACAGACTTGGACTTCAAGCCTTCTCGGTATCTGACTGTCAAGGAGATACAAGCTGCTGAGAATAAAATTATCAGACGAGTTCAGCAGACTAACTTTGATGAAACCCTGTTGAAGTCCGGTGGCTACCGCAAGCTGAACCCAACTAGGTCAGGTGATGGTATAATCCAAGTTGGCGGACGGCTAGCCAATGCTTCCTTCACCGACAACATCAAGCACCCTTGGATATTGCCAACAAGACATCCGCTGACAACCCTGATAATAAGGCACTACCATACCATCGCTTGTCACTCTGGAAGTGAGCGCACTCTTGCAGACATCCGTCAGAAATTCTGGATCATCAAGGGGCGTACAGCTGTGAAGAATGTCATCAACTCATGCATCCCATGTCGCAAGCAGAGGGCACCTATGATGACACAACAAATGGCAGACCTGCCAAAAGACCGAGTGACTCCGGAACTGCCACCTTTCAGTATGGTAGGAGTAGACTTCTTCGGTCCTTTCTTGGTAAAGCGAGCTAGAAGTATGCAGAAGAGATATGGTTGTATCTTTACCTGTCTTGCCACCAGGGCAATTCACCTCGAAGTGTGCCATAGCTTGGATACGGACTCTTTCATCAACGCAATGCAGCGCTTCATCAGTCGTCGGGGAAAGCCAGTAGAGATTCGTTCAGACAACGGAACAAATTTTGTTGGAGGGGTGCGCGAACTGCGTCAAGCTATCCTGGAATGGAACCAAGATCATATTGACAGCTTTCTGTGTCAGAAGGAGATTCAGTGGATCTTCAATCCGCCTGCAGCCAGCCACTTTGGAGGCGTTTGGGAGCGGCAGATTAGGACTGTTCGAGCAATCCTCAACAACTTGCTTCATCAGCAGACACTCGATGACGAAGGACTCCTGACACTCATGTGCCTTGTCGAAGGGATTGTTAACGGACGACCCATAACCAAGCTGTCGGATGATATGCGCGACCCGATGCCACTTACCCCAAATCACCTGCTGCTTCTTCGTTCAGGTCCTCAACTACCACCAGGCAAATTTGTGAAACAAGACATCTACAGGAGACGTTGGCGTCAAGTACAATATCTTTCTGATATATTCTGGCAGAGATGGCTCAAGGAGTATCTCCCGCAGCTGCAGGAGAGGCAGAAATGGCTCCATCCTCAACGCAACGTTCGCTCTGGAGATCTGGTGCTTGTTATGCATGAAAACACCCCGAGATACCAATGGCCTCTAGGACTTGTGAGAGAAACCTTCCATGGCAAGGACGGCAAGGTCAGATCCGTACAGTTGAAGACGCAGTCAGGAGTTTACACCCGACCCATAGACAAGCTGTGCCTCCTTGAGGGGGAAGAGATTTAGACCGCATAACCAGCAAGGATTGGACTGTCATTCTAAGAACATTTTGGACACTGATTGATTTGATTAATATTCTGTTTGGGTTTTTTTGTAATGATGTTTCCCTGATACAGTCATTAGGGGCCGGAATGTAGCCGCCAGAATATTGTTTTTGTTTACTTTTTGTAGCGCCTCGCTTTTTTATTGAAATCAATAGAGGGCGCTATTTTCAAGAGTCACCTTATTTGTTATTGTTGTCAACGTACACATTGCCAAATACTAAGAAGAGAAAATCATTTATTTCAATCATCTTTGCCACAAATACCTTGGCAGCTCAGCAAAGTGAGTGTTTGATTTTATTTTTTGCATTATATAGTGTCGGTATTGAGTTATTTGGAAGTGTTTTTAATATACAAAAATAAGAGTTTTGTTCAGTGAAAGTTACACGTGTGTACATGCATGTACATGACATGTAAGCCCATAGCTCTGTATAAACGTTAAGGTATGTGTTATTGATGCCATTGATTATGTAGTTTAATAATTGGTTCTTGTATGAAGTTGCACAGATATTTGCTGTATTTAATAGGTTTGGAGTTGATGCATAATACTCTAGTTATTAAGTAAAATATCTGGCCTTGGTTTATGTATCTATTCTAAACTGCAAGTGGTTATTTTCTCTTTATATTTTAGTTGAACCACCTTACGTCACCTAACGACACCTTCCGTCACCTTACGTCACCTTACACCTGTTACATCGAACGACACCCACCTATAGCCACCAATTATTATAATCTACATCAATAGTCAATCGTCAACAGTAATTTTTGTAATTTTACGGATCAAGGATAATAAAAGAATAGTTCAAGAACAGTTTTTGGTGCGTATCATTGCTGAGCATTGAAATTTAATAAAGACGATCTGTAGCACATTACAGGCTACAATAACATTTTAATTGATGCCACTTGAAATGTTCGACTTTTACACAATTTACATTTTGCCCATTTTGCCCTTTACCAAAGAGAAAGCGCATTAGTGCCCCTATCTGTCCTTTCAAAAACGAAGCATCAGGCCTGCATATGATTGAAGTTTAGTTTTGTGAGAAAGTGTTTTACCCACAAAGACTAATCTTGCATTAACGAAGAAAACAAAGTCACAAATCCATTTCACTTATTTTTTTCATTGAATAGAATCATTAATGAAATAAAATATCTGAACGTGTTGTACATCTTAGTTGAAACATAGCCAAGATCCATTTGTGACATTTGACACATTGTCTCATTTGTCTAAGATCCAGGTACTTAGGTTCTCTTTTGAGCATTAATGCGGAGTGATATTGGTGAAGGATAAAAACAAAAAGGTCAGATCGTTACAAAGAGAATATAGTGTTGTAAAAATGAAATTGAAGAAGGAAAAAAACCTGACCTAAGCAACGAAAAAGAGCAAATAGCACCCAGATTCAAGGTAGGAAACAAATCCTTGGTTATCAGGGAATTGTCCTATTGGCGAGGCACATAAAGTGAAAAATGCTGTCTTTGAATTTTCTGTCATATCAGGGACTGGCAAGCCAGTTCAAAATAGGAAGCAATTCGATAAACAATAATACTAGCACTGGGTTAGATTAAATTGGTCATTGTTGTTGGCTTTCTTTGGGAGGCAAAACAAGTTTAAGAACTTTGTGATGCATATCAAGTACATGTTCTTCATCTTCCAGGAAAATTACATCATTGTGTTTTGGAGAGTCGCTTCATTCATGCAATGATGCACTTACACAAAACAATATCTGCAGATAAACCTTATTACAAAACATATACAGGTATGATACAGATGAGTTTGTAATTTTTGTATGTGAAATAGTAACGGCTTTATTTTCTGTCTTACACCTGTTAGTTTTGTTCTGTATTTTAATGTCTGTCTGTTTTTGTTTTTTTGTCTGTCCGTTCATAGGCTGGGGAACAAAAGCTGTGCTTCTCCCCGGACCTAGATGTTGCATTTTGTTTAAAGTTTCACCTTTTAATCCCTTTTATATTTTCCGGTAATTTTGACCATTTTACTCTGTATTATACACTATTTGCAACATTGAATAAATGTATCTATCTATTCTATTCTATTCTAAATGATAAAACTATAGGATGTTATGATATGAATATTTAGACTACTGGTCCTGGCTAAAAATTAAATTTACATATAACTTGATTGTTTATATATAATGAAAGTGACTTACAGTCTTTATTTAGTATTATCATAGCCTCGTTCAATTATTATTAACGTATAAAAATCTATCAGGCAACATTATTTGTAAAATGAAATGGTGTGTAAGATTATTATACATTAATGAAAGCTTTCCAACAATTATATTTATATAATTGTGTGGTGCCAAAATGTATTATTTGTAAATAGAATTTAAATAATAATTAAATAATGAATTAATGAGTTATTTGTAAATAACTGTGTTAAAAATAAATTTACACTTGGCGCCTCGTACAGCAAATGGGCATGTTCTACAACATCCATGTGCAAAAGAAAGTTCCTAGGGGCACACACCCACAATCCTTTGGACTGCCAGAACGATTCGCTGGACTGCATGATTGTGCCAAAGCTCAGGAGCAACCCTACACAAGTGAAAATGAACATTAGCATTTTGAAAGTTCCAATGGAACGGTCTAGCAGTCCAACGGAACGGTCCATCTGGAATACTTATCCGATCCAATTTGACTGTTCCTCTGTTCCGACTTTTGATACTTTTTGGTAATTGCCAAAAACCAGTATCCTCACTTGGTGTATCCCAACATGTGCATAAAATAACAAACCTGTGAAAATCTGCACTCAATTGGTCATCAAAGTTGCAAGAAAATAATGAAAGAAAAACACCTTTGTTGCATAGACATTGCTGCTTTCAAATGCCGCTTTCTGAGCTTTCTCAGTTTCAAAGATTCTAGTGAAAAATCGACTCTTTTTCAAAAACTACATTACTTCAGAGGGCAGAGGGAGTCGTTTCTCACAATGTTTTACACTATCAGCAGCTCTCAGGTGCTCCTTACCAAGTAAGTTTTGATGGTATTTCTGAGTAATTACCAAAAGTATCCACTGGTTTTAAGAGGTCGATGCGTGGCCAGTAGATGCTACCTGCTGAGGTTCAGTGCCTTAAGTACCTCGTGAACAATGGTTGAAACCTCAGCCATGGCACCTTGTCCTGCAAAATAACGAAGAAGAAAAAAAGCTTCTAAGTTTGATCCAAGAAAATGTGTACATACAACAAAGGTCATGTCTAGCTTCTACCAACACAATCTCAATACTATCAAATAGTAGGTAAACAATATGTATACATTTAAAGTTCTACTGGTACCATCATTAGTGTCATGTAAAACGTTAAAACAGGTTTAGTTTTTATGTTATCTCCTGAAGAACCTGTCATTTTTTCAATGCTGCCCTCTGTTGGAAATTTACAGCCATACACCATACAATGACTGCAGGCAAGTCAATAGACCTTTCCTTTTGAGCGTCAGTGCTGCAAGTTGTATCAACCATTTGGTAAAAGTAAAAAAAAAAACAACAACACCACTTTATCTATTGATACAACAATGCAAAAAAAATTAACGGCATAACAAATAAATCAATCGAGCTACCCCTCAAAGGGCAGGGTTGTGTCGACCAAGTAAATATATTTTGTGATACTCAAGGCCGGTCAATGCTTGTACAAAAAATGTATATATTGCAAGAAAGCTTTTTGTATAAAACTCCTTGTACAGTTATCTTTAACATGGCCACAAATCCTAAAAACAATTGGTAAAATGGGAAAATGCCTGATACTTATACAAAAAGCAATTCCTTAATACAAAATTTCAGTTTTGTGAGTCTTTGGTGATAAATTTAAACCATCTGAAACTTAGGAGGTATGTCGAAGTTATAACATTGCCATGTTTTAGTAACCCTTGATGTGATAGATTCCAAGGAGCTTCATGGAACAGTTTCCTCAGCGCTATAAAAGTAGATCAAAGAGCAGGACGTCTTTTAAAGGCACAGTACACTATATAAATGTAGGTACATACAATAAAACGAACCTGAGAAAATTTCACTTCAAAAGGTGGTCACGTTTTTGAGATATCACCAAACAACCGGAGCGAATATAGTTCCACGCAGGAAGAATATTCCCCAAAGGAATACACAGTCTGAGAAAGGCTTCTCAGTTTCAAATTTGGGGGAATAAAAAGTGATATATGTTCCATAACCGTGTTACCTCGAAGTTTTAAAAGTTTCTCAAAATTAATTTTACTACCCAAAGCTGCTGTAATTTTTATTGCCATTAATTTTCAGAGTCAGTACCAAACGTGTACTGTGCCTTTAATCTGACGTATATTTTAGCAATTTTTCACATGCAGGCGTAAAGGTCTGGTTTCAGATACAAGTTTGATATTTCTCGTCTCTAAAATGGCAATTCCCTATGTTGAGTCATACAAATCTGTTTGCAAACTTTTGTTTGATTGATAGTCTTGACTCAAGTATGTACAGCATGCATCACAAATTCCAGAACTTCTGAATATTTACCAGTGTAATGGCCACAAATAGGACAATAAATGACCCCAGCGACAAATTTTCATGTCACCACATAGAGTATTTCCTCTAGATTCCGATCGAAAAAACAATTCTGAATAATTGCTATAGAAGTAGATCAAAGAGCAGGACGTCTTTTAATCCAACGTATATTTTAGCAATTACTTCACATGCAGGCGTAAAGGTCTGGTTTCAGATACAAGTCTGATATTTCTCGTCCCTAAAATGGCAATTCCCTATGTTGAATCACATCTGTCTGCAAACTTTTAATACTTGATTAGTCTTGACTCAAGTGTGTACAGCATGCATCACGCCTTCTTAAGGCCAGGATGTTACTGTTACAACAACTTCCAGAACTTCTGAACATTTACATGTACCATGTATCAATGGCCACAAATAGGACAATAAATAACCCCAGGGACAAATGTTCATGTCACCATATAGAGAATTTCCTCTAGATTCCGATTGAAAAGACAATTCCTGACTCGTTGTTCAAAACATGATAATTTTCAGGAAGAACACCACAGTCTCACTTTTGAAAATTGGGTTAAAAGGTTAGGATTTTGCCAGAGCCAGTCACAAATGTTATTAAACACACAGAGAGAGAGACAGCCTTTCCAAAACAACAGCTTCAGCCTAAGCCCCTTCAAAGGGTCTGGCCCGCCCCTATTGTTGCCCTGTGCCACGAGCACATGAGCACATCATTCTAAAATCGAAGTTAAAGATGCCAGCCATCGAGAAAAAGCATCAGTTCGAAAAAGACCATCAGTGGGATCGCCAGAGGTGTGTCTGGTTGGTTTCAGAACACCCTGTGTTTTGTTCTGGCATGCATGTAAATGTATTGACCCAATTCACCTGTCGTCATCATCACAATAATCTTGGTTGCACCATTCAAGAGGTTCATGTCTCCGTGTTTTATACAGCATAATGCCCATTTTCAGGGCTCAAATTTTACACTGGACTGCAAGCCCGAGGACAGTGATTTCAGCACCGGGCCAGTAAACTTATAATCCCTGGACAAGTGCGGTAGTCTTGTGTTTCTCAATTGATTAGTAATACCTAAATGTGTAATATCTTTAGAATAATTATTTTGAAAAGAGGTTCAAATATTGACTGTGAGTCTAATAACTATTTTTCAATTCTGTTGAGTATCGAAGTACATTCACTCTCAAGACAATGAGATATATATATCTTCCCTAATAAGCCTATTAAAAAAAACTGTTTTTCTCTCATTGTGGTTCTGGTCTTGTACACAAATTATCTGGGTCCAGTAAAATAGTTGAGATACAAGCCCTGTGGGCCTGTGTTCCCCAAAATTTGAGCCCTGTTTTTATGCAATGCAGCGCACAAACGCACCATACATGTAAAGTGCAGTTTGACTCCCAAACCGGTGAGCGTGGCATGCAGACAGTAGCTGTTTGAGAGATTAGTGCAAAAGGAAGTTAGAAACTTGAGCGCCCTATTTTTTTTTTTTTTAATTTACAGTTAATAAGTAGGGCTTCCTATTTCTGAGATCCTGCATCATTCAAAGCAGCATTATAGAACTACAGGTACATGACCTTGTAGGCTGAGACAGCTGCAAACTAATCAACAGATCAATACAAACAACTTATGCAGGACAACCACTGCACTCTCTGCATAAAGCATCAATAATTTAAGTAACACTGTGGAGAATACAGATACACTTGCCTCCATCAAGTGCTTTTGAATCTAGTGTGATCATTTTGAAATTTGAGAGTTTTATAATGTGGTTATCATTATTAGCAATTCAATGCTTCTGGCTCATGAACAGAATGAGAACAGTGAGAGCTATTTGGGTAGAACAATTTTAATGGACAGTCTTGTACTCAAGTCCTCGGTTTGAGTTTGAGTCCAAGTTCTGACTCAATTGGGTCGATTCCAAATCCTGACTCATTTGGGTCAAGTTCAAATCCTGATTCACTTGGGTGGAGTGCAAACCATAACACATTTGGGTCGAATCCAAGGCCTTACTCAATTGGGTCAAATCCAAGTTCTGACTCAATTGGGTCGAATCCAAATCCTGACTCATTTGGGTCAAGTTCAAATCCTGATTCACTTGGGTGGAGTGCAAACCCCAACTCATTTGGGTCGAATCCAAGTCCTTACTCATTTGGGTTGAGTCAGTCCTGACTAACTTGGGTTGAGTACAAACTCTGACTCATTTGGGTCGAATCCAAGTCCTCTACTCATTTTGGTCGAATCCACGTCCTCTACTCAATTGGGTGGAATCCAAGTCCTTACTCATTTGGGTCTAGTCCAAATTCTGACTCATTTAGGTCGAGTCCATTAGTCCTGACTCATTTGGGTCAAATCCAAGTCCTTTTTCAATTGGGTCGAATCCAAGTCCTGACTCATTTGGGTAGAGTCCAAATGCAGGCTCATTTTGGTCGAGCCCAAGTCCGAGTCTCGAGTCATACAAGCCTGTCAAAGAATAATAAGTACTTTTAATTTGCCAACCCAATTACTGAGACACATGTTACGATACTCAAGAGCGCCAATTAAATATGGTGGTCAATGTTTGTAAACATACAGTCCAGAGGGGATGTAACATACAGGGTATCACAGATGTTTAACAGGGACGAAAGTCCGACTTGGGTTAAGTCTAGGGTAGTTTGCGTCCCAGAGATGACAGAAAGCAGTGGTTGAGCTAGCACTTGTCTGTATGCTGTACACTCCTTTAACAGACGCTGATGATCAGGTGCAACCGATTGTCATTGAAGAGACAAGATATTGAGTTTCCCAAATGGGCCAGATGGTTTTAAATTAAATTTGTCCCAATCTATGCGGGCTCTGCAAGACACATGTGTGCTGGTGAAAAGGAAACTGGGTCCCTGAGCAAACTTTATCAACTGTATTTCTTGAATTGAGCAATTTCGCACCATGGGAAAAGTCATAAAAAAAAGAATTTGAGGTGGGGGAAAAAATAAACACTTTTCTCACTGTTGAATTGATTTAGAGCTTTATTTATTTATTTATTTTCATTACTATTGTTATTATTATTTTTTTATTTATTTATTATTATTATTATTATTTGTTTATTTATTTATTTTTTATTTTGTTTGTTTGTTTGTTTGTTTGTTGTTTGTTGTTGTTGTTGTTTTTTTTTTTTTTTTTTTTTGGGGGGGGGTTAAGACACTAAAATTAAAATTTTCCCATGGTTAAAATGTACATTTTTTAAATCATTGCCAGTCATTAAGAACTGACAAACCCAACAAGATTTAATGATAATTTGGGGTCTCTATGGATAGGACCACTCTCTCACTGTGGGATTGAATTGTGGGGTATTTCCATGGTTAAAAATAATAGTTTTTCTGATCAATGCAATGCATTTAATATTCTCCGGAACTGACTAATTACTCCAGAAAAGAAAAATAATAATATTGAAGACCTAACGAAAACATGCCAAGATGTCTGGATGATATGTAGGGCAAAGTTCTATCAGCAAGGCGATGTAAACACAACAAGCGGCAGGAAAAAAAGGACAAGTAAAACTGTACTATATCAACCAAGGATCCGTTTTTATTGTACAGAAATTCCCTTATGTTCCGCGGAAGAAGGAAAAAACCCTCTGGCTGAATAGCATCCAATCAAATCAATTCAAATGTCCTTTTTCAACAAGGGACACAATAGAGATTGGAAACTGTCCACCCTCAAGAGATGAATGCACCTGGACCATCCATTGCCCATAGACACATTGTTTTTCCCTCAAGAACCTCAATGCCTGACCCCGAGCAATTTCGTCTCTGACATGAATCTGCCCTTTTTTCTCTCTCTCTAGCGCTCTCTTCATTTAACCCTCCTTATTATTTAACCAGACAGACTGAAGATGGATGAATACGGGATAACCAGGGGAATGCAATAAATTTTGCAAAGTCAAAACAAAAAATTCACTTCTGTGTCATGCTAAACAGTGGACGGCAGACCTGCGGTCGTTCCGAATTGAAATACAACACTGACTATATAGGAATTTCTACATTGGAATGGCGACAAGTTTACCGGTTTGTTTATACATGAGTTATTTCTTTAGAGGATATTCTGGCACGTGGAGTTTTTATAAACTCATCCGATCCGAGAAGCCCAGGTTTGGGAGAGTTGTGTGTAAGACCTCAACAAAAGACGCACAAAGACCTGTCGTGGCTGAGCAGTAAAGCACACCGGACTCAAGCTCTTGGGTTTCTGATCAGCAGAGTGTGGGTTCGAGTCCCGTTCTTGACACTTGTGTCCTGAAGCAAGACACTTGCTTTGTCTTTCGAATGGGACATAGAGCCATAGGTCCCCTGTGTTGTGTAATGCACTTAAACGATCCCAGTTACACTTATCGCCAAGAGAAAGGGTTTGCCCCGGTGTTTCTGGCAGTGGCTGCCGAGTGCACCATACACAGCACCTTGTAAACACTTCTAAAGTGCTCCATATAATGAGTCTCATTGTTTGTAAACTTCAAAACCTGTCTTTAAAAGTTTTTTCTCTTTGTTCAAGTGCCTTGAGCCACTTGTCGGTGGATACATGCAGTATGGTCAAGACCCCAATAATATTATCATTATTATGACAGATGAACCAATTCACCTGGCATCATCGCCCATTATATATGTTTGTTACACCATTTTGGGGAGTCAAAGCAGACTCCCTGTCTATTACTGAACAGTGTGCATTTCTAAGCAAAGCGCACCTTGGTTTGAAGCGCATCAAATCTTTACATGCAATTTAACTCCCAAATTTGCAGGCCACGGGCTGACAGTAGCCTAGTGGGACGTCAGTGCAAGGGGGGTCAATACTAGATCATGTTGTGATAGCAAATGTATTCAAAACAAGGAGTTAATTGTTGCACTGCATTATTATGCAAGTTATGTAGAGAATTCAAGAAAATGAACAGATGGGCAAATACGTTTATATTATTGCCAATCAGTCGTCGCCGCCTTGATGCCGCCATGTGCTTACTAGATGTTGACCAGTCAATCGACCTGACGCGCTCAAGTGAGACACAGACCACACATGCGTGATTTAAAACGGCAAATTGACTAAAGGTTAGCACCCCGAGACTGTGGTGGCAGCATCCACAAGGATTAATCAATCACAGGAAAAACCCCAACTGTTAATCCTTGACATTTTCGAATGTTGTTTTTATTTATCTTTTTCTTCTTCTCTTTTTTTCTCACCGGGCAGAACTGCGTGGCTAATAAAATCAAACGCCTGTTTGTGTTGTAAATATTTGTCACTGGATTTCTTGTTGACGCAATTTAGAATTGGGTCTTTTTCTCGGTCTGATGGAGTAAGGTGAGAGCATAGTAGCTCTTTTCAAGGTGAGACAATTATCACCTTGGCATATTGTCAGTAAACGAGACAGGAATTTTCCTCTCCACCATCACAGCAATGGCAGGCTTGATTTTTGGCTCTTGGAAAACAAAGTAGGGCAAATTGATTGAGTACAAGGGCTGATCTACATCATGGTATAGGCCTTATAGACGTTTCGCACAATTTAATAACAATTTTTTTAAGGGTAAAAAATGCCAACAATGACAGCTTAATTCAGGTGAACTTTTTTTGTTTCACTTCTGCTTTGTCCATATAATTATTTCTTAACAAATTAACCAGTCAATTTGTATTTTCAATCTGTGGTTTATTTTTGGTTTTATAAAGTTATTAAGTGCAAAACAATACCTGCTTTACTTTTTGTGTGGATTTTTCGTATCTTCTTATTGTTTTATTGATATTGATGATTGTCAAGTATCTGTAGTTAGTCAAAATAACTTGTGTCTTCTTAAAGATGCTAGGTCTGATTTGTGGCCAATTTGACCTGAAAATTAAAAATTAAATTTTAAACAGCTTTTTCTACAGATTCAAGGAAGCTATTTGCTTTCTTTTAAGGTAATGCACCAAAAAATCCCCCAATGATAACGGGTAGTTATTCAAAAACTAAAAATTTATTATTGTCGGATTCCTGACATTATCACGTCCATTAGCCATCCACAAACAACTTTGCTATTATATGTATTTTGTGCAATGTCCGTGGCAAATGCAAAAGTTTTTTTTATGTTTTTCACTTTGAAACAGAATCATCTGTCAAAATTCGTTTTAAAAACCAAAAATTCTTTTAAAAAAAAACAAAATTTGGGCGGAAAAATCAGGCCATGCAACTTCTACATAATAAATTTCAAACCCGGTTCTTTAAACATTACTTTTACATTTATGATTTCTGTGATATATATATCTACCTAAATAATACATTCGTATCTATTTTTTTTTTGCTATACCAGCAATAGTGTGAAGCTCCTCAAAAAAACATATACGTGCTAAATGCTCGGAGATATATTTAACCCAGTAATGGCAAGCTAACACAATTCCTTCCTCCTGATATCAAGTAGAGCTTTGCACACAGCCTGTCCTTACAAGCTTTATATCTCCATCTTACCCGTATCTCCGCAGGCGAGCGTCTTCTCGATGCAAGGCACCTCCCGATAGCCGAAGGCCCTGACAGTAGCTACCTGACCAGCAGTGATGGGATGATCCCACATGTGGGTGTTCATGGCAGGACAGATAAGCAGAGGCTTTGCAGTATCCCAGGCTCGCACGATGCATGTCTGGTGAGAGAGGCAATCAACGTTTTAAAGACAAACTACAGGGTTGGTAGTTATCAAAATTTAAAAGGTTTCAATCCGAAAGCTCATTGATTACAACATTTACACCAATACCTAATATGTATTTGTTTATGTTTATCTGTAACAGTTGTAACAGTTGAAAACAGTCAAAATAATAGTTCATAAAAGGGTCATTTCTTGAACACTCCTCCCCCCAACAACTTTCATCACTGGCCTGAATATTTATTTCACGAGTCCCCCCCCCCCCCCCTATAGGAACAGAAATATCAGGTTGGCAATGTCCTGCGTCCTAGTTCTTCTTTTATTCTTAGGAGCTTGACCTATTGGGGCTTTCAGTTCAGGAACTATAATAATAATAGTAATTAAGAGAGGTTTGCGGTAACATCATGTTAAAATCTCTTTTGAGTAACTTTTGGTTCTGAAAAGAACCGGTAGTTAACGACTCAACGTTTCAATCAGTATGCTCTGATCGTCTTCAGGAGAAATAATAGTAATAGCAATTATAATAGTGGCTTCTTATGATAGCCCTCAAATCCATCACTCAGTGATGCTCATATGGCACTTCAAACATTATTACCCCTGGTCACTGTGAGCCAAATATTTCATTCCTTAAACCATCTCGGCTCCCTTGGGAGTAGCCTGTGCTGCCAAGTATGTAGCGCACCAAGCTAAATCAATCACAAGAACCACATCTCTGCCTTTTTATGTACCCATTTATCCCTTGGTGAAAAGAAGCAATTATAGTTAAGTGTCTTGCTCAAGGACACAAGTGTCAGAACCGGGATTCACACCCACACCCTAACATGGTCTGCCAAGACACGCCACTATAAAATTTTTGCCTGTCAAAAGAAACACTTCATCATCTGCTTTTTCCTTCTCCCTCTGACGCCCCCAAGTTATTTAGTTCCCCTTGAACAAATTCCATGTCTAAGATTTTGCTATATTTAATTTAAAGTTGTATTATAATGTTAATTCTGTATATTGCTTTTATGCACCGATGTGTGATAAGCACTGAATAGTCTGTGCTTTTCAAGTCATTTGGGGCATAAATCCACAGGCGAATCTGATGGGGTTCGAACCCATGACCAAGAGCAGATGTCTGAACCACTAAGTGACTCTACCAAGTGTGCCGGTGCCATGAGGCCAGTTCAAGTCCAGTAATAAGCAGCGAGTACCACAAATTATTTTGGTTAATAAGACAGCTGTTCAAGAAGGGTTCGAACCCCACCCAAGTAGCCTGAAGATTAATTTTCCATCGGGAGTGGGCAAGAGAAGTAAACAGTGCTCATATCACACATTGCAGGTTTAAGGGTAAAACCATGAGCATATTCTTTATTTGAATTAATACATCAATTAAATCCATATGTTTGTTATCCTTTTTCTCCGAAGATTTTTTCAGACTTTTGGGGGGTACTGTGGTAGACAAGAATTATTTGCATTAATTACAAGAAATGTACATAAAAACACCACTTGATTCTTGCAAACAATTCACACAGTTTTACTGAATCCAAACTGCCCCTTTAAACCATTTGACAGTCCATCTTGCAAAGAAAAAAAGGCGAGATCCTTAGGCAATCTGCACCCAAATCAAACGCATGACTTCATGACTCTGGCACATTCCTCGCCTGTGGATATTTTTCCTGCAATGCCTGACAATCCAATGACGCACAAACGGCAGCGCTTCTTCGAGTACAGCCTGGGAAAACAACGTTATTCATTTTTTTCAAAATCTGCAAAATACATCAATCTCTGCTGCAATTACTTCCGAGTACACTGACTAGCTGGCAAGTATTATTTATGATGTATGTGCAATGTGCAAAAGAGCAAAAAGTGATTAGTATAAAGTCTGATACATTATGTGTAATTGTATTATTTACTTGTCTTCACAAATTGTAAAAGAGTTGACTTAATCCGTCTTCCCTCAACCACTTTTCTTCCTTCTTCTTCCCTCGCCTCTGGCACAATTCAGACAGGACTAGCACTTGTAAAAACGTCTGCTCAGCCAGAAAGAAACACTGGCTTCACCGCTGCAAGATGCTAATTTTGACACAAGAACTGTTCAATAGCATTCAACAGTCTTTATCTTCGCCTTCCACCTTCCCGCTTGAGTTTTTAGAGAGGTCAAAAGCTGCTATGACGTCATGCCCTAAATTTCACCCGTTTCCTGAAAGGTTAAAACACACTGATCAGAGTACACTGGGCACTTGAGATCAACAGAAGGTAATAACAAAACCACAAGAGAAAAAACAAAACTCCAATAAGTATGCTTCAACAATATTTGTATCGGTCCCAATGCAGATTAACGACCCATTTATGTGATTGGAATTCAGCCGTCCAGCACAGATCTAGTTCAGTCTAAAGATGTGTGTACACACACAAACAGACAAAAATGCAGATCTGCTTGCCTCCCCATAATACAAGGCCAACCATTCAAAGATGTCATTTTTGTTTTCCAGGGGGAAGCAGCCCTCCCCCTTGTTTGTTATTTCATTTAAGGCAAAAGCAATCAGGCTCCCGCGTATAGAAGGGCATTCTTCATGCATATTAGAGTCGGGTTTCAATCAAATTGTGCAAACGGCAAGCAAGAGTCGAGCATACGGCGATGCAGAACACCTCTGCGCCGAGGGACTGCTAAGAAAACAAAACAGGAGTGAAGTAGTACTTAGGCACCCCATTCCCCTGCGACATACGTGCAAGCGTGCGTGCCAATGTACGTGTGCAAGCTCACGCTTTTAGTCTTCGAGTGGCTTCTGAGGACTGAAATATTCAGAGCCCCCCACCCCCCCCCCTGTCCCCACCACTTTTCCTCAGCTCTCTCTGTCGGTTCATCTTCGATTTGCTGCAAGCACAAACCATACCTCAGCTTCACTTAGAGCTAGACCAAACCAGACAACAAAAATTGAAACCGACCCGGCTCACTAGTCCTCAGGAGTACTTTGTACCAAGACGTGCATAGAGTAGGTTTCGAGTTACACGATGCGGTGATCTTGCACATCACAGCATCTCATTCCAAAGTTTTGGCACGTAGCTAGACGTGTAGTCCCATGTGTGCACAGACACATCTTGAGTAACGGAATATGTAGACTTACGTGTATTCCAAAATACAAGAATGATCGAGGAAGGATCCACTTGTGGGAAAGGCAAACAGCTTCAATTTCAGAAATGTAGATGCGAACGTTTACAGATTGTTAAACAAAAATATTTACATCAATCCGTTTCCATGGTGACAAAGAGAGGATCACACTAGGGGTTTTCTTCAAAAATTTGAGGGGAGAGGGGTTGACAATCTTACCACATAAAAAAGTTTGTTTTTTATGCTGATCTACGTACTCTTCTTCACAAACAAATATACTGGCCCACTTACATGGCTAAGATGCTTGGCACAATTAAAGCACAGATTCAGAGTTTATGATTGGCAAGTGTGCATGTTTTTATCAAGGAATAAAAAGAATCTACGCAGCCCATAACACTGTTTCAGTTATTGGCCCTAACCAAACTGTCCATTAGTTCATAAATTTAAAAAAAATGTTTGTTAAACACTAAACCTTTTGTAAGCGTAATATTAAAATCTGTTTCATCAACACAACCTGAGGAAACCTTTAGACTGACAACAAATACTACAGTTCAAGTGGTGTACAGCCTTTTATAGTACCCTGGTAACTGTTCTTGAATAGCACTCCCAATTGAGGCCAAAAATAGAATCGTGGATCTCAGCCAACATGTCAAATTTCACTAATAAGCTACACGTGCATCCATGTCCAAGTTTAATGTTTACTCGTTGTGTACTGAATGTACTACTAGTGCAGTTTGGCATGCTGATGGTGCAGTGATCGCGTAGGTGCTGGAATATTTGTTTGAAAACCGCATATTTTTTAGAAAAAGTGACACCATCAGTTCGGAGTGCTGATTACAAAACTTCCAAATGAGTAGGATGTGATTTCACTGATTGAGGTTTAAATAGCCGAAGGGTGACATCATAGTGTAATACGAGGTCAGAACAACAAGTCCCTGGCCTCAGAGTCCTCGACCGACCAGCCAAGAGCGATCTCTCTCTGATCACTGTCTAGTGTTTTGTGCGCAGGGGGCCGGCCACAAGGGCAACAGCACCGGATGGATTGTCCACGATCAATCAATCAATAATTGGTCATTCTAGCTAGGGGTCTACACTGTATACTTGACCAAGCCTCTTGATACTCTGAGGAAGACATGCATCTACTGAGGCTGCTTGTGTTTCTAGTCCTGATCAATTGCAGTCTGCAGCCAGCTGGTTCATCTCAAACTTCAAGACAATATGAAAAGGAATCATCACCTTTAATAGATGTTAAATTTGCACAGGGGATAGGGAAATTTTATTTGGTTTTACCCTTTCACTGTATACTCAGTACATCCCCGACTTCTGTGAAAAAAATCCACAGGCATATTACTCGGTGGGATTCGAACCCACGGTTATTCTAGAGCAGATGTCTTGCCAACTAGAATCATCACTTCAAAAACATTTAACCTTTCATTATTGAGATGAACTCGTAGAATCAACTTCAAAAATCTCACAAAACTTAAGGCAAGGTTTACTTTTGACTGGATTATCTAGATAACTTCCAAACTCATCCAGTTTCACCTTGTGGGAGTGATGCAGCAAGATTTCTCATGAAATATTATCCAAACTGTAAGTTTTATAAAGAAGTGAATTTCTACATCAATGATAAATATTGCCTTAAACTCATTTCCGACACACCTATGTTCCGACACACCTATGTTCCGACACACCTATGTTCCGACACACCTATGTTCCGACACCCTATGTTCTGACACACCTTTGTTCTGACACCCCTATGTTCCGACACACCTATGTTCCGACACACCTACGTTCCGACACACCTATGTTCCGACACACCTATATTCTGACACCCCTATGTTCCGACACACCTATATTCCGACACACCTATGTTCTGACACACCTATGTTCTGACACCCCTATGTTCTGACACCCCTATGTTCCGACACACCTATGTTCCAACACACCTACGTTCCGACACACCTATGTTCCGACACACCTATATTCCGACACACCTATGTTCTGACACACCTATGTTCTGACACCCCTATGTTCTGACACCCCTATGTTCCGACACACCTATGTTCCGACACACCTATGTTCCGACACACCTATGTTCCGACACACCTATGTTCCGACACACCTATGTTCCGACACACCTATATTCCGACACACCTATGTTCTGACACCCCTATGTTCTGACACACCTATGTTCGGACACATCCATGTTCAGACACACATGTTCCGACAACCCTACAAATGTAAGTTCCTATAATCCTAACTCTGACTGTGTAGATCACGAGAGATTATAAACATGAACCGGAGCCCTACAAATGTAAGTTCTTATAATCCTAACCCTGACTCGTTTAGGTCACGAGAGACTATAAACATAAACAGGCTGGTCTCCTGACCCCACTGCACCATTCAGGGGCCAACAAAATCATAACGGGTGGTCAGAACATAGAGCAGCCAGCAAAACAACCTATCCCCACCTCCTCCCTTAATCAGCCACTCTCCATACAAAAAGTCAATTCCATCCAACAAAATTGTCCACTCAAGAAAAATCTCACAAGTGCAGTATTTCTACAAAGTTCAGAGCACTCAAACTAATTCAACAAGAGAGTGAAACCGTGACTGAGTGATTTCTCAGAGGGGGACAGTATAAGGTGCGCTGAATATTCTGACCACCAGATCTTGACACTCTAAAAACGGCGGACCAAAGGATAAGAACACTGAATTTGAATAATGAGACGGTTGGTCAAACTCTCCGCCGTGCGGGGGGCTCTCCCAAGAGTTATCAGAAGAAAATTATGGGCGATCTGGGACGTCAATCGAGTTTGAAAGCGTGTTACTTTCTTCATCCCGTTTTTAGTTCGATTATAAATGGATTAACATGGGAGGTACTAAAAGCTTTTTTTCTGAATCATGGTTGTTAAAAAGCGCCGCTCATTTTTTTCTTTCCGGTCTTCTTTTTCCTCACCTTTAGTGGCATTTGTTGGGGGTGACTTTGTGATTCTAATCTTCAGCAAAACCAATACAATGTACATCAGCTATAATGGCCAGTATCAAGTCACCGCAATGATGAATTTTAGTCATCCCTGATGTTCGATTTTTCGAAATACATTAAAAGAGATAGTTGACGGCCAGAACGCTGCCTTATACCTTCAGAGCATCGGAAGCAAACCCACACAAATTGTTCTCAAAACCAGGTCTTAAAAAACCCTGGACAATCCCCAGGTCAGACTTGAAGGGAAGCCGAGTGGGCGGACACTGCAAGAAGAAGCTTTCATTCCAGAGACTTCCTGCAGATTAGACGCTATTCTCCGCCGGCTTTAGCCAGGTATGACGTACCTCATCACCAGATGGATCCTGAAAACATGTGTAATGTCATGTTAGAGCGTCAACAACGCATACCCTCATTTGATGATTGACCCTTTTTTTTACCCATTTCCAGATTAGGGATGAAAACAAACTCTACAAGGGACTTGGGAATACTCAGCTCAGAGCAGGGCATTCAACCTCTCAGAATGATCTAGGTTAATTCATTCTACGGACAGATATTCTCCACAATCAGTGTAATTGAAGACGATAGAGGGTGGAGAATTATACCTGTGCTTACCAGGAATCAACCCTATTTGCTCGGCTACGTTCTTTCCTGGAACTTCACTGGTCAATTTGCTTGACAAATTACCTTGTCAAGCCAAATTGAGCTTAGATTAAGAGATAAGCAACGTACTTTTTATACGGCACTACTGTGATTGTTATATAAACAGACAAGCAATGTACTTTTTATATGCACTGTGGTTTTTAGCTGAACTGTCAAACTTATTTCCAGATCTCAGACAATTGTGTTGCAGGCAGAAAGACTGCAGCTTTTTGAAGTTTAAAAGTATGTAGTACGACCTTAAAAACAGCTCTCTGAAATTGGGCAGTGGTCTTAAAAAATAAGATATAACTATGTTTTAAAGGCAAAGTACACATTTGTTTTTTTGTAACTGTTTGATTGTTCAAATCTAGTACGACCTTAAGCAGCTCTCTGAAATTGGTATGTGGTCCTAAAAATAAGATATGACTATGTTTAAAGGCAAAGTACACATTTGTTTTTTTGTAACTGTTTGATCGTTCAAATTGTATATAAATGTAGATATATACAATAAAACTAACCTTTGAAAATTTCATTTCAAAAGGAGGTATAGTTTTTTAAGAGTATCGCTGAAAAATCTGAACGGTTATATCCAGGCAGGAAGAATAACCCGTAATTGGAATACACAATATGAGAAACTTTTCATGCTTTAACACGCCGCGCCCAACGCAACTGAGCTATCTAGCTTCTGACTGGCAACCCCGAACGAAGATATTGACAAAATAGGGAGACCGTCAACTTTAGGGCTTAGATAGCTCAAGTGGTAAAGCACGGGAGCCTTAGTTCGGAGGTCGCAGGTTCAAATCCCGCTCAGGTAAATTTTTCTTTGCGCAACCCAAAATCATTAAAAAAAATTCCCCGTCGGTTTACCTTGTGGTTTATGATACTTGATATTTATTTTTTTCCTTCACAACACACATACACAAAAAGATTCTATGTAACATAATATACACTATATAGTTACATTAACTTGTAGATTCAAAGGGCATAGGAAGTCGGTGAATGGAAGTCTCAAAAAGCATCGCATTGAAATGCTCCTCCATTGCTAAAAATGTCATCTGGAACAAAAGTTCCGCCCAGATTTCACTCAGCTTAAACTCTCCTTCCGAATAGATCATGCACGGAGATTTCCGTCGACGTTATTCAGTTTGAGGTTTAGTTCCGTTTCCCCCTCGGGGGCAGATGATATTTGTTTCCTAGTTTCTTTCAAAGATTATCCAATACATCTCCGGGCGTAGATGTACACACATGAGGGAGGCATTACACAGAGCTCTAAATATAAGTGAGTACGGCAAGCTTGTGTAACTGCAAGTTATGGAGGGGAAGAAAAAAAGTAGCGCCTCCGGGCGAGAATGAAGAAGGTAGCTCCGCGCTCTGGAGTGACCCACCGTTTCGGCTCGGGTTCGGAAAAAACATCTGCGATATTGTTTTTGCAATTATCTTCCAGATCGCCGGCTGCACTGAGCTGAAGTCGCAACATTTCCCGAAGTGTCCTGAGATAACGAGTGAATGTAAGACAAGCGTGCATTGAACTTGTAGTTCATGTCGATCCGATCTACACTTCTTTTCCTATGGGGATACATTTTTATGGACTGACAAATACACAGATGAAGAGATTGGGAACAAACATCATGCAGAGGTTGGGTTTGCGGAGGGGAAGTAGAGGATTTCACTCGCTGATCCAATCTGATAGACTTTGTGAAACGATGAAATGCACATTTTGCTTGCCTCCGTCAGACCAAGAATTTTTGCCCCAACAACAATATTAACATTTACCCGACGACTACAAATTGACTGAATTACAATAAACAAAGACTACTTATACAGCTATGACTGTGAATATTAACTCTGCCTGAAGTAATCTTGCCTCTGAAAGAGCACTGCCTTTCTATGAACTCGTTCAACAAAAGCAGGACAAACACTATCGAGAATGCTTTTTGTTAATGACATTATACACTTGGACTAAATTTGGCTCACAGCTGCCTTTAAGAAAGCGCCCAGGTGAGAACAAAGACAGTTCTGCCTCTGGTAAAGCAAATATTCAGCTCACAATGTAATAAAAAAGTCGACTCTATTTTACACATTAGTGTAGACCTCTCTACAGCTCAAGCCACCCCCCCCCCAAATCCGGGCCTGCATCGTCTTACATTGTTACTTGGGTTTCAGACCTTTCAAAACCTTTTTCCTTTCAAAGGCACTACATGTATCTGGATTTTTAGCTGTGCTGTTTTTTTGTTTTCTCCTTCATTATTGTGTGACTCTGTTGACCGATTGAGCTTAAACTTTCACAGGTTAGTTATTTTATATGTAAGTTGGGTCAAGCAAAGTGTGGATACTGGCCTTCGACAATAACCGATGTTGTCCACCTGTTTTGATGTCAAGTTGGCAAAAGTGGTAAAAAAAAATATTTCTCAGAGATTTTTTGGGACACAATGAGTTGAACATGCCTGGCAGGCAGTGACACATTTATTAAACAGGTGACATGCTTTGAGTGTAATACAGTCCTGACTCAAATCATTTCACAACCCATTACGAAGGACAAAATAAGAACTGGCAGAAACGTAATCAAGAAGATTTTAGGCCGGAAATGCAAAGTATCCAGCATTGACTCTAGACTGATCCTCCCCCCCCCCGAGCATCTGCAATCAGTCTCAGCACCCAAGCCGTCAGACATAGGCCAGAAAAGTAGTTTACATTTAATCAATGTGCTATCACTACTTTATACAGACCAATTTTATAGCAGCCAGCTCTTCCCAGTACGACATATTTCACTCCATCAATTTACGACTTGTTTGGCAATCTCATTTCTGGGGAAATTGTTCTTCTCGTTTTTGTTCGTACTTGCTGGCGACACGGTGCAGCACCATAAACTGATTACTTTCAAGCTGCTCCGGATAAGAATGAAAATGGGTTGGTGGTTAGGGGGAAAGGGGGTAGGGGCTGACAGGTTTAATAGAGGACTACCACAATCTACCCCTCTCTCTCTCTCTCTCTCTCCATCTCTCTCTCTCCAATGTCAGATTATAACGGAGAAAAAATGAGGGATTGGGAAATGGGGCACGCATGAGAGAGCTATCTCAACATCTCTTCAGGGGAAACGAATCAATACGGGCTTAGTGCATCAAGGACATCATCTAGACCGTCTTTGACATTTCCTGTGGCCGACCCGTTTCTCAGGGAGAAGTAAGTCTTTCGTATTAGACTAGAGAACTCCGTGTAAAACTAAGGGTCAAAGTACGTCTGAGTTGTACGCACCTGATGCAAAACATGCAATTACGTCAGGTGTTTTCAGGTCTTTATCACAACAAGTGTGTTCCTACATAAATGTATATATTACAATACAAGTGAGGGACTTGAAACTCTATGTGGACTTAGACAAGTCCAAAAACAATGTTTTCACCAATGTTGAAGAATATCTTATGTGCACAAAACAAAGAAATGTCCCCAGAGTGTATGTAACATGGAGCTGTGTGTACTTATCACAAATGTGTTTTTGTGTACTTTGAACACAAACAAGTGTGTACCAATAACCAATCAGGCAACCTCACAATCAAGTTATACAATTCAGCATTACATACCAACAGATTATCACAGATTCCATTGGCTATTTTAGCCAGAGTGTTGGCATCCAAGGGTGCAATGACTAGAAGATCTGCTTGGCGACGTAGCTCAATGTGTAAAACCGGGTCCTCTCTTGTCTTCCATGCCTGCGGAAACATGACAGAAAATAAATGGAGGGAAAATTAATATCATTCCACTTCCACCGAGTAACGACTGTCTCAGGGTGAATCAGTTTAGGTGTTTGATCACATGGGATCCAACAAGACACTGGTTAAACCATATTTCTATTAATTGTATACGTATGGCACTGATTTAGTTTGGCTCTACCAGTACAATGATGTATATTAAGCATTTTGCAGTCTTTTACAATTACAAACAAACCTCCTGATTGTTAGAGCTACGATATGAAAAGAAGTTAGTTATTAATAAGTAATTAGCTGAAAGCAATCTTGTTTTTCGATCCTTGAGCTGGAGTCAGAGACAGAGTTTAAGACACTGGGTTGAGACTGAGTCTAAGTAACTGGGTTGAGTTACCAAAAATATTGATAATAATACTGAGTTCTTATATAGCGCTTTATCACACCAATTGACGTCTCAAAGCGCTCAGTATTTTTTCTTACAAGGTATGCGGAGCTACATTTTGAAGTATGAGACCTGTTCCTTAACATAGCACCATTTGATGGTTTACAAGGTGCTTTGGTGCAATATGCTGCCGATCAAACCAGGAACACTGGGGCAAACCCCTTCTCTTTACAATAAGTGCAACTGGGTTCTTTTCGAGCGTTACACAACACACAGGACCTACGGCTTTACGTCCCATCCGAAGGACGCAACAATAATGGTTAAGTGTCTTGCTTAAGGACACAAGTGTCACGCCCGGGACTCGAACCCACACTCTGCTGAACAGAAACACCAGAGCTTGAGTCCGGTGTTCTTATTCGCGCGGCCACGAGCATTCAGTCAACAATTTCATTGCTGAATTTATACAAATTGCATATATGCATTCAGTCAACTTTGTTTCAATATCCCTTCAAATCTTCAAATCAACATTCTTATTTGCATCTTACTATGCCTGTTTGATACGCCTACATGTACCTGACCAAAGTTCATCTGTAAAATTCATGGCCTCTTATTGGATAAAAATGTGCCCTTTTTAAAATCTGCAAATGGGAAATTATATTATCCTCTCACAGTTCGGTGCCTTTTATCAAAGGATAAAAGGGGGCTGCCCTAGCCCCAATGTTCAGTTCAGTTCAAGGGTCCTTGTTACATTCATGGGTTCTTGTGGTCAACAATCCGAAAGAAAATTGATCTCCACAGCACCCTTTTGCCGGTCCAAGAAAGATTGCCCACTCGTTCATGAATAACCAGTTTATTGCGAGGCCCTGATATTGGATTCATTATAAAGTTGTAACTAAACACCAGAGCAGATTGACATTGCTATAGCTCATGATTTATGTAAAGGCACCTCAGGATTTGTAGCAGTAATTGTATTGACCTTTTCATTTTGCGAAGATGTCACCCCCACCGGTTATGCAAATCTTGGTTTGCGAATGGCGAACTTTTACTGCGGATACAACAATTTATCTTGTTATACCTGTCTTGAATGCTGTATTTTCATTGGCGCAGAACGATCACATGAGCGGGCAACAAATATCCATGTACCACTCTCCTCTCACGCGCGCGCGCGTCGTACAACTTTCTGTGCAGCAAGGATCAAGATTATCATCGTTTTGATGAAATTGGAGTCCCTCAGATGAGGATAATATTACTAAGAATTCAAGACAGAGGTATAACAAACAATTGTTGCCTGATGTGACATGGTCCATGGGTTTTGTACACCCTCGTGGGCAAATGGCACCCTTGGCTTCGCCTCGGGTGCTATTTGCCCCCTCGGGAGTACAAAACACCATGGACCAGTCACCGCAGGCAACAATTGTAAATGGATCATGATAATTTGGATCAGGTTAGCTCAGTGGTTTCTTTCCCCACATCTAAAACTAAACATTTCTGAATCATCTCCAATTCATCCTGTTATTGGAGCTTGCTCTGTTGGATGTTTAATCAAATATATAAATAAATAAATAATGCAATAAAATTACCACATCATCGATCACCGATAAATCAATTGTGCAACCCAACACAACTACACATATTTTTCATAAAAAGAGCTTCAAATGTTTTATTCAAAAGAGGCCAATCTGTGCCAATACTCAAGACCGCCCACACAACCCCAAGGAAAAACCCCCAAAGTCTGCAATATACGATCCCAATTTGTTTATCAAAACAATTTCACTGCGGCAAACAACATTCCCCGAACCCTGATGCATTATTAATGCACCTGGGACTACATGCAGTGTCATCCATTATTCAAAGCGTAATCAGCCAGTTTAATATCGAAAAATGGAATACGTAATTGACTTTGCCTTGCCTACGCGTAACAAGAAAGTAATGCGGCTTATTTATAAAAAAGGTAATATGTTTTGAAGCACATTGAAATACGACTCAAAGGAAACGTCACTTGAGATGCTCAGTCATTCTGTGATGCACAGCCAACCGACACAACAAGGGTAGATTCGGGACAAGCAGACGGGAGACGCAGGAAATGAAAAACATTTATATAACACTTCCTCGGCAAACATTATTCATGTTTCTCTCCGGGTGGAAATTGGTTTTGATGACAGCAGCCGATATTAAAGGGCATGATCCTTGTTATGCTGCGTCATTCCCGAAAACAGCCGTCTATAAGATACATTGTACTAGGGCAAAATTGGCGGCTGCTGCTACGGCTGTTGCTATGAGAATCCTTTGGTGCTTGTTCACATGACAGTCAAGTTGAAAAAGCCAAAGCCGTAGTCGCTAATGGCTGTTGCTATAGGAATCCTTTGATGCTTGTTTCACAACATGACAATTCAAGCTGAAGCAGGCCAAAGCCATAGCTGCTAATGGCTGTTGCTATGAGAATCCTTTGATGCTTGTTCACATGACAATCAAGCTGAAGCAGCCAAAGCCATAGCTGCTAATGGCTGTTGCTATGGGAATCCTTTGATGCTTGTTCACATGACAATCAAGTTGAAGAAGCCAAAGCCGTAGCTGCTAATGGTTGTTGCTATAGGAATCCTTTGGTGCTTGCTCACATGACTATCAAGCTGAAGCAGCCAAAGCCGTAGCCGCTTATTCGGATGCGGCCTAAGCCGCTCTTATTTTACAAATCTTTGATACAGTTACATCTACATATTCCTTGAAGTTGAAGTTAGAGATCAAGGTCATAGATTGTTTTTTGTCAAAGTAACGCTGATTTATAGGCACCATAAAGAAAGACACAACGAAAGTCATATGTGAAAGTTTCAGCTGAAAAACTGTCACTGTTTTTTTCACAAGAACGTCAAATCCATCCACGTTTAGCGAGGTGACAGCAGGTTCCAACCACATCTCTGGCTGCAGCATTCGTGAACAGACACTCACCCTCAGAATTGGTGCAAGAATCGTTTCTCGGGTTCAAATATTTTGGGGTGAAAATTTATCCAAACCAAATTACTTCAAAGGGAATCCTCTCTCAAAATAGTTTCTACTATCAACAGCTGCAGTGCTTCTCATCAAGTAAGTTTTTATGGTCATTCATTTTTGGAGTATTTACCAATCAATGACCCTACCTTTAACATAGAACAAAGTTGCCTCAGTGCTCCATCTGTATGGTTTTATCCTTGCTATTACTTCAAACAAATATCTCTAAGACATTCCAATCATCAACTTTCAAAGAAATATCCCCAAGATATTTAGATTGTCTACTTCAATAAATAATCCTGTTCCCATTCCAATTGCCTCCTTCTTATTGCTCAATTCCTTTTACAACAACACAAATCAAGGCTCGTAGGCAATAACAAATAATGTTGAAATGCTACAAGAATCTATGCTAGCTGTAGTCCAGTGAAGTAACTATTTATAGGTGGGGGCAGTGGGGGAGGGGGTGGGGTATGGCATATTTATTCCGATCCTCAATGTTTCAAGAAACATTCTACATACTAATTGTGCAAATTCTTTAGTGCATATGCGACCCCCCCCCCCTCCTCTCAGGAATCAGCAACAAAAAATTCTACACATTTATCCGATGAAAACTCTTTACGTCAAGTTGGGGTTTTTGGTTCCCTTTTTTCCCCAAGGATACTGTGTGCAGCAATGGCTTGTTTTGTTAATGTACGGTTGTAAATCTCGGTTTTCAGACAACTTTTCAACTCGGCATTCATGAGTATCAATCGTTGCGGAGAGACATCCACTTCGAGCAGACACATTTCAACAAGCTAGATGTATATATATTCGGTTTGCGGTAACACCATGTGTATAAATATCTACTTTGCTGGGTAGATTTTGTTCTGCTATTATTCTACTACCGCGGAGTAGCTTTTCGGAATTCGGGAGACTTCTCAGTTCTGAAAAGAACTGTCCTGCTTATTAACTACTACCTGGGCGGGAGGTAGGAAATCGGCCTGGACTACTACTTTAGCTTTGTGGATCGGGGGGACTTCTCGTAATTAACTGCACTGCCGCGGAGTGATAAGCAGGACAGTTCTTTTCAGAACTGAGAAGTCCCCCGAATTCCGAAAAATCTTCTCCGCGGTAGTAGAATAAATAGCAAGACAAGTTCTCTAAAGAACAAAATCTACACAGCAAAGTAGATATTTATACCCATGGTGTTACCGCAAACCGAATATATATAATATATATTGATACCTCACCATGCAATGCCTCATAAACCATGAACTAGATTCACAAACACATTTCACAATTCACATGCGGAGAATATTGATGCAGCCCTCTCTCTCTCTCTCTTATAAGATACGGGCCCCTTCGTTTATTTAATTTTCTACCTCAAAATGAGCTTCAACCGGTCCAAACAGCAAGCAATGAACCAATCATGACAACACAAAGACCTTCCCACAAGCTCTCTTTCTCAGCCATCAAACCTTGTGGTCCTTTTAAAAGATTACTCCGTAATTCCATGCTTCGCTCTAAAAGGCTGCGAGGCAGTGCATGTATCAGATTTCTGATCGGTGCTCAGAATAATCGGTGAAAAACAGCACAGAGTGACGCGGCTTTGCAACTTTGCTCGTATTGCGTTTCTAGGTAAAAAACTTGGTGACATGTAGAGAAAGTGGGGCTAAGATGTACGGTCTCCCTACTCAGCCAGCAGCAACATTAAAGCAAAATCTGAGAGTGGTCAAAGTAATCTTGTGATATTTTTCTTACGAAACTGAAAAGATGGAAAGAAAAAATGGTGAATTCATGGTTTTACTTCCTGTACACTGCAAAAAGTGTTTTAAACCTTAACCCGGTAAACAGATCAAAAGCTTTCCTGATTTTATGAGTCGTTATTTTGAAGGCATTCCTTCCTCAAAATTGTTTAATGGCCTTTTAAAGGCAGTGAATACTTTTGATAATTACTCAAGAAATACATTAAAATTACTTGGTAAGGAGCACCTGAGAGCTGCTGATAGTATAAAACATTGTGAGAAACGACTCCCTCTGAAGTAATAGTAGTTTTTGAGAAAGAGATAATTTCTCACTAAAATATTTGAATCTGAGAAAGGCTTCAGGCAAGAAGCCTTTACTCAGGCATCTGAAAGCACATTAATCTATGCAATATATTTTTGTCAAAGTATAAGGCTGCGATGGCCCTGTAGTCAATAACTTTTTCGTGACATATTCTGACTGTGTGCCATTCTTGAATCATCAATCACACAATCCCATCACCTACCTGCCGTACTAATTGTAAACATTTTGTGCTTTACATGAAAGTTTTTAGCAGCACCCAAAAAATCAGGTGTCTCTACGTTATAAAGCAAAACGGTGTTGAACTAGACATACACAGGTTTTCTTGTCTGTTGTATGCAGAAAGACCTATAGTCTAACTGCCCCACGAATACCTCACGTTTAGTGAAATCCTTTATTCCACGGTGGTGTCTTAAACGTTTACTGTATACTGTGAGGTATGCGTAGGGCAGTTAGACTATAGTTCTTTCTTCATAACAACATACACAGGTTTTCTTGTCTGCGTCATATTATCATATTCAGAAAGACAGGGCAGGCATTCACTCTTTAAAGGAACATTACAGAATTTGTTTTTTGCTAACAAAACAGTTGCTGGCAGTGTAAGCACTTTATGTAATCCACCATATACATAAACTGACAAACCTGTAGAAGTTTGAGATCGATCGGCCATCTGGGTCACGAGAAAATAGTGAAAAACCGATTACACATTTGCATGAAATCACATAGGTTCAACAAATGAATAAAACGCTCACTGAGCGATAAACTCCAATCGGAAAATTAGTTTCTCATCAAATATGGCATTTCAGACAGAAATATTTCAAGGGATGTTTTCTACTATCATCATCATTAGACCGTGCAATAAAGGACCGAGCCGAAGGCGAGGTCCTTTATCGCACGGCCACGGCCCTGCAAGGTTTTAAACGGCCGGTTAAGACCAAGTCACTACTCTTTTATTCCCATTCATAAATGCCCTTTTTGTTAAAAAGCGTAATTTTGTTGGAAAAATCTCAACTTTTCTGTTAACTTTCATTTCCTGTCACGTCCTCGAGCCCTGTTTCGCGAAGGATATACATGACACGCTCAACAGTTGTGCGTATACGCGCGTCATAACACTATTATGTTTTTAGATTGAATACCAATGTGTTGATTGCGTTTCGCGTAAATTAGTGCCTGCGTAAAACCTTGCGCGCCACAGGTGTGTTTAAACACTTCTAGCCGGTGTTATATCGTCCGTTTAAACACCCCCACGTGACGTGCTCTCGACCAATCAGAATGGATAAACTGTCCCGGGTATTTATGAATGTTCCTTTAAGCAGTCTACCTGGGACTGAACCTGACGGCAAAAACCACTCTCACAGGATCTTGTGATGGACCACTACTGCCATGTCCAGGATCACCTAATTCGTTTTATATGCACCGACTAGAACAGACTATATGAATTATGGACTAATACATAGGAGGGTTATTACCTACACGATGTGTCGGCCTGGAACATTGATCAGCCCATCTTGGAACTAAGACACGCTGGTTATGGCTGACCAAGCTGCAGGCTGCATTATATCAGTAATTTCTAAGAAAGAAACTGCTGTTTAAGTCACTTTTTTTATTTATTTGTTTATTTTATTATTATTATTATTATTATTATTATTATTATTATTATTTTTGGGGGGGGGGTGCGGGGTGACACAGTCTTACTCTACACCTGGGCCCCACTTCATAGAGCAGCTTAAAGGCACTGGACACTTTTGGACTTTAGTAATTACTCAAAATAATTGTTAGCATAAAACCTTACTTGGTAACGAGCAATGGAGAGCTGTTGATAGTATAAAACATTGTGAGAAACGGCTCCCTCTGAAGTAACGTGGTTTTTGAGGAAAAGGTAATTTCCCAAGTAATAAAAGACTTCAGCTGAAGCCTTTTATAATGCATCTGAAAGCACACAAAGTAATGCAACAAGGGCGTTTTTTCTTTCATTATTCTCCTGCAAATTCGATGACCAATTGAGCCCAAATTTTCACAGGTTTGTTATTTTATGCATGTGATGGGATACACCAAGTGAGAATACTGGTCTTTGACAATTACCAAACGTGTCCAGTGCCTTTAAGCAGAAAATTGTTTTCATATTCTTTGCTCAGCAAAATTAGACTGGATACCAGTCACAAATGTTACATATGTGACATGCTATTTAGGTTTTAACCTGATTTCGATAAGTCTAGTTTTGTTGTGCAAAGCACAACAAGTAGTTTAGAACAACAAAGTTATGCTTACCAGAAATTGGTTACCAGCCAAGATACCATGTCTTATGTACCCTCTGTGGCTAAGCATTAGTTTTTAGAACCATTCAAATGTTTTAATCCTATATACATACAGATATATACAATACAACTAACCAGTGAAAACTTTTGTTTTAAAAAGGTAGCGTTTTTGAGATATTGCCGAAAAACTGGAGCCATATGTCCACGCAGGAAGAATAACCCATATTGAATTACACAATCTGAGAAATGTTTCATGCAGAAATTTTTCTCAGTCCGACCTTTTTTTAAAAATCCCTTTCTCTGAAACCATGTTCTTTAGAAGGGAATTGTTTCTCATACATTATCAACAGCATCTTGCCAAGTAATTTTTTTATGATCAAGAATTTGTGGATTAATTACCAAAGGTATACCCTCCCTTTAACATGTTTAAGCAGCTCTCTGAAATTGGACCAAGTTTGTCGGTTTTTATGCTGTACATCATCACTCAAGTCGTGGCATGACTGATATTATAAATGCATACAAGAACCTAGCAATTGTCACTTAATGGCTGTTTTCTCCACTATGACAGTACTTCGGACGGATGTATTTCTCAGGAGGATTGTTACTTATTTATGAATTTTATAGTCAGTGAGGTTTCAGAATAAAACTGATCAATGTATTTGCTGATGATGATAACCAATCCAACACTGTACTTGTCTTTGAAGACAAAAAAACTGTCAACAGACAAATTTAAAGACACTGGACACCTTTGGTAATTGTCAAAGACCAGTCTTCTCACTTGGTGTATCTCAACATACATGTATGCACAAAATAACAAACCTGTGAAAATTTGAACTCAATTGGTCGTCGAAGTTGCGAAGTTGTGTGCATTCAGATGCTTGATTGCTTGATTGCTTGATTTCGAGATGACTTCTTTCTCAAAAACTACGTTACTTCAGAGGGAGCCGTTTCTCACAATGTTTTATACTATCAACAGCTCTCCATTGCTCGTTACCAAGTAAGTTTTTATGCTAACAATTATTTTGAGTAATTACCAATAGTGTCCAGTGCCTTTAAGTTTCAATCTGGAAGCTCACCAATGGTTATGAAGTTCACACCCAACACCAAATATTCAGAGAAATATTTAAAGGAACATTACAGAATTAGTAAGAACAAAACTTGTAAAATATACTTTTTGATCACAGATTTACATAAAACTTACACGGTCTAATGATGATGGTAGTAGAAAACATCCCTTGAAATATTTCTGTCTGAAATGCCATATTTGATGAGAAATGAATAAACTAATTTTCCGATTGGAGTTTATCGCTCAGTGAGCGGTTTATTAATTTGTTGAATCTACATGATTTCATGCAAATGTGTAATCGGTTTTTCACTATTTCCTCGTGACCCAGATGGCCGATCGATCTCAAACTTCTACAGGTTTGTCAGTTTATGTAAATGGTGGATTACATAAAGTGCTTACACTGCCAGCAACTGTTTTGTTAGCAAAAACCAATTCTGTAATGTTCCTTTAATGAAAATAATACAAAGTTCTTATATAGTGCTTTATCAGTCACCCAAAGGCACCTCAAACGTTCATTAATTTTTCTACAGAGTAATTGTGGAGCTGTGTTCGAAATATAAGATCCATTCATTTCCACAGCACCATGTAATGGTTTACAAGGTGCTGAGGAACAATCAGGGCCCAATTTCATAAAGCTGCTTAAGCACAAAAAGTAGCTAAGCACGACAAAATTATGCTTACCAGAATAAGGTTACCGGCCAAACTACCATGTCACACGTACAATTTGTGACTGGTATCCTGCTCAATCCTGCTTAGCGGACAATTGTTAAGCAGTATTTTCTGCTTAAGCAGCTCTATGAAATTGGGCCCTGCAGGCAACCATACCAGAAAAGACAGGGGCAAACCCCTTCTCTTGGCGACAAGTGTACTCGGTTCTTTTACATGCATTACACAACCTATGCCTTTAATGTTCCATCCGAAGGATGAAGCAATAATGATTAAGTGCCTACTTAAGATCGCGCAAGTGTCAAGACCGGGAGTCAAACCCACACTCTTGCTGATCAGCAACACCAGAGCTCAAGTCCAGTGCACTTGACCGCTCGGCCGCAGCACGCCACAAATACTGTCAGGAAAAGAGCGATTTGAAGACCGTCAAATCAAATTGCTTATTTCGATTGCCACAATCAAAATAAGCCTAATATCAATGTGCACAAAATCCCTGACAAACCTAAAAACCATCACTCAAACCAATGAATCACAGAATTTGATAACGTTACACAGGTCAGTTTATCGAAAACCAGGAGATGGATTGAATTTACTTTCCAAGACGCATTGCTGTACTTTTATCCCTTAAATGATATTATGGTTGACTAGCGGAGGGATACGTTAGCAGATAGTTTACATGGTAACACACACGCCCCACTGCACATGTGTCAGTGCTTCTGTCCGATGTGTCTTACATGTTAATCAACAACTTAAATGCTCCTGTGTAGGAACTCCAATAAAACTAACTCCGAAAGTGCAATGACTGTGCAAGTCTTGCGTATTGGACCCCGTTAAAGTGTGCGGTTCGTTTCCTTCACACGTTGTAAACCAAAGTGCGTTGCAATCCAAAGGTTCCCCAAAATGTCAAAATTATTAGCCGCTTGATCACATTTTCACTGACTATGGAAAAAAACTCTACATCAATACAGCATTTAAAAAATACATAATCAATAATGATAATACTAATAAGGTGTAACTATTATGCGCTGCTTCAAGCCGAGGACTTTGAAATATTGTTACCCCTGTTTATTGAGCCCTGAACATATTCAACCACCTCAACTCCTTAGGAGTATGCAGCACCAGCAACTGATTGGTTCACAGGTTGCTAATCCTTTATACATCAACAATCTCTACCCTCAAGTACCAAGGTACCCATTTACTGCTGCGCGATGACGAGCAATTTAAGTAAAGTTGTTCAAGGACACAGGTGCACCCCACCAAATAAGGAGAAAACAGAGCGTTAGTCATTAATTTTTTGTAGGCCCTCAAAATATTCTATATTAACAGATTTGAGAGCTCCAAAAAAAAGTGTTTCAGTTTACAAATCTTGCCTAATTGTGACCTGGGGGTTGTTGACTTCCAACTTGAGTTATTTTGGATGACATATGCCTGAAATGAATGGTCCTATTTGCTGAGAGGTGTAGGGACATTTTCAAAGATTGATGCTCGAATTTTGAAAATTACACCTGTGTAGGGATTTTTTATTTGGAGGGAGAATAACTCGATGGGCCCAGATCTCCCATATCAAATTGAGCAGAGAACAAAAGTTCAAGAGTCAATTAATATTTTCCCCTTACTGTCAAAAGCTGTGAAAACTTCTAAGTAATTTTTTTTGTATTTTTTTTTTTATAATATTTAGTGTTGCACTTATCAATGTCACAACCAGGTTCGAACCCACACTCTAGTAATCTTAGCAACCAGAACTTGAGCTCGAAGCGCTAGACTGCTAGGCCACAACAACACCACTGTTAGCCCTGTATAATATTCCCAGGATTGGGCTCGATTTCACAAAGAGCTAAGATTAATTCTTCAATTCAATTAAATTTAATTTAATTCATTTCAACTCAACATTTATTGCCATATTGGAAAATGTAATTATAGAGAAGGTCAATTGAACAAAGGAGTAGAAAGAACAACAAAAATTAGAATTATATAAGACACAACGAAGCAGAGGCAACCATGGAGGCATATTCAGGACCGAGTCTTGTAGATACAAGGGTGTCGTGGCTGACGTGGGGTGTCATGGCCGAGCAGATAAGAGCACCGAACTCAAGCTCTGGTGTTTCTGTTCAGCAGAGTGTGGGTTCGAATCCCGGTCGTGACACCTGTGTCCCTGAGCAAGACACTTTACTATAATTGCTTCTCTCCACACAGGGGTAAATGGGTACCTGTGAGGGCAGAGATGGTTCTTGTGATTGATTTAGCTTAGTGCGCTACATATTTGGCAGCAAAGGCTGTATACTCCCCAGGGAGCTGAGATGGTTTAAGGAATGAAATGGCCCAGTGATCAGGGTAATAATGTTGGAAGCGCTTTGAGACATGGTGTATAAAGCGCTATATAAAAACAATATTATTATTATTATTAAGGAGATACTAGACATCTAAACAGAACTTAGTTACAAAAGAACAGACAGGACAAACAGGGTATGGAACAGGACATACAAACAAAGCTAATCGACCTAACAAGCTAGGACGGAACAAGAAGGGAAATCATGACTAGAAACTTATAGAGATGGAAGGATGAAAAGAGAAGAAGCTATTTGAGATAGTTAGAGCGAGATGTGTTTTGCAAGAGTTCTTAAAACAACTCAAAGATGACCCTGCCTTATTTTTGCCATAAATATCATTCCAAAGACGAGGTTCGTGAGAAACCTCAATTGTGTTCAGAGAATAGGTGGTGCGTGCAAATGGTAGAAAAATATTGCGGTTTGATCTTAAGATGTGTATCAGTCTTAATTGCTAAGCAAGTGTGATGTCACAAGACAAAATCACTATGGCGATATTGACAACTCATCTTAAGATGAATCTTTGTGCTTTTTGAAACTGACCCAGACTGGGCCTGATTTCACAATGAGCTAAGACTAATCTTAAGATGTTTATCAACCTTAATGCTAAGCAAAGTGTGATGTCACAACACAAAATCACTAACCCAATATTAAATTGACTACTCATCTTAAGATGAATCTTTAGTGCTTTGTGGTCGATTTCACAATGAGCTAAGACTGATCTTAAGATGTTCATCAATCTTAATTTGCTAAGCAAAGTGTGATGTCACAACACAAAATCACTAAGCCAATATTGACAACTCATCTCAAGATGAATCTTGGGAAACAGAGCCGAGCAGCGGTCTCCTAAACTCAATCTCAAGAAATGTATCTCCATCCATTGCTGATTATTATTGACTTGCGTTAGTCATTTGGTAACCAGCTGTCTCATCGATGAAGGTAAGTTTCTTCACGAAAGACATCTGCAGCATCGATGTAAAATCAATCCAGACTCATCAAAACAAATGGAGCACTGTCCTAGTAAAACAACAGCAAGTGGACGAAATGGGACACGACAATAAGAGAAAAAGTATTTGAAAACATCTTAAAGGTATTACACAGGATTGGTAGAGCTGACAAAATAGTCACAGTGTTCATGTTTTGTGTGATCAACCATATACATGAAATAACAAACCTGTAAATATTTGGGGTTATCCATTGTGTGCGTCAGGAGAAAATAGTGAAAACTATGCACAAATTTTTAGCATGTAAACACATTGTCCTTAATTTACCAAAATCAGCTGTTGCATTTTTAAAAATGTTTTTAGATACAGTTTTCTTGAATATGACTTCATAGACAAATATTTTCACAGAAAAAACCTGTCACAGCATTTACCAAGAACGTTGAATACATCCGCGTTTAGCGAGGTGACAGTGGATCAAACCGCATCCCTTGCCGCAGCGTTCAAGATTAGACACCGTCCCTAAGAAATCTGAGAAACGATTCATGCATGAATCGCTTTTCAGATTCGAATGTTTTGTGTGAAAAATTATCCAAACCATGTTACTCTGAAGGGAATCCTTTTCTCAAAATAGTTTTTACTACATGGTATCAACAGCTGCAGCACTTCTCACTAAGTAAGTTTGTATCGTCATTCATTTTTTGGAGTATTTACCAATAATATGACCCTATCTTTAAAGGTATTATACAGGATTGGTAGAGCTGACAAAACAGTCGCAAACAAAGTTCATGTTTTGTGTGATTAACCATATACATGAAATAACAAACCTGTGAAAATTTGAGCTCAATTGGTTATCGAGGTCACGAGAAAATAGTGAAAAGAGACCTTATGTGTTTTCTGTTTTCCAACATCGAGTTTATTATCGCGCGTGATAAAACTATTGTTTTATTCATTTCTCAGAAACGATAGCATTTTATGCAGAAATATTTTAAGAAACTCTTTCTACCATTACTTATTTTAAGTCATGTAAGTTATGTGTGAATCTGTGAACATTTGTGTTTTTCGATCTTACCAATAGTGTACAGGGCCTTTAAAGATATACTGTAAGGAATTGTTCATAAAAATGTCTCTAGTTGCACATTATTAGGCAATGCGGTGAAGACGCTTACATGAGTTGACTCACAAAATGGTCAGCATGGCAGCTTTAGCTGTAATGCTGGTGCAAGGTGTTAATCACACAAGATTACCTTAAGCCTTGCTCATACCACCACAACGATTGCCCGTTAACGGCACTAATGCGGTTTAGGCCAAGCTAGTCATGAACAAAGTGAGTTTCCAGACATTGCCACCATGAAAGAAGTACACTGAAGTACACTGATGGTCACATGCAAAAAGCAAAAGGCAGAGCTGCCTGTTATTACTTTATGAGGAGATTGTGCCATTGCGCATCCTTCCTATAGAGTGTGCAAGTCTCGTGCGTATTCGAACATTGGGACCCGTTAATGTGCGGGAGTTTGTTTTCTTCACGCGTGAAAGCAATGTACGTGAGACCAAAGTGCTCCCAAAAGTGTTTGAATACACGCGAGACTTGCACAGTCTATTGGTACCATGTTGTGAAGTCGACAAACACACACACACACACACACACACATTGGTTGCATTCTGCATTTCATCGTTCAAGGTTCAAGGTTCATTTTGTTTCCACAGTATCAAAAAGTAGAGAAGACATTTATCACTCAGCAAGAGTGATCGGTTTAAAGAATACAACTTTACAGTTCAGATATCGAAAACAAGATTAAAGCAAACATGATACTGTAGAGGAATGTGGACAGTCTTGATGACACCCGAGTCTTTACAATACAGACAAGTAAGTCCTTAAAGAGGATGGGCCATGGTGATTGAAGTTGACGTTATTTTTTAGTTTTCTGCTTTCTGTAATTTGTTATATCTTTTGTAACATTACATTAACAAAAGAAGTGATATTTGCAGGGAGTTTTTACTCTGTTCACTAGCCCGCCGCCTAAATTTATCAAAATCCCGTAAATGAGGGCAGCAAAAAAACATGATGTCACTATACGTACTGAATCCCCGGATGGTCTGTACTGAGCAATGCTTCAATGAGTAACAACAAACAGCCGTTTGACAGAGGGGTACGTACTGCAACGTCACTATTCTTTTGAATTTTTGGATACAGCTTTCTGGCACCGACTGCTGTTGTTCCGATTTTGCCTGAAGGCGGGGGTGAAAAGAGGCTTGGAAACTGTGTTGTAAACGAATAACCATTCATTCTATAACTCTGTCACAGTGTTTTCTTGGTAGATATAGGTGTATTTAGGGATGTAAAACTTTTTTTAAAGAGTGACCTCTAGCGTGGCCCAACCTCTTTAAAGAAAAAACTCACTCATTTCATTTTTCCACTGGCTTCTCAGCCAAGCTGTGTAAAATGGGCTTAGCTTAAGGTGGAATTACATTACACATGATTATCCTGTTGGTTTCAATGCATCACACAGGTACGTGAGTATCTGCTGCATGCCCAAAGTTCTGCTACTTTCAAGTCTAGAGCGAATTGGCATACGTTAGTATGAAATTGTACCCCAAATCACCCTAATTTCAAAGTTCAAAGGCATTTCTTAGGACAGAAACTTTTAATTCTGAGAACACCTTTGTCTTTGAAGATTGTAATGTAAAAACCAAGTGTAACTATTGAACTTTTCTTGCACAAATTATCAACAACACAAATCTAGCTCAATGCAATTCCTCTAGGCTTCTTGTAACCAGTGGAGCTACAATCCCGGCCAAAATGCTTGGGCCACCCATTCCTAACGTTACAATAACCATACAATAACCATTCCCTGTCTCACAAAAAACATTCTCTCCCCCGTCCCCCGTCCCCCCGCTCAATGTTGACTGCAACGCAGAAGACCATGCAACAAGACTGTGCAACAATGTGATTCAACATTGAAAGGAGGCAGGGGGGCCCAACGAGATATGGCCGGGATTGTAGTTTGTGTGAAGTGGGCCTGGATTGGAGCGAAATTACTCCACTCTTTTGAACAGGACACACAACACTATGCATCCTCACTGTGGTCCAGGCAGGATTCGGAGGGACAAAACAGTGTCCCCCCTGCATCGAGTTGCTGTCCCTCTCAAGTGCCACTCCTTCACACCCACACTCCGCCCTTCACCCACACTCCGCACTCTTTCTTTTTAATTCAGCTTCATTTCTCCTGCAATGTGTCAACCTATAACCACGTCATCTTCAAGTGTTTATACTCCGACATGGATTATTGGATGTCTATTTCAAGTCCCGGACAATAACACAGCTTGTACTGCCGTTTAATCAAAAATTAATTAGGCGTACAAAATTAAAGTCTCGTTCACATCACTCAACATATACATGAACGCAAAATTACTTTTATTCCATTAGTTTGTTGGGAGCCGTTCCCCCAATTTGCCACGTGTTTAACCTTTGGCGCATCTTGATTGCAGAACCTCCATTTACGAAAGCCACAAATCCAAGGCATAGACAGTAATTTCATAAAACAGAAAATATTGCGTCTAAAAATAAACTGCCGAACGGTAATTGAGTTAAGAACCAGCGTCAAATTAGAAATCAAATTGCGTTCCATGTCCACTGAGCAGAACTTTCCTGAGTTCGGCTAATTTATTTGCAATAAACCACAGGGGTAAACTTAAATTAATTTTGGGTTGAACGAAGAACATTTAATAGAGCGAGATATAAACCTGCTACCTCTGGATTAACGTGCCGGCGCTCTACCACCTGAGCCATCTAGCCCTATAATGTTAACGGTCTCCCTATTTTGTCAATCTTTGTTGTAGGACTGCCAGTCAGAAGCCATTCAACCTCAAACTGCCGTGTAACTAGGTATTACGCCCACAATTACAATACAACCCACTCTAGACAAATTTCCTTTGTTCAACCCCAAATTATTAAAAATTGACCCACTCAGTTCCACTAGTGCCTTTTTTTACTTGATATTTGAAATAAAAAGTTGCATCCCCTTAGGGTGATCTATCTCACTGCCGCTTCCCGGGTTGTATCGCAACCGTCGTCTTGTTTTGATAATTTAATGTTCAACAGTCAACGAGGCTTGACTTAGAACTTTTACCCCTATATTACCTGAGCTAAGTTCTGTAGCGAGATTAGAGCTGTACTGTGATGGCACAAGCTTAAAGACACTGGACACTATTGGTAATTGTCAAAGACCAGTCTTCTCACTTGGTGTATCTCAACATATGCACAAAATAACAAACCTGTGAAAAATTGAACTCAATTGGTCGTCGAAGTTGCGAGATAATAATGGAAGAAAAAACACCCTTGTCACACGAAGTTGTGTGCTTTCAGATGCTTGATTGCTTGATTTTGAGACCTCATGCATGAGGTCTCAAAATCAGTTCAAACATTTTACTGAGAAATTACTTCTTTCTCAAAAACTACGTTACTTCAGAGGGAGCCGTTTCTCACAATTTTTTACATTATCAACAGCTCTCCATTGCTCGTTACCAAGTAAGTTTTTATGCTAACAATTATTTTGAGTAAATACCAATAGTGTCCAGTGCCTTTAACACAAAAGAAAAAAGGTAATTAAAGAAAAAAATAAAAGTCATTGAGAGCAGGGAAGGAGGGAGAGCTCTGGACTCACCCCCTGGATCCACACTACAAAACTAGAAGGATGATAATGACTTTACTCTTCAGGTAATCAATCCGGTACTATTAATACCTTGTTTGACATTCTTGATGAAAATACTGTGACAGTTTTCCGCTGTTTTCTCTGCAAGTAGACACTGTATCTAACTGAAACTTTCACCTGTGACTTATATTCTATCTTTATTGACAATTTGGCCTATAAATCAGCATTACATTAACAAAAAAACAATCTATGACATAAACAACCACTGGTGACCGCATTGTTTGACCACTCAAGCGTGAAGTATACATTCTCACACAACAGAAAGCTTTTGTTCAAAGGCCATTTTTACAAACTCTATTATCATCTCCTTGAAGATATTTTTGTTACAGCAAAATTCCCTTTCATATAATCAAAAAATCACTGAGATTGGCCAATAAATATTAAAATTCTGTGTCTTTCTTTCCATAGTGTGGTGTGTAATCTCAAACACTTTTTTGTACACAACCATAATATGGTGCTCTGTAGGTGTTTGGCTTTTCCTATCTTCCACTCCAAATTTGAAGAGATTGCATAACAACGACCTTATTTCATTTTACCATCATTGGAAAAGATCCGATCTTCCCTTTAGGTATGGAGGGTAAACACGGCCAAACTGTACAGCTTTATTACAAATGGCCTTTGTGCTCAAGCTTGAATGCTCTTGTTGGTGTAAGCTTGGACGACTAAAGTCGCCAATGGTAAGGAAGTGAGAATAGGGGTGCAGTCGACTAAAGTCGCCCGTGGTAAGGAAAGGATTAATTGCTTACGCCCTTTCAATACGCCCTTTTCCAGTCACCCTTTCAATACGCCCAATTCTCCCGGGCACACAACATGCTTGCAATCACATTTTTTTGATTAACTGCATACTCAATTCTTGGAGTTTTCCTATTAATTTCAGTAGGCCCTAGGTAATTTTTCCCACACTAACTTTGTGCAAATTGCCTTGGGGCTTATTTTTAGGAATGCTGGCGTGATATGTAAACATGAATGTTAATATTAGGCAGATGCAGGAATTCGAGAGTAGGGATTAATTCAACCAAGTGTGAAGTACCGGACAACAGGAGCATTGAGCGCGGAAGCAGTTGTGAAAGCGGAAATATTTTGCCGAGAAAATTCTTAAAAGCTCTTAAACCTATAACTAAACTAAACCTTACTAAAAGGGTTTTGTAAGAAATCCAGCCGTCCCATTTGCTGTATTTTCTTTAGGCAGAGAAAGGGAGCGGTGTTTCTCTTTGCAATGTATGTGTTTTGTTTTGTTTTTCACTTGAGAACCGTAAAAAGACCTATTTTCGTTTTCATGCAAATATAAAGAGCTCTTGAATTCACACACAGCAGCTTTGTGAGTTGACATCTAGCAGCTTGAGGTATTTGTCTATGCAAAAAAACGTGTATACAAATATCCTATATATACCTCAACCCATGAAGTGTGGCCCTCTAACAAGGGCTTCTGAACATGTAGCGCATCCATCATCTATTCGGTCAAATATAGATAAACGGAATCCTTTCGCATTTTTAGTAGCTCTGACCTAACATGGGGGTCCAAACCCACTTTTTAAATTTAAATGACCAACTTAAAGGTATTGTACACTTTTTGGTAACAGCTCAAAATCAGTGTCCACATTTTGTGTGATTAAACATATGCATGAACAAACAAACCTGTGAAAGTTTTGAGCTCAATTGGTCATCGAGGTCACGAGAAAATAGTGAAAAGAGATCTTATGTGTTTTCTGTTTTTTCAAATTATCGCGCGCGATAATTACTATTGTTTTACTCGTTTCTCAGAAACGATATCATTTTAGGCAGAAATATTTTAAGGAACCTTTTCTACCATTACTTATTTTAAATCATGTAAGTTATGTGTGAATCTGTGAACATTGTGTTTTTTGATCTTACCAATAGTGTACAGGGCCTTAAAAAAAATAAAATAAAGCCATGCCACCTTTAACACTCTTTGACCTATTAAGAGAGACACCCATCCCCCCCCAAATGTTTCCTAACTCTTTCCCAGTTGTACAGAAGTACACCCCACTCCCCCAAATCCTCTAAAGAATTCCTGAGATTTCCAGAACACAATGAAGACACATTGGGGGGGGGGGGGGTTGGGAGATACACCATGCCACATATTGTGCACCAAATGATTTGACTACAACTGCCATCTCATGCCTTTGTGTTAAATGTATGACTTGTTTTTGACTATTATAAGGCAGCCAACTCCAGTTTATTTATTATAATGGAGAAAAAAAAGAGAGAGAGAAAAAAAGAGAACAGTGCCATGCAGGCACAGCAAGACTTTGTACTGTGTTTTTAAAATTTCCAATGGCACAGATGAGAAACAAACAAAAAAGAGTAAACCACCTGTTCAGCTGGAAAAAAAAGATTGCATTGTATTATAAGAAATGAGTGCAAACTATTAAAACATAATAACTAAGTGTGTGAGTCAATGATAGTATAAACACAATGATTTCATTTTCACTAGCTTATGGAGACCGAGAACAAAACAGAAAAGGGACAACAAAGGGTCTCCATAGGGAAATTCTAAAGACTGGGTTGCTCCACAAGGAATTTTGTGTACAAAGTCTATGGGAGGTTCTTAACTACAGGGACAAAGGAAAGAACAAAACATGTCTCCACAGGGATGCAAAAATAGGAATGTGTGTACATTTCAGTGTTCCACATATGTTTAATGTTGAGGTAATGGACAGAATCTTCTTCTAGTTCACAGAAGAATATCAAGAGGTAAACAAATATATCATCTTTATTATTCCCGAACAGATAAGCAATATTAGTTACAGAGGCCGGTAACCAATACCTAAGTATCTAATATCATCCTTTTTTTTTCCACCCACGAACCTTGTTATATCAATATACTATTGATTTTTTCCCCTCCAGATTATGATTGAGAATATTTGTATTTAATTGCCACCAGTTCTGTGGTCTGCAAAAGCTTTCCCCTCCGCGTACGTTCCAGTAGATGCTATTACTAAATATTGTATCTAGTTTCTCCAGCGACACAGGATTTATTGATCTGCAACGGCAGCGAGGGGTTCTCTAGTAACATAATGAAGCATATCAGATTTTGATCTGTTGAATTGATTTTTTTCTTCTTCTCTTCTTCTTCTTCTCCGCTCGTGCGAGACTGAGGAAAAAAACCTAGGAAACGCCTTGAAGCAATCTCATTATATGTAGTCAGAACCGACAACGGACGACGAGGGTGAAAGTGTTTTCCCTTCCGTAATTGGGGAGGGACACCCCCCTTGAGATGTTGCATTGTGAACTAAATGAAAAGCGAATGAGTCAATTTGAATTACATTGGAGCGGGTAGGTGAACTGTTGTCGTTAATGAGCAGGTATCATGAGAAGGTATAGGGGTCTATGTTAGGTTAACTCGGTAGTGCATTAAAGGCACTGGACACTATTGGTAATTACTCAAAATAATTGTTAGCATAAAAACCTTACTCGGTAACGAGCAATGGAGAGCTGTCGATAGTATGAAACATTGTGAGAAACGGCTCCCTCTGAAGTAACGTAGTTTTTGAGAAAAAAGTAATTTCTCAGTAAAATATTTGAATTGATTTTGAGACCTCACGCGTGAGGTCTCGAAATCAAGCATCTGAAAGCACACAACTTCGTGTGACAAGGGTGTTTTTTCTTTTATTTTTCTTCTTTTTCTTCTATTATTATCTCGCAACTTCGATGGCCAATTGAGTTCAAATTTTCACAGGTTTGTTATTTTGTGCATATGTTGAGATACACCAAGTGAGAAGACTGGTCTTTGACAATTACCAATAGTGTCCAGTGTCTTTAAAGAATAACTACAAATACATGAAATAGTTAACTTACGGGTACAACCATGGAAGAAAAAAAATCTCTTTTAGGAGAACTGTTGACTCTGAAAACAGCCGGTGTGGTCTCGACGTTTCGAACAGTATACTCTGTTCGTCTTCAGGTGAATGCTGGACTGCCGATGGTGATGCAGCTTATGTAGAGCTTGAGGGATGCACATTTTGGTTGTACCTGCATGTTTACTTTTTGTAGCTATTCTTATTTTCCACACCATGCAATTAAAGCTATAGATGATTTTTAAGGGAAGGGCATAATCGTAGCTGCAAACAAAAGGAGATAAAAGATGTTCCAAAATCATCTGTACTGTTTTACATATACTTTCTCCCCCTTTTTAGTCTGTTACATTCACTAATTAATTACTTGTTCTCCCTCTTCCCGACCTTTGACTTTGTCTTTTGTGTTTCCAACCTCTTGTGGTTAAACCAGCCCCTTCCCTCTAACCCCGCCCCCTGTTGTTTCCTTCGTCATTGTTCATCCCTTGCTTTGTCTGTGTGCTTTCTGCTTCTCTCTCTCTCTCTCTCTCCTCTCTCTCTCTCTCTCTCTCTGTCTATTTTCATCTATTTCCACTTGACTGCTTCTGTTACACCAGTATACCTGTGCTCACTTTTGATACCTTATGGAGGCCAAGGACAAAACAAAAAAGGGAAAACAAAAGGTCTCCACATGGAATTTCTAAAGACCAGGGTGCTCCACAAGGAAATTTGTGTACAAAGTCTATGGGAAACTGTTAAGCGCAGGGACAAAGGAAAGAACAAAAGAGTGCTCCACAAGGATGCATTTTTGAGAATGCGTGTTTATGTGTTGTGTTGTCATTTAGCCTTCCAGGAAGACTCTGCTAGGGTCGAAGGCCACTAACTATTTTTTCACATTTATACCATATAGGTCCTTTTGGTTGGTGAGCAGTTCACAAAACCTTTTCTATTTTCTTTTTTCCTTTTTTCATATTTATTAAATGACAAACCTTATTTCAGCCCTTTTTTTTTTTGAATTTCCACTTTTTCATAAGTTGAAATTTACAGAAACACTCTGATAGACATCATGTCAACTACATGTACGAATTTACCTCAAGTTCTAGCATAAAAAGTGCGATTACGGTTCGAGTCGCAATGTGCCTTCAGGAACTCATGTTGAGGGGAGTACTACACCACAGGAAGTAAGAAGCGTTTCGGGCTGTACTTTTTAGAGCTGCATTAGAAAGTGTCGCTTTTAAGTGGAAACTACGAAATGTACTCTCTCCTTGGCGAGTTTGAGCCGAGCCCTAAGTGGGCTATAAATCCAGGAGAGAATTGGATACATGAAGAGAACATTAAAGGAACATTAACTGTGAACAATTTGACTATGTTGGCTCACTTCATATAAAAAATACACTACAGGAAATAAAAGGATGTTTAGTGTTAAAGGAACATGACAGAATTGGTTTTGCTAACAAAACAGTTGCTGGCAGTGTAAGCACTTTATGTAATCCACCATAAACATAAACTGACAAACCTGTAGAAGTTTGAGATCGATCGGCCATCTGGGTCACGAGAAAATAGTGAAAAACCGATTACACATTTGCATGAAATCATACAGATTCAACAAATGAATAAAACGCTCACGCTCACAGTTTCAATCTGGAAGCTCACCAATGGTTATGAAGTTCACACCCAACACCAAATATTCAGAGAAATATTTAAAGGAACATTACAGAATTAGTAAGAACAAAACTTGTAAAATATACTTTTTGATCACAGATTTACTTAAAACTTACACGGTCTAATGATGATGATAGTAGAAAACATCCCTTGAAATATTTTTGTCTGAAATGCCATATTTGATGAGAAATGAATAAACTAATTTTCCGATTGGAGTTTATCGCTCAGTGAGCATTTTATTCATTTGTTGAATCTATATGATTTCATGCAAATGTGTAATCGGTTTTTCACTATTTTCTCGTGACCCAGATGGCCGATCGATCTCAAACTTCTACAGGTTTGTCAGTTCATGTATATGGTGGATTACCATAAAGTGCTTACACTGCCAGCAACTGTTTTGTTAGCAAAAACCAATTCTGTAATGTTCCTTTAAGCTTTCATCTTTTGAGTTTTTTTTTTTTTACCTTGCATGGGAAATGTTACAATTCAGGATTATGAAAAGAAAAAACCCAGGATTGAGCTGTTGCAAGCTGCTTACCAACCAGAGTGACCTGTGGTATAAATGCAAAATTTGTTTATGACATTTCAACCCTAGCAGAGCCTCTCGAAGGCTACAAGAAGAAAGACTGTAGGGGTTATAACATCAGGACATTATTACATTACTAAACGTGTACTGAATTATCATTATATTGCACCTGTTTGCGTGTGGGCTTGACTCCAGGTCTTGATGTCAAGCAAATCTTGTGTCCCTAAGCAAGACATTTAACCATTAATGCTTGGTCCTTCTGGATGGGACGTAAAGCTATAGGTCCCTTGTGTTGTGTAATGCATGTATAAAATAACCCAGTACGTTTATCGTAAAGAGAAGGGGTTAGCCCCAGTGTTTCTCACACAGTCCAGTAGCAACATATGCACAACCTCACCTTTCAAGTATCTCTTTCAAGGTGTTGTATTATGGTTGCTTTGTCTCATCAAATAATTCTTAACAATCTTCACCAGATTTGATAATCTGGCCCCAGGAGTGTCATTATGGCGCATTATAAATGAACTGCTGTTATTATTATTGTTAATATTGTTAGAAATATTTTTGTTACTTAACAACTTCATCATTTGAGCTTGTTTTTTTTGTTCTGTTCTTGAAAGATAACAGATTTATTCTTCTTCCAAAAGTACTCTTCATAAACATCTCACAGTCGGATAGTAATTATATTATACAGAGCTTCCAACATTTGCACCTTGCAATCAGAGGGGGGGGGGGGTGTTGTACGACAATCGGGGAGATATTTAGAATTACATTCAACTTCAAAAGGAAAAAGTTTCCATCGTCAAGAAGATTTTCAAAATTTATTCACCAGAACACAGAAAGATTGGTTTAATTTCAGGGAACTTTCTGCAGAATCAGAGAGAGTAAGCAGCTCTGTGTATATATGTTTTTTAAAAGGCAAAGATGTACAAGCTGTGATAATCTTCTATTGGATCTGTCCTGAATAAGAAGGATTTAATACAGCAATGATCACAACAACTCCAGAAATGCTTTTAAAAAAACACCTGCAGTACTTGTACATCTATACTCCAAACAGGAAAGATGCAATGACAGAGACAGCCCTGTCTGTGACAGGTGATCGGGGCCTTTTTTTCTTCTTCTTCACAGATCTACCGGACTTAGACATTGAATTGAAAACCTATACCCATCCATCAAAGAGGAACCTGCTTCTGTGTCGGACTCATTTTGTTAAATTGCTCAGGAACCCAAGGTAAGATTTACATGGTCCGGATTGACAGATGGAAGATGTTGTTGCTCGTCGAGATCTACTAGCTGTGGGTGCTCTAGACCAACCAAAACATTGCAGCCAGTAAAGGTTTTTACTTCTAATATATGATACAGGAACAATCTTAAACCCGCCTTTAATGAGCACCTCAGCGAGTTTATGCACTCTGATTGGTCGAAGACTGGTCACATGGGGGTGTATTAACATGTGATATAAAGACTGGCTCTGTGAAAAAAAGGAAGATCTCAAGCACAAACTGGTTAAAATGACGGCATTTCGGCAGTGTATTTAGCACTTTATGTAATCCACCATATACATAAACTGACAAACCTGTAGAAGTTTGAGATCGATCGGCCATCTGGGTCACGAGAAAATAGTGAAAAACCGATTACGCATTTGCATGAAATCATATAGATTCAACAAATGAATGAAACGCTCACTGAGCGATGAACTCCAATCGAAAAATTAGTTTATTCATTTCTCATCAAATATGGCATGTCAGACAGAAATATTTCAAGGGATGTTTTCTACTATCATCATCATTAGACCGTGTAAGTTTTATGTAAATCTGTGATCAAAAAAGTATATTTTACAAGTTTGTTTCTTACCAATTCTGTAATGTTCCTTTAAAGATTTTAAGTAGCTTTAGGGAACAGTGTCCTCAGCATTAGAGAGGTGGATCAAAGAGCAGAATTACTATATATCTAAAGAAAAATACAGCTGCTTTTTTCCACCAGACAGACTTCAAAAAATCTGAATCCAGATAAAAGTTTGAAATTTCTCATCCGTAATTGCTGTCATTTTAATAAATCATGTCACTGACGCACACTTGGTCCTAACTATCCGGCTCAATGCAGTTAATGTAACCAAAACACTGTGGCAGTTATGGGTTATCTGTCATCTTTCCAGAGATTCATCACCGGTTGACGTCAGATCGTCAGACTATAATCTACAAAAGGATTAAGTCAGATTTGGTGTTTTACAATTGCTTGACAAGATTTCGGACAGCGGTCGGCAGGCGGCTGAGTCACGAACGAGCTGCGCGTGGCTTTTCGTTGAGTCCAAATCAAACAGTGTCGCAATTGGCCATGGACACCGGATACAGCTTGGCTTGTCCCTGTGGATATCAGAACGTGTATACTCGCGGACTTATCGTTTACTTTACCATCAGGCAAATGTGTGCGCAGTTTATTTCTTTATGTTTTATACCTTTTTGGATATCGTTTGAGTCAATGTTATTTTTGTAAGCGTGGACCGTTTTTTGCTGTGAGCCCAGAAACCCAATCCTGGAGTTGCAAGTCATGGGATACTGTGGCCAATCTCAGAGGTTGACAGGAGAGTCTCAGTGGCCTTCCCTCCCCCAAACCTTTAATGTAAGAGTTGTTACTTTTGCAGGTTCTTCAAACGTCGCATGTTTTAAGAGTAAAAGGGATGGAGTAACTGTTTATAATTTTATACAAAATTAAGGGATAAACGCTGTCTCTGTGTGTATGCATAAGAATAGTTATGAAAATAATACTTGGTTCTTAGATATCGCACAAAGCTAGCTAGATCAAGGTGCTTCACGACATTATTATCCCTGTTCATCAAAAAAGAGCATTCCTCAAACTTTCTCAACTCTCGGGGGAGTCACAACCCCAAGCTGATTAATCTAGTGCAAGGTGTTAATCCAATACAAGGCTGTCTCGGCCCTCTCAGGTTCCCATTTATACACCTAGGTGAGAGAAGCAATTATGGTTGAGTGCCTTGCTCAAGGACACAAGTGCCTGGAGTTGGAATCCAACCCTTAGTCCAATGATTCAGCCACCACAACTTGAATCTGATTCACTGAACCGCTCAGCAACAATTTCCATGCCAACATATTACTAACTAATGTTCAAGTTATGTGAAGTTTTTCAATTCATTCCTGTTTTTCACTTTACTGATATAAATTCAAGGAACAAAATTATATCGAAGCCATCACTTCCTCCTCAGTGTGTGAATTCAAGATATCAAATCCACATCATCAACAACTTTTTTATCTCCAGCAGAATTCTGAACACTTTAGATTTAATTTCTGGGTGAACAAAGACAAAACTGTCTAGAGCAGGACGTGAACCTGCAACCTCCGGATTAAGGTGCCAGCACTCTACCAATTGAGCTATCTAGGCCTATGTTGGCAGTCTCCCTAAGACCTTGACAAAATAGGGAAAGCCTGAAAGTTAATCCGGAAGTCGCAGGTTCAAGTCCCGCTCTAGTCAATTTTTTATAAACTAACCCAGTCAGTTTCCCTTGTGGTTTGTTACTCGACACTTCAGATTTAATACAACACTTTTTAAAACTTTGCGAGTTGAGGGCAAGGTTACATTGGTTGTTCAAACCCCTGCTAGGAGAATAACACTGAAAAATCTAACTCCCAAATGTGTGTCTGGTTCAAGGAGGTGCCATGATGTCTCCAGCTGTAGGTTGCTGTTCTGGAACACGTACGTACAAATCTGTGCTTGAACCCAATTCACTTGACGTCATGAACAGAGATCAATCTTGGTTTGCACCATTTTGGGAGTCAGATACCCCCATGTGTTACTGTGCAGTGCACAATGTCGGTGATACCCTAGCCCTGGTAGGACGCCAGTGTCTGTTGCACTGTACTGACCGAAGTACACGGCCGAGGAGTCCAACCTGGGCTAGTGATACACGTACAGTTAAACGTGCACCATGCAGTTTCACTCCCAAAATGGCATACCATGGGCAGACGGTAGACAGGTGTGATGCCAGTGCAAGATGCAAAAATAGTGACACTTACAACGTAACACTGCGCATTTTGAGGAGAAAAGTTTCATTATTGTTGCATAGTCTGCACATATATTTTCAAGAAGCACATATATACCCGATCGGAACTACTAAACTCAAATCAGTCCTTTCCATTCATTTGACTTCAGACATGGTGAGTGCACTACACCACCTGACACCCCTAGTAGACAATCTGTATTAAAAAAAGCCTCCCTTATGACACTTCATGTTTTTTTAAACGATTTTCACACCAGTGTTTCACACCTCAGTCTGCTAACATCAACTTGCAAAGCCGCACACAAAAAAAGCTGCTGTGTGTGAAGAGCTCTTTATATTTGTGTGAAAATGAAACTAGGTCTGATGTGCTCAAGTGAAAAACAAAACAAAACACATAGGGGCACTGCTCTCTGTCTAACAAACTATAGTGATTGGTAGAAATAGAATTCTTTCTACACCTTTTATGGGGGAAAATCTTTTAGTTATAAATTGAGGATTTTTTGTTTATAAATGCTTGAACCAAATCTTCTCCTAAATATCTTTCCAATTTACTGCCATATTACATTTTTTCTTCCGTCCACAACTTGGCGTCACTCACTTGAATGTTCCCTGTGCAAACAAAGTCCAGTGTAGCTGGACCAATGATTTGGAACAATCTTTCCTAGTTTATCTCTATTTCCTGAAGCTCTTTTAAGAGACTCACCCTTATCCATGTTAATTTTGCTATGTGCGCTATTTCCCCCCAAAACTGTGAAACACTGAATATACAGTGATTCACCATGATTTGGTGTAAGGGCGTGTCGTGGCAGAGCGGATAAGAGCACCGGACTCAAGCTCTGGTGTTTCTGTTCAGCAGAGTGTGGGTTCGAGTCCCGGTCATGACACTTGTGTCCTTAAGCAAGACACTTAACCATTATTGCTGCATCCTTCGGATGGGACGTAAAGCCGTTGGTCCCTTGTGTTGTGTAATGCACGTAAAAGAACCCAGTGTACTTATCAAAAAGAGAAGGGGTTCGCCCCGGTGTTCCTGGTTTGATTGGCTGCATATTGCGCCACAGCACCTTGTAAACCATTACATGGTGCTATGTAAAGGAATACATGTAGGTCTAATACTTCAAAATGTAGTTCCACAATACCTTGCAGGAAAATACTGAATGTTAAGCGCTTAGAAGCTGGCCTGCAGTAGGCGCTATACAAATTCGTTATATTATTATTATTAAGGTGAAAACTAAGATTATTGTGTTCTTTGTTCCTGATGGAAGAATAATAATCAGTGGTGAGATTTGACAAATTTGAAAATTTATGAGCAAGGTTTACGGGTCTAAAGCCCCCTTATTCTAGACCCAAAATCCCTTGCAGATATGACCATTCAGGAGGCTTACAGACTCTGTGCTTCACCAGAAATAACAACCTACAGGTTTGGACACAGTGCAGATTATGTCTTTCTCCCATTGGTGACTGCTTTACTTCTTTCAAGGAAATTTGAAGGCTCAAGGAGATTTTAAGAAAATCCTGAAATGCTCAGAACAATATCCTGAGAATCCACACGCCTGAATAATACAATTATGAATAATAATTTGGCTTCACTCTACCCCAATGTGCGTTACTGATAATTAGCACTGTATACTCAGTGCTCTCCCGAGTCCTGTGGACAAACAATCCACAGGGCATACCACTCAGGTGGGATTTGAACCAATGACCCCTGCATTCTAGAGCAGATATCTAACACCTAAGCCACCAAGCGTGCCCGCTGAGGAGAGGCTAGTTCGAATTAGTTAGCAGCAGTTACCGAATACATTTTAACAGCTTAATGAAAATTCATTTCCGCAGGACCCAGAAAAAGCTTTGAATATAATATTACACATCAGTGTAGGGTGACACCAAATTGTTAAAAACTACTATTACATCTATTAGTATTAAATTAAATTACAGTGATACAGGGCTAGAATTTAGGGGAAAAACCCACATGACTGCAGGGGTAGCTCAAAATATTTAGTGGACAGGAATTTTGAGTACAAGACCAGAATTGAAGTGAGAAGAAAAAAATGCCTACACAGGTCAATAACTGAACTGTTTGAAAAAGCACTAAGAGAAGATTGATCTCATTTGTTTATTATGGGTAAGTACAATGTAGTCTTCAATAATCAACAATTGAATTTAACAGACTGAAAGTCAACATAAAGTGAGAAGTGAGAAGAAAAAATGCTTACAAAGGTTAATAGTTGAACTGTTTGAATTTGAAAAAGCACTAAGAGAAGATTGATCGCATTTGTTTATTATGGGTAAATACATTGTAGTCTTCAATAATCAACAATTGAATTTAACAGACTGAAAGTCAACATAAACACAAGACCGCCGGACCTGTCCGGACACGAGTTTACTGGCCCGATGCTAAAATCACTGGCCTCTGGCCAGCGGTCCAGTGTAAAATTTGAGCCCTGTGTTACAGAGTTCTTGCAGTTCCACGGTAGTAAACAAACAACAGGACGAGCTCTAAGTGAACTCGACAGTCTCCTGATTCCCAATCTACTCCTCCCGCAGTAGATAAACAGAAGGATTATTTCTTATCAGAACAAATCAACACAGCTAAAGAGCAGTCGATATTATCGCACGGTGCTAACGCAAACCGAACATTTATACTGATAGCAGGACAGTGACATTTTAGACGCATGCCGCCTTCCATCAAGCAGTGGCGCGTCCATTTACTTTGGATTCAGTCGATTCAGAGTGAGGATTTCTAATTGAATATGTGCCTAATCGGTGTGTCTCGTCCGCCCACGTGTAGTGCATGTACTAATCTTATAGACTACATTGTATAGCACTCATTACGAATTCAAAACTGCATTTCGCTATCGTTGACTATAAGCAATGAGAGTCATACCTCTAAAATCTCAATTAATTGGTCTGCTAGATAAATATTTTCAAAAGTCATATTAACCAAAATAAATCTCTTGAGGAACTTTAAACACTTTCCAATGACAGCTGAAAGGGTAATATTAGTCATATTTTACTAAGGTGGCCTAGACTATGATCCAATGAATGACCAATATGAAAGTTTGTATAGTGGAGTTCTATTAAATGTTCCCCTAATACTGAGCTGACACTGAAATTATTTGATGTTCATAAACTTGATTGACAACTCCAGACTACAATAATGTACATGGGACAAGGGCTTGGTTTCACATACAGCTAAGATTAATCTTAAGATATGTGTATCAATCTTTACTGCTAAGCAAAGTGTGATGTCATAATATAATATTCAGAAAGATAACAAGTGTTAAAATTTTACCAAACGAAGAAGTCAGATCTTTACAAAGTGATGAGAATAAAATATACCCTCTATACCCTCAGTCTCCACTAGGCCTCCTACACAGTTCAGTGAGCACACACTCCCCACCCAGTTCCAGTTCCTGCCTATGCGCATCATCAAGCTAAGCCCATCAGCTTATCCCATTCCAGTTCCCGTCTTCACACACCATTGAGCTAAGGCTACCTGTTAGCTAAGCCTCTTTGGCTGTACTTAAGCTGCACACAGCAGCGGAGTCCAGCAGAGAAACGACAAGTTGACAAACCACCAGTTCTTCGCAGAACTGACACAACTCATAAATATGGTTTATGTACTCGATGTCTCCGCAAACCTCACTTGATTGTGTTCCCACCGTGCAAAGTTTTAAATCCTACTTGAGAATAAACTAGTTTAACCATCCTACTGTCACCGACTCTTGGCAACATTTACCAGTGAGTTGACCAACCATTTGAAACCATTCGACTGCCAAGGTTGTGTACGGTGGCACAACTGCGCACAGAACTAACTGTGTACTGTGTACATGCATTCCCTCATGGTATCATATTGCAGGCTGGCATAGTTGATCTATCATTCAAAACCACTTGAATGGTATTGAATGGTCAGACAGCAAGAGGGTTAAGGAGCACACACTCCCCACCCACTCTAGTAAGATTCAGTTCCAGTTCCTGCCTATGCGCATCATCAGAGAATAAACTAGTTTGAGGGGGACAACCCTGTAGTAATCTTCTTCTGAAAGAAGTGGTGTATGGGTTTTGAGGCATTGCATGGTGAGGTATCAGTATATATTCGGTTTGCAGTAACACCATGTGTAAAAAATATCTACTTGCTGTGTAGATTTGTTCTTTAGAGAACTTGTCTTGCTATTTATTCTACTACCGCGGAGTAGGTTTTTTTGAAATTCGGGAGACTTCTCAGTTCTGAAAAGAACTGTCCTGCTTATTAACTACTACCTGGGCGGGAGGTAGGAAATCGGCCTGGACTACTACTTTAGCTTTGTGGATCGGGGGGACTTCTCGTAATTAACTGAACTGCCGCGGAGTGAGTTCTTTTTGGTCTCAACGTTTCGACTAGCTTGCTCTAGTCATCGTCAGGAGACTGAAGAGTGTAAGACATGCTGGACTATTTATAAGGACTCAGAGGTTTCAGTGGTTTCAGTGTACAGTCATTCAGTGGTCATTCAAAGAAGTGGTGGTTCTGAGATGAACCAGAGGTGAGACGAGTCTCAAAGTTTCCAACAGTGTGCTCTGTTTATCTTCTAGCTCTCAAGAGGATGAGTGCAAACTCATCCTCTCTAGCTTTGTGGATCGGGGGGACTTCTCGTAATTAACTGCACTGCCGCTATCCTACATCTTTAAAAACTAAATTTAATGGAAGTTTTGCCCCTCACAAGGCACCCGAGGTACGGGTTTATACACAACAGAGATAGCAAAAAGAAAAAGCGTGGAGAATTAAGTTAAAAGAAACCAATTCACATTACGCTCGAACTGCGACAAATTATAGGCAGCCAGGGAAACAGGATGCAGGCAAGGAATTCCAGAGTGCAGCAGTGCGTGGGAAGAAACTCGTTCAATACATCTTGGAATTGCCTCCATGTGACTGGAATAGAGAGGCGTGTAGTGCGTCCAAAGGGGGGGGGGGGTTGAGAGGGCAACCAGTGAAAAAGACTGTTGGAGGTTTCTGTACAGGCATTATAATATGATAATCTCTTGGCTGTTGCAGGGCTAGAATTTGGGGGAAAAACCCACATGACTACAGGGCTTGTAGCTCAAAATATTTTTTAGTACAAGACCAGAGTTGAAGTGAGAAGAAAAAATGCCTACAAGGGTTAATAATTGAACTGTTTGAATTTGGAAAAGCACTAAGAGAAGATTTATCTCAATTGTATATTATGGGTAAGTAGTCTTTGATAATCAACAGAATTGTGTTTATCGGACTGAAAGTCAACATTTGAACACAAACACAAGACTGCTGGACTTGTCCGGACATGAGTTTACTGGCCCGATGCTAAAATCACTGGCCTCGGGCCAGCGGTCCAGTGTAAAATTCGAGCCCTGTTAGTGACACTGAATGTAAAACCTGTCAACCAATAATGGACATCACATTGCAGAACATCTCATAGGTAGAACGATGCCAGGGTTTAGGAATTACTCTAGAGGACAAAACTGAACTTACTCTTCAAAACGTTGAGACAATAATCTCACCTCTGGTTTTTCTCAGAACCACTTATTCCAAGAAGAGACCATTGAAGGAAATAAGTATAGTTGCCAATCGACACCATGCCAAGCTTCAAATCTACAAAAAGATATTTGTCATCCTTACAGATGTGTGCACTTGCTTCCTTTAATGCCTGTACAGAACCCAAAACAAGGTAGAGTAATAAATTGGATGTACATGTACAAGTACATTCTCCTCCCTGATGAGTTTGTGATAAGCAAGTCCACTACGGGGCGGCGGCGGCACGTGAGGTAGCCTCCATCAGGGGAACCCCTAAGCTTCTCTCTTCATTTCCACAAGCCCATTAGAGCCAATTCATCATTACAAGGTCTAATCATTTGATTGCATTCGATTGATATGTTGTTGGATTCAATTAAATGCACTCAGTGCTGGCTGCCTAATCAAATACGACTCCTTCTTTTTCGTTTTCTTTTTCTTTTTCTCTCCGACCATCCTCCCCAGGTCAAAGGATCAAAACGCTGGGCGATGGCGATCACGTGATTTGATTCCCGGGTTGATGGATTCTTCCGCTTTGGCGAGGAACCAATTAGAGGATTCTGTCAAGTGGCTTTTCAGGTAGTCTGTGAGCTGTCAAAGTGTCGTACAACAAAGCAAGTTGAATTGAAATTAAAGACAAGACCAGAGACACTGCGCTCAGTCAGAGACAACGTCAAGGAAAATACCTGTCAGTGTTTGTTCATCTGAACATGGACCCTCTCCCCATTGCCAAGAAACGTTACTAAATAATTAAAGACCAAGGCCAAAAAAAGACGGAAAAAAACAAAACATGTTTACAGGCATGCAACTGTAACTTCACCAAAAAAGAGGAAATTTCAAAGATTTTGTGCAGTATTTTTAAATTTTGAATGGTAAAACTGAGAATAAAAAAGAGGAAATCAGCTGATCCGAGGAAAAGTTGCATGCCTGTGTTTATAGCATCCTTGCCCGCTTCCTTTTAAGAGGCTGCCTCCTTTTTTCTTGTTTTTCTTGTTCTTTTTAAGGATAAATTTTAACGATCTCTGACGAAAATAAATAAATTTAAAAATAAATAAAATCGTATTTTGAGTCTTGAGTACACTGAAACAACACACCGTAAAAAGCTGGCAACCATCTTGAAAAATAGCCCGGCCGGTTGTCTTGAAAAATGAACCAGGCAGCCATTTTTGAAGAAACATGTTTTTTTTGTTTTTTTTGTGCCTAATATGGCTTCATGGTAACTTTAAACTGACTTTCATCCCTTAAGACCCTAATCAATCTCATCTTTGACATCTGCAGCATCCGTGGGTTGGGTTGTCAGTCCCTAATCAATTACATGGGTTTTCAACATTCAGGTTTTTTTGTCCTTGTGTGTATAGACCCAAGCACTTTTAGTAATCCCTCAGTTTCGTTGATTACAAAGATATAAATGAAAAGCATACCAGTTAAAACACACAAAGAAAACATCTGCAGTACCTCGTTGAAAACAGCGGAAGTACCTTGTGTTATCCAGAAAAGTATAAATGGGAATACTATGTTCAGATACAAAAGTTAGTGTCAAGTAACAAACTGACACAAAAGATATTGACAAAATAGGGAGACCACCAATACAGTTAGCTCAGTTGTTTGAGCACCGGCATGTTATTCCGGAGGTCGCAGGTTCAAGTCCTGCTATAGTCAATTTTTTTTATGTTCAACCCAAATTTACAAAATATGTGTGCCACAAAAAGGCCATAAGATCTCTTTAAAAAATGGGCTGCTCTTTTTTTGATTTACAACTGAAATGGATTCTATGTAACCATGGCATGAAAACACACAGTTTGTTATTTTACTGGAACCATATGGAGAGGTGCACAGCCACAATCATGGGGCACACTTTTTGTTACAAGGACACCAAATGAACGACACATAAATATTGAGTAACTCTTTGCAGATCTTGTTTTCGACAAACTCAAGTACTTTCTACTCTTCATTCACACACTGCTGGTTAATCAATTTACAAAAAAACATTGAAATAACTGTTACATCACTGGTTTTCAAAGTGTTGTTCATAACATGGGGGAAAAAAAAATGTGTACCCATGATTGTGGCTGTGCACAGAGGCTTTTGTAGAACCTTACCTGCTATCAAAAAATGCACTAGTAGTCCTCCCAGTATTTTCTCATTTAATAGTAATAGTAATAATAATAACAGACAATTATTTAGCACCCGTGTCTGCCATTTTTGAGGCCCACTGGGTCATTTATTAATTCCTTAAACCGCCTCCTCAGGTCCTCCTCAGGTTAAATCAATCACATTAAGACCCATCTCTGTCCTCCCAGGTACCTACTTACTCCTGGGTGAAGAGAAGCAATTATAATTAGGGGCATTGCTCAAGAACACATCCGTCATGTCCGTACTCACATCCCAATGATTTTGCCACCAGAACCTGAGTCTGGTGCACTATTAAAACTGCTTGGTCATGACAACTTCAATCAATCAATCAGAACATTTATATAGCGCCGGTATCCATAAGTATGTTCAAAGGCGCTTTGACAAGAATCTATTACACAGAAAGAGAGCTTTCTCTGAGAGCAGGTTTTGCCGTGATGTAACTCATCATAAGACTAATACTCAGGAGCTCCACGGATGACAGCCGACAGAGCAACACAAAACCAATGCATTACTATTTACTTCTGCTAATGTAACCAAGGATGCCTCATCAAATACTAACTTAATCACTGTAACTCGAAATCTGAGGAAAATTGTAGACAAGGGTGCTTGCAATGAACCAGAAACACTGAGGTAAACCCCTACTCTTCCATCGTAAGTGCTTTTGGGTTATTTTAAATACGGCTTACGGCCTTACGTCCCATCGGAAGGGCAAAGCAATTATTGTGAAGTTTCTTGCTTAAGTACTCAAGCACTGTGGAAACCTGAAGAAACTTGTACACAAGGGTGCTTGCAATGAACCAGAAACACCTACTCTTCCAGGATAAGTGTTTTGGGGTTATTTGAAATGCTTCTTATGGCTTTACGTCCCATCGGAAGGGCAAAGCAATTATTGCTAAGTTTCTTGCTTAAGTACTCAAGCACTGCGACCAGCCAAGCCGGAATTCGAACCCTAACTTTGTGAACCACAGAACTTGAATGGGCTAGACCACATAGGCCACAATGCTCCACATTTTCCTGGCATCAGAACCAATAATCGTTCAGAGTCAACTTCTTCTGCAGCGCATATCTCTCTCCTCCTGTGCGAGTGGAACCGTTGCAACCACTCCATGAATCAATACACATCAACAGTTGATGATCTGTAATGACAAGTTGCCGCCTTCCATGACAAAAAGAAATCAATCTGGGATGTAAAACTGAATCACCAGCTGCCAATTCATTGTAACATCAGCTGGTCATCTGGTTCAATAAATCTACTTTTGAGCCATTACTGAAATAAAGTCAGTGCAACGATGACACCAAATTATGCGCTTGGAACATTACAGAATTGGCAATTGCAAAATATACTTTTGATCCACAGATTTACATAAAACTTACACGGTCTAATGATGATGATAGTAGAAAACATCCCTTGAAATATTTCTGTCTGAAATGCCATATTTGATGAGAAATGAATAAACTAATTTTCCAATTGGAGTTTATCGCTCAGTGAGCGTTTTATTCGTTTGTTGAACCTATTATGATTTCATGCAAATGTGTAATCGGTTTTTTCACTATTTTCTGTGACCCAGATGGCCGATCGATCTCAAACTTCTACAGGTTTGTCAGTTTATGTATATGGTGGATTACATAAAGTGCTTACACTGCCAGCAACTGTTTTGTTAGCAAAAACCAATTCTGTAATGTTCCTTTAAAGGGTGTGCACAACTTTGGTAACTAAGGTTTAAAAAATTGTATAAAGACATGTTGGAAAACTTCACCTGAGATATTTTTGCATGACGTGCTTTTTTTTTTTTAATTCAGTAAAACAAATAAATTAAAAACCAAATGTTTGAAAAGAGTGAAAACATATAAAGAGGTTTTTTCACTATTTCCTCCGACTCTGATGACCAATTGAGCTTTTAATCTTTCACAGGTTTGTTATTTTTCATACGTTGGGTCACACAAAGTGCAGACACTGGTCTTTGATAATTACCAATACTGCCCTCATGCTTTTAAACTGATACTAAATTCATTCTCATCCTGTAGTTTTCAACCCACTCAACCATACAAACAACCAGTGTCAGGGATTCTATGCACGTTCATTTGCTTATTTTGATTGCTGCAATCGAAATAAGCAACAGTGATTATGCTGGTCTTTAAATGCTAATTTCCTGACATTAAATCCTTGCAGTACCCGCTGCCAAGGATTTGAACTACCTCTAGCCATCGGGCTAGCTCAGTGGTCTAGTGGTAAGACATCTGCTCTAGCAATGCAAAGGTTGTGGGTTGAATCCCACCCGAGTAATATGTCTGTGGTTTTTTTTTTTTTTCACAGGACTTGGGAAGTTCTGAGTACACAGTGCTTAATACCAATGATGTAAGGGTAAACCAAATTAAATTTCCTGACATTGACAGTCTTTCAGATATGGACATTTTTTCTCTGGGAAAATTGGTAATGATATGAACTTCAACGGTTAGGGTCACACTTTGATTAAAGGCCCTGTACACTTGAGCCCAAACTTTCACAGGTTTGTTTGTTCATGCATATGTTGACTCACACAAAATGTGGACACTGATTTTGAGCTGTTACCAAAAGTGTACAATACCTTTAAGGCCAAAACATTTTTTTGAGTAATTTCCATCAAAAAACCGACTTCTTATAAAGTTGGAGGTAGTAAGCATCCTGCCTATTTATTTTGTCTGAAATGCCCCCATTCATTAGAACTCACTAAAAGAATGACAACAAGTTTGAATCTCTAAAACTCACTTCAAGGCAAGTTTTGGATATTCAAAGTTCTGCGGTGTCCGGTTGTGAATGCTGCAGCCAGGGATGCGGCTGGTACTCACTATCACCTCCCTAAACGTGGATGGATTTGACGTTCTTTATGAAATTACCACAACTTTCACAGGTGACTTTTATTGTATCTTTCTTGATAATGTTGTCAGCATTATGTTGACCCAAACCAATCTATGACCTTGTTAGGTATTAAAACTGCTACAGCACTACAGACACTTTGTCATAACTATAAATGGAGTACAAAAGGTTATATCCAAATCACAAGCTTGGAATGATGCCATAACTTTCTTGTGGCATTTAATGTTTATAATCAACATTCTCTGCATAGGTTCTTACTAGCAATGCAATAGTAATAGGTTTCACCATCCAATTCCATTTGCCTGTAGTGTCTTCCTTGCACACACAAAGAATCCATGATAATGCAATTGTTTCCAGGGCCAAATTTTACAAAGCTATTTACAGATAAGCAAACTTGTGCTCAGCAGAAAAATGTGTAAGCAAAAGTCTATTTCATATCAAACGATAAAGATGATTTGCCAGCGCAAGTGTCAAAATCGATTTCAATAACAATAATAATAATAATAATAATAATAATAATAATAATAATAATAATAATAATACATCAGGCGGGTGAAGAAATGTTTAAAGTCCAAACTGAACGGGGGGAACATGATTAAGGCGATTAACACGTGGGCCGTGTCTTTGATGAGGTACAGTGGGGGTATTGTGGGGTGGACCAAGGAAGATCTAGATGTCACGGACAGGAGAACAAGGAAACTGATGACCATGCATGGCATGCTACATCCGCGGTCAAATGTCAGCAGACTCTATCTTCCGAGGTCAGAGGGCGGAAGGGGGTTACTGAGCGTGGCAGACAGTGTTAACATCGAGCGCAGGAGCTTGCATTGTCATATTAGGAGGAGAACTTGTTGATGGTTGCCCAAAAGTACACGAGGGAAGACTAAGTTGGGCCGAAGGAGTACAAGAGGGGAAAGAAAGAGGAAAGACATCAAGATTGGAGGAACAAGCCACTTCATGGCCGGTTCTTGAGATGTACTGAAGAGGTAGCGAGCCCTAAGTCATGGAATTGGTTAAAGAGCGGAGAACTAAAGAAGGAAACCGAGGGCTTGATTACTGCGGCGCAAGACCAGTCACTAAGGACAAATGTTATGAAGGCAAGGATAGAGAAAGCAAACGTCTCTCCTATGTGCAGAATGTGTTACAAGGCAGAAGAGACTGTATTTCATATTGTCAGCGAATGTAGTATGATGGCCCAGACGGAGTACAAAGGAAGACATGACAAGTTGGCCAAGGTGATTCACTGGGATCTGTGTAAGAAGTATGGTGTCCAAGTACATGTGAAATGGTACGACCACGTTCCGGAGAAAGTTGTAGAGACCGACCAGGTCAAGATTCTCTGGGATTTTAACATTCAGACTGATCATGTTATAGAACATAGGCGTCCGGATGTTGTAGTCTTAGATAAGACGACGAAGATGTGTCATCTCATTGACATAGCTGTGCCGGGTGATATCAGGGTAGCTTCGAAGGAGACGGAAAAGATCCACAAGTACCAAGACCTGGCAAGGGAACTCCGTAAGATTTGGCAGGTGAAAGTGAAAGTAGTCCCTGTGGTTGTTGGAGCACTTGGCACCATTCCAAAAGCACTGGGGAAACATCTAGATGAAATAGGGACAAACGTGAGGATAGATCTGTTACAGAAGGCGGCGCTTTTGGGAACAGCGAGGATCCTGAGAAAGACCCTTGAGATCTAAGGCTACGGGACGTAGCCTGACTCGAGGAGTAACCGGCACAAATGAAAATGAAATCTTTCTTTTGCATGCTGTGATAAGATGAAATAATAATAATAATAATAATAATAATAATAATAACAATAATAACAATAATAATAACAATAATAATAATAATAATAATAATAATAATAATAATGATGATATTAATACAGCATTTGTAGTGCGCACTTTATCTGTTAAACATTCAAAGGCACAGGTCAAGGGCAACCAAAGAATTCTCAGTGTTCATAGAATTCTCGATATTCATACGCTAATCTGAAAAGATGTGTTCTAAAAGATTGTTAGAAGTGGGAAATGTCGTGTGTGTGTGTGTGTGTCTCTAAGCGACCGATTGAACTAATTCGAGTTCAACTCGATTCAGTTAAGTTTTAAGAGCGTTC